>CM067374.1:111253438-112555938 GCA_034401795.1 Chaetoderma sp. LZ-2023a | reverse complement strand
AACATTGGTATTAGCGGTACAGCCCTGTCATGGATACGATCGTACCTCTCAGACAGATATCAGGCAGTGTGCCTCGCTAATTCGCGAAGCTCTAATATCTTATTAAAATACGGTGTGCCACAAGGGTTCGTACTCGGTCCGAGATTTTTCACGGTGTACTCTGCCCCAATGGCAAACATAGCTAGATGACATGACCTTAATGCGCATATGTATGCTGATGATACTCAGCTGTATATGTCATGCAATCCTAACGTGCCTACACAGGAAGATTCGGTTCTTCAAAAGGTCAGAGAATGCGTTTCTGATATTAATGTGTGGATGACCAGGAACAAGTTAAAGCTCAACCCAGATAAAACAGAGGTCCTGGTCATGTCAACAAGCCAACAACGTAATAACCTCGCCACCACGGAAGTTCAACTAGTAGACAGTAATATCAAGGCAACTGCGTCCGCCAGAAACCTAGGTATTGTTAGTGACCAGGCTATGGACATGAATCCACATATACGATCCATGTGAAAATCTGCATATTTCCATCTCCGCAACATCAACTCCATCAGAAATGTGTTAACACACCAAAGCACAGAGACACTAATACATGCCCTCATCACGTCACGATTAGACAATGGAAATAGTAGTAGTAGTAGTAGTAGTAGTAGTAGTAGTAGTAGTAGTAGTAGTAGTAGTAGTAGTAGTAGTAGTAGTCAATATTGTCAACGCACTGGCTCAGAATCGTCAATAACTGAAAAAATATTTTGGTTTATCTTACTGCCTGAGATTTGTCATTTTGTTTGAGGAAAGCCATATGGCATTACTGTTACCCCTTTACTGGTTCAATTTGTTCAGTAGATTCCAAATATTCGCTTACTTATTTAATGTACATTTGCAGGCACAGACAAGGTCATTCCCGAGAATATGCCACTGGAACGACTGTCTCGGTTCCCGAGCCAGTCATTACAGCGGTAAATTTTCAAAAATACTCCAATCCCCGCCGGCAAATGGACATTGCCCAAGATCACTAAATTGACCAATTTTGGCTGACCATCATGCAAGGGTTAATGTTGAATGATTGAGATGGATATTCTGGATAGCTAGCCAGCCAGCCCACTCAACCATCCATTCCACACACCCATCCATGGAAGGAAGTGGATTGGGGATGACGGATCCATCCATCCATCCCACCATCCACCCACCCATACATCAATCCATCCATCCATTCATCCATCCATCCATAGAAGGTAGGGAAGGAGAGATGGGAAGGATCCATCTATCCATCCATCCGGATGGGGAGATGGGATGAGGGATGAGAAGGAAGAATAGAGTGGACATGGCTGGATAGAGGGGGAGGACCATCCATCCATCCATCCACCCACCCACACACCCACCCACACACACGCACACACACAAACCCACACATACACGTGCACGTACCCACATGTACACACACACACACATGTACGCACGTACGCACGTACGCACGCTTCACATTACACCCCCCCCCCCCATGGATGGATGAGAGGCCGGATGATGGACGGATAGGAGAGAAGGATAGAGCAGGGATCAGCTGGAGAAGGTGCAGGGGTGGACAGACGGGCAGAGGAAAGGCAGAATAGCGGGAGGGATGGGCAAATGGACCGACGGACAAGTGGACCATGTGACAGCCAGACTAGTGAATGCATGGGTGGATTGACAGGAGCTGACGGATGTGTAGGCGGGCGGACCAGTGAATGAGTGGAGAAGCAGGAGAGTGAATCCGGGAATGATTGTAGAATTTGGTATATCAGTCTCTCCACTGAAAGACCGGCAGACTGCCTGACGGTGTCGACGGATATATAAGTTATGTTTTTACAAGGCAATAAAATAACAGAACTGGCACTCGCAAGTATGTAGTCAATATTGTCAACGCACTGGCTCAGAATCTTCAATAACTGAAAAAATTCAAAAATTTAAGATATTTTGGTTTATCTTACTGCCTGAGATTTGTAATTTTGTTTGAGGAAAGCCATATGGCATTAATGTTAACCATTTACTGGTTCAATTTGTTCAGTAGATTCCAAATATTCGCTTACTTATTTAATGTACATTTGCAGGCACAGACAAGGTCATTCCCGAGAATATGCCACTGGAACGACTGTCTCGGTTCCCGAGCCAGTCATTACAGCGGTAAATTTTCAAAAATACTCCAATCCCCGCCGGCAAATGGACATTGCCCAAGATCACTAAATTGACCATTTTTGGCTGACCGTCATGCAAGGGTTAATGTTGAATGATTGAGATGGATATTCTGGATAGCTATTTGAGTTTTGCTTTTACCAAGATGTCACTTAGATTCGGATTTTTTTTAAACGCAATTACTGGACGCTTGTTAAAGGGTTGTTTCAGTTTCTCATGTAGGTTTAGATACTCATCTTTCAAGATTTTGGAAATTTCAACGTTTTTCCGATTATAGGTCAGAATGAATGGAATTTTGTCACGTTGATCATATAAGCCTGGGTCCGAGTTTATTCCCCTTGGCCACTGTGTTTCGAGTTCTTTAATCCAAAACGATTCTCGAAGTTTTCTTTGTTTATCAGTTTCTTCTGCCGTATCTGAAAGGGGTGGCTGTTCAATCGGCATAATTTCAAAGTCGCGAAGGACTAGATGGTCAGGAAGATTAAAATGTTCGGAAACATGTGTGTCTTCCTCTAGCCTAATATCTGAGAGGTGTCGAGTTGCCCGCCATCTTAATGGACATTTGGTTTCGCCGACATACTGTTTTTGGCACAATTTGCATGAAATTAGTTAAATAACATTTTCAGAGTCACAATCTAGATTAGACTGAAGTTGGAACTTGCTTTTGTTCTGAAAGCTCGTGAAAGTATTCTGGTTTGGGAGAAATTCATCTAACGTGCACCTTTTCTTTCCGCATTTGCGAGATTCGCCTACACCTATAATCGGACGATTGTGAGAAATTTGTGTAGGCCGACGATTTGAGGCATTATCTGGAATGGTTTCCAAGCCGTCCAATGTTTCAGATTTGATTTTGCGCAAGAATCGTGAGGAGTAACCTCGTGGTTTGAGGGCTTTGAATAGGGTAGAGCACGCTTCTTCAAAGTTTTTCCTATCACTCGAATTCCTGTGAAAACGGATTATTTGTGATTTTACTATTCCTTTAAAAGTATGCGGTGGATGGAAAGATTTTTTGTGCAATAGCTGATGCGAATCGGTTGGTTTGAAATACACTTTGTAGTCTAAGTAGCCAGTTGTTCATACTTTAGACCTTTATATACAGTTACATCCAGGAAATCTACAGACATCTCGTCAATGGTCGCTTTTAATTTGATATTCGGATCGTGATTGTTCAGAATTTCGAAAAATTCATCAAACTCTGCCTTTGTGTGTTGCCAAATCATGAAAATGTCATCAATGTACCTGCGATAAATGAGGGGCTGTTTTGGACACTTTTCTAACGCTTCCTCCTCCCACTCTGCTACGTCAATATAGGCAAAACATGGGCTAAAGCGCTTGCCCATCGCGCAGCCGCAAATTTGTTGGTAAATTTCGCCATCGAATTCAAAATCATTGCCTTTCAGTCTCAGCTCTAATAGAGCTATTACTTCTCTGTCTGGCCTGTTGGTGTCTGCGTAGTTCACGAATGCTTTACGGATAGAATTAATACCCTTCTCGATGTCAATGTTTGTATACATAGCATCGATGTCAAGCGTGACCAAGAATGAATTTGGAGGTATCCAGGTCTCAGAGACCTGTGATAAGAAGTCTTCTGTGTTTTTCAAGAAGCTGGGGTCTATTTGCTATTGGCTGTAGATGGTAATCGATGTATTCACTGATTCTGTAGGATTCTGAGCCACAATCAGAGATTTTAGGTCGCCCGGGCGGTGACATTGGGACCAACCACGAATCTATGGGTTTATGAATTTTTGGCAAAAGATAGAAAGTCCGTGGTTTTGACTCAAGTTTAGCAAAGAGATACTTATGTTGCTTTTCGGTGATCTTCTTGCTATTGAGCAATTTTTTAAGAATCTCATTAAATTTGCTGCAATTATTTTGCCAAAGTGGTTTGCTTAGTTTCTGGTAATGCTTTGGGTTACTAAGTTGTCGTTGTGCTTCACGTTTATAGTTATCTTTAAGCATTATTACAGTCGCCGACCCTTTATCTGCAGGTTAGATGACAATTTCGCTGTTTTTAGACAATTCAATTAAGGCCTGGCGTTCCTCATAGGGTAAATTTGGTTGATCATTAGGGAATGCAGAATTTTAACACGTTCTGAAAAGAGTTCTATGCTTTCACCGATCGCTGGTGTCCAGGATTTTTACGTTTGGTGCCCAGCCAGTTTTTTCAATGAATGGTGGAATGTTACTATTAGAGTACGAAAGAAGTCTGCTAACTTAATACGGTGACTAAATTCAGATGTTTCCATACAGCCATTATCTAAAAGAGCATCCAAACCTGCTTTAGGTTTTGGTGTTGGGACAAATGTAAGACCAAAATTGTGCAGTGACTGCTCTGCTTCACCTAATGGGGAGCCAGTTAGATTGACAATATTACTGCCCAGTCCTGTTTCCGGGCGGATGTTACCATGGCCCTTGTCTAGTTTAAATTTAGGAATTTAAGCCAGGCAGAATACATAGAGTTAGCAGTCTTCTCAGTCCAATGAATGTTATCCTTAACAACATTAAATTCGGAGAGTCTGAGTGCAGAATGACAGTCACAGATTTTGATGATTCAGCCGTCGAATTGATGGACTGAATCGCCAACCCTCTGCTGAGCTGTCAACCGACTTGAATAGTTAAGTTTCGCGAAGTAAATCGCAGTCTTTAGGAATTTGGACTTTATCGCACTGAGAAGCAGCATTAATCTATGTTTTGAACTAGAGATGGGTTCATTCATATCATTAATACCAATGTTAATCACTATTTTCTCTGGTTTAAATGATCCAGTGTACTTTTGAATTAGTCCTCTAGCATGACACAATTTAGCTCCTGGGTAGCAGGCAACTTGCGTTTCAGGGTGGGGCTCAACATTAATGCGACTCAGGTTCGAAGCTCCAAAGATGAGTACTTTGTTCGTGAGAACAGGTAGTCGCCAGTCAATTTTGTTTTCGATTCATGACGAAATTTCCAAAAAATGTTTCTCTCCAACATGGTTGGTTGTTTGGGTCTATTTGCAAATTTAATAGGACGCACCTCCGGTGCATTACTTTGACCTGGAGTTGGAGAGAAGCTGGGCTGTCGCAGTTTCCCTGTTGGGGATGGGGTCTTGAGACCCGATGGTTGACTGCTCTGAGGGGATTTCTGAGAAGCGACGGTCCGTCGACTAGATTTGCTACCATTAACCTTTTCCCTCTGTGGCAAGGGCGGATATTCGTTTGGGTCATTTAGATTGCCTAGTGGAGAGTCAGGTAGTGGGATTAATAGGTGATGCTTCAAATTAGCATATCTCTAGGGCCAGAATCTAATGGTAGCAATGGAGAGATTTTATTGTCTACTCGTTTTGTGACTGGCGGCGAAGTTTCAGGTGATCTGAGGCGTTTTTTCATTTGTGATTGTGGGGCCACAGTTGGGATCAGGACCAGAGGCGTGGCTTGTGCGAGATTTGAGTGGTTGCTGAGATGGATCTATCGTCGCACAAATCGTAAAAAGAACTAATCGCATTAATGTTGAGCTTTCTATTATAATTGTTTTTTGCCCGGCGTATAGCATTGGATTTAGCACGACCTAGGTCTAAATGTGGCATTGCCTGTGTGAGGACTACTTCAGTTCTAATACTACCACCAAGTGTTCATTATAGTGATTTAACATGGCCTTAATGGTAGATTTTGCCCACTCAAAATTCACATTCCAGATGGCAAAGTAAATGTCATCATCTGGCATAGCTGGCTTACAAATCCATTCAGCTCTTCCACCTTCCTGCTAAGCCCATCAGGGAGAGGTTTCGGCATCTAAATGCCTACGTAGCGTAGCAATATGGTGGAAGCACTGAATTATTTGTAATACAGCTTTACCAGGCGCGCATGCGCAGATGAACCCCCTTTACCATCTCCATTCTTCCTACGACCATTCTTCCTTGCAATAGCATTCAGACAGACAAGCGTTCAATCTAACTAGCAATCAGACAGGCAGTTGAGCAGGTAAGAAAGATTCGATGAGGCAAACTCAAATCAAGCACACAAATTCATTCACATCAACTACAAATTGAACCAATATATTACTTACACCTGAAAGACAAATTATAGAATTAACATGTAATATGCAAGGGTTAACAATACAACAATACAATACGCAATATTATAAGTTACTCACAGTAATTATGGACACCGTCAATTGGCTAAATGCATTTCGCAGGGATGCGCTTCATCAGTAGCCTGTATGACAAATCTGTCAGTCCTTCAGTATAGACAGCTTTATATACCTTTACTGAATTACTCAATCTCCTTTGAAAACTACTCTATGGTTTTAATTTGAACAATTGAACTTTGTGCAAGGTTTGAGTTTCCTTTGATCCGGGTTTATCACAAACATCACTAATAAAGCCAATGATTAGTGGACTGGTTTCACTCCACACAGATTAGTGAAATTTTACTCTTCCGAATTGGATTGATAAGTGAGTAGTGTTTCCTCCACGAGATCATGAACGGATCATTCAAAGGTGTTATATGCTTTTGTTGGACACTCCATTTTGCCCTTTGGTGCCTTTTGATCATTGATGCCGAAAAAATGAATCAAGTTTGGAGGACATATTTTGCCATTTGGTAGAATTTTGTTCACCACACCCGAAAGGCCACTGCAGTGTTTATAATTAAACTTTTGTTCATACATGTAGAAAGAAAGTAGTATTCAGCTCCCTTAATTTTATGTATGTGAGTGTCTGGGCGGACACACAGACACACAGCCAGCCAGATGGCTGGCAAGGCAGATGGACGGATCCATCCATCATCCATCTATCCATACACCCATCCTTCCAAACATCTAACCATCCATCCATCCATCCATCCCACACCCCCATCCATCCATCCATGGACGGATTGGGGAGGCGGGCAGGATGGGGAGGTGGGATCGGGACGCGCATAAGGAAGGATAGAGCTTAGTCGGAGAGAGGGAGGAGGGATCCATCCATCCATCCAGCCAGCCATCCATCCATCCATCCATCCATCCATCCAGCCAGCCAGCCAGCCAGCCAGCAGCCAGCAGCCAGCCAGCAGCCAGCCAGCCAGCCAGCCAGCCAGCCAGCCAGCCAGCCAGCCAGCCAGCCAGCAGCCAGCCAGCCAGCCAGCCAGCCAGCCAGCCAGCCAGCCAGCCAGCCAGCCAGCCAGCCAGCCAGCCAGCCAGCAGCCAGCCAGCCAGCCAGCCAGCCAGCCAGCCAGCCAGCCAGCCAGCCAGCCAGCCAGCCAGCCAGCCAGCCAGCAGCCAGCCAGCCAGCCAGCCAGCCAGCCAGCCAGCCAGCCAGCCAGCCAGCCAGCCAGCAGCCAGCCAGCCAGCCAGCCAGCCAGCCAGCAGCAGCCAGCCAGGCCAGCCAGCCAGCCAGCCAGCCAGCCAGCCAGCCAGCAGCCAGCCAGCCAGCCAGCCAGCCAGCCAGCCAGCCAGCCAGCCAGCCAGCCAGCCAGCCAGCCAGCCAGCCAGCCACCAGCCAGCCAGCCAGCCAGCCAGCAGCCAGCCAGCCAGCCAGCCAGCCAGCCAGCCAGCCAGCCAGCCAGCCAGCCAGCCAGCCAGCCAGCCAGCCAGCCAGCAGCCAGCCAGCCAGCCAGCCAGCCAGCCAGCCAGCCAGCCAGCCAGCCAGCCAGCCAGCCAGCCAGCCAGCCAGCCAGCCAGCCAGCCAGCCAGCCAGCCAGCCAGCCAGCCAGCCAGCCAGCCAGCCAGCCAGCCAGCCAGCCATCCATCCATCCATCCATCCATCCATCCATCCATCCATCCATCCATCCATCCATCCATCCATCCATCCATCCATCATCCATCCATCCATCCATCCATCCATCCATCCATCCATCCATCCATCCATCCATCCATCCATCCATCCATCCATCCATCCATCCATCCATCCATCCATCCATCCATCCATCCATCCATCCATCCATCCATCCATCCATCCATCCATCCATCCATCCCATCCATCCATCCATCCATCCATCCATCCATCCATCCATCCATCCATCCATCCATCCATCCATCCATCCATCCATCCATCCATCCATCCATCCATCCATCCATCCATCATCCATCCATCCATCCATCCATCCATCCATCCATCCATCCATCCATCCATCCATCCATCCATCCATCCATCCATCCATCCATCCATCCATCCATCCATCCATCCATCCATCCATCCATCCATCCATCCATCCATCCATCCATCCAAATCCATCCATCCATCCATCCATCCATCCATCCATCCATCCATCCATCCATCCATCCATCCATCCATCCATCCATCCATCCATCCACATCCATCCATCCATCCATCCATCCATCCATCCATCCATCCATCATCCATCCATCCATCCATCCATCCAACCCTCCATCCATCCATCCATCCATCCATCATCCATCCATCCATCCCATTCCCATCCCATCCCATCCCATCCCATCCCATCCCATCCATCCCATCCATCCATCCATCCATCCATCCATCCATCCATCCATCCATCCATCCATCCATCCATCCATATCCATCCATATCCATCCCATCCCATCCCATCCATCCCATCCCATCCCATCCATCATCCATCCACCCATGCCCGCATCCATCCATCCATGGGAGGATGGGGAGATAGGATCGGGACGTGCATATAAGAAGGATAGAGCTTAGTCGGAGAGAGGGAGAGGATGGGGAGATAGGATCGGGACGTGCATATAAGAAGGATAGAGCTTAGTCGGAGAGAGGGAGGAAGGATCCATCCATCCATCCATCCATCCATCCATCCATGCCACCCAACCGTTCCATCCCACACACCCATCCATGGAAGGAAGTGGATTGGGGATGACGGATGGGCAGGATCCATCCATCCCACCATCCACCCACCCATACATCAATCCATCCATCCATTCATCCATCCATCCATAGAAGGTAGGGAATGAGAGATGGGAAGGATCCATCTATCCATCCATCCGGATGGGGAGATGGGATGAGGGATGAGAAGGAAGAATAGAGTGGACATGGCTGGATAGAGGGGGGACCATCCATCCATCCATCCATCCGTCCACCCACACACCCACCCACACACACGCCCACACACAAACCCACACATACACGTGCACGTACCCACATGTACACACGCACACATGTACGCACGCACACACATGTACACACGTACGCACGCACGCACGCACCATTCACATTACACCACACACACCCCATGGATGGATGAGAGGCCGGATGATGGACGGGTAGGAGAGAAGGATAGAGCATGGATCGGCTGGAGAAGGTGCAGGGGTGGGAGTTCGAGATGGACAGACGGGCAGAGGAAAGGCAGAATAGCGGGAGGGATGGGCAAATGGACCGACGGACAAGCGGACCATGTGACAGCCAGACTAGTGAATGCATGGGTGGATGGACAGGAGCTGACGGATGTGTAGGCGGGCGGACCAGTAAATGAGTGGAGAAGCAGGAGAGTGAATCCTGGAATGATTGTAGAATTTGGTATATCAGTCTCTCCACTGAAAGACCGACAGACTGCCTGACGGTGTCGACGGATATATAAGTTATGTTTTTACAAGGCAATAAAATAACAGAACTGGCACTCGCAAGTATGTAGTCAATATTATCAACGCACTGGCTCAGAATCTTCAATAACTGAAAAAATTCAAAAATTTAAGATATTTTGGTTTATCTTACTGCCTGAGATTTGTCATTTTGTTTGAGGAAAGCCATATGGCATTAATGTTAACCCTTTACTGGTTCAATTTGTTCAGTAGATTCCAAATATTCGCTTACTTATTTAATGTACATTTGCAGGCACAGACAAGGTCATTCCCGAGAATATGCCACTGGAACGACTGTCTCGGTTCCCGAGCCAGTCATTACAGCGGTAAATTTTCAAAAATACTCCAATCCCCGCCGGCAAATGGACATTGCCCAAGATCACTAAATTGACCATTTTTGGCTAACCATCATGCAAGGGTTAATGTTGAATGATTGAGGTGGATATTCTGGATAGCTATTTGAGTTTTGCTTTTACCAAGATGTCACGTAGATTCGGATTTTTTGTAAACGCAATTACTGGACGCTTGTTAAAGGGTTGTTTCAGTTTCTCCTGTAGGTTTTGATACTCATCTTTCAAGATTTTGGAAATTTCAACGTTTTTCCGATTATAGGTCAGAATGAATGGAATTTTGTCACGTTGATCATATAAGCCTGGGTCCGAGTTTATTCCCCTTGGCCACTGTGTTTCGAGTTCTTTAATCCAAAACGATTCTCGAAGTTTTCTTTGTTTATCAGTTTCTTCTGCCGTATCTGAAAGGGGTGGCTGTTCAATCGGCATAATTTCAAAGTCGCGAAGGACTAAATGGTCAGGAAGATTAAAATGTTCGGAAACATGTGTGTCTTCCTCTAGCCGAATATCTGAGAGTTGTCGAGTTGCCCGCCATCTTAATGGACATTTGGTTTCGCCGACATACTGTTTTTGGCACAATTTGCATGAAATTAGATAAATAACATTTTCAGAGTCACAATCTAGATTAGACTGAAGTTGGAACTTGCTTTTGTTCTGAAAGCTCGTGAAAGTATTCTGGTTTGGGAGAAATTCATCTAACTTGCACCTTTTCTTTCCGCATTTGCGAGATTCGCCTACACCTATAATCGGACGATTGTGAGAAATTTTTGTAGGCCGACGATTTGAGGCATTATCTGGAATGGTTTCCAAGCCGTCCAATGTTTCAGATTTGATTTTGCGCAAGAATCGTGAAGAGTAACCTCGTGGTTTGAGGGCTTTGAATAGGGTAGAGCACGCTTCTTCAAAGTTTTTCCTATCACTCGAATTCCTGTGAAAACGGATTATTTGTGATTTTACTATTCCTTTAAAAGTATGCGGTGGATGGAAAGATTTTTTGTGCAATAGCTGATGCGAATCAGTTGGTTTGAAATACACTTTGTAGTCTAAGTAGCCAGTTGTTTCATACTTTAGACCATTATATACAGTTACATCCAGGAAATCTACAGACATCTCGTCAATGGTTGCTTTTAATTTGATATTCGGATCGTGATTGTTCAGAATTTCGAAAAATTCATCAAACTCTGCCTTTGTGTGTTGCCAAATCATGAAAATGTCATCAAGGTACCTGCGATAAATGAGGGGCTGTTTTTGGACACTTTTCTAACGCTTCCTCCTCCCACTCTGCTACGTCAATATTGGCAAAACATGGCGGCAAATCATAATAGTTTAATTAATTGTAGTCTATTGGTGTGCATAAGTATGTGAATGTTGAGTGTGAGGTGGGGGAGAGTAGGAAGAAAGACCTAGATAGAAAGGGAGAGGGAGGGGGAAGGGGGGGGGGGGAGGGAGAGGGGGAGAGATAGAGGGAGCGAGGAATAAGATCAAATGGAAGAATAGCCAATTTTAGCTCTAGGTGCTGCCTTCGCCCCGACCTGTACGTGTTGGGCTGCTGTCCATTTACCCCTTAAACTATAAGTTCGCAAACAGGAAGCTACTGAAAGCGGGTGGTGTTAATTATGTATTGACATACCGTATTACAGATCAGTTTGTTCATTTCCAAGTTGGTAGTGTATGTCCCGTATAGAAGCTGGTTGACCGTAAGATTAGCAAGAGAAATATCGTTCAAGGCAAGCTGATTTTGGAAAACGACTCTTTGCTCGTTAAAAATTGCTAAGCCACTAACAACTTTCAGTCAAATTGTTTTTTAAATATTCAGCAAGTCCAGAGGTATTGTCCATTGAAATTATTGTCCGGTGGCTTGCAGCAGTCAGACAGTCGACGTATTTCACGATCACTACAGAACATACCTAGGTATGGCTAGATATTAGAACAAATTATTATTTATCAGAAATAGGTTATATAACAATGAATTCACTTCCTAGGCACCGTGCGTCTGATAAATCGACGTTTGGTGGCCCAGGTGTTCGATTCTTCTATTGCGAGTTTTGTGGTAAATGATATAGACCAGCCAGCTAATTCTTCAAGGTTTATTGAATTTGAATTGATGAGTTGACATTTCATCTATACGCATGGATATAATATGTGCCTGAATAGTCTATCTATAGTTATGAAAGGTAAACGGGCGGGAAGGGGTGGTGGGTAGAGAGGAGCTAGGCCGGTGACATAGGAGTGGAGAGGGGGGAGCTAAGCCGGTGACATAGGAGTGGAGAGGGGGAGGGGGGGCTGAAAATTAAGAGAGAGGGGGGAAGCGGTGGCGATGGATGGCGGTAGAGAGAGAGAGAGAGAGAGAGAGAGAGAGAGAGAGAGAGAGAGAGAGAGAGAGAGAGAGAAAGAGATGGGGAGCGAGTGGGTGAGGGAGGGAGAGAAGGTGGGAAGATGGCGGTGTATGACTTGGGGATATAATGGAAATAGCATATTTATTTGTGGGTGATAGGGGGAAACTGGGGGGGCAGAGGTTGATGGCAGGAGAGAGAGAGAGAGAGAGAGAGAGAGAGAGAGAGAGAGAGAGAGAGAGAGAGAGAGAGAGAGAGAGAGAGAGAGAGAGAGAGAGAGAGAGAGAGAGAGAGAGAGAGAGAGAGAGAGAGAGAGAGAAGGAGAGAAGGTGGGAAGAAGACGATGTACGACTATGGGATATAATAAGATATCATATTTATTTAGTATAATAATTAGAGTATACTTATTTTATATTCATTGTTGAAATGCAGCTGTGGCGTACACTGTAAACATAGTTCGTGATCAGAGATAATCACTTGCTATTTATTATGATTGAGTTAAATACGTTTCCTTGAAAATTTATGGACTTCCTAATTTATGGAGGGATCCGATATGTCACTGAAGTATCATATGCAACAGTATAAACTAGCTGAGAAATTCAAATCCGCTTATAGAGAGCACCATGGAATAGAAGCAGCATTAGTTAGAGTTCAGAACGATATTCTCAGATCACTGGACAATCATAACGCAACTTTCTTGCTATTACTAGATCTATCAGCTGCGTTTGATACGATTGATCACGAGATACTCTGTGAGCGCATGAACAATAACATTGGTATTAGCGGTACAGCCCGGTCATGGATACTATCATACCTCTCAGACAGATACCAGGCAGTGTGCATCGCTAATTCGTGAAGCTCTAATATCTTATTAAAATACGGTGTGCCACAAGGGTTCGTACTCGGTCCGAGATTGTTCACAGTGTACTCTGCCCCAATTGCAAACATAGCTAGATGACATGACCTTAATATGCATATGTATGCTGATGATACTCAGCTGTATATGTCATGCAATCCTAACGTGCCTACACAGGAAGATTCGGTTCTTCAAGAGGTCAGAGAATGCGTTTCTGATATTAATGTGTGGATGACCAGGAACAAGTTAAAGCTCAACCCAGATAAAACAGAGTTCCTGGTCATGTCAACAAACCAGCAACGTAATAACCTCGCCACCACGGAAGTTCAACTAGTAGACAGTAATATCACGGCAACTGCGTCCGCCAGAAACCTAGGTATTATTAGTGACCAGGCTATGGACATGAATGCACAAATACGATCCGTGTGTAAATCTGCATATTTCCATCTCCACAACATCAACTCCATCAGAAATGTGTTAACACACCAAAGCACAGAGACACTAATCCATGCCCTCATCACGTCACGATTAGACAATGGAAATAGTCTTCTTTCAGGTATTACAGAATAGTCTCTGACTAAACTGCAGGGTCTTCTAAATGCTGCGGCTCGCATTATCATGAAGGTCAGGAAGTGGGAGCATAGTAGTAGTAGTAGTAGTAGTAGTAGTAGTAGTAGTAGTAGTAGTAGTAGTAGTAGTAGTAGTAGTAGTAGTAGTAGTAGTAGTAGTAGTAGTAGTAGTAGTAGTAGTAGTAGTAGTAGTAGTAGTAGTAGTAGTAGTAGTAGTAGTAGTAGTAGTAGTAGTAGTAGTAGTAGTAGTAGTAGTAGTAGTAGTAGTAGTAGTAGTAGTAGTAGTAGTAGTAGTAGTAGTAGTAGTAGTAGTAGTAGTAGTAGTAGTAGTAGTAGTAGTAGTAGTAGTAGTAGTAGTAGTAGTAGTAGTAGTATTAGTAGTAGTAGTAGTAGTAGTAGTAGTAGTAGTAGTAGTAGTAGTAGTAGTAGTAGTAGTATCTAACATCATGCCCGATTACGTCAATAATTAGCTGACGTCACAATCGTAATGACGTATATCTCGTGAAAATCGAAATGTCCATCACTAGCGTACGAATTTTGTGTCTTTGATAAATTTACAGTTTAATAAACATTCTGGTGCATATTTTGAAACTGATTTGACTGAGAGCTGTTGCTGCCATCCCTCAGTCAAATTAGTTTCAAAGTATTAAACAGCTTACCCGAAATTGATAGTCAGGAAGTTCAGGGGTCTAATTACATTGAAATTTCGATTAAGGAACATTAGGTTTCAAAGTATATAAATCGATTGCCATACGCGTAAAAAGTGGGCCGATCTTATCTAGAAATGGTCGTGGCATAGCTAGAAATGGGCGTAGCATTGCTAGAAATGGGCGTGGCATAGTTAGAAATGGATCCCTCCATTAATCATTGTAGATGGAGCGGTGGTTCAAAGTACACATAATTTTGTCACCTATGCAAATTTTGGCGGCGATGGAAATTGTCTACGATCAATAGAATGGCGCGATGTTTGGCAAGGTATCAACATGGCGGTAGATTGTGTGAACCGTGAATTCTGATAGAATCTTAATCCTGGAACTGGCGATACGTCACTAAATACTTGACTGTGTGTCGAGCGCGCATGCGTACTAACGGAACTCATGTCATTATTAAGATAGCTGCCGTGGTTATCGGATTTAGAAACGCTGTGTATGTCGGGTAATCGAAAATTATCACTGTTCGATCCCGTGTCAAACTTTTTGTGTGATTTAATTATCTTACGCACTGGGAAATGTGTCGAGTCTCTATGGTATGTGTTATTCACGAGAGATGACGTGTGTTTACCGCGCCAAAATGAATGAGCGGGTTTTCCCCATGTATCAAGAAGCGTTTTCTCTCTATACGGGAGGTGCATATTACGCGAGGAATTTGTCATGTAGATGGTTAGCTGTTTTTGAAACTCGTCATTTGAACTGAGGCTACATTTCGACGTCATACTACCTGACAAGTCAGATATTTCCTGTTCCCGACATCGTTGTGTGATATCAGAAAGGATCTGTTGTTGCTTCCCCAATCGTCGACGATCAAAGCTTTTTGAGAGACGCATTATCGCCATTTTTTGAGGAGTTGGAAGTCGATGTTTCCCATCCCGGTACGATTGAGTCCTGCGGATGAGTTTCCTGTTCTGCCAGCCATCTTTGTCATTAAATGGGGGCGGCGTCGTCTCATCTAATGGAACAGTTAACTGGAACATGGCGTTTCTGAAACAGAATAACAAAGAATATTGCCACAGTTATTTATACTGTCAAATTTCCTCGAAAATCTCAGGGTTTGGTGGACAAGTGATGACACACCGAGAGCATACCATGATACCGCATGTTACTGGGCCGGTAGTAGGCCAATACCGAGCTGCATTGTTTCAGTACGTACCCGGTAACCTGTGTTATCAGGGAATATATTTTAAACTACCGCTATCTCCTGGCCCTAAAGCATACTATGTGTCGCTGCACACAACTTTTTAATCTTTAGCCGTTTACTCTTCATCAAAAAAATCAAAATATGTGTTGATTGAATGTCCATTTGCAGGTCAAGAGACAACTGTTTTTAGCTCATCTGGCCTGAAAGGCCAAGTGAGCTTATGTCATGGCGACTATCCGTCGTGTGTTCGTCCGTCGTCCGTCCGTCATCGGTCCATCGTCTGTCATCCGTCATCCTTTAAACGACTTCTTCTCAAGAACCACTGGGCCGATTCCAAGTATATTTGGCAGGAAGCATCCTTAGGGTAATAGGGACCCAAGGTTATTCAAACAAATCCGATCGACTAATTTGGCCAGCGGCCATCTTAGATTTTAGTCGATTTTTAAAAACGTTTAAAAATCTTCTCCGAAACCGCTTAGTGGATCGATGCAAACCTCATAAAATATTATCTAGGGCAAGAGCTGAACCAAGTTTATGCAAGGGAACTAGATTGGCGAAATAGTTCGGCGGCCATCTTGGATAACCTAGTTTTGGTTAAACTACTTCTTTTCCAGAACCGCTGAACGGATTTGGCCGAAATGTGTCAGATATGATTAGCGACAAAGAGGTATTTAGGTTTGTTCAAAGGAAGTTGATATGTTAAACAAAATGGCGGCCATTGACCAATCAAAATGTACCGCGTTTAGCGGCCATATTGGATATTTTTATTTGATGGATTTTGAAGCTGAAATAATTTTTATTTTTTTGTGTGTATTCTGACGTTTTCGAAACTGTCGTATAAACGGTTTGGCGGCAATCTTAGATCTCCTTCCCGCCAAAACTCCCATGCTTAAACAATGGGAAATTTAAAATGTCTTTTTTTCGAGGGACAATTTCAAGTATATTTGACAGGAAGCATCCTTAGGGCATAGGGATCCAAGTTTGTTAAAAGGAAGTCGATCGGCCAATTTGCCCCGCGAGGATCTTGGACTTTGGCCGGTTTTTAGAAATGTCTTTTAAAATCTTCTTCTCCGAAACGTCTTGGGGGATCGATGTAAACCTCATGAAATACGATCTAGGCCAAGAGCTGAACCAAGTTTGTTGAAGTGAACCTGATTCATCAAATGGTTCCGCGGCCATCTTGGATGACCTAGTTTTCACCAAAAAAGACTTCTCTAAAACCGCTTAGCAGATGTCATTTAGGAACCGAGGGCCATTAAAGTTTGTTCAAGCGAATTTGATCGGTAAAACATGGCCGCCGTGGACCAATCAAAATGTATCGTGTTTTGCGGCCATATTGGATATTTTTATTTGAAGGATCGTGAAGCCGAAATTAGTTTTATACAGCTTTTTTGGTATTCTGATTTCAACTTTGCCATTTTCGAAACTGTCGGATAAAAAGTTTGGCGCCAGTCTTGGATCTTTTTCCTGCCAAAATCTCCCATACTAAAGCAATGAGAAATTTAAAATGTCTTCTCGATAACCACTGGGCCGATTTCAAGTATTTTGGCAGGAAGCATCCTTAGGGCATAGGGACCGAAGTTTGTTCAAAGGAAGCCAATCAGCCAATTTGGCCAGCAGCCATCTTGGATTTTGTCCGATTCTTTTAAACGTCTTTAAAAATCTTCTCGAACCGCACGGGGGACTGATTCAAAACTCATGGAACACCATCTGGCGCAACAGCTGAACCAAGTTTGTTCGAGAGAACTTGATTGGTCAAATGCTTCATCGGCCATCTTAGTTTTCGCGAAAATGACTTCCCCAGAACCGCTGAAGGAATCCGGCCAAAATTTGGGAAATATTATTAGGGCCTAAACGCCATTAAAGTTTGTTCATGGAAAGTTGATATGTCAAATAAACATGTCCGCCATGAATCAAAATTTAGCGTCTTTGGTGGATATCTTGTATTTTCTGCAAATTTCTGAGAAAATCATAAAAAAGAGTAGTTATTAACCATTAGGCGAATTTTTTATAAAACTTGACTAAGCCTTCTTTACAGAAATTAGATTGGTAAATTTTCCAGTGGTCATCTCATTTTTTTCGGTTGTGCCAGTGGCCAATAATTCCAGGTGAATGATATAGGTCCCTTTGGACTCTTATTTAAAATGTACAACTTGAATGTCTGGCTCCGTCATCGTGCCAGACATTCCAGTGGCAACTTTTTCAAAATACCATTCCCTTGACATGCAAATGGGCATACCTTAAGACTACAGCCGAGGCCAGTTTTGACCGACGTAACAGTTAAAGGGTTCAAGTTTGATGTGGACTGGTAGCTTTCATAGTGTGGTTATAGTGATAAAAAGATTCAGAGATAGTATTTTTTTAATTAACTAAGTTACTTTATTGAATGAACCTTTCCAGTTTATCCATCCATTATATGACGTCATAATCAATCACGTGACGTGTAGGTTGACGTCATAATCATTACAGCATGAATGACTCGATTTAGTCCGTCTTAAACGCTTAATAGTCCGTCAGGTTGTATGAGTTGTATGTCTTTACCATTTAATGAACATGCTGTTGAATATTTTGAAATTAATTTGACTGGGCGCTGTTTGTGCCATAGGCAGCAACAGCGCCCAGTAAAATTAGTTTCAAAATATTCAACAGATTACGTGTATAGTTTTCTGGAAATTGATAGTCAGGGAGTTCAGGAATTCATCGATCCCAGCACGAGCCAGGTATGGGTAGAGCCTAGTTACTGATGGGCGAGGCATAGCTAAAACTGTCCATTTGGACAAACATACGCGTTCTGATGTGTTTCATCTGATGGTGATCACATTCATGTGCGAAAGCTTGTTATGTCGCTCTGAAAATGAAGCGTATTTGACTCATGATGACATTACGGTCTCGTCTTATGACTTAAAAGCCATTCTGTCTTTATTGGTAATGGAGGGATCCGATGTGTTGTCACTCAAGCATTTGATGTAATAATCAAAATTCGTCGCTTGTTAGCCAAGCTCGCAATTAAATTACGTAGATCCGTCACGCAAAAGTACGCTCATGCAGCATTTGAATTGTATGTCATTAACGACTTTACATTTTAATAAACATTTTGTTTAATATATTGAAATTAATCTGACTGCAAGCTGTTGCCGAGTATCTTGTTGCTGCATATATACATACTCACGTTCTCAACAAAAGGATGTCGGCTGTAGTTTGTCGCAAAACTGACAGGTCTTCATAGAGTTGCTCCTCTCTCTCTCTCTTTCTCTCTCTCTCTCTCTCTCTCTTTCTCTCTCTCTCTCTCTCTCTCCCTTCTCCTTCTCTCTCTCTCTCCCTCACTCTTTCCCACCCCCGTCCCTCCCTCAATCCCTCCCTCACTCCCTCCCACCTCTGTCCCTCCCTCAATCCCTCCCTCACTCCCTATATCTCACAACGCAGGTTACTGGGCCGGTACCAGACTATTACCCAGCAAATGCAACCTAGTATTGGTCTAATACCGGCCCAATAACCTGCGTTATCGGGGATTGGGCCGAATTTTCAGGATCTATGACTGTACCAGCAGGTCCTTCATGAGATTTGGCACCAAAAGATGCGCGATCAATCCTCATCAGATCATCTGTTTGCATAAAGGTCATAGATATCATCACCTTCTCATGCTGTCTTTCTTACGGTACTCTTTCTGGGCAAGTTGTTTCCGTCCAATTCCTCTTTGGCTCGTATGGAACACCTTTCATTAATTTCCCTGCAGAGGCACTACCACAATCCCTTATTTAGGGACGATGCGTGTATGTAAAGCAGGGATAGTGAATCAGGTGTATATCCGGCACAGCTTCAGCTTCTTCACAATATCTGGAAATGGGCATAACCTAAACTAATTGTGTTAATATACATTACATTCTCAGAAACTTCGAGTTCCAGTCAATGGTTAGAATTAGAATCTAGAAGTTTGAATTAACGGGTAACTTTAGATGTGAGTGACTTCGTTTAAAAAACTATTTCTCTGACTCCTAAACATATGAGTCACTAATTTGAATTATTTTCATCTCTCAATACTGTCTCTACAGAAAGGTGGATTTTCACCCACACAGTTTCGCAGGTACAGATAGTTTATCATTCTACTTGTTGCTGTTGTATATAAATTCCACTTTCCAGTCACTAGACACTCCAGATGTATATCCCTGGTGTGAGTGTGTCAGATGCTGCAATGCCAAGATCTAGTCTTACAACAATCTCCAGTCCTGTTAACGCAGGTAACTGGCCCAGGTAACTGGGCCAGAACTGGCTCAATAACAGGCCGAATTTGCCCGCCATTAGCTCAGTACCGGCCCAGTGTCCTGCCATATATCCAAGCCACAAAGGCTCGGGTTCTCTAATCGAGGTTTTTACCTCAATCCCTAAAGATTACAGTAAAATGATAATGACGCAAACTCAGTTTCAGGTACAATATTAACAAATCTACCCTTCCAAATTCTTTTCAGCTATTCTCTCGATTCATAATAGCTATACCACTGTCCATCCACCTATATTTACAATTCCGGCTACCTACCGTCTCTTTATTACACTGGTTACCCGCTTGTCCGTCCGTATTTACAACTCCGACTACCTGACTATCCATTATTGCAACCAATTTTGTAATTCTCTTGAATGCTTCAAAGTTAGCCCTCCACCCACAGTGCATGCTTAAAGCTGAGGTTTAGGTCATTCCTAGGCTTGCCTTCTGGTGGGTCCAAAATATGTTTTGCAATCCTGCGATTGTGAGAGATTGTATTCCTTCTGGCACGTGATACACTTCCAAATTCTTATCCTTCTTTACATCACACGTGTTTATGTTAGCATCACATCCCTCCTCTGGCGTGTCCAAAGGATCTAACAATTCTGAGACAGACGGTGGACCAAGGGATACGTGTGAGACTTACCCGCCAACGTAGCTAAATTTGTAGTGTAGCGATCAGATAATCAAACTGCCATGTCTTTGCTCTGGGAAGAGAACAGAGACCAGCATATTCAAACTACAGAAGGAAAGGACTATGCTCTTGCAAGTCTATTAGGGCCATCATCCTAGTTGTTTAGGAAAAACCGATTACGTTCATTGACCAGCACTAAGAACTGGCGAGGCCTTAGTCTGGGCCGTAGAATTATTATTAGGTGAACGGTTATTGTAGGATTTAGGCTTTAGTTATATGCAAATTCGGAGTCGAACAGTTTTGTGATCCAGGGCAGGAGACTCGTTCCCCCCACATGATGGGCACATCTATTGAACTTTCTTGTTACCATGCATGTAAGCTGGGTTCGCCATTACGATCCAAAGTATAAAAGACCTAGCAGGCAATGGAAGTACACGTCACCTACAGTACAGATTTGAGGTGGCTTGGTGTGCTTCCAAGACAAAGAATTTTAACAGGATGTAAGAAATCTTCTGTTGAATATTTAGGCGTGGTTGGATTTGCCTCTTCCATTCCAATTTGGTTCGAGATAATCACCATAAGTTTATTTTGTTGTGGAGGCAGTGTGCTGTATTAAATATTACTTATTAAATTATTAAATTGTATGTGCTTTTAGTCTACTTCCTAGGTTCGGCTTGGTTGATGGTGGGGGAGGGGTGTTGTGCGTACAGATGTCATTGTGCATCATGCATGTTTTACGCTCCTCGTCTGTGTGCGCCGAACACATTTTAATGTATATTTAAACACCCTAGTAGGTATGTAGATACTATTTAACCATTTCATGATGAATCCGGTCAACACCGGCCGCATCAATGGCCTTGAGGAATGTCTATTTGCGCGGATGACTGTTTCTGAGGATTTATCACTGGAATGACTTGCTAGGTAAACAGAGCCAGCCATTCCGGTGGTAAATCTTCAAAGGTAGTCTTCTCTTGGTCTACAAATGGGCATTCAATAAGCAAATGTGTTGATATTCTTGACCGAATCTAGTCTTTAAATGGCTAAACCTAACGCTATGATCATTATTCAGCATCTACCCACAACATACTTCACGATGCCTCTAGACTCTAAAGCTACAAGTTGGCATTATGTAAAATCCCAAGTGCTATTCTTGTGTTACGGAAACCTTTAATGTTTCAATTTTATCTCTTGTTTCTGTATTCTATCTTTTCTCTAATCTATTCTTATTGCTACTATCCTGCTAATTTCGCCTACTTTTTTAATCTCTATCACCTTCATACTGATACTAGTGAAACTCCTTGCGCTGTGCATGCATCCGTTTAGGCCCAGTTCTCTGACTTCGCCCTATGCCATTTCTGATCTGCCCGGCAGAGAACTCGGACTAGCATCCGTGTTGGTCCCAAAATGTCGCATATATAGTTCGTCTTCTTTGTCGACCCTATCGGCCATGGGTAATGATTTAGCTAGTTATCGTGCGGCAATATGGTTTGTTTGATCTTTGTTTTCTCAAGGTCGTCGGTCAAGGAGGTTTCAACGTTCTTATCCATAATATGTTACATTGTTTCCATGGTCTTTTTAACCCGACCAAACACCACATACTTGATATAATCACTACATTTGGGTTCCATCAGTTAATAAATGAAGTAACTAGGCTTGTATCGAATACCTTGCTCGATCCAATAATAATTAATAATAGAAGAATACTAACAGATAGCGCTGTAATGTCACCTTTCTGTAGTGATCACACCCCAGTTTATCTGGTCATAACATCTGCGATACCAAAACGTAAATCATACAAGCGACAGATCTGGGACTATGGAAAGGCTGACTGGGATAAACTTAGGAATGACTTGGCCAACACATCCTGGAATATTCTTCTCAATGAAAATGACGTTGACATGTGGTGTCATATCATTACCACATACATTATTCACGCAGCCAATACATGCATACCCAACAAACACACCTAAATGATAAACCGTGGATGTCAAATAAAATTAAGCACGAAATGAGTATCAGAGAAAACTTTTAAGAAGTCAAGGTAAACAAACCAAGAGAATGGCATAATGGAATTCAAGAAGCATCGGAATCATGTAAACGCTATAGTTATGACAGCCAAACAGGAATCCAGATACAAGACGGCCGAGAAAATAAAAAATGGACGTACAGGTTCCAAAGAGCGGTGGAAATTGTGCAAATCTTTCCTATCTGACACTAATTCAAACTTTAATAAAATACAACCCCTCAAGCGTGAAGATGACTCATTCGCCTATGAGCTTCCTGAAAAGGCCAATCTCCCTAACACTTATTTTGCCAGTATTACTACAATAGACGACTCATAACCCAACTACCCGTTCTGCCATTATATACAGAAATGGGCATAGACTCTATAACTCTAACAACTACTGATATTTTAGATGTACTATTCAACCTGGATACGTCGAAGGCAATTGGTCCTGACATGATAAGTCCAAAACTACTCGTAGAGGCTAAACACGCTCTGGTCCCAATCTTGGAGCAATTTTTTTACCTTTCTCTTAGAAACTCTCATTTTCCAACTTCTTGGAATGTGGCGAATGTAACGGCAATCTTTACAAAGGGCAACAAGAACTTATGTTCAAATTATAGACCGATACCACTACTGAGCTGTTTAAGTAAAGTCGTGGAAAGGACTGTTTTTAAATACGTTACAATTTTATTAGAGATGGTATAACACCGCACCAGTCTGGCGTCCTTCCTAAGCATTCGATAGTCAATCAGTTATTAGGTATAATTGTATAAGACACGGGCGTAAGACCTATGTCTTATATCGTGCTCCCACTTAGACTTAAAATAAATTGTGTTTAAACCAAGTATCGGTCATCACAACCACCCAAATGCTAGCGTTCAACCGTCAAATTTTAAGGTGATGCTCTCGGGTCTCTAGGATTCCTGTGGTGTGATAATGACAGAAAAAACCAATACCACACGTGCAGACTAGTGATTTGTCACTAAAGTTTAATAGATAGCATATAAAGCTGAAACGTCTATGAATGCTCTCCAGAGGGGTCACGTTGCTACATGGCAATGCACCAACTAGTCGATCCATAGTACCCATCAAATGTATAGTTTATTGATGGTTTGTTTTGTTATCGCATCCCCCATATTCACCTGTTCTTGCAACTTATGTGAGAGACGTCTTACAGATGGCAATGACGTCACCAGGCCATTGAATCAAAATTATGGTTTGTACAACATTCTGACATGTTCTACAGAGCTGGGCTGACATCGGCGGTGCGACGTTGGGAGACGCGTTTCAATGTGGCAAGAAATTAAACAGATTCGGATTAATAATTACGTAAAATTTTGTCATTTTGTGCCACTTTCTGACCAGTCATGGAACAGTTTACCCACCCCAATATATAACCTATGGTTATTTGGTATGTTTGAAAAAATGACGGTGTATGTGCATAATGCCACATGATTGAATTCAACCAATGACTATGTGGGATATTTTACATGACCATAGATAGCCAATTGACATATGCTCATATTAATTCATACTTTGTCTTATAGATACAAAATATAATAATAACCTGTCCCTGCCAAGCATGCTGGATGGATGTGAACATGAGATTATCCATCTATAGTGACAATAGTGAGATCCATGTCTAGCTATGCCCCGCCCATTTCTAGCTACGCTCCTCCCACGTATTACGTGTGCTGGAATCAATCTATATACTTTGAATACTGAATTCGCATAATCCCTATTTCAAGGTAATTATACAGGTAAGCTGTTGAATTTTTTGAAACTAATTTGGCTGGGTGCAGTTGCTGGCAGCAACAGCGTCCAGTCAAATTAGTTTCAAAATATTCAACAGAGTGTTTATTAACTAGTAAATCCACCAAAAGATATACAATTCGTACACTTGATGGACATGCTACATATGGCACTGTTTTGTAACGTCGGCCTACATGTGACGTAATTGAGTATAACGTCATATGTTTGAGTGACAGATCGGATCCCTCCTTTCACGTCTTAGATATTTACTTTTATGAAGGCCGAAGGGGCCGGAGCATTTGATCAATTTGATGTTGGCATCAGAGAAACAAAACTGGCTTGTCATTTAGGATTCGGCAGTCGGCTCTCAAAATATCTAATTTATTATACTTTCGTCAGAACGGGCACTCCAACCCAGCCCCTGCATCCTTCCCAGTGCTCTAGCTGTGCATCTGAAAACGGGTAAGGAGCACAGCCACTCTGTAGTTAATAACTTTTTATCAATAATTGTTTACATTATCAATATAACACTTACCGGTATATGTTACTGTCTAAGCCATTTTAATAATATCACGATTGATTATTCCACTTAGCAAGTAGGTCCTACGTGTTTTTTTGGCGTGTCTTCCAATAGTTTTGAATACGATTCGAGTTTAGCGGTACACTGCCCACGTATGCCGACTGGTTATACTTACAGGTACGATCGCGAATGTCGTTTGGCTCTGTCAACGTTCTAAGCTCGCTTGAATGGTTAGAAATAGTATAAAATAATGCAATACGTTCAGGCTATCTATTTTGTGCAGAGCTGTAGTTGATTGCTCAAACATGTGTGTTTGTCAGAAATAAGGATTACTACGAGCAGGAGATTTAGTCAATGACTAAGTTGGCTCATAACGCTTTTATAACTGCGCGCAAATGGCATACATTTGTAGCCTGACTGCTAATAAGAAGACATTGATCATATTTTGAAAAGTGTTAAATGTTAATGCTATTGACGGAGACGGTTTTAGGTACATGAACAAGTTAGCAGGAGTAAAAAAATAAATAATATAAATTTTTTAATTGAGAATGCACTGGTGTTTAAAGAGTTAATATCACCAACAGCACAATAATAGCGTAATAGAATAATCTCTAGGCGGATAAACATTGTCCTGATAAGGCGGGTTACTGGGCCTGTACTCATCTAATACTGGGCCGTATTGGTCTGGTATTGGCCAAGTAACCTGAGTTATCACGGTAGATGACCTTTTTGCAAAGAACGATTTAGTTATTACTTACTTCTATTAACCATTCAGACCTAACATTTTTAATTCTAAACTATGGTCAAGAACGTTATTCAATTTTCTCAATAGAAAACATCTATTTGCAGACGAAGAAAAGCTTATTTTTGAAAATTTTATCACAGGAATGACTGGCTCGGTTATCGAGGCAGTCATTCCAGTGGTAATTTTTCAAAATAATAAGCTTCTCTTGCTCTGCAAATGTGCATTTCTCAAGGCGACCACAGAAGCCGTTTTCTAGTGTTAACGAGTTTACACGCTCGCTCATACAATTCGACAGTTTTGTGTGGAATTTGGCACTGATTCCGGAGTCGGATTTCGGGTAACGGTATTTCTATTTAGTAATTTTATTTAAGCATTATTGTGTTCGGGATATTGAGGGCACATATATCCTATTATTATAGACACATTTAATGGCAATATTTCTAGCTAAGTTGTTGACGGTATCAGAAATGTGACGTCTTCGTTGGCTCATTTATGGCATATTGATTACAACAAAGCACGCTGAAGACGTACCCCGCATTCAGGGGCCAAAGGACCCACGCGTAGCTACGCACCAATATCGAATTTGGGTCGTTGACCAACGGCGCAGGGACTAATATAATTTGACATCCGTGGGTCCGTGGTCAACGGCGCACTGGTCAATATGAAATTCAATATCGGTGCGTCCGATGGTCAACGAAGCTGGGACCAATATAAAATTCGATTTCGACACGCTCATTGGTCAACGGCGCAGGGACCAAATCAAATTTAATATCGGTGCGCCTGTTAGTCAACAGCGTGGGGACCATTATAAATTGCTACATCCTGGAGAAATTTACACAGCCTTCTGTTTGCGGAGGCGCGTTTTCTTTGATCCAGCTGAAATTTCTTTGGAGCCGCTAAAAATGTGAGCAGTGAAGTTATCTGAGACCTCTTTCATCCTTCTCGCTTGAAGACTGTTAACGCGTGGACCGTATTCTCTTGTTGGCCAAGCAACTTGACAATTCATCATTATATTCTTCAAGTTTGTACTAAATTCTGACACTAGTTGCTGCAAGCACATATCTTAGCATGTAAGGTCACATTTTTGCAACATTTCAAGGCATTCTTAAGACTTCTTAACTTGTTGTTTGCTTTTTCTTCGTCAGAAACTGTCTACAGTGAACAACTGTGACATAGAACCAGTCCTCTGATCTGTCAATCTCAGACATCAGGAATTCGTGGAACTTGAGTGCGGACTTCGTTCCAGACATGTGCCCTCGATATTGACCACCATTTTCCCGCTCTGTTGACCATAATCCACTTTCCCACTCTCGATATCCTGAACACAACAGTACCAATAATAAAGTTTCCCTGGCCATCTTGCTCGCACTACACGCATGCTCGCACAATTCACCTTTCCAGTTATCCATCGATCAGCTGACGTCATATGATGTCATAATTAACTAGGTGACGTGAATGATGACGTCATAATCATTACGTCGTGAATGATTCGATACAGTCCATCTTTAACGGTTAATAGTCCGACACGTTGTACGAATTGTATGGCTTTACTATTTAATAAACTTTCTGTTGACTATGCTGAAACTTATTTGACTGGGCGCTGTTGCTGCTACAGCTTACATGTATAGTTTTCTGGAAATTGATAGACATGGAGTTCAGAGATCGATAGATCCCAACACGAGCGAGGTGTTGGCGAACTTAGAAAGCTAAAACTGGAAAGATCCATTGTGCCAATCCGTGACGTCAGTGCTCTGGTGCTTGACCACTAAAAGCAGCTGGCTTGTTAAATGACATCCTCTATTCACTGGACACCCTACACTAATCAACACCACCTCCTCTTATAGACAAATCTAAGTCCCCAAGTATTAAGCGTAGTGACATGGAGGTCTAAACAAAAGAATTGGACTGGCTTAGAGATCAAAAGGGATGTCCATATCAATACCCTAGAACAGTGAAATGAGAACAATAGGCTGCCTGAGAGGACAATAGAGACGTCCATATCTATACCCTAGAACAATGGAATGGGAACAATGAGAAAACAATAGAGACGTCTATAAACGTAACCTAGGACAATAGGACGTGACACAATAATACCCTAGAACAATGGGTCGTGGAATGATAGAGAGGTTCATAATGGTATCCTAGAAGAATGGATTGTGGAACGATAGAAACGTCACATCCCTAGGGTTGATGAGTCACCCAGAGGAAGCTCTTTATCTTATAGACGGCTCTATTGTTCTCAGTAACCTCATCAGCTGGTGATGATGAGCCACAGAGAAATAGAGGCGTCCATATGTATGATGAATTACCCACATCATAGGGTGATGATGAATCACTAAATCTGCATAGGCGTCAATATGTGACGGCAATCTTGTGTTAGGCGGCTCTATTGTTCTCTGATGAGCCACCCTCATCAGACGGTGTTGATGAGTTAGAGAAGAATAGCGGGGCCCATATGTCTATTGATGGTGAGTCGCCCATTCTGGAACAACAGAGACGTGAATTTTGTTATAGACTGTTCTTACTACTCCCGTATCTCTTCGCTGGCTATTTCAGGTTCATTGAATGTCCGTAATATACAGCACCATTGGTCATTTTTGCAAACTATAAACATAAACATCCTCATTCCCAACTAATGAATTGTTCTTTAACGTAAAGATTCTCTCCCTCCCTCCCTCCCTCCCTCCCTCCCTCTCTCCCTCCCTCTCTCCTTCCAACCCACCCACCCTCCATCCCTCCCCTCCCTCCTTCAACCAACCACCCAATCGGTAAGGCGTAGGCCCTAGGTGCTAGCTTGATGATGCTGCCGACAATTTCCTGTTTCTGGGCACCTGTCTCATACACCTTTTCTATCTTCTTTCACCTGCCACCTCAGGTAGATGTATGTGATCCATATATGCTACACGCCCACCATCCAAAACATATTTGCCCTCGGGCGTATAGTTTGACAATTCATGTGGCGGGTGTGGAACCATACCTTGCCATGATAATCATTTATGGCAGTATGCAGGTGGGATTCCTACTTGTCTGTTATTTCGAGAAACTCCAGCAGGCTCTCTTTCAGGTATAATAGCTCACGGTGAGCGTAATTATTATATAAGTATCTCTCCTAGTGTCCCGTCCCACTCGGGTCGAAAATTGAAAAAGGTAAAAATTACGTTGCAGATGATGAATGAGTTACATCCAAGCGTCGTCAATGACAGGGTTCACAGAATTAATGCTTGACACAAATAAAAACTACACTCTAGTGAGTGCCTAATAATGTAGCAGGCGTGATCTCAGAAACGTAACAGAAAGATATCTGAAATGTACACCATTTATTCCAGTCAATTCGTGTGGTTGTGAGATGGAAGCTGAAAGCAGGTCCGGTGAAAGAGGATTTTTTCCTCTGGATAGTGGAGCAGTGGTAGAGTACTCGCCTCACAAACGCTAGGCGGACTGTGTCGCAGAATTGCCTGGCTTCGAACCACACTCGGGTCGAAAAAGGAAAAAGGTAAAAATTACGTTCCAGATGATGAACGCGCTATATCCTAGTGTCAGTGTGTCATCAATAACAGGGTTTATAGAACTAATGCTTGACAATAATAAAACCTGCTGCTGCTGCTGCTGCTGCTGCTGCTACTACTACTACTACTACTACTACTACTACTACTACTACTACTACTACTACTACTACTACTACTACTACATCTCGTTATGTAGATCATAATTTTTATTTAAATCTCGTAGATTCACACCAGCTACTCAACAAAAAACTGTTCAGCCTCCACACATTCTCGAAGGACTAATAGTAAAATCACAAATCATTCTATTTCAGAGGCACTCTAACAATAAAGAGTCTAAATTCAGCATGCTCAACCTTATTTCGCCCTGTCAAATGAGCTTCAAAATACTCAAAAGGATGGTTATTAAATTGTAAATCCACACAATTAGTACAACTTGACAGACTATTAAGCGTTAATTAAGGGCCTAGAATTACCATTCATGACGCATAGTATTTGAATGTGACGTTAGCCTATACCTTTGACGTAACTGATTATGACGTCACGTACTTGACTCATGGTCATCGTATCCACAGTGACTTCCTGTCGTAGCGCTTATTACAGCAATCCAGACTATCTGTTCGATGATTACTGTTGGTGGTATATACATAGTCATGGTCAGGCTAACTTTTCTATCATCTGTCTTCCTTAGAGAGAGTATAATAGGTAAATTCAATCTATCGATCAATCATACGAAGTTATAATCAACTACGTCACATGTAGGTTGACGTCATAATAAATTTTGTCATGAATAACGTAATTAAGTCCGTCATAGACGCTTAATATTCCGCCAGGTTGTACGAATTGTATGTCTTTACTATTTAATAAACATTCTGGTGAATATTTTGAAATATAGACAGCAAGAAATATAGGCAACAACACCCATTCAAATTGGTTTCAAAATATTCGACAGCTTACTAGTATAGTTTTCTGGATATTGAGATTCAGAGTTCAGGGAGTTCAGGGAGTTCAGTGTTCGATCGATCCCAACACGGACAGGAAATGGACGGAGCTTAACTAGGAATGCGCTGGGAATAACTCAAACTGGATTCCTCCATTAACTGGGGGAAAAACAAATGGTTGTAACCCATTAACCCTTGAATTTGTTCAGGAAAATTTCAATTTTCTGATAGAAAATGTCGATTTGCAGACCAAGAGAAGAGGATTTTTGAAAATTTACCGCTGGAATGACTGGCTCGGTTATCGAGCCAGTGATTCCAGTGGTAAATTTTCAAAAATCCTCTTCTCTTGGTCTGCAAATCGACATTTCTAAAGACCACCGCAGAAGCCGTTTTGGGCTGATATGAGGCTTAAAGGGTTAAGGCACATTGTAAATTTTCAATATAATCTTTAATAAAAACATCATTTGAAATCGTAAACACATCAGGATCTATGTTAACTAACTTCTCTCGAGACTCATTTGGATGTTTGTCTAATTCTCTATTCTCCCTTTGGCCAGTAGTTCTTTTCAAGAAATCAGCAGTGACATTTGGTTTTCCATTTCTAAATTCAACTTCAAAATGATATTCCTGCAAAGTAACACACAACGCTCCAAGCTAGCATTTTTCTAATCCTTTGTCATTAACCATTTCCGAACATAGTAATCTGTAACTATTTTTAATTTGCTTTCAATTAAAGATGGGGGGGGGGGGGGGGGGAAATATGTCACTGCTAAACGATGTAACGCCTTTAGCTGTTCAGTCACTGCATAATTTCTCTCATTTGGATGCAATGCTGACACAGGAACCATCATCCGCTGTCAAAAACAAGCTTATCTTTCCAGATACTAGCATTAATGCACCAGTAATTTCACGAACAGTAGCGATTCCTTTGACATGGGGCCGATCAAAGCGCCTTTTTCTTCTTCTTCTTTTCGATCGCTGGTATCACACTTGGAGAGCCGTTCTCAAGATGAAATCTGTGGTTTTCTGCAGTTCTTCCGCAGGCCCATACAGCTTTCCAAGAAAAGAGGTTGACAAAGGCCAGATCTCTTCTCTCAGCAGCTGATACGTACTGCAACATTGAAGTATGAGCTCTGTTGTCTGTTCTGCTTCTCCACAAGGACAAGCGGGCGATGTCGTAAGGTGGAACCGCCTGTACATGTGTTGGTTTAGTCTGTTATGTCCAGTTCTGAGACGAAAAATGGTCACTTGCTCTGGCCTCGAGAGATGATGGGGAGGGTGGGGAGGAACAAATGGTTGTAACCCTTTAAACATTTAAAAGTGCCTCATGTTAGCCATTTGTACATTTGTAACAAACTGTTCACTGGCTAAGGTAACTAATGCACATGACTATTTTCATGTATTTTGCCAGTGCAGTTTTGGTTAAGGTTTTTTAATCAACTTATTTTTCAACAATGGCTCATCCGATCTGACTGAAATTGTATAGAAGTGATCTATACTATAGAGTGATGTGATGTCCATAACAATAAATTTCATTTTGGGGAATTATAATTATCTTTTCATGGTTTTGGACTTCAAACTTTTTCATGTTTTTCTGGTTAAGGTTTCTTATGAACCATTCTTTTTCAACAACGGATATCAACAAAATTTTACTGCAGCGTTATATACTATGCAAGCGTACTATCCGCATCATTATCGGTACCAATTTCATTTTTGGAAATTTCTCCTGCTTATTCACAGTTTTGGACTTTTTTTTCAAGGTTTTTGTGTTAAGGTTGCCTGACTGAACTATGGTCATTCCGATTTCACTGAAACTTTACAGAAGTGTTCTACGCAATACAGGCATACGATCTGCATCATCACTGATAAGATTTTGGGCAATTTTACTACTTTTTTCACGGATTTGAACTTTGAACTTTTTTCATGTTTGTTTTGTTGTAGTTTTTTATGGACCACTCATTTTCAACAATGGCTCACCAGATATCAACAAAATTTTTCAGCAGAGTTATATACTATGCAAGAGTACTATCTGCATCATTACTAGTTTCATTTGGAAAGGAATTTCAAGATCAGACTATCCGGAGTTTGGTAAAAAATGTCCATGTTTGATTGGTTACACTTGTTTGTTGGTGCATTTCTGAATATGTGTATTACAAACCATGCCAAGTTTGTTTTACCAATGAACACTATCCATGCCTTTACAGGCGAGACATTCTCCCATTTTATCTGCTTCATGTCCAAGTCTTCCCGTATATTGTGCAGTTGTTCCATGCATATTTATGTAGTCATCCTGTGGCATGCGGCAATGGACCTTTCCATTTTTAGCTATGCCCCGCCCATCTCTAACTAAGCTCCACCCACACCTCGCTCGTGTTGGGATCGATTGATCTCTGAACTCTCTGGCTATCAATTGCCAGACTATACAGGTAAGCTGTTGAATATTTTGAAACTAATTTGTCTGGGTGCTGTTGCTGCTCCCCATGGTATCATATGACCGCCACGTCGCCGGATTCTGACAACAAACCAACCAATCAGCTTTCTGACAATGGTGCCCGCGGATGAAGCGCATATATATATATATATATATATATATATATATATATATATATATATATATATATATATATATATATATATATGGTAGTGGGATGGATGGACGAAAATTCAAAGGCCTGTGGACTATTTCATTTCATTATGTGAGACATTGTGCTGCTTTTTTCAAGTCATCATCTCACTTCCTGAGTTGCCTTTCTTCAACGCAATGTTGCTATCAACTTTCTATGCTTCCTCTGTCAGACTGGTGTTTACAACGGTATGTGGGCCTACAAATTCGAACGCCTGTGTGATAAATATATATGTCATAAGCCATATTGGAATTGGCAAAATGACAGTAGGCGGGCAAGGGATGTAACTCATGTATAGTTAGCGTCACTTTACGTACTAATGTACATGGAGTTGTTTCCCTTTATTCAGGTCCATTTCTTGATACAGACAAGCATTTGGAAATGAATGGTGAACTAGGGGATACAACCTCTTATCCATGGTAGTTTCTGCATCGTGTATTGAGATGATATTACATTCCCTTGCTGGAGATATATATATATATATATATATATATATATATGTGCTGCTACTCTAGAGAGGGGAGATGATTTTGTATCTGGAGCGAGTCTACAGTTGAATTGAATTGAATTGAATCTGCATTATTTGGCGGATTAATATTTACGGTATATATTGTGCATACAGGGAATCTACTAGAGGCATAGCCTATGTACCGTGAACCCCTTTACATAAACGTACATAAAACAATGAAATTGCTTCATAATAGTCATTTGTAAGCTCGATACGTCATTAGCAGTAGTATGGTCGGGATTAAAATGATACCAGCTCCCTCAACTGGCCGCCATTCAGCGATCCGTGCCCCCCCCCCACCCCCCACCCCCACACCGCCCTCTCAATCCCTGGGCATAGGGTTGTTGAGACATGTGGTTGGTGTATGCCTCTAGATGGAGGCCACAGAGTTGTTGAGGCGTGTGGTTGGTGTATGCCTCTAGATGGAGGCGCCCCCCCCCAGGGATTGAGAGGGCGGTGGGGGCCACCACGGATCGCCGAATGGCTGCCAGTTGAGGGAGGTAATATCATTTTAATCCAGACCCTACTACTACCACACATAATAGGGTCTGAACGCCCATTTAGAGACAAGCATCCACAGTGATATACACCACTGATCGCCTTGTGATCAACCACACATAATAGGGTCTGAACGCCCATTTAGAGACAAGCATGCACAGTGATATACACCACTGATCGCCTTGTGATCAACCACACATAATAGGGTCTGAACGCCCATTTAGAGACAAGCATCCACAGTGATATACACCACTGATCGCCTTGTGATCAACCACACATAATAGGGTCTGAACGCCCATTTAGAGACAAGCATGCACAGTGATATACACCACTGATCGCCTTGTGATCAACCACACATAATAGGGTCTGAACGTCCATTTAGAGACAAGCATCCACAGTGATATACACCACTGATCGCCTTGTGATCAACCAACATAATAGGGTCTGAACGCCCATTTAGAGACAGGCATCCACAGTGATATACACCACTGACCGCCTTGTGCTCAACCACACATAATAGGGTCTGAACACTCATTTAGAGACAAGCATCCACAGTGATATACACCACTGATCGCCTTGTGATCAACCACACATAATAGGGTCCGAACGCCAATTTAGAGACAAGCATCCACAGTGATATACACCACTGATCGCCTTGTGATCAACCAACATAATAGGGTCTGAACGCCCATTTAGAGACAGGCATCCACAGTGATATACACCACTGATCGCCTTGTGATCAACCACACATAATAGGGTCTGAAGGCCCATTTAGAGACAGGCATCCACAGTGATATACACCATGATTACTGTTGCACAGCTTCACGCTATTGCAAAGCAATTCGGCCTTAGAGGCTACTCTATGGTCAAGAAAGCCGACCTGCTCCAGATGACGGGACAGGCCCGTGCTGAGGAGTTGCAGAAGCGACTCTCCCGAGCAATGAAGATGGGAAGGTTTCCAGCGCTTACCAAAGTTGATCCTTGGAATCCCCACAAGAAAGTGCAGTGGATACGTGAGCTTCATCAGTTGGACGAGGAGATGACTGCTAGCTTGCGAGCCAAGACTGTAGTGAGGCGGATGGCAGAACATGCACTGGAGCGCTTACCTCCCCTATGCAGGATCACTAAGCGAGTGATGGGGGGAGGGGGGCCGAGGTATGAACCCTTAGCCCAGAGCATGAGGCGAGAAGGCAAACACATTCTCGACCAGCGTCTCGGCGAAAGGGAGACAGAGGATAGAGGATGCCGGTCAGTATGCTGGACATTCTCCAGAGGTCTAGAAGGAGACCTCACAGGAAAAGATCATGCAAAAGATCCAGCAGACTGTGCAGAACGCCTTCTACCTCCGCTACACCCATACCTATCGCATCCGTCACATCGAAGACGGTAGGGTGATGCTCTTTCACAAGAATGCTCCAGGGAGCCCGTGGCTGAACACGATAGGAGCAGCTCGGAACTGGGTGGCAGCAAGAGAGCAAGCCCGCCTCGACACAGACAATATCGATCGACCCAACACCAAGTGGGCTTTCATTTGATCAATCAACTTTGAGGTCAGGGCTGTCATCGACCGCCAACCTCTGCTTGGGACAGGCCCCCTCCCAGACTGGCTATGACAGAGGAAGAGTATGACTGCCCTCGACACCTACAGGGACAACATGTGTCTCTGGAAATGTCTAGCAGTCCACCGAGGAGCGAGAGCTGATAGAAGTACAGCTCCTGCATGAGAGCTTGCCAGACAGTTCTACGGCAAGACAGTGACAGTACCTGATGTCCGCAAGACATCACTGGATCAGCTGGACAAGGTAGAGTTCTTCGCCAAGATCGGGATTTGCATGTATGAATCAACCGAAGAGGGCACCCGGCACTTGATCAGGCAAGCGGCTCACTACGATGACACCATGACCATCGGAGTGTGGGACCACCACACCTTCTACATCAAGAACATCTCCAAACTGGCACATACACTAGTCTGCAGTCACTGTCAGCAGAGGTTTACACAGGCATGCCATCTTCAATGCCACGCTGATCACTGTACAGGCGGCAAAACAACAATCGTGTGTCCTGGCAAGAAGGTTGAGGCGCCACAGTCTGTGTATGAGAAAGCCTTCTATCCGCCCCAACCATCCAGTTCAGCGGTTACTCGTTGGATCGAGTATGAGTCGAGAAACAGAGGCGTACACATACACCATGTAGAGTGTGGGCACGGTGGCGAGCGTTGGATCGAGGGCGCTCCCGTAGATGGTTATGATCTGACCACCAACACCGTTTACCTGTTCCATGGCTGTCACTGGCACGGGTGTCCACAACTCCAGTGAGGTGAGGATGCCGAACAAAAATACCGCAAGATGGTTCTGAGAGAGGAGAAGCTGAGAGCATCTGGATGCATGCTTGTGGTACAGTGGGAGTGCTGTATAAAACGCTGTCCAAGTGTCCCTAAACGAGTTCGGACTGTCCCATACCCACACTTCATAGTTTATGACTTCGAAGCACTCCTAGATGGTATCAAGACTCATCCTACGGAGACTCTCACGATCGAGAGTACTCACATACCTATATCTGTGTCAATTGGCTGCTCCTTAGAGGGCGCTACGAGTGAGCCCACCCACTTCTGCAATCCTGAACCCCAAGAGTTCATGCTGGTGATCCAATGGGGAGCATATCTAATCCAGACAAGGGTTAGGGCACAGTACATACCGACAGACCTGGACAAGCTCCCAAAGCAACAGCAGCGACTGATCAACGAGTGGTGTGACCAAGTGCCTGTACTGGGGTTCAACTCTGGGCGGTATGACTTGAACCTCATCAAGAAGTACTTTGTCAATGAGCTGACTGACAGTACAGGTACAGTGAAAGTCGCCAAGAAGGCTAGTCAGACCATGTTCCTCATAACACCTGAGCTACGGTTTCTCGATGTGCTGAACTATCTCAGCCCAGGAGTCTTGTATGAGGTATGGGTCCATGCTTACGGGTGTACACAGCAGAAGAGCTGGTTCCCATATGAATGGTTTCACACACATGAGAAGCTCAACTATCCAGGACTTCCTGACTACTCAGCATGGACATCTAAGCTCAATGGTGGCTAGCATGGAATGCGGACATTCGCCGACTGGCTGCGATACTGCAACAACTTGGACGTCAGTCCATTCAGCGAAGCCCTAGAGCGGATGCGGGAGTTCTACACAGAACGAGAAATAGACATCCTCAAAGATGGGGGTGTCTCTCCCAGGTGTGTCACTGCAGTACCTCCTACGTGGAACTGCTCAGCACATACCGGATGTTAGCCTCTATTCACCGGGCAAGGAAGCCTACGAGATGCTAAAGGGTGCTGTTGTTGGAGGTCCCAGCATCGTTTCACCAGATACCATGAGGCCAGTGTCACTCGATCCGCCAAAGTGAGCGTATCTGCCAACGTCTACTCGGCTACGACGCAAATGCTCTGTACCTGTCAACGATGGCCAAAGAGATGTCATGCTGTAAGGAGAGAGTGTGCCCTTTGTCCAGTGCCAGTGGTGGAGCTACCTTTAAGGAGGCTCTCATAGCAGACAGCTGGTTTGGGTTTGCTGAGGTGGATATAGAGGTCCACAAGGCTCTGTGGGCAAAATTCGAGGAAATGCCTCCTCTCTTCTATAACCGAGAGATCCCGGTAGAGGCAATCTCTTCTGAGATGCTGGCATATCTAGGGCGAACAGAGAGGAAGCGTCCCACCACCCAGAAGCTGGTCGGTGGTCTCTCTGGCAAGAAGCGGCTGCTGTATGCCCCGACACTCAAGTAGTATATAACCCATGGCCTGGAGATCACTGCTGTATACTGCACCATAGACTATGAGGCCAAGCGCCCATTAGAATGGATCGTGAAGAATGCTACGGAGGCCCACCGCTCGGGAGATGTAGATAAGAGCAAAGCGCTCTTGGCAGATCTCTTCAAACTCCTCGGCAACAGTGCCTACGGGAAGCTCATCGAGGCCCTAGAACGTCATAGCAACACCAGCTTCATGAAGGATGAACGCATGGTAGACAGGGCCCTGCATAGTGCATGGTTCGAAGATCTTGAGGAGATCAGTGAGTCATAAGAACTCCAGAGTTGCAAGCCGAGAATCACAATTTGAAGGCCCTTCCAGGTGGGGATAGCCATTTATGAGCTCGCGAAGCTGCGAATAGTGGAGTTCTACTATGACTTCCTCGATCGCTACATAGCTCCTGACAGCTTTGAGTACCTGCAGACGGACACTGACTCTGCGTATATCACTATAGCAGGCTCCAGCCTCGATGACGTCATTTGCCCTGAGATGTGAGCAGAGTACCAGGCTCATAAGTGGGACTGGCTAGCTTGAGACAAATGATCTGGGTGGTCTCCGGGACTGTTCAAGCTCGAGTTCGAAGGCTCTCGTGGTATCGCTCTCTGCTCCAAATGCTACTACATGGAGAGCGCAGTTGCAAGTAAGTGCTCGGCTAAGAGAATGTCAAAGCGGCAGAATGAAGTCTCTTGGCATAGGTTCTACAGCGCCCTACATGCAATGTCAACTTACTTCTGTGGTCTTTACCTATTGCTGTGTACTTGCTTTAACCTTTTAGCACTCAAGTCGGTTGTTAATGGCTTCTGAAGTCGTATTGATAAATGTCCATTTGCAGACCAAGAGAAGACTATTTTTGAAAATTTACTACTGGAATGAGTGGCCTGATCACTGGGCCAGTCATTCCAGTAGTTAATTTTCAAAAATAGCCTCTCGATCTGCAAATAGATATTTTCTATGAGATAATTGAATTTAGCTTGAACAAATTTGAGTGTTAAATAGCTAATTCTCTCTCTGGGATGTCATTATATCTAAGTTAGTGCTATGATGACTGAATACATCTCATTCTGAAGTCGTAGAAATGTTAAAACTATAATTTCTATTTAAACCTGAAATCTACAGAATATGTTGAAAATAATGTGAAAGGTCTGTACTTTCAATCAGTCATATTGTAGCATGTAATAGTATAAATAGTAACCATTACATAATATTAGTATATAGGCGTATATATAACAGAATGAAATGTGTTGTCATCCCAATCAGTTATCCCCACTTAGACACCTTGCTGTCTTTCCATTGTGAGACAATAACACACCTGTATATGAGCTGAGTGTGGGAGACAGCCTAGCTCAGAGTAAATCTAAGTAAACGATACTTGTAGATACATGTACATGTACCAGCATAGTTGGGTAATCTAAGCTGAGAGCTCTGTTTTAAATCAGTATTCTAATAGGCTGATAATTCAAGGCAGTATAATGGATTTGTATTGTACGTCACAATATGTACAGCATGCTAATGCACTGTATGTCAGTTTCATGCCATGAAAGTTTCTTAATATTCTTAAACTATTTTACTGGAAGTTGTTGCAGCCTCTACTGAAAATGGTTTCTGAAAATTCTACCAACATTGTTTGTGCAATAAATAGGTGTTGTATCAGCTGTGTAGAGTAGAAATGGTTATAGATATGCTATTATGTTCCTATATTGCCTATTTGAACTCATATTGTAGATATGGGATTGTCTTGTGGGAAGTCATGACCCCGCTAGATGTCTTATATCTTCAAGTAAGTCCTAAGACAAATTTATGATTTGAAAATACCAGGTGAGCTAATGGACCGGTTGACTTCGTATTTCAATATTTATTTATTATTATTGCATCAGCTAGTTGACATCAGCTAGTGCTGATGACATTCAGTTTCTAAATAGATGGTGTGTGAATGTAGCACACTCAAGATGGATGGATAAAGTTGTATTGTCAAAATTGAAATAGGCGAATTGATTGTAATGAGTCCCACGGTTCTGAGTTGATGTGTATCTGGAAATAGTTTAGGTGAAAGTTGTTGCTGTTCAGTCGGCATACACTTTTATGATATTCAGCAGTTGTTTGGATCGATAGTTTGGAAAATAATCGAGGTATAAGAATCACTGGAATCGAACGTGACAAAGGGACGTAGTTGATGACGTAGGCATTCTAGATTCTCACATGAGAATAGAACAACATCAGCTGGCAATGAGATCATACAGGTCATGTGCATATTAACTTTAGTATCCTACAGGCTTATCCATCAATAGGCAATGGACAGGACATGGACATTGTAGCGTCCTGTAGGAATTAATAACATAATCGAAATTTGTATATCAACTATATGTCAATCATACAATGGCATGCAACAACAACACATTCCGTAATGTTACTAGTTAGCTGACAGATCGCATCAAATCAGAACCAGCTACCACCGCTTTGTCTATGTGAGATGTCATCTCCATAGAAGAATGGCACAGAGTTTGATTGGTCAGAATGATGTCACGATCAATGAGCGTCGATCAAACTCTGTAGCAGAGAATTAAACAGAATAGGTTTCGAAGTTGAAATCGAAATATAGGGATCGTTGATTGGTCAGAACGACCAACGTTTGTTAGGTAGAAACTTCTAGGAAGAAATAAGCAGAAGTTGATTGGTGGATTGGTGGTCCGGGCCAATCGAGCTGTGCTTATAACATACCTAGAAGAGTCATTTAACGGATTCAGGAAGAATCTAATTATTATGATAGATATAGAACTTGGCTAGAGTGCCAAGATAAATTGTATATAAGTCAGAATTTCAGACTTATAAATTATTCAATTCACCACCGTGAATCCTGAACGTCACGCTGACGTTCAGCACAGTGAGCTATTGCTTAGCATAGCGAAGCTCTGTCATATTTAAGTTAGAATAGATTGTTAGTTTAGTACATCGATTGTACCAAGTTTGCTTTATGAGCTATTTTGCTCCTTGCTTTAAAACCTTGTATATTTGTAAAATGAACAGTTTAACTTACGTATATGTAAGTCCGGAGTTAAGTCAAGTTTCTTAGAATAGGAACCTAGTCTTGAGCTGGAGGAAACCTCTAGTCCTTACCTGAGGAACATCACGTCAGATAGGCCCAGCAGTCAACATTAAATATCGTCACCTACCATCTGTGAGACGAGGCGAGCCAGACTGCCTTACTCCTTCTCTGTTACCGATAGCTGTTGCCGCAGCAACATTATCTGGTTACCGGTAATGAAGCGGGATTCACTACCGAAGAAGAAGACGTTGTCATCGAACCCCGAAGATCCCAAAATCTTCATGTGCGAGCCTGCCAGGATTGACTAGATTCAGTATCAGTATTAGTATTCGTAAATTCGTGGTATATTGTTATTAACCTGGGAGTACGGATCAGTGACTATGTAAGTACATTTTTAAAATATGAGTACTCCGCCAGTAAGGCTTGTAATTTCTGTATTGAATGACATTAATGATCGTGTGCATAACTTTATAGATCTTGTGAAAATTTCACAGCATCCAAGTGTCGTACAGCATCGTGAGTATCACGAAAATACTATTGTGAAAATTGTGACTGGCATTCGTTGTGAAGAGCAACCAAGACTAAAACGTGTGGTAGTACAATTGTACTACCAGTAATTCGGAACTTTGTTTGTCATAAATATTATCTTGTGTTAGCGTGATTAAGATGGCGAACCATCGTACATTAGATCCTACTCTGCCTGCACCAGAACCGAGACCAACTCCAACCGGTCCCCAACATGAGCTCCGACAGGAAACTGTTGAAGTGATGCAGACGTTGGATAATTCTATAGCCCATACCATTACACAAGAGGAGGACCGACGAGAGCAAAATCGGATGTACCGGCAGGAGGTGAGAGAACTCACCCACAGGATTAAGCCATGCGATGGGCTTCTGCCTGAAGAAGTGAGGCAATTCCTAGACGAGACTAGGAGAGTATGGGAGGCGACTGACGGTAACTTGGATGGCACGCCCGTGTACATTATCACAAGGGCAGCGTGTGGACAGTTATCTAAGGCAGTCGATGAATATGTACTTGGACAGATAAGGAACGAGGTCAGCTACGGGGAACTCAGAGCATTCATCACACTAAATTTTATGTCAGCGAACGAGAATGAAAGAGTGAAATATGATCTTGAAGCTGTGAAGCAGCGACGAAACGAAACCATTATATCATTCAATCGACGGTATAAAGAGCTATCTACTCGGGCCTATACTACTCAGAACCCAGACAGCCAACGGGTAATATTGTCATCATATATCCGAGCCCTAAAAGATCAGGGTATGGGACGAAGGATAGTGAGGAAGAAAATCAAGACACTGACGGCGGCAATGGAGATGACAGAAGATGAGGAGGGATGCAATGACCTTCTTCAAGCTATGAATATCTCACCCTGTCGTGAGCAGGAAATGGAAGTGGATGTAATTGATCAAGAAGAGGGAAAGGGGATCTGGGAGGTGATCAGCAGCATGAAACGGCAAATTTCACAGCAAACCCGGTTGATTGAGAAACTATGTGGCATAATAGAGGGTTTGCAGAATGAAAACGCAGTTCAACCTTCAGCGCGATGGACGCCACCTAAACCGCGACAACCTCAGAAGGTGAAGACGACATCAAAAGCAGTCCCTAAGAGATGGGAGATTACGTGTTTCAACTGTGGCCGAACAGGTCACTACAAGCGTGATTGCTCACAAGTGGTGCAGCCTGCACGGGTAGCATCCCGTACCTCACGTAGGCAAAAACCATGGCAGATGCCGATGAAATGCTTTAACTGTGGAAGAGCGGGACATTTTGCGCAGGATTGCGGTATGGCGGCAACAACACCTTCTCAACCGAGACGTCAGGTAACATGCCTTCGTTGTAATAGGATTGGTCACTACCAAAGTGAGTGTCCCTTAAACCAACAGGCACCACCACAGCAGCATACCGTGAAGCAACGGAGACGACCAGACAATGATGGTTTTCGACAGGAGTCACTGATGCAAATCGATGAAGTGGATCACCATAGCCAATATGATGATCATAATTCTTATGGCTCTGGACCTGAACCAACGGCATGTGCTTATTCGAGGAACACTCGAGGTGATTTAGCCAACCGTATGAACCGTGATAGGGAGTATGAGGACCGCGACGGGTTCGTGCTGACCAATGAAGGCACGGATGAGTATGGCAGTTATTCTTATGGTATCTGAGGAGACTCATCCGGCCAGAGGAGATCATATGCCGAAGCTGTGAATGGACGACGAAGCCCGTTAAATGAGTTCAGAGGGAACCAGTGACGATTGAACGGTTCCTTATCCGGCTCGAAATGGAAATGAGCAGTCGAATGGACAGGGGTGAGTACATTGATGCTTTAGTTGATACTGGTGCAAGTACTTCCCTTGTCAGGAAAGACATATTGAAGAGCATCTTGAATGCTCGTCCATTGAAAAGGGCTAAAACTTTGTTAGCCGTTAATGGTTAACCGATAAATGTTTTTGGGGAGACTCAAATTAAATTCAAGGATGCCGGGCCTATTCCAAGTATGATTGTGGGAAGCATGAGGCATGAATGTTTAATCGGTGCAGATGCTTTGTATATGGGAAATGCAAAGATTGACTACAAGACCAAAGAAGTAGTATGGTTTGGTCGAGTATACCCATTTAGAATTCTGTATAGAAGTCAAAATGACTATGTGTATGCTAGTTGCAAAGAACCGACCGGATATGCAGTTATTGACAAAGTACTGAGCGATTTTGCCAATAATTTCGATACGGATCGTCCAACTATGTTAGGACGTGTACCCAAGGTGAAATGTACTGTTCTGACAGGAGATTGTCCTCCTATGAGACAGAAGGCCTACCGTTTACCGTTGGCCAAGCAGTATTTGGTCAAGAACCAAGTTAAAGAGATGCTAGCCACAGGCGTCATAAGACCATCGTCATCACCCTGGACGTCACCCATAACTCTGGTACCGAAAAAGGACAGTGACACCAGATTTTGCGTTGACTATAGAAAATTGAATTCAGTGTGCTGTAAGGACAGTTATCCGTTACCAAACATATCCGATATATTTGATTCCATGAGAGGCGCAACGATCTTTTCTACGATGGACTTGAAGTCCGGCTATTGGCAGATACCCATGGCCAGCCAAGACATCGAGAAAACAGCGTTCGTTTGCAGTGAAGGTCCTTTTGAATGGATTCGGATGCCTTTTGGTTTTTGCAACTCAGGTGCCGTATTTCAGAGGGCAATGAATGACATTTTCCGAGATTATGTGGGAAAATATGTGCATGTTTTCGTCGATGATATAGTCGTATGTTCAGGAAATCCGGCGGAACATGCACATCATTTGTGCCTGGTCATGCGCAAGATTCAGGAATATAATTTACAGTTGAAGAAAAAGAAATGTGACTTTGCCAGTAAGTCTGTTGACTTGTTAGGGTACCACATTTCTGTGCAAGGTGTAGCTCCACAGAGTCAAAAGGTCAAAGTCATATGAGAAATGTCACCACCAAAAGACGTGGGTGAAGTTCGTAGTTTTCTCGGAGATACAGGTTACTACCGATCTTACGTAAGAGGCTATGCCAAAATTGCCAAGCCTCTGATAGAATTGACTAAGAAGTATAAGAGATTTGAATGGGGTAAGCACGAACAGCAAGCGCTTGAGAAATTGAAGAACTTGCTGTGTGGTGAGACTGTACTCACCTATCAAAATTTGAATGCCCCATATAAGTTGTATACCGATGCGTCTAGTTATGCAATAGGTGCGATACTAGTGCAGGTTGATGATAAGGGTATAGAGCATGTCATACAGTATGTTAGCTCTACTCTTAAAGACAGTCAGTTGAATTGGCCCATAATAGAAAAGGAAGCTTATGCTGTGATATATGCATTAAAGAAGCTCAGGCCTTATCTATTTCGTGCGCAGTTTACCGTGTATACTGACCACAAACCCCTAAAGAGCTTGTTTGTGGGAGAAGTTAAGAATACGAAGGTGCAGCGCTGGGCAGTACTGATTGCAGAACATGAATGTAAGATAGAATACATCCAAGGCTCGAAGAGTAGAAGTCGCTACGTTGGACACTGGTGATTACGTCATACCTGAGGTAGACGAAGGCGCCTTACCTCACGTTCCTCTAGAGGTATATGACGTACCATATGAGGAATTATGTGCCGAACAAACCAAGGAATACCCGGAGTTATTTAAGAATACACCGGAGGAGTACATGGTAAATAATGGCATATTGTATTCTTTAATTCCGCCTTCAGCGTTGGACGCTGAGTACCCCAGAATCTTACTACCTACCCTGTTCCATGAGAAAGTGCTCCGGAAAGCTCATGAACGAGTTGGTCACCAAGGTCTGAAGAAGACCATTGGTATGGTAAGAGATTCTTTTGTCTGGACATCTTTGAGAAAAGATGTGGTACATATGCTTGAAACGTGTACAACATGCCAGGTCAACCGACCTGTCACTACTCGACCTAAGTATAGTGAGATGCCAATGGCCAGTTATCCAAGTCAGATAATTGGTATGGATTTGATTGGTCTACTTTTAGCGTTGAGCAAAGGTAATAATTACATTATGACGGTGATGGATCACTGTTCTGTGTGGGCAGAAGCATATCCGATTGCAGCTAAGACATCTCAGAATGTTGAGGATAAATTCTTCAATGAGTATGTCGCTCGTTATGGTGTCCCTGAGATTCTGATTACAGATCAGGGTAAAGAATTATGTTCAAATTCTTTGGAGCAGCGATTCAATGAACATGGTATTGATCATAGAAGATCGAGTCTGTATCACCCACAAACTAATGGACGTCCCGAGAGGGTCAATGGTACTCTCAAAGAATTGATACAGAAAGGTGTTAACAACGAATCTCGTGCATGGGAGGATGAGTTGGGCACAGCTTTAACAGCGTACCGGAGCACTCGTCACTCCACGACCGGATATACACCATTCTATCTGATGTATGGTCGACATGCAAGACTTCTGTTTGCTATTCCACTCGATGCTTCGTATGATCTTGGCGAAAGACTAACATGTCTCAATAATGCTTTACTGCGTGCTCGAGGAGAAACAGCCAAGTCTCGAGAAGTATACCGAGAACAGATTAACAAGCATGCAAACGCTGGTGAGTTTAAGGTTGGCGATTCAGTGGTTGTAAAAGCTGAGGAGAGGATGAAGTTAACCTCTCGCAGTGACCCTGAATATGAGATCTTTAAGATCAATGAACCTGTGGCCCATGTCCGCCATCAAAGGTATGGGAAGGTATGCGTGCTTAACATATCCAAGTTACATGTAGTCAACTCAGAGATGTGTTGGGACAAAGTAAGACCACGCCCTATTCATAACCCTGCAAAAGGTACGAAAGCCAGCCATCATCCAAGAATTGTACCATTACCCAAGTCCGTACCTTGCCGGTACCCGACCCCGATTCAACACCTTGTAAAGTGGCTCGTAGAAAGCGACCAGCTTTTAATTGGGAGCCAAAGGTGCGTAAGGTGGGTTAGGTGGTCGACATGGAAGTAGATCGACCTGGTACAAGCAACGATCCGAAGTATGAGTCACCGATGGATACATCAGAGACTCCTTGTACTGTAATGATGGACACTTCGGAGGATGTACCCGAGCCTGCCATCGAGCCAATGGAAACACTTCCATTGCACCCCTACTATCTGCGCAAGCGCAGTCATGCTCCTGAATTCAGCTCAGACAGTAAGCGTGCTAGGATTGGTGCATTTGGCTGGTATGAATATGACGACTTTGTCGGTCGTATTGAAGCTGTTATAAGGCGACGTAGCATGAGATAATTTTAATCTCTGCTTAATTGCTAATACTAGTAACATCACACTTGTCTAAACAAATCATGTATACACTACAATTTTGTGTAACGTTAGCAGTAGTCAGTTTAGTGTACAGACTGTGTAAAGACTCCAGTATTCACAAATTACAAAATGGCGTAATGATAACAAACCACCAGAAGATTTCTGTAATACGAGCTGAATGGATGGTAGTAGTGTCTATTGACCATCCGTATTTACCCGCTAGGCTTATGGAACGATTATCAAGCTTTCGAGTGCTTGTTGCTGACATTGGTCAAAAGACTTCATTAAGTGGCAGCGACATTTTCAGACTACAACATCGTATAAATATTATCAAAAAGATTGCCATTAGGATGCAACAAACGATGCTAGGTCGTGTCAATAGTCAACAAAAGCGTGGACTGTTTAACTTCGTAGGTGATATAGCTTCATCCTTGTTTGGGACAGCAATATCGGGTGACATTGAAACCATCAAGAACATTGTTAAGACCGCTATGAAGAATATGAACCACTTGGTACATTTCTCTAATGACTTAGCATCCTATGTGAAACATGCTTTCGAGGGAATTAATATTAATGTAAACAGGATTAATGAGATTACGGACAGTTTGGTCGATTTAACCAAAAACGTGAGTAAACTATTTAGAATACATGCTTCACGCCAAGCTGATCTGTATGCACTAGTGCGTCTGGGTCACATTGTTGATTCGGCCGAAAACGTGGTATACAGTTACCAAAAGCTAGCTGCAAGATTTCATAGACAGACAGCTTCTCTAGAATTGGGGAGATTAACAGAAGAACTTTTCAGTACATCCGATTTAGCGGAGGTTGCTAAACAAGTCAGTGTAGGAAACCGATTGATTCGTCCCTATCAATGGTACTATCGGAACGTTATTGTGTCTCCATTACGGAAAGACGATTCCCAGTTGCACTATATTGCAACTTTTCCATTAATCGATGGTGGTAATTACATCGAGTATGGATTGCATTCATGGCCTGAACCTTTGGCTACAATGGGGTATTATATGCAAATTATTGTTGCCCGAGCTAGCATTGGATTAGACACAAAGACGGGTTGGTATTTTACCCCGTCTGAATGTCGAGGTGTTGGACCGTGCATGTGCCACAGACAGTTAAGGGTTGACAAGACCCATGTACCGTGTATAGTTAGTTTGTTAACTAATGCAACTGACAGTTATGTACGGTCAAGCTGTCAGAGGCTAATGAAACTTCTAGCAAATTATTTGACCATAATGAGATTGGAGTTGTGTTGCAAACATTTGGTGAACAGATAGAGGTACACTGTGGAGGACGATTGATGGACAGATGTGATGTATCTAATGGATTGTATGCGTTGATGTCGAGCGAATGTGATTATAGTGGGAAGGGCTGGCGATTCGAACCTATACAGACTTACAGGAGGTCTTATAGTCGGATCAGTCTAGCGGTAGATGTCCCAAGACTGGATGCAGCCGGTGTTGAACCAGTCCTTGATTGTGAATCATCTTAAGGTCGAAAATGGGACCATTTACGGAAAACAAAATATGTGCCCTTAGCACCACTATCAGAAGTCGACCCAGCGATGGTCCATGGCATCAATATACGATCTCTGTTTTCATATTCGACGGCTTCTGTCGTCGTAATTCTCGTTCTGTTATTTATTTTATATAAGTGTGGGGTCCTGCACCGCATGTGGATGTGCTTTACATGAAAGCCACGTGCAGCAAGGATTCCAGAGACCAGGTCTGCGCAGGTCCGATGGCCGCAGCTGCCTGCAGTGCTGCGAATTCCGTCGAGGACGCCTAATGGGGGGTCATCGCCTAACGATAACTCCGGGACTGAGATCGACCCCACGGCTGATGGCTGGGGGGACGTGGAAATGAATTCTATTCAAATGGAATGTGAGGACTTATAATATATCGTATATGTTATGATCATGGATGATTGTAATATTATCTAGACTGTTATTGTAGTGTTTTTCGTATTGCTTTGACTATTTGATATAGGGTTAACTGTATTGCATTCTACTGTTTATTTGATAATTTATTGGATTTACTGTTTACTTACATAGTTATAATGAACATATTTAATTCACTTCACTGTATGATTCGTGTGTCAGTGGGATTACTGATAAACTGTTATTTGTTTTGTTTCAGGATTGTATTTTGGTCCTAACGGCCCTGGTATAGTGCGGTTTTGTTGTTGATGTTGTACAACGAGTTAGTGAACACTCTCTTAAGGCCTTAAGAGATGGTTAACTAACTTTGGTTGATGGGCATGTGTAGATATGGGATTGTCTTGTGGGAAGTCATGACCCCGCTAGATGTCTTATATCTTCGAGTAAGTCCTAAGACAAATTTATGATTTGAAAACACCAGGTGAGCTAATGGACCGGTTGACTTCGTATTTCAATATTTAGTTATTATTATTGCATCAGCTAGTTGACATCAGCTAGTGCTGATGACATTCAGTTTCTAAATAGATGATGTGTGAATGTAGCACACTCAGCATGGATGGATAAAGTTGTATTGTCAGAATTGAAATAGGCGAATTGATTGGAATGAGTCCCACGGTTCTGAGTTGATGTGTATCTGGAAATAGTTTAGGTGAAAGTTGTTGCTGTTCAGTCGGCATACACTTTTATGATATTCAGCAGTTGTTTGGATCGATAGTTTGGAAAATAATCGAGGTATAAGAATCACTGGAATCGAACGTGATAAAGGGACGTAGTTGATGACGTATGCATTCTAGATTCTCACATGAGAATAGACCAACATCAGCTGGCAATGAGATCATACAGCTCATGTGCCTATTAACTCTAGTATCCTACAGGCTTATCCATCAATAGGCAATGGACAGGACATGGACATTGTAGCGTCCTGTAGGAATAAATAACATAATCGAAATTTGTATATCAACTATATGTCAATCATACAATGGCATGCAACAACAACACATTCCGTAATGTGGTTAGTTAGCTGACAGATCGCATCAAATCAGAACCAGCTACCACCGCATTGTCTATGTGAGATGTCATCTCCATAGAAGAATAGCACGGAGTTTGATTGGTCAGAATGACGTCACGATCAATGAGCGTCGATTAAACTCTGTAGCAGAGAATTAAACAGAATAGGTTTCGAAGTTGAAATCGAAATATAGGGATCGTTGATTGGTCAGAACGACCAACGTTTGTTAGGTAGAAACTTCTAGGAAGAAATAAGCAGAAGGTGATTGGTGGACTGGTGGTCCGGGCCAATCGAGCTGTGCTTATAACATACCTAGAAGAGTCATTTAACGGATTCAGGAAGAATCTAATTATTATGATAGATATAGAACTTGGCTAGAGTGCCAAGATAAATTGTATATAAGTCAGAATTTCAGACTTATAAATTATTCAATTCACCACCGTGAATCCTGAACGTCACGCTGACGTTCAGTACTGTGAGCTATTGCTTAGCATAATGAAGCTCTGTCGTATTTAAGTTAGAATAGATTGTTAGTTTAGTACATCGATTGTACCAAGTTTGCTTTATGAGCTATTTTGCTCCTTGCTTTAAAACCTTGTATATTTGTAAAATAAACAGTTTAACTTACGTATATGTAAGTCCAGAGTTAAGTCAAGTTTGTTAGAATAGGAAGATGAGCATCACGTCAGATAGGCCCAGCAGTCAACATTAAATATCGTCACCTACCATCTGTCAGACGAGGCGAGCCAGACTGCCTTACTCCTTCCCCGTTACCGATAGCTGTTGTCGCAGCAACATTATCTGGTTACCGGTAACGAAGCGGGATTCACTACCGAAGAAGAAGACGTTGTCATCGAACCCCGAAGATCCCAAAATCTTCAATATGACAACCTGTATTAGAGATATTAGCACCTCCCATTAATATATCTAAGATATTTAGTTTAAAATTTACCAGTTCTGATGAGTATTGGAGTATTTCCCAGTATTTCCAGGTATTTCCCAGTATTCACCGCTTTTTGGAGTATTTCCCAGGGCAGTATTTACTAGTATTTCCCACCCGGTATCACAACGGGAAATTGCTGCCAACCCTGCTTTGAAACTATGTGGTGACATTCTGGGACCGAACATTTTATAAAGGGTAGGGCATGGGGAACTGTGAATCAGCCAAGATTTTAGCAGATTTTTAATATTAAATTGTGTACAACGAAATTACTTCATGGTATAAATCTTTTAAACTCAATACTTAATTAACGTATTCATATACATATATAGCCATATGGCTGAAATTCCGGGTTCGAAGCTATTACAAGCAATATGCCAGACCATATCGACACCTATCGGAATGTGGTGAATGTGAACCAACTATCTTACAATGGGGGCATATGTCGAATATGTAACTACATACTATGAAATTATTTGATGGGTAGAACCGTGCAAACAGATTATGCAAATATTGGTGTTTAAAATAGTAAATTATTGGCATTTGATAACTGTTGGTCGCTCCTAAATTGCGTATTGCGAGACTACTTCATGGTAGAACATTTTAAAACCCGACATTTAATAACACATTCATATTTCTATAATCTAACCACATAGGTGGATCTCTGGGACAGAAAATATTGCAGACAGTAGCGTACTGAAAACCGTGGATCTGACAAAATTTGAGCTAGTTTTAAGCATGGAATTACGTATTATGAAATTACTTCAGAGGTAGATTTTTTTTAATTCGCAATATAGGCCTAACTAGCGTATTCAAATCCCACCGAATATATTACATCAGGGTACCAAAAACTGAATCAGCCAAGATTTAAGCCAATTTTTGATACCGAAATGTGTACTATGAAATTAATTTGTGGTAGAAATTGTTTAACTCAACACTTCAAATTAGCGCATTCATAACCCTAACTAACCATATGGGTAAAATTCTGAGGCCGGACCTATTGCGGACAGTAGGGTATTAAAAACTGCGGATCTGCTAAACTATTAGCCAATTTGCAGTATGGAATTGTGTACTACAAAATTACTTCAAGGTAGAATTTTTTTGAATTGACATATGAGTGAAATTCTGGAGTCGAACATATTGCCGGCATTTCTATCTTAGCATATGCATACACTTTCAGTTGATTTCTGTATTCAACCACCCGCTACAATGTTTGTCTATCCATTCTACTAAACAACTGCATGCATGGATCTTTTCCCAGTAAAGAACTAAGGACAATAAATTATTAATTGAAATTACTTGAAATTTACCACATATATAGTGCAATAATGCGTCAAAGATATTAACAATTTTGCCCGATGCGCTACAAGACATAACAATAGAAATTTATACAAGAAATCCCGAATGTTCAGCCTAGTGTTTTATGCTATAATCCATAAGGGAAAGTCTAGATTTAGTGAAGAATGTCAAAATATTCAGATATTGAATGTCCATTTGCAGGCCAAGAAAAGACTGTTTTTGCAGATTTGCCACTGGAATCTGGAACTAGCTGTCTCGCGAGTGCCACTGGAATCTGGAACTACTGTCTTGAGGGTCATTCCAGTGATAAATTCGTCACTGGAATACAATAGGGGCGTATGTCCAAATTTTCAAATTTTGTTTTTTTGCAGAAAATGATTGTATACATCCTTTCACAAACCATGTAAAAGGGTCGTATTTTATTTCTTATATTTTAGTATTAGTTGTATAATTTTAGCTTCATATTGAGAATGCAATACACGTGTATATGTACATAGAGCCTTGTTGCTGTAGATCTGATGCAAATTAGTCTTTTTTGTCGAAATGCAATACAGACGTATGTGCGCATATGGCTTTGTTGTTTTATATTTTCCTAAATTAAGCTTTGGCATACTATAGTGTCATACAGACGTATGCCAATATACACGTGTTTATAATTATAACAACAATTATCATTAAGAATTTTCTTCATCATAATAAATCTTTTTACCAGGAATAAGGTCAGTTACATAACCAAATACTGTTTGAAGTGTGGAAATAAGTGTGCCTTAAAGATAATAATGTCGGTGCCGTATCAATTTATATATTTATTGCAAGGGTGAGGCTGGATTTAAATCAGCTGGTAGATGCGAGATTTGGGTGATTTTAGTGATATCGCCTGAGTATGGCCTTATGAATTTACTATTTTCAATACAGGAAATGAATGACTTCCTATGTCATAATCTTAGTGGTAGCCTAATCTTAGTCCTTGAATTACGGACCCTAGCGCATTGACGCATCGTTTGACTGTGTGTGTGCGTGCATGCGTGCGCGCACGCACATGCGTGCGAACGTGCGTGTGTGCGTCCGTGCGAGCATTCGTGCGTGTGTGCGTGCGTGCGTGTGTTTACCCCACACTTGTGCAAAAAGTGTCAGGGATATTGTGATCGCCTCCATCCGTTCATCTGTTCATTGTACCACCAATCCGTCCATCGGCTTGTCACGATATCGCCTCCTAAACCATTAAGTGAAATTCAACCAAATTTGGTATGTGAGTTACCCATATGATTGAATGCATGACCACATTTACTTTGGGCTCTGCACCATGGTGACAAAATGTCAAATATCATCAAAATTCAAGTGCAAAGGCTGTCACGCTATCTCCTCCGAAACCATTTAGTGAAATTCAACCAAATGAAATCCCATCAGTACAAGTCGTATTTTAGCTAAACACTATAAATAGCGTTGTTGGTCTAAGCAAATCAATTAAGATATTGTGATTAAAGGTGCATATTCACAGCAGAATGGTGAAAAATATAATTGTTAAAATTGTATACTTTTAGAGGCTTGAATTGTGTACCTAGATGTAATGAAACGAAATAAATCTTAGCATATGATCTCCTTACTATAAATCTATATAATTTTTTGAGTTGTCAAATTGAATTAGAGGCACGAGTCCCTCATTCAAATTCACAACTGAAAATAAGATATTTATTTATATAGATTGAAATCATCATATGTTAAGATTTATTTCGTTTCATTCCATCGAGCGACACAGTTTAAGCCTCTAAAAGGATATAATTTTAACAATTTTATTTTCAACCATTCCGCTGTGAATATGCACAATTAATTACCAATATAAATATCCTTTGATCTTGTTTGCAGTGCAGAATAGGTAAGAGAAAGAGGAAGACCAGCTATAAGTACAGCTACCAGCCGATGGAACCACTAGACACCTTAAGAAAACGCTTACGTGAAGAAAGACAAGGTCATTCCGATGCCAATGAATATCGTAATAATAACTGTACAATGATTCCTAATGATGTTCCAGACGCTTCCATTCTTGCCAATGATAATCGTAATGATAACTGTATAATGATTCCTAATGATGTTCCAGACGCTTCCATTCGTGCCAATGATAGTTGTAATGATAGCTGTACAATGATTCCTAATGATGTTCCAGACGCTTCCATTCTTGCCAATGATGATCGTAATGATAACTGTATAATGATTCCTAATGATGTTCCAGACGCTTCCATTCGTGCCAATGATAGTTGTAATGATAACTGTACAATGATTCCTAATGATGTTCCAGACGCTTCCATTCGTGCCAATGATAATTGCAATGATAATGGTGCAATGATTCCTAATGATGTTCCAGACGCTCCCATTCGTGCCAATGATAACTGTACAATGATTCCTAATGATGTTCCAGGCGCTTCCATTCGTGCCAATGATAATTGCAATGATAATGGTACAATGATTCCTAATGATGGTCCAAACGCTTCCACTCGTGCAAATGATAATCGTGATGATGACTGTACAATGATTCCTAATGATGCTCCAGACGCTTCCATTCGTGCCAATGATAATTGTAATGATAACTGTACAATGATTCCTAATGATGGTCCAGATGCTTCCATTCGCGCCAATGAAAATTTTAATGATAACTGTACAATGATTCCTAATGGGGTTCCAGACGCTTCCATTCGTGCCAATGATAATCATAATGATAACTGTACAATGATTCCTAATGATGTTCCAGACGCTTCCATCCGTGCCAATGATAATCATGATGATAACGGTACAATGATTCCTAATGATGTTCCAGACGCTTCCATTCGTGCCAATGATAATTGCAATGATAACGGTACAATGATTCCTAATGATGGTCCAAACGCTTCCACTCGTGCAAATGATAATCATGATGATGACTGTACAATGATTCCTACTAATGACGTTCCAGACGCTTCCATTCGTGCCAATGATAATTGTAATGATAACTGTACAATGATTCCTAATGACGTTCCAGACGCTTCCATTCATGCCAATCATAATTGTAATGATAACTGTACAATGATTCCTAATGACGTTCCAGACGCTTCCATTCGTGCCAATGATAATTGTAATGATAACTGTACAATGATTCCTAATGACGTTCCAGACGCTTCCATTCGTGCCAATGATAATTGTAATGATAACTGTACAATGATTCCTAATGATGTTCCAGACGCTTCCATTCGTGCCAATGATAATCATGATGATAACGGTACAATGATTCCTAATGATGTTCCAGACGCTTCCATTCGTGCCAATGATAATTGTAATGATAACTGTACAATGATTCCTAATAACGTTCCAGACGTTTCCATTCGTGCCAATGATAATTGTAATGATAACTGGACAATGATTCCTAATGACGTTCCAGACGCTTCCATTCGTGACAATGATAATTGTAATGATAACTGTACACTGATTCCTAATGACGTTCCAGACGCTTCCATTCGTGTCAATGATAATTGTAATGATAACTGGACAATGATTCCTAATGACGTTCCAGACGCTTCCATTCGTGACAATGATAATTGTAATGATAATTGTACAATGATTACTAATGACGTTCCAGACGCTTCCATTCGTGTCAATGATAATTGTAATGATAACTGTACAATGAGTCCTAATCATGTTCCAGATGCTAATACTAATTCTAGTGAGTATCCAGATAACATGTTTACATGTACAATGATTACTAATAACAATGAACATGTGAATGCGTCTGATTTTCCTAATATGAATGATGTCGATGTTAGAGAGATCGGATATTCTAGCTTATCAGCAATCATTGCGAATAACTTATTCATTAATGATCATAATATGGAATTTGGGGAAGTTAATCGACCCTTCAATATGGCCATTCCTGCTGACGATCTGTTCTGTTATAGTGACAATGATATGAACATTGGTGTAACAGTGTCAGTTAAAAGTACTGCTCATGGAGCTGCTGTAAAGACACCAAGGTCCCTTGAGCATAATCTACCAGGTGGCAGTATAAGAAATTGGCAAGGTCCTCTTAAGCATAGTGTAGATGCAGCTGCAGGTAACATTGCCAAAGAGAATTCATATGTGAGTGGCACAACTGGTGGATATAGTAATACCTTTAATGATGCAAATAATGAAAGCACCGATGGTGAAGTAAGTAGTTCTGACCATGTGGATGACTTACACCTTATCCGGTACAAAAGCAGAAACGTGTTGCCTCGAGAAGTTTCTACCACATTAAATAAACATAGTTGCAAATTTCTTGAATTGGCTAATAATCCTTCAGGTGTAAGCACAAGTTCTGCAGATGCTGTATTTCCACCCGCGAGTACAAATCGAGAATTATCCAATAATATAAGTACTGATAATCAAATTGAAATGGAAGTGAATTCAATGAGAATACAAATGTTTCACCGAGAGGTCGAAAGCGTGTTCATAATGATGCTACATGGGTGCGTAATATAAGAAAACACAAACGAAATCTTGGTTTAGCTTATACTAGTGCATGTGGGGTACCGAAAAGGGCTTGAATTGTTGGACCTGGCTGTGTTGAGAAATGTCGTTCAAAATGCCATGAAACACTAACTTTAGGTGATCGTCAGGAAATATTTAATAGATTTTGGAAGTTAGGTGAAATAAATAGACAATGAGATTTTATCAATTCCCATGTTACATCAATTGAATTTAAGTACAAGAAAACTAAATCACGTAGAAATAAAAGTTTAATATATACATTACCTAAATCCAATGAAAATAAAGTAAAGGTGTGCAAGGTATTCTTTCTACACACATTAAATATCACAGACAAACAAGATAACATTGGAGTTACAGAAAGTGACAAAAGGGGGCACCATGGACATCAAAGAAAAACATCACAAACTGTTCTTAATGACATTAGAGAACATATTTCTAGCTTTCCTACTGTAGAATCACATTACTGCAGAAAGAATTCAACTAGAAAATATCTGCAAACTCAGCTGTCACTTTCCAAAATGTACGACCTGTATGTTGAGCAGTGTAAAGAAGCTGGGAGGACCATGGCTCACAAGAAAATTTATGAACGTATTTTCCATACCAAATTTAATTTATGCTTTTTTCATCCTAAAAAAGACCAGTGCGAGTTGTGTGCAGAATACACGCGTGCAACTGAAGAAAAGAAACAGCAAATATTAGAGAAATATGAGGATCATTTAAAGTACAAGACTCTTGCTAGAGAACTCAAAGATAAACAAAAATACAAAGCAAAATCTTCACAAGAATATTGTTGTAGTTGCTTTGATCTGCAATAAGTCCTTAATGCTCCTCATGGTGAAATATCCACATTTTATTATGAACGGAAACTCTCTGTCTATAACCCCAGTGTGTACAACTTGCAAAATGGTGAAGGGTATTGCTATATGTGGCCAGAGACAATTGCAATGCGAGGCTCTTGTGATGTAGCTTCATGCCTCTTTTTGTATATGAAGACACAAATAGAATATGGGGTAAAGCGCTTTAGGTTTTTCTCCGACAACTGTGCAAGACAAACACGAAACCGTTTCGTTGTTACTATGTACTGGTATATATTGAATAAATTTGACATATCTAGTATAAAACATTTCTTTCTTGAAAAGGGTCATACACAGAATGAAAATCGCTCAATTCATTCGACCGTTGAATGGGCATCTAAAGGTGTACGAATATATACTCCGCAGCAGTGGTATACTCTTGTGAGATTGGCACGAAGAAAACAACAGTTTCATGTTCGAGAAATGAATTTAGAAGATTTCAAGGACTTTAAAGATCTGGCTGCTAAAATAACTAATTTAGAGAAGGATGTGAATGGAGAAAGGATTAGGTGGAATGCAATCAGAGTTGTAAAAGTATAAAAAAAGTCGCAAAATATGTTAAATATCAAATACAACTACAATAGTGATCGGGTAGTTGTAAACTTGGAATGTAAAAATGTAAAAACCAGACAAAAAGCAAAGGCCCTTGATGCAACTTCTATAATGGTAACACAACTGCGTCAAAATGGGCCTTTGATCACACATGATAAATATAAGGACCTAATTTCTCTGTGCGACTCTGGGGCAATACCTGAACAGTATCATTCAACATTCCTTGAACTCCGTCATAATCAAAACGTACAGAGTTCAAATACTGTATCTTCTGATGAGGAAAATTAAAATAAATGAAAATGAATGGTGTATGTTAGTATGCACGTTGTTAGCGTATGCTAGTTAATCGGATTTGCGGCTTTTGTATTTAAAATAATCGTCACTGTGCTTTCTAAGAGTGATTTTGTTATAATGCTATTATAAGTCAAACGTATCTATAACCGGACACATACGTTTGGGGTCACACGATGACAGTTCATTAAGATGGATAGTCGCAAGTGTCTGTTATAGATGCAGTTTTACTGTAATATTGGTTTAATGAGTAATTATGAACATGATTGATCTGAATAATTATGAGATTCTCAATATAAGCTTATTATGATGCTTATTATAGGAGACAATAATAATAGTATGAAACTGTAAGCCAGAAGTATGTTTGTATACGACTCTTTGGCATTACTGGCATGTTAAACTAATGTGAACTAAAAAGATGTATGTACATATACATTGATGCTGCATTCTTACACAAACAGAATTTCAGTGTGTACAAAGGTGTATAAATCAGAAATTGTGTAATAATATCAAAACTGTTTTGTATTATCATTTTCTTTTATTCTACATAATAGAGATCCATTTTGTTACTTTCAAAATAAAAGGTTTAACAATTATTGTTACATTATGTTAAATTTTATTCAGTTTTCTTGCTCTCCTGAAAAGTTGAGAAAATGGACATACGGCCCTATTGTATTCCAGTGACGAATTATCAAACTGTCCTCTCATGGCCTGCATTTTGACATTCCTCAAGATCACTGTAGAGGCTGGTTTGACAGGCTTCCACGTGAAATGGTTAAAATACAATAAGAGAACATGATATTGATAGTCACCGTGATTTATATACTTTCAACCGTGACTTCCCAGAATCACATTTCCAAGATAACTATAGAGGTGAGCTGTTGAATATTTTGAAACTAATTTGCTAGATGCTGTTGCTGCTTATAGCATTAGCACAGTTCAATTAACTTCCAAATATTCAATAGAATGTTTATTAAATAGCAGTAGGCTTGCACGATTATCCGATATTATCGAAAATCGCGATTTTTTTCCAGCCACGACTTTTTACGATATGATTTTGAAAAAAAATCGAAATATCGCGAAAACTTTACTGTCACGAATACGCCTATTTGTCATGTACGTATTTGTAGTGTAGCCTTCTATTATGGCAAGCTGTTCAATTTATTTCCAAACCAACATCCTTGCGACAGGGGTGGGCATATATTAGGAACAGGTCAAGAAAAAGTTGAAGTTCATTCTTTAAAATTGTTTTAAAAGAGGGACAGTAATAGGAAAATTGAACACAATTTACCGGTACAATTTCTTGCCGCCGTACTGTATACCTCAAAACCATGATCGCGTGAGTGAAATTATTACCTGGGAAGGTATAAATATTGTATATTTCTTAATAAGAATGGTTTATAAAATCAAAATTAATCCTAAATTTGACAATAAATGGCGTCCCGAAAATATATAAATCACGTGATATTGCTGGCTCTTCTGTTTTTGGAGGCGAGAGGTGGTGCGTTCACAACTGTGATAGCTAAATGAGACTGTATACACGTTTTAGCCAGCAAGGTGAACTATCCGAGATGTTTCTGAAGGCTAAATATTATTAGTAAAATACATAAATCATGGGATATTGCTCGCTCTCCTGATTTTGGAGGCGAGAGGTGTTGCGTTCACAAGTGTGAGACGGTATACACGCTTTAGTTTGCAAGGTGAACCATCCGAGGTGTTTCTGAAGGCTAACTATTATTAGTAAACGGGTACCCGGTAAATGCGGGTCAAATCTAAACATTAGATATCTATGGATCTAAAGTGCATTCCTAATAGCACATGATTTTTACATTTTCACAAACACGACATGAAATGTCAATTTTTTTAAATTCATTTTGATGTAATAAACGATGATTATAACAGAGTACGTAATATTTAGGTTGTCAAATGTAATAATTTCACTCCCGCAATGATGGACAGGGTATACATTAAGCCAAGGTGTAAGGCGTCAAAAATCTATACCGGGAAATTGTCCTATTTTCGTGTTATTAACGATCGTTCTTTAAGCATCTTGGCGACTTGATTTAAGGTTTTTGTTGAAATCTACGAATTAGAAGTCATACTCGGTTAAAACTGATATGAAAACTCATAGCGAAGCCGATATGTCTCCATAAGCCAAAATGTGCAGTCCAATTCAACCCAAGACCAACTCACACCGTGACTTCATATACCATAATATTGGCTATACGATACATATAAATATCGTGATTTCCTCACCACGATATATCGCAATACCTCCTAGGACAATATCGTGTAAGCATAGTAGACATATAATTCGTACAGCTTCCGGACTTTTCAATATATGTTCCTGAACGCCACGGCATTCATTTTGTATTTTGAATGTGACATCAGCCTACCTGTAACATAATTGATTATGACCCCCAACACTTGAGTGACAGGATGGATAACTTATACCCTCGTTCCATAAGATAATCGGTGCGTTGTGATTGGGTCTACGTGCGTCTGGAAGGGCAAAGCTAACTATCTGACTGCTCTTGCTAAAATATGTGGTCACTTATTACACGTGGTCCATGTTGGGTTTTGTGGACCACAAATTGCTAAGTTGTATTAGCCGTTTAATGATCAAATTTGTTCATAACAATTTCAAAGGTGGGATCCATTTGTAGCTAAGCTCCGTCGGATTTTTTGGCGTGTTGGAATCAATTTATATACTTCCCAGAATCATAATTTCAAGGTAACTATACAGGTAAGGTGTTGGATATCGTGAAACTAATTTGACTGGGTGCTTTTGCTGCCTATGGCCGTAACGGTGCCCGATCAAATTACAGAATGTTGATTGAAAAGTAAAAACATGAAATGTGTACACTTGATGGACTATTCAATATTCATGTTGGAGGTAGAGACGTCATTCACTAAGCACTTTGTGACGCATTTGAAACTTGCATAGGACGTAATTGATAATGGTAAAGACTTGCCAGGCAAATTAGTTTCAAATATTCAACAGAATATTTATTAAATAGCAAAGCCATACAATCCGTACAGTGGTTGGATGGTTGGTTTGTTGGTAGGTGGGTAAGTGGGTTTGGTGGGTGATTGATTGATTGATTAATTGATTGATTGATTTGTTGGTTGATTGATTGATTGATTGATTGATTGATTGATTGATTGATTGAGTGATTGAGTGATTAAATCCCTGGGATTAAATAGTAAAGACATAAAATTCGTACACTTGATGGACTATTCAATATTCCCGATGAAGCTATTTACATCATTCATTACGTATTTTGATTGTGACGCCATCCTCCATATGACGTAAATGAGTATGCCGTCATATGCTTGGGCGACAGATCAGACCAATCCATTATCATAGAGAATAGAAACCTTTGTTTTTGGCATTTTACCATTGGAATGATAGGCTCAGTTATCGAGTCAGTCATTCCAGCAGTAAATGTTTACTTGTTAGATGTAAATGGTGGTTTCTCAAGCACATACATGTAAATAAATTACTATAGTTACAAACCAAAACAGAAATTCTACCTTGTTATGAAAACGTGTTAATTTATTTTTTAGGTCTTCTATACGAAATGGTGTCAAATTTTGCGGAAACGGAGATATAAAAAAACACCTCGCCTTTAACCATTATCTAGCTGCTTTCAAAGGTTAGGCCTAGTTGTTACACGGTCAATACAAGAAAGATTTGTGTAGATTATGTAAATGCTGAAAGTTGCCTACATGTGTGCAGCAACAGCAGCTTACGACAGCAGTTTCCATAATGAATAGAAATTATCATATATTTATATGTACAGAAATGATTGGAATTTCAGCGATGCATGGCTTAGGTTTTAACGCATTTCTGTAATTCTTACCGCCTCTCCGTATTACCGTATTTCCCCTATTTCTTTTACCGTAGCTTTGTAGTTCCGTATTGTGCATGCTATTTAAGCAGAATTTCTATCCAATTGCCAAAAAAGGAATTTACTGACTTGGAGGCTATATACACAGCTGATCGTCTGCGTCAGATTCCAGCCAGCCCGTTAGTCAGCGATAATCCAGCGGTCGAGACAACTGCACCCCCCCCCCCCACCCCATCGTTTAGCGTGCTCGATCTGGCCAATATATATATATATATATCTTAAATCTATGGTTCGAAATGAAAAATAGAGGCGCCCTATCGCTCCCCCCACCCCGCACCCACCCCCTCCCTTTCTCTCTCTCTCTCTCTCTCTCTCTCTCTCTCTCTCTCTTCTCTCTCTCTCTCTCTCTCTCTCTCTCTCTCTCTCTCTCTCTCTCTCTTTAGCGGTTGGCGACCACAGTCCTTTCCGCAAATTCTGCAAAATGGCCGCGCCTATAGGCAATTCTAGACACGATCAAATGAATGCCGCACAATAAACAGAAACTCAACTGTACGCATCTAATATATTATATTTCTATATCACAACATCTGTAATCAAGAGTCAGATGAACTGCCACACAGATCAGACTCAACATATACAACTATTAACCCTTTTAAACTTTAATGGTCAAGATTTGTCAAACATGTCAGAGCATAAACCCAGAACCCCATGGTCTAGGCAACATTTTATTGAATGTTTTAAAACAGTTTGAATGGTGGGGTACTATCTATGACGACAATAACAGCTTTCTGTCGGACTAGCTCCAAAACATTCAACCATGTCCGAGACTATACATATAGTTATCACTTTTGGGTTTCAAGGATTAAAGGATTAATCTCTATTCAATATATAGGTATTTCGATATGATGATTGTTTGATAATAGGAAGCTTACATCCCACAATTCAGTGATTTAGATCTTAATAAAAAGAAATAATTTTAACAATCTCACCACTACACACCAGATATAACAACAGATCATTTATGATGTATGAGCTCAAGCATATATGGTGAGTGATTCGAAACTAATTTGACTGGAATGTGTTTTGCTACCTATAATTAAGCCAGACACTTCAAGTCAAACTAGTTACCAAAATAGTAAACACGTTACCTTTGTGTATGTTGGGGCGTTCATATGAACATACTGGGATTTCAGTGGTGACAGCGTTCAGAGAAATACTATTGCAAATTCCCGCATCAGCTGCAGTACGAAAATTGGTGTCTTACAGTGTTAAGCGATTGTTCATTCAGTATGTACGCAAACGAACGCGTAGTGGAACAGGAGCCATAAGATCTTCCAACTTATATGTTGCCACATTGTGATCAAAGTTAATTAGACGAAGAAAAAAAGAATTTAAAATTCGCGCAAATTGTTGAAGCGACGTACCCACGGTACGCGGTTAACGCATATAGTGTGGTAGTTGAACCCCAAAAAATAGTCTAACCCGGAAAAAATTGCTATAAAGCTGTTATTGGTCTCGTTGGACCCGGAATTCCTCCTCTATAAAATATCCAAAATCCGCAAAAATCCGTTTTGGGGAAATCCTAAAATATGCAAATTAGCTAATTAATATGCGTAGAGCTTTGTGTTGTATAAAGGATTTTATCTGGTATATCATGAATGTATTTGTTATCTAACTTGTTATATATTGCCTGATTCATATACCATATTTGATAGAATAAAAAGTTAACAATCAGCTAATTAACTTTAAATAAATTAAAATAAATAATATGCAAATTAGTTAATTAAAGGTGCATATTCACACCGAAAGCTTGAAAATAAATTGTGTACTTTTAGAGGATTAAATTATGTATCTAAATGTAATGAAACGAAATAAATCCTAACATAAGATCATTTCATTTCGTATAAATTAATACAATCATTTTAGTTGTCAAGTTGAATTAGTGATTCATGTCTCTAATTCAATTTCACAACTTAAAAAATTATATTAATTAATGCGTAATGGAATCACCATAGGCTAAGATTTAGTTTGCATCCCTATCTAGGCACATAATTTAAGCTTCTAAGAATATATAATTTAACAATTTAATTTTCAAGCATTTTGGTGTGAATCTGGACCGGTAACGCATGTGAACTGAGAAACTAAATATGATACATTGATTGTGATCTAATTACTATATCTATTATTTTGAAATTGAGGCAATGATATTTCAGTGATAAAAAGATCTAACATACGGTAATGCGTCCTTTGAGATGTATCCTTGAATATGTAAAATTGGAACTGTTGCTAATGTTTTGGTTGAGATTTAATGGGATTGTGCATTTGATAATTAGATGCATATTAACTTTAGAGGAGTTACTAAGGAATCGTATACACATATCTTTATCCAATTATCAATGTATCATATTCACTTTCATTATTATAATCATCAGAAACAATAGGTTCCACCATGTTCCTACATCTATTACCATAACAATTACCACATGCCAAAACACACTTGAGGCCATTTTTATGACATGAGCACACTATTGTTCCACATGGATTTTTTTAAAGGTTTGCACTTACACCGAACAACTTTGAGAATGTCTTGTGGTCCAGGTTCTAAGCCAGTCGGCACTGGTTTTAATTTCTGATCTTCAAGCTTCCATCCCCATTCTGTAGGATTAAGTGTGCTTAACATTAGGCTTTTCCATTGCACAATTTGGAGGTGCACTCTTAGACAATGGTAGGCAGCTGCTCGCTCTGTTGGTGGAAGTTTCTCTGATTACATTTTTGACATACCTGTTGCTGCCATCCGCTTGTACAAAACATACCTGAGGCCATTCAATGTAGCAGTCGGCGTCCCTCCATACAGCATTAGCAATAGCTTTAGCCCAGCCTCGATAACCTTCTCTTCTGTAGTGGCATATGTACCGGACTCGTCCGGATTGTTTCTGAATGTTTACCCTTCTTTAGAATTAGTTTGACCTTGACCGAACGAAGTTGAAGATGGGTCGCAGCCATCCCATGCATGAATGAATAGCAGCCGATGAGCGATCTCATCACCCAGATGTACACATACATCCCGGATACTGCAAAACCTCTGGCCTTTCCTTTGACCTTTCTTTCCCTCTGATCTCAGAGAAATATATCTGATAGTCCAGGTCTAAAATGGTACAAGAGGAGCAAAAGAATGTCAGTGTCATCAGCTACTAGTGTCACAGACTGGTTATTTACAGATGTCAGTTCTATGGCCGATGATAATATCAATGTGTCAGCATCATCTACTGCTTGGTGTACTTTATGAATTTTAGCTGCAAGGCACCGTACAAGTAAGGATATGAATTGCCTCTTAATTTCTTCATTTGTGAGAAAGACACTCTGGCTTGCATGAACCACAGCAGACTGGTTGATCTTTACATATGCAGCTGACTTTCTTGATATCCGTTAATGCTCATGGTCTTTAGTTGATGGCCCATTACTATAGCTATCAAATTCAATAACACTTTGACCATACTATGTTTCAACATACTTAACATATTGATAAAGAATATCCTAATAGTTTCCTTTTGTCTTCCACTTAACTCTATGTAGTAATGCGTCTCCATCTAGTACATACTTAGTTATGGTTGGAATTAGCGGTTCAACAACATCTTGAATGACAGCCTCGACTAAAGCTGCCTTATTCGTTTGCGCATACAGAAACCCTTAAAGAGAGACGTTGGATAGGTAGTTAGTTCATATGCAAAGTAGGGCGTCATATTTTCTGATCTTTTTACAGGTGCTATAAGTCTAGAAAACAGATTGCCTGTGTCAAGATGACATACATGTTGACCAACCGCGATGCCTTTTTGCAGAGCAACTAGCGTCTTTACTTGATCAGCTTTCTTTAGCAAAACATCAGGAACTTTGATATTATCAAACTTCTTTTGTATTTTGGATCCAACCTCTTCAGCTTGATCACACTTGATTCCATTATGATCACCAGCAGTTAGGTCAGATGCCAGGCATCGCAACCTTTCTGCATCTATGTCAAATGGTTCATAGATATCAAACCAGTTAATAACACTGAGAAGGTTTCGGAAGTCATGGTTGACTCTTGATTTTTCCAGCTCAGCATGTTGCATGCTTGTTATGTGTTGCAGTTTAGTTAGAGAAGTCATAGCATCATGAACACTGCCGCACATGTGCGTGCTGTTGACCCAGGTGAGACGAACAGACTCTGTAATTCTTCGTCCTCATGTCAAACCTCCTCGACTTTTTATGCTCCGCATCATAACCTGCTCAATAACAAGATCTTTCCAGAGTCCAGCCCAATATCTATCAGATCTGCGTATCGTGTGATATCCATGAATCATGAATTTATCATATAACCATGGGTGGGTATTCGGCATTGAAAGCATGAGTTGAAGATACAGACGAGTGGACTTTGCACAATTGCTATGGCTAGTCGCTGCAAACAAATTGATCCCCTTGCTGACTGCAATACGATATAAATAAGACCTTTGCTGGCATACGAGATGACTAGCAAGATCTGTGATAGACTACTTCAGCAGCAACGAAGTCGAAACACTGTTACAGTCTCCCCTCAACTTCATGATCCCATGCATCATCCCTTTGTTTACACACATCAAGAATCTGATCACGAAATGGCCGGATACACGCTGATGACATCTGGACACTACGACGAGGATGATGAAGATCTAGTTTTGTTGACTTTCTACAAAAGAAACAGCCCTCCTTCCAGTTGAAAAAGGGTGAATTAGATCGCAGCTTTATTTGTTTTGGAGCAGGTGCCCAGCCAGCATGCCCAATTGGGCCCCTCTAGGGTTTTGATTGGGATGATTAGGGCTGTCTTGGCTAGGGCTTTGAGTGTGCTTTTGTTTGGACTCTGTTCAGGGCCCGATTGGGTTTTTGGTCAAATTACAACACACGATAATTACATTCCCTGTGTCACATTTCATGTGAAAAATCATTCCCCCAATTAAATCGCAAAGATTATTTTATGATGTAGCTTTATAAATTTTGACAGGGCTGAGAAAGGGCTGAGTGGGCTAGGGCTTTGAGTGGGTTTTTGTGTGGGCTCTGTTCGGGGCCCGATTGGGCTATTGATACAATTTTAAATCATAAGAATTATGTTCCCTGTGTTTCATTCCATTTGAAAAATTATTCTTCCCATTGAATTTAGAAGTCTAAAGCACGATCGAAGTTTATAACTTTTGACTGGGCTGAGTAAGGGAAAAGTGGGCTTGGGATTTGAGTGGGTTTTCGTGTGGGCTCTGTTCGGGGCCCGATTGGGCAATCAGTACAATTACAATTCGATCAAGAATTATGTTCCCTTTATTTCATACCATGTGAACAATTATTTTCCTCATTAAATCTCGAAGCATAAAGCATGATGAATGTTCATAACTTTATACGAATTTCAATAATGTCTGAGCGGGCTTTCATGTGGGCTTTGTTTGGGGCCCGATTGGGCTAATGCTATGATTATGAATCTTAAGAATTATATATGTTCCCTATGTTTCATTAGTCCAACACCATCGTTGCTTGAATGGACTCATTTCAAACTTGGAATATCACCTCCTTATGTCAAGACCGCGGTAGGGATTGCATATCGGTGAAATGTGTTCCAATCCATCAGAGTTATTTCCCTTGATTTCTTAGAAAATCGTAAAATATTTGGTTTCCGTTTGATAACTTCAGTTAGCCGGGATGGATTCAATTCAAATTTCGAAAATACATTCCTCTGCAAGAGACCTTGACGGGGATTGCATTTGGTCAAAATTTGTCTGTAATGACCAGAGTAATCTCCCTTGATTTCCTAAAAGATTGTACATACAATATTTGAATTTTAAAAATTGGGGTTGTACTAAAAAGCCCTGGTTGGGGGATGTCTGACCAGAACTGGTCTTTTATTTGATTTGGGAAATTCTTTTACGAATACCCATTGAATTTCGAAGTCTAAAGCATGACCGAGATTTATAACTCAGCACCTTGCCTGCAGAATGCCAACTACACAAAATAGTCCTTGGTTTCCTTGTCAATATGCTCCATAGACAAAATTCAGTTGAAAGGGAGATTTTCGAGCGACAGCTTGCTGTAAAATCACAAACATCTCACAGCTGGGTAATAACGGCCATACATATTCTGCAATGGTATGACCTTCCTTCTGCCTACAGTCTCATAAATGACCTACCAAGCAAAAGTCATTGGAAGAAAACTGTGTTATTGCACGTTAATGCACACTGGGAAAGGAAACTGAATAAGAAAACTGCAGAAAAGACCGCACTCCAGTACCTGGATCTAGATGCCTGTGGGATTGGTCAACCCCATAGGATATGGAGCAGCTATAAAACAGACAAAACTTCAGTGCACAAGGATTTATTTACTCCTTACCAAGAAATGACAATCTGACATGCATATTAGAATCTTTAAGCTGCACTCTCGTTCTCACTCTACACTGAAAGAGACTGATTTATCAGTATCCAGCCTGTATCTAATCTACGAATTTACATGTAGAAATTGTCGCTGCATATAACTTGGCCTGCACTTGAAAATGTAGATAAAACAGTCGCTAAATGTAAACTAATTTACTTTTACTTTCATAACTTACAATATAACATTACATTTGTACGTCGTAGCACCTGCCCCAGTTGTCCTACGACGGGAGGAATTTACAGAGCAAGAAGAAGAAGAAGAAGAGCGTTGTCTGCTTCAATTTGTTGTTGAATGTTTATAAATACATCACAGATCACGGTCAGAGATGTCCAATTTATTTAAATGTGAAGAAACCATTGATCCAGTGACGCCGGCCTTCATGGAGAACATCAGCTTTCTGGTAAATGTCATGCAAGTAATAAATTGTTATCTTGAACTAGATGATAGAACCAGTTTTCGTAAAAAATAAAATCTGTCTTTATATGCCGCCCAAACGTATAATCATGAAGTTTAGATTAATTTTATGTATTGATCTAATGCGTGGCTTATTGATACAGAAGATATAAATAATTTATCAGCACAAATGTCGAAGCTGTTTCAAGGACACCAGTTTTCGTTTTTAGATGCCTGGGGAATGATCATAGGCATAGATGATTATTTTACAGACCGACGATACAATGAAACCAATGAAAACATCGGCTAATAGTAAAGCGTGTCAGAGGCATAACTAATAGTGGTTGGCTTTACGTTGGTTCCACTACCCCCTCCCCCAAACCCACTCCCAAGGTTTTGGCAATAGAATGCATTCATCATCATTTTTATGAGAGGCATAAACCAGTGCCTGGTTATTGCCTCAGTGTCTTTTTGTTGTAGTATGGCTTGCTCAGTCCAACTGAAAAGCTTTTTCTTTGAAGTTGATAATCTAGATTGTTCTTAAATGAATTGACTGTTGGCGTTTAATTAAGTATCCTCGAAACCATCAATATATCAGTGACATTACATTTAAGACGTTCGCACTTATTTGCGGAAATGCTGTGGTGCAGATGGGTGTTCCCGTGTTAGCTGTGGTGTGCCACCTACACTCATTGTTAAATCATGTGCTTAGTATTTGGTTGCATGTTGGCTTGTGGAGGCCGTAGTTGGTCTTATTGCTGTTCTTTTCATTTTCTGTGTTTACCCCTCTCCGAGTCTCGTTCTCTACGCTAGTGTCTCTTAATGCTACCACAAAAATGTAGCATTCATGATTGCCACACTTGACCCTTTAATTGTCAAGACTTTTCAAGAAAAGTAAAATATTTGTTTACAGAATGTCTTTTTGTAGAGCAAGAGAATATTATTTTGGAAAGTTTACCACTGCAATGGCTGTCTCGGTTATTGAGCCAGGAATTCTAGTGACAACCTTTTTTAAATCGTCTTCTCTTGGCACTTCCACTACTCTAAAAGTATGTCATGCATCAGAAGTATGTCAGCATGATCTACCTTTAGCCCTAAAAACCGCTGCAATACAACACTAGTCATAAAACTATACTCCGTTGCATACTATGCAGTGTTGAAGATTAGCATGGGCCCGGTAGCCTGTGGCTCCTAGATTTTAGGCGGGGCTGCCAAAATTTCAAACTCACTAACGAAGCTGGCGAATTAACTTTTTCAATTCATATTTTAAGATTGCGAACATAAAATCATTTTATATAGGTGATGTCTATTGCAGGTTGAGCCAATATTATTAGCCCTTGACTTTTAACCGATGAACTCCATGTATCTCAATCTCGGGGCAAATAAACGATAACGATGTTGAATATTTTGAATTTAATATGACTGGAAATAAGGCAGCAATGACTTCCACTCATATTAATTTTAAAATATAAAACAGAGCATACTAAACAGTGTAAAGAATTTATTCTTTCAGGGATATGTCATTGAAATGGTTATTTGAGAATTGCTGCATGCTACCAGAACTAAACTTGGCCATATGCTCCCCTATACTATAAAGAAGATGTGTGCTTCTTCTTCTTTTCATTCGCTGATCATACCGCCAGTCCTGTAAGTGACTATCGACATGGACATTAAGCGTTAAGTGCGTGGATCCATGGTTTATTAAAGTGCGCCGTGCGGCCTGGAACCTCCGTCTTCAGCACTCGAGGTTTCTGTCAGGGTTACCGCACCCTTACTTCCTTTAGTCGTCTCTTACGACACGCAGAGGATACGGAAGGTGTATTCCAAGCCCCACCTACAGGGCAAAAGATGTGTGCTGATAGGAGGTCACTCGCTCAAAGGTCATTCTGACATTGCTATTTGACCTCTGCTCATTAATCCTATTAGAACTAAGCTTGGATATATGGTTACCAATAATGTTAGGAAGCAGCGTGCTCCTCATCCCTCACCCTCCACTTCCTGCTGTTCGTCCCTCATCCTCCACTCCCTGCTGCTGCTCATTCCTCATCCGCCACTCCCTGCTGCTCATCCCTCATACTCCACTCCCTACTGCTGCTCCTCCCTCATCCTCCACTCCTTGCTGCTGCTCCTCCTCACCCCCCCCCCCCCATCCTCCGCTCCCCACTGCTGCTCCTCCCTCATCCTCCACTCCCTGCTGCTGCTGTTGCTCATCCCTCATCCTCCTCTCCCTGCTGCTGCTGCTCCTCCCTCATCCTTCACTCCCTGTTGCTGCTGCTCCTCCCTCATCCTCCACTCCCTACTGTTCCTCGCTCATCTTCCACTCCCTGCTGCTGCTCCTCCCTCATCCTCCTCTCCCTGCTGCTTCTCCTCCCTCATCCTCCACTCTGTGATGTTGCTGCTGCTCCTAATCCATCATTCTCCACATCCTGCTGTTCCTCCCTCATCCTCCACTCCCTGCTGCGTCTGCTCATTCCTCATCCACCACTCCCTGCTGCTTCTCCTCCATCATCCTCCACGCCTTGCTGCTGCTCCTCATCCCCCATCCTCCACTCCCTACTGCTGCCCCTCCCTCATCCTCTGCCCCATGCTGCTCCTCCCTCATCCTCCACTCACTGCTGCTTGTCCTCCTTCATCCTCCACCCCTGCTGCTGCATCACCCTCCCTCATCCTCCACTCCCTGCTGCTCCTCCCTCATCCTCCACTCGTCGTTGCTGTTTCTACTCCTCCCTCATCATCCCGTCCCTGCTGCTGCTCCTCCTTACTCATCCTCTAATCCTTGATGCTGATGCTCCTCCCTCATCCTCCAGTCCTGGCTGCTGTTGCTGCTCGTCCCTCCTCGACTCCCTGTTGCTGCTGCTCCTCCCTCATCCTCCAACATGTCCTGATGCTGCTCCTCCTTCCCCCTCATCGGTAGAGGCTTTATCCTGTCCTTTTCCTTCACGGAAGTTATGACATCATAACTAGGAGGAGCATTTTCTTCTGGGTAAATTGACTAGATACTGGTCTCTAAATTGACTGGATAGTGGGAGTGATCTCGCAAATTTTCTGAGTGCGAAAGTTGCACTTATATGCATGCACTTGAATCAAGTGGAACTGATTACCCACAATGCAATGCATGTCCTAGTTATGACGTTATAACTTCTGTGAAGGAAAAGGACATGATAAATCCTCCACCCCTTCATCCTTCACTCCCTGATGCTGCTCCTCTTCCGTCATCCTCCACTCACTCCACACTGCTGCCATAGCAGCAGCGCTGCTGCTGCATTGTAGGACCCGTCTGCCTGGATGCTCCCGCATACCTGTACATGTATGTCATGTATGTAGGCAAAGTACATGTTGATGAGTGATATATGGTACAGTACATCTTAGAAATAACTGTCACATGTTTCCAAAACAAAAACAAATGTACTGTTGAATAATTTGAACATAATTGGATTGGAAGACATCCAATTGAATTATGTTCAAAATAGTCGATAGAACGTTTCTTACATCGTATTCAAAATTATTCTAACTAATATGACTATTAGACTAACATGTTTTTGTTTTGTAAGCAATTTAACTTATTTCTGAGCCAAACAGTGTATGAATAGATGTAACATGAGTTATTTTCTGTTTCACAGGTTTTGTGCATATAAATGTAGGAACCAGAAGAATACAACAGAATCAGAAATTTAGAAGCTTATTGGGGAATGGCTTCAAGATGCCTAGAATCATTTGGTGCCTGAAGACGCATACTAATTTCATTCCCGAACAAGATATATGCTTATAATAAGAACTTTTAGATGTATTCGACTATAACAATTTCATTAACAACTACACATTAAAAGATCTTATTTAATAATTACAATTTTGTTTGAATCTTCTGTTGCTTTCCCTCAGCCTTTCTTATTCGCTAGGGTCAAACCTGTAAAAACACAATTATAAATACAAATAACTTGTTTTCTCCACTCAGGTGTATTCATCTGTACAATGATGAGGATTCTCTGCATGACTGTAGATCGCTAGTCGTGATTCTCCCAGTTGTCGTGATATCATCTGCATATTAGTTTATGTAATAACCCAGATTGTGTCACCATAATGCTAGGAATTAAGATTGTTAGTTCAGTGATCTTATGGCATGACGACCATCCATCATTGACCCATTGTCCACCCATCATCCGTCTGTTCATCCATCTGTTGTTTGCATGTCCTCTGTCAACCTTTGCTGCTTTAAAAGGCCTCTACTCATTTATCACTTAGTGGATTTCAACCTAACTTGGCTAGAAGTACCATATGGTGGTACATGTAGGCTTCTGAACTTCTATACAGAAATTTGATTGGTCAAGATTTTTACAGCAGCCATCATGGATTTTCTGAGTTTTTAATATTTTGATTGCATAACTAGCATATGAAACTCCTGACATGATACTTCTATCCAACCTAAGTTAGATTGTAACCACCTTATCCTAGCTAGACAGCCTAACCAATATGATATCATCCATTTGTCATGAGTGTAATATTGGCCCGCTTGAGCAAAGCTTTTCTTGAAACAAGGTAACCTTAACACAAGACATCAGGACACCAAATGATCAGATTTTCGCATACTGGAATGAGACAATAACTTCAAGAGAGAAATTGAAGATCGATGGCCTTTGACCTTTTCTTGCTCTGTCCGCTCTTTGCTACTGAAATATCCACTGCTTGTCCCTATTGATCATCACATACATGTAGGCGTATTACCTTATATAAAGAGTGGCATCCGTCCATCCAGTATTGCTTTCATTACGAGTCACCAGACAGATTAACCTAGACTAGACAAATCTCAAGTCTGAACATTATCTCACCAAAGGAAAGGGTGAACACATTGTTATAAATATAATAAACAGATGTATTTTAATTTTAGGTTATTTCAAAGCAATCATAGATGATTCCTGCTGCAGGCCTTCAAATGATCCCTATTTTCCTATTTTTTCACTACTTTTTTGGCTCTCCCTAGTATCCCCTACCTTTTCTTCAAAATAACTACTTTTCACTACTTTTTCATCCAGTATTACTGGAAATTTTTCTCAATTTCCAAATTCACAGTAAGCTCGGCTTTTCAGTCTGCACCACTGGTCACATATGGTTTAATTATTAAACAATGTTGAACCATTGTGTTAGTTTAATTCTTTGTCAGCATGTTAAGTTTTGCAGGTCTTGTTGTCTTGTATTGGGTACCTTTGAGACAACATCTGTGTATACACAACTTTAACTGTGGTATGTTAAAATAAACTGTAGGATTTCACTCATGCCAATGAAGGAATCTGAGGGGTACTCGGTGTGCTCCTGTATTTCTGTCCAAACAGAGCCAGTGTTGAAGCACTTGGGAGGGTTATATAAAATTACACCACATGTCTCTTTTAACATCAAATGAAACGCTGTAAAATAAGTATTGTGTTGCTACATGTTGTCCTTATGATATAACCACCAATGGGTGTATATGCTAGTAACATCTTGAGTTAGGTAGTTGCTTCAATCAGTGTTGGGGTCAATTCCGATTGGAATTGATAAAATGGAATTGACCCCATCGCTGGTTTTAATATGCATAGAATTAAAATTAATATGGTGGTGTGATTTTATTAAACCCGTTCCCTAACCATACGCTTGTGCATTATTTTTAGGATATTATTAGCAGTGGATTCATAATTGTTTTGGAACTGTTGCAATAATTGAACTATAATAATGCCACACAGTCAAACAAAATTCCAAATCACCTGGTTGAGTGAGAAGGATGATCAAGGATTTGAACTATTAAAATGGTGTAAACCACATGCCAGTGATCCGTATAAAGCTATGTGTATTCTGTGTCACAAATCTATTTCGTGTGATAATTCAGGAAAACTGCAACTCTTCGCACATGCATAAGGAACTAAACACAGAGAAAATACTAAAATAGCATTTTCTAGTGATCAGCGCCGTCTTTCCTTTCCACAGAAAGTAGAGTTGTCTGTGTAACAAAATCCTCATCGATTATTACTAAATCTGCAATGGCTTCAGAAACACCCATGATGCTTTTCCAAAGCCCAGCTCTTTCTGAGCAAATACAGATGGCAGAACTGCTGTGGGTAATGAAGATGTGTATTGAGGACTGGTTCTTTGCATTATGTGGTGGTGTTGGAGATCTCTTGAATACAATGTTTCCAGACGAGGTTTCAAAAGGTATTACAATGAGTCGTACTAAGGCATCGTAAATGGTAACTGATGGACTTGGACCTTACTTTAAAAGACAACTCACTTCTGACATAGCAAACAACAATGCTGCTTTCACTGTTGCATTTGATGAGACTACAACCAAGCAGTTTCAGAAACAACTGGACATTATAATCCGTTACTGGTGTACAGAAGAAAAGCAAATAAATGTTCGTTTTCTCACCACCGTAATGTTTGGTCATGTGAAAGCTGCTGCTGTAGCACAGGCAATTTTAGACTCATTGAATGAACCTGGCAATCAGATACCTCTCAGTAACCTTGTACGCCTATCATCTGATGGTCCAAATGTTAATAAATCCGTTTGGAATATTATGAATGAAAAAATGAAATCTGATGGCTTTCAGGAATTGTTGACGTTTATACCATGTAAACTACATGCGGCTCACAATGCCTTTCGCACTGGCTTAAAGGAATATGGATCTACTGTCGAAGAGCTCTGTATCAGCTTGTAGTATTGGTTCAAACAGTCTCCGTGTAGGCGGGAGGACTTCTTACCGGTCCTTTCACAGCTGGATCTTCATGAATGGTTTTTCATCAGACATGTTGAATGTAGTTGGCTCACACTTGGCCCTGCTGCTGAAAGAGTTGTGGAGCATTACCCTGCCATCACCGAATATTTCTTGACACATCTTCCAGCAGAAGCACACAAAAACCAGACACAGAAGGATCTAGATCGTTATGACAAGTACAAACGACTCCGTTCAATCATAAAAGACAAGGCAACACTAATTAAGCTCAAATTTGTTGTTTCCCTTGCACGAGTATTTCAACCTTTCATGACAATTCTTCAAACCGAAGGGCCTATGGTGCATTTGTTGCATGACCAATCACAAGAGCTTGTCAAGTCTGTAATGCGAAGATATCTTAAGGAGAGTGTGATTATGGGGAGGCTTCAAGAAATTGATTTACAGAAAGCTGATAATCAGCTCCCTAATACATCTTTGCTGATGTAATACTGGGTAATACTGCATCTGGTACATTATGAGACCTAGAATTGAAAAGGATGCGAAGTTGTTACATTGCCATCACAAGATATCTGTTGTCCCACCTGCCAATAGAAGATCAACTCATGAATGATATGGCCACCCTTCATCCATTAGCTAAAGCAAACTCTTCTAGTATACGGTCAATTAAAAGACTTGCATTGGCCTTACCACATATAATACCTGAGAGAGATATGGATCTACTCGTTGATGAGTGGAAAGTATATTCCCAGGAGTCTGTCTCAAGAGACTGGACTGTTAAAGAAGAAAGTGATGAGCAGATAATCTATCACAGAGTCAACCACTACTGGAGACAGGTAGTCTGCATGAAAAACAGCGTTGGTGAAAACAAGTTTTCTGAGATTCAGAAACTGGTTCAGTGGTTGTTCACTATAGCTCATGGTAATGTGATGTAGTCCCTGTTACACAACAAAAATACGGTCACTACAGAGAGAACATCTTTAAGCATAAGAACTCTGAATGGAATACGAACTGTAAAGGATACATTAAGATCATACAAAGGTATGCTACACAAATTCCCCTTCACTAAGGAGTTATTAAATTTTGCCATGCAGTCAGCAGCATCCTACAAAATAAGGTTGGAAGAAGAAAAAAGACAGAGGAAAGAAGCAGAAAGTAAGCTCAAATAGGACAAGGAGAAACAGGATAAAGCAGCAAAGTACCGAGATGAAGTAGCAAAGGAAAGAGAGAGCATCAAAGAGAAAGAAAAACAGTTGTCTAAAAAAGAAGCAGACATGTCTGAAGTCTTAAGAGTATCAGAAACGTTATTTTCAGATGGAAATAGTCGTTTAGCTAAGGCAATAAAATCAAAAGACTACTGAAGCTTCTGTTGCCCAAAGCATGCTTGATTCTGCTCGCAGTAAAATGGCGCAAGTGAGAAAGCTGTCGGAAGAATGTAAAGCGAAGCGAGAATCAATAAACCGAAGAAAGAGAAAGATGCTGGATGAATATGAAAAAGACCTAGATAAGAAGACAAAGATATAGGAGAGTATTCTGAGTTGCGTTTAAGTTAGTTACATGGTATAAATGGCAACTGTTACTGAATTCCTCAAAGCAGTTCATTTGCATTTTAGTGGTGTTTAATTTTTATTGAATTGTATTAATGTTTTAAATTGCCATAATCTGTACTGTAGTATTTAGAAACTATTGGTTTTACATATTGCCTGTAGCATGGAAAACTATTGGCTTTATTCTTTGCTTGTAGTGTAGTATTGGAAGGCTGGTTTTACTCATTGCTTTAGTATTGGAGACTTACTTATTGATTTCACTGGAAACAATTGGTTTATAATATTGCCTGTAGTATTGGAAACTACTCGGTATTGGTTTTAGTTATTGCTTGTAGTATTGAAAACTAAATTGTTTTACTCATTTGATTTAATATTGGAGACTTGTTGTGCTTATTGCTTGTTGCATTGTAAACTATTGGTGTAACTCAATGTGAGTGTTATTGGGGACAATTAATGTAATTCATTGCCTGTATTGTTACTGATACCTAGAGTTTCTTGTTGTTTTTGGACTGAGCAAGATTAAATAATTGAAATAAATGAAAAGTAAGGAGAGGCATTATCTTGCTCAGATAAATTTAAATAATGAATGGATCCGGTGTAGGGGATAGTAGGAGCCGGAAAAATTATACACCAAAAGAGACCAATTCTAGCAAGAAATATTTATTGCTTATTTGCCATTAAATGGAGTCTCTGTAAAGTACACTGTTGCTGTTATCCATTTTTTGCATTACTGAACCCTGGTAAATGGCACAAAGAATACAATGATACAATGCATAATACTAAGGCAATCAGTAACATATTGCACAGAGCTTGTGCACTAACCTGATTATTGATATATGTGGTAACAACGTGTAGTAGGGGAATTTATTAGTCAACGTGCATAGGGATTTGGTAGCAATAATTGACATGAAAAGACAAAAACAAAGAATACCAGAAATATTCTCCGGGCTTAGTTGTATGTATGACTAATAATACACATTTTCATAAAAATTGCACGTGTCATTGAGTACCCAATGCAAGATTTCAAAATAAAGCCATCCCTTCCCATTAATGCATCAATTATTTGAGGCTTGATTACTGCAGTTTTGATCACTAAATTGTACGTTATCTTTACTTTATAGTGTCTGAGTATCCCTATATTTGCCATGAAATCCCTAATTTTTCCCCTAATTTAGCCCTAGTTTTTGGGTGGAAGCTGTTGCTGCATTACTCAAATAACTTTTAAAGTATTCAACGACTATTGCATGGTTACTTTCAAGCTTGGCTCCTGCGTTTTCAAGGTCAACAGGTTCAATGTCAATACATAGATCGAGACTGTAAGTAGAGCACCAAAATCTGCTGCGGACCATGTTTGTCAGGCAATGGGCATTGCGGGTAAATGCTTCCCACAAAGTCTTGTAGCTTAGGGATCTTACCAATGTTGGCTCTCTGTTGGTGGGCCAATGTAACTTTGCTCGTTAGTTCAATGTTGGGTCTACGTTGGCTCGAACAAAATTACGTTGGCGTACAACATTGGGCCAATGTTTGCTTGCTATCTGGGAACATTCTGTTGAATATTTTGACAGCAACAGCACCCAGTCAAATTAGTTTCAAAATATTCAACAACTTACCTGTATAGTTTTCTGGAAATTGATAGATAGGGTGATCGGAGATCGATCGATCCCAACCTGGGTGTAGCGTAGTTGGAGATTAACTAGGGATGGGCGGGTCATAGCTAAATCTTGAAAGTTCCATTGGAGTCTCGAGCAAACCCAGTGACACATTTGAGTGGGTCTCGATCGGGCAGCCCAATCGGTCCTAATTTATAGAGCCCAATAGGGACCCTCTACTAGCCCAATTGGGGCCCACTCATAGCCCGAGTGGGGCCCACATTTGGGCTAGCCCAATCGGGGCCCGTACCAAACCCAGTGACACTTCTGAGCGGGCCCGATTGGGCAGCCCAATCAGGGCTCACTAATGAATGTTGGCTGGCTTGACTATTAACTGAGTCAGCATTCATTTTTTCCGTTTGGGATCAGTATAATTCCTTCGACATGCTTGGTGCATGAACTCTTTGAAGTCAAATTTCTCAGATACGGACTCAAGATCGCATTCTAATTTGGTATCACCTCTTAGTTTACTGTAATGGATCAAAGTGCTTACACCATTTTTGGTAACTTACTTTTTTATCAGCGTTGTCCAAATTATTAAATGTTTCCATGCAAATAAAGCAAGAGTCTTCGTCGCAATGGCAATCCGGTCCTGCACAAACACTCATTGGACATCATTGTGACAGTTTCCTGGGGTTACAAATGGGCGCTGGTCAGGCCCGTCTTAAGAATGTATGGGGCTCCTGGGCAAAGCAGTGTACTGGGGCCCCTAATTGGCTAACCACACACCACTATATCGTCAATTCTCCAGACGGTATATGTGGGTCCTACCGCGTGACGCACGTGGCCGCGTGCTTGTTACTTGAGCTTGTAATACTAATACACAGTAATAGGGTCTACCGGACCGGTACATATACTGCATCTGCATGGATATACACATTTACCGGTTTTAACATACTTACGTGCCGCGATGGGAACGGAACAAAGATGAATAATAAATATTTAAAATTAACTAATGTAACACAATTTCACGATCGAATTTCCCAATTTTCTCTACAGAGTACAGACTGCTGACTGCAGAGAGTACGTACAGCAGACTTATTAAATACGTGTCCGGTTGCCCCGTGATCATCGTCACTCACGTCACGTGCAGTGCCGTGCTGCAGCCTGTATATCGTAGAAGCAAAAATGAATCAAGAGCGCCGTCTCGCCACACATTCGCCGCTAGCCAGTTGACCTAGATTCAATATAGTGAATATACTACGCATCTGGCATAGGCACTCGGACACATCTAAATCTCTTGACGGCAGTCACGGGCGGCGGCACAGCTAATAAACGATAATTTTTTTTTTTTTTTTTCAAATGGATCGGAGCCCCTAAAGTTGTGGGGCCCCTGGGCAACTGCCCGCTGTGCCCATGCGGTAAGACGGCCCTGGCGCTGGTATGGCCTAAACAACTAAATAAACACTTACTTAAAACTCTCGTATTGCAGTAAATATAGACACTTTTGCACGAGATATGAGATGCCTGCTGATTTCTGTTGAATTTTCCCAGCATGCTATGCTACCCAACATGCAGAGCTACCCAGCATGCAATTTCCTGACGCCATAATCGTTGGAACTATTGGACGCGATATTCGTTTAGTCTATTGTCTGTATAGGCCACGATTTCTCAAACAAAACCAACCTGCCTGCATGTGCAAATAGTCATTTGTCCTCCAGCTCTGGAAGCGTAAGCATGAGCGTAGGGCGTACTATTCACGGCAGTACATTCAACGGCCTGTATTTCAATAATGTTCAGCGCAACTGTGTCAATTTCCAGAAAAAAATTACAGAAAGATTTTATATATATTTTGACAATAAGTTGCGTGAAATCTATTGCTATCAATGACAGGAACAATATTCAGTAAAATTATTGTCATAATAATTATTAGGTAATGCAATTATTACCTGGTACAGATTTGATACTTTTTTTAATGAAAATTGTTGCTACAACAGCTCAGTCGCTATATTCTAAAATAATCATCGTAATTTTTAGTTGACTCTCGCTACCGATTTGAATAGCAATTTGGCTGTAAGTTGTTGTTTTCTAAGGCACAAACAATATTGGGTGAGGTCAAGTCTGGGTGTTAATGTTAGTGTTAGTGCAACACTAACACTGAGATAACACCGAGACTTGACCTCGACGTTTGTGTTAGTGTTAACACCAGAGTTAGTGTTAGTGTTAATACCAACCCTTGCTTTTGTCTTCATTTTCACGTAAGTTATTAGCGAATAAAATGGGAACAGATATTCAAATCAGCATAAAATAAGCTTAATTTACTTGATATGAATGAGTTATTAGCTTACCTTTTCACTGGCAGCTGAAAAATTAGTCATTTATAGCTATATCTAGTTTGGTGTTAACACTAACCTCTAGAGGTTAACACCGTGTTGAGGTCAAGTCTAGGTGTTAGTGCTTGCTGCTAATAAACAAGTCAAATAACAATTTTTTTTTATATGTAGACTATCAATAATGAATGGCAGGCAATGCTACACGATGTCAAAAAAACAAGCTTTACCTTATATAGCCATATGCCAACTCCGTACTTTATTGTGGGACACCAGCTTATTTTTTTGTCTATATAGAAAATAGTTATTCACCTCAAATATGAAGAGAGAAGCCAGAGATGCCATGTTTATCACATAGAGGGGGTTCCTCTCCTTTTAAACATGTAACGTACCGAATATTAGAACTATAGAAATTTATGTTAAAAATAAAATGGCATGCGATTTTAGTTGAATTACCTCCCTTGCAAAACAATCAGACAAATATGAGATGGTATAGTCTGATTCACATATCTGTTGTAAATTTTGAAGACTGTGTGCTGGTAACATTTAATTTCGGTTAATGACAAGTCTCTGTAAACGTAGTTATAATAAAAAATAAAAATTCTTGAAGACTATAGTTCGCCTATTTACCAGCTTTAGCACCGCGTTCCAAGCCTTTGTCTTTTCAGGCATAGGGGAGACCGGGACACTATATGTACGTGATACACAAATATATGTATCTCAAATAAGTTTAATCTTAATGCAGATTATCAGTTCATTAAAATGTACCCCGACGCCGTACATAGAGGCTATGTACTTTATAAAATTACACAGAAAATAGTGTTTTTCCTTTACACTAAAATCTCATAACTGGGTCCCGACCCCAGGTTTTTCCTCTATCATTGTGTATCCCGGTCACTCCTGGCACTACCAGTGTTAGTGTTAACACGGCCGGTGTTAGTGTTAACACTACTGGTGTTAACACCTCGCTTGGTCTTAGTGATCACAGTTAACACTAACACCCAGACTTGACCTCACCCAATTGTCGAATTATTATCAACCACACACGTGCAATCAATACTATTTAGGTAAAGTGAATGTAGGCCTATATACGCTTTCTCAACAAGAATGAATGCTTAGCAACGGCGTGCATGTTTCGTTGACAGATTTGCGCATTTGTTTGAAATGCATTGGTCGAACAGACACGTACGCAGTTAGGCAAAATATTTACTTCGTGCAGACAAAGCGTATCTTGGCCACATACTCACTTTACTTAGTAATAATGAGCGCTGTGTGATTCTATGGCAACAATTTGATAACGTTGTTGGCGCATTAAGCTGTTGTCAGGTCGAGCTTGCGCTGCGACTCAACTAGTCGCCGTTTGATTTTCCAGCAACTATCGGCAACTCCCAGTGACTGATTTAGTACTTGCGATCACTTTACTGTCGATCGCCGTCCAAAAATCTCAAATCGCTTGAGTAGAGCATGTTCTACTTCTACGATCGGTTGCCGTCAATCACAGACAAGTTATTATCACGTGAGCGTAATTACGATTGTAGGCAACTGAATTATCAGATGTAGCCAATCAGTACATAGAAACCGATGGATAACAGAGTCAGTCATTACAGTGGTAAATTTTCCAAAATCGTCTTTTTTATGGCCAGCAAATGATAAAATTAAACAAAATTACATATTTAAAGGGTTAATTACTTTAAAGAAATGCCATCAGATTATTTAATTCAAATTAGCACAGTCTCATAATTCATGGATCAGATCTGTCAGTCAAGGATCTGAAGACACAATCACATTACGTAACATCAACTGGTGCTACTATAAAATGACGTCACTAAAGGTTTGACTTTTGTCGGCATAGTTTGAATGTGAAGTCTTCGTGTAATATGATATTTACTATCTCTGTGAGGAAAATCAAACTATTTTAGCAGATAACCGTTTAGAGCCGGAATGAATCACTAAAGGTTGGTCATGTTCTTGTTCTTTTTACTAATCCTCATACAGTCTTCCTCCAGTCTCGCTGAAACTTCAAACTACTATTCTCGGGATTTAGGCCTATACCTCATACGTAAGAGAGCCCGACTAACAATCCACTTCCCCGCTTGTTATTAGTACGGCGCCAGAGCCTTAAATTTTAAGATCGCTACTCCTCCATTAATAAGAACTATAGCTTGATTAAAGTTGAGAGGCATATTCTATGGGTAAATCCTGATATTATTTTTTAATTCACTGCCCTGCTGTTTCAATAGAGCGCCTCTTAAAATTTAAAATCTATATACAATTTGTAGAACGTTCCGAACGTCTCGTACACGCTTTTTTTCTATTTATTTTTAATTCCTGTGTTTTTGTTGACAGATTTTATACATGAGCATAGGTTAGTCTATTAACCCCAACCACCTTTGATTATTAGGTTACGTATTAGCAAACGGCATGAACTACAATTTATAGCAAGTAGCAATAGGAAAATACATTATTACCATAAGAAAGGAAACTTTTTTTCTTTATCACATGTGTGTTTTGATACCTGATGCAGAACAGATTATCTAATGATTTCTCGGATACATGGGATACAATAGGCATATACACATTTTTAATGAGATAATGCACAACACACATATTGCAAATATGAAGTCATTTTAAAAGAAATACATGACTTGTTAATTCATGCTGCGTTTCCAGTTTACATGAGTGCAATCGAATCGTAAGTGGCATAAGCAAGCACACATTTTCTAGTCAGTTGCCGACAGTTCTATCGCAGCGCGGGTCATCGTAGCTCGCCCTGGTCGCAGCTTTAGTCAGCAACAACTTACAGTAAAATTGCTCTTCAAATCCGTAGTGTTGACTGAAATTAATGATGGTTATTTTAGAACAAATAGATTGAAAGCTGTTGCAGCAACACTTCAATAAGATTTGTATCAAATATATAGCAGGTAGTAATTGCATTACTATTATTTTGACAACAATTTGACTGAATGTTGGTGGTGTCATTGATAGCAACAACTTTCACGCAAATTACTGTTAATGTATATAAAAGCTTTCCTATTTTCGGCTGGACAGTGACACACTTTCTCTGAACACTATTGAAATACAGACTGTCGAATGTACTGCCGTGCCCTACGCGCATGCTTACGCTTCCAGAGCTGGAGGACAACTACTACTACTGCTCTACTACTGCCCTGCCCCATCCACAGAGCTAACATTCTGCTGTCATTTTACTTTTGATCTTTGAAGCCTGACGTCAGACCAGACAGTTGACCTAGATTTGCCTAGAGCTTAGAAAGACGTAAATTATTACATAAGAATCCCATCGCCGCCCCCACCATGGCAGTAAACCAACAACAACATCCGTACTTGCAGACCTTTGACCTCTTGCTATGCGAAGTAACGTTACGCTGTTGGGTTTGAAGGGTTGGCGGGTAAACTAATGCAATCAGGTCATCATTTACTTCTTTTCGAGCAATTTCCACAGTTCATTCATAGGACGTTTCGTTAATTTAGTAGTAGTAGGAGTGTTTCGTTTCGTTGATTAGCGTGTATTACTTTGACTAATAGTAGTAGTAGTAGTAGTAGTAGTAGTAGTTGTAGTAGTAGTAGTAGTAGTAGTAGTAGTAGTAGTAGTAGTAGTAGTAGTAGTAGTAGTAGTAGCAGTAGCAGTCCCAACTATAACAACAGTAGCAGCAGTACCCAGAATAGCAACAGCAGTAGTAGTAGTAGCATCAGCAGTACTATCGTTTCGTTTCGTTGATTACCGTTTATTATTTTGAGTAGTAGTAGTAGTTTCATTTCATTTCGTTTCGTTGATTACCGTTTATTACTTTGACAAGTAGTAGTAGTTTTTGTTATTGTCACACATTAGTTCTATTAACCCTGTCTTTGACGACGCACTGGCACTAGAATCTAGCTCATTCATCATCTGGCATGTAATTTGACCTTTTTCAATTTTTTTTACCCGAACCTGGCAATTCTATGGCAACTTTCGCCTAGCAATTGGGAGGCGAGTGCTCTACCACCAGACCAACATCCAGAGGACTAAAATCCTCTTTCACTGGACTGGCTTTCAACCACCTGTCTCACAACCACACGAATTACCTGGAATTGTGATGGTGTACATAGCTGCTATCTAACTTTTACATTTTTCTAGATCCCTCCTGCTAGATCACTAGGCACTCGCAAGTATGTAGTTTTTATTATTGCCAAGCATTAGTTCTATGAACCCTGTCTTTGACAACGCACTGGCACTAGGATCTAGCTCATTCATCATCTGAAATGTAATTTTACCTTTTTCAATTTTTTCGACCCGAGTGGGGTTCGAAACCGGCAATTCTATGGCAACTTTCGCCTAGCAGTTGGGAGGCGAGTGCTCTGCCACCAAGTAGTAGTAGTAGTAGTAGTAGTAGTAGTAGTAGTAGTAGTAGTAGTAGTAGTAGTAGTAGTACCAACAATAGCAATAGTAGTAAGAGAGGCAGCAGCAGCGGTACCAAGAATAGCAACAGTAGCAGCAGTAGTAGTAGGAACAACAGCAGTAGAAGTAGCAACAGCAGCAGCAGTATTATCGTTTCATTTCATTTCGTTTTGTTGATTACCGTTTTTTGTTTTGTTTTGTTTTGTTTCATTTCGCCGATTACCGTAAGCTGTTGGAAGCTTGTTCGTGGGATCCCGAAGCGGTGTGCCAATTTGGGTGTCAAAACCCTGTTTCAAATCCCTACGTATCACACTCACACCAATCGATGTTTTAATTGGTTGATTTAAATGTGTTGCGCACCCAACAGGCAATGAAAATACTCCGTTGAATAGTGCAGGTATGCTCATATCGAAAAATATGGAATGGGATAGAAGGCTTTTTTATATGATAAATTATCATATTATATCGTAACAGTATATTCACCACATTAAGCCAGAGGTGCTATAATTTCCTTTTATCAAATACATTAAGAATAAAACCAAAGTTATATTTCTTTGTTATTGCATTAGAAATGACGGTCTTGCCACTTTTGGAGACTGTCATTAATAGTGTATTATTACGTCTTGCCAAACATAGTGCCCAAAATCTCAATCGCCAAAGTACCCTCAGATCATTGTTACTGTAGATTAGTGACAGTGTCACGCCTCTAACAATTGGATTTAAGAGAATAACAGGTTTTATGCATAGTCTGATATAGGGCTGGGCGGTATACGGGTTTCACACCGTCTCACGGTTTTTTTATGACGACGGTTTAAAAACCATTACGAAAATTAAAAAAACGAAAAACCGTCCGTAAGATCACCATTGCGCAAAATCTGGTGACTGTCCTAAACTAGTTTGTTCTTGACTTGCAGCCGTGGGAAAACAAGGGTGTTGGTGAAATCCCAACAAATCGGCCGAGGACGACCCTCGGCAAATATGATTTAATTTGCCAGCAGTGAATTTTACATGACGTAAGCTCTGCAGGTTCAATGTAAGATTGAATAATTTGAAAATCTAAATTTCTTCTTTGCAACAAATAATCCTTTTTTCAATTCGAGTTTGTACTATGTTTAATTAGTATTCAATATGTGACATGACAAAAACAAATCAAGAAACGCGCTGCGAAAACAACGACGCTATACAATGAACTCCCAATCCAAACAAATCATTATTTCCCTTAGATTTCGACAAACATAAAATGATCCATCACAGACAAATTGCTTAAACGTCCGAGAGATGAAAACATTAATTCGCTTCTTACGTTGGCGGAGTAGTTACAAGTAAAATACACCGCTTAGCCTCTCAAATACGAGCAGGCGCAATGTGAGTGGTTGTTTACAAATTCTTCCGCCGGGATATTCACTACTATCGATTTTATGAATGAAATTCGTAGTATTTTTTATCACGTGACTGTTCTGCTCGATAGGCGTTAGAATCACATCATTTTGTTTTATGGCCCGGTCTTTTTCGTCTTCGTATATCTTCAAGTACGGAGTGTTGATTTAAGTTAGATTCATGAATCATTGCGCTTATGTTGTCAAATTATCATAATCTTTTTATTATATGACATATGAACCTCGAAAAATAGTCAAAACATTTTTTGTGAGAATTCTTGAGGCGCAATTTCCGGGAAGTGACTACTCTTTAGTTACGTGCTGAATGACATTCACCCGCTTGAATGACGGTTTATTGAGGAGTATTACTAAATACCGAGAACTCGAATACAAACACATGACTTCCTAGACTAGATCATACTGTAGGTGGTTATACGAACTCTAACCGTATGTGCGGTACTCTACTAGGAGCCTAAACTCGCTCTCATATCCGGGTTCCTACTTACATCATATGAACCAGACTTTATTTATTTTATTTATTTTAACTGCTATTTTGAGATAGATAGCGTCGAAGTGAGCAGTTGTACGTAGTTACGGTTCTAATTTCGTGGCAATTTACGTCAGTTGTCAAATCGCAAAATACATGTACTGTAGCTAATGAAAACGGCATATTTTCATATTTCAAATTATTTTTTATCATTCTAACCCCTTAAACCGGTATTTCGTTAATACCGGTTTAATTAGTGATACCGTCACCGGTTTTCTTTTAGGCCAAACCGCCCAGCCCTAGTCTGATAGACAAAATGCTTTACTTATGATGAAATATCACAATCAAAACATTATTGCTTTACTCCATATAGTATATTATTTCCATATTTTGAGTACATGGATTATTTATCAGAAGGCAAATATATGTACCAATATTCAATGATATGCAAATATGGATTTACCCATCATATCAGCACGAGTGACATACATGTATGATGTGGACAACATTAGATGTAACAAAACAAATGTCAGTATGGCGTTTCAGCTACTAAAGGTTAGGTAGATCAGTGACATGAAATGATGTTAGGCTAAGTAACTGGTTGACAAGAATGATTCATACTATTAGGCTTTCCAGCCATGACAATACACCTAATAGACTTTCCAATGAGATAATTCTCAAGGTGCTAAACATTATAGTTTACATTATACACACATTAGACCAGGTTTCTTAGTGATAGGGAGGTAAGATGTAGTAGGTGATGGTTTTAATAACTTGTCACAGATTTATTTTGACATGTTATTCTACCTTGACATGGCAAATCTCTAACATTAGCGATTCAAATATGTTTATATGTACCGTTTATCAATAGTTGCGTTATTTTCAGAACTATTCTTTCATAGAGAATTAGAATTAAGTATTTTTGTCAGTCAATCCAACATATATTGAACAATTTTTTTACAACCAGTCTACCATACATGTATATACAGTCCCGATTGAAAGTATGTGCTATAATTAATGTAAACGTAAGCAGAAGTTAGCAATTAAAAAAGTCCAGACGAATTGAAGTTATTTTATTAATTTGGCTAGATAATGTTTAGCTGAACACAATTTTATGTCATTGGTCTAATTAGCTTAACATCATTTTAGGTCGGTCTACTTAGCTTAACATCATTTTAGGTCCTTGGTCTACTTATCTTAAAGGGGTAAGCCTTTATTTTTAACTACTATTGCATTTACTATTTCTTATTTTAAACTTATACAGACTATATTTAAAATAAGAACAACAATGTAATCACTTGTCAACTGTTTCCACCCTCCATTATATTTTGACCTATATGAAGGGGTTTGGCCTAATATTATTTATGCTGTTATGGAGCAATGTACACAACCAAAACTTTGTTAGGGTGAAGACAATGGATTAAGTTATTGAATTGTGGATTATAACTGTCAAACCATGTTTTATTAGATGTTTCTGGTATATTAGTTATCTCTCAAGCTGCAAAATGGCTGTATCTTTTCTAATTTTGCCACATATTCTAAAAAAGAACAGATATTAATAGAAGTGAGGCAAACTGTCCCCCTTTTTCACACCTTTTTCTTTTGTTCTTTTCCTTTGTTCTCTCTGTTGTTATTTTAACAACTTTTTTGTCTGCCGCCTTTTGTGACGGTTTTCTTTGACATAGGTCCAGATCTCCCCTGTTTTGATCGAATGTTAGATGTATACAGTGGCCATAAGGCCCCCCCCCCTCATTAAATCATGAGACTCCTGTCATCCAATGAGGTGAGCTTACGGGTAATTAGCATAATGCTGATTGATAAGGGTGAATGAGGGTAATTTAGGATGATTGACAGGTTACATGTTAGGACTCGTCTTTTTCCTACTCTGGGAACTCATTCAATCGCGAAGCCCCGCCCCCCCCCCCACCCCCTCATTAAATCATGGGCAATTAGCGTATTGGTGAATGACCAGGGTTAATGAGGATAATTAAGCATCGCTGTCATCGAGCAACGGCAAACTGCAAGGGTTAATGTATCGTGTAATGATTATTGACCGATTGCATTGCAACAACTTGAAGCAACCATTGATGCTAATTTTGAAATATATAATGATAGCATTATAACATTATTATGGTATAATATAGCATGAATATTTGCCATTAATTCTCTATACAGTTAATAATCACATTAGCATTTCTATTAAGTAATAGGGAAATATACGCTGGAGAATTTAAATAAAACAAACAATGTTTAAAGGGATCAAAATCATGAGATTATGGTTGTACTATGCGTCAAGATTTGAAATTTAAGTTGATATGATGATAAGTATATCTCCATCTTTGCATAGGTAAGATATTTGTTTGTGTGATTACTGTATTCTCTGGCTGTTGTAGTAGAAACATCCTACAGCTGCAATCAGTTCTTCGTCACTTCTGACCACTGTATCTTGTCCTTAACCAAATTCTTTAGTTTCCTCAGGCCCATTCTTGATTAGAGTGTGCCGAGTCCTGCTTTTTTTAGGTCACATCATAGTATGCTTAACAGATTTATGCAATGCTGTGCTCTTGTGGCTATGTATTTGCTGACTCCCAGTAGGGCGAATTCCAAGGCTTGCTGTGCTGGTGTGTCTTCTGGCATCATTAGCACATGGCCAGACACGGACCATCTGTGCTGGGGGACTTTTATGGACAGCGGCAATGTATTACACATCTTGTATAGTGCATCGTTGGAAATTATTCTATCTGCCCATCTGTCTACAGTGATGGTAGTGATGACCCAGTGCCAGAGCTCGAGCTGGACGTTGCACGTGACACCGGTACCCAGACAGATGTCTCTATGGAAACAAGTATTCCAGACGTTAGTCCCGAGCACTGCGGTGCAATTTCGACCCTTCTCCTACCAAGCCAGGAGTCTGGCGAACATATGACTAACGCTGAGGACGATGACGAGATACATACTCGCCCTCTACCTCCTCAGAGCGGGTCTACAAGATCTGGGAAGTCGTATCTGAAGACTTTCTCGTTTGTGCTGTCCAAAGGGAAGGACAGAAAAGTTGTTCCGCCGACCTCTTCACATTCCCAGTTACCACAAGCAGAAGCTGAGGCTGCCCCAGGTCATGCTTCGTGTAGGGTGGAACATGTAATAAATAGCATGGGAGTGAAGAGGCTTGATGAGGCCTTGGCTTGTTTTGAAGAACATCAAAACCACGCCTTGTCTATGCACCAAGTTCGCACATCACTGGTCATGTCCATTTCACACTCCACTCGTCGTCTGTTGAATGTCAATCTTCAGTAGCCCCCCCTCCTCCCCCCCCGCTGGTGGTGTGCAGGGAGGCAGCCTGTTCAGCAGACTCTCGGCTCGAATATTCCCGGTACTTAAAAACTATGACAGAGTACCAACCGTTGTGTAACAGGAGATGACCCCCCCCCCCCCCCTCCAAAGGGCATCCCTGACCACAACCACCCTACCGAGCCCCCCACCCCACCCGTTAGCAGTCGGAACATCACACCAAGACACAGACAGCCAGGAGCATACAGAACACACTTGCCCACAAGGTTGGATACATCAATTCATCATTGTGTGAACATTACATACATACCCGGTTATATAAATGTATAACGAGGACATTCAACATCATCAACAACAAGGGAAGCATGCACCTAGCTTTTGTAACAGAAAAAGTTAGAGACATCGTTTTCGGCAACATTCCCTCCCGTACGAATGCGGGGATTTTTATCACTTTTCGCAACCCAAACTTTCCGCAATAGCAACAGACTCGGCATTCCCCAGCTTGGAAACCTGGATCTGCCCAAATCGCATAATGCCAGCATCACACAGCAACCCCGACTTCACTACAACAGAACACCACCATCATCAACACGAGTCAACATTTTTCACAAACACCTTATCCGGTTTGATCATATGGAAAGGAGGAACAACACCCCCATCATCTACAATACGCACTATGGAGGATTCCCCCAGGCACACCCCACCCCCAGAAACATTGTACATAAACAGCTTAACTATCTCACGTCACTCACACGTAATAACAGTCAATATTATTAAGAGAGCAAGATGCCCGCAGTCTGTCGTCAGTATCGAGTAGGATTTTGCTACTGAATGGAAATTCGATAATGGTCTGATTCAAGTACGACAGCACCCCCACCCCCCCCCCCCCACCCCCTTCTTGATCACCCGTGCTCTAAAGTAACTCTGTCCCAACTCCGGACTCGGCCATTACAGAGTGAAATACATCATGTGAGATAAAGTTGACACCACCCACCTGCAGCCTCCCTGCCCCGCTGCCATAAAAACGTCATACTTTACAACAGTGCAAGAATCATCCACAGATATGTGTATCATGTGCATTTTCCGAGCTGTACTGCGATAAGTAAGTTGGTCTAGGTGGGGTGATACTAGTCCTACACATAGAGGAGGATGCTTGGCAGTCCACCAACCCGGAAAACACAGTCCAGCTTCGCGTGGTCAGTAGACGTGGATTCCACAAGACATGGAGCTGTTTAAACCAAACAATAAATTACAGTCAGCTATACTGTCCTAATTTTGATTAAGAACACGACTGTTCTACCGCATATACACATCATTAGCACGCGGGCTGATGAAGCAGCATCAAAACTTAGACAGTATAACATCGTGGAGAATTTCAAATATTCTCTTACCTACATATTCCAGCCACTAATCAACATGGGCTGGAATAAACTTACTACACCCATGAGGCGGCGCGTGTATAAGATCACGCGGATGTAAAGGTATGCTGTTCTGAGGAACAGAACAATGAAAACATATATTTCCATTTTTCGCATCAATTACAAACAGTCAGCAGCATCAAAACTCCACCATTACATACAGATTGCCCAAGTTTCAGAACAATCACGTGCTTTCAAAACAAGAATCACGTGATCATCATTTCTAATTTCCAGTAAATTGGATCAAAGGATAAACAAAAGGACCAGCCTACGCATATCTACCACAGCGTGATGGAGGAGGCGAGAGGTGGTGAGTCGGGGCCAAGCCACTGACGTCCACACGCTCCCCCACACCCCATCGGGTGTACCAGCCTGAAATTTGAACAAGCGAGTTTATAAGCACCCAACTTGAAAAACTGCTTCACACTAATTAAAAGGTGAGCTTCCACAGGAATAAGTAGTTCCAGAGCTACGAATTCCAGTCCGTATCCCCGAGACCAGCTAACCAGCGTCCTCGGTCCGAGACACCATGTACCTGTGGTGCCGAGGAACAGGAGGACTATTCGGAGCAGCGCGTACCCCTGGAGGCTACATTAGTTCACCTGGACAGAATGGTCACGTGCGCTTAGGCCATGGTGACTGTCCTCCGTCCGTCTGTCTGTCTGTCCATCAGGTGTTCGGCTGTCAACCTTTTCTTTTACTGACTCTCAAGAACCTCTTGGCTGATTGCAATTATAGGCAGGAAGCATCCTTATTGTATGTAAATCCAAGTTTGTTTGAACGAAGACGATCGGCCAATTTTGGGTTGTGGCCATCTTGAATTTTGGCCGATTTTTAGAAACGCCTTTAAAAATCTTTATTTGAACCGGCACAGCAAGAAGTGACACACGTTTGTTCGAGGGAACTTAATTGGCCAAATGCTTTGGTGGCCATCTTGAATGAGCCAGTTTTCGGCCAATTTTGGGTGGTGGCCATCTTGAATTTTGGCCGATTTTTAGAAACGCCTTTAAAAATCTTTATTTGAAACCGCACAGCAAGAAGTGACCCACGTTTGTTCGAGGGAACTTAATTGGCCAAATGCTTTGGTGGCCATCTTGGATGAGATAGTTTTCGCAAAAACAACTTCTCCAGAACTGCTGAACGGTTTGTGCCGAAATTTGGAGTGTTTGGCGGTCATATAGGATTCTTTTATTTGATGCATTTTGAACCCGAAATTAGATTTATATAGGGTTTTCTTTATTTATTCTTGCCAGTTTCAAAACTATCGGATAAATGGTTTGGCGGCCATCTTGAATCAATTTTTCGCCAAAAACTCCCATATTAAAGCAATAGGGAATTTAAAATGTCTTCTCAAGAACTACTTCGCTGGTTTGAATTATATTTGGCAGGAACCATTCTTAGGGCAGACAGATCCAACCAAATTTATTCGAAGGAAACAGATCGCCCTGTTTGACCAGTGGACATCTTGGATTTTGGCCGATTTTAGAGACGTTTTTTAAAAAAATCTCTGAAAGCGAATGGGGTTCGATTCAAAACTCATCACGGGTCATATAGGGCAAGAGCTGGGCCAAGTTTGTTTGAGGCAATTTGATTGTTCCAATGGCTTGACGGCCATCTTGCACGCGAAGGAATCTAGTCGCGTGAAGGTATCATCGTACTCTCGCACAGCCTCATGCTCACCAGATACGGTGATAAACACACGTCCATTCTCTAGTCATGCAATAATGTAGTAGCATTGAATGAACACGTATAACTACGCAGCCATCCTCTAGTCACATGCTAATGTAGCATTGTCCAAGAAGCGGACATACACATACATCCGTCCTCTACTAGCACCACAATGTATCATTATTCAAGGAGAAAGTACCAACCTGTATTCCCTTCGTTTGTTTACAACTGTAAGCGGTTTAGTCCAGAGCATAACAACCTTTTAATGTCACTTCGTATAGATTTTACAGCAATCATGTACACGATTGGATTCAAGGCGCTGTTGTAGCCAATCATATATGCTAGTGCCAGTGACAACTTATCCTGATAGATATCTTCATTAGGGGCATATGTGCGAAACAGGCTATATATGTTCATTGGACACAATGCTATGAAAAACAATATAATTACTATGGCAACTGCACGTGCGCCAGCATTCTGACGTTCCTGTTGCACGTCTATATGTTTGGTGTGTCTGGCCTGGCAGAGAAGTTGCACGTACTTGAGAAGATGCATGGTGAGTATGGTCACTGCAGGAATGCTGGTGTGAAAAACCACGTAGCACCAATCTCTAACTGCGGCATTACCGGAAAACGTGCACAATGGAACTATCTTCCCGTTATATAACGCGTCAGTAGCGCGGTGGTATATGGTAATTATTGTCCATGCAAATGTGCTGCCAAACCAAATTCCGATGCACGTTTTGACGACAAAGCCTCTTGTAACATTTGCTCTGGCATGCAATGGGTAGCAGAGTTGGTAGTATCTGAGACAGGAGAAGAAGGAAAGGTGGTATACACTTCCACAGACGCCAACACCGTTCACAAACATCATTGCTCTACACGCCGCTGTTGGATTACGAGCAGTGATGGTGGGATAGACCAGTCCCGCCCACTCAGCCATTCCAATACACGATAGGAGGTCAGTAATGGCGAGACTGGCAATAAACGTGAATAGAGGGGATGTGTATTTCCGTGACGCGATGATGTAGTATAATATGAACACGTTACATAGAGCACCGAACGGAAGAAATGAGACCGGGAACTGTTCATAGAAAAATTCAGGTATTTGATCATTACTGCCTAAAGCTAATCGATATGTTTCCTGTTGTATTTCAGACGTCGCATTGTTTGTGGTCAAGTGAACAGAGTTTCTTAATGCCATGGTAACTTCGGTGTAAGAAGGATTAGATATTACATCAGCCGAATCATTCGTGCCTCGTGAGATCTCATTCAATACAAGATCTTGGAAAGAATCGAAATAAGCCATGCCTACTATTGACTGTCTGTGTTATCGAGCCAGTTAGTCCAGTGGGAAATGTTAAAAATGGTCTTCTCTTTGTCACTAAATGGCCAGTCCTCTAGACAACTACAGAAGCCGGATTTGGCCGCCTTCGTCATGGCAGGGTTAAATCTTAAATGTGTCTACTATACAGACCACATGCATACTACGCCAAGAGATGCCTGATCCATTTAACCACCACTACACAAAATACAGCAAAACTTTTGAATCTTTTGAAACTAATCTGATTGAAACCCGTTGCAGCAACAGTTCGCAGTCAACTTAGTTTCAAAATATTCAAGACGTAATATTCCTTGCATCATAACGATTTATTTTTTTCACGTCTGCAAGTGTTAAATGGTTACAGAATTCTAAAATTTGCAAATTTACTAAATATTCTGGTAAATATTTTTAAACAAATTGGACTCAAATTTCTGACAACAACGTGTTCAGCTTAAACTAATTACTAATCTTAAAAAACTTAACAGCTTACTTGTGTGATTGTTTTAGAAATTTAGATTCTATGATTTCAGGATAAAACATTTGGTTATAAAGAATCCTTAGTTGGCCTATGTAACCCTAGCACGTATTTCATTCGGTAATTGACTGTATTAATAGAATACAGGCAGGCTAATCTGCGAACATTTTTCGCAATCACATAACTTGGCAAGAAGTGAATTATGTCAGATTTGATGATAATTACTATGTCAGATATTAATATTCATTATATTAGACCTACGCACAAACCATTTTAATTTATTAGATTATAAAAACTGTTAATTCACCCTATCAATTAGACACATGGACGCATCAGTCATCAACACCAGAGTCCTGACGGTCTTCGTAATATGGTTACGGAACAATGTGGACAGATTCCCTTTCCAATAGTCCTACACACTTATTATATTCAGCAAAGTGTTAACTACTCTTCCTTCTGGATTCTCAGCTACCTGTCTTCATTTTGAGGGCAGACGTCTGTGCATTCAGAATGAAAATAGATAACAAAGAGGATACGAGAGGCATGTCTGTTGCTTCAGATTATGAAGGGATATGAGATTAATCAGTACAGCAGGAATCTTCGTCAACAAACGAATTAGAAAAATAGAGAAAACAATCATTAAAGATGCTTCGATCTATTTGAGGTTTTCCAGGCAAAGATAACACAGAGACGGTAAGATCGTTGCTACTGGTTTACGTTGGGGTGACTACTGGATCATTACAGTTTTAACTATTCCCCGCCCATCTCTAGCTATAAGCTCCGCCCACAACTCGCTTGTGTTTGGATCTGAACTCAACGACTATCTATTTCTAGAAAACTATCCAGGTAAGCTGCTAAATATTTTGAAACTAATTTGGCTGGGTGTTGTTGCTGCCTATGGCAGCAACAGCGCCCAGTCACATTAGTTGCAAAATATTCAACAGCATGTGTATTAAATAGTAAAGTCTTATAATTCGTACAACGTGTCGGACTATTAAGCGTTTAAGACGGAATAAATCGAGTCATTCATGCTAGAAATATACAGATCACTAATACTCCAGGAACATTAGGAAAAAGGTAAGGAAAATATACAACTGCGCTGATATTTTTTTCAGAATTGATAAAACAGTGCAAGAATATCTTCATAGGTAACATACCTCAAATCCCCTAGATACCCGTAAGCATCCATCAAAGTGGAGCGGTGAGTACCCTGTACCATAGTGACAAAATAAATAGAGCAAAACGTGAGTTTGGGAGATATGGCATATAGTTAGATCGCCATCTGTTCCTTTTAAAATCATATTCCTCGATTAGCGTGTCTAAATATTAAAATTTCGTTAAAACTGCATAATCAGTTCACGAGAATAAGCATAGTCAACGCCAGTTTCTGAACTGGAGACTCTTGGAATTCGCGGCAAAATCGCATAAAGTGCTTCATATTGCTCAATTATTTCTTCCAGCAAGTGGAAAACCTAAACCTCTCGCACAAACATCATACAGACTAAATTTGAGTAAATGTTTCGATATATGATTTCCACCAAGCATTCGGTTTTAAATCACTCAAGTCTTCGATCACCGCACGGTCTTCTATGTTGCTATTGAACTAGGTTCTGGTCTTGAATATCTCCAAGCTGAATAATCTGAAGTTGTGGCATCTATATGTCTTCTTGCACCATGTATAAATACCTATGACTGTAAGTTCGTACATGGACCCTATATCTCAGCATCCAACTAGAAATGATGTAGTTCCCGAGACAATCTAAAGGACCACGCACATTGAAGCAGATAATGGACACACATATGGCGTCGTGTCCTATGATCTAGCTCTTGAAATCTTTCTCAATTCAAGTCCTCAAAGCTGAACCGTACAACAATTTAGTCATAATGCTCGGTGTTTTGCTTTCTTTGGGGTGATCGGGACTTCCCATAACACTGCTAGGAGACTCGCAGATTAAGTATATACTATCCAAGTACAGTATTCTGGCTGAGGGATTATTAAACTGATTAATGAAAGGCAAGTTATACAATCTATGTACTCTTTATCTCCTGATTGCTGTACTCGCCGAACGGCTGGTGCTGAAAATGTACCTGACTATCTGCCCCATCAGGATATAATTGAAGAAGTGGTCTGTTCTCAAGAATAATAATAGACCTTTCCACTTTCTCCATCCATCATATAACGTCATAATCAGCTACGTGAGGTATAGAATGAAATCATAATGAATGATGTCATTATGACATCATAAATGACGTAGATATGTACGTCACGAACACATATATGAAGACGGACTATGCGTTGTTGTAAGAATTGTGTGTCTTTACTATTTAAAAAATATTCTTTTGAATATTTTGAAACCAATTTAACTGGGCGCTGTTGCTACCATAGACAGCAACAGTACCCAGTCAAATTAGTTACAAAGTATTCAACAGCTTGCCTGTATAGTTTCCAGTAAATTGATAGTTAAGGCATTCGGGGATCGATCAATCCCAGCACGGTGAAGTGTGGGTGGAGCCTAACTAGTGGTGGGCGGGACATAGCTAAAACTGGAAAGATCCATTGAATGAGCATCATGGGTCAAGTTCGAGTCCTAACCATAGTTAGCTATAGAAAAAATATTTCACTAAATAACTTAGGTTTAATGAAATTATGCATTCCCATTGTATGTCAATGTTCCCAAGCCTCTATTCCTTCCCACTTTATGTCATATGGACGGTTTTTGACATGATAGCGGACAAAAATAACCCATTTTCGTAGGCCATCAAAACAGACGACAGAACGGGTTAATGGAGACTGGTACCCGGCTCCAACTTTTCCCCAATAGTAATTCAATGGGGAATCGGGAACCAACCAACTATAGTTAACTATTCAGCGTTCGGCTTGGCATAGCTAGCGAATGCGCATGTTGACCATGGCCTCTTCCGACGTATACAAAACTGCAATTGATGATTTGAATGTCTTTCTAATGGAGTAACCAAATGCAAACATGGGAAGACGTCACATTGGGGGTCGCATAATGCTTCATCAGTCAGTCAGGAGTAAGGATGTGACTATACTCATCTCGGTTTTGCCTTTGGTCATTGAACTCTTTGTCAGCTGTCACCAAAGACATTCTAAGACATGGTACATGCATTTTCCCTTCGTTGCACGAAACCAAGCGATGGTGTATAGGAATGACACAGGGGAGTATGCCGGCAACATACATTACTAGATTCAGTAATATTCAACTGGGAGAAATCCCTCATCACCAACTGAAGAAAACGTGAATAGAACATGACAACAGAGAAAGAAAGCTATGGAAGTACTGGTCATCCATTCTGCACCGACGATTCAACTCATTAACATCACCACTGGTAAAGGCTGCTAAAGTCAATACTTCCGAATTCCTAACTGACTCATTGAGTAAGGGTAGAAGACTCAGAGAGAAGTTCACAAAAGAATGGTCTGGGGATGGCAGTCGATTTCTAAACCGAAAAGATAAGCAGAATGTAGAGAATTGTGTTGCGGAAAATTTCAAGACAACTCAAATCGGACAAATTAAAGCATTAGGTGATGCAGAAAATGTGCGATATGCAATTTAGACCATTGTCTATGGGGTTTCTGTGTGGATTTTTTTGTACAGAGCATTACTCTTCAGAATATCATTTGACGTCATGTTAGATAAAATAAAATCGAGGCTAAACTTTTGGTAACCCGGCACTAAGGGAGATAATCACCCGTTGCCACAGTAACCCAATCCAAAATTGATAGTGTTTACCACTGTATTTTTTCATAACTTCAATAGTTTGGAAGATAAAACCGTGAAATAAAAGTCAAAATGATCGACTTCAGTCGCTTTACGGTATAATCATTTCCCTTCAGTCGCTCTACGTTATGATCATTTCTCCATGTTCATTTTATAAATTCCATTGCATAGGCGTCGGCAGGGGGGGGGGGGGGGGGTTCGTTCGCACCGGACGACACACACCCCCCCCCGCCCCCACAAAAATAACGCTGGCATTTTTATCAAACCCGACTCCATCTACACCATCACACCAACAAATAATAATCATTATTTGAGGTCAGATCATATTTTAGCCCTTCTAATTTTGATCGAATTTTTTTATTTTAACCTTGAGAAATGCAGGATATGTATCCTGAGAGCATCTAGATTTCAAAATTTTCCGGGGGACGACCTCCGCAATGCGGGAGGGGGACACCCCCTCCTGGACCCACTACCAAATTCGACCACCTCTTTAGAATTACTGGCGACGCCCATGCATTGGCTATATTTTCAGAGAACCACTTCACCCACTTGTGTGAATATATTCATCCATGTACTGAACATCATCTTGGAAATTTATCACCTCTCTTAGGACTGCTAAACACGAGTATAGTGCGGATATAACACCTAGGTACCCACAAAATATGCATTTGTTGCACAAGCATAGAATGTATGCCATTAATCATACTCCTAACATATTTGTATGTACTCTACAATTGACGGAATTCGATGGCGTTAATTCTTCAGCCAAACTGACGTGTCAAAATACGAGCAACAACGTAATCTATTGAGAAGACTTAAGGAAACTGCGATAGAAAAAGAGCACGAAATAAGCAAGCAGATTCTATAGATGTGTAGCAGTCACTCAGCTGAGTTGCAACATGACTTTCAGAATTCAATGCAGACACAAATCTTCAGAATAATGCCTGTTAGAATGGTTTTATAGACATGATAGGAAGTAGTATGTCCAGCGTCAGAAAAATACCACCTCCCTCTGGGAGCCGCCGTTCAGCTATCGACGGCTCACATTACCCACTCTACCCCTGAGGCATAGGAAGCTAAGACCCCCCGTGTGGTGGAGACCGCCGATCGCTGAACGGTGACTCCCAGAGGAAGGGTGTATATTTTTTATGCTGGACATACTACTGTAGAACCAGTAACATGGGAGCTATCAACTCAGGAATGTGATCCGCGGCACCCACTGCCCTCTCTATCCATAGGGCATAGACAGGTACGATTTGGGGTATCTAAAGGCCGACAGCGGCATAACGATCTTCAGCTTTGATGTAGAGGCTGCTATTGAGTTAGAACAAGAATATCCCGAGGAAATTACAAAACACGATAATTACATTCCCTGTGTCACATTTCATGTAAAAAATCATTCCCCCATTTAAATCTCAAAGAATATTTTATGATGTAGCTTTTTAAATTTTTACAGGGCTGAGAAAGGGCTGAGTGGGCTAAGGCTTTGAGTGGGGTTTTGTGTGGGCTCTGTTCGGGGCCCGATTGGGCTATTGATACAATTTTAAATCGTAAGAATTATGTTCCCTGTGTTTCATTCCATTTGAAAAATTATTCTTCCCATTGAATTTAGAAGTCTAAAGCACGATCGAAGTTTATAACTTTTGACTGGGCTGAGTAAGGGCAAAGTGGGCTAGGGCTTTGAGTGGGTTTTCATGTGGGCTCTGTTCGGGGCCCGATTGGGCAATCAGTACAATTACAATTCGATCAAGATTTATGTCCCCTTTATTTCATGCCATGTGAACAATTATTTTCCTCATTAAATCTCGAAGCATAAAGCATGATGAATGTTCATAACTTTTTACGAATTTCAATAATGTCTGAGCGGGCTTTCATGTGGGCTTTGTTTGGGGCCCGATTGGGCTAATGCTATGATTATGAATCTTAAGAATTATATATGTTCCCTATGTTTCATTAGTCCCACACCATCGTCGCTTGAATGGATTCATTTCAAATTTGGAATATCACCTCCTTATGTCAAGACCTCGGTAGGGATTGCATATCGGTGAAATGTGTTCCAATCCATCAGAGTTATTTCCCTTGATTTCTTGTAAAATCGTAATATATTTGGTTTCCGTTTGATAACTTCAGTTAGCCGGGATGGATTCAATTCAAATTTTGAAAATACATTCCTCTGCAAGAGACCTTGACGGGGATTGCATTTGGTCAAATTTGTCTGTAATGACCAGAGTTATCTCCCTTGATTTCCTGAAAGATTGTACGTACAATATTTGAATTTAAAAAAATTGGGGTTGTACTAAAAAGCCCTGGTTGGGGGATGTCTGACCAGAACTGGTCTTTTATTTGATTTGGGAAATTATTTTACGAATACCCATTGAATTTCGAAGTCTAAAGCATGACCGAGAATTATAACTCAGCACCCTGCCTGCAGAATGCCAACTACACAAAATAGTCCTTGGTTTCCTTGTCAGTATGCTCCATAGACAAAATTCAGTTGAAAGGGAGATTTTTGAGCGCCAGCTTGCTGTAAAATCACAAACATCTCACAGCTGGGTAATAACGGCCATACATATTCTGCAATGGTATGACCTTCCTTCTGCCTACAGTCTGATAAATGACCTACCAAGCAAAAGTCATTGGAAGAAAAATGTGTTATTGCACATTAATGCACACTGGGAAAGGAAACTGAATAAGAAAACTGCAGAAAAGACCGCACTCCAGTACCTGGATCTAGATGCCTGTGGGAGTGGTCAACCCCATAGGACATGAGGCAGCTATAAAATAGACAAAACTTCAGTGCACAAGGCTACAATCTATGATAAACCTGTGGTGCAGAGGTACAACCTGCTTGGAGAGGCAACAAGAAACCCAAAAGCCTCAACTGCATATCCTCTCTGTAGAGGCGAACAGGAAACAATGATGCACTTCCTTGTTGTATGCCAATTGCTCAACCATGTTACATCAAAGCATATAGACAAAGTTCTGAACATCCTGAAGCATTCTGGCCTCCCATCAACAAACGAAACCTGCCTGCATGATATCCTAGACCCTGGTAGACTTATCAGCGAGCAAACTGACTCCTACAAAATAGCAAAGTTAAGCAAAGTGTCAAGGGGACTCTGCTACGTATTGCACCATGCACGGAGCAATATGATCCTGGAAAACAAGAGCACAGGCAGGACCACCCGATGATGGGAAGAGGCTGTCATGAACCCTAATCAAAGTAAACTCTTTTGTTCGCGTCACGTATATTAGTACGATTACTTGATCAGAGAATTTCCATTACTGCAAATAAATGTGAATCGTGAACTTCTATAATGACTATGCAGAAGTTCTACTGAAGAGTACAGATGATTCCACAACTCAGGATTCTACTAGATAGTGAGGTGCGTATAAAGGACCAGCGTACAAAAAACAGGATTTCTTCTTCTTCTTCATGATATTGTGATGACCCGAAATCGAGTATTGTCCCACAATGTAACATTGTATGTAACCTGATATTTAACAGGACAAGACAAGACAAGAATTATTTTCCCCATTAAATCACGAAGCATAAAACATGATGGCAGTTTATAACTTGCAACCCCACTCCACAACTTTTTGATCAACGTGGGTGGGGTGTTTGCTGGTGCCCATTGCAAAGATATGAGTTTGCCCCCAACCCACTCCAACTTTTTGAGCATCTAAACCTGAAATTTTATATTTGCATTTTTGGCCCACAAAAAATGCAGAAGCCATCTCAGAACATCTAGATTTCAAGATTTGTAGTTCAAGATATCGTGATTGGGGAGGGCCCCCTGCGGCGCCCACCACTGCCCCCAACCCCTGCCCCCACCCCAACCCCCATCCCACCCCTGCCCACACCCCAACAACCACAATTTGTTGAATATCTTACTACAGCTTGAATTGAATTGAATTTGCATTTGTTTGGCTTAATGATATTTACAGTATATATTGCGCATACACAGAGTCCACTAGAAGCATAGCCTATATGTACAGTAGACAGCCCCTTACCCCTTACATAAACACACATAAAGCAATATAGTATGTACAATATAACAAGCATACTAACAAAATGCCTATGTATAAACATTTAAAATTCCTCAGTAAAATTCCAAAGCAGCAATTGTTAATATGTACGGAATTTCCCCAAAAAGTTAAACCAAGAACAATAAAAAAGTAGTATGAGAAGTGCTGGTGATCGGAACCAGTTGGAATTCCCCTTTTTAAGCATACCCTTCACTGATCGGCGGAGTTAAGATGGCGCTCACAAAGTCTAGACCCTTGACCAAGTATTACATGTTCCAATCCATGAAAGCAAAGTTTAGCAACTACACTGTAAGTGCGACATGTCCTGTCTGTGGGCTAGAAGATGAGACAGCAGTCCACTTCCTTACATCGTGTCCAATCACTAAATCCATCAGAGAACAACATATAGTGCGCCAATCAAACTAGCAGTTGTGAAAGAATTTGGTCTCTCAGCCTGGAACAAGATCTCGCAACATAAGCACACTTAGCTCATAATAGATTGCAGAAAACTATCAAATATTTACTCCTTAACAAGAAATGACAATCTGACATGCATATTAGAATCTTTAAGCGGCACTCTCGTTCTCACTCTACACTGAAAGAGACTGCAGTACGTATGTATCCTGATTTATCATTATCCAGACTGTATCTAATCTACGAATCTACATGTAGAAATTGTCGCTGCATTTAACTTGGACTGCACTTGAAAATGTAGATAAAACAGTCGCTAAATGCAAACTAATTTACTTTTACTTTCATAACTTACAATATAACATTACATTTGTACGTCGTGGCACCTGCCCCGGTTACCCTAAGACAGGAGGAATTTACAGAGCAAGAAGAAGAAGAAGAGTGTCGTCTGCTTCAATTTGTTGTTGAATGTTTATAAATACATCACAGATCACGGTCAGAGATGTCCAATTTATTTAAATGTGAAGAAACCATAGACCCAGTGACGCCGGCCTTCATGGAGAACATCAGCTTTCTGGTAAATGCCATGCAAGTAATAAATTGTTATCTTGAACTAGATGGTAGAACCAGTTTTCGTAAAAAATAAAATCTGTCTTTGTATGCCGTCCAAACGTATAATCATGAAGTTTAGATTAATTTTATGTATTGATCTAATGCGTGGCTTATTGATACAGAAGATATAAATAATTTATCAGCACAAATGTCGAAGCTGTTACAATGACACCAGTTTTCGTTTTTAGATGCCTGGGGAATAATCATAGGCATAGATGATTATTTTACAGACCGACCATACAATGAAACCAATGAAAACATCGGCTAATAGTAAAGCGTGTCAGAGGCATAACTAATAGTGGTTGGCTTTACGTTGGTTCCACTACCCCCTCCCCCAAACCCACTCCCAAGGTTTTGGCAATAGAATGCATTCATCATAATTTTTATGAGAGGCATATACCAGTGCCTGGTTATTGCCTCAGTGTCTTTTTGTTGTAGTATGGCTTGCTCAGTCCAACTCAAAAGCTTTTTCTTTGAAGTTAATAATCTAGATTGTTCTTGAATGAATTGACTGTTGGCGTTTAATTAAGTATCCTCGAAACCATCAATATATCAGTGACATTACATTTAAGACGTTCGCACTTATTTGCGGAAATGCTGTGGTGCAGATGGGTGTTCCCGTGGTAGCTGTGGTGTGCCACCTACACTCATTGTTAAATCATGTGCTTAGTATTTGGTTGCATGTTGGCTTGTGGAGGCCGTAGTTGGTCTTATTGCTGTTCTTTTCATTTTCTGTGTTTACCCCTCTCCGAGTCTCGTTCTCTACGCTAGTGTCTCTTAATGCTACCACAAAAATGTAGCATTCATGATTGCCACACTTGACCCTTTAATTGTCAAGACTTTTCAAGAAAAGTAAAATATTTGTTTACAGAATGGCCTTTTGTAGAGCAAGAGAATATTATTTTGGAAAGTTTACCACTGCAATGGCTGTCTCGGTTATTGAGCCAGGAATTCTAGTGACAACCTTTTTTAAATCGTCTTCTCTTGGCACTTCCACTACTCTGAAAGTATGTCATGCATCAGAAGTATGTCAGCATGATCTACCTTTAGCCCTAAAAACTGCTGCAATACAACACTAGTCATAAAACTATACTCCGTTGCATACTATGCAGTGTTGAAGATTAGCATGGGCCCGGTAGCCTGTGGCTCCTAGATTTTAGGCGGGGCTGCCAAAATTTCAAACTCACTAACGAAGCTGGCGAACTAACTTTTTCAATTCATATTTTAAGATTGCGAACATAAAATCATTTTATATAGGTGATATGTCTATTGCAGGTTGAGCCAATATTATTAGCCCTTGACTTTTAACTGATGAATTCCATGTATCTCAATCTCGGGGCAAATAAACGATAACGATGTTGAATATTTTGAATTTAATATGACTGGAAATAAGGCAGCAATGACTTCCACTCATATTAATTTCAAAATATTAAACAGAGCATACTAAACAGTGTAAAGAATTTATTCTTTCAGGGATATGTCATTGAAATGGTTATTTGAGAATTGCTGCATACTACCAGAACTAAACTTGGCCATATGCTCCCCTATACTATAAAGAAGATGTGTGCTTCTTCTTCTTTTCGTTCGCTGATCATACCGCCAGTCCTGTAAGTGACTATCGACATGGACATTAAGCGTTAAGTGCGTGGATCCATGGTTTATTAGAGTGCGCCGTGCGGCCTGGAACCTCCGTCTTCAGCACTCGAGGTTTCTGTCAGGGTTACCGCACCCTTACTTCCTTTAGTCGTCTCTTACGACACGCAGAGGATACGGAAGGTGTATTCTAAGCCCCACCTATAGGGCAAAAGATGTGTGCTGATAGGAGGTCACTAGGTCAAAGGTCATTCTGACATTACTATTTGACCTCTGCTCATTAATCCTATTAGAACTAAGCTTGGATATATGGTTACCTATAATGTTAGGAAGCAGCGTGATCCTCATCCCTCATCCTCCACTTCCTGCTGTTCGTCCCTCATCCTCCACTCCCTGCTGCTGCTCATTCCTCATCCGCCACTCCCTGCTGCTCATCCCTCATACTCCACTCCCTACTGCTGCTCCTCCCTCATCCTCCACTCCGTGCTGCTGCTCCTCACCACCCCACCCCCATCCTCCGCTCCCCACTGCTGCTCCTCCCTCATCCTCCACTCCCTGCTGCTGCTGTTGCTCATCCCTCATCCTCCTCTCCCTGCTGCGGCTGCTCCTCGCTCATCCTTCACTCCTTGTTGCTGCTGCTCCTCCCTCATCCTTCACTCCCTGCTGCCGCTCCTCCTCCCTCATCCTCCACTCCCTGCTGTTCCTCGCTCATCTTCCACTCCCTGCTGCTGCTGCTGCTCCTCCCTCATCCTCCTCTCCCTGCTGCTTCTCCTCCCTCATCCTCCACTCTGTGATGCTGCTGCTGCTCCTAATCCCTCATTCTCCACTTCCTGCTGCTCCTCCATCATCCTCCACGCCTTGCTGCTGCTCTTCATCCCCCATCCTCCACTCCCTACTGCTGCCCCTCCCTCATCCTCTGATCCATGCTGCTCCTCCCTCATCCTCCACTCACTGCTGCTGCTGTTGCTCATCCCTCATCGAGTCATCCTCCACTCCCTGCTGCTACTGCTCATCCCTCATTCTCCACCCCCTGTTGCTGCTGCTACTCCCTCATCATCCACTCCCTGCTGCTTGTCCTCCTTCATCCTCCACCCCTGCTGCTGCATCACCCTCCCTCATCCTCCACTCCCTGCTGCTCCTCCCTCATCCTCCACTCGTCGTTGCTGTTCCTACTCCCTCATCATCCAGTCCCTGCTGCTGCTCCTCCTTCCTCATCCTCCAATCCTTGATGCTGATGCTCCTCCCTCATCCTCCAGTCCTGGCTGATGTTGCTGCTCGTCCCTCCTCGACTCCCTGTTGCTGCTGCTCCCCCTCCCTCATCCTCCACCATGTCCTGATACTGCTCCTCCTTCCCCCTCATCGGTAGAGGCTTTATCCTGTCCTTTTCCTTCACGGAAGTTATGACATCATAACTAGGAGGAGCATTTTCTTCTGGGTAAATTGACTAGATACTGGTCTCTAAATTGACTGGATACTGGGAGTGATCTCGCAAATTTTCTGAGTGCGAAAGTTGCACTTATATGCATGTGCCTGAATCAAGTGGAACTGATTACCCACAATGCAATGCACGTCCTAGTTATGACGTTATAACACCTGTGAAGGAAAAGGACATGATACATCCTCCACCCCCTCATCCTTCACTCCCTGATGCTGCTCCTCTTCCGTCATCCTCCACTCACCCCACACTGCTGCCATAGCAGCAGCGCTGCTGCTGCATTGTAGGACCCGTCTGCCTGGATGCTTCCGCATACCTGTACATGTCTGTCATGTATGTAGGAAAAGTACATGTTGATGAATGATATATGGTACAGTACATCTTAGAAATAACTGTAACATGTTTCCGAAACAAAAACAAACGTACTGTTGAATATTTCGAACATAATTGGATTGGAAGACATCCAATTCAATTATGTTCAGAATAGTCGATAGAACGTTTGTTACATCGTTTTCAAAATTATTCTAACTAATATGACTATTAGACTAACATGTTTTTGTTTTGTAAGCAAATTAACTTATTTCTGAGCCATACAGTGTATAAATAGATGTAACATGAGTTATTTTCTGTTTCACAGGTTTTGTGCATATAAATGTAGGAACCAGAAGAATACAACAGAATCAGAAATTTAGAAGCTTATTGGGGAATGGCTTCAAGATGCCTAGAATCATTTGGTGCCTGAAGAGGCATACTAATTTCATTCCCGACCAAGATATATACTTATAATTTTAAGAACTTTTAGATGTATTCGACTATAACAATTTCATTAACAACTACACATTAAAAGATCTTATTTAATAATTACAATTTTGTTTGAATCTTCTGTTGCTTTCCCTCAGCCTTTCTTATTCGCTAGGGTTAAACCTGTAAAAACACAATTATAAATACAAATAACTTGTTTTCTCCACTCAGTTGTATTCATCTGTACAATGATGAGGATTCTCTGCATGACTGTAGATCGCTAGTCGTGATTCGCCCAGTTATCGTGATATCATCTGCATATTAGTTTCTGTAATAACCCAAATTGTGTCACCATAATGCTAGGAATTAAGATTGTTAGTTCAGTGATCTTATAGCATGACGACCATCCATCATTGACCCATTGTCCACCCATCATCCGTCTGTTGTTTGCATGTCCTCTGTCAACTTTTGCTGCTTTAAAAGGCCTCTACTCATTTATCACTTAGTGGATTTCAACCTAACTTTGCTAGAAGTACCATACGGTGGTACATGTAGGCTTCTGAACTTCTATACAGAAATTTGATTGGTAAGGTTTTTTACAGCAGCCATCATGGATTTTCTGAGTTTTTAATATTTTGATTGCATAATTAGCATATGAAACTCCTGACATGATACTTCTATCCAACCTAAGTTAGATTGTAACCACCTTATCCTAGCTAGACAGCCTAACCAAAATGATATCATCCCTTTGTCATGAGTGTAATATTGGCCCGCTTGAGCAAAGGTTTTCTTGAAACAAGGTAACCTTAACACAATACATCAGCACAGATTTCAGCATACTGGAATGAGACAATAATTTCAAGAGAGAAATTGAAGATCGATGGCCTTTGACCTTTTCTTGCTCTGTCCGCTCTTTGCTACTGAAATATCCACTGCTTGTCCCTATTGATCATCACATACATGTAGGCGTATTACCTTATATAAAGAGTGGCATCCGTCCATCCAGTATTGCTTTCATTACGATTCACCAGACAGATTAACCTAGACTAATCTAACACTGAAATCTCAAGTCTGAACCTTATCTCACCAAAGGAAAGGGTGAACACATTGTTATAAATATAATAAACAGATGTATTTTAATTTTAGGTTATTTCAAAGCAATCATAGATGATTCCTGTTGCAGGCCTTCAAATGATCCCTATTTTCCTATTTTTTCACTACTTTTTTGGCTCTCCCTAGTATCTCCTACCTTTTCTTCAAAATCACTACTTTTCACTACTTTTTCATCCAGTATTACTGGAAATTTTTCTCAATTTCCAAATTCACAGTAAGCTCGGCTTTTCAGTCTCTGCACCACTGGTCACATATGGTTTAATTATTAAACAATGTTGAACCATTGTGTTAGTTTAATTCTTTGTCAGCATGTTAAGTTTTGCAGGTCTTGTTGTCTTGTATTGGGTACCTTTGAGACAACATCTGTGTATACACAACTTTAACTGTGGTATATTAAAATAAACTGTAGGATTTCACTCATTCCAATGAAGGAATCTGAGGTGTACTCGGTGTGCTCCTGTAGTGCTGTCCAAACAGAGCCAGTGTTGAAGCACTTGGGAGGGTTATATAAAATTACACCACATGTCTCTTTTAACATCAAATGAAACGCTGTCAAATAACTATTGTGTTGCTACATGTTATCCTTATGATATAACAACCTATGGGTGTATATGCTAGTAACATCTTGAGTTAGGTAGTTGCTTCAATCAGTGTTGGGGTCAATTCCGATTGGAATTGATAAAATGGAATTGACCCCATCCCTGGTTTTAATATGCATAGAATTAAAATTAATATGGTGTTGTGATTTTATTAAACCCGTACCCTAACCATACTCTTGTGCATTATTTTCAGGATATTATTAGCAGTGGATTCATAATTGTTTTGGAACTGTTGCAATAATTGAACTATAATAATGCCACACGGTCAAACAAAATTCCAAATCACCTGGTTGAGTGAGAAGGATGATCAAGGATTTGAACTATTAAAATGGTGTAAACCACATGCCAGTGATCCGTATAAAGCTATGTGTATTCTGTGTCACAAATCTATTTCGTGTGATAATTCAGGAAAACTGCAACTCTTCGCACATGCAAAAGGAACTAAACACAGAAAATACTAAAATAGCATTTTCTAGTGATCAGCGCCATCTTTCATTTCCACAGAAAGTACAGTTGTCTGTGTGACAAAATCCTCATCGATTATTACTAAATCTGCAATGGCTTCAGAAACACCCATGATGCTTTTCCAAAGCCCAGCTCTTTCTGAACAAATACAGATGGCAGAACTGCTGTGGGTAATGAAGATGTGTATTGAGGACTGGTTCTTTGCATTATGTGGTGGTGTTGGAGATCTCTTGAAGACAATGTTTCCAGACGAGGTTTCAAAAGGTATTACAATGAGTCGTACTAAGGCATCGTACATGGTATCTGATGGACTTGGACCTTACTTTAAAAGACAACTCACTTCTGACATAGCAAACAACAATGCTGCTTTCACTGTTGCATTTGATGAGACTACAACCAAGCAGTTTCAGAAACAACTGGACATTATAATCCGTTACTGGAGTACAGAAGAAAAGCAAATAAGTGTTCGTTTTCTCATCACTGTAATGTTTGGTCATGCGAAAGCTGCTGCTGTAGCACAGGCAATTTTAGACTCATTGAATGAACCTGGCAATCAGATACCTCTCAGTAACCTTGTAAACCTATCATCTGATGGTCCAAATGTTAATAAATCCGTTTGGAATATTGTGAATGAAAAAATGAAATCTGATGGCTTTCAGGAATTGTTGCCGTTTATACCATGTAACCTACATGCGGCTCACAATGCCTTTCGCACCGGGTTAAAGGGATATGGGTCTACTGTCGAAGAGCTCTGTATCAGCTTGTATTATTGGTTCAAACAGTCTCCGTGTAGGCGGGAGGAATTCTTACCGGTCCTTTCATAGTTGGATCTTCATGAACGGTTTTTCATCAGGCATGTTGAATGTAGATGGCTCACACTTGGCCCTGCTGCTGAAAGAGTTGTGGAGCATTACCCTGCCATCACCGAATATTTCTTGACACATCTTCCAGCAGAAGCACACAAAAACCAGACACAGAAGGATCTAGATCGTAATGACAAGTACAAACGACTCCATTCAATCATAAAAGACAAGGCAACACTAATTAAGCTCAAATTTGTTGTTTCCCTTGCACGAGTATTTCAATCTTTCATGACAATTCTTCAAACCGAAGGGCCTATGGTGCATTTGTTGCAAGACCAATCACAAGAGCTTGTCAAGTCTGTAATGCGAAGATATCTTAAGGAGTGTGATTATGGGGAGACTTCAAGAAATTGATTTACAGAAAGCTGATAATCAGCTCCCTAATACATGTTTGCTGATGGGTAATACTGCATCTGTTACATTATGAGATCTAGAATTGAAAAGGATGCGAAGTTGTTACGTTGCCATCACAAAATATCTGTTGTCCCACCTGCCAATAGAAGATCAACTCATGAATGATATGGCCACCCTTCATCCATTAGCTAAAGCAAACTCTTCTAGTATACGGTCAATTAAAAGACTTGCATTGGCCTTACCACATATAATACCTGAGAGAGATATGGATCTACTCATTGATGAGTGGAAAGTCTATTCCCAGGTGTCTGTCTCAAGAGACTGGACAAATAAAAAAATTAAAAAAATTAAGCAGATAATCTATCACAGAGTCAACCACTACTGGAGACAGGTAGTCTGCATGAAAAACAGCGTTGGTGAAAACAAGTTTTCTAACATTCAGAAACTGGTTCAGTGTTTGTTCACTATAGCTCATGGTAATGTTGATGTAGTCCCTGTTACACAACATAAATACGGTCACTACAGAGAGAACATCTTTAAGCATAAGAACTCTGAATGGAATACGAACTGTAAAGGATACATTAAGATCATACAAAGGTATGCTACACAAATTCCCCTTCACTAAGGAGTTATTAAATTTTGCCACGCCGTCAGCAGCATCCTACAAAATAAGGTTGGAAGAAGAAAAAAGACAGAGGAAAGAAGCAGAAAGTAAGCTCAAATAGGCCAAGGAGAAACAGGATAAAGCAGCAAAGTACCGAGATGAAGTAGCAAAGGAAAGAGAGAGCATCAATGAGAAAGAAAAACAGTTGTCTAAAAAAGAAGCAGACATGTCTGAAGTCTTAAGAGTATCAGAAACGTTATTTTCAGATGGAAATAGTCGCTTAGCTAAGGCAATAAAATCAAAAGACTACTGAAGCTTCTGTTGCCCAAAGCATGCTTGATTCTGCTCGCAGTAAAATGGCGCAAGTGAGAAAGCCGTTGGAAGAATGTAAAGCGAAGCGAGAATCAATAAACCGAAGAAAGAGAAAAATGCTGGATGAATATGAAAAAGACCTAGATAAGAAGACAAAGATATAGGAGAGTATTATGAGGTATAAACGGTTACTGAATTCCTCAAAGCAGTTCATTTGCATTTTAGTGGTGTTTAATTTTTATTGAATTGTATTGATGTTTTAAATTGCCATAATCTGTACTGTAGTATTTAGAAACCATTGGTTTTACATATTGCCTGTAGCATGGAAAACTATTGGCTTTATTCTTTGCTTGTAGTGTAGTATTGGAAGGCTTGTTTTACTCATTGCATTAGTATTGGAGACTTGGTTTTACCTATTGATTTCACTGGAAACAATTGGTTTATAATATTGCCTGTAGTATTGGATACTACTCGGTTTTCGGACTGAGCAAGACTAAATAATTGAAATAAATGAAAAGTAAGGAGAGGCATTATCTTGCTCAGATAAATTTAAATAATGAATGGATCCGGTGTAGGGGAGGAGACGGACAAATTATACACCAAAAGAGACCAATTCTAGCAAGAAATATTTTTTGCTTTTTTGCCATTAAATGGAGTCTCTGTAAATTACACTGTTGCTGTTATCCGTTTTTTGCATTACTGAACCCTGGTAAATGGCACAAAGAATACAATGATACAATGCATAATACTAAGGCAATCAGTAACATATTGCACAGAGCCTGTGCACTAACCTGATTATTGATATATGTGGTAACAACGTGTAGTAGGGGAATATATTAGTCAACGTGCATAGGGATTTGGTAGCAATAATTTACATGAAAAGACAAAAACAAAGAATACCAGAAATATTCTCCGGGCTTAGTTGTATGTATGACTAATACACATTTTCATAAAAATTTCACGTGTCATTGAGTACCCAATGCAAGATTTCAAAATAAAGCCATCCCTTCCCATTAATGCATCAATTATTTGAGGCTTGATTACTGCAGTTTTGATCACTAAATTGTAAGTTATCTTTACTTTATAGTGTCTTATCCCTATATTTGCCATGAAGTCCCTAATTTAGCCCTAGTTTTTGGGCAAACCATTCATAAATTATCCGTAAAATTGCATGAGTGTCTGTTTGAAGGCCTGCTGTTGAATATTTTGAAAGTAAGTTTAGTGGAAGCTGTTGCTGCCTTACTCAAATAACTTTTAAAGTATTCAACGACTATTGTATGATTACTTTCAAGCTTGGCTCCTGCGTTATCAAGGTCAAGAGGTTCAATGTCAATACATAGATCGAGACTGTAAGTAGAGAACCAAAATCTGCTGCGGACCATGTTTGTCGGGCAATGGGCATTGCGGGTAAATGCTTCCCACAAAGTCTTGTAGCTTAGGGATCTTACCAATGTTGGCTCTCTGTTGGTGGGCCAATGTAACTTTGCTCGTTATCTCAATGTTGGGTCTACATTGGCTCGAACAAAATTATGTTGGCGTACAACATTGGGCCAAAGTTTGCTTGCTATCTGGGAACATTCTGTTGAATATTTTGACAGCAACAGCACCCAGTCAAATTACTTTCATAATATTCAACAACTTACCTGTATAGTTTTCTGGAAATTGATAGATAGGGTGATCGGGGATCGATCGATCCCAACCTGGGTGTAGCGTAGTTGGAGATTAACTACGGATGGGTGGGTCATAGCTAAATCTTGAAAGTTCCATTGGAGTCTCGAGCAACCCAGTGACACACTTGAGTGGGTCTCGATGGGGCAGCCAAATTGGATCCCGATTGGGCAGCCCAATCGGTCCTAATTTATAGAGCCCAATAGGGACCCTCTACTAGCCCAATTGGGGCCCACTCATAGCCCAATCGGGGCCCGCACCAAACAGAGTGACACTTCTGAGCGGGCCCGATCGGGGCCCACTAATGAATGTTGGCTGGGTGGACTATTAACTGAGTCAGCATTCATTTTTTTCCGTTTGTGATCAGTATAATTCCTTCTACATGATTGGTGCATGAACTCTTTGAAGTCATATTTCTCAGATACGGACTCATGATCACATTATAATTTGGTATTACCTCTTAGTTTACTGTAATGGATCAAAGTGTTTACACCATTTTTGGTAACTGTTACTTTTTTATCAGCCTTGTCCAAATTATTAAATGTTTCCATGCAAATAATGCAAGAGTCTTCATCACAATGGCAATCCGGTCCTGCACAAACAGTTTCATTGGACATCATTGTGACAGTTTCCTGGGGTTACAAATGGGCGCCTGTATGGCCTAAACAACTAAATAAACACTTACTTAAAGCTCTCGTGTTGCAGTAAATATAGACACTTTTGCACGCGATATAAGATACCTGCTGATTTCTGTTGAATTTGCCCAGCATGCTTTGCTATCCAACATGCAGCGCTACCCAGCATGCAATTTCCTGACTCCATAATCGTTGTAACTCTTGGACACGATATTCGTTTAGTCTATTGTCTGTATAGGCCAGGATTTCTCAAACAAAACCAACCTGCCTGCATGTGCAAATAGTCATTTGTCCTCCAGCTCTGGAAGCGAAAGCATGAGCGTAGGGCGTACTATTCACGGCAGTACATTCAACGGCCTGTATTTCAATAATGTTCAGCGCAACTGTGTCAATTTCCAGAAAAAAATTAGAGAAAGCTTTTATATATATTTTGAGAATAAGTTGCGTGAAATCTATTGCTATCAATGACAGGAACAATATTCAGTAAAATTATTGTCATAATAATTATTAGGTAATGCAATTATTACCTGGTACAGATTTGATACTTTTTTAAATGAAAATTGTTGCTAAAACAGCTCAGTCGCTATATTCTAAAATAATCATCGTAATTTTTAGTCGACTCTCGCTACGGATTTGAATAGCAATTTGGCTGTAAGTTGTTGTTTTCTAAGGCACAAACAATATTGGGTGAGGTCAAGTCTGGGTGTTAATGTTAGTGTTAGTGCAACACTAACACTGAGATAACACCGAGACTTGACCTCGACGTTTGTGTTAGTGTTAACACCAGATTTAGTGCTAACACGTGTTAGCGCCTGGTGTTAACAACAAATGTTGTGTTAGTGTTAGTGTTAATACCAACCCCTGCTTTTGTCTTCATTTTCACGTAGGTCATTAGCGAATAAAATGGGAACAGATATTCAAATCAGCATAAAATAAGCTTAATTTACTTGATATGAATGAGTTATTAGCTTACCTTTTCACTGGCAGATGAAAATTTAGTCATTTATAGCTATATCTAGTTTGGTGTTAACACAAACCTCTAGAGGTTAACACTGTGTTGAAGTCAAGTCTAGGTGTTAGTGCTTGCTGCTAATAAACAAGTCAAATAACAATTTTTTATATATGTAGACTATCAATAATCAATGGCAGGCAATGCCACACGATGTCAAAAAAATAAGCTTTACCTTATATAGCCATATGCCAACTCCGTACTTTATTGTGGGACACCAGCTTATTTTTTTGTCTATATAGAAAATAGTTATTCACCTCAAATATGAAGAGAGAAGCCAGAGATGCCATGTTTATCACATAGAGGGGGTTCCTCTCATTTTAAACATGTAACGTATCCAATATTAGAACTATAGAAATTCATGTTAAAAATAAAATGACATGCGATTTTAGTTGAATTACCAATCAGACAAATATGAGATGGTATAGTCTGATTCACATATCTATGGTAAATTTTGAAAACTGTGTGCTGGTAACATTTAATTTCGGTTAATGACAAGTCTCTGTAAACATAGTTATAATAAAAAAAACTATAGTTCACCTATTTACCAGCTTTAGCACCACGTTCCAAGCCTTTGTCTTTTCAGGCGTATGAACAGGTGGGGTAAGGGTGAGGGCCCCCATCCCGACCCCAGGTTTTTCCTCTATCATTGTGTATCCTGGTCACTCCTGGCACTACCAGTGTTAGTGTTAACACGGCCGGTGTTAGTGTTAACACTACCGGTGTTAACACCTCGCCTGGTCTTAGTGATCACAGTTAACACTAACACTAACACCCAGACTTGACCTCACCCAATTGTCGAATTATTATCCACCACACACGTGAAATCAATATATTACTATTTAGGTCAAGTGAGTGTAGGCCTATATACCTTTCTCAACAAGAATGAATGCTTAGCAACGGCGTGCAAACAAAGCATATTTTGGCCACATACTCACTTTACTTAGTAATAATGAGCGCCGTGTGATTCTATGGCAACAATTTGATAACGTTGTTGGCGCCTTAAGCTGTTGTCAGCTCGAGCTTGCACTGCGACTCAACTAGTCGCCGTTTGATTTTCCAGCAACTATCGGCAACTCCCAGTGACTGATTTAGTACTTGCGATCACTTTACTGTCGATCGCCGTCAATCGCCGTCCAAAAATCTCAAATCGCTTGAGTAGAGCGTGTTCTACTTCTACGTCAATCACAGACAAGTTATTATCACGTGAGCGTAGTTACGATTGTAGGCAACTGAATTATCGGATGTAGCCAATCAGTACATAGAAACCGAAAATCTTCTTTTTATGGCCAGCAAATGATAAAATTAAACAAAATTACATATTTAAAGGGTTAATTACTTTAAAGAAATGCCATCAGATTATTTAATTAACGCTAGCACAGTCTCATAATTCATGGATCAGTTCTGTCAATCAAGGATCTGAAGACACAATCACATGACGTAACATCAACTGGTGCTACTATAAAATGACGTCACTAAAGGTTTGACTTTTGTCGGCATAGTTTGAATGTGAAGTCCTTTCGTATAATATGATATTTACTATCTCTGTGAGGAAAATCAAACTATATGAGCAGATAACCGTTTAGAGCCGGAATGAATCACTAAAGGTTGGTCATGTTCTTGTTCTTTTTACTAATCCTCATACAGTCTTCCTCCAGTCTTGCTGAAACTTCAGACTACTATTCTCGGGATATAGGCCTATCCACATCCGTAAGAGAGCCCGATTTTCAATTCACTTCCCCGCTTGTTATTAGTACGGCGCCAGACCCTTAAATTTTAAGATCGCTACTCCTCCATTAATAAGCACTATAGCTTGATTAAAGTTGAGAGGCATATTCTATGGGTAAATCCTGATATCATTATTTTTTAATTCACTGCCCTGCTGTTTCAATAGAGCGCCTCTTAAAATTTAAAATCTATATACAATTTGTGGAACGTTCCAATCGTCTCGTACACGCTTTTTTCTATTTATTTTTAATTCGTGTTTTTATTGACAGATTTTATACATGAGCATAGCTTAGTTTATTAACTCCAACCACCTTTGATTTTTAGGTTACGTATTAGCAAACGGCATGATCTACAATTTATAGCAAGTAGCAATAGGAAAATACATAATTACCATAGGAAAGGAAACTATCTTTTTTTCTTTATCACATGTGTGTTTTGATACCTGATGCAGAACAGATTATCTAATGATTTCTCGGATACAATAGGCATATACACATTTTGAAGATTTCCCGATCCTCTTCACTTACTCCTTCTTGGGCTCCCCCCTCGCCGATACAACCTTGTATGTTTGGCTGCTGCGACAACCGGTTCTTTCGATGAGGATGGAGCGCGACACTAGCTCGCTTCGTAGGTAATGAGACCTAACGATATTTCTAATAGTGTCTGGGCCTGATCTGACTTCTCGTTTCAGGATGATCGGTTCGACACGGTGGTCTTCCGTGTTCTCCAGAGTTAACAACAAAGTATGCCAAACTTTTGCCTGGGGTTATAGTACCAGGTGATCGTTTTATTTACTACTTTAACTTTACAATAACCCTACAAAGTCGGCAACTTGTACTGTTACCAGTTTACGTATTTACAGCAGCTAGAGAAATTACATCAATGTTTCCTAAGCTTTCTTATACGGCCTAGCATTACTCCCAGCTGCTCTGGTCTGCTCTGCTATCTACTCTGCTAGCTCTTGCCTACTGAAAGCCATTCAGCAAGAACGTTTCACGAGGTGCGAGGCGGACCGAACTCCCGATTAAAGTAAAAGTCCCGCCTAATATACTATCTCCGTTTCTACTCTCCCTCCATCTTGGTTTTGCACAGCCGGAGGTTGCTCTGCTTCTTATTGGATTATGACATCACTTCGACCAATCAAAACCCCGACCCTCCCGACTGGGGAGGGTGCCTTTTACCTAGCACCTGCGGTTTGGGCTGGTTCTGGAGTGATGGGACCTGTCGTTTACCTAACCACGTTTAGGACTCCTGTTGGATTAACATGCCATTTCTGACGGATGACCTGCCCCGAATGGCAAATGCTTGTTTGATAACAATGCTTACTGGTGGATTAGCACGCCTCTACGATTGATATGTTTTTGATAGTAACTTTCGATTGTGCACCTAATGCCTACAGGATGCTATAATTTCCCTGTCCTGTCCATTACCTATTAGCCGACAACTCGTAGAATGCTAGAGTTAATCGGCACACGAGTTACCATTCCTCTTAGCTGGGTTATGCTTCCGTGAGAACACCGACTGCTACGTAACTAACTAAGTCCGTTTGTCATATCTAATCCCTTGATTGATTCCAACCTGGTACTAACCATCATGAGTCATACTCGATTCAGTTTCTGCGGAATTGTACCTGCGCACTAGCTGACGTATCCACTGCCAGTCATCCAGTGCTGATAATATATATCCAAATAATAAGATGCTGGTCATACATCTAAATATAGATGATGATCAGTACTGGAACATATCTAAACATAGCCGCTGCTCCGTGCATCTAGCTATACATGGTGATATAGTCTCTTAGCTCACCTGGTATTCAAACATGAATTTCGCTCAGGGCTTACTCGTACATATAAGATGTCCAGCTGGGTCATGACTTCCCCACAAGACAATCCCATATCTACACATGTCCCACAACCGAGGTTAATTAACCGTCTCCCAAGGCCTACAGAGAGTGATAATTAACTCGTTGTGCACCATCAACAACTCTAAATCATGCCGTACCAGGTACCTGCAGACTATGTCACATACCACAATTACCTCATAATGTACTCCAACAATAGGAATTAAACATGTCCGGGTAACGGAATATCATGCGCAACTGACCGTCCCCGGAAACATAGGAAAACAATCATAATCCTACACAAATCACAAACTTGTCCGGGTAATGGAATATCATGCGCAAATGACCATCCCCGGAAACACATTCATAGCATCATAAATATATCAGTATAATATGCTTAATACCATAACAGCAGTACAATATCGAATCCACAGTGCAAACACCAATACAAATCATGTTCAATTAATAAGCGCAATATCATAAAGTCAGTTTCCTACCACGAAGTGTTCCATATACAGCATATGAAGTTAACTCCAAAATGTCATTGGGGTGATTCCAAGTGATCACCAAGATCCACGTTAGGTTCGCCAATGTCATTATACAGTTCCACGTCAATCCAGTGGTCAGCTGTCGAGTCGATCTCAGTCCTGGCAACAGCGTTAGGCGACGACCCGGCCAACCCCTCTACCATCACTGGCAGGGCTGCAGTTCCCCGCAGTCGCGGATGATGAATATGACGTGGCGCACTACTATGGGCCGCAGGTGGCCTGCACTTAATCCAAACCCACATGCGTTGCAAGACGCCACATTCGTATAAAATAAATACCACAGCCAATACCACAACGGAGAAGCCCGTTGAATATGATATGAAAGAGCGTACTCCGATGCCATTAACCATCACTGGGTCGATCGCAGAGAACGGTGCTAGCGGTCTTTTGTAAATGGTTCCATGGTTGCATTTCCAAATGATTCACAATCATGGACTGGTTAAGAACTCCGGTCACATCCAAATGGGGCATCTCAATGGCCAGGCTGACCCGAGTGTACGTCCGTCTGTAAGACGCAACAGGCTCGAATTGCCAGCCCTTCCCGCTATATCCACATTCACCAGACATTAATGCATACACTCCATTACTCAACACACACCGGTCTGTCTGTCGTCCGTCGCAGTGAATATCCATTGTTTCACCGAACGTTTGCAACACAACGCCTATTTTCTTAGGGACAAACAATTTACTAGCGGTTACGTTGGATTCCGACAGATGAATGCTACACATACTATCGGTGGTGTTCGTTAATAGGCTCACTATGCAGGGCACGTGGGTCTTATCGACCCTTAGCTGACCCTGAAACACCCTAGGACCGGTACCGCGACACCCAGATGCTGTGAAGTACCATCCAGTCTTTGTAGCAAGGCCGATGCTAGTCCGGCCTACCTCTACTTGCATGTAGTAATACCCCACGGTTGCCAACGGTTCGGGCCACGAATGCAGACCGTACTCTATGTACCTACCATCGTCGATCAACGGTAACGTCGCCACGTAGTGCAACATATCGTCATCCTTCCACAACGGGTAAACCACCACATTCCGGTAGTACCACTGGTACGGACGTATCAGCTGATTCCCCACTCTGACATGTTTCGATACCGATGTCAGATCAGCGGGACCGAAGAGTTCCTCGGTCAGTCTTCCCAACTCCAGAGACACGGTTTGTCTATGGAATTGCTCTGCCGTCTTTTGGTAGTCATAGACCACATACTCGGCTGAGTCTACTATATGCCCGAAGCGCACCAGGGCGTATAGCTCATTTTGTCGTTTTTCCTGTATACGTAACGCTTTGCTCATGTTGCCGGTCACCTCGACCAGTCTGTTCCCGAGCCCGTTGATGTGGTCCGTGTTCATGTTAATGTCATGGAACGCCAATTTCACGTGAGATGCTAACTCGTTAGCGAAATGCACTATCCTACCCACATTAGTCATCGCCTTCCTTACTACATCTCGGATAGCATCTATATCACCGGACGTAGCAGTTCCGAACAGGGACGAGGCAATGTCCCCCACAAAATTAAACAATCCCCATTTCTGTCAGGTCTGGGTTCTATGTACCATCGTTTGTTGAGTTCTTAGAGCGATTTTCCGCGCTCCGCGTATCCTGTGTTGCAGGCCGAATATATCCTCCTTGTTTATGAAAGAGGTCCTGCTACTGAAATCTGCAACAAGGCCAGCCATTTGGGCCAACCGTCCTAGAAACTCCTTCGGCAAATACGGATGGTCAATCGACACTATCACCATCCATTCTGCCCTTATAACAGATATGGTTTCAGGTTTGACACCGTTCGGTAACCGATACACGCTAGAATCCTTACATACACTAGAGATACTGGCTACTTCATTAACCAACGCCAGGCCTCTCCATGAGAATTTTACAGGGGAGCAATCAGTTGCTCTCCTGGATTTCAGTTGAGGCGAGCAACCTTATTGCTCACCTAAACTTGAGCAAGGCGAGCAAAGTTTCAAGAAGTTAATTTAGAGTATATGTACACACATCATTATGATCACGCATTATGATACATGCAATTGCAAGCACACACGCACCTGAATTATAGAATATGTCGAATAAATTTCTTTAGCACTGATTCCACTTTGTGTTTGTTTTCAATTGGGTTAGGGTTGATCTCAAATTCTAGATAAAATTAAATGAATGTATATTTTCCTTATCAAGAATTATAATTTATTTTCATCATTTATTCTTTATTCTTATTTCAAAATAAGTATACTGAATAAATAAGATTAAGTCTGATACATTGGATAGTTGAAATGGATGTGTGAATAGAGCGACAGATGACCGTCACCTTAAATGTGAGTTGCTTATTCAACTGTCATGACAAGAAGAAATTTTGAGATAAGCATGGTCTGTACTGACACGCATATTACTTCCATCAGAACTAAACTTAGAGAATCACAAACAGGTACGGTTTTACTAATTGCTTCCAAATACAATTGCTTCCCTTGACAAGTTGGACTGTTGCAACCAAAGGTAAGTTAGCTTCTTTACTACAGTTGGTGGAAACAATACTGGTATTAACTATTTATTTTATTTTGTATTCAATTAGGATGGTGAGTTAAAAAAACCTATGTTGATGAGAGCTATTGCTAACAATAGCATGCTAAAAAGCAACAGTTCTCAGCAATGCTTCAGAATGAGAATCTGTGTGGACATGATTAAATGACCTAATGCAGACCAAATAATGGAAGTTCTGGTTGACAATTCTACAGTACACTTGACAGGCTTGACTGTTGTGACAGGTTTATCGAATAAATTAAAAAAATAACGAACACATGTATGCCAACCATTTAGAGTAGTTTTAATTATTATCTTTCAGTAACGTTGGTACAATGCCTGAATAAAATCTCCAAACCAAGTGTAATAAGTCAACTGACAATGAATTATAACTAGAAAATGTTAACAAAGTAGTGTTCAGGTCCAAATATTCTTGTTTCATTTCAATTTCAATGGCATTATTACAAGCAGGGTTTGTATTCGCTTTGCAATGCTAAATTTCATGACTTTCCAGATCCTAGGACTTTCCGTAACCAAAATTAAAACATTTCATGACCTAAAGGGTAGAGGGTAAGAGTAGAGCAAATACTTCTATTCCTGACAATGTTTTAACCTTTTGAACATCAAAAAGATGAAACGTTAATTCCATTTTTAATATGTATCCTGTTGAGTATGTTGAAAATAATTTGATTGGGAGATATTGCTGCCTAAGTCAGCAACAGTTTCCAGCGAAATCAATTTCAAAATTTTCAACAGCTTACTAGTGGATGAGTGTCTTGAAATTGAGATAATGGGGCTTCAAGGTTCCAATGCTTAATTTTCCATGACATTTTCCAAACATATGAGAAAGGGATTGATATAATTTTCCATGATTTTAAAATTTGAGTTTCCATAACTTTCCAGGATTTCCATGACCAGTAAGAACCCTGATAATCATGATAATCAACACTCTGAAGATGACACATGTAATAAAATAGCATTACTGAGTCAGCTTGGGGTCATCATGGATGGACTTTCAACTGATGTTTGCGACATTGAGGGACTCGATGTCATAATCATCAGTTGACGCTCCCTGATCAGAATCTGACTCTGTATCCAACGTGTCCACCTCAATCATGTCATCTCCAGACAGAGAGACTGGTTCCTCGTCCATATCATCACTTGAGTCATCATCATGCATGTCCGGCCCATCATAATCAGTCTTAGGTACTTTCACATTATCACTGACATTATTAGCAGATAATTGAGCTGATCGACGTTTACTCAGGTAAACATCAACTGCCTTTTCAATGATTCTGCCTTTTTCCATTTCTGTCCATACATTTTGATTATTTCGTATTATTATATATGCCTCAAGATTCTGATGCTTAAATGACAGTCTTCTGTCAGCTAGCGTATGTGTCAAGTAACTAAAACCATGTTCAACAGTGCAATTGGATGCCGATACTGACAAAACAATTTCAGTAATCATACACAGATTGCGGAATGATTTTCTTTTATATCTGAAGATGTATGGCCAAACACCTGTACATGATTTATTTGGAAGTTTTGTTTTTACTTCAATCTTAAAATTGCGCCACTCCTTTTTAATTGCGCTTTTATCATACTGACTTTTCGCCAATGTATCAGTGAAAAAATGTTCAAGATAATTTATTTCTTTTAGACCATATGAACCGTCTGTAAGATCCCAGTTTTGGGGATCAAAACATCCCATTGAGTCAAACACCTCATGATCAAATGAGGAAAATCTCTTAGTGTATGACTGCAAAAGTTTTGGTATGACATTATTTTTAATCTTCAATGTCAAATCACGTGCACTGTTGACATGTGATTGTGTTACATTAGATTCAAGAGTAATATACTGCTTGTTTGAATCTTTCTTTCTGGTATCTCAAGCTTTGACAAAATTTCTTCTTATTACATAATTATCATCCTCATTTTTAACCAACTGGAAGTCAAAATCTGCGTTTAATTCAACAAGGGATGGTGTCTCTTCATGGAGGACCTTTAAGTGTTCTTCAGTTTTGTGTATTTCGGATTTAACATTGAATGCCATGATGTTTTCTTTTTCAAACTGTTTGCATAGATAACTTAATGCCTCTAAAATCTGTTTATAAACGCAAACAGCTGACAAAAAATCATATTGTGATAGTTTTTTCACAAATCCTTGTAGCTTTGCTTTCACGTCACCTGTTGCCCCGCCATCAACTAGAACATTCTCATAGGTTGCCTTCAGTGGAATCCACATATGTATCAGTCTTTCAAAGCCATTTCGGCGATGGTGTTGAAATCGGGTCCCATGTATTTTGGGGAATACATAATAAGTTATATTATTTGCACCACAATATGCAATTAGTTGGGATTTCACCTTGCCAGACCGCTTAAAGGGCTGTGAAGTGGTCGTTTAAGATGTACTGGCCTCGCCGTGTTCAGATATGAATAATATAGGATTGTCCATTGCTACGGCATGTGACATAGCAAGTGAATGTGCTTTTCCTACCAGGTGCCGTTGTAAATTATACTTTGAAATATAGTCAGTTCCAATAGCATAATTCAACATGTACTGTTGGCCTTTCCCTTACAACTCGGGTGTAACTTAATAGCCGATGTATTTTCAGCACAGACTGTACAGTATACATATGTAACATATGCGCGTTGTTTATCATGACAATACTCTTCTTTAATTTTAAAGTGTTTTGTAATGTCTGGATCCAAGCGTAAATAGGATGACAATTCCATTTTGTGACCTGCCATAGTGAATTAATCTGTCTCGTTGTCAGCTAATACTAAATAACACGGAATAAAACACCCGATAAATCGCAATGATGACAAACGTCAGACGCTAGAAGATACAAATGATCGCGGCAAAATTTATATTCGGCTGCTTTCAGACACCCGATATAGAGATTACTCATATCCGAAATTCACTGATTGCCTTGCCAAGTTATTTATTCTAAGCGACTGCGAGTGGATTTGCTATAGGCTGGGCGGAGATTACAACGTCGTAAAATGTCAAGTCATCAGTATTTGATTACATACGGTTAAACGCAAAACTATTCACAAGGATGTGTTGGATTATTTTATTTCATGTTATTGTATTTGGAGAAACGATCGCAGCAATAACTTTTTCTACTAAGAATACAGTGATCTTTTTCCGTGATTTTCGCTAATTTCGCGTCGGGCCAAATTCGCCCGCACACCAAATGTTACTGTGTGTCTTTGTGGTTATTGGACAGGAAAATATCGCCAAATGCCAAGAACCATTGCAATAGAGTGGCATACATTCGTTGTCAACAATTTCTTTTACCCGTGGCACCAATATCTCCTGGTAAAATAAAACATGTTTGGAGGAAAACCAGCTGTCCTCAAATGGGACGAATACAGGTTGGGCCGAATTTAACGCAAGTGCGGGAAAAGTATGTCGTAAAATGTTACATAAAAATTATTCGTGTAATGAATTCTCTGACTAAAATAAGAGTTAAACAACACATCCTTGCTAATATTACGCATGTTGAAGATTAAATGCGCCAATCTTAAGGCTCTAAACACTGGTGAAAAAAATTATCTTTCCCACAGCGAAGGCGAGCAACGAGATGCTCGCCTAAAATAATGTGCAGGCGAGAATGAGGCATGCGCGAGCGACCGCTCGCCTCTCGTGGAGAGGTCTGAACGCAACTAACACCACCACTAACTGAAAGGAATACATGATGCTACACTACTGCGAGGTTCACAGGTACAACTTAGTAGTCATAGCGACAACTATCGGCGGCTTCGTCGCCTTATAACTGCCTCTATACACTCGATGAAGTCATCGTACAGAGCACACCCAAAAGCGCCAATCCTGAGTCGCTTGTTGGTCGTTTCGACGTCAGGCACATGACTGCGCTTGCGCATAAAGTAACGAGGCGCTGGCAGTGTTTCCATTGGTTCCGGCACACTCTCGGGTACCTCCTCCGAACTGTCCATCACTACCGGTGGAGGAGTCACGTGAGTTTCCATCGGTGACTCATGGTTTCGAGTCTCACTCGTACCAGGTTGACTGATGTTATTATCAACCATCCTACCCACCTTGCTCACCCTTGGTTCGTTATCAGAAGCTGGTCGCTTCCTATGAGCCCTTCTATCGAGGGTCGCCTTAGGGTCGGATTCCGGCCCTTCTTCGGACCTCGAGAGCATCATCACCCATGGATGATGGCTATCTTTCGTACCCTTCGCAGGGTTACGAACAGGGCATGGCCGTACCTTGTCCCAGCACATTTCAGAGTCGACTACGCGTAACTTAGATATATTCAGTACGCGCACCTTCCCAGACCTTTGATGCCGGACATGAGCCACTGGCCCGTTGATCTTAAAGATCTCATATTCGGGGTCACTGCGAGAGGTCAACTTCATGCGTTCCTCCGCCTTTACGACCACCGAATCATCCACCTTAAATACACCAGCGTTTGCACGCGTGTCAATCTGCTCATGGTGGACCTCACGAGACCTAGCCGTTTCCATACGAGCGGGCAGTATGGTATTGTTGAGACAGGTCAGTCTCTCACCCAGATCCTGCGATGCGTCTACTGGAATAGCAAACGGCAGTCTTGCCCGTCGACCGTATGTCAGATAAAATGGCGTATATCCTGTCGTGGAATGACGAGTACTGCGATACGCGGTTAACGCCGCACCCAATTCATCCTCCCACGAGCGAGAAGCGTTGTTAACCCCCTTCTGGATTAAATCCTTCAGGGTACGCCCATTAGTTTGCGGGTGGTAGGGACTCGATCTTCTATGATCGATCCCATTTTCCCAAAATCTCTCCACCAGAGATTTAGAACAAAACTCTTTGCCCTGATCGGTTATCACGATCTCAGGGACACCATGACGAGCGACATATTCATTGGAGAACTTGTCCTCAACATTTTGAGACGTCTTAGCTGGAATCGGATATGCTTCTGCCCACGCAGAACAATGATCGACTATCGTCATGATATACACATTACCTTTACTCGACTCCAACAGTGGACCTACCAAATCCATACCGATTATCTGACTCGGATAAGTGGCCATGGGCATCTCACTGTACCTCGGTCGAGTCGTGACAGGTCGGTTAACATGGCACGTCGTACACGTTTCAAGCATACGTACCATGTCTTTCCTTAAAGACGTCCATACAAATGAATCTCTTACCATACCGATAGTCTTCTTCAGACCTTGGTAACCAGCTCGTTCATGAGCTTTCCGGAGAACTTTCTCGTGGAACAGGGTAGGTAAGACAATTCTGGGGTACTCAGCATCCAACGCTGAAGGCGTAATTAAAGAATACAGAATACCGTTCTTGACCATGTACTCTTCCGGGGTGTTCTTAAACAACTCCGGGTATTCCTTGGTTTGCTCGGTACACAACTCGTCATAGGTAACGTCAAATACCTCTAGATGGACGTGCGGTAACACACCCTCGTCTACATCCGGTATGACAAAATCGCCTGTGTCTAGGCTTGTCAAGGATGTCTTGGATGATGTAACCTGGACAACATGTCCACTCGAATATTCTTCGAGCCTTGGATGTATTCAATCTTACATCCATACTCGGCAATCAGCACCGCCCAGCACTGCACTTTCATGTTTTTAACCTCTCCCACAAACAAACTCTTTAGGGGTTTGTGGTCAGTATACACGGTGAACTGCGTGCCAAATAGATAAGGCCTAAGCTTCTTCAATGCGTATACCACAGCATAAGCTTCCTTTTCTATTACAGGCCAGTTTAGCTGACTGTCCTTCAGGCTAGAGCTTACATACTGTATTACTCTTTCCACACCATTACCATCCACCTGTACCAATATTGCACCTATCGCATAGCTCGACGCATCAGTATAAAGCTTATAAGGAGCATTTAGATTCGGATAGGTGAGAACCGTCTCACTACACAGCAAGTTTTGTAATTTCTTAAACGCCTGCTGTTCCTCCTTACCCCATTCAAAACGTTTATACTTCTTAGTCAATTCTATCAAAGGCTTAGCAATTTCGGCATAGCCTCGCACACAAGAGCGGTAAGACCCCATAGCGCCCAGGAAACTTCTCACTTCCCCCACGTCGCGGGGTGGTGACATTTCCCTTATGACCTTGACCTTCTGGACCTGAGGAGCCACCCCTTGTGATGAAACACGATACCCCAACAAGTCCACAGACTTACGGGCAAATTCGCATTTCTTTTTCTTAACCTGTAAATTGTACTCTTGAATCCTACGCATAACTGTACGCAAATGCTGTGCATGTTCAGCCGAGTTTCTTGAGTATACGACTACATCATCAACGAAAACATGCAAATATTTTCCCACGAATTCTCGGAAAATATCGTTCATTGCCCTCTGAAATACGGCACCTGAGTTTCAAAAACCAAAAGGCATCCGAATCCATTCGAACAAACCTTCACTGCAGACGAACACTGTCTTCTCTATGTCTTGGCTGTCCATTGGTATCTGCCAATAGCCAGGCTTCAAGTCCATAGTCGAAAATATTGTTGCGCCGCGCATCGAGTAAAAAATATCCGTTATATTCGGCAATGGATAACTGTCTTTACGACATACAGAATTCAACTTCCTGTAGTCGATGCAAAACCTCGTGTCCCCGCCCTTCTTAGGCACTAACGTAATGGGCGACGCCCAGGGTGATGATGACAGTCTTATGACCCCCGCTGCCAGCATCTCGGCCACTTGGTTTTTGACCACATACTGCTTGGCCAGCGGTAGACGGTAGGCTTTCTGCCTTATAGGAAACGCATTTCCTGTTGGTACCATACATTTTACTTTGGGAATTAAACCTAAAGTGTTTGGACGAGCCATATCAAAGTTATCCGCAAAGTCCTCAAGCACTTTGTCGATATCTTTATATCCGGTCGTTTCCTTACAACTCTCGTATACATAATTTGGTTGTTCCCCATGGGGATACCTAAAGGGCTATACCTGGCCAAACCATACTACAACTTTGGCCTGCTAGTCAATCTTCGCATTTCCCAAGTGCAAAGCATCCGCACCAAGCAAACATTCATGCCTCATTCTCGCGACTACCATACTCGGAATAGGTCGGGCGTTACTGAATTTTACTTGAGTCTCCCCCAAAAGTTCTATCGGGGAACCATTTACTGCCAAGAGCGTCTTCGCTCTTTTTAACGGCCTAGCATTCAACATACTACACCATACATCCTTACGAATCAAGGATGTACTAGCACCAGTATCTACTAAGGCATGCAAGTACTCACCCTGATCTGTTGGACCGCTTTTATCCATTTTCAGATGGATTAGAAACTGCTCGGTTGGTGAACTCACCAACGGTTTACTCCGTCGTCGTTTGACAGACTCCTCCGTCCACTAACTACCTCGGCGTAACTGTTTCTTCGGGAGGATGAGTCCTGTCCGATACCGTATGAATAACGGCCCCGCTCATCCGTCCCTTCTCCGGTTAACACGAATCTATCGCGGTCTTCATAATCGTCACTATCGCGTAACTGATTGTTCAGATCTTTGCGGAGGTTCCGAGAACAGTCACATGGGGTGACGTTCTGCTCCTGGCGTCGCCGGTCGACCAGGTCGATGTCTAGATCGTCAGTGCATGGTCGCTTGACGGCTCTGCGGGCGGGTGGACCCTGTCGTTGGGTCCAGGCGGGACCATTGTGCGACGGAGATCTTACCGGATGTCCATACTGTGGGCAGTCCCTCCCGTAGTGGCCTTCTGCCACACCCGAAACATTTTACCGTAGCGGCAGGAGCGGTCTTCCTGCTCATGTAGGCACCGAAACTGCTATGATACTTGTCACAGTCCTGCACCATTTGCCCCTCCTGTCCACACCCAAAGCACGTTATAGGTGGCGCCCGTCTCGGCTGCTTGGGTCGCGGGGTGGGCCTCCTGTCGAGGTTCTCTCATGGCTGCATCGGCTGACGGGCATCGCTTTTGTAATGCCCGACTCGGCCACAATTGTAGCAGGTAACATGCTGTAAATCCATCCCTGCTCTGGTCGGTCGGGGTGATGGTGGTGCACGTGGCTTTGCCGGCATTGCTGTCTTCTCGGGCTTGGCGGCCCTGGTCACCGGCTTCTGCTCTCGCAACTGCAGGTCGCCAACCAAGCCACACAACTGCTCGATCATCTTACCTTGCTGGGTAATCTGGTTTTTCAGGGTTCTTACTACGCTCCAGATCTCTCTCTCTTCTTCGGGACCTACCATGTTTACCTCCATGTTCTCCTCCTGTCGCTCGTCTATTTTCATTGCTCGGAACAGGTCGTCGCATGTGGCTTCCTCCTCGGCAAATCTCGATAGCGCTGGCCAACGTGGTGGCCTTCTTCCTGACGATTCTCTTACTCAGGCGGTGGTCGGACAGTCCCTTGAGGTAAATCCCCAACATGGTCTGACAGTTATCAGCGTTCTCGATGGGGTAAGCGCGGGCACTCAGTTCCCGGTACTGTCTGTTAAAGGTGATGACGGTTTCATTTTGCCTCTGCCGTACTCCCTCCAACTCATACTTTATTCTCTCCCCTTCGTTTGCCGAAATGAAATTCAGTGTAATGTACTCGTGAAAGTCGTCGAAGGTGACATCCTCTCTTATCTTCCCCACCAAGAACCTGTCAATGGCTCTTGCCAGCTGTCCTCGTGCCGCCCGGGTGATGATGTAGGCAGGTATGCCTTCTAGTCGTCCCTCATTCGTGACCCACGCTCGTCGGGTCTCGTCTAAGAAGGTTCTCACCTCCTCCGGCACTACTCCGTCACAGGGTTGGATGCGGTAGATCGTGTCCCGGATCTCCCTCCTGTACACCCGCTCGGCCTCCCGACGGTTGCTGCTCTCTACAATGGCTCTTGCCATTGCTACTCCCATCGTCTGCATAGCGGCGATGGTCTCGGGTCGGAGCTAGGGTTGCAGCGATACCTCCATGGGTGGCATGGCCGGGTTAGCATTTCGCTTGGGTGATGTTGCCATTCTGCGTTTACTGATAATGAAGGCCAATAATAATTCTTTGAAGACGGGGTTGCTCGGGGAAGACTACCTCCGTAGTTATCTTCATGGCGGAACCCTCGCAATACTCGCGATGTTGGGTGATTCTGGTGCTGTCGGCCAACTTAGCCGCGTCTAGGAATACCTTTACGCGGTCTGCTACGTCGTTTAATATGATGGCTGAATTGGAGAGCGGCGTTTCTGGTTGGGCCATGTACTTAGTTACTCACTGTTGAACTCTGTGGGGGGGGGGGGGGGGGTGAGGGGAACAGTCAATACAGTCAAACCTGTCAGTATAAGCCATCTGATAACAAGAACAAATTTGTCCAATACCCGCATCGTTGATATATCTTTCAATTGGTCAAAAGTGTCTATTTTGGAAACAATGTTGCTGAAGGCAACAGGGTTTTGACACCCAAATTGGCACACGGCTTCAGGATCCCACGAACAAGCTTCCAACAGCTTACGGTAATCGGCGAAATGAAACAAAACAAAACAAAACAAAAAACGGTAATCAACAAAACGAAATGAAATGAAACGATAATACTGCTGCTGCTGTTGCTACTTCTACTGCTGTTGTTCCTACTACTACTGCTACTGTTGCTATTCTTGGTACCGCTGCTGCTGCCTCTCTTACTACTGTTGCTATTGTTGGTACTACTACTACCACTACTACTACTACTACTACTACTACTACTACTACTACTACTACTACTTGGTGGTAGAGCACTCGCCTCCGAACTGCTAGGCGAAAGTTGCCATAGAATTGCCAGTTTCGAACCCCCACTCGGGTCGAAAAAATTGAAAAAGGTAAAATTACATTTCAGTTGAGGAATGTGCTAGATCCTAGTGCCAGTGCGTTGTCAAAGACAGGGTTCATAGAACTAATGCTTGGCAATAATAAAAACTACATACTTGCGAGTGCCTAGTAACCCTCCGGAGGGATCACAGAAAAATGTAAAAGTTAGATATCTGCTATGTATGCCATCAACATTCCAGGCAATTCGTGTGGTTGCGAGACGACCGGTTGAAAGCCAGTCTGGTGAAAGAGGATTTAAGTGCTCTGGATGATGGTAAAGCACTCGCCTCCCAATTGCTTGGCGAAAGTTGCCATAGAATTGCCAGATTCGAACCCCCCACTCGGGTCGAAAACATTGAAAAAGGTAAAATTACATTCCAAATGATGAATGAGCTAGATCCTAGTGCTAGTGCGTTGTCAAAGACAGGGTTCATAGAACCCATTCCTTGACAATAATAAAAACTACATACTTGCAAGTGCCTAGTGATCTAGCAGGAGGGATCTAGAAAAATGTAAAAGTTAGATAGCAGCTATGTACACCAACAAAATTCCAGGTGAGATGGGTGGTTGAAAGCCAGTCCGGTGAAAGAGGATTTAAGTCCTCTGGATGTTGGTCTGGGGGTAGAGCACTCGCCTCCCAATTGCTAGGCGAAAGTTGCCATAGAATTGTCAGGTTCGGGTCGAAAAAATTGAAAAAGGTAAAATTACATGCCAGATGATGAATGAGCTAGATTCTAGTGCCAGTGCGTCGTCAAAGACGGTTAATAGAACTAATGCTTAACAATAACAAAAACTACTACTACTTGTCAAAGTAATAAACGGTAATCAACGAAACGACATGAAATGAAACGAAACGAAATGAAACTACTACTACTCAAAATAATAAATGGCAATCAATGAAACGAAACGATAGTACTGCTGATGCTGCTACTGCTACTGTTGCTATTCTGGGTACTGCTGCTACTGTTGTTATTGCTGGGACTGCTACTGCTACTACTACTAGTCAAAGTAATACACGCTAATCAACGAAACGAAACGAAACACTACTACTACTACTAAATTAACGAAACGTCCTAAATATGAATGAACTGTGGAAATTGCGCGATAAGAAATAAATGATGACCTGATTGCATTGGTTTACCCGCCAACCCTTCAAACCCAACAGCGTAACGTTACTTCGCATAGCAAGAGATCACAGGTCTACAAGTACGGATGTTGTTGTTGGTTTACTGCCATGGTGGGGGCGGCGATGGGATTCTTATGTAATAATTTACGTATTTCTAAGCTCCAGGCAAATCTAGGTCAACTGTCTGGTCTGACGCTAGGCTTCAAAGATCAAAAGCAAAATGACAGCAGAATTTTAGCTCTGTGGATGGGGCAGGGCAGTAGTAGTTGTCCTCCAGCTCTGGAAGCATAGCATGCACGTAGGGCACAGCAGTACATTCGACAGTCTGTATTTCAATAGTGTTCAGAGAAAGTGTGTCACTGTCCAGCCGAAAATAGGAGAAAGCTTTTATATACATTAACAGTAATTTGCGTGAAAGTTGTTGCTATCAATGACAGCACCAACATTCAGTCAAATTGTTGTCAAAATAATAGTAATGCAATTACTACCTGCTACATATTTGATACAAATTTTATTGAAAAGTGTTGCTGCAACAACTTTCAATCTATGTGTTCTAAAATAATCATCATAAATTTCAGTCAACACTACAGATTTGAAGAGCAATTTTACTGTAAGTTGTTGCTGACTAAAGCTGTGATGAGGTCGAGCTACGATGACCCCGTGCTGCGATAGAACTGTCAGCAACTGACTACAAAATGTGTGCTTATGCCGCTTACGATTCGATTGCACTCATGTCAACTGGAAACGCAGCATGAATTAACAAGTCATGTATTTCTTTTTAAATGACCTTTCATATTTGCAATATATGTGTGTTGTGCATTATCTCCTTACAAATTGTAGATATGGTTTTGTCTTGTGGGGAAGTCATGACCCCGCTGGACATCTTATATGTATGAGTAAGCCCTGAGCGAAATTCATGTTTGAATACCAGGTGAGCTAAGAGACTAAGTCACCATGTATAGTTAGATGCACGGAGCAGCGGCTATGTTTAGATATGTTACCATTACTGATCATCATCTATATTTAGATGTATGACCAGCATCTTATTATTTGGATATATATTATCAGCACTGGATGACTGGCAGTGGATACGTCAGCTAGTACGCAGGTACAATTCCGCAGAAACTGAATCGAGTATGACTCATGATGGTTAGTACCAGGTTGGAATCAATCAAGGGATTAGATATAACAAACGGACTTAGTTAGTTACGTAGCGGTCGGCGTTCTCACGGAAGCATAACCCAGCTAAGAGGAATGGTAACTCGTGTGCCGATTAACTCTAGCATTCTACGAGTTGTCGGCTAATAGGTAATGGACAGGACAGGGAAATTATAGCGTCCTGTAGGCATTAGGTGCACAATCGAAAGTTACTATCAAAACATATCAATCGTAGAGGCGTGCTAATCCACCAGTAAGCCTTGTTATCAAACAAGCATTCGCCATTCGGGGCAGGTCATCCGTCAGAAATGGCATGTTAATCCAACAGGAGTCCTACACGTGGTTAGGTAAATGACAGGTCCCTTCACTCCAGAACCAGCCCAAACCGCAGGTGCTAGGTAAAAGGCACCCTCCCCAGTCGGGAGGGTCGGGGTTTTGATTGGTCGAAGTGATGTCATAATCTAATAAGAAGCAGAGCAACCTCCGGCGGTGCGAAACCAAGATGGAGGGAGAGTAGAAACGGAGATAGTATATAAGGGGGACTTTAAACTTAATTGGGAGTTCGGTCCGCCTCGCACCTCGTGAAACGTTCTTGCTGAATGGCTTTCAGTAGGCAAGAGCTAGCAGAGTAGATTGCAGAGCAGACCAGAGCAGCTGGGAGTAATGCTAGGCCGTATAAGAAAGCTTAGGAAACATTGATGTAATTTCTCTAGTTGCTGTAAATACGTAAACTGGTAACAGTACAAGTTGCCGACTTTGTAGGGTTATTGTAAAGTTAAAGTAGTAAATAAAACGATCACCTGGTACTATAACCCCAGGCAAAAGTTTGTCATACTTTGTTGTTAACTCTGGAGAACACGGAAGACCAGTGTGTCGAACCGATCATCCTGAAACGAGAAGTCAGATCAGGCCCAGACACTATTAGAAACATCGTTAGGTCTCATTACCTACGAGGCGAGCTAGTGTCGCGCTCCATCCTCATCGATAGAACCTTGTCGCAGCATCCAAACATACAAGGTTGTATCGGCGTGGGGGGAGCCCAAGAAGGAGTAAGTAAAGAGGATCGGGAAATCTTCACTGGCTTCACTAGCCAGGATCCAGAGTTCAACAGTGAGTAACTAAGTATATGGCCCAACCAGAAACGCCGCTCTCCAATTCAGCCATCGTATTAAACGACGTAAAGGTATTCCTAGACGCAGCTAAGTTGGCCGACAGCACCAGAATCACCCAACATCGCGAGTATTGCGAGGGTTCCGCCGTGAAGATAACTACGGAGGTAGTCTGCCCCGAGCAACCCTGTCTTCAAAGAATTATTATTGGCCTTCATTATCAGTAAACGCAGAATGGCAACATCACCCAAGCGAAATGCTGACCCGGCCATGCCACCCATGGAGGTATCGCTGCAACCCCAGCTCCGACCCGAGACCATCGGCGCTATGCAGACGATGGGAGTAGCAATGGCGGGAGCCATTGTAGAGAGCAGCAACCGTTGGGAGGCCGAGCGGGTGTACAGGAGGGAGATCCGGGACACGATCTACCGCATCCAACCCTGTGATGGAGTAGTACCGGAGGAGGTGAGAACCTTCTTAGACGAGACCCGACGAGAAGGACAGCTGGGAAGAGCCATCGACGGGTTCTTGGTGGGGAAGATAAGAGAGGATGTCACGTTCGACGACTTTCACGAGTACATTACACTGAATTTCATTTCGGCAAACGAAGGGGAGAGAATAAAGTATGATTTGGAGGGAGTACGGCAGAGGCGAAATGAAACTGTCATCACCTTTAACAGACAGTACCGGGAACTGAGTGCCTGCGCTTACCCCATCGAGAACGCCGATAACCGTCGGACCATGTTGGGGATCTACCTCAAGGGACTGTCCGACCACCGCCTGAGTAAGAGAATCGTCAGGAAGAAGGCCACCAAGTTAGCCCGCGCTATCGATATTGCCGAGGAGAAAGCCACATGCGACGACCTGTTCCGAGCAATGAAAATAGACGAGCGACAGGAGGAGAACATGGAGGTAAACATGGTGGGTCCCGAAGAAGAGAGAGAGATCTGGAGCGTAGTGAGAACCCTGAAAAAGCAGATTACCCAGCAAGGTAAGAGGATCGAGCAGTTGTGTGGCTTGGTTGGCGACCTGCAGTTGCGAGAGCAGAAGCCGGTGACCAGGGCCGCCAAGTCCGAGAAGAAGACAGCAATGCCGGCAAAGCCACGCGCACCACCATCACCCCGACCGACCAGAACAGGGAGGGATTTACAGCATGTTACCTGCTACAATTGTGGCCGAGTCGGCCATTACAAAAGCGATGGCCGTCAGCCGATGCAGCCGCGAGAGAACGTCGACAGGAGGCCCACCCCGCGACCCAATCAGCCGAGACGGGCGCCACCTATAACGTGCTTTGGGTGTGGACAGGAGGGCCATATGGCGCAGGACTGTGACAAGTATCATAGCAGTTTCGGTGCCTACATGAGCAGGAAGACCGCTCCTGCCGCTACGGTAAAATGTTTCGGGTGTGGCAGACGGCCACTACGGGAGGGACTGCCCACAGTATGAACATCCGGTAAGAGGTCCGTCGCACAATGGTCCCGCCTGGACCCAACGACAGGGTCCACCCGCCCGCAGAGCCGTCAAGCGACCATGCACTGACGATCTAGACATCGACCTAGTCGACCGGCGACGCCAGGAGCAGAACGTCACCCCACGTGACTGTTCTCGGAACCTCCGCAAAGATCTTAACAATCGGTTACGCGATAGTGACGATTATGAAGACCGCGATAGATTCGTGTTAACCGGAGAAGGGACGGATGAGCGGGGCCGTTATTCATACGGTATCGGACAGGACTCATCCTCCCAAAGAAACAGTAACGCCGACGTAGTTAGTGGATGGAGGAGTCCGTCAAACGACGACGGAGTAAACCGTTGGTGAGTTCACCGACCGAGCGGTTTCTAATCCGTCTGAAAATGGATAAAAGCGGTCCAACAGATCAGGGTGAGTACTTGCATGCCTTAGTAGATACTGGTGCTAGTACATCCTTGATTCGTAAGGATGTATGGTGTAGCATGATGAATGCTAGCCCATTAAAAAGAGCGAAGACGCGCTTGACAGTAAATGGTTCCACGATAGAACTTTTGGGGGAGACTCAAGTAAAATTCAGTAATGCCCGACCTATTCTGAGTATGGTAGTCGTGAGAATGAGGCATGAATGTTTGCTTGGTGCGGATGCTTTGCACTTGGGAAATGCGAAGATTGACTATCAGGCCAAAGTTGTAGTATGGTTTGGCCAGGTATAGCCCTTTATGTATCCCCATGGGGAACAACCAAATTATGTATACGAGAGTTGTAAGGAAATGACCGGATATAAAGATATCGACAAAGTGCTTGAGGACTTTGCGGATAACTTTGATACGGCTCGTCCAAACACTTTAGGTTTAATTCCCAAAGTAAAATGTATGGTACCAACAGGAAATGCGTTTCCTATAAGGCAGAAAGTCTACCGTCTACCGCTGGCCAAGCAGTATGTGGTCAAAAACCAAGAGGCCGAGATGCTGGCAGCGGGCGTCATAAGACCGTCGTCATCACCCTGGGCGTCGCCCATTACGTTAGTGCCTAAGAAGGGCGGGGACACGAGGTTTTGCATCGACTACAGGAAGTTGAATTCTGTATGTCGTAAAGACAGTTATCCATTGCCGAATATAACGGATATTTTTTACTCGATGCGCGGCGCAACGATATTTTCGACTATGGACTTGAAGACTGGCTATTGGCAGATACCAATGGACAGCCAAGACATAGAGAAGACAGTGTTCGTCTGCAGTGAAGGTTTGTTCGAATGGATTCGGATGCCTTTTGGTTTTTGCAACTCAGGTGCCGTATTTCAGAGGGCAATGAACGATATTTTCCGAGAATTCGTGAGAAAATATGTGCATGTTTTCGTTGATGATGTAGTCGTATACTCAAGAAACCCGGCTGAGCATGCACAGCATTTGCGCACAGTTATGCGTATGATTCAACAGTACAATTGACAGGTTAAGAAAAAGAAATGTGAATGTGCCCGTAAGTCTGTGGACTTGTTGGGGTATCGTGTTTCGGCACAAGGGGTGGCTCCTCAGGTCCAGAAGGTCAAGGTCATAAGGGAAATGTCACCACCCCACGACGTGGGGGAGGTGAGAAGTTTCCTGGGCGCTACAGGGTATTACCGCTCTTGTGTGCGAGGCTATGCCGAAATTGCTAAGCCTTTGATAGAATTGACTAAGAAGTATAAACGTTTTGAATGGGGTAAGGAGGAACAGCAGGCGTTTAAGAAATTACAAAACTTGCTGTGTAGTGAGACGGTGCTCACCTATCCGAATCTAAATGCTCCTTATAAGCTTTATACTGACGCGTCGAGCTATGCGATAGGTGCAATATTGGTACAGGTGGATGGTAAGGGTGTGGAAAGAGTAATACAGTATGTAAGCTCTACCCTGAAGGACAGTCAGCTAAACTGGCCTGTAATAGAAAAGGAAGCTTATGCTGTGATATACGCATTGATGAAGCTTAGGCCTTATCTATTTGGCACGCAGTTCACCGTGTATACTGACCACAAACCCCTAAAGAGTTTGTTTGTGGGAGAGGTTAAAAACACGAAAGTGCAGCGCTGGGCGGTGCTGATTGCCGAGTACGGATGTAAGATTGAATACATCCAAGGCTCGAAGAATATTCGAGTGGACATGTTGTCCAGGTTACATCATCCAATGGAGATAGCCACCCTAGACACAGGCGATTTTGTCATACTGGATGTAGACGAGGGTGTGTTACCGCACGTCTGTCTAGAGGTATTTGACGTTCCCTATGATGAGTTGTGTACCGAGCAAACCAAGGAATACCCGGAGTTGTTTAAGACCACCCCGGAGGAGTACATGGTCAAGAACGGTATTCTGTATTCTTTAATTACGCCTTCAGCATTGGATGCTGAGTACCCCAGAATTGTCTTACCTACCCTGTTCCATGAGAAAGTTCTCCGGAAAGCTCATGAACGAGCTGGTTACCAAGGTCTGAAGAAGACTATCGGTATGGTAAGAGATTCATTTGTATGGACGTCTTTAAGGAAAGACGTGGTACGTATGCTAGAAACGTGTACGATGTGCCACGTTAACCAACCTGTCACGACTCGACCGAGGTACAGTGAGATGCCCATGGCCACTTATCCGAGTCAGATAATCGGTATGGATTTGGTAGGTCCACTGTTGGAGTTGAGTAAAGGTAATGTGTATATCATGACGATAGTCGATCACTGTCCTGCATGGGCAGAAGCATATCCGATTCCAGCTAAGACGTCTCAAAATGTTGAGGACAAGTTCTCCAATGAATACGTCGCTCGTCATGGTGTCCCTGAGATCGTGATAACCGATCAGGGCAGAGTTTTGTTTTAAATCTCTGGGGGAGAGATTTTGGGAAAATGGGATCGATCATAGAAGATCGAGTCCCTACCACCCGCAAACTAATGGGCGTACCGAGAGGTTTAATCGCACCCTGAAGGATTTAATCCAGAAGGGGGTTAACAATGCTTATCGCTCATGGGAGGATGAATTGGGTGCTGCGTTAACCACGTATCGCAGTACTCGTCATTCCACGACAGGATATACGCCATTTTATCTGACATACGGTCGACGGGCAAGACTGCCGTTTGATATTCCAGTAGACGCATCGCAGGATCTGGGTGAGAGACTGACCTGTCTCAACAATGCCCTACTGCGCGCTCGTATGGAAACGGCTAGGTCTCGTGAGGTCCACCGTGAGCAGATTGACAAGTGTGCAAACGCTGGTGTATTTAAGGTGGATGATTCGGTGGTCGTAAAGGCGGAGGAACGCATGAAGTTGACCTCTCGCAGTGACCCCGAATATGAGATCTTTAAGATCAACGGGCAAGTGGCTCATGTCAGGCATCAAAGGTCTGGGAAGGTGCGCGTACTGAATATATCTAAGTTATGCGTAGTCGACTCAGAAATGTGCTGGGACAAGGTACGGCCATGCCCTGTTCGTAACCCTGCGAAGGGTACGAAAGATAGCCATCATCCATGTGTGATGATGCTCCCGAGGTCCGAAGAAGGGCCGGAATCCGACCCTAAGGCGACCCTCGATAGAAGCGACCAGCTTCTGATAACGAACCAAGGGTGAGCAAGGTGGGTAGGATGGTTGATAATAACATCAGTCAACCTGGTACGAGTGAGACTCGAAACCATGAGTCACCGATGGAAACTCACGTGACTCCTCTGCCGGTAGTGATGGACAGTTCGGAGGAGGTACCCGAGAGTGTGCCGGAACCAATGGAAACACTGCCAGCGCCTCGGTACTTTATGCGCAAGCGCAGTCATGTGCCTGACGTCGAAACGACCAACAAGCGACTCAGGATTGGCGCTTTTGGGCGTGCTCTGTACGATGACTTCATCGAGCGTATATAGGCAGTTATAAGGCGACGAAGCCGCCGATAGTCGTCGTTATGACTACTAAGTTGTACCTGTGAACCTCGCAGTAGTGTAGCATCATGTATACCTTTCAGTTAGTGGTGGTGTTAGATGCGTTCAGAACTCTCCCGAGAGGCGAGCGGTTGCTCGCGCATGCCTCGTTCTCGCCTCCACATTATTTTAGGCGAGCATCTCGTTGCTCGCCTTCGCTGTGGGAAAGATAATTTTTTTCACCAGTGTTTAGAGCCTTAGGATTGGCGCATTTAATCTTCAAGATGCGTAATATTAGCAAGGATGTGTTGTTTAACTCTTATTTTAGTCAGAGAATTCATTACACGAATAATTTTTATGTAACATTTTACGACATACTTTTCCCGCACTTGCGTTAAATTCGGCCCAACCTGTATTCATCCCATTTGAGGACAGCTGGTTTTCCTCCAAACATGTTTTATTTTACCGGGAGATATTGGTGCCATGGGTAAAAGAAATTGTTGACAATGAATGTATGCCACTCTATTGCAATGGTTCTTGGCATTTGGCGATATTTTCCTGTCCAATAACCACAAAGACACACAGTAACATTTGGTGTGCGGGCGATTTGGCCCGACGCGAAATTAGCAAAAATCACGGAAAAAGATCACTGTATTCTTAGTAGAAAAAGTTATTGCTGCGATCGTTTCTCCAAATACAATAACATGAAATAAAATAATCCAACACATCCTTGTGAATAGTTTTGCGTTTAACCGTATGTAATCAAATACTGATGACTTGACATTTTACGACGTTATAATCTCCGCGCAGCCTATAGCAAATCCTCTCGCAGTTGCTTAGAATAAATAACTTGGCAAGGCAATCGGTGAATTTTGGATATGAGTAATCTCTATATCGGGTGTCTGAAAGCAGCCGAATATAAATTTTGCCGCGATCATTTGTATCTTCTAGCGTCTGACGTTTGTCATCATTGCGATTTATCGGGTGTTTTATTCCGTGTTATTTAGTATTAGCTTACAACGAGACAGATTAATTCACTATGGCAGGTCACAAAATGGAATTGTCCACCTATTTACGCTTGGATCCAGACATTACAAAACACTTTAAAATTAAAGAAGAGTATTGTCATGATAAACAACGCGCATATGTTACATATGCATACTGTACAGTCTGTGCTGAAAATACATCGGCTATTAAGTTACACCCGAGTTGTAAGGGAAAGGCCAAACAGGACATGTTGAATTATGCTATTGGAACTGACTATATTTCAAAGTATAATTTACAACGGCACCTGGTAGGAAAAGCACATTCACTTGCTATGTCACATGCCGTAGCAAAGGACAATCCTATATTATTCATATCTGAACACGGCGAGGCCAGTACATCTCAAATGACCCCTTCACAGCCCTTTAAGCGGTCTGGCAAGGTGAAATCCCAACTAATTGCATATTGTGGTGCAAATAATATAACTTATTATGTATTCCCCAGAATACATGGGACCCGATTTCAACACCATCGCGGAAATGGCTTTGAAAGACTGATACATATGTGGGTAACACTGAAGGCAACCTATGAGAATGTTCTAGCTGATGGCGGGGCAACAGGTGACGTGAAAGCAAAGCTACAAGGATTTGTGAAAAAACTATCACAATAGGCTTTTTTGTCAGCTGTTTGCGTTTATAAACAGATTTTAGAGGCATTAAGTTATCTATGCAAACAGTTTGAAAAGGAAAACATCATGGCATTCAATGTTAAATCCGAAATACACAAAACTGAAGAACACTTAAAGGTCCTCCATGAAGAGACACCATCCCTTGTTGAATTAAACGCAGATTTTGACTTCCAGTTGGTTAAGAATGAGGATGATAATTATGTAATAAGAAGATATTTTGTCAAAGCTTGAGATACCAGAAAGAAAGATTCAAACAAGCAGTATATTACTCTTGAATCTAATGTAACACAATCACATGTCAACAGTGCACGTGATTTGACATTGAAGATTAAAAATAATGTCATACCAAAACTTTTGCAGTCATACACTAAGAGATTTTCCTCATTTGATCATGAGGTGTTTGACTCAATGGGATGTTTTGATCCTCAAAACTGGGATCTTACAGACCGTGCATATGGTCTAAAAGAAATAAATTATCTTGAAAAATTTGTCACTGATACATTGGTGAAAAGTCAGTATGATAAAAGCGCAATCAAAAAGGAGTGGCGCAATTTTAAGATTGAAGTAAAAACAAAACTTCCAAATAAATCATGTACAGGTGTTTGGCCATACATCTTCAGATATAAAAGAAAGTCATTCCCCAATCTGTGTATGATTACTGAAATTGTTTTGTCAGTATCGGCATCCAATTGCACTGTTGAACATGGTTTTAGTTACTTGACACATACGCTAGCTGACAGAAGACTGTCATTTAAGCATCAGCATCTTGAGGCATATATAATAATACGAAATAATCTAAATGTATGGACAGAAATGGAAAAAGGCAGAATCATTGAAAAGGCAGTTGATGTTTACCTGAGTAAACGTAGATCAGCCCAATTATCTGCTAATAATGTCAGTGATAATGTGAAAGTACCTAAGCCTGATTATGATGGGCCGGACATGCATGATGATGACTCAAGTGATGATATGGACGAGGAACCAGTCTCTCAGTCTGGAGATGACATGATTGAAGTGGACACGATGGATACAGAGTCAGATTCTGATCAGGGAGCGTCAACTGATGATTATGACATCGAGTCCCTCAATGTCGCAAACATCAGTTGAAAGTCCATCCATGATGACCCCAAGCTGACTCAGTAATGCTATTTTATTACATGTGTCATCTTCAGCGTGTTGAATATCATGATTATCAGGGTTCTTACTGGTCATGGAAATCCTGGAAAGTTATGGAAACTCAAATTTTAAAATCATGGAAAATTATATCAATCCCTTTCTCATATGTTTGGAAAATGTCATGGAAAATTAAGCATTGGAACCTTGAAGCCCCATTATCTCAATTTCAAGACACTCATCCACTAGTAAGCTGTTGAAAATTTTAAAATTAATTTCGCTGGAAACTGTTGCTGCCTTAGGCAGAAATATCTCCCAATCAAATTATTTTCAACATACTCAACAGGATACATATTAAAAATGGAATTAACGTTTCATCTTTTTGATGTTCAAAAGGTTAAAACATTGTCAGGAATAGAAGTATTTGCTCTACTCTTACCCTCTACCAGCTAGGTCATGAAATTTTTTACTTTTGGTTACGGAAAGTCCTAGGATCTGGAAAGTCATGGAATTTAGCATTGCAAAGCGAATACAAACCCTGATTGTAATAATGCCATTGAAATTGAAATGAAACAAGAATATTTGGACCTGAACACTACTTTGTTAACATTTTCTAGTTATAATTCGTTGTCAATTGACTTATTACACTTGGTTTGGAGATTTTATTCAGGCATTGTACCAACGTTACCAAAAGATAATAATTAACACTACTCTAAATGGTTGGCATACATGTGTTCGTTATTTTTTAATTTATTCGATAAACCTGTCACAACAGTCAAGCCTGTCAAGTGTACTGTAGAATTGTCAACCAGAACTTCCATTATTTGGTCTGCATTAGGTCATTTAATCATGTCCACACAGATTCTCATTCTGAAGCGTTGCTGAGAACTGTTGCTTTTTAGCATGTTATTGTTAGCAATAGCTCTCATCAACATAGGTTCTTTTAACTCACCATCCTAATTGAATACAAAATAAAATAAATAGTTAATACCAGTATTTACTATTGTTTCCACCAACTGTAGTAAAGAAGCTAACTTACCTTTGGTTGCAACAGTCCAACTTGTCAAGAGAGGCAAATTTTATTGGGAAGCAATTAGTAAAACCTTACCTGTTTGTGATTCTCTAAGTTTAGTTCTGATGGAAGTAATATGCGTGTCAGTACAGACCATGCTTATCTCAAAATTTCTTCTTGTCATGACAGTTGAATAACCAACTCACATTTAAAGTGACGGTCATTTGTCGCTCTATTCACACATCCATTTCAACTATCCAATGTATCAGACTCAATCTTATTTATTCAGTATACTTATTTTGACATTTGATCCAGTTAATAATTTGATTAGCTTAGAAAAAGCCTGAATTAATGGTTTTTGGAAGTGCTGATCAGATTATAGAATGAATCAAATGTAGAAATAAGAATAAAGAATAAATGATGAAAATAAATTATAATTCTTGATAAGGAAAATATACATTCATTTAATTTTATCTAGAATTTGAGATTAACCCTAACCCAATTGAAAACAAACACAAAGTGGAATCAGTGTAAAAGAAATGTATTCGACATATTCTATAATTCAGGTGTGTGTGTGCATGCAATTGCATGTATCATAATGCGTGATCATGATGATGTGTGTACATATACTCTAAATTAACTTCTTGCAACTTTGCTCGCCTTGCTCAAGTTTAGGTGAGCAATAAGGTTGCTCGCCTCACTCGCCTCAACTGAAATCCAGGAGAGCAACTGATTGCTCCCCTGTAAAATTCTCGTGGAGAGGCCTGCTCAATGTATTATTGCGTACCGTTTTCTATACATATATTCTGGATGGGTCACACATGTTTCTTATTATTTACTATTTTCTATGTAAACATTTGTGTGCATTGCGTGAGGAATTATTTTAAAATACGAAACTTTCCTATTGGGAAGAATATGAAACAAACTAAATTATATCTAGACGGTTTGAGAATTTCAGTGACTGAAATCTACAATTCCCGTCGTTCGCAAAATTTATATTTCCAATCTTCTTGGGTATTGAGTGCCCGTATTTATAAGAATCGAAGAGCAAATGTATATATCAATGTGAAAGTAAATCTGTCTACAGACATATGTATACCTTCAAAGAAAAGGGGACTATCAAGATCAGTGACAAGTTATACATGCAGCATTCAGCCAAATTATTCTCAAATTCGCATCAGAATATTCTTTAAAATCTGTGACGAGTATGTCTGCTCTATATCATTGATAATTATTATCATTAAATTCATTCACCGAGTGGAGTACATATATCTCAATTTCAAGACAAGCACACAATTTAAATATTTATATTAGCTTCAATAAGTTTGGCTTCACACATATTCATAACTTCAAGTAAAGGAAACTATCAAATGCTTTTGGTTGCTAACATAAGGTAATAAGAAATCTCCCATCACCAACAAAAAAATCTGAAATGAATGTACCAGTAGCATATCAATCACCTATTCTTCAACGTCTATATAGAATATATTTTGTACTGGATAATGAACTGCGCGCATATACCTCCACAAACACAACTGAGAGCCTGGCCGGGTGATATCACTAACTGGTTCCAATATGGGCAAGGTGGATACGCCAATTAGTGTCACATAAGGGCTGTTTCAATGCTCTATTCTGACTCATATCTCTTATTTTCCTGGTATCAGTAGTTCTATTATTGTACGAAGTTATCATTCAATACCATTTGATAGTGGATGAATCCCCTTTACGTCTGCCTGATCGATCTCTAGCAAAGCTCCGTCCATGCTGTGTCATGCTGGGATCGATCTAACCCTGCACCTCTATCAGCAGCAGCGGCCGGGCAAAGTAGTTTCAAAATATTCAACAGAGCGTTTATTAAATAGGAAAGATATACGAATCGGACAACTGATGGCCTATTGAATGTTCCAGACAGACTCAGCGACATCATTCCTGGCGTATTTGATTATGATGTCAGACTACCTGTGACGTAATTGATTATAACGCCATATACTTGATTGGCAGATTGGATTCCTCTGTTCCCTTGTCTTTTCCTTGAAAACTAACTTTCATGTCCGACCATATCTTAACACTCGATGTGCCCTGGTAACAAATTGCGTATCAAAGTTTAAAATTCAGACGGAAAGGTTTTGTTGTAGAGCAAACTATTTTCTATTGCTCTTAAGTTTAACTCAAATTATTAAATTAATTGCATGTCATCTATCTCTCTTTACGCTTACAAGTAATCTATTTGCATTGTGACATTAGTAGAAGTGAATTGATTGATAGATCTAATCATTTCCTTACAGGCTGGAAACAGCAAATTATTTATAATGTCATAGGGAATGAGAACTGCTGCTTCCTATGACTGCAACATGTTCCGGTTGAATTAGATTCAAAATACTAAACAGCTCATAAAACTGATTAAATTTGCGTTTATCTTAGCCAGTTACCTCCCAATACTATGAAACGGATGTGAAATGCTGAAAGATTAGCGCAACACTACATACATGTGCTTTGAAATGTTAAAATGGGTTTTCCATTTTAGCTAGGCCCCGCCCATCACCAGCTAAGCTCCACCCACACCTCGCCGTGTTGGATTGATCGATCCCCAAATGCCCTAGCTATCAATTTCTTGAAAACAATACAGGGAAGCTGTAGAATAGTGTGTAACTAATTTGACTGGGTGCTGTTGCTGCCTATGGCAGCAACAGCACCCAGTCAAATTAGATTCAAAATATTCAACAGAATATTTATTAAATAGTAAAAGCAAAGAATTAGTACAACAACGCATAGACCGTCTTCAAATATGCGTTCGTGACTTACTTATCGACGTCATTCATTATGATGTCATTCTACACATCACGCAATTCATTATGACGTCATATGATGGGTGGGTACTCTGGAAATCTTAAGATTGACAGTTTTCTCTTCCGTTACAGTACAGGTATTGACAAATAGTGTTCCATACATACGGGTTACCTGCCTGTAAATATCTACTTCATTGAAATTATGCTGAATATTGTAGATATCATATATTGATCTGTATATTGTTGTGAAATAGAATATTTGTTCTGAAATAATTGTGAAAATACAACATCAATATTAAACTATGGGTGTTATTTCAGAAATCCTTTAACAATAAAATCCTTTCACAATCCGTATGCAATATGCAATTAACAATATTCATGCACATTAATTTTCCATGTTATTAAAAGCATATTATGATTATATAAAACAAGTATGCAATACCAATGAAATATAAGAAAGGAGACCATATTTTGACATTTAATTGAAAGCACAAATATCCTTTAGAGAATAGATATAGAGAATCTGGAACGAGGTCACTTTTCATATCACTATTATGGACCGAGTTGAAAATTATCAATTTGCAAAATTTATAATTTTCAACGAGGTTCATAATAGTGATATGAAAAGTCACCGAGTTTGAGATTTTATTTATCATATAAACTGTAATTTTGAAATATTTGCCGATAGTTGCTGATGTGACTTTTATCTGATTTCTTACTGTTGATTTTCGTGAAATCGATACCGCCGCTGTGACGCACCACTGCTTGATAACAGATACTGAATGCGCAGCAAAATATAGTGACAAACACAAAATCTGGCGATGTCAGCCATAAACTACACTTCTTCTAAGCCTATCGCAGAGCCACGGCCATCAATCATTACTTCGCTGCCGACTGATAAACTGTCAAACGATGACATTTTGTGATGACGTTTCATGAATGACAAATCGTAGTAAACAAATCGTAGTAAAACAGTACCACGTAATAATCCCTACGCATCACGCTCACATCAATCGATGTTTTAATTGGTCGATTTAAATGTTTTGCGCATCCAACAGCCAATGAAAATACTCCGTTGAATAGTGCACGTATGCTCATATCGAAAAATATGGAATGGGCTAGAAGGCTTTTTTATATGATAAATTATCATATTATATCGTAACAGTATATTCATCACATTAAGCCAGAGGTGCTATAATTTCCTCAGCAAATACATTAAGAATAAAACCAAAGTTATATTTCTTTGTTATTGCATTAGAAATGACGGTCTTGCCACTTTTGGAGACTGTCATTCATAGTCTATTATTACGTCTTGGCAAACATAGTGCCCAAAATCTCAATCGCCAAAGTACCCTCAGATCATTGTTACTGTAGATTAGTGACTTAGTGTCACGCCTCTAACAATTGGATTTAAGAGAATAATATGTTTTATGTATAGTCTGATAGACAAAATGCTTTACTTATGATGAAATATCACAATCAAAACATTATTGCGTTACTCCATATAGTATATTATTTCCATATTTTCAGTACATGGATTATTTATCAGAAGGCAAATATATGTACCAATATTCAATGATATGCAAATATGGATTTATCCATCATATCAGCACGAGTATGTCATATATGATGTGGACAACCTTAGATGTAACAAAATAAATGGCAGTATGGCGTTTCAGCTACTAAATGTTAGGTAGATCAGTGACATGAAATGATGTTAGGCTAAGTAACTGGTTGACAAGAATGATTCATACTATTAGGCTTTCCAGCCATGACAATACACCTAATAGACTTTCCAATGAGATAATTCTCAAGGTGCTAAACATTATAGTTTACATTATACACACATCAGACCAGGTTTCTTAGTGATAGGGAAGTAAGATGTAGTAGGTGATGGTTTTAATAACTTGTCACAGATTTATTTTGACATGTTATTCTACCTTGACATGGCAAATCTCTAACATTAGCGATTCAAATATGTTTATATGTACCGTTTATCAATAGCTGCATTATTTTCAAAACTATTCTTTCATAGAGAATTAGAATTAAGTATTTTTGTCAGTCAATCCAACATATATTGAACAATTTTTTTACAACCAGTCCACCATACATGTATATACAGTCCCGATTGAAAGTATGTGCTATAATTAATGTAAACATAAGCAGAAGTTAGCAATCAAAAAAGTCCAGACGAATTGAAGTTATTTTATTAATTTGGCTAGATAATGTTTAGCTGAACACAATTGTATGTCATTGGTCTAATTAGCTTAACATCATTTTAGGTCCTTGGTCTACTTAGCTTAACATCATTTTGGGTCCTTGGTCTACTTAGCTTAACATCATTTTAGGTCCTTGGTCTACTTATCTTAAAGGGGTAAGCCTTTATTTTTTACTACTATTGCATTTACTATTTCTTATTTTAAACTTATACAGACTATATTTAAAATAAGAACAACAATGTAATCACTTGTCAACTGTTTCCAACCCTCCATGATATTTTGACCTATATGAAGGGGTTGGGCCTAATATTATTTATGCTGTTATGGAGCAATGTACACAACCAAAACTGTGTTAGGGTGAAGACAATGGATTAAGTTATTGAATTGTGGATTATAACTGTCAAACCATGTTTTATTAGATGTTTCTGGTATATTAGTTATCTCTCAAGCTGCAAAATGACTGTATCTTTTCTAATTTTGCCACATATTCTAAAAAAGAACAGATATTAATAGAAGTGAGGCAAACTTTCCCCCTTTTTCACACCCCTTTCTTTTGTTCTTTTCCTTTGTTCTCTCTGTTGTTATTTTAACAACTTTTTTGTCTGCCGCCTTTTGTGTCGGTTTTCTTTGACATAGGTCCAGATCTCCCCTGTTTTGATCGAATGTTAGATGTATACAGTGGCCATAAGGCCCCCCCCCCCTCATTAAATCATGAGACTCCTGTCATCCAGTGAGGTGAGCTTACGGGTAATTAGCATAATGCTGATTGACAAGGGTGAATGAGGGTAATTTAGGATGATTGACAGGTTACATGTCAGGACTCGTCTTTTTCCGACTCTGGGAACTCATTCAATCTCGAAGCCCCGCCCCCCGCCCCCCCCCCCTCATTAAATCATGACCAATTAGCATATTGGTGAATGACCAGGGTTAATGAGGATAACTAAGCATCGCTGTCATCGAGCAACGGCAAACTGCAAGGGTTAATGTATTGTGTAATGATTATTGACCGATTGCATTGCAACAACTTGAAGCAACCATTGATGCTCATTTTGAAATATATAATGATAGCATTATAACATTATTATGGTATAATATAGCATGAATATTTGCCATTAATTCTCTATACAGTTAATAATCACATTAGCATTTCTATTAAGTAATAGGGAAATATACGCTGGAGAATTTAAATAAAACAAACAATGTTTAAAGGGATCAAAATCATGAGATTATGGTTGTACTATGCGTCAACGTTCAGAGATTTGAAATTTAAGTTGATATGATGATAAGTATATCTCCATCTTTGCATAGGTAAGATATTTGTTTGTGTGATTACTGTATTCTGTGGCTGTTGTAGTAGAAACATCCTACAGCTGCAATCAGCTCTTCGTCACTTCTGACCACTGTATCTTGTCCTTAACCAAATTCTTTAGTTTCCTCAGGCCCATTCTTGATTAGAGTGTGCCGAGTCCTGCTTTTTTTAGGTCACATCATAGTATGCTTAACAGATTTATGCAATGCTGTGCTCTTGTGGCTCTGTATTTGCTGGCTCCCAGTAGGGCGAATTCCAAGGCTTGCTGTGCTGGTGTGTCTTCTGTCATCATTAGCACATGGCCAGACACGGACCATCTGTGCTGGGGGACTTTTATGGACAGCGGCAATGTATTACACATCTTGTATAGTGCATCGTTGGAAATTATTCTATCTACCCATCTGTCTACAGTGATGGTAGTGATGACCCAGTGCCAGAGCTCGAGCTGGACGTTCCACGTGACACCGGTACCCAGACAGATGTCTCTATGGAAACAAGTATTCCAGACGTTAGTCCCGAGCACTGCGGTGCAATTTCGACCCTTCTCCTACCAAGCCAGGAGTCTGGCGAACATATGACTAACGCTGAGGACGATGACGAGATACATACTCGCCCTCTACCTCCTCAGAGCGGGTCTACAAGATCTGGGAAGTCGTATCTGAAGACTTTCTCGTTTGTGCTGTCCAAGGGGAAGGACAGAAAAGTTGTTCCGCCGACCTCTTCACATTCCCAGTTACCACAGGCAGAAGCTGAGGCTGCCCCAGGTCATGCTTCCTGTAGGGTGGAACATGTAATAAATAGCATGGGAGTGAAGAGGCTTGATGAGGCCTTGGCTTGTTTTGAAGAACATCAAAACCGCGCCTTGTCTATGCACCAATTTCGCACATCACTGGTCATGTCCATTTCACACTCCACTCGTCGTCTGTTGAATGTCAATCTTCAGTAGCCCCCCCCCCCCCCCCCCGCTGGTGGTGTGCAGGGAGGAAGCCTGTTCAGCAGACTCTCGGCTCGAATATTCCCGATACTTAAAAACTATGACAGAGTACCAACCGTTGTGTAACAGGAGATGACCCCCCCCCACCCCCCTCCAAAGGGCATCCCTGACCACAACCACCCTACCGAGCCCCCCCCCCCCACACCCGTTAGCAGTCGGAACATCACACCAAGACACAGACAGCCAGGAGCATACAGAACACACTTGCCCACAAGGCTGGATACATCAATTCATCATTGCGTGAACATTACATACATACCCGGTTATATAAATGTATAACGAGGACATTCAACATCATCAACAACAAGGGAAGCATGCACCTAGCTTTTGTAACAGAAAAAGTTAGAGACATCGTTTTCGGCAACATTCCCTCCCGTACGAATGCGGGGATTTTTATCACTTTTCGCAACCCAAACTTTCCGCAATAGCAACACACTCGGCATTCCCCAGCTTGGAAACCTGGATCTGCCCAAATCGCATAATGCCAGCATCACACAGCAACCCCGACTTCACTACAACAGAACACCACCATCATGAACACGAGTCAACATTTTTCACAAACACCTTATCCGGTATGATCATATGGAAAGGAGGAACAACACCGCCATCATCTACAATACGCACTATGGAGGATTCCCCCAGGCACACACCATCCCCCCCCCCCAGAAACATTGTACATAAACAGCTTAACTATCTAACGTCACTCACACGTAATAACAGTCAATATTATTAAGAGAGCAAGATGCCCGCAGTCTGTCGTCAGTATCGAGTAGGATTTTGCTACTGAATGGAAATTCGATAATGGTCTGATTCAAGTACGACAGCACACACCCCCACCCCCTTCTTGATCACCCGTGCTCTAAAGTAACTCTGTCCCATCTCCGGACTCGGCGATTACAGAGTGAAATACATCATGTCAGATAAAGTTGACACCACCCACCTGCAGACTCCCTGCCCCGCTGCCATAAAAACGTCACACTTTATAACAGTGCAAGAATCATCCACAGATAAGCAGCCATGTGTATCATGTGCATTTTCCGAGCTGTACTGTGATAAGTAAGTTGGTCTAGGTGGGGTGATACTAGTCCTACACATAGAGGAGGATGCTTGGCAGTCCACCAACCCGGAAAACACAGTCCAGCTTCGCGTGGTCAGTAGACGTGGTTTCCACAAGACATGGAGCTGTTTAAACCAAACAATAAATTACAGTCAGCTATACTGTCCTAATTTTGATTAAGAACATGACTGTTCTACCGCATATACACATCATTAGCACACGGGCTGATGAAGCAGCATCAAAACTTAGACAGTATAACATCGTGGAGAATTTCAAATATTCTCTTACCTACATATTCCAGCCACTAATCAACATGGGCTGGAATGAACTTACTACACCCATGAGGCGGCGCGTGTATAAGATCACGCGCATGTAAAGGTATGCTGTTCTGAAAACATATATTTCCATTTTTCGCATCAATTACAAACAGTCAGCAGCATCAAAACTCCACCATTACATACAGATTGCCCAAGTTTCAGACCAATCACGTGCTTTCAAAACAAGAATCACGTGATCATCATTTCTAATTTCCAGTAAATTGGATCAAAGGCTATAAACAAAAGAACCACCCTACGCATATCTACTACAGCGTGATGGAGGAGGCGAGAGGTGGTGAGTCGGGGCCAAGCCACTGACGTCAACACGCTCTCCCACACCCCATCGGGCGTACCAGCCTGAAATTTGAACAAGCGAGTTTATAAGCATCCAACTTGAAAAACTGCTTCACACTAATTAAAAGGTGAGCTTCCACAGGAATAAGTAGTTCCAGATTTTAATGTTGATCGGAGACTCGATTTCCCGCCAAGTGGGGATGAAAGCGGCTATCCTTCCTTCTTATATTTATATTTGCCTTCTTCCTACGAAGGGAATATATGATCTGACTCCAGGAGAATAAAAATTGAATATTTCCATATTTGGCAGAACCGACTCACCCTAAAACTTTCAGGTGTGGGCATCCACCCTCCTGTGACGTCACCAAAAAGTATAAAAGGAGGAAAGCGCACACTGAAATTTCATCTTCCCATCAAACTCGACACTAGGGAAGATCGAGCATTAGGCTACTTTCCTGTTGCAAACCAAATTCTGCTGTTTTCTTATTATTACTTTATTATCTTATGTTATATTGGCCAGGAAAGTTATGAAGAGTTAGGAAAGTTTAAATTAGTTTAATGCAGTTCCTCAAATCACCATCATACGGGAATAATATCTCGCTTGCGGAAGATCTTTCCTTGTCCGACAGCTCGGAAGAATCAGCGCCTGCCCATTTTGGAAAGAAGTATCCATGTACAGTTTTATCGCACAATGGACAGCCGTGCAAGTCTGCATTTTCCAGAAACGCGGACTTGAAGCCTCACATCAATCGCGACCATTTATTACAGAGAGCATTGTGAGCGGACTGCAAATGCCTGTATTCAGCTACTCAGTATGGTGTAACACACGAGTTATCTTTTAAACATTGTGTGTTAGTTGTGACATTAAAACCTGGTGAACAGATTGATGACATAGATATCCTCGAAGTAGACTTCCAGTTACCAACGGGAAAAATGGCAAAGACAAAACGCACCAAGAGACGATAAACTGACTCCGCAATTAGCAAGACCTTCAGTATCTGCAACACAGCCAGCCAGCACCAGCACTCCAGCACCCATCACCACAGCATCGGCAGCACCCGCAAGAACAGCACTGGCAGCACATGCAGCATTGGTATTCACACCAACTGTTAGTTTCCGCACTGGCAGCACCCGCAATGACAACACCGACAGCACGCAGCAGCACCACAGCATCTGCATCCGTGATAGGCCAGCCAATATCGGTAGTAATAACCACTCCTGTTTTACAGGATATTTCCGACCATTCGATATCGCCATGAAGTTTAGTCATCGACGAGGAGATAAGCCTCATGGAAGCCATCATCACCACTACCGCACCACAGACCAGCATACTAACATCCATGCGCAGCACCATCCTTCCCATAGATCCTGCCTTTAGAAAGACTACTATGCCAGACAGACCATATTCGGGAAAGCGCAGATTGGCTCACCAACCAGAAATCTGAGCGGTTCCCAGAACATCCATGAGTAAGCTAATCAAGGCCGTGAAAATAAGAAAGGTATCCGCAATCTCTGCAGCAGTATTGACGCACAGCATCATTGCATCATTTAGCCACCCTGCAGCCAGCACCGCAACGACAACAGTGATGTCAGCAATATCGGAATCGCCACCAGTCAGAACTACACATATTGGCGTCACCACCACCACCAGTGCATCCATAAATACATCTACAGCTTCATCCAACTTAAGTAACACCGACCTAGGCATCAAAGATAATGAGATATCGGCATCGGAGGACCACCCACCACGACCGTCTAGAACGAGTTGTGGAACCCAGACTCGCTGGGGAAATTTCTCCATGGACGTTTGTGGACATTATTGTCGTGGATGCAGCAGGATGTGTGAATAGGTGTGCGGAAAATGGAACCATTATTATTTTATTATTTTTGAAATATTTTTCTTATTATGTTTTTATAATGGAAACCCTGTCCCTTGGCTGACTACGGTCATCCTACACAGCTACGCAAAATTCTTGCATAGCTGTGTCTCACAAAAATAATCGCTGCAGATACCTGTGTTGTAAACATGTCGCATACGACGTAAGTACAAAACACACATTAGCGAATATGTTTTTACTCCAGTCATGCCGTCCCAGCTATTGCTGGGGCTGCCTGATGAACTAGTTTTTACTTTATTAAAATGCTATTTTTCTTATTGTTTCTCTTCTCGTGTCAGTACATCGAGACGGATTGTGGATAGAGAGAGCTATCCGTGCGGACCAGCCAAAACGGGCCGCACTGTATGCATCCCTTCATATATTCGGAATGCATACGTAATTTCATATAAACTGTGATATTATTACTCTATTAACTGTATGTTTTAACACACACACACATATTTATATATATATATATATATATATATATATATATATATATATATATATATATATGTGTGTGTGTGTGTGTGTGTGTGTGTGTGTGTGTGTGTGTGTGTGTGTGTGTGTGTGTGTGTGTGTGTGTATGTGTGTGTGTGTGTGTGCGTGCGTGCGTGCGTGCGTGCGTGCGTGCGTGCGTGTGTGTGTGTGTGTGTGTGTGTGTGTGCGGAAAATGGAACCATTATTATTTTATTATTTTTGAAATATTTTTCTTCTTATTATGTTTTTATAATGAAACCCTGTCCCTTGGCTGACTACGGTCATCCTACACAACTACGCAAAATTCTTGCATAGCTGTGTCTCACAAAAATAATCGCTGCAGATACCTGTGTTGTAAACACGTCGCACACGACGTAAGTACAAAACACACCATAGCGAATATGTTTTTACTCCAGTCATGCCGTCCCAGCTATTGCTGGGGCTGCCTGATGAACTAGTTTTTACTTTATTAAAATGCTATTTTTCTTATTGTTTCTCTTCTCGTGTCAGTACATCAAGACGGATTGTGGATAGCGAGAGCTATCCGTGCGGGCCAGCCAAAACGGGCCGCACTGTATGCATCCCTTTATATTTCTGAATGCATACGTAATTTCATATAAACTGTGATATTATTACTGTATTAACTGTATGTTTTAACTCACACGCGCGCACGCACGCACGCACGCACGCACGCACGCACGCACGCACGCACGCACGCACGCACGCACGCACGCACGCACGCACGCACACACACACACACACAAATATATATATATCTTCTTTTATATATTTTTATATAACTATATTTGATTCAGGTACGTTAGAACTTGGGCGTTCTTGGTGGAAATATAGTTATCTGTCACCGGGAGAACGCCCATGCGAGCTATTGTTTTAGCAAAATCAGGGTATTAAAATGAATAAAAAGCACGCACCACGAAATAAAACAAACAAAAAAAGAAAAGGCCTGGAAAAATAATTCCAGTTCCAAAATCAAAACTAAAAGTATGACTCCCTCCCAAACTTTTTCGCACCACTATGTGCTCTTCTCTGATAACTATGCGTCTCTCCCGTCACTACTCCTCTCGGCTATGCGCCTCCTCGAGAAGTCTATATTTCTCGCCTAGCATGCTTCCGATCCGCAAAGCGTTGATCGTTTGTCACAGGTGTCAAACTAGGAGTGGGTGGTGTAGCACGGATCGACCGGACAGGTACGGACCATCCCAGCTAAGCAGGGTACGGGATGACTACTCCGGGTACGTTTCAAGCGTACCCCCCCCCCCCCCCCCTGAGTAGGTTAGTACACGTGTATAAAGCTGTATGGGAGAGGTTTAGTTAAAAGAGCTAAGTCCATACGAATGCGTAGAATTCATATATTTAGGCCACTAACAGTGCCCACGGCTATTTGCTCATAGACCTCTATCAGAGAACACCGGTGATTACGGACCAATATTTTACCAACCCAAGTTTGTGTAGTGTATATACCTACAATGAGTAAGAAAGGGTAAGAAAGTCTAATGGTTAACACGAAGCGAAGCGCCTATAATAATAATAATAATAATAATAATAATAATAATAATAATAGGCAGTCTAGTACATCAGTTAGACCAGGGTCTAAGCTTAGAAAGAAGACGTAGGATAGGCAATATCTCCAATCAATTGCATATCTTGCAATGGTTAGCTAAGGCCAAACCAAAGCAACGAAAGATAATACTAGAGCAGTGTAATAAAGGTTTAGCTGATGCTGTGTCTGAATGCTGCTTAAACTTAATTCAATGGAAATATAAAAGTAAATCGAATACAATATAAATACTTACACAAATATCGTGATAACGTTAGATTAATTAGTAAAAGCAAAACACCGTTATATCAAAGGCATCAGGTTATTCAGTGTACAGGCTTCTTACATCATCTACTACCAGCAGTATTATTGCTTATTTCTAGATTATTCAGATAATAATGACGATGGAGATCTTTTAGAAGATGGTGTTGGTCCCACATGATATTATAGAGGGTATAAACACGACATCTAAGATTAATATTCTAAATGGTGATCACAATCTTAGGTCTGCTGTGAATTTAGATCAAGAGATGGAGTGAATTCTAAATCATAGCGACTTGATGGCTAGAGAGAAATGAAATTTGTATTCTCAAACGCTTCAAAGGTTTAGACTGCAGATAGATCAGTCTAAACAATTCAGTTCAGTGGTTAAATCATCAGATGATTTACAACATTCATGGAATCTCCAGAACACAGCGCCGCAGGGGGTAAATTTGGACCATCCTAGAATTAAAGGTCTACTTCAATCGTTGAGCCCTATATTAGGAAGTAAAGCTGAGGGGTTAATGGAAATCTTAAATCATAAGGCACATGGTTTATTTTTAGACGATGCTAATCCTGTTACCATAGACGGAGTAGCCTATCTGAATAGTAATCTAGAAGATTTAATAGTCTCAATGGTGACGCAGAACATGTATACAAATTCTAAGCATGTTTTGGAAGTTAAATTACTGACAGCATTCAATAGACTCTTATCGGATGCTAATACCCCTAGGCAAGTTGTGGGGAGTCATAAAATGTGGGTGAAGATTCATAATACAGCCGAAATCGATGAAGAAGAAGACACGAGACAATAGAGATCGATTCAACGTAACCAGCGTGGATCAGCTATGGCAAATGGATCTGAGCGATGCTACTAGGTTAGCCAGTTCGTGCTCAGAGCATACCCGGCCTGGCCATCCTGTACCTAGGCTGGCTGGGACGATCCATACCTGACCAGTCGATCCGTGCTACACTATACAGTAACAACAAACACGCCAACTTGTTTTTCCCCTACAACAACAATTTTTCACTACGGTCGCTGTTCATGTTCTCACTAGCTAACATGTTATGCAGCCACTAAACCTAACTATGTTAGCTCGGTAGGATACATTTAAAGGTAGCTAGGGACGACTACTCTTTAGGAGAAATTTTGTGTAAAGCCTCTTTTCCAGGAGCTGCAGATCAGTCATACACCACAAACCGGAAAGTTTGTATAAATTGGCCACTGACCATAGGGCCTCCTAAATTCTGTATATAATGAGTAGTTGTCTCTTTCTACGCCTCTCCGGCCACCTAGCCTAATAATTGTCTGGATTCCCTCCGCCACTTTGGATAGAACTGACTTTAGAAACTATTGGAGTTTCTGAGGGGTTAGAATCGGTGTCGATGACCGCATACAACCCCTCTGTATATTCGGATACTTGATAGCTTAGTCTTCATGCCAAAGTAGGAATCACTGCGAAAAAATAATTATGTTAGCCTGACCCAGCAATGCATTCTTTGAGCGATTTCTTTAATCCTATAATGGATAAAGAAACAGATCGCTATCTAACTCTATGGTGACTGGGTGCAACCTTCAAGCCCTCCAGGTCACCATAATTGGATATCTGTTTCTTTCTCCCCACCGTAAATAGATATATGCTTTCTAAAAATGTTTGTATAATGTGACTTGTCCCTCTGTTGTTGTTTGTGGTCGTGCTGCGGTATGCGAAGGGATCGTTATTTGATTTTGAAACCACCACCAGATGACATGTTTGCACAGTGTCGGTCTGAGGGGGATGCTCCGAGGTTGTGTCCAAAGTGGCCACCGAGCATTCGCGTCAGGCAGGCCTCTATGTTAAAGATAGGAAAACACAAAACCACTTGCGGTCTAAAATTGAAACTTGTAGGCCTAAAAACAAACTGTTAGGGTAGGTTCTAGCAAGAAGGCCCACATAAATAAAGCGGCATCTACTAAATCAGTATCTTTAACTCACATAAGGTGACGGTGTTGAATTCTACGGAAATCATCCACCGACCCTTCACGTAAACCAGTGTGCATCCCGATAACTTTTAATTACAGAAGGTTGATTCATTTTCTCACTTTTAGCATTGTTTGAATAGGAGAGTGGCCCTTTTTCCCATCTCTCGTCCTCCGCTTCAGCGTTGTAAGCATTTTCCTGTGATGGAGGTCGGTGAGGCACTTTCCTCTCGCAGCCAATAAGCTTGGCCGGCGTGAGATTAATTTAGTTTATATTAAACTTGCTAAAGTAGTCACGCTAGGACCCTCTTTTACGTGGATACCTCACAGATTATATTGATCAGAGATCGGTGAGGTGGCGAGGATCTAAGTAAACAAACACCATACGATCTTACATACTTTAAACCCCCCCATTAGTAGCAAACGAGTACCATTGTTAGCACTAATACTTTTTATATGTCTCAAATCTAAATGTATATAACTGAGCGACATACCGGTGATACAAACAGCCAGGATGAAACGGTGTAGTTTAACTTCTGTGACAATGGTCGCACGGCACCCACTGGAACGTGAATGTTCCACCGACTCTAGAAGTCGGTCTATGTACAATCCATAGAGACACGAATTCCAGTCCGTATCCCGGAGACCAGCTAACCAGCGTCCTCGGTCCGAGGCACCATGTACCTGTGGTGCCGAGGAACAGGAGGAATATTCGGAGCAGCGCGTACCCCTGGAGGCTACATTAGTTCACCTGGACAGAATGGTCAAGTGCGCTTAGGTCATGGTGACTGTCCGCCATCCGTCTGTCTGTCTGTCCATCAGGTGTTCGGCTGTCAACCTTTTCTTTTACTGACTCTCAAGAACCTCTTGGCTGATTGCAATTATAGGCAGGAAGCATCCTTATTGTTGTAAATCCAAGTTTGTTTGAACGAAGATGATCGGCCAATTTTGGGTGGTGGCCATCTTGAATTTTGGCCGATTTTTAGAAACGCCTTTAAAAATCGTTATTTGAAACCGCACAGCAAGAAGTGACCCACGTTTGTTCGAGGGAACTTAATTGGCCAAATGCTTTGGTGGCCATCTTGGATGAGCTGGTTTTCGCAAAAACAACATCTCCAGAACTTCTGAACGGTTTGGGCCGAAATTTGGAGTGGTTGGCGGTCATATAGGATTCTTTTATTTGATGCATTTTGAACCCGAAATTAGATTTATATAGGGTTTTCTTTATTTATTCTTGCCAGTTTCAAAACTATCGGATAAATGGTCTTCTCGAGAACTACTTCGCCGGTTTGGATTATATTTGGCAGGAACCATTCTTAGTGCATACAGATCCAACCAAATTTATTCGAAGGAAACAGATCACCCTGTTTGACCAGTGGCCATCTTGGATTTTGGCCGATTTTAGAGACGTTTATTAAAAAAATCTCTGAAAGCGCATGGGGTTCGATTCAAAACTCATCAAGGGGCCTTATAGGGCAAGAGCTGGGCCAAGTTTGTTTGAGGCAATTTGATTTTTCCAATGGCTTGACGGCCATCTTGCATGCGGAGGAATCTGGTCACATGAAGGTATCATCGTACTCTTGCACGGGCCTCATGCTCACCAGATACGGTGATAAACACACGGCCATTCTCTAGTCATGCACTAATGTAGTAGCATTGAATGAACACGTATAACTACGCAGCCATCCTCTAGTCACTTGCTAATGCAGCATTGTCCAAGAAGCGGACATACACATACATCCGTCCTCTACTAACACCACAATGTATCATTATTCAAGGAGAAAGTACCAACCTGTATTCCCTTCGTTTGTTTACAACTGTAAGCGGTTTAGTCCAGAGCATAACAACCTTTTAATGTCACTTCATATAGATTTTACAGCAATCATGTACACGATTGGATTCAAGGCGCTGTTGTAGCCAATCATATATGCTAGTGCCAGTGACAACTTATCCTGATAGATATCTTCATTAGGGGCATATGTGCGAAACAGGCTATATATGTTCATTGGACACAATGCTATGAAAAACAATATAATTACTATGGCAACTGCACGTGCGCCAGCATTCTGACGTTCCTGTTGCACGTCTATATGTTTGGTCTGTCTGGCCTGGCAGAGAAGTTGCACGTACTTGAGAAGATGCATGGTGAGTATGGTCACTGCAGGAATGCTGGTGTGAAAAACCGCGTAGCACCAATCTCTAACTGCGGCATTACCGGAAAACGTGCACAATGGAACTATCTTCCCGTTATATAACGCGTCAGTAGCGCGGTGGTATATTGTAATTATTGTCCATGCAAATGTGCTGGCAAACCAAATTCCGGTGCACGTTTTGACGACAAAGCCTCTTGTAACATTTGCTCTGGCATGCAATGGGTAGCAGAGTTGGTAGTATCTGAGACAGGAGAAGAAGGAAAGGTGGTATACACTTCCACTGACGCCAACACCGGTAACAAACATCATTGCTCTACACGCCGCTGTTGGATAACGAGCAGTGATGGTGGGATAGACCAGTCCCGCCCACCCAGCCATTCCAATACAAGATAGGAGGTCAGTAATGGCGAGACTGGCAATAAACGTGAATAGAGGGGATGTGTATTTCCGTGACGCGATGATGTAGTATAATATGAACACGTTACATAGAGCACCGAACGGAAGAAATGAGACCGGGAACTGCTCATAGAAAAATTCAGGTGTTTGATCATTACTGCCTAAAGCTAATCGATATATTTCCTGTTGTATTTCAGACGTCGCATTGTTTGTGGTCAAGTGAACAGAGTTTCTTAATGCCATGGTAACTTCGGTGTAAGACGGATTAGATATTACATCAGCCGACTCATTCGTGCCTCGTGAGATCCCATTCAATACAAGATCTTGGAAAGAATCGAAATAAGCCATTGGAATGACTGTCTGTGTTATCGAGCCAGTCAGTCCAGTGGGAAATGTTAAAAATGGTCTTTGTCACTAAATGGGCAGTCCTCTAGACAACTACAGAAGCCGGATTTGGCCGCCTTCGTCATGGCAGGGTTAAACCATAAATGTGTCTACTATACAGACCACATGCATACTACACCAAGAGATGCCTGATCCATTTAACCATCACTACACAAAATACAGGAAAACTGTTGAATCTTTTGAAACTAATCTGATTGAAACCCGTTGCAGCAACAGTTCGCAGTCAACTCAGTTTCAAAATATTCAAGACGTAATATTCCTTACATCATAACGATTTATTTTTGTTCACGTCTGCAGGTGTTAAATGGTTACAGAATTCTAAAATTTGCAAATTTACTAAATATTCTGGTAAATATTTTGAAACCAATTGGAATCGGCAACAACGTGTTCAGCTTAAACTAACTACTAATCTTAAAAAATTTAACAGCTTACTTGTGTGATTGTTTTAGAAATTTAGATTCTATGATTTTAGGATAAAACATCTGGTTATAAAGAATCCTTAGTTGGCCTATGTAACCCTAGCACGTATTTCATTCGGTAATTGACTTTATTAATAGAATACAGGCAGGCTAATCCGCGAACTTTTTTCGCAATCACATAACTTGGCAAGAAGTGAATTATGTCAGATTTGATGATAATTACTATGTCACATATTAATATTCATTATATTAGACCTACGCACAAACCATTTTAATTTATTAGATTATAAAAACTGTTAATTCATCCTATCAATTAGACACATGGACGCGTCAGTCATCAACACCAGAGTCCTGACGGTCTTCGTAATATGGTTACGGAACAATGTGGACAGATTCCCTTTCCAATAGTCCTACACACTTATTATATTCAGCAAAGTGTTAACTACTCTTTCTTCTGGATTCTCAGCTACCTGTCTTCATATTGAGGGCAGACGTCTGTGCATTCAGAATGAAACTAGATAACAAAGAGGATACGAGAGGCATGTCTGTTACTTCAGATTATGAAGGGATATGAGAATAATCAGTACAGCAGGAATCTTCGTCAACAAACGAATTAGAAAAATAGAGAAAACAATCATTAAAGATGCTTCGATCTATTTGAGGTTTTTCAGGCAAAGATAACACAAAGAAGGTAAGATCGTTGCTACTGGTTTACGTTGGGGTGACTAATGGATCATTACAGTTTTAACTATGCCCAGCCCATGCCTAGCTATAAGCTCCGCCCACAACTCGCTTGTATTTGTATCTGAACTCAACGGCTATCTATTTCTAGAAAACTATCCAGGTAAGCTGCTGAATATTTTGAAACTAATTTGACTGGGCGCTGTTGCTGTCACATTAGTTTCAAAATATTCAACAGCATGTGTATTAAATAGTAAAGTCTTATAATTCGTACAACGTGTCGGACTATTAAGCGTTTAAGATGGAATAAATCGAGTCATTCATGCTGGAAATATACAGATCGCTAATACTCCAGGAACATTAGGAAAAAGGTAAGGAAAATATACAACTGCGCTGATATTTTTTTCAGAATTGTGTAAGAATATCTTCATAGGTAACATACCTCAAATCCCCTAGATGCCCGTAAGCATACATCAAAGTGGAGCGGTGAGTACCCTGTACCATATTGACAAAATAAAACAGAGCAAAACGTGAGTTTGGGAGATATGGCAGATAGTTAGATCGCCATCTGTTCCTTTTAAAATCATATTCCTTGATTAGCGTGTCTAAATATTAAAATTTCGTTAAAACCGCATAATCAATTCACGAGAATAAGCATAGTCAATGCCAGTTTCTGAACTGGAGACTCTTGGTATTCGCGGCAAAATCGCATAAAATGCTTCATATTGCTCAATTATTTCTTCCAGCAAGTGGAAAACCTAAACCTCTCGTACCAACATCATACACACTAAATTTGAGTAAATGTTTCGATATATGATTTTCACCAAGCATTCGGTTTTAAATCACCGCACGGTCTTCTATGTTGTTATTGAACTAGGTTCTGGTCTTGAATATCTCCAAGCTGAATAATCTGAAGTTGTGGCATCTATATGTCTTCTTGCACCATGTTTAAATACCTATGACTGTAAGTTCGTACATGGACCCTATATCTCAGCATCCAACTAGAAATGATGTAGTTCCCGAGACAATCTAAAGGACCATGCACATTGAAGCAGATAATGGACACACATATGGCGTCGTGTCCTATGATCTAGCTCTTGAAATCTTTCTCAATTCAAGTCCTCAAATCTGAACCGTACAACAATTTAGTCATAATGCTCGGTGTTTTGCTTTCTTTGGGGTGATCGGGACTTCCCATAACACTGCTAGGAGACTCGCAGATTAAGTATATACTATCCAAGTACAGTATTCTGGCTGAGGGATTATTAAACTGGTTAATGAAAGGCAAGTTATACAATCTATGTACGCTTTATCTCCTGATTGCTGTACTCGCCGAACGGCTGGTGCTGAAAATGTACCTGACTATCTGCCCCATCAGGATATAATTGAAGAAGTGGTATGTTGTCAAGAATATATAATAGACCTTTCCACTTTCTCCATCCATCATATGACGTCATAATCAGCTACGTGAGGTATAGAATGAAATCATAATGAATGATGTCATTATGACATCATAAATGACGTAGATATGTACGTCACGAACACATATATGAAGACGGACTATGCGTTGTTGTAAGAATTGTGTGTCTTTACTATTTAAAAAATATTCTTTTGAATATTTTGAAACCAATTTAACTGGGCGCTGTTGCTACAATAGACAGCAACAGTAACCAGTCAAATTAGTTACAAAGTATTCAACAGCTTGCCTGTATAGTTTCCAGGAAATTGATAGTTAAGGCATTCGGGGATCGATCAATCCCAGCACGGTGAAGTGTGGGTGGAGCCTAACTAGTGGTGGGCGGGACATAGCTAAAACTGGAAAGATCCATTGAATGAGCATCATGGGTCAAGTTCGAGTCCTAACCATAGTTAGCTATAGAAAAAATATTTCACTAAATAACTTAGGTTTGATGAAATTATGCATTCCCATTGTATGTCAATGTTCCCAAGCCTCTATTCCTTCCCACTTTATATCATATGGACGCTTTTTGACATGTTAGCGGACAAAAATAACCCATTTTCGTAGGCCATCAAAACAGACGACAGAACGGGTTAATGGAGACTGGTAGCCGGCTCCAACTTTTCCCCAATAGTAATTCAATGGGGAATCTGGAACCAACCAACTATAGTTAACTATTTAGCGTTCGGCTTGGCATAGCTAGCGAATGCGCATGTTGACCATGGCCTCTTCCGACGTATACAAAACTGCAATTGATGATTTTAATGTCTTTCTAATGGAGTAACCAAATGCAAACATGGCAAGACGTCACATTGGGGGTCGCATAATGCTTCATCAGTCAGTCAGGAGTAAGGATGTGACTATACTCATCTCGGTTTTGCCATTGGTCATTGAACTCTTTGTCAGCTGTCACCAAAGACATTCTAAGACATGGTACGTGCATTTTCCCTTCGTTGCACGAAACCAAATGATGGTGTATAGGAATGACACAGGGGAGTATGCCGGCAACATACATTACTAGATTCAGTAATATTCAACTGGGAGAAATCCCTCATCACCAACTGAAGAAAACATGAATAGAACATGACAACAGAGAAAGAAAGCTATGGAAAGTACTGGTCATCCATTCTGCACCGACGATTCAACTCATTAACATCACCACTAGTAAAGCTGCTAAAGTCAATACTTCCGAATTCTTAACTGACCGATTGAGTAAGGGTAGAAGACTGCGAGAGAAGTTCACAAAAGAATGGTCTGGGGATGGCAGTCGATTTCCAAACCGAAAAGATAAGCAGAATGTAGAGAATTGTGTTGCAGAAAATATCAAGACAACTCAAATCGGACAAATTAAAGCATTAGGTGCTGCAGAAAATGTGCGATATGCAATTTAGACCATTGTCTATGGGGTTTCTGTGTGGATTTTTTTGTACAGAGCATTACTCTTCAGAATATCATTTGACGTCATGTTAGATAAAATAAAATCTAGGCTAAACTTTTGGTAACCCGGCACTAAGGGAGATAATCACCCGTTGCCACAGTAACCCAATAGTTTGGAAGATAAAACCGTGAAATAAATGTCAAAATGATCGACTTCAGTCGCTTTACGGTATAATCATTTCTCTTCAGTCGCTCTACGTTATGATCATTTCTCCATGTTCATTTTATAAATTCCATTGCATAGGCGTCGGCAGGGGGGGGGGGCGGGATTGTTCACACCGGACGACCCCCCCCACCCCGCCCCCACAAAAATAACGCTGGCATTTTTATCACACCCGACACCACACCAAAAAATAATAATCATTATTTGAGGTCAGATCATATTTTAGCCCTTATAATTTTGATCGAATTTTTTTATTTTAACCTTGAGAAATGCAGGATATGTATCTTGAGAGCATCTAGATTTCAAAATTTTCCGGGGGAGGACCTCCGCAATGCAGGAGGGGGACACCCCCTCATGGACCCACCACCAAATTCGACCCCCTCTTTAGAATTACTGGCGACGCCCATGCATTGGCTATATTTTCAGAGAACCACTTCATCCACTTGTGTGAATATATTCATCCATGTACTGAATATCATCTTGGAAAGTTATCACCTCTCTTAGGACTGCTAAACACGAGTATAGTGCGGATATAACACCTAGGTAGCCACAAAATATGCATTTGTTGCACAAGCATAGAATGTATGCCATTAATCATACTCCTAACATATTTGTATGTACTCTACAATGGACGGAATTCGATGGCGTTAATTCTTCAGCCAAACTGACGTGTCAAAATACGAGCAACAACGTAATCTATTGAGAAGACTTAAGGAAACTGCGATAGAAAAAGAGCACGAAATAAGCAAGCAGATTCTATAGATGTGTAGCAGTCACTCAGCTGAGTTGCGACAGGACTTTCAGAATTCAATGCAGACACAAATCTTCAGAATAATGCCTGTTAGAATGGTTTTATAGACATGATAGGAAGTAGTATGTATAGCACCAGAAAAATACCACCTCCCTCTGGGAGCCGCGGTTCAGCTATCGACGGCTCACACTACCCACTCTACCCCTGAGGCATAGGAAGCTAAGACCCCTCGTGTGGTGGAGACCGCCGATCGCTGAATGGTGACTCCCAGAGGAAGGGTGTATATTTCTGATGCTGGACATACTACTGTAGAACCAGTAACATGGGAGCTATCAACTCAGGAATGTGATCCGCGGCACCCACTGCCCTCTCTATCCATAGGGCATAGACAGGTACGAGTTGGGGTATCTAAAGGCCGACAGCGGTATAACGATCTTCAGCTTTGATGTAGAGGCTGCTATTGAGTTAGAACAAGAATATCCCGAGGAAATTACAAAACACGATAATTACATTCCCTGTGTCACATTTCATGTAAAAAATCATTCCCCCAATTAAATCTCAAAGAATATTTTATGATGTAGCTTTTTAAATTTTGACAGGCCTGAGAAAGGGCTGAGTGGGCTAGGGCTTTGAGTGGGTTTTTGTGTGGGCTCTGTTCGGGGCCCGATTGGGCTATTGATACAATTTTAAATCGTAAGAATTATGTTCCCTGTGTTTCATTCCATTTGAAAAATTATTCTTCCCATTGAATTTAGAAGTCTAAAGCACGATCGAAGTTTATAACTTTTGACTGGGCTGAGTAAGGGCAAAGTGGGCTAGGGCTTTGAGTGGGTTTTCGTGTGGGCTCTGTTCGGGGCCCGATTGGGCAATCAGTACAATTACAATTCGATCAAGAATTATGTCCCCTTTATTTCATACCATGTGAACAATTATTTTCCTCATTAAATCTCGAAGCATAAAGCATGATGAATGTTCATAACTTTTTACGAATTTCAATAATGTCTGAGCGGGTTTTCATGTGGGCTTTGTTTGGGGCCCGATTGGGCTAATGCTATGATTATGAATCTTAAGAATTATATATGTTCCCTATGTTTCATTAGTCCCACACCATCGTCGCTTGAATGGATTCATTTCAAATTTGGAATATCACCTCCTTATGTCAAGACCTCGGTAGGGATTGCATATCGGTGAAATGTGTTCCAATCCATCAGAGTTATTTCCCCTTGATTTCTTGGAAAATCGTAAAATATTTGGTTTCCGTTTGATAACTTCAGTTAGCCGGGATGGATTCAATTCAAATTTCGAAAATACATTCCTCTGCAAGAGACCTTGACGGGGATTGCATTTGGTCAAAATTTGTCTGTAATTACCAGAGTAATCTCCCTTGATTTCCTGAAAGATTGTACGTACAATATTTGAATTAGAAAAATTGGGGTTGTACTAAAAAGCCCTGGTTGGGGGATGTCTGACCAGAACTGGTCTTTTATTTGATTTGGGAAATTATTTTACGAATACCCATTGAATTTCGAAGTCTAAAGCATGACCGAGATTTATAACTCAGCACCCTGCCTGCAGAGTGCCAACTACACAAAATAGTCCTTGGTTTCCTTGTCAGTATGCTCCATAGACAAAATTCAGTTGAAAGGGAGATTTTCGAGCGCCAGCTTGCTGTAAAATCACAAACATCTCACAGCTGGGTAATAACGGCCATACATATTCTGCAATGGTATGACCTTCCTTCTGCCTACAGTCTCATAAATGACCTACCAAGCAAAAGTCATTGGAAGAAAACTGTGTTATTGCACATTAATGCACACTGGGAAAGGAAACTGAATAAGAAAACTGCAGAAAAGACCGCACTCCAGTACCTGGATCTAGATGCCTGTGGGAGTGGTCAACCCCATAGGATATGGGGCAGCTATAAAACAGACAAAACTTCAGTGCACAAGGCTACAATCTATGCTAAACGTTTGGTGCAGAGGTACAACCTGCTTGGAGGAGCAACAAGAAACCCAAAAGCCTCAACTGCATGTCCTCTCTGTAGAGGCGAACAGGAAACAATGATGCACTTCCTTGTTGTATGCCAATTGCTCAACCATGTTACATCAAAGCATATAGACAAAGTTCTGAACATCCTGAAGCATTCTGGCCTCCCATCAACAAACGAAACCTGCCTGCATGATATCCTAGACCCTGGTAGACTTATCAGCGAGCAAACTGACTCCTACAAAATAGCAAAGTTAAGCAAAGTGTCAAGGGAACTCTGCTATGTATTGCACCATGCACGGAGCAATATGATCCTGGAAAACAAGAGCACAGGCAGGACCACTCGATGATGGGAAGAGGCTGTCATGAACCCTAATCAAAGTAAACTCTTTTGTTCGCATCACGTATATTAGTACGATTACTTGATCAGAGAATTTCCATTACTGCAAATAAATGTGAATCGTGAACTTCTATAATGACTATGCAGAAGTTCTACTGAAGAGTACAGATGATTCCACAAGTCAGGATTCTACTAGATAGTGAGGTGCGTCTAAAGGGCCAGCGTACAACAAACAGGATTTCTTCTTATTCTTCTTCTTCTTCTTCTTCTTCTTCATGATACTGTGATGACCCTAAATCCAGTATTGTCACACAATGTAACATTGTATGTAACCTGATATTTAACAGGACAAGACAAGACAAGAATTATTTTCCCCATTAAATCACGAAGCATAAAACATGATGGCAGTTTATAACTTGCAAACCCACTCCACAGCTTTTTGATCAACGTGGGTGGGGTGTTTGCTGGTGCCCATTGCAAAGATATGAGTTTGCCCCCAACCCACTCCAACTTTTTGAGCATCTAAACCTAAAATTTTATATTTGCATTTTTGGCCCACAAAAAATGCAGAAGCCATCTCAGAACATCTAGATTTCAAGATTTGTAGTTCAAGATATGGTGATTGGGGAGGGCCCCCTGCAGCGCCCACCACTGCCCTCAACCCCTGCCCCCACCCCAACCCCATCCCACCCCTGCCCACACCCCAACAACCACAATTTGTTGAATATCTTACTACAGCTTGAATTGAATTGAATTTGCATTTATTTGGCTTAATGATATTTACAGTATATATTGTGCATACACAGAGTCGACTAGAAGCATAGCCTATATGTACAATAGACAGCCCCTTACCCCTTACATAAACACACATAAAGCAATATAGTATGTACAATATAACAAGCATACTAACAAAACGCCTATGTATAAACATTTAAAATTCCTCAGCAAAATTCCAAAGCAGGAATTGTTAATATGTACGGAATTTCCCCAAAAAGTTAAACCAAGAACAATAAAAAAGTAGTATGAGAAGTGCTGGTGATCGGAACCCGTTGGAATTCCCCTTTTTAACCATACCCTTGACTGATCGGCGGAGTTAAAATGGTGCTCACAAAGTCTAGACCCTTGACCAGGTATTACATGTTCCAATCCATGAAAGCAAAGTTTAGCAACTACACTGTAAGTGCGACATGTCCTGTCTGTGGGCTGGAAGATGAGACAGCAGTCCACTTCCTTACATCGTGTCCAATCACTAAATCCATCAGAGAACAACATATAGTGCGCCAATCAAACTAGCAGTTGTGAAAGAATTTGGCCTCTCAGCCTGGAACAAGATCTCACAACATAAGCACACTTAGCTCATAATAGATTGCAGAAAACTATCAAATATTTACTCCTTACCAAGAAATGACAATGTGACATGCATATTAGAATCTTTAAGCCGCACTCTCGTTCTCACTCTACACTGAAAGAGACTGCAGTACGTATGTATCCTGATTTATCATTATCCAGACTGTATCTAATCTACGAATCTACATGTAGAAATTGTCGCTGCATTTAACTTGGACTGCACTTGAAAATGTAGATAAAACAGTCGCTAAGTGCAAACTAATTTACTTTTACTTTCATAACTTACAATATAACATTACATTTGTACGTCGTGGCACCTGCCCCGTTTTCCCTAAGACAGGAGGAATTTACAGAGCAAGAAGAAGAAGAAGAGTGTCGTCTGCTTCAATTTGTTGTTGAATGTTTATAAATACATCACAGATCACGGTCAGAGATGTCCAATTTATTTAAATGTGAAGAAACCATTGATCCAGTGACGCCGGCCTTCATGGAGAACATCAGCTTTCTGGTAAATGCCATGCAAGTAATAAATTGTTATCTTGAACTAGATGGTAGAACCAGTTTTCGTAAAAAATAAAATCTGTCTTTGTATGCCGTCCAAACGTATAATCATGAGGTTTAGATTAATTTTATGTATTGATCTAATGCGTGGCTTATTGATACAGAAGATATAAATAATTTATCAGCACAAATGTCGAAGCTGTTTCAACGACACCAGTTTTCGTTTTTAGATGCCTGAGGAATAATCATAGGCATAGATGATTATTTTACAGACCGACCATACAATGAAACCAATGAAAACATCGGCTAATAGAAAAGCGTGTCAGAGGCATAACTAATAGTGGTTGGCTTTACGTTGGTTCCACTACCCCCTCCCCCAAACCCACTCCCAAGGTTTTGGCAATAGAATGCATTCATCATAATTTTTATGAGAGGCATAAACCAGTGCCTGGTTATTGCCTCAGTGTCTTTTTGTTGTAGTATGGCTTGCTCAGTCCAACTCAAAAGCTTTTTCTTTGAAGTTGATAATCTAGATTGTTCTTGAATGAATTGACTGTTGGCGTTTAATTAAGTATCCTCGAAACCATCAATATATCAGTGACATTACATTTAAGACGTTCGCACTTATTTGCGGAAATGCTGTGTTGCAGATGGGTGTTCCCGTGTTAGCTGTGGTGTGCCACCTACACTCATTGTTAAATCATGTGCTTAGTATTTGGTTGCATGTTGGCTTGTGGAGGCCGTAGTTGGTCTTATTGCTGTTCTTTTCATTTTCTGTGGTTACCCCTCTCCGAGTCTCGTTCTCTACGCTAGTGTCGTCTTAATGCTACCACAAAAATGTAGCATTCATGATTGCCACACTTGACCCTTTAATTGTCAAGACTTTTCAAGAAAAGTAAAATATTTGTTTACAGAATGGCCTTTTGTAGAGCAAGAGAATATTATTTTGGAAAGTTTACCACTGCAATGGCTGTCTCGGTTATTGAGCCAGGAATTCTAGTGACAACCTTTTTAAAATCGTCTTCTCTTGGCACTTCCACTACTCTGAAAGTATGTCATGCATCAGAAGTATGTCAGCATGATCTACCTTTAGCCCTAAAAACTGCTGCAATACAACACTAGTCATAAAACTATACTCCGTTGCATACTATGCAGTGTTGAAGATTAGCATGGGCCCGGTAGCCTGTGGCTCCTAGATTTTAGGCGGGGCTGCCAAAATTTCAAACTCACTAACGAAGCTGGCGAACTAACTTTTTCAATTCATATTTTAAGATTGCGTCTCTTACGACACGCAGAGGATACGGAGGGTGTATTCTAAGCCCCACCTACAGGGCAAAAGATGTGTGCTGATAGGAGGTCACTAGGTCAAAGGTCATTCTGACATTGCTATTTGACCTCTGCTCATTAATCCTATTAGAACTAAGCTTGGATATATGGTTACCTATAATGTTAGGAAGCAGCGTGCTCCTCATCCCTCATCCTCCACTTCCTGCTGTTCGTCCCTCATCTTCCACTCCCTGCTGCTGCTCATTCCTCATCCGCCACTCCCTGCTGCTCATCCCTCATACTCCACTCCCTACTGCTGCTCCTCCCTCATCCTCCACTCCTTGCTGCTGCTCCTCACCACCCCACCCCCATCCTCCACTCCCCACTGCTGCTCCTCCCTCATCCTCCACTCCCTGCTGCTGCTGTTGCTCATCCCTCATCCTCCTCTCCCTGCTGCTGCTGCTCCTCCCTCATCCTCCACCATGTCCTGATGCTGCTCCTCCTTACCCCTCATCGGTAGAGGCTTTATCCTGTCCTTTTCCTTTACGGAAGTTATGACATCATAACTAGGAGGAGCATTTTCTTCTGGGTAAATTGACTAGATACTGGTCTCTAAATTGACTGGATACTGGGAGTGATCTCGCAAATTTTCTGACTGCGAAAGTTGCACTCATATGCATGTGCTTGAATCAAGTGGAACTGATTACCCACAATGCAATGCACGTCCTAGTTATGACGTTATAACTTCTGTGAAGGAAAAGGACATGATAAATCCTCCAACCCCTCATCCTTCACTCCCTGATGCTGCTCCTCTTCCGTCATCCTCCACTTACCCCACACTGCTGCCATAGCAGCAGCGCTGCTGCTGCATTGTAGGACCCGTCTGCCTGGATGCTCCCGCAAACCTGTACATGTCTGTCATGTATGTAGGCAAAGTACATGTTGATGAATGATATATGGTACAGTACATCTTAGAAATAACTGTAACATGTTTCCAAAACAAAAACAAACGTACTGTTGAATATTTTGAACATAATTGGATTGGAAGACATCCAATTCAATTATGTTCAGAATAGTCGATAGAACGTTTGTTACATCGTATTCAAAATTATTCTAACTAATATGACTATTAGACTAACATGTTTTTGTTTTGTAAGCAATTTAACTTATTTCTGAGCCATACAGTGTATGAATAGATGTAACATGAGTTATTTTCTGTTTCACAGGTTTTGTGCATATAAATGTAGGAACCAGAAGAATACAACAGAATCAGAAATTTAGAAGCTTATTGGGGAATGGCTTCAAGATGCCTAGAATCATTTGGTGCCTGAAGACGCATACTAATTTCATTCCCGAACAAGATATATGCTTATAATTTTAAGAACTTTTAGATGTATTCGACTATAACAATTTCATTAACAACTACACATTAAAAGATCTTATTTAATAATTACAATTTTGTTTGAATCTTCTGTTGCTTTCCCTCAGCCTTTCTTATTCGCTAGGGTTAAACCTGTAAAAACACAATTATAAATACAAATAACTTGTTTTCTCCACTCAGTTGTATTCATCTGTACAATGATGAGGATTCTCTGCATGACTGTAGATCGCTAGTCGTGATTCGCCCAGTTATCGTGATATCATCTGCATATTAGTTTCTGTAATAACCCAAATTGTGTCACCATAATGCTAGGAATTAAGATTGTTAGTTCAGTGATCTTATAGCATGACGACCATCCATCATTGACCCATTGTCCACCCATCATCCGTCTGTTGTTTGCATGTCCTCTGTCAACTTTTGCTGCTTTAAAAGGCCTCTACTCATTTATCACTTAGTGGATTTCAACCTAACTTGGCTAGAAGTACCATACGGTGGTACATGTAGGCTTCTGAACTTCTATACAGAAATTTGATTGGTCAAGTTTTTTACAGCAGCCATCATGGATTTTCTGAGTTTTTAATATTTTGATTGCATAACTAGCATATGAAACTCCTGACATGATACTTCTATCCAACCTAAGTTAGATTGTAACCACCTTATCCTAGCTAGACAGCCTAACCAAAATGATATCATCCATTTGTCATGAGTGTAATATTGGCCCGCTTGAGCAAAGGTTTTCTTGAAACAAGGTAACCTTAACACAAGACATCAGCACAGATTTCAGCATACTGGAATGAGACAATAACTTCAAGAGAGAAATTGAAGATCAATGGCCTTTGACCTTTTCTTGCTCTGTCCGCTCTTTGCTACTGAAATATCCACTGCTTGTCCCTATTGATCATCACATACATGTAGGCGTATTACCTTATATAAAGAGTGGCATCTGTCCATCCAGTATTGCTTAGACTAATCTAACACTGAAATCTCAAGTCTGAACCTTATCTCACCAAAGGAAAGGGTGAACACATTGTTATAAATATAATAAACAGATGTATTTTAATTTTAGGTTATTTCAAAGGAATCATAGATGATTCCTGTTGCAGGCCTTCAAATGATCCCTATTTTCCTATTTTTTCACTACTTTTTTGGCTCTCCCTAGTATCTCCTACCTTTTCTTCAAAATCACTACTTTTCACTACTTTTACATCCAGTATTACTGGAAATTTTTCTCAATTTCCAAATTCACAGTAAGCTCGGCTTTTCAGTCTCTGCACCACTGGTCACATATGGTTTAATTATTAAACAATGTTGAACCATTGTGTTAGTTTAATTCTTTGTCAGCATGTTAAGTTTTGCAGGTCTTGTTGTCTTGTATTGGGTACCTTTGAGACAACATCTGTGTATACACAACTTTAACTGTGGTATATTAAAATAAACTAGGATTTCACTCATTCCAATGAAGGAATCTGAGGGTTACTCGGTGTGCTCCTGTAGTTCTGTCCAAACAGAGCCAGTGTTGAAGCACTTGGGAGGGTTATATAAAATTACACCACATGTCTCTTTTAACATCAAATGAAACGCTGTCAAATAACTATTGTGTTGCTACATGTTATCCTTATGATATAACCACCTATGGGTGTATATGCTAGTAACATCTTGAGTTTGGTAGTTGCTTCAATCAGTGTTGGGGTCAATTCCGATTGGAATTGATAAAATGGAATTGACCCCATCCCTGGTTTTAATATGCATAGAATTAAAATTAATATGGTGGTGTGATTTTATTAAACCCGTTCCCTAACCATACTCTTGTGCATTATTTTCAGGATATTATTAGCAGTGGATTCATAATTGTTTTGGAACTGTTGCAATAATTGAACTATAATAATGCCACACGGTCAAACAAAATTCCAAATCACCTGGTTGAGTGAGAAGGATGATCAAGGATTTGAACTATTAAAATAGTGTAAACCACATGCCAGTGATCCGTATAAAGCTATGTGTATTCTGTGTCACAAATCTATTTCGTGTGATAATTCAGGAAAACTGCAACTCTTCGCACATGCAAAAGGAACTAAACACAGAGAAAATACTAAAATAGCATTTTCTAGTGATCAGCGCCGTCTTTCATTTCCACAGAAAGTACAGTTGTCTGTGTAACAAAATCCTCATCGATTATTACTAAATCTGCAATGGATTCAGAAACACCCATGATGCTTTTCCAAAGCCCAGCTCTTTCTGAACAAATACAGATGGCAGAACTGCTGTGGGTAATGAAGATGTGTATTGAGGACTGGTTCTTTGCATTATGTGGTGGTGTTGGAGATCTCTTGAAGACAATGTTTCCAGACGAGGTTTCAAAAGGTATTACAATGAGTCGTACTAAGGCATCGTACATGGTATCTGATGGACTTGGACCTTACTTTAAAAGACAACTCACTTCTGACATAGCAAACAACAATGCTGCTTTCACTGTTGCATTTGATGAGACTACAACCAAGCAGTTTCAGAAACAACTGGACATTATAATCCGTTACTGGAGTACAGAAGAAAAGCAAATAAATGTTCGTTTTCTCACCACCGTAATGTTTGGTCATGCGAAAGCTGCTGCTGTAGCACAGGCAATTTTAGACTCATTGAATGAACCTGGCAATCAGATACCTCTCAGTAACCTTGTAAACCTATCATCTGATGGTCCAAATGTTAATAAATCCGTTTGGAATATTGTGAATGAAAAAATGAAATCTGATGGCTTTCAGGAATTGTTGCCGTTTATACCATGTAACCTACATGCGGCTCACAATGCCTTTCGCACCGGGTTAAAGGGATATGGATCTACTGTCGAAGAGCTCTGTATCAGCTTGTATTATTGGTTCAAACAGTCTCCATGTAGGCGGGAGGACTTCTTACCGGTCCTTTAATAGTTGGATCTTCATGAACGGTTTTTCATCAGACATGTTGAATGTAGATGGCTCACACTTGGCCCTGCTGCTGAAAGAGTTGTGGAGCATTACCCTGTCTTCACCGAATATTTCTTGACACATCTTCTGGCAGAAGCACACAAAAACCAGACACAGAAGGATCTAGATCGTAATGACAAGTACAAACGACTCCGTTCAATCATAAAAGACAAGGCAACACTAATTAAGCTCAAATTTGTTGTTTCCCTTGCAGGAGTATTTCAATCTTTCATGACAATTCTTCCAACCGAAGGGCCTATGGTGCATTTGTTGCAAGACCAATCACAAGAGCTTGTCAAGTCTGTAATGCGAAGATATCTTAAGGAGTATGATTATGGGGAGGCTTCAAGAAATTGATTTACAGAAAGCTGATAATCAGCTCCCTAATACATCTTTGCTGATGGGTAATACTGCATCTGGTACATTATGAGATCTAGAATTGAAAAGGATGCGAAGTTGTTACGTTGCCATCACAAAATATCTGTTGTCCCACCTGCCAATAGAAGATCAACTCATGAATGACATGGCCGCCCTTCATCCATTAGCTAAAGCAAACTCTTCTAGTATACGGTCAATTAAAAGACTTGCATTGGCCTTACCACATATAACACCTGAGAGAGATATGGATCTACTCATTGATGAGTGGAAAGTCTATTCCCAGGTGTCTGTCTCAAGAGACTGGACAAATTAAAAAAAATAAAAAAATAAGCAGATAATCTATCACAGAGTCAACCACTACTGGAGACAGGTAGTCTGCATGAAAAACAGCATTGGTGAAAACAAGTTTTCTAAGATTCAGAAACTGGTTCAGTGTTTGTTCACTATAGCTCATGGTAATGTTGATGTAGTCCCTGTTACACAACAAAAATACGGTCACTACAGAGAGAACATCTTTAAGCATAAGAACTCTGAATGGAAAACGAACTGTAAAGGATACATTAAGATCATACAAAGGTATGCTACACAAATTCCCCTTCACTAAGGAGTTATTAAATTTTGCCATGCTGTCAGCAACATCCTACAAAATAAGGTTGGAAGAAGAAAAAAGACAGAGGAAAGAAGCAGAAAGTAAGCTCAAATAGGACAAGGAGAAACAGGATAAAGCAGCAAAGTACCGAGATGAAGTAGCAAAGGAAAGAGAGAGCATCAATGAGAAAGAAAAACAGTTGTCTAAAAAAGAAGCAGACATGTCTGAAGTCTTAAGAGTATCAGAAACGGGTTTTTTCAGATGGAAATAGTCGTTTAGCTAAGGCAATAAAATCAAAAGACTACTGAAGCTTCTGTTGCCCAAAGCATGCTTGATTCTGCTCGCAGTAAAATGGCGCAAGCGAGAAAGCCGTTGGAAGAATGTAAAGCGAAGCGAGAATCAATAAACCGAAGAAAGAGAAAGATGCTAGATGAATATGAAAAAGACCTAGATACGAAGACAAAGATATAGGAGAGTATTCTGAGTTGCGTGTAACTTAGTTACATGGTATAAATGGTAACGGTTACTGAATTCCTCAAAGCAGTTCATTTGCATTTTAGTGGTGTTTAATTTTTATTGAATTGTATTAATGTTTTAAATTGCCATAATCTGTACTGTAGTATTTAGAAACTATTGGTTTTACATATTGCCTGTAGCATGGAAAACTATTGGCTTTATTCTTTGCTTGTAGTGTAGTATTGGAAGGCTGGTTTTACTCATTGCTTTAGTATTGGAGACTTACTTATTGATTTCACTGGAAACAATTGGTTTATAATATTGTCTGTAGTATTGGAAACTACTCGGTATTGGTTTTAGTTAATGCTTGTAGTATTGAAAACTAAATTGTTTTACTCATTTGATTTAATATTGGAGACTTGTTGTGCTTATTGCTTGTTGCATTGGAAACTATTGGTGTAACTCAATGTGAGTGTTATTGGGGACAATTAGTGTAATTCATTGCCTGTATTGTTACTGATACCTAGAGTTTCTTATTGTTTTTGGACTGAGCAAGATTAAATAATTGAAATAAATGAAAAGTAAGGAGAGGAATTATCTTGCTCAGATAAATCTAAATAATGAATGGATCCGGTGTAGGGGATAAGAGCCAGAAAAATTATACACCAAAAGAGACCAATTCTAGCAAGAAATATGTATTGCTTATTTGCCATTAAATGGAGTCTCTGTAAAGTACACTGTTGCTGTTATCCATTTTTTGCATTACTGAACCCTGGTAAATGGCACAAAGAATACAATGATACAATGCATAATACTAAGCAATCAGTAACATATTGCACAGAGCTTGTGCACTAACCTGTTTATTGATATATGTGGTAACAACGTGTGGTAGGGGAATATATTAGTCAACGTGCATAGGGATTTGGGAGCAATAATTGACATGAAAAGACAAAAACAAAGAATACCAGAAATATTCTCCGGGCTTAGTTGTATGTATGACTAATACACATTTTCATAAAAATTTCACGTGTCATTGAGTACCCAATGCAAGATTTCAAAATAAAGCCATCCCTTCCCATTAATGCATCAATTATTTGAGGCTTGATTACTGCAGTTTTGATCACTAAATTGTAAGTTATCTTTACTTTATAGTGTCTGAGTATCCCTATATTTGCCATGAAATCCCTAATTTTTCCTCTAATTTAGCCCTAGTTTTTGGGCAAACCCATCCATAAATTATCCCTAAAATTGCATGAGTGTCTGTTTGAAGGCCTGCTGTTGACTATTTTGAAAGTAAGTTTAGTCGAAGCTGTTGCTGCATTACTCAAATAACTTTTAAAGTATTCAACGACTATTGTATGATTACTTTCAAGCTTGGCTCCTGCGTTATCAAGGTCAACAGGTTCAATGTCAATACATAGATCGAGACTGTAAGTAGAGAACCAAAATCTGCTGCGGACCATGTTTGTCAGGCAATGGGCATTGCGAGTAAATGCTTCCCACAAAGTCTTGTAGCTTAGGGATCTTACCAATGTTGGCTCTCTGTTGGTGGGCCAATGTAACTGTGCTCTTTAGCTCAATGTTGGGTCTACGTTGGCTCGAACAAAATTGCGTTGGCGTACAACATTGGGCCAACGTTTGCTTGCTATCTGGGAACATTCTGTTGAATATTTTGACAGCAACAGCACCCAGTCAAATTAGTTTCAAAATATTCAACAACTTACCTGTATAGTTTTCTGAAAATTGATAGATAGGGTGATCGGGGATCGATCGATCCCAACCTTGGTGTAGCGTAGTTGGAGATTAACTAGGGATGGGCAGGTCATAGCTAAATCTTGAAAGTTCCATTGGAGTCTCGAGCAAACCCAGTGACACATTTGAGTGGGTCTCGATTGGGCAGCCCAATTGGATCCCGATTGGGCAGCCCAATCGGTCCTAATTTATAGAGCCCAATAGGGACCCTCTACTAGCCCGATTGGGGCTCACTCATAGCCCGAGTGGGGCCCGCACAATAGCCCACATTTGGGCTAGCCCAATCGGGGCCCGCATCAAACCCAGTAACACTTCTGAGCGGGTCCGATTGGGTAGCCCAATCAGGGCCCACTAATGAATGTTGGCTGGGTTGACTATTAACTGAGTCAGCATTCATTTTTTTTCGTTTGGGATCAGTATAATTCCTTCTACATGTTTGGTGCATGAACTCTTTGAAGTCATATTTCTCAGATACGGACTCAAGATCACATTCTAATTTGGTATCACCTCTTAGTTTACTGTAATGGATCAAAGTGTTTACACCATTTTTGGTAACTGTTACTTTTTTATCAGCGTTGTCCAAATTATTAAATGTTTCCATGCAAATAATGCAAGAGTCTTCATCTCAATGGCAATCCGGTCCTGCACAAACACTTTCATTGGACATCATTGTGACAGTTTCCTGGGGTTACAAATGGGCGCTGGTATGGCCTAAACAACTAAATAAACACTTACTTAAAGCTCTCGTTTTGCAGTAAATATAGACACTTTTGCACGAGATATGAGATGCCTGCTGATTTCTGTTGAATTTGCCCAGCATGCTATGCTACCCAACATGCAGCGCTACCCAGCATGCAATTTCCTGACTCCATAATCGTTGTAACTCTTGGACGCGATATTCGTTTAGTCTATTGTCTGTATAGGCCAGGATTTCTCAAACAAAACCAACCTGCCTGCATGTGCAAATAGTCATTTGTCCTCCAGCTCTGGAAGCGTAAGCATGAGCGTAGGGCGTACTATTCACGGCAGTACATTCAACGGCCTGTATTTCAATAATGTTCAGCGCAACTGTGTCAATTTCCAGAAAAAAATTAGAGAAACCTTTTATATATATTTTGACAATAAGTTGCGTGAAATCTATTGCTATCAATGACAGGAACAATATTCAGTAAAATTATTGTCATAATAATTATTAGGTAATGCAATTATTACCTGGTACAGATTTGATACTTTTTAATGAAAATTGTTGCTACAACAGCTCAGTCGCTATATTCTAAAATAAACATCGTAATATTTAGTTGACTCTCGCTACGGATTTGAATAGCAATTTGGCTGTAAGTTGTTGTTTTCTAAGGCACAAACAATATTGGGTGAGGTCAAGTCTGGGTGTTAATGTTAGTGTTAGTGCAACACTAACACTGAGATAACACCGAGAATTGACCTCGACGTTTGTGTTAGTGTTAACACCAGAGTTAGTGTTACAGTGTTAGCGCCTGGTGTTAACACCAAATGTTGTGTTAGTGTTAGTGTTAATACCAACCCTTGCTTTTGTCTTCATTTTCACGTAAGTCATTAGCGAATAAAATGGGAACAGATATTCAAATCAGCATAAAATAAGCTTAATTTACTTGATATGAATGAGTTTATTAGCTTACCTTTTCACTGGCAGATGAAAAATTAGTCATTTATAGCTATATATAGTTTGGTGTTAACACTAACCTCTAGAGGGTAACACCGTGTTGAGATCAAGTTTAGGTGTTAGTGCTTGCTGCTAATAAACAAGTCAAATAACAATTTTTTATATATGTAGACTATCAATAATCAATGACAGGCAATGCCACACGATGCCAACAAACAAGCTTTACCTTATATAGCCATATGCCAACTCCGTACTTTATTGTGGGACACCAGCTTATTTTTTTGTCTATATAGAAAATAGTTATTCACCTCAAATATGAAGAGAGAAGCCAGAGATGCCATGTTTATCACATAGAGGGGGTTCCTCTCCTTTTAAACATGTAACGTACCGAATATTAGAACTATAGAAATTTATGTTAAAAATAAAATGGCATGCGATTTTAGTTGATTACCTCCCTTGCAAAACAATCAGACAAATATGAGATGGTATAGTCTGATTCACATATCTGTGGTAAATTTTGAAGACTGTGTGCTGGTAACATTTAATTTCGGTTAATGACAAGTCTCTGTAAACGTAGTTATAATAAAAAATACAAATTCTTGAAGACTATAGTTCACCTATTTACCAGCTTTAGCACCGCGTTCCAAGCCTTTGTCTTTTCAGGCATAGGGGAGACCGGGACACTATATGTACGTGATACACAAATATATGTATCTCAAATAAGTTTAATCTTAATGCAGATTATCAGTTCATTAAAATGTACCCCGACGCCGTACATAGAGGCTATGTACTTTATAAAATTACACAGAAAATATAGTGTTTTTCCTTTACACTAAAATCTCATAACTGGGTCCCGACCCCAGGTTTTTCCTCTATCATTGTGTATCCCGGTCACTCCTGGCACTACCAGTGTTAGTGTTAACACGGCCAGTGTTAGTGTTAACACTACTGGTGTTAACACCTCGCTTGGTCTTAGTGATCACAGTTAACACTAACACCCAGACTTGACCTCACCCAATTGTCGAATTATTATCAACCACACACGTGCAATCAATACTATTTAGGTAAAGTGAGTTTAGGCCTATATACGCTTTCTCAACAAGAATGAATGCTTAGCAACGCGTGCATGTTTCGTTGACAGATTTGCGCATTTGTTTGAAATGCATTGGTCGAACAGACACGTACGCAGTTAGGCAAAATATTTACTTCGTGCAGACAAAGCGTATCTTGGCCACATACTCACTTTACTTAGTATTAATGAGCGCCGTGTGATTCTATGGCAACAATTTGATAACGTTGTTGGCGCATTAAGCTGTTGTCAGGTCGAGCTTGCGCTGCGACTCAACTAGTCGCCGTTTGATTTTCCAGCAACTATCGGCAACTCCCAGTGACTGATTTAGTACTTGCGATCACTTTACTGTCGATCGCCATCCAAAAATCTCAAATCGCTTGAGTAGAGCATGTTCTACTTCTACGATCGGTTGTCGTCAATCACAGACAAGTTATTATCACGTGAGCGTAATTACGATTGTAGGCAACTGAATTATCGGATGTAGCCAATCAGTACATAGAAACCGATGGATAACAAAGAAATGCCATCAGATTATTTAATTCAAATTAGCACAGTCTCATAATTCATGGATCAGATCTGTCAGTCAAGGATCTGAAGACACAATCACATGACGTAACATCAACTGGTGCTACTATAAAATGACGTCACTAAAGGTTTGACTTTTGTCGGCATAGTTTGAATGTGAAGTCTTCGTGTAATATGATATTTACTATCTCTGTGAGGAAAATCAAACTATTTTAGCAGATAACCGTTTAGAGCCGGAATGAATCACTAAAGGTTGGTCATGTTCTTGTTCTTTTTACTAATCCTCATACAGTCTTCCTCCAGTCTCGCTGAAACTTCAAACTACTATTCTCGGGATTTAGGCCTATACCTCATACGTAAGAGAGCCCGATTAACAATTCACTTCCCAGCTTGTTATTAGTACGGTGCCAGACCCTTAAATTTTAAGATCGCTACTCCTCCATTAATAAGAACTATAGCTTGATTAAAGTTGAGAGGCATATTCTATGGGTAAATCCTGATATTATTTTTTAATTCACTGCCCCGCTGTTTCAATAGAGCGCCTCTTAAAATTTAAAATCTATATACAATTTGTAGAACGTTCCAAACGTCTCGTACACGCTTTTTTTCTATTTATTTTTAATTCCTGTGTTTTTGTTGACAGATTTTATACATGAGCATAGGTTAGTCTATTAACCCCAACCACCTTTGATTATTAGGTTACGTATTAGCAAACGGCATGAACTACAATTTATAGCAAGTAGCAATAGGAAAATACATTATTACCATAGGAAAGGAAACTATCTTTTTTTCTTTATCACATGTGTGTTTTGATACCTGATGCAGAACAGATTATCTAATGATTTCTCGGATACATGGGATACAATAGGCATATACACATTTTTAATGAGATAATGCACAATACACATATTGCAAATATGAAGTCATTTTAAAAGAAATACATGACTTGTTAATTCATGCTGCGTTTCCAGTTTACATGAGTGCAATCGAATCGTAAGTGGCATAAGCAAGCACACATTTTCTAGTCAGTTGCCGACAGTTCTATCGCAGCGCGGGTCATCGTAGCTCGCCCTGATCGCAGCTTTAGTCAGCAACAACTTACAGTAAAATTGCTCTTCAAATCCGTAGTGTTGACTGAAATTAATGATGGTTATTTTAGAACAAATAGATTGAAAGCTGTTGCAACAACACTTCAATAAGATTTGTATCAAATATATAGCAGGTAGTAATTGCATTACTATTATTTTGACAACAATTTGACTGAATGTTGGTGGTGTCATTGATAGCAACAACTTTCACGCAAATTACTGTTAATGTATATAAAAGCTTTCCTATTTTCGGCTGGACAGTGACACTTTCTCTGAACACTATTGAAATACAGACTGTCGAATGTACTGCCGTGCCCCACGCGCATGCTTACGCTTCCAGGGCTGGAGGACAACTACTACTACTGCTCTACTACTGCCCTGCCCCATCCACAGAGCTAACATTCTGCTGTCATTTTGCTTTTGATCTTTGAAGCCTGACGTCAGACCAGACAGTTGACATAGATTTTCCTAGAGCTTAGAAAGACGTAAATTATTACATAAGAATCCCATCGCCGCCCCCACCATGGCAGTAAACCAACAACAACATCCGTACTTGCAGACCTTTGACCTCTTGCTATGCTAAGTAACGTTACGCTGTTGGGTTTGAAGGGTTGGCGGGTAAACTAATGCAATCAGGTCATCATTTACTTCTTTTCGCGCAATTTCCACAGTTCATTCATAGGACGTTTCGTTAATTTAGTAGTAGTAGGAGTGTTTCGTTTCGTTGATTAGCGTGTATTAATTTGACTAATAGTAGTAGTAGTAGTAGTAGCAGTAGCAGTCCCAACTATAACAACAGTAGCAGCAGTACCCAGAATAGCAACAGCAGTAGTAGTAGCAGCAGCAGTACTATCGTTTCGTTTCGTTGATTACCGTTTATTATATTGAGTAGTAGTAGTAGTAGTAGTAGTAGTAGTAGTAGTAGTAGTAGTAGTAGTAGTAGTAGTAGTAGTAGTTTCATTTCGTTTCGTTTCATTTCATGTCGTTTCGTTGATTACCGTTTATTACTTTGACAAGTAGTAGTAGTTTTTGTTACTGTCACGCATTAGTTCTATTAACCCTGTCTTTGACGACGCACTGGCACTAGAATCTAGCTCATTCATCATCTGGCATGTAATTTTACCTTTTTCAATTTTTTCGACCCGAACCTGGCAATTCTATGGCAATTTTCGCCTAGCAATTGGGAGGCGAGTGCTCTACCACCAACCAGACCAACATCCAGAGGATTAAAATCCTCTTTCACTGGACTGGCTTTCAACCACCCGTCTCACAACCACACGAATTACCTGGAATTTTGATGGTGTACATAGCTGCTATCTAACTTTTACATTTTTCTAGATCCCTCCTGCTAGATCACTAGGCACTCGCAAGTATGTAGTTTTTATTATTGCCAAGCATTAGTTCTATGAACCCTGTCTTTGACAACGCACTGGCACTAGGATCTAGCTCATTCATCATCTGAAATGTAATTTTACCTTTTTCAATTTTTTCGACCCGAGTGGGGTTCGAAACCGGCAATTCTATGGCAACTTTCGCCTAGCAGTTGGGAGGCGAGTGCTCTGCCACCAAGTAGTAGTAGTAGTAGTAGTAGTAGTAGTAGTAGTAGTAGTAGTAGTAGTAGTAGTAGTAGTAGTGGTAGTAGTAGTAGTAGTAGTAGTACCAACAATAGCAATAGTAGTAAGAGAGGCAGCAGCAGTGGTACCAAGAATAGCAACAGTAGCAGCAGTAGTAGTGGGAACAATTATATTGTATCGTAACAGTATATTCACCACATTAAGCCAGAGGTGCTATAATTTCCTTTTATCAAATACATTAAGAATAAAACCAAAGTTATATTTCTTTGTTATTGCATTAGAAATGACGGTCTTGCCACTTTTGGAGACTGTCATTAATAGTGTATTATTACGTCTTGGCAAACATAGTGCCCAAAATCTCAATCGCCAAAGTACCCTCAGATCATTGTTACTGTAGATTAGTGACTTAGTGTCACGCCTCTAACAATTGGATTTAAGAGAATAACAGGTTTTATGCATAGTCTGATATAGGGCTGGGCGGTATACCGGTTTCACACCGTCTCACGGTAACAATTACGAAAATTAAAAAAACGAAAAACAGTCCGTAAGATCACCATTGCGCAATATCTGGTGACTGTCCTAAACTAGTTTGTTCTTGACTTGCAGTTCAATATTATCATCTAGTGTAACCATTTGCTACTAGAGACATAAAATACAGTCATCTATAACTATTAGCCGTGGGAAAACAAGGGTGTTGGTGAAATCCCAACAAATCGGCCGAGGACGACCCTCGGCAAATATGTTTTAATTTGCCAGCAATGAATTTTACATGACGTAAGCTCTGCAGGTTCAATGTAAGATTGAATAATTTGAAAATCTAAATTTCTTCTTTGCAACAAATAATCCTTTTTTCAATTCGAGTTTGTACTATGTTTAATTAGTATTCAATATGTGACATGACACAAAAAAATCAAGAAACGCGCTGCGAAAACAACGACGCTATACAATGAACTCCCAATCCAAACAAATCATTATTTCCCTTAGATTTCGACAAACATAAAATGACCCATCACAGACTAAGACATACGAGACAAATTGCTTAAACGTCCGAGAAATGAAAACATTAATTCGCTTCTTACGTTGGCGGAGTAGTTACAAGTAAAATACACCGCTTAGCCTTTCAAATACGAGCAGGCGCAATGTGAGTGGTTGTTAACAAATTCTTCCGCCGGGATATTCACTACTATCGATTTTATGAATGAAATTCGTAGTATTTTTTTATCACGTGACTTTTCTGCTCGATAGGCGTTAGAATCACATCATTTTGTTTTATGGCCCGGTCTTTTTCGTCTTCGTATATCTTCAAGTACGGAGTGTTGATTTAAGTTAGATTCATGAATCATTGCGTTTATGTTGTCAAATTATCATAATCTTTTTATTATATGACATATGAACCTCGAAAAATAGTCAAAAACATTTTTTGTGAGAATTCTTGAGGCGCGATTTCCGGGAAGTGACTACTCTTTAGTTACGTGCTGAATGACATTCACCCGCTTGAATGACGGTTTATTGAGGAGTATTACTAAAAACCGAGAACTCGAATACAAACATGACTTCCTAGACTAGATCATACTGTAGGTGGTTATACGAACTCTAACCGTATGTGCGGTACTCTACTAGGAGCCTAAACTCGCTCTCATATCCGGGTTCCTACTTACATCATATGAACCAGACTTTATTTATTTTATTTATTTTAACGTCTATTTTGAGATAGATAGTGTCGGAGTGAGCAGTCGTACGTAGTTACGGTTCTAATTTCGTGGCAATTTACGTCAGTTGTCAAATCGCAAAATACATGTACTGTAGCTAATGAAAACGGCATATTTTCATATTTCAAATTTTTTCTGATCATTCTAACCCCTTAAACCGGTATTTCGTTAATACCGGTTTAATTAGTGATACCGTCACCGGTTTTCTTTTAGGCCAAACCACCCAGCCCTAGTCTGATAGACAAAATGCTTTACTTATGATGAAATATCACAATCAAAACATTATTGCTTTACTCCATATAGTATATTATTTCCATATTTTCAGTACATGGATTATTTATCAGAAGGCAAATATATGTACCAATATTCAATGATATGCAAATATGGATTTACCCATCATATCAGCACGAGTGACATACATGTATGATGTGGACAACATTAGATGTAACAAAACAAATGTCAGTATGGCGTTTCAGCTACTAAAGGTTAGGTAGATCAGTGAGATGAAATGATGTTAGGCTAAGTAACTGGTTGACAAGAATGATTCATACTATTAGGCTTTCCAGCCATGACAATACACCTAATAGACTTTCCAATGAGATAATTCTCAAGGTGCTAAACATTATAGTTTACATTATACACACATCAGACCAGGTTTCTTAGTGATAGGGAGGTAAGATGTAGTAGGTGATGGTTTTAATAACTTGTCACAGATTTATTTCGACATGTTATTCTACCTTGACATGGCAAATCTCTAACATTAGCGATTCAAATATGTTTATATGTACCATTTATCAATAGTTGCGTTATTTTCAAAACTATTCTTTCATAGAGAATTAGAATTAAGTATTTTTGTCAGTCAATCCAACATGTATTGAACAATTTTTTTACAACCAGTCCACCATACATGTATATACAGTCCCGATTGAAAGTATGTGCTATAATTAATGTAAACATAAGCAGAAGTTAGCAATTAAAAAAGTCCAGACGAATTGAAGTTATTTTATTAATTTGGCTAGATAATGTTTAGCTGAACACAATTGTATGTCATTGGTCTAATTAGCTTAACATCATTTTAGGTCCTTGGTCTACTTAGCTTAACATCATTTTGGGTCCTTGGTCTACTTAGCTTAACATCATTTTAGGTCCTTGGTCTACTTATCTTAAAGGGGTAAGCCTTTATTTTTTACTACTATTGCATTTACTATTTCTTATTTTAAACTTATACAGACTATATTTAAAATAAGAACAACAATGTAATCACTTGTCAACTGTTTCCACCCTCCATGATATTTTGACCTATATGAAGGGGTTTGGCCTAATATTATTTATGCTGTTATGGAGCAATGTACACAACCAAAACTTTGTTAGGGTGAAGACAATGGATTAAGTTATTGAATTGTGGATTATAACTGTCAAACCATGTTTTATTAGATGTTTCTGGTATATTAGTTATCTCTCAAGCTGCAAAATGGCTGTATCTTTTCTAATTTTGCCACATATTCTAAAAAAGAACAGATATTAATAGAAGTGAGGCAAACTGTCCCCCTTTTTCACACCCCTTTCTTTTGTTCTTTTCCTTTGTTCTCTCTGTTGTTATTTTAACAACTTTTTTGTCTGCCGCCTTTTGTGTCGGTTTTCTTTGACATAGGTCCAGATCTCCCCTGTTTTGATCGAATGTTAGATGTATACAGTGTCCATAAGGCCCCCCCCCCTCATTAAATCATGAGACTCCTGTCGTCCAATGAGGTGAGCTTACGGGTAATTAGCATAATGCTGATTGACACGGGTGAATGAGGGTAATTTAGGATGATTGACAGGTTACATGTCAGGACTCGTTTTTTCCGACTCTGGGAACTCATTCAATCGCGAAGCCCCGCCCCTTCCCCACCCCTCATTAAATCATGGGCAATTAGTGTATTGGTGAATGACCAGGGTTAATGAGGATAATTAAGCATCGCTGTCATCGAGCAACGGCAAACTGCAAGGGTTAATGTATTGTGTAATGATTATTGACCGATTGCATTGCAACAACTTGAAGCAACCATTGATGCTCATTTTGAAATATATAATGATAGCATTATAACATTATTATGGTATAATATAGCATGAATATTTGCCATTAATTCTCTATACAGTTAATAATCACATTAGCATTTCTATTAAGTAATAGGGAAATATACGCTGGAGAATTTAAATAAAACAAACAATGTTTAAAGGGATCAAAATCATGAGATTATGGTTGTACTATGCGTCAACGTTCAGAGATTTGAAATTTAAGTTGATATGATGATAAGTATATCTCCATCTTTGCATAGGTAAGATATTTGTTTGTGTGATTACTGTATTCTGTGGCTGTTGTAGTAGAAACATCCTACAGCTGCAATCAGTTCTTCGTCACTTCTGACCACTGTATCTTGTCCTTAACCAAATTCTTTAGTTTCCTCAGGCCCATTCTTGATTAGAGTGTGCCGAGTCCTGCTTTTTTTAGGTCACATCATAGTATGCTTAACAGATTTATGCAATGCTGTGCTCTTGTGGCTATGTATTTGCTGGCTCCCAGTAGGGCGAATTCCAAGGCTTGCTGTGCTGGTGTGTCTTCTGGCATCATTAGCACATGGCCAGACACGGACCATCTGTGCTGTGGGACTTTTATGGACAGCGGAAATGTATTACACATCTTGTATATAGTGCATCGTTTGAAATTATTCTATCTGCCCATCTGTCTACAGTGTTGGTAGTGATGACCCAGTGCCAGAGCTCGAGCTGGACGTTCCACGTGACACCGGTACCCAGACAGATGTCTCTATGGAAACAAGTATTCCAGACGTTAGTCCCGAGCACTGCGGTGCAATTTCGACCCTTCTCCTACCAAGCCAGGAGTCTGGCGAACATATGACTAACGCTGAGGACGATGACGAGATACATACTCGCCCTCTACCTCCTCAGAGCGGGTCTACAAGATCTGGGAAGTCGTATCTGAAGACTTTCTCGTTTGTGCTGTCCAAGGGGAAGGACAGAAAAGTTGTTCCGCCGACCTCTTCACATTCCCAGTTACCACAAGCAGAAGCTGAGGCTGCCCCAGGTCATGCTTCCTGTAGGGTGGAACATGTAATAAATAGCATGGGAGTGAAGAGGCTTGATGAGGCCTTGGCTTGTTTTGAAGAACATCAAAACCGCGCCTTGTCTATGCACCAAGTTCGCACATCACTGGTCATGTCCATTTCACACTCCACTCGTCGTCTGTTGAATGTCAATCTTCAGTAGCCCCCCCCCCTTGCCCCCCCCCCCGGCTGGTGGTGTGCAGGGATGCAGCCTGTTCAGCAGACTCTCGGCTCGAATATTCCCGGTACTTAAAAACTATGACAGAGTACCAACCGTTGTGTAACAGGAGATGACCCCCCCCCCCCTTCAAAGGGCATCCCTGACCACAACCACCCTACCGAGCCCCCCCCCCCACACCCGTTAGCAGTCGGAACATCACACCAAGACACAGACAGCCAGGAGCATACAGAACACACTTGCCCACAAGGCTGGATACATCAATTCATCATTGCGTGAACATTACATACATACCCGGTTATATAAATGTATAACGAGGACATTCAACATCATCAACAACAAGGGAAGCATGCACCTAGCTTTTGTAACAGAAAAAGTTAGAGACATCGTTTTCGGCAACATTCCCTCCCGTACGAATGCGGGGATTTTTATCACTTTTCGCAACCCAAACTTTCCGCAATAGCAACAGACTCGGCATTCCCCAGCTTGGAAACCTGGATCTGCCCAAATCGCATAATGCCAGCATCACACAGAAACCCCGACTTCACTACAACAGAACACCACCATCATCAACACGAGTCAACATTTTTCACAAACACCTTATCCGGTATGATGATATGGAAAGGAGGAACAACACCGCCATCATCTACAATACGCACTATGGAGGATTCCCCCAGGCACACACCCCCCCCCCCCCCCAGAAACATTGTACATAAACAGCTTAACTATCTAACGTCACTCACACGTAATAACAGTCAATATTATTAAGAGAGCAAGATGCCCGCAGTCTGTCCTCAGTATCGAGTAGGATTTTGCTACTGAATGGAAATTCGATAATGGTCTGATTCAAGTACGACAGCACACCCCCCCCCCCACCCCCTTCTTGATCACCCGTGCTCTAAAGTAACTCTGTCCCATCTCCGGACTCGGCCATTACAGAGTGAAATACATCATGTCAGATAAAGTTGACACCACCCACCTGCAGCCTCCCTGCCCCGCTGCCATAAAAACGTCACACTTTACAACAGTGCAAGAATCATCCACAGATAAGCAGCCATGTGTATCATGTGCATTTTCCGAGCCGTACTGTGATAAGTAAGTTGGTCTAGGTGGGGTGATACTAGTCCTACACATAGAGGAGGATGCTTGGCAGTCCACCAACCCGGAAAACACAGTCCAGCTTCGCGTGGTCAGTAGACGTGGTTTCCACAAGACATGGAGCTGTTTAAACCAAACAATAAATTACAGTCAGCTATATTGTCCTAATTTTGATTAAGAACATGACTGTTCTACCGCATATACACATCATTAGCACGCGGGCTGATGAAGCAGCATCAAAACTTAGACAGTATAACATCGTGGAGAATTTCAAATAATCTCTTACCTACATATTCCAGCCACTAATCAACATGGGCTGGAATAAACTTACTACACCCATGAGGCGGCGCGTGTATAAGATCACGCGCATGTAAAGGTATGCTGTTCTGAAAACATATATTTCCATTTTTCGCATCAATTACAAACAGTCAGCAGCATCAAAACTCCACCATTACATACAGATTGCCCAACTTTCAGAACAATCACGTGCTTTCAAAACAAGAATCACGTGATCATCATTTCTAATTTCCAGTAAATTGGATCAAAGGCTATAAACAAAAGAACCACCCTACGCATATCTACCACAGCGTGATGGAGGAGGCGAGAGGTGGTGAGTCGGGGCCAAGCCACTGACGTCAACACGCTCTCCCACACCCCATCGGGCGTACCAGCCTGAAATTTTAACAAGCGAGTTTATAAGCATCCAACTTGAAAAACTGCTTCACACTAATTAAAAGGTGAGCTTCCACAGGAATAAGTAGTTCCAGATTTTAATGTTGATCGGAGACTCGATTTCCCGCCAAGTGGGGATGAAAGCGGCTATCCTTCCTTCTTATATTTATATTTGCCTTCTTCCTACGAAGGGAATATATGATCCGACTCCAGGAGAATAAAAATTGAATATTTCCATATTTGGCAGAACCGACTCACCCTAAAACTTTCAGGTGTGGGCATCCACCATCCTGTGACGTCACCAAAAAGTATAAAAGGAGGAAAGCGCACACTGAAATTTCATCTTCCCATCAAACTCGACACTAGGGAAGATCGAGCATTAGGCTACTTTCCTGTTGCAAACCAAATTCTGCTGTTTTCTTATTATTACTTTATTATCTTATGTTATATTGGCCAGGAAAGTTATGAAGAGTTAGGAAAGTTTAAATTAGTTTAATGCAGTTCCTCAAATCACCATCATACGGGAATAATATCTCGCTTGCGGAAGATCTTTCCTTGTCGACAGCTCGGAAGAATCAGCGCCTGCCCATTTTGGAAAGAAGTATCCATGTACAGTTTTATCGCACAATGGACAGCCGTGCAAGTCTGCATTTTCCAGAAATGCGTACTTGAAGCTTCACATCAATCGCGACCATTTATTACAGAGAGCATTGTGAGCGAACTGCAAATGCCTGTATTCAGCTACTCAGTATGGTGTAACACACGAGTTATCTTTTAAACATTGTGTGTTAGTTGTGACATTAAAACCTGGTGAACAGATTGATGACATAGATATCCTCGAAGTAGACTTCCAGTTACCAACGGGAAAAATGGCAAAGACAAAACGCACCAAGAGACGATAAACTGACTCTGCAATTAGCAAGACCTTCAGTATCTGCAACACAGCCAGCCAGCACCAGCACTCCAGCACCCATCACCACAGCATCGGCAGCACCCGCAAGAACAGCACTGGCAGCACATGCAGCATTGGTATTCACACCAACTGTTAGTTTCTGCACTGGCAGCACCCGCAATGACAACACCGACAGCACGCAGCAGCACCACAGCATCTGCATCCGTGATAGGCCAGCCAATATCGGTAGTAATAACCACTCCTGTATTACAGGATATTTCCGACCATTCGATATCGCCATGAAGTTTAGTCATCGACGAGGAGATAAGCCTCATGGAAGCCATCATCACCACTACCGCACCACAGACCAGCATACTAACATCCATGCGCAGCACCATCCTTCCCATAGATCCTGCCGTTAGAAAGACTACTATGCCAGACAGACCATATTCGGGAAAGCGCAGATTGGCTCACCAACCAGAAATCTGAGCGGTTCCCAGAACATCCATGAGTAAGCTAATCAAGGCCATGAAAATAAGAAAGGTATCCGCAATCACTGCAGCAGTATTGACGCACAGCATCATTGCATCATTTAGCCACCCTGCAGCCAGCACCGCAACGACAACAGTGATGTCAGCAATATCGGAATCGCCACCAGTCAGAACTACACATATCGGCGTCACAACCACCACCAGTGCATCCATAAATACATCTACAGCTTCATCCAACTTAAGTAACACCGACCTAGGCATCATAGATAATGAGATATCGGCATCGGAGGACCACCCACCACGACCGTCTAGAACGAGTTGTGGAACCCAGACTCGCTGGGGAAATTTCTCCATGGACGTTTGTGGACATTATTGTCGTGGATGCAGCAGAATGTGTGAATAGGTGTGCGGAAAATGGAACCATTATTATTTTATTATTTTTGAAATATTTTTCTTATTATGTTTTTATAATGGAAACCCTGTCCCTTGGCTGACAACGGTCATCCTACACAGCTACGCAAAATTCTTGCATAGCTGTGTCTCACAAAAATAATCGCTGCAGATACCTGTGTTGTAAACACGTCGCACACGACGTAAATACAAAACACACCATAGCGAATATGTTTTTACTCCAGTCATGCCGTCCCAGCTATTGCTGGGGCTGCCTGATGAACTAGTTTTTACTTTATTAAAATGCTATTTTTCTTATTGTTTCTCTTCTCGTGTCAGTACATCGAGACGGATTGTGGATAGAGAGAGCTATCCGTGCGGACCAGCCAAAACGGGCCGCACTGTATGCATCCCTTCATATATTCGGAATGCATACGTAATTTCATATAAACTGTGATATTATTACTGTATTAACTGTATGTTTTAACACACACACACATATTTATATATATATATATATATATATATATATATATATATATATATATATATATATATATATGTGTGTGTGTGTGTGTGTGTGTGTGTGTGTGTGTGTGTGTGTGTGTGTGTGTGTGTGTGTGTGTGTACGGAAAATGGAACCATTATTATTTTATTATTTTTGAAATATTTTTCTTCTTATTATGTTTTTATAATGAAACTCTGTCCCTTGGCTGACTACGGTCATCCTACACAACTACGCAAAATTCTTGCATAGCTGTGTCTCACAAAAATAATCGCTGCAGATACCTGTGTTGTAAACACGTCATGTGCGACGTAAGTACAAAACACACCATAGCGAACATGTTTTTACTCCAGTCATGCTGTCCCAGCTATTGCTGGGGCTGCCTGATAAACTAGTTTTTACTTTATTAAAATGCTATTTTTCTTATTGTTTCTCTTCTCGTGTCAGTACATCAAGACGGATTGTGGATAGCGAGAGCTATCCGTGCGGGCCAGCCAAAACGGGCCGCACTGTATGCATCCCTTTATATATTCTGAATGCATACGTAATTTCATATAAACTGTGATATTATTACTGTATTAACTGTATGTTTTAACGCACGCACGCGCACGCACGCACGCACGCACGCACGCACGCACGCACGCACGCACGCACGCACGCACGCACGCACGCACGCACGCACACACACACAAATATATATATATCTTCTTTTATATATTTTTATATAACTATATTTGATTCAGGTACGTTAGAACTTGGGCGTTCTTGGTGGAAATATAGTTATCTGTCACCGGGAGAACGCCCATGCGAGCTATTGTTTTAGCAAAATCAGGGTATTAAAATGAGTAAAAAGCACGCACCACGAAATAAAACAAACAAAAAAAGAAAAGGCCTGGAAAAATAATTCCAGTTCCAAAATCAAAACTAAAAGTATGACTCCCTCCCAAACTTTTTCGCACCACTATGTGCTCTTCTCTGATAACTATGCGTCTCTCCCGTCACTACTCCTCTCGGCTATGCGCCTCCTCAAGAAGTCTATATTTCTCGCCTAGCATGCTTCCATGCTTTCGATCCGCAAAGCGTTGATCGTTTGTCACAGGTGTCAAACTAGGAGTGGGTGGTGTAGCACGGATCGACCGGACAGGTACGGACCATCCCAGCTAAGCTGGGTACGGGATGACTACTCCGGGTACGTTTCAAGCGTACCCCCCCCCCCCCTGAGTAGGTTAGTACACGTGTATAAAGCTGTATGGGAGAGGTTTAGTTAAAAGAGCTAAGTCCATACGAATGCGTAGAATTCATATATTTAGGCCACTAACAGTGCCCACGGCTATTTGCTCATAGACCTCTATCAGAGAACACCGGTGATTACGGACCAATATTTTACCAACCCAAGTTTGTGTAGTGTATATACCTACAATGAGTAAGAAAGGGTAAGAAAGTCTAATGGTTAACACGAAGCGAAGCGCCTATAATAATAATAATAATAGGCAGTCTAGTACATCAGTTAGACCAGGGTCTAAGCTTAGAAAGAAGACGTAGGATAGGCAATATCTCCAATCAATTGCATATCTTGCAATGGTTAGCTAAGGCCAAACCAAAGCAACGAAAGATAATACTAGAGCAGTGTAATAAATGTTTAGCTGATGCTGTGTCTGAATGCTGCTTAAACTTAATTCAATGGAAATATAAAAGTAAATCGAATACAATATAAATACTTCCACAAATATCGTGATAACGTTAGATTAATTAGTAAAAGCAAAACACCGTTATATCAAAGGCATCAGGTTATTCAGTGTACAGGCTTCTTACATCATCTACTACCAGCAGTAGTATTGCTTATTTCTAGATTATTCAGATAATAATGACGATGGAGATCTTTTAGAAGATGGTGTTGGTCCCACATAATATTATAGAGGGTCTAAACACGACATCTAAGATTAATATTCTAAATGGTGATCACAATCTTAGATCTGCTGTGAATTTAGATCAAGAGATGGAGTGAATTCTAAATCATAGCGACTTGATGGCTAGAGAGAAATGAAATTTGTATTCTCAAACGCTTCAAAGGTTTAGACTGCAGATAGATCAGTCTAAACAATTCAGTTCAGTGGTTAAATCATCAGATGATTTACAACATTCATGAAATCTCCAGACCACAGCGCCGCAGGGGGTAAATTTGGACCATCCTAGAATTAAAGGTCTAGTTCAATCGTTGAGCCCTATATTAGGAAGTAAAGCTGAGGGGTTAATGGAAATCTTAAATCATAAGGCACATGGTTTATTTTTAGACGATGCTAATCCTGTTACCATAGACGAAGTAGCCTATCTGAATAGTAATCTAGAAGATTTAATAGCCTCAATGGTGACGCAGAACATGTATACAAATTCTAAGTATGTTTTGGAAGTTAAATTACTGACAGCATTCAATAGACTCTTATCGGATGCTAATACCCCTAGGCAAGTTGTGGGGAATCATAAAAGGTCGGTGAAGATTCATAATACAGCCGAAATCGATGAAGAAGAAGACACGAGACAATAGAGATCGATTCAACGTAACCAGCGTGGATCAGCTATGGCAAATGGATCTGAGCGATGCTACTAGGTTAGCCAGTTCGTGCTCAGAGCATACCCGGCCTGGCCATCCTGTACCCAGGCTGGCTGGGACGATCCATACCTGACCAGTCGATCCGTGCTACACTATACAGTAACAACAAACACGCCAACTTGTTTTTCCCCTACAACAACAATTTTTCACTAAGGTCGCTGTTCATGTTCTCACTAGCTAACATGTTATGCAGCCACTAAACCTAACTATGTTAGGTCGGTAGGATACATTTAAAAGTAGCTAGGGCCTCCTAAATTCTGTATAAAATGAGTAGTTGTCTCTTTCTACGCCTCTCCGGCCACCTAGCCTAATAATTGTCTGGATTCCCTCTGCCACTTTGGATAGAACTGACTTTAGAAACTATTGGAGTTTCTGAGGGGTTAGAATCAGTGTCGATGACCGCATACAACCCCTCTGTATCTTCGGATACTTGATAGCTTAGTCTTCATGCCAAAGTAGGAATCACTGCGAAAAAATAAATATGTTAGCCTGACCCAGCAATGCATTCTTTGAGCGATTTCTTTAATCCTATAATGGATAAAGAAACAGATCGCTATCTAACTCTATGGTGACTGGGTGCAGCCTTCAAGCCCTCCAGGTCACCATAATTGGATATCTGTTTCTTTCTCCCCACCGTAAATAGATATATGCTTTCTAAAAATGTTTGTATAATGTGACTTGTCCCTCTGTTGTTGTTTGTGGTCGTGCTGCGGTATGCAAAGGGATCGTTATTTGATTCTGAAACTACCACCAGATGACATGTTTGCACACTGTCGGTCTGAGGGGGATGCTCCGGGGTTGTGTCCAAAGTGGCCACCGAGCGTTCGCGCCAGGCAGGCCTCTATGTTAAAGATAGGAAAACACAAAACCACTTGCGGTCTAAAATTGAAACTTGTAGGCCTAAAAACAAACTGTTAGGGTAGGTTCTAGCAAGAAGGCCCACATAAATAAAGCGGCATCTACTAAATCAGTATCTTTAACTCACATAAGGTGACGGTGTTGAATTCTACGGAAATCATCCACCCACCCTTCACGTAAACCAGTGTGCATCCCGATAACTTTTAATTACAGTAGGTTGATTCATTTTCTCACTTTTAGCATTGTTTGAATAGGAGAGTGGCCCTTTTTCCCATCTCTCGTCCTCCGCTTCAGCGTTGTAAGCATTTTCCTGTGATGGAGGTCGGTGAGGCACTTTCCTCTCGTAGCCAATAAGCTTGGCCGGCTTGGGATTAATTTAGTTTATATTAAACTTGCTAAAGTAGTCGCGCTAGGACCCTCTTTTACGTGGATACCTCACAGATTATATCGATCAGAGATCGGTGAGGTGGCGAGGATCTAAGTAAACAAACACCATACGATCTTACATACTTTAAACCCCCATTAGTAGCAAACGAGTACCATTGTTAGCACTAATACTTTTTATAATGTCTCAAATCTAAATGTATATAACTGAGCGACATACCGGTGATACAAACAGCCAGGATGAAACGGTGTAGTTTAACTTCTGTGGCAATGGTCGCACGGCACCCACTGGAACGTGAATGTTCCACCGACTCTAGAAGTCGGTCTATGTACAATCCATAGAGACGCGAATTCCAGTCCGTATCCCTGAGACCAGCTAACCAGCGTCCTCGGTCCGAGGCACCATGTACCTGTGGTGCCGAGGAACAGGAGGAATATTCGGAACAGCACGTACCCATGGAGGCTACATTAGTTCACCTGGACAGAATGGTCAAGTGCGCTTAGGCCATGGTGACTATCCGCCGTCCGTCTGTCTGTCTGTCCATCAGGTGTTCGGCTGTCAACGTTTTCTTTTACTGACTCTCAAGAACCTCTTGGCTGATTGCAATTATAGGCAGGAAGCATCCTTATTGTATGTAAATCCAAGTTTGTTTGAACGAAGATGATCGGCCAATTTTGGGTGGTGGCCATCTTGAATTTTGGCCGATTTTTAGAAACGCCTTTAAAAATCTTTATTTGAAACCGCACAGCAAGAAGTGACCCAAGTTTGTTCGAGGGAACTTAATTGGCCAAATGCTTTGGTGACCATCTTGGATGAGCTAGTTTTCGCAAAAACAACTTCTCCAGAACTGCTGAACGGATTGGGCCGAAATTTGGAGTGTTTGTCGGTCATATAGGATTCTTTTATTTGATGCATTTTGAACCCGAAATTAGATTTATATAGGGTTTTCTTTATTTATTCTTGCCAGTTTCAAAACTATCGGATAAATGGTTTGGCGGCCATCTTGAATCAATTTTCCGCCAAAAACTCCCATATTAAAGCAATAGGGAATTTAAAATGTCTTCTCTAGAACTACTTCGCCGGTTTGAATTTTATTTGGCAGGAACCATTCTTAGGGCATACAGATCCAACCAAATTTATTCGAAGGAAACAGATCGCCCTGTTTGACCAGTGGACATCTTGGATTATGGCCGATTTTAGAGACGTTTTTTAAAAAATCTCTGAAAGCGCATGGGGTTCGATTCAAAACTCATCACGGGTCATATAGGGCAAGAGCTGGGCCAAGTTTGTTTGAGGCAATTTGATTGTTCCAATGGCTTGACAGCCATCTTGCACGCGGAGGAATCTGGTCACATGAAGGTATCATCGTACTCTCGCACGGGCCTCATGCTCACCAGATACGGTGATAAACACACGTCCATTCTCTAGTCATGCACTAATGTAGTAGCATTGAATGAACACGTATAACTACGCAGCCATCCTCTAGTCACATGCTAATGTAGCATTGTCCAAGAAGCGGACATACACATACATCCGTCCTCTACTAACACCACAATGTATCATTATTCAAGGAGAAAGTACCAACCTGTATTCCCTTCGTTTGTTTACAACTGTAAGCGGTTTAGTCCAGAACATAACAACCTTTTAATGTCACTTCGTATAGATTTTACAGCAATCATGTACACGATTGGATTCAAGGCGCTGTTGTAGCCAATCATATATGCTAGTGCCAGTGACAACTTATCCTGATAGATATCTTCATTAGGGGCATATGTGCGAAACAGGCTATATATGTTCATTGGACACAATGCTATGAAAAACAATATAATTACTATGGCAACTGCACGTGCGCCAGCATTCTGACGTTCCTGTTGCACGTCTATATGTTTGGTCTGTCTGGCCTGGCAGAGAAGTTGCACGTACTTGAGAAGATGCATGGTGAGTATGGTCACTGCAGGAATGCTGGTGTGAAAAACCGCGTAGCACCAATCTCTAACTGCGGCATTGCCGGAAAACGTGCACAATGGAACTATCTTCCCGTTATATAACGCGTCAGTAGCGCGGTGGTATATGGTAATTATTGTCCATGCAAATGTGCTGCCAAACCAAATTCCGATGCACGTTTTGACGACAAAGCCTCTTGTAACATTTGCTCTGGCATGCAATGGGTAGCAGAGTTGGTAGTATCTGAGACAGGAGAAGAAGGAAAGGTGGTATACACTTCCACCGACGCCAACACCGGTCACAGACTTCATTGCTCTACACGCCGCGGTTGGATAACGAGCAGTGATGGTGGGATAGACCAGTCCCGCCCACCCAGCCATTCCAATACAAGATAGGAGGTCAGTAATGGCGAGACTGGCAATAAACGTGAATAGAGGGGATGTGTATTTCCGTGACGCGATGATGTAGTATAATATGAACACGTTACATAGAGCACCGAACGGAAGAAATGAGACCGGGAACTGTTCATAGAAAAATTCAGGTATTTGATCATTACTGCCTAAAGCTAATCGATATGTTTCCTGTTGTATTTCAGACGTCGCATTGTTTGTGGTCAAGTGAACAGAGTTTCTTAATGCCATGGTAACTTCGGTGTAAGAAGGATTAGATATTACATCAGCCGAATCATTTGTGTCTCGTGAGATCTCATTCAATACAAGATCTTGGAAAGAATCGAAATAAGCCATGCCTACTATTGGAATGACTGTTTGTGTTATCGAGCCAGTTAGTCCAGTGGGAAATGTTAAAAATGGTCTTCTCTTTGTCACTAAATGGCCAGTCCTCTAGACAACTACAGAAGCCGGATTTGGCCGCCTTCGTCATGGCAGGGTTAAATCTTAAATGTGTCTACTATACAGACCACATGCATACTACGCCAAAAGATGCCTGATCCATTTAACCATCACTACACAAAATACAGCAAAACTGTTGAATCTTTTGAAACTAATCTGACTGAAACCCGTTGCAGCAACAGTTCGCAGTCAACTTAGTTTCAAAATATTCAAGACGTAATATTCCTTGCATCATAACGATTTATTTTTTTCACGTCTGCAAGTGTTAAATGGTTACAGAATTCTAAAATTTGCAAATTTACTAAATATTCTGGTAAATATTTTTAAACCAATTGGACTCAAATTTCTGACAACAACGTGTTCAGCTTAAACTAATTACTAATATTAAAAAAGTTAACAGCTTACTTGTGTGATTGTTTTAGAAATTTAGATTCTATGATTTCAGGATAAAACATTTGGTTATAAAGAATCCTTAGTTGGCCTATGTAACCCTAGCACGTATTTCATTCGGTAATTGACTGTATTAATAGAATACAGGCAGGCTAATCTGCGAACATTTTTCGCAATCACATAACTTGGCAAGAAGTGAATTATGTCAGATTTGATGATAATTACTATGTCACATATTAATATTCATTATATTAGACCAACGCACAAACCATTTTAATTTATTAGATTATAAAAACTGTTAATTCACCCTATCAATTAGACACATGGACGCATCAGTCATCAACACCAGAGTCCTGACGGTCTTCGTAATATGGTTACGGAACAATGTGGACAGATTCCCTTTCCAATAGTCCTACACACTTATTATATTCAGCAAAGTATTAACTACTCTTCCTTCTGGATTCTCAGCTACCTGTCTTCATATTGAGGGCAGACGTCTGTGCATTCAGAATGAAAATAGATAACAAAGAGGATACGAGAGGCATGTCTGTTGCTTCAGATTATGAAGGGATATGAGATTAATCAGTACAGCAGGAATCTTCGTCAACAAACGAATTAGAAAAATAAAGAAAACAATCATTAAAGATGCTTCGATCTATTTGAGGTTTTCCAGGCAAAGATAACACAAAGAAGGTAAGATCGTTGCTACTGGTTTACGTTGGGGTGACTAATGGATCATTACAGTTTTAACTATGCCCAGCCCATGCCTAGCTATAAGCTCCGCCCACAACTCGCTTGTGTTTGTATCTGAACTCAACGGCTATCTATTTCTAGAAAACTATCCAGGTAAGCTGCTGAATATTTTGAAACTAATTTGACTGGGTGCTGTTGCTGCCTATGGCAGCAACAGCGCCCAGTCACATTAGTTTCAAAATATTCAACAGCATGTGTATTAAATAGTAAAGTCTTATAATTCGTACAACGTGTCGGACTATTAAGCGTTTAAGACGGAATAAATCGAGTCATTCATGCTGGAAATATACAGATCACTAATACTCCAGGAACATTAGGAAAAAGGTAAGGAAAATATACAACTGCGTTGATATTTTTTTCACAATTGATAAAACAGTGCAAGAATATCTTCATAGGTAACATACCTCAAATCCCCTAGATGCCCGTAAGCATCCATCAAAGTGGAGCAGTGAGTACCCTGTACCATATTGACAAAATAAAACAGAGCAAAACGTGAGTTTCGGAGATATGGTATATAGTTAGGCATATAGTTTGGCATAATCAATTCACGAGAATAAGCATAGTCAACGCCAGTTTCTGAACTGGAGACTCTTGGAATTCGCGGCAAAATCGCATAAAATGCTTCATATTTCTCAATTATTTCTTCCAGCAAGTGGAAAACCTAAACCTCTCGTACAAACATCATACAGACTAAATTTGAGTAAATGTTTCGATATATGATTTTCACCAAGCATTCGGTTTTAAATCACTCAAGTCTTCGATCACCGCACGGTCTTCTATGTTGCTATTGAACTAGGTTCTGGTCTTGAATATCTCCAAGCTGAATAATCTGAAGTTGTGGCATCTATATGTCTTCTTGCACCATGTATAAATACCTATGACTGTAAGTTCGTACATGGACCCTATATCTCAGCATCCAACTAGAAATGATGTAGTTCCCGAGACAATCTAAAGGACCATGCACATTGCAGCAGATAATGGACACACATATGGCGTCGTGTCCTATGATCTAGCTCTTGAAAACTTTCTCAATTCAAGTCCTCAAATCTGAACCATACAACAATTTAGTCATAATGCTCGGTGTTTTGCTTTCTTTGGGGTGATCGGGACTTCCCATAACACTGCTAGGAGACTCGCAGATTAAGTATATACTATCCAAGTACAGTATTCTGGCTGAGGGATTATTAAACTGGTTAATGAAAGGCAAGTTATACAATCTATGTACGCTTTATCTCCTGATCGCTGTACTCGCCGAACGGCTGGTGCTGAAAATGTACCTGACTATCTGCCCCATCAGGATATAATTGAAGAAGTGGTCTGTTGTCAAGAATAAAAATAGACCTTTCCACTTTCTCCATCCATCATATGACGTCATAATCAGCTACGTGAGGTATAGAATGAAATCATAATGAATGATGTCATTATGACATCATAAATGACGTAGATATGTACGTCACGAACACATATATGAAGACGGACTATGAGTTGTTGTAAGAATTGTGTGTGTTTACTATTTAAAAAATATTCTTTTGAATATTATGAAACCAATTTAACTGGGCGCTGTTGCTACCATAGACAGCAACAGTACCCAGTCAAATTAGTTACAAAGTATTCAACAGCTTGCCTGTATAGTTTCCAGGAAATTGATAGTTAAGGCATTCGGGGATCGATCAATCCCAGCATGGTGAAGTGTGGGTGGAGCGTAACTAGTGGTGGGTGGGACATAGCTAAAACTGGAAAGATCCATTGAATGAGCATCATGGGTCAAGTTCGAGTCAACCATAGTTAGCTATAGAAAAGATATTTCACTAAATAACTTACGTTTGATGAAATTATGCATTCCCATTGTATGTCAATGTTCCCGAGCCTCTATTCCTTCCTTTTTGACATGTTAGCGGACAAAAATAACCCATTTTCGTAGGCCATCAAAACAGACGACAGAACGGGTTAATGGAGACTGGTACCCGGCTCCAACTTTTCCCCAATAGTAATTCAATGGGGAATCGGGAACCAACCAACTATAGTTAACTATTCAGCGTTCGGCTTGGCATAGCTAGCGAATGCGCATGTTGACCATGGCCTCTTCCGACGTATACAAAACTGCAATTGATGATGTTAATGTCTTTCTAATGGAGTAACCAAATGCAAACATGGGAAGACGTCACATTGGGGGTCGCATAATGCTTCATCAGTCAGTCAGGAGTAAGGACGTGACTATACTCATCTCAGTTTTGCCATTGGTCATTGAACTCTTTGTCAGCTGTCACCAAAGACATTCTAAGACATGGTACATGCATTTTCCCTTCGTTGCACGAAACCAAGCGATGGTGTATAGGAATGACACAGGGGAGTATGTCGGCAACATACATTACTAGATTCAGTAATATTCAACTGGGAGAAATCCCTCATCACCAACTGAAGAAAACGTGAAGAGAACATGACAACAGAGAAAGAAAACTATGGAAAGTACTGGTCATCCATTCTGCACCGACGATTCAACTCATTAACATCACTACTGGTAAAGCTGCTAAAGTCAATACTTCCGAATTCCTAACTGACTCATTGAGTAAGGGTAGAAGACTGCGAAAGTATGGTCTGGGGATGGCAGTCGAATTCTAAACCGAAAAGATAAGCAGAATGTAGAGAGTTGTGTTGCGGAAAATATCAAGACAACTCAAATCGGACAAATTAAAGCATTAGGTGCTGCAGAAAATGTGCGATATGCAATTTAGACCATTGTCTATGGGGTTTCTGTGTGGATTTGTATAGAGCATTACTCTTCAGAATATCATTTGACGTCATGTTAGATCAAATAAAATCGAGGCCAAACTTTTGGTAACCCGGCACTAAGGGAGATAATCACCCGTTGCCACAGTAACCCAATCCAAAACTGATAGTGTTTACCACTGTATTTCTTCATAACTTCAATAGTTTGGAAGATAAAACCGTGAAATAAATGTCAAAATGATCGACTTCAGTCGCTTTACGGTATGATCATTTCTCTTCAGTCGCTCTACGTTATGATCATTTCTCCATGTTCATTTTATAAATTCCATTGCATAGGCGTCGGCAAGGGGGGGGGGGTCGTTCGCACCAGACGACACACCCCCCCCCCCCGCCCCCACAAAAATAACGCTCGCATTTTTATCACACCCGACCCCATCTACACCACCACACCAAAAAATAATAATCATTATTTGAGGTCAGATCATATTTTAGCCATTCTAATTTTGATCGAATTTTTGTATTTTAACCTTGAGAAATGCAGGATATTTATCCTGAGAGCATCTAGATTTCAAAATTTTCCGGGGGCCCCCGCAATGCGGGAGGGGGAACACCCCCTCCTGGACCCACCACCAAATTCGACCCCTCTTTAGAATTACTGCCGACGCCCATGCATTGGCTATATTTTCAGAGAACCACTTCACCCACTTGTGTGAATATATTCATCCATGTACTGAATATCATCTTGGAAAGTTATCACCTCTCTTAGGACTGCTAAACACGAGTATAGTGCGGATATAACACCTAGGTAGCCACAAAATATGCATTTGTTGCAGAAGCATAGAATGTATGCCATTAATCATACTCCTAACATATTTGTATGTACTCTACAATGGACGGAATTCGATGGCGTTAATTCTTCAGCCAAACTGACGTGTCAAAATACGAGCAACAACGTAATCTATTGAGAAGACTTAACGAAACTGCTATAGAAAAAGACCACGAAATAAGCAAGCAGATTCTATAGATGTGTAGCAGTCACTCAGCTGAGTTGCAACAGGACTTTCAGAATTCAATGCAGACACAAATCTTCAGAATAATGCCTGTTAGAATGGTTTTATAGACATGGTAGGAAGTAGTATGTCCAGCGTCAGAAAAATACCACCTCCCTCTGGGAGCCGCCGTTCAGCTATCGACGGCTCACACTACCCACTCTACCCCTGAGGCATAGGAAGCTAAGACCCCTCGTGTGGTGGAGACCGCCGATCGCTGAACGGTGACTCCCAGAGGAAGGGTGTATATTTCTGATGCCGGACATACTACTGTAGAACCAGTAACATGGGAGCTATCAACTCAGGAATGTGATCCGCGGCACCCACTGCCGTCTCTATCCATAGGGCATAGACAGGTACGATTTGGGGTATCTAAAGGCCGACAGCGGCATAACGATCTTCAGCTTTGATGTAGAGGCTGCTATTGAGTTAGAACAAGAATATCCCGAGGAACTATAGAGCCGCTCAAACAAACACATAGTCACGTCCTGTGTCACATCGACATGAATGAACACCCCATAGGGTATTCCAGGTGCCTTGACAACGCTTTCCTAGCACAATGCTAAAGTCTCTACCATCTGCTCCCTGGCAGACTCTAGTGTGTTCACACGTTACACAGAGGTTCTGAGCGGGTGTCTCCCCGCAGGTACACCCTTGCCCCATCATCTCCACGCCATAGTAATGGCAGACAGAGTCATGTTCTTCATGGGGTGAACGTGGTTATAGATTATTTTTCCACAGATGGTACAGTGTCTCCACTTAGCATTTAATATCATGCCTGTCTGCTGAGCACGCAGCACAGGTATGGGCAGTAACGTAAGTAAAACCAACATCTTGGGCCTATAAATTGAGGGTTAAACTAAAGAGAGTGAACCTATCGAGGTAAATCTCTGTCAGATCGAGCCCTGTACCAGCTTTGAAACTGATCTTCATGCCTTCGGGTGCTAATGGTTTCATTTTACCATTAACAAAGATCCGCAGCTCTAGCACAGTAAGCGTTGTTTGTGGACTGATGAGTCTGATATACTCGAGTGACTTTACAGAGCACTTTGTCCTGGAGGTTAGTGGCTTCTTCTGGTCAACCAACTGGAGCAGGAGCTTTCTAGCTGTGACCACAACCCTATAACCTACCCCCAACCAGGGATGTGCCATCCTGCCATATATAGGTTAGGAAAGACGGTTCACGGTTGTACAGCTTTCTGACCTTTCCATCCATTTTTCACAACAGTCGAGCGTGAGGTAAATAACTGATGGGGACCTGCCACTTGCCTCCTGAACCAGTGGTATACCACACTTCGTCAACTGGAACATTGCCAAGGTCAACAGTACACCGTCATGTGTCATCGGTGGGGCAGGGTCCGCAGCTGGCTGGACCAGATGAAAGCTGAGGTCAGCATCCAGAGGGTTGATGTCAGCCACTGTCGTCTCCGACACCGCAATCAAGGGTGAATCACTTCTTCAGGAAATTGTAGCGAAACACGATCTTGTCGTCATTCCTGTCTCGACCCAGATACTCCTTGGAGACATCTTTCAAGTCAGTAAGCTCTACGCCATCACCATCGATGGGATGGAGCGAGAATGTCTTTGAGTCTGTCCCATACTGTAGGGTGAATGACTTGCCGTTGCTTTCCTTAACCTTGGCAGTATTGTACATGTCCAGCAGATCGACACGACCTGTTGAGTGAGCAAAGGTTGGCTCTATCTCACACAGGTGGGTTTAACTCGAGCATGTAGCCATAACGATTTTCCGACCGCGGCTTGGCGAGAATGTGATCAGGCCATCTTTAGTGGGTAGACGGGTGGTACAGTACCGTGTAGAATGGGTCCTCTTCGTGGTGGCTCACCATTCCAACACCTACATGCATGCCGAGGTGCTACATCCACCGCTGGGCAGTGCCTGTCACAGTTCACTGACAGAAGTGTGGCTAGATGTGATAGAATACCTGCCGTGAACGAACAGCAACCTGTGTGAAAGCAATCAGCCCAAATCTGTTCACGCCCTTAAAGTACCTGTTTGACAGCTCCACCTGATGCTCATTTAGAGTTTACGTTGCTGCTACTCGTTGACCTAGCAACATGATATCATACCTGACATATCTGTCCTTTGACAAAGTGCTGGGAAATGGAATAAAGGACTGCCCTCCATGGCCCCCGATGAGGTAATGGTACTGAAGGAACAGGGAACCCTACGGTCACACATTTGCTGACAAAAGGTGATTGATTACAGCAGGAGTGGCAGTATCAACATAACACCAACATGGTAAGGAGGCAAGGGGAACATAAAATGGTCTAAGAATGGGTGAGGCTGCTGTGGTAGATCACAGGAGAACTATACCTGTCTGATGAGGCTGATCAGGATCACACACATGATGATCCAGTAGAAGTCTCACGATGGGTAGAGGAGATACCACATGAGCGTAGGTACAGGAAAGCCAAACAAGCGTAGGTACAGGAAAGCCAAACAACGCCGTGATCAGAGGGACATGGTGAGGTTCCAGATGTCACAGCTCTGTCGGCTGCTGGCCCCTGACGTTGTGCTGGACAATGACTATGTAAGGGTCTGGTGTAGTTCGGATCGACCGGTCGGGTACTGGCCGTACCAGCTAAGCTGGGTATGCGGTGCTCGTCCTGGATTCATTCCCTGAACACGCCCCCCTGGGTAGAGCCATAAGCGTATATAGGCCTATGGGAGAGATCGCGTTGTAAAAATAACTAAGTTCGTTAAAGCGCACAGTGCGCATGAGCACGCTTCGATGCTATTTTTGATGGAGCACATAGTTTACGACCAAGATAGGATGACGCTTTTAGTGTACCGAGATGGTACCCTGTAATCCTTTTTGATTACCTGTTCCCGCTGAATCTGGCATTAATCAACACCAGAATTCGACGGGCTTTTTAAATCTGTAAACCATTTCAAAATCGGTTAAGAAATAGCTGCGTTATCCACGAAAACCCCTTCTTGATTATCTTCAAGATATTGCCGTGACGTCATAACCACGTGGACGCAGAACTTCTAGAATGTTCTTGAACATTCGACTGCGTTATTATTAGCTACGCGCTGATTGGCTGTTGCTCGACCGATGATTGGTTGGAGCCTGCGCCTGTTACGTCACGGGGAGTATAAAAGGAGACCAATCCAGAGATCGAGAGCATCCTCGGCCAGGGGCCGAATAGGTTGGACTTGTACTAGCTGCGATCGTCAGATATTACGCATATAACTTCGCTTCTGTCGGTTTTTCTCCCGTAGCTAGCAGTTGCCAACCCACTGCACTAAAACAATTTTGTAACTCCCTACTTGCAGGAGCAATTTGGAACTTTCTAATCATCGTTCACGAATATCAATATCTACTTCGTTCGGAATGCGAACTTGCAGTGAGGCCTTTACGGCCCGAATATGTGATTCTACAGATGTAGAGGCAGGATGTTCTTTGATGGATGACTCGCCGGATCTGCCGGCCATGCCTAAAAGTGGTATTTCAACCGTCCCCACACTAATGTTGTGTAGGTTCTTCTAACTTTCGACCGTAGCAAGTAAACTTTGCCCGGTGCGTCTTCAGAGCTGGCTGACATACCCAGCACCGTTAAGCTTTGTTTTGTATCTTCATTTGCATCTAACAACCCCCGCTTGTGATCGGGTTGTTGACAACTTCCATTGGTGTACGGGAACTTTCTTCACAGCAGTAATGCTATTGTATCTCTTGCTGACTACTCATTAGACATTCCATTGTGTTTACAGTCCTGAGCGATGTACTCCCGCCATGAGCTTCTTGCGGGAATCCTGTTTGCGGGAACCAACTTGCGGGAACCAACCCGCGGAAACTTTCCAGCTTCAGAGAATGCATCAACTCGTGTCAACTAAAGAATGACATATCAATTTCAGTAACACGATATCCTAACTTAAGAATGGCTACCGAGTATTCAAGTAACTATACTTTACATTTTAATTATTCAGCTAAATGTACTTTTCTAATTATATTGTATCCGTAAGAATGGTCCCGATGACTAAAAGGTACCGTACCAGTCTTAGGACCGCTAGTTATAATTTCCGTATATGTTTATAGTTATTCTCATTTTCAGTAGGGTGTTTTCACAAACCGCACCATAGTAGGTTCGTTAACCTGTACTAAGACATATAATTCTGATCATTTGATATTGTATTAATTGTTCTGGTTAGTTTATATATATATATATATATATATATATATATATATATATATATATATATATATATATATATGGCCAGTAGCCATCAGTTCATATGTTTTGTTTATTTATAGAAAATATATGGCAGCACTTTCTCCCGCCATCAACAATGTTTCACTGAGGTCGCTGTCCGTGCTATAACTTTGTTTAGCCCGGCATGCTACTGACTAAACCGTTTCTATTCAGCTCAATAGGATAGGTTTAATATGATTAGAGACAATTTCTTCGTTAGGAAACCTGTAGTGTACTGTAGTTCGGATCGACCAGTCGCGTACCGGCCGTACCAGCTAAGCTGGGTACGCGCCACCGTCTAGGATTCATTTCCTGAACACGCCCCTCTGGGTAGAGCTATAAGCGTATATAGGCCTATGGGAGAGAGAGCGTGTCTAAAAACGACTAAGTTCGTTAAAACGCACTATGCGCATGCGTGCGCCAGGACACTGTTTCTATGGAGCACGTAGTTGTGACCTAGATAGGATGGCGCTTAAAGTGTACTGAGCGGGTACTCTGTAATCCTTATTGATTGTCTGTTCCCGTTAAATCTGTCATTAATCAAGACCAGAATTCGACGGGCTTTCCAAATCTGTAAACCATTTCAAAATCGGTTATCCAGGAAAAACTATTCTTGATTATCTTCAAAATATTGCCCTGACGTCATAACCACATGGACGTAAAGCTTCTAGAATGTTCTAGAACGTTCGACGACGCTATTATTAGCTGTGTGCTGATTGGCTGTTGCTCGAACGATGATTGGATGAAGCCTGTGCCTGTGACGTCATGGAGAGTATAAAAGGAGAAGCGATCCAGTGATCGAGAGCATCCTCGGCCAGCGGCCGAACAGGTTGGACCTGTACTAGCTACAATCGACAGATATTACGCATATGACTTCAGTTTCCGTCGTGTTTCCGTAGCTACCAGTAGCCAACCCACCGCACTAAGACAGTTTTTGTAACTCCCCATCTGCGGGAGTAATTTGGAACTTTTGATAATCGTTCATGAATACTACATCTACATTCGGAACACAAACTTGCGGTGAGGCCTTTGCGGCCTGAATATGTGAGTCTACAGATGTAGAGGCAGGATGTTCTTTGATGGATGACTCGCCGGATCTGCTGGCCATGCCTAAAAGTGGTATTTCAAACGGCGCCGCACCAATTGTATAGGTTCTTTCAACTTTCGACCGCAGCAAGTAAACTCTGCCCGGTGCGTCTTTAGAGCTGGTTGACGTACCCAGCACCGTGAAGTTTTGTTTTGTATCTTCATTTGCCTCTAACAAACCCCGCTAGTGATCGGGTTGTTTACACCTTCCATCCATGCCATCGGTGTATGGGAACTTTCTTCACCACGTAGTACTATCGTATCTTTTACTGACTGCTAGTTAGACATTCTATTAGGCCTACAGCACTAAGCGATGCACTCCCACCATAAACGTTCTTACGGGACTCTTGTTTGCGGACAACAGCTCGTGGGAACCAACCTGCGGGAACCAGCCTGCAGAACTTTCCAGCTTCCGGAGAGCGCATCATCTCACGTTGACTACGGATTGACGTGTCAATTTCAGTGACACGGTAGCCTAACTTGGGAATGACTACCAAGTATTCAAGTAACTATACTTCACCATTTAATTATTTCTCTATATAGGTTTTGTTAATTATCTCGTATCCGTATTAACGGTTCTGATGACTAAAAGGAACCATAGCAGTCTTAGGACCGATAGTTATAATTTCTGTATTTGTTAATAGTTATTTTCATTTTCTTTCATTCGTTAACCTGTATTAATATATATATCTTAATCGTTGACACCGTATTGATTGTTCTGGTTAGATTATGTATGTATATGGCCAGTGGCCATCCGTTAACTTATTTTGCTTAAGTTATAGAAAATATAGGAATGCAGTGCACATAGGAAACACTATACAGCAACATTTATATATGCAGCATTTTCTCCTGCCACCAACAATTTTTGACTGAGGTCGCTGTCCGTGCTATAACTCTGTTTAGCCCGGCATGCTACAAACTAAACCTTTTCTATTCATCTCGATAGGATAGGTTCAAAATGATTAGACACAATTTCTTCATTACATACTGTGTAATATACTCTTCTCTTCTGGCAGTGCGATAATCTAGCCCCACACTCTGGTAAGACTCATAACTCCAAGATTGTGTCTCTCTTCACATTCCTCTTAGCCTTGTGGCTTCTTAATTGTTTGGATGTCCCTATCCGCATCATGGGCTGATCCGACTCTGAGAAACTATTGGGGTTTCCAAGCGGTGATGGCTAGGGTGCGGTATCACATACACATTCCCGTGTATCTTCGGATACTTAGTAGATAGTACTTTAAGCCAATGTAGGAAAGCACTGCGAAAACACATGTATTAATTATTATTTTATTTACTGACAACCCTCCCGCACCGTAGTGCAAAACTGGCAACTTGTATATAAACCTAACGACAGGTTAAACGGTTAGTTTCATAGGACCCTGTGACGGGCGAGATACGTATTCTCACCGAATTCTGTTAAAATGTCTGGGCATGATATTCAGTTCTGCCACGCCCTTATGGGAAGGACATTTACGGTATGCATTCGTCTCTCTTATCCCCACCATAACGATAGGAGATATGGCCTAATAATTCTTCCGTAAAATGTAAACCATGTCTTGTAATGTTTCATGTGGTTGCGAAGCAGAATGCCCGGATTCTCACCCAGTTCGGAGATCCCACCAAGTAACATGTATGAGCGCTGTCTACAGTATTGATGTCCTCGGGCATCTGTTCTCCATGACAGCCATGTCTAATAGCTAGGTAGATATCAGCCAGTTGCGGCCTAAACTAATTCTTGTTTTGAAAACAACTAAAAGGAATTAAGCAAAGCAGAAGGCCTGCAGAAATAAAGCGGCAACTACTAACTCAGCATATTAGGAATCACATAAGACGGTGACGAAGGAATCCATCGGGAATCTTCCGTTCCGTCTTCACGTAAAACAGTATGCACCCCTATAGTCTTAATCTCACTAGGTATGGTCTTTTCTTTCTACAGCATTTTTGGTTTGAAATATTAGAGTGGGCCCATTTTTGCCTACTATTCTTCTCCCACTTTAAGCCGTGGCGACACCGTCCTGAGACGGAGGCCTGCGCGAGGCACTTGCCTCTCGCAAGGATTCAGCGATGACGGTCCATGCCAGGATAATACTCCTCACCCAAACTAGCACTAGGAGTAGTGCCCGCATGAGGCACATCACTTTTTCGTCTGAGATAGCCTTCTTCCTTTCAGCTTAGAGGTATAATAACTTATATTAAGTTAAATAGCTATGTCTTGTGTATGGGAGCCTCCCTTGCGGGGATACCTCTGCGGACCTACGAGTCTGTGTGGTACCTCCGGGAGCCCCATGTTTAAAAGTTCATCTACTGCCTCTATGTCTTGTATTTTCGTATGCTCTTATTGTAGTTTTATCTAGCATATTGTCAATTAGTTAGGTAAACGCATTGTATAGACTTATACATATATATATAGTCCGTAGATCACGAAATTGCTATGGACAGGCATACTGGTGACACAAATTCTTGGGATGAGACCGTTGTGTTTAATGTTCACGACAATGGTCGCACGGCCCCACCGGAACGATTGAGTTCCACCGGCCTTAGAAGCCAGATTTTGTTTCCCGCAGGGCAGTCTCGTTCAAGGTCCGTCACCTCGAGACTGGATGCTAACCAACATCATCACTCATCGTGCACTTACAGCGCGGGGAGTCAACATGAGACATCGGAATGTCTTGACACTACGCGGCGAGCTACAAGTGGCGCCCGATGTGGGGCTCGACGAAAAACAGTAAATACGTGCAGTGAACTCACGCCCACACCATATAGTGAGCTCAGTTCAATACCATCTCCGTTCAGCGAGGCCTCCATCGATCAAGAGGTAGCCTCATACAACGAATTCTCAGCACACATGCGCACCGACTATGCCAAAAATTCTGCGGAATCAACAACTCCGCACTATAACCTGTTTTCGCCTGTTAGCGATGGCACCTTTCGAGATACCTCACAGGCGGGAACAGAAATAGAACCATCTCGGACGTCCGCGACAGGCCAACTCCCATCAGGGCCGAATCGTGGATGACTCTGACAAAGACCCGACTACAGCCCTTCAGACTACTATCGTTCACCCGTGTCATCTATGGAGACAGTATGGCCGGGTGATAATCCACCACATAGACAACCTCCTGCACTGCCCCCTTCTAGCGAAACGCTATATTCAAGGGGAACACTGCAGAGTCATCGGGATGAATCGGCACCACCATTTCACTGGTATATTAGCCATGCCACATATCATAACCGTCAGCCACTTGCACCACTGCCATATGAGGAATGACAATCCTCACTGCGGGAGGAGTGACCGCGCACTCTTCACCACAATCCACCTTCCGTTCACAGACCCATGCCGGTCTATGGCTCAACAAATGGGGCGGACTCAGTAAATTGGAGTACGTATGTTCTAGTTCCTCGGCATTGGCATTGACGGGAGACACCAACACCACCACCACCCACACCACGACCAACTACAGTTCAATCCTCAACTTCTCAGATACCCGCACCACCCGGATTTCAACCACTTCACTCTTCCCACGGTTTTGGCCGAGTCATCCTCCCTCCCGAATTTAGCGGGGAGAATGACTGGACCAACTATAAGATCCAGTTCGAAATAATAAGTCGGACTAACTGCTGGGACGATAGAGAGATGGGTGAGTATCTTGCAGCAAAACTTTCGAGAAAAGCCCTGCAAGTTCTTGCGGATCTGGGAACGGATTGTACACCCACCTACACCCAAATTGAACGAGCACTCATGGAGCGATTTGGCGACACAGCTCTTGGAGAAACTAGTCGTCTGCAACTTAAAAATCTTCGACGACGCGAGGGAGAAACTCTTCCTGAGTTAGCTAGCCATATATTCGAAGGCTAGTCACCCACGCATATCCGAGCACCAATATGGAGGGAGTACTTCACTTGCATCTCGATACTTTCATCGATGCATTAAGCGGTGAACCCGCTCTAAAAGAAAAACTATTTCTCAGCGACCACAGAAGTTTGGCCCAAATAACGGCAACCGCGGTTCGTATCGAGAACTTTCTAGAGCAGGAGAAAACTAGCCGGTGCCAACTCCATCCTATCAATGAGATAGAGGGTGCAGGTATCGCCCCGCCCACTAGTGCTCCCCCCAGATCAGCAACACCAACCGTACAGACACCACCACCATCAGATACGCAGAAGACCAGTCAGAATCAAGCGCTTGGAGGTGGAGGCCGTGCCCGCAAAGGAGGGTACAGCGGAGCCCCAGGGTGTGGAAACCAGGGCAACAACAATAACAATGGCAACATGAGAGAGCGGATAGACGAGATCAATAAGCAGATCTCCGCACTCACCAATTTGGTAACCACACTCAGCACTAACCTCGCCACCACACAGTTTAGAACAGCAAACACTACCAGCACCGCACCGCCACTGAACACCTGTTTCGGATGCGGTCAGCCAGGACATTGGAGGGAGCTGTGTCCTAACCGACCTCCCTCCACAATGCCTGCTACAGACCGCAGCACACCGCAACCAGAGAAACAGTCAAACTCCTAAGGGTACCGAATTACATGGAGCCACATCGGTGCCTGTATCCTTCTCCCGGCTCAACTGCGGCTTTCACGCAACAACATTCAGTGACTAATCATCATCCACAGAAATCAGCTTTCACACCAACACCAAATTGCACGGCTTCCAATATGTCCGTGCCTACGTTACCCCCCCCCCCAGCCGCAGCAAGGACACCGCCTTCTTTCTCCATACACGACAAACCTTCTTTCCTATGTAAAACGGCAGTAGTAGGTTGTAGTACCTCCGCTGAAACAATTTTTTGAAAGCACCACAACCTGCCACCAAGACACCAGATTCTCGGTGCCCTCTGGTGGTATGCAGAGCACCACCCCAATCAGCATCATCTTCCGCATCCACAGACAGTAGTGATTCGGGAGAGACCATTCATTCCACCTCATGGATTCGCAAGTGCTGACATAGACGGAGGAACGCACATCCATGGAGACCGCGCTGTTTCTTCTGTGCTTCAACAAAACATCCTATGAAGCATTGCCGGAAATGGCTTGCACAGGTAGAACTTATCCGTCATCCCGTATGTGCCGCTGTCTATACCAATACTGCTCACACAGAAACGACAACAACATCACCACCATTGCTACCCCCAGCTCCGTCTTCACCGCAGCCTACACCCCAGCGGAGATGACGAACTGGCCCATTCCTCACTCAGCCACCTGCAACATTACGAGTAGCAATATGGAGACAGTCGGAATATATACAGAGTGATGCTGCTTCCAAGCCATTATCGCAGACAGCATCATTGGAAACTCTTCCGCAGGTTCATCGAAAAGTAATCTATAAATGTGCCTGTCTGTTTAGTGGCATTTCTACAAGGGCCACCGTCGACACAGGAGCTTCTATTACAGTTTTTAACCAGCGCTTATATGAGAGCATCTCACCTCATAAAAAGCCACCCTTAAGCCTACAAATATTTACCTACAGACGGCTACGAGAGCAGATGTACCCGTGGCCGGTGTGGTTAATTTAGTCATTCAAATAGAGGGAATGCAATTCATTCAGAGAGTTGTCATCGCCTCCATTCATAACGACGCCCTACTTGGCTCTGATTTTCTCAGTGCCAGCGAAGCCATCATACACTGCAGACAACAGGAACTCGACATACACGGCCGACGAATACCTCTCAGACCAGCATCGTCATTATATGATACGTGTGCAGTAATACTATCAAGTACTGCCACGGTTGAGCCGGGACAGGAACGGATCCTATGGGCCACCGCACCACAGTTAGGAAGCAACACACACATCGCCATGCTGGAACCCGACCCTGATTATATGATCACATCACAATGCGCAATTCCCCGCATAATAGTGGACACCACTGATAACGGGAAGATACCCTTTAGAGTGTTCAATGGTACCGCAGATCCCATCACCCTGGAACCAGGAGTACGCTGCGGCCATTTAGTGGACATAATTTCACTGGAAACACCTGCACTTTCTGATACAACATCACCGCTGCCTGATGATTTACCGGAACATCTACACGATTTATATCTGCGTGCCACTGTTGGATTACTGCAATCACAAAAACAAGAAATTCGGAAACTATTACATAAATATTGCGACACTCCATCGATACAGGCAATAATCACCCTGTACGACAACCAGTACGACGTTTTCCCGTTCACAAAGAAGCGGAAGCACACCAACAAGTAAATGACATGTTGCGAATGGGTATTATCGAACCCTCAGCTTCTCCATGGGCTAGCCCTATAGTGCTAGCAGACAAAAAGGACAGAACATTGCGATTTTGTATTGACTACTGCCACCTTTATGATCTTAGCGTTAAAGACACATCCATTACCTCAGATAGATCAGGCCTTGGATTCCTTGTCCAGAGCCAAGTGGTTTTGTACCCTTGATTTAGCTAGCGGGTACTGGCAAGTAGCCATGGATGAAGCTGATATGGAAAAGACAGCATTCGTTTGTAGGGACAGTCTTTTCCAATTCCGCAAGATGCCCTACGGGTTGTGCAATGCTCCCGGAACTTTTGAACAACTCATTGAGCAGGTATTAACCACACTGCAATGGGAGATCTGTCTCTGTTACATCGATGACGTAATCGTCTTTGGACCCATGTTTGAGTAAACCTTAATCAATTTAGACACCGTGCTATCAAGATTCCGCACGGCTAATTTAAAACTCAAACCAAAAAAATGTCATCTCTTCAGACAGAGCGTCGAGTTCCTGGGACACGTCATATCCGGTGATGGAGTGGCTACACAGCCATCAAAAACTAAGGCAGTAGCAGAGTGGGCAAGGCCCTCTTCAGTTACAGAGACACGGAGTTTCCTTGGCTTATGCCAGTACTATCGCCATTATATCCGACATTTCAGCGCTCTACCAGATCACCGAGAAAGATCGACCCTTTGAGTGGACGAGTGAGTGTGAAGGCTCCTTCAAGGCGCTGAAGGAACTATTGACGACCGCCCTGATTCTTGCTCACCATAATCTAAACCTCGATTTCATCTTAGACACTGATGCGTCCACCAAGCGAGAATTATTGGCGGCAGTCCATTTCGTCAAATATTATAAACACTTCCTGTACGGGTGCCCTTTTACACTCCGTACAGACTATGCCTCACTACGGTGGCTCAGGAACTTGAAATATCTGGAGGGCCAGGTAGCGAGAGGGCAGGAATCCCTGCAAGCCTATAACTTTAACGTTGTTCACCGTCCCGGAAAATTGCATGGAAATGCCAACACCCTTAGCAGAATCGGCGCGGAGGCTGACCACGAAGAGGCCAACACCGTGACACAGTCAACACAGCCATCTCCGGTGTTCCCTGAATTGAGGTGCGCAGAGTGGAATCCAGAGAAAATCGCACACCACCAAACAACAGACGTGCAGACATGAAATATATACACATGGATTCAGGAGGGGATACGTCCTCCTAAGGAATCGGTGACACCTTTATCCCCCATGGCTAAATATTATTACCAACGGTTCGAAGAATGTCAATTAATAAATAACATTCTGTACATTAATGACCATTTGGTAGTTCCGGAAAGTTATCGAGAACTTATATTGAAACAACTACACGATAACGCCGGACATTGGCCGTGGAAAGGACTGTTGCCCATATCAAATTAAGATTCCACTGGATCGGGATTCGCGATAGTGTCAAGGCATGGGTTGCCAAATGTATCCCATGCCAAAGACGCGCTGTTGGCCAACACCATATCACACCATCTCAAATTAAGATTGTTGGTGCACTGTGGGAGCGAGTGGCTATCGACGTGCTCAGACCCTTGAATATGACGGAAATAAATACATCCTCGTATTACAAGATTATTTTACGAAGTGGGTAGAATGAGTTGCACTCCGATCAAGGAAGTAATTTTGAGAGCCGGCTCATATCAGAGCTCTGCAAATTATTCAATATCGTCAAAACAAGGACAACTATGTAATGCCCCTGGAGCGATGGGATGGTAAAGAGATTCAACAGAACTCTTGCGGAGATGCTTACCAAGGAAACATGCCTTGATTGTAGAGACTGGGATCTATGGCTCCCATATGTGCTCATGGCTTACTGCACTTCGGAACATTCCAGCACGGGCTACACCCCTGCTCAGTTAATGTTAGGCTGTGAATTAGCCTTGCCCCTGGACCTGGCCATGCCATGGATATCAGGGGAGAAAAATTCACCATCTCTATGTTGAACTCTTGCGGCAAAGAATAGAAGAAGCCCATGAGTTAGTGAGCTAAACACTATCCACCGCACACTGGCGGCAAAAGACATGGCACGGCTGGAGAGTGCATGGAGATCCATATGAAGCACGAAGAATGGTTTGGGTACACGATTCACGACGGTCTGTAAACGTGCCAAGTAAACTGAGTGGAAAGGCCCCTATGTGGTAGTAGGTCAGACCAATTAGTATAAAAGGAGGAAGCGCGCTCTGAAACTTTGTCTTCCCATCAAAACTCGACACCAGGGAAGAACACAGCATTAGGCTTCCTTCGTGTCGCAAACTAAATTCTGCTGTTTTTCTTATTATTATTTTGTTATTATATTTGGCCTGGAAAGTTATAAACCATGAAGAGATAAAGCATTAGGTTTTGAATAAAGTTCCCACAACTAACTACCATGCGGGAACGAGATGTCACTTCTTGAAGATCTCGCGTTGTCGGATTCCGAAGAAGAATCGGTGCCAGTTCAGAAGTGGTCCCGTGTAGCTCATTGTTGACTAGCGGAGAGCCATGTATCAGAACTTTCACTAGGAAATCCAACTGCACCCTTCATATTAATAAGGATCATCTCTTTCAGTCAGCCTTTTGTGTGACGTGCCAGTACCTCTACACTGCTACTCGCTACGGGATCACTCACGCGCTCTGTCATCATCATCGTGTGTTGGAAGTGATGTTAGTTCCTGGGAAAGAGAACGCGAATCGTGCCGTTCTTGCCACTCGGTTCGAATCTCGTCTCCCGGTCAAGGTTCTCCCGACTGAGGAAATGGCCCGCACGAAACACACCATGCGTAGATATCCCGTTGGACATCGTCTTCCCGTGGCTATAGCAAGTAACGTACCGACAGCCAGACGTGCAATTCTGCCCGCAGTTGCGTCTGGAAGTGTTACGCCAGTACCTATCACTTCATCCACACTGGTCTCGAAGCAAAGTAGGAAGCAGAAATCTCCTGTAAAATCCAGTACCGCAGCTCCCGCATCAGTTACTAGCCAGTCAGCTACGGTTACCACACCCACCACCGTAGAATCACAGACAGTAGTAGCCAGTCAGCCAATCTCAGTGGTGATTACGACACCTGCAGAGATAGACTTACCATAGACGGGACCATCACAGCCTGTGACAATCAGCGTAACTCCGACCCGTGTTATTCAGTATCCGCCTCCTTGCCTTTCTGACCCCGCAGTCAGGAAGCGCACCACGCCAGAACGTCCATACGTGGGAAGAAACGGATCACCCACACACACAGGATATCCATCCCGTACCGAACATTACTGCTAGTAGTCTGCTAAAGTATGCTAAGTTCCGAAAGATGTCATCTCCTGCCGTATCCGTTCCCGTACCACGTCTTCAGCCGACAGTATAGCTCACAGCCATCACCGCGACAACTACAGCGACCACCACGCCAGCTACAACCGCCATCATCACGTCAGCTCCCATCACCACCGCATCAGCAACATTGGCAACTACTAGTACTGCCGCTGCTACACGGACAGATATCCTGGAACCATCAGTAACTGTGAGAGACATCATGGATGCCCATATTTCCGCCACCATCACTTCGGATGTTTTGGACAGTGCCAATAATAATAATGATGAGAGCATTTCAGCAATGACAGTGCATTCACCGCGACCTACCACCGTCAGTCGCGGGACCCAAACTCGATGGGGAAATTTAGCTTCTGAGGTGTAATCGTGTATAAATCAGCAGAAATGTTAATAGGCGATTCGTGGAAATGTGTTAATTATTACTTTATTTTTGACATACTTTTCTTCTTATTATATATGTTAGATCAATTGAATCCCGTCCCTAGGATGACTACGGTTATCCTACACAGCCGCACACTTTAAGTGTCCGGTTGTGTCTCATACAAAATGAGCACTGCGGACTCTAATGTTGTAAGAACGTCGTGTGCGACGTAAAGAATGCAACCTCCCGCAGTGGAATAATGTCACAATCCCGTCATGCAGTCTCAGTCACGCTGAGGCTGCCTGATAAACCAGTTTTAAGTTATTGTTATATCTTATTTTTCTTATTAATTTTCTTCCTGTCTTGGATGTCAGGACGGATATGGGGTCAGCGAGAGCTGCCTGTTGCGGACCCACAAGGGCTGGCCGCAAATAGATATTTTAGATAGATATATAATAACAATACTAGGTGATACGTGTTGCGTGCCCCTTTATTTACCCGGGGTACGCAAGTAATTCGATGTGATTATTAAAAACATACCTCATAAGGGTATGTTACATATGTAATATGTATATACCTTGTCTTTTTGTTATTATATTTGTATAAATTTAAATTTAAATTGTGGTACGTTGAGCTTGGGTGTTCTTTGCGGAGATTATGATTATCTGCACTAACGGGAACACCCATGCGATGGACTAAGATGGATGTAATTGCCGTTTTAAGCGCTGTACTGGGGAGGTTTTACGGAATTCCCTTATGACGTCATTTTCACGCGTGCGCAGATGACTGGCCGTCAAGCGTACAGCCAGCCGCTCACTGCTTTGTTAGTAAACAACATTACACTGCTGCCGTTGACGCTAACCAAAGCTATGCAGATTGCAAGTTTACGTCAGCTCTACTGGTAAAGCTGGCCGAATTGGCAATTCTAACATCAAATACTAGTTTACTATTAGTGGGGCGGATATGTAACAAATTTGAGGTAAGATGTTCCATTCTGGCAGAAAGCATGAAATTTGGCATATAAGTGGTTTAAGGTATGCTGAACATAATTAGATGCGGTGCCACGTGATTCTACAAAGGGAACCCATTCAAAATGGCGGATTCAAAATGGCCGCCTTCCCAGCGGAAAATCTGCATTACTCAAGTTCTAGATGGAGTAGAGGGCTGGATTTGATGTCAAATTAAGGGTTTCTTGGGTCACTGGTTATGATTTTACCCATTACAATACTCTAAATAGATAAACATGCTGAAAAATATATTATTATTATTATTATTGTTGTTGTTGTTGTTGTTGTTTTTGTTGTTGTTGTTGTTGTTGTTGTTGTGGTAATCGTCGTCGTCGTCGTCGTCGTTGTTGTTGTAACATTTGTAAATTAATAGTATTATTGCTAAACGTTTGTACACACATGTTCCGGGCGGAACATTTTAGAAACAAGTTTTCGCTACTCTAAACAATTGGTTCTCCAGTAAAAGTAATTGTATGCCAGCCCCTCGCTTAGCCAAGCATTATTTCGTTGCTGATTTCCATATAATTATTGTAGTTTCCTAAACTCACACTGACTATTTAAATATATCAGGAGAATACAGAGCTGCATAGCAATCACGCACACGCGTTTTGTGCTCTGCTTATAGACAGAGACAATAGCCTATTATATTCTCGCATTCAAGTCAATATGTCAAAGAAAGTGAAATTAACATCTGATCCCACAGTGGATTTAGCACACACGAACTGGTCTCTGTGTGTTATTTGCCAGCAGTCAGCGAGAGGCCAATTTCCCGTTGTATGTAGAGACATTGGGCAAGATTATCCCGTGGATGTTTACCCTGGATCATGTACACTATGTACGATGGCTCAGCATCCATGTGGCTGATCTGTTGCAATTTGAGAACCGATGCCCACTTGTACATAGGAAATTTGTTGAAGGAAACTTCGTTACTCAGAAAACGGCTCACAAGTTCTCAGCCTTGGCACATGATCAAATCCACGAGCAGCAAAATGCTATTCTGAAGGGCGATGGTGGAATTATCGGAATCACAGAAAATGAAGCTGCTTTGAAACGATGGATGGTGTCAGGCTCAGAAATAGGAAGGATGATGAGCGAGCACGAAGTGAAACATCAATGATAACTGTCACCATGAGCAGATTCCGAGTAAGCAGAAATTGTTTGCTTTAAACACAATTTGTCTTATTGATGCAATCGAGGAAATGGGAAACCCATTTTTAGATGACAGTTTTGACTTAGTGACTCTAGATACCAAAGTCATTATGTCCGAGTCTGTAGTGAATGCGATCCGAACAGCAGAAGAACTAGGCATCAGACAGTGCCACGCATTCGTTGCAGATCGACTATCTGTATCATCAAAATCGGTATATGACCCAATCCAAAAGAACAATTTGGCTTTGTTCAAATCAAAACAGAGGAAGAGTGCCAGAACCAACAAGAAACTTGATGCAATGAAGAGAGATGTACAGTTATTCTCTAGACTACATTTCCTGCCAATCCAGAGACGGAGACCTTAATTCATTCTTTGTGCATGAGAATCAGCCATGGCCCCCATCACTTGCTGAGAGCAACGCAATGCGCCAAGGTAGCAAATCAGATCTGATGGGATGTTTGGAGGCATTAGTAGCTCGTGCAGCTGATTGTCCAGAGGTTGAAGTGAAGATCATTGACGGAGCAGCTATGATGCAATCTAGATCACAAGAAATCAAACATGGTTGTGAACACATTTGGAGATTTTGCAGAGCACGTCTTCCTCCCACACATTGCTAGATAACTACAGACGGTTAAAAGATTGGATATTGTATGGGACGTGTATAAGGCGGGAAGCTTGAAGGCACACGCTAGAGAATTACGGGGACATGGTGAAGCTCTTCGTGTTGCATCGAGTACCCCTCAAAATTGGAAAACTTTCCTACGAGTTGATGCAAACAAAACAGGCCTCTTCACCTTTCTCGCACATACATTGGAGTCATTCGAGCTACCAGAAGGAAAGATACTCGTCACAACATGTGAGGAAAACGTGCTGATGAGGCCAGAGCATGACGTCTCACAACTCGCGCCATGCATGCAAGATGAAGCAGATGGTAGAATGTTGCTCCACGCCTTCCATGCATGTCACCAATGTTATCGAACAATAATGATTCATGCTACAGATACAGACGTCGTAGTCCTAGCCATACGGACAGCAAACCTTCGTTATGGGTGTGATCTCTGGGTCGCATTTGGCCATGGGAAGACCTTCCGCTATGTATCAGCTCATGGCATTGCAACAGTTTTGGGTGCAGAAGCGTCACAAGGACTGCTATTTATGCATGCTTTCTCTGGGTGTGACACTGTGTCTGCATTTAGTGGGATTAGCAGGAAGACAGCATGGGAAGTTTGGAGGACTTCAGATCTATTCAAGTCACCATTTAGGAGACTGTCTGATGCCCCGGCGTCTCTGTGTGACAATGACATGGAAACGCTGGAGAGGTTTGTCGTACTACTGTACAAACGCATATCACCATTGTCAAAGGTTAATGAGGCACGAAAACAGCTTTTCGATTTGGCAACAGACAGCTAGAAAACATTCCTCCGACCAGTGCAGCTCTGCTGCAACACACCAAACATGCTGCGTTCCAGGAAGGTCATCTTTGGGGCCAATCACTCCACGCAAATGCAAAAACACCATCGCCAGCTGACTGGGGTTGGGTCAGAGATGGAGACACTTGGTCACCGCAATGGAGTTTGCTTGCAGATGCATCTAAGGCATGCCGGGAACTCGTGAAATGTGCTTGCAAAAGTAATTGCACTGGCAGATGCAAATACTATAAATCCAACTTACCTTGTACACAGTTGTGCTCATGCGGTGCACAGTGCGTGTGATGTCTGTGATTCATGATTCAACAATCAACAGCATCATGTATAGCCTTGCACACTCTAATAGGATAATTGGACGTATCTATAATGACCATTACTTGGTTCGATATTAAGAAATCAAGTAAAATTTAAACTATTTCTAGTTGCTATATTGCTTTTGTTCTCAAGAGATGGATCTTTTAGATAACACATCTTAAAGAGCCACCGTCTTTTGACATCAAACACAGGTGGTCGCTATGGAAGGATTGATATTTACATATTTAGAGTATTGTTGTGAGTAGAATTATAACGATTGACCCACGAAACCCCTAATTTGACATTAATCCCATCTCTCTACTCCGTCTAGAGCTTGAGTAATGCGAATTTTCCGCTGGGAAGGCGGCCATTTTGAATCCGCCATTTTGAATGGGTTCCCTTGGTAGAATCACGTGGCACCGCATCTACTCATGATCAGGATACCTTAAACCACCTGTACGCCAAAGTTCATGCTTTCTGCCAGAATGGAACATCTTTTTCACATATCTGCCCTACTATATGCATTTTTATACCCCGCCAAAAAATTTGGCGGGGTATTATGTAATGCCGCCGTCTGTCTGTGCGAGCGGGCGGGCGGGCGGGCGGCAGAGTGGTTTCCAGATGATAACTCTGTTACCGTTTGTTGGATCGCATTGAAACTTTATAGGGTGGTTTGACTTGCTCTTGGGAAGAAACTTCTCGAACGATGATCTGAAATCTAAGATGGCCGCCAGCCACCGGCGGCCATCTTGAAAATTGGTTTCCGGATGATAACTCCGTTACCGTTTGGTGGAGCGCATTGAAACTTCATAGGGTGGTTGGACTAGGTCTTGAAAAGAAACCTATCGAAATCAACGATGATCCAAAATCCAAGATGGCCGCCAGCCACCGGTGGCCCTCTTGAAAATTGGCTTCCGAATGATAACTCTGTTACCGTTTGTCCGATCGCATTGAAACTTCATAGGGTGATTGGACTACGTCTGGGTAAGAAACCTATCGAAATCAACGATGATCCTAAATCCAAGATGGCCGCCAGCTACCGGCATCCATTTTGAAAATTGGTTTCCGGATGATAACTCTGTTACTGTTTGTCAGATCGCAGTGAAACTTCATAGGGCGGTTGGACTACGTCTGGGGAAGAAACCTCTAGAAATCGACGACGATCCGAAATCCGAGATGGCTGCCAGCCACCGGTGTCCATCTTAAAAATTGGTTTCCGGATGATAACTCCGTTACCGTTTATCGGATCGCTTTGAAACTCCATGGAGTTGTTGGACTAGGTCTGGGGAAGAAACCCATCGAAATTGACAATGATTCGAAATCCAAGATGGCTGCCAGCCACCGGTGGCCATCTTGAAAATTGGTTTCTGGATGATAACTCTGTTACCGTTTATCGCATCACTGAAACTTCATAGAGTGGTTGGACTAGGTCTGCGGAAGAAGCCTATCGAAATCGACAATGACCCAAAATCCAAAGTGGCACCCAGCCACTGGTGGCCATCTTTAAAATTGGTTTCCAGATGATAACTCCGTTATCGTTTATCGGACCGCTTTTAAACTTCATCGTGTGGTTCAACTACGTCTGGTGAAGAAACCTATCCAGATTGACAATGATCTGAAATCCAAGATGGCCGCTAGCCACCTGTGGCCATCTTGAAAATTGGTTTCCGGATGATAACTCCGTTACCGTTTATCGGATCGCTTTGAAACTTCATAGAGTGGTTGGACTAGGTTGAGGAAGAAACTTATCGAAATCGACACTGATCCAAAATCCAAGATGGCCACCAGCCATGGGCTGCCATCTAGAAAGTTGGTTTCTGGGGTCGGTGGAATATGTCTGGTGAAGAAACCTATCGAAATTTACGACAATCCGAAATCCAATATGGCCGCCAGTCAGTGGCAGCCATCTTGAAAATTGGTTTCCGGACGATACCTCCTTGACTGTTTAGCGGATTACTTTGACACTTAATAAGGATTACTGGTCTGAAGAAGAAATAAATATTTTCTGATAGCTGTCATTTATTAGTTTGTCATCATGGCGGGGTATTATGCGCCGTTTGCGGAGCTCTTGTTAGAAATATATTATTGATTATATGGACATTAGAAGGCAAAATACTACTGCGATGATATGTCAGCAAACGCCCAACACCATCAGCGCATGTGGATCCTGGTAGGCTATAGTACCAATACAAGGGCCTGCTCGATAGATAATATTTACGAATGCGCCCAAGATGGCTATATATGGCACTACTGTCATAATGAGTATCAGTGTGTGCATAAGAGAGAGAGAGAGAGAGAGAGAGAGAGAGAGAGAGAGAGAGAGAGAGAGAGAGAGAGAGAGAGAGAGAGAGAGAGAGGAGTGGGGGTGTTGGGTAGGTGTGTACATGCATGTGTGTCTGTCTCTGTTTGTATGTATGAGGTATAAACCACACACGCACGCACGCGCACACATACCACCACCACCACCCACCAACCTCACCATACGGACAATTTTGGAGACGAGCGAGGCTGGCAAAGATATGAGTTTGTCACACAAACACACACACGCACGCACACACTTCGAGTGTCTAATTTGAATTAGAAAATCTGAAATTCCATATTTACCTCCCACCCCACCCGCCCCAAACACCACCTACCCCATAAAATGCAGGTGACGCTATCTCATGACATATAGATTTCGAAATTTATTCTGGGGAAGAACCCTGTACCCATATTTAGGTTGGCTTTGCACACAAGCCACACCCCATCCCAATCCTGCCCTTGAGGTGGTGGGGGTGGAAGATGGAGGATGGTGGACTGCATTAATTCCCACCTGCATCCCAGTAAATAAACAAGAGGCCCAAGAGCCTGTGGCGCTGACCTAGACCATTAGCATTTAAACCATTTGGATTTAAATAGATATGATGGATAATTTTGGGAAAATCCAAGATGGCCACCCACAAAATTTACCAATCAAAATTCTGAATAGATATTCTAGCCTACCTTGATAGGGTCATTCTAGCCAAATTCGTTTGAAATATGTCAAGCAACTATGGAGAAACAGCGTTTTGACAATTTCTGGTAAATTTGTCATAAAATCTAAGATTTTCACCGAAAAAATTGATGAATCAAAATTCTGAATGGAAGTTCTGGCGCCAACGACCATAGGGTCCTTTCAGCCACATTTGTTGAAATCGCTCAGAATGGTAAGGAGAAGAAGCATTTTGACAAGTTCCAGTACATTTTTCATAAAACCTCAGATTTTCGCCCAAAATATTGATGAATCAAAATTCTGAATGGAGCCTATGACCATAGGGTACATCCAGCCAAATTTGGTTGAAATCGCCCAAACAGTTAATGAAGAGTAGTGTTTTAAAGCAAAAGTTGATGGATGGACGACAGACGGACGGCCAATAAGGGATACGCCCACTTGGCCTTTCGGGTGAGAAGGTGAGCTAACAATAATTAATTTCAATTTGATTATGAATTAATTAATCAATATGCAGGAAACTACTCAGAGCATCTCATTTTCCAATTATTATAGGGGAAGGGTCATGACACCCCTCCCTACGCCCACCACCATTGGGAACCCCACCCAGACCATGACTGCTAGGTTGGATACACCCCATAATAATCTTAAATCCACCATGACACAGTTGATGAATTTACTATTAAACTCTCCAGACTTATGAGTGTTGTTTTCACAAATTGTGTAATTTGTGGGGTTAGTGACAGAAACCCCCAACAGACCCCCCTTTAGTGGGTTGGTCTGTAGTTTTATTAACCACTATAAAAACACAATTACCGTTCAATCACTACTTGCTAAATCAAATATCTGCATTTAGCTATCAGAATAAAATTTGTATGCTCGCTTACATACTCCCTAATGCCAATACCATCACCATGTAGACCCTCAACCAGGCTTCTGGAAGAGGGACCCCCTGCATTAGCCTTACGATAGACTGGCACCAGTCTGTTCTCACTCCTTGGTGACGCTTGTCACTAAGCACGCTAGCTCATGCGCAGTAGGTCCTAAACGTGAAAACTGATTCACTTTTCTAAATTTAAGTGCCATATATCCAGCCTAGATTCTCAAATTAATAGCCAGCGGGGTGGCTGAGACCGGGTTGTAGTGATTGAACGGTAAGTATGTTTTATAGTGGTTAATAAAACTACAGACCAACCCACTAAAGGGGGTCCGTTGGGGGTTGATATTACACCACAAAAAAATCCATTACCGTTCAATCACTACTTGCTAAACCCGTAGATTTGGTCAATGTCCCACTACGAAACAATGGTGGGAGGAGATTTGAGAATCCATAAGCAAGGATAAAAAATCAAACAAGACAAACCAAATGTTGATAACAAAACATAATGGTGCATCTAAATCAATCACAGAGTGATTAACAACCAAATAAAACTTTAACCATAAAGAAATAAATAAAAACCAAAGAACAACTCTCACCATCACACGCAGACGCACGTTCCTAACGAAAATGGTGGGATGTGCTTGGTAAATGGTCTTCAGCATTTTTTGTTAAAATAGTAATGTTCCTAAAGAATGAAGCCGCTGCGCTCTGGTCTTTCAAATAAAAAGTGGTAAAAGTAGACTCGGATTTCCATCCTGCAACTTGCATAACTTCGTCTACAGAAGAGCCAGCAAAAAGAGCGAAAGAGGTAGCCATCCCTCTAACATCATGAGCCTTAATGTGAGAGAGATTGATTTGCTCAGGAGAAGCAATCTCGTAGCAGAGTTGAATGGTTTCACAAATCCATCTAGCAATAGATGCTTTAGAGACAGATCTGGCTACCCCTTCCGCATACGGAACCCAGAAATTGGACGGATCGGATCTGTTAAAATCAGTACAACGCTTATAAGCTTTAAGAGCTCTGACTGAACACTAAAATCTGTCAGACGGAGAAAAGGAAGATAAGGATTTTAAAATAATTGGCTTAGCTGGATAACGGTTTGATTGAGTTTTTGATTTAAAAAATCCCTTCTAGGATATAAGACCAAACTGTCTCCAGCCTCAATAAATCGATCCTTTTCAGCGGAAAAAGCATGGATCTCAGATCATCTTCTAGCAGAAGCAGAAGCCACTAGAAAAACAGCCTTAAAAGTTAAAAGCTTTAAGCTAATCGTAGAGATAGGTTCGAAATGATGACCTGCCAAAACCTGAAGAACCAAAGCCAAGTTCCAGGAAGGCAAAGGTTTAGCAATAGGAGGACGAATATTACCTAAACCTCTGATGAGACCATTAAGAACCTTAGTATCTTTAACATCAGCGTTTAACAAACAAGGAAGAGAAGATGCTAAAGAAAATCTATATCCTCTAACAGTGTTAGCAGTCAGATGAAGAGAATCGAACAGATAGGATAAAAATCTAACACTTGGGAAATAGAAACAGAATCGGGCATGAGATCATGATTTGAACACCATTCTCCAAAAATCTTAAGTCGACCCTTGTAAACTCTTCGGGTCGACTCCCTCCTGGCCGAATCAATGATTTCCTGAGATCTTGCAGAAAATTTATTCTCAGGGACCGAGCACTCGATATTCTCCAAACATGCAGACTGAAGATTCCTGGGTTTGGATGAAGGCAAGTTCCCCTTACTTGGGACAACAGATATGGGGACACTGGAAGCAGATGAGGGAAGTCTACTAGAAGATCGAGAAGGTTTACAAACCAGATCCTTTTTGGCCAAAAGGGAGCTATCAACAAAATCTCACAAAACTGCTCCCTGACTTTCTTCAGAACCAAAGGAACCAGGATAGTTGGAGGGAACGCATAAGCGAAGATTCCTGTCCAGGACTGAGACAGGGCGTCCACAGCCAACGCCTGATTGTCCAGAAAAGGAGACATGAAAGAGGAGATCTGGGCATTCAGAGAGGTCGCGAACAGATCTACATGGGGATGATCCAGGAGGTTGAAGATCGCTTTGACAACCGACCTCTTTAGCTGCCACTCTGTGTGGGCGAATTTAGACGGGCGAGACAATTGATCCGCCATAAAATTCAGACATCCTGGGACATGGGTGGACACCAGGAAAATCTGGTTCATGTGACACCACATGAGGAGATTCCACACCTCCAAACAAAGGAGAGACGACTTTGTGCCCCCCCCCCCCCCTGCTTGTTGATATAAGAGACTACTGTTGAATTGTCTGATCGAATCGAGATCTTGAGACCCTTTACCCGATCTGACCAAGAAAGGAGATGTTGATGTAGGCTGACGACTCCTCCAGGGACCACAGGCCTGAAACAGACAGGGAATCCCAGACCGCGCCCCATCCCTCCTGGGAAGCGTCTGTGAAGATGATCGTTTGAGGAGAAGACTTGACCAGAGGAACACCCATCAGAAGCAGAGAGCGATCGCTCCAAAATTCTAGGTGGGGACTTAAATGCTCTCTGACAGGGATCTGATCATAAATTGAATGAATCGACTGTTTCCACAGGGACATAAGATACATATGTCAAAGGTCTTCTCATCAGCGCCGCCCTCGGAATGATGTTCTCGACGCTGACCATCAAGCGTATCACCCGGAGAAAAAAGATTGCTCTGACAATGGCAGAGGAGGAAAGAATTTCCATGGCTACTAGGATCGCTTCTACTCTTATATCTGAAGGGAAGACTAAGCCTTGAACCAGGTCGAAAGAAACGCCTAGGTGGGTGAAAACCTGAGACGGAGCCAAAGATGATTTTTCTAGATTTATGACCCATCCTAGACTGGAAGCCAGACTGCAGACCTCTGGAACGATACTTGACAGAATTGAGGAAGATTCTGCTTTTAGTAACCAATCGTCTATATAAACGTGAAGGGGAATAGAATGATGGTGAAGAATTCCTGCAACTGCTGACACTAGGCGGGTGAAGAAGAAAGGAGCCGTGGTCAGGCCGAAAGGCGTGACTCTGAACTGCCATACCCAGCCCTTGAAAGTGAATCTCATGAACTTTCTGAAAGAAGGGTGGATGAGAATATGAAAATAGGCGTCCTTTAGGTCTATGGACGACGTCCACATGCCTGGACTCAGACTGGCGATAATCTGAGATACAGTCTCCATTTTGAATTTTGGAGTAGATGTTAGAAGATTTAATCTCTTTAGATTGATAACTGGACGCCATCCACCTGTTTTCTTGGGGACTAGAAAGAGAGTTGAGTAGAAGCCCGGGTCTACTCTCCAACAAGGAACCTCCTCTATAGCCTTCTTTAGACACACTGACTCCAATTCGTCTACCAGGGCTCCCAACTTCTCCAGATTGGATGGAACTGGAGTCCATTTTGGCTGGCAAGACAGAGGAGGAGGCTGATCTATCCAAGACAGTGCATACCCCCAGTGGATTTGTTCTAAAAGCCAGGAGTCCTGAACGAGTGCTTGCCAAGTCTCCCAAAACAGAGACAGGCGCCCTCCTACTGACACACTTGGAAGAAGGGACTGCACCGAGAGATCCAAAGGTGGTAGAAGAGGAGGAAGGACTGGGAAAGGAGAAGAGGAAAGGCCTACCTGGCTGAGGCTACCACTTCAAACCCGTCTAGGTTGAAAACCTCTAGAGGAGCGGCCTCTAGAACTAGATCTAGAAACTCGAGAGGAAAACTGACCCCTTCTCACCTGAGAAGGGGCTTGACGAACTTGGGCTCTAGGTCTCTGAGAAGAAATGGAGTTGAAACGATCCTCCTCCGCGGATCTGGATTGGAAAACAGAGGACCGATTAGATTTAGTGAAAACCCTTGAAGGATAAGCCCCATACTCATCCGGCTTGAGACTCTTCCTCCTGGGAGAGGAAGACGGACTCTTGACCGAGGAAGAGTCTCTTTTAGCTGAAGGCATAAAAAAGAGATCTGATCACGCAGATCCTTAGCTGATTTAAGACGATCAGACCCCGCTCTAACAATTGGGGTAGAATTTTGGCCGAATATATCCAATCCGAAAGGAGGAGCTGAAATCAGGTTACTCCTGAGAGAGTTCGAAATATTCACCTCTGAAAGTTCCCTTGACCTTCTTTTAGAGGTGATGAAGCCCAAGGAATGGCAAACTGAGTTCAAGGAACCTCTTGAAAGATCGGCTAACGAACGAAATACTTCAGGAGGAATCTGAGCACCCTTCTCCTGAGTCCTGAGAAGAGCCTCTGAAAGAAGGGCCAGAAAATTAGCTGATTTTAACTGAGCACGACAGACAGACTCCCATTTAAAAAGGATTCTACCTTAAAGAATTCCTTAAGATTCGAACAAAGAACATCCCAAGTCGGACCATTAAGAGATTGAGTAGAAGCCAATCTAATAAAATCATCTTTCGGAACCTGAACCGGAGCATCTACCTTGGGAGTAAGAGAGAAATCTTTTGATTGAACATCATTAATATAAAAATCCAACATATCTACAACCAAATTATCCACTGGAAGAACACAAGGAGCACTAAATGAAGAGTCTGAAGATGAAAGAGCAGATCCGAACGAAGGAGGATCAATCGAAAATTCATCCTGAAGAGGAAGCGATAGAGAAGAAGCTATCCATTGATGGGACTTATACCAGTCATCCGGAGAGGCCCTCACAGGATAGAACCTCTTCAGATCCCTGGCCCTGACTGATCTCTGAGTAGCATTAACAGAAGAATGAGATGGAGAAGAGGGAGGAGGACAAAGGTCCGCGTCTAGAGAAGCAGAAGAATCCAAGATTCTTAGAGAGAAAGGAGAGGATAAAGTTCTAGAGGTAGCGTCCGAGAACGATTTCAAAACCAAAGAAGACTGATCAGATGGACTAACACCACGTTCCTCTCGCTGATTAGAAGTGAAAGAGTATGAATCCAAACCACTGGCTGAAAATCTGGAAAGAATTGAAAATCTAGCTGAAATAATAGAGCGATGAAGAGAGGAATCGCGACTTACTGAAAACAAAGAAAAATCTAAACCCGAATCAACTATCTGGAATTCCAATTCTGGAGAAAGAATGACAGAAACAATAGGATCCAAATGATCAAAAGCAGGAGAAGATGAAGAATAAGAAGAAAGAGCAGAGACAGATGGAGAGGAAGATGAAGAAGGGATATGAGAAGAAGAAGAAGAAGAAGAAGAGTTCTGATGAAGAGAAGCTGGAATATGAAGAAAACCTGGAGGAGGAGAGATAGTTGAAGAGTGAAAGAGAGAAGAAGAATTAGAAACATGGGCAGACGAAAAATCCCTAGCCGACAATACAGAAGAGGAAGAAGAAGGATGACTACTACCTTTCTGAGAAACTACATGAGAAAAGAGAGAAGGAGAGGAAGAAGAATGAGAGTGTGATACTACATCACGAAAGGAAGGATGAACAAAATCAGAAGAAAGAACAGACTGAGAGAGAGAAGAATGATCAGGATAATGCCTATCAAAAACGTGAGTAGGAGCGGCGTGAAAATAGTTAGAATCAGACATACTACTAAAATGGGAATCTGAGTTAGTCGGCAGCTCATAATTTGATGCGCAAAAATTGTTTCCAGCAGAAACTGGAACACCGAGAGCGGAAATAGAATGCTTCACCAGATCTACTTGACCTGGAGAAGCATCTCTTAAGCCGGAAGCAGATAGACTGTCACCAGAAGCGGAAACTGAAAAACCGGACACGAAAACGGAAGTCGATTGCAAGGACGGGTCTAACAGATCCGGACATGCATAAGTCGAACCGGAAGTAGCTACACTGCCACCGGAAACGGAAGTTAACAACAGACCCGGAAGTGCACTCTTCCTACCGGAAGTATCAACACTACTACCGGAAGAGGAAACTGGCAAACCGGAAACGGAAGAAGAGAAATGATGCATAGAAGGGTCCAACAGACCCGGATGTACATTCCTCCTACCGGATGTAGCAACACTACTACCGGAAGAGGAAGATAAAAAACCGGAAACGGAAATAGACGAATGATGCAAAGCCGGGTCCAACAGACCCGGAATCACATTCTTCCTACCGGAATCAGTAACTCTACAGCCGGAACCGGAAACACCGGAAACGGAAGTGGGCAGAAAAGCCAGATTATCATGAGACACCGGATGTTCAGCCAAGCCAGAAATAATCACGGTGCTCATTTCCGGATGCCCGGTAAAACCAGAAGACAAACCGGAAAGCAAACCCGCTTGCCCGGACAAGCCAGGAGCAGAGACGGGAGCAGAGACGATCGGAGATCTTAATACATTTCTGGCAATAGGGATCACTGAGAAATGAACTTTGGCATGTGAAGAAAAGTCGGTAGCTTCCGCCACTAATGTCATCGCTTGAGGATTATGCTGACCCTCAAGACTAACATGGTCTTTACCCTGGCTCCTACCAGAGGATGACTTACCAGGCTTCTTTCTAGAGTCGACGGATTTACCTTTCGGAGACTTAATCTGTTGTCTGATGACTCCTGTTTAGCAGCCTTAATCACGGATGAAATACGCTCATCTAAAGACTTTGTTAGCACATTAGCAAAGGATTCGAACCTGGCAAATAATGCCATAACGGGTTCTGAGGAAGAGATAGAAGAGCAGATCCCCTCCGTTGTTGATACAGACGTTTTAACAGAGGTAGAGGCAGTTGTTACTGCCTTAGTACACTCAACAACGGAGGGAGAGCGACCTGAGGGCAACGCAGGCTTAGCGACAATATCTTTAGAGATCGAAAGAAGGCAATTTTTTAATTTTACAACAAATGGCTGGCTTGATTATGGAGCCAGGCATCTCAAGATCAATACAAATGCTGGTTTTGGACAATTTGGCCTTTAAAGGGTCAAAACCTACTCACTTTGTTATATTACATATGTTATACTATGTTATGAGACAAAAGTATGTTGATAAAATTATAAAATAATCGAAAAGAAATTGGGAATTAGTCATTCTTGGGGCAAAGTAATTTCTATTAGCAATTCTAAAAAAATGTACCAATTTATCCAATGTGGTAATTGAATTAGTACAACTTCCAATTACCACGTTGTTAAATTGAATCTACCATCTAGAGCCTATAAATTTCCCTGTATGGGCAGAGTTACACCCCTGTCTATCAGGAACTTGCTCCACATATCTAATTTTCAGCATTTCCTGTGTGAATGGTACATGGCTAGATACTCATTCACCACAGGTATACTCCACTCCTATTTAAAATACAAATTGGTTTCTATGTTTAGAAAGATGTGGGGGCCATATGTTCAGCTATGTTTTAATATGGAGTGATTGATTCAACACTGGCAATGCTACCTAATTTCTCTGAACCAACACATCGCATGCCACTTGCAGATGCACACATGTGATTATCAAATGTTAAAACATTTTGTAGAACTTTCACTGTTTGCATACACTGAGCTAAACATTGATTGTTCTTTCTATACTATCTACTTTATCAAGCATATGTCATCAGTCACCCATATTTTAAATGATGTAGTCATTTAAATACTTAATTTTGCTATTAGCTGTAGATTGTCAATGCAGAATGTGAAGTGGAAGTGAGACTCTACATGGGTGGGTCTCAGTTATTTTAACTACATACACATAATTTATGCCTAGCAGTTGGTATCATGTCTTGAGGCCCAATAAAATAATAACCCATTCACATGCCCCTAACAATTGAGGTAGGTAAATGTAGAGAATTATATTTCATGGTGAAGGTTAGGGTTTCTTTTACTATGTGTTTGCTAAGCACAGCAAAATAAAGCTAGAAAAATAATAAAACTATGAAAATTTAATAAATTTTACAATGAGTCCATTCTTTTTATGTAGAAATATAAACATTGCAATATGTTTGGAAGCAGGTAAATTGTATCCATTGTTGTAGGTACATGTAGGTAAAGAATCCTAGACATCCATATACTTTTAGACATCCATATACTTTTAACTCTCAAGGGCATGCAGCTATTCATTAACCTTTTCACCGCTGAATTCACCATGTCTCATTTTCAATGCTACAATACAGGAAACAAAGATATCACAAAGATTCAACTTTTTCTGGAACTTCTCAAGGAAGGGGTTAAGCTGTTCTAGCTTCAATGACTTAAATGATTGTTGCCTGAATATCCATAAATGTAATTACGATCCCAATCCCTATACGCTTGTCTAACCCATGATCTGAATACTCGTCACTCTGGGAAGATACATGTCGCCTGGTCTTACCTTCGCTCATATCTGCCCATGGCCTAGCTGGCATAACTTATGGTTATATAAATGCTCACCATTACCCATATATGTCGCCTCGCTTTACTTGTGATCTATCAAACTCGAACAATAGATTTTCTCTTACTGTTGGACAATATCAAGACTATGTGTTTTCAAATGTGTATAAATAGTTTGTATAGATGCACATATATCTATTTAACCCTAATCTGGTCAATAAAATCAAAATATCCTGAATGCCCTTAGGCAAGTCAAGATAAGATTTTTTTTCAGGGTTTACCACTGGAATGAAAGGCTCCGCTATCGAGTCAGTCATTCCAGTGTTAAAATTTCAAAAATGGCATTCTCGTGGTCTGAAAAAAAATGGAAGTTCCTCAAGGCCACAGCAGAGGCTGGCCTGTCGCGAAAGGGTTAGATGTATATAATATTCTAATTTTTCATATTATTTTACAGATGATGATAACACTTGAAGCCACACAGAATAGTTTGCAAATTGTGACACCAGGCAAATCGTCAACACGATAATATATAGTACACAAACCACTATGTGTTATCTGTTGTCTGTCTGCTTTGGTAAGTGGTGTTGTACATACTGTTAAACTGTATGTGCTAAATGTAGTCCAAATGTATATTTGTCTGTCCTACCGATTACCTAAGTACGTGAAGTAACAATAATGTTTAAATGCCTGAAACCATTACCCAACACTTTCACCAATGAACTACCCATATATCTCAGTTTCAACGTCACCACTTCGGAAAACTGATGAATATTATCAGTCAAATCTGTCTGGAAACCGTTGCAGTCTTAGGCAGCAATGGTTCCCAGTCAGGTTGATCTCAAAAGACACAACAGTATATGTCCGATAACACAAAGATTTTACTTTTTCTGAAACTTCTCAATGAAATGGTTAAGCCGTTCTAGCTTCAATGACCCAAATGATTGTTACCTGAATATCCATAAATGAAGTTACATTCCCAATGCCTATCTGCTTGTCTAACCCGTGATTTGAATACTTGTCAAACTCCGAAGATACATGTCACCTGGCCTTACCTTCGCTCATATCTGCCCATGACGTAACTGACATAATGTATGGTTGTATAAATGCTCACCGCTACCCATATATGTCGCCTCGCTTTACTTGTGATCTATCAAACTCCAACAATAGATCTTCTCTTACTGCTAGACAATATCATGACTATGTGTTTCCAAGTGTGTATAAATGGTATGTATGGATGCATATGTATTTATTTAACCCTGTAATGGCTAATCTGGTCAAGAAAATAGAAATATCCTGAATGCCCTTTGCAAGCCAAGAGATTATTTTTTCCAGGGTTTACCACTTGAATGATGGGCTCCGCTATCGAGTCAGTCATTCTAGTGTTAAAATTTCAAAAATGGCATTATCTTGGTCTGCAAAAAATGAAAGTTCCTCAAGGCCACTGCAGAGGCTGGCCTGCCGTGAAAGGGTTAAATGTATATAATGTTCTATCTTTCATATTATTATTCTACAGCTGATGATATCACTTGAATCCACATAGAATAGTTGGCAAACTGTGACACCAAGCAAATCCTCAACACTGTAATATATAGTACACACACCACTATGTGTTATCTGTTGTCTGTCTGCTTTGGTAAGTGGTGTTGTACATACTGTTATATTGTATGTGCTAAATGTAGTCCAAAAGTATTTCTGTCTGTTCTACCAATTACCTAAGTGGGTGAAGTAACAAACATGCTTATATGCCTGAAACCGTTACCCAACACTTTCAACGATGAACTCCCCATATATCTCATTTTCAACGTCACCACTTTGGTAAATTGTTGAATATTTTCGGTTAAATTTGTCTGGAATCCGTTTCTGTCTTAGGCAGCAATGGTTCCCAGTCAGGTTGACTTCAAAAGACACAACAGTATACGTTCGATATCACAAAGATTCTACTTTCTTTGAAACATCTCAATGTAAGGGCTAAGCTGTTCTATCTTCAATGACTTAAATGATTGTTACGTGAGTATCCATAAATGTAGTTACGATCCCAATGCCTATAGGCTTGTCTAACCTGTGATCTGAATACTCGTCACTCTCCGAAAATACATGTCACCTGGCCTTACCTTCGCTCATATCTGTCCGTGGCCTAACTGGCATAACTTATGGTTACATAAATGCTCACCGCTACCCATATATGTCGCCTCGCTTTACTTGTGAGCTATCAAACTCTAACAATAGATCTTCTCTTACTGTCAGACAATATCATAAATATGTCCATCTAATCCATTAACATTATATATAATCTCATTTTATTAGATAAACACTATCTCTCCATCATAGTAATAGCCTTTAGCCACCCCCATTTTTTGCTGTCCATGCCTGTCCGGTTCCCGTGCTTATCCTGCAACAAACCTGTCAAATCTAGTCAGCGTGCAATTCTATGTGACTGTTGTGGTGATTGGGTGCATTTAAAATGCTCCCAAGGGCTAACTATCACAGATTATGAAGAACTCCAGAGTTCTGATGAGCCATGGTGGTGTTTTCAATTTAACCAAATTTTCCTTTTAATCACTATGAAAACGATACCGAATTTCTGCTTAATATCCTAGGTGCCAAATATGACTACAGTACATATATAAATGCAAACATACTTGTAAACCCATTCAAGCTAAATACTTCTAACCAGGGCAATGAATACACAAATTTCTCTGAAACAGATATTGATGATGAAGGTATGAATTTTCCACTCTGTGACTATATACTTCAGAAAGAATTTAATGATAATATTATCAAGAGTACTGATGCTATCACCTTTTCAATGATTCATATTAACATTAGATCGCTGCTAAAAAAAATTGATAAATTTAATAACTTTATGGATTCCAGCTCACATGAATTTAGCGTCATAGGAATTACCGAGACATGGTTGAAACCTGACTCACCACTGGACTTAATTAATATGCAAAAATTACAAATTCATTGAAAAACACAGGCCAACTAAAAAAGATGGTGGTGTAGGCATCTACATAAAGGACAGTTTACAGTATAATTTGAGAGATGACCTGTCAATGAATGAAGAATTTATTGAAACTATTTTTATTGAAATTCCCAATGAAAAAACTAAAAATAAACTTGTCGGTGTCACATACAGACCTCCTGGAAGTGACAACGACAAATTTATGAAATCATATATAGAAATGTTCAAAAACAATATGGCTAACATAAACTGGAACCAGGTAATTGAATCACAGTCATGTGAAGATGCCTACAACACTTTCCACACTATATGCTCTAACATCTATGAATCTGCCTTTCCACTTAAAAATATTAAGAAATTTAAACAAAATCCTACTAAACCCTGGATTACAAGAGGAGTGATAGCTGCCTGTCACAAGAAAAACAAGTTATATCTGAATTTTATTAAATATCCGACAAAGTATAATGACTCACAGTTCAAGAAATATAGAAACAGGATAAATCAGATAATTAGGACAGCAAAAATAAATTATTTTCATAATAAATTTGATGAACAAAAAGATAATATAAAGGAAAAATGGAAACTGATTAAATCATTACTAAATAAGGAAAAAACCAATACTGAAGCATTACGGTTTATTTATAATAATAGAGTCATTAACGACAAAAAAGAAATAGCAGACAAATTTATTGAGTATTTTACTAACATTGGTCCTAATTTATCACAAAAAATTCAACCCAGCTCGAACATACATATAAAGGACTTTCTAACAGGTAGTTATCAACACTCTATTTTCCTAAATCCAACAGATACTCACGAGATCTACAAAATACTAATGCAAATTAACACAGCTAAAAGTGCTGGAATCGATAATTTCAAATGGAAATTTTTTAAACAGAAATACTAACACCATTGGACCACATCTGTAATCTCTCACTTACACAGGGAGTATTTCCATCAAGATTAAAGGTTGCACGTGTGACACCCATATACAAAGCTAAAGATGTATCTGACTTTACTAATTATCGGCCAGTCTCGGTACTTCCACTTTTCTCAAAACTCTTAGAAAAGCTGTATTTTAGTAGAATTACTAAATATCTAAACAAAAACTCAATCATATATCCTTCTCAATATGGTTTCAGAGAAAAACACTCTACTATGCTTGCCATTGTGGATATGATAGAAAAATTATCAACCTCCCTTGAGAATAATGAACATACGCTAGGTGTATTCTTGGATCTTTCCAAAGCCTTCGATACAATTGATCATACAATTTTACTGCAAAAGCTTGCATACTATGGAATAAGAGGTACTGCATTGAACTGGATACAGAGTTACCTGTCAAACAGGGAACCGTGTGTACAATTCAATGGGGCTATCTCTGAATACAAAAATATAGTTTGTGGTGTTCCCCATGGTTCGGTTCTTGGGCCCCTGCTGTTTCTCATATATATGAATGACATATCCAAAGTCTGCAAACATCTCTCACTAATACTTTTTGCAGACGACACAAATGCTTTCTGCAGCCACAAGGATATAGAGATTCTATACAAAAATGTTAATAATGAAATGGCGAAATTAATAGACTGGTTTAAAGTAAACAAATTGTCCTTAAATGTATCAAAAACTAATTATATACTATTCACAAAATCTAAGAAACTAAAAGAAATAGCTCTCCCAAACCTCCATTTCGACAACCAGATAATTCAAGAAGCACAATATGCTAAGTTTTTAGGAGTATATCTGGACAAAGATTTAACATTGTAGAAGCATATTGAAATTATTACTACCAGGGTAGCAAAAAGCATTGGCATCATTCGCAGACTGAAACCCTACCCTGATAACGCAGCTTACTGGGCCGATGCTGGGCCGATACCGGGCCGATACTGAAAGTATCGGCGCGGTATCGGGCCAGCAGCGGCCCAGTAAGCTGTGTTATCTGGGTATCTAACACCTAATATTATTAAAAACCTGTACTGCACAATGATACTTCCTCACATCACCTACTGCAATGCTATCTGGACTAATACATCTCAAGCTAGACTAAAAAAACTAAAATCTCTGCAAAAGCAATCTATTAAACTATTTTCACAAACAGCAGGTGGCCAGGATATCTTTAAATCAGAAAAGGTCTTAAAACTTGAGGACATAGGAGGGCTCCAATTACCCTCATCCTTATCTAACATTTGTATGCCCAATACACAATTGCATCCTCACAACACAAGAACAAGAAATAACCTCCATTCAACACACCACCAAACAAAAGCAGCACACCAAAAACCCTCATACAAAGCAATTCAGTTATGGAATAATACAGACACAAGCACACGCACAGACATCATAAAGCTACAGTACTTTAAGCAGAATATCAAGAAGAAGATTATAGAAACCTACTAGACTCTGGAAAACACTCACCATCATGGCATGCTATTCTCATACTTGCACTCAGTCACCAGAACAAATAATAATAATAATAATAATAATAATAATAATAATAATAATAATAATAATAATAATAATAATATTAATAATAATAATAATAATAATAATAATAATAATAATAATAATAATAATATCTGTCATAATGGTAACTACCAAACAACTACCTCTACCATCACAGCCTAAAAAAATTAATACTTTGTCATTGATAATAAGAATATGTAATATAGAATTATTAACTTAAGCAAGATAAGCACACATCCCTCTGTCATGTCTTTCCCTGTAAAAATGTAAATTGTCATACGTCTATTAACTGTTGGACTGCTGGAAGCCAGCGGACAATAAATCCAATTGGCAATGACTCTGGATTGGCTGAGTATTTTAGAAAAAATTTGACTGAAAGTTGCTTGCGGCTTAGCCACCGACAACGTTCGGTCAGATTTCTTTTTAGAGGTACTCAGCATACCCTGAGTTAGGCTCCATGGAAAATGTAGACTGCAGAGGCTTGGCAGCGAGACAGTTAACTATATGTATATATAGGACTATAACATGTTAACCTAATGTATTCAGTATTCTCATGTCCTATATTCTTGTTATATGTTATATGTAGGGGTCCACCGCCACATAGGCTCTGCCTTTGGTGGACTACCTGTTGTGAAACCGTAAATGTTTCTTCTATATCAAAATAAATAATCTTGAACTTGAACTTGAACTTGAATTAAACATGATCAACATGTATTCAAAGTTAGTTAAGCTTATTTACTCTTATGCATATAGTAACCGTGACTTCCTCTTACAATCAGTGGTGCTGCCATTAGCTGGCCAATTGTCTACCACCAGAAACGCAGGATAACACCCCTTTCCAACCCACTCACGCCAAACCCATCTCATCTGCACCTCTAAATCAGCTCCTGCATGTCAAAATTCGACACCCAGCTGGTTATCATACTATATATATACTCAGTGAACTAGGGATAATTAAACTGACTTAAACAAATGACAACACTGCTGAATATTTTCACATGAGTAAACTTAGACTAACACCCATATGCTATCAGCGGCCCCCCCCCCCCCCCACCTCCACCACCCACCCCAACTCCCACGTCCCAACCAAACATGTACACAGTTATTGGCTCTCAATCGTCTAGAGGTACCATTTTATCACCATTCATACCATCATTAGAACACTTATTTGAGCATGAACAGCACAAATGTTGCCATTCACACACACACAATGAGCAAACCATTTGACGCACGAATACTGCTTCCAACATGGTATGAAAGCAGGAAATAAATCATTGCCGTCAATATTGTACACAAATAAAGTGGAAATATAATATACTTCGCCATATAATTATTATTTAGAGGATTAATGCGGTGTTATGATAAAATTTACAGCCAGCAAGATCAGTGTTTACTTTATGACGTCAGCGGCCGGCCACGCCCCCCCCCCCCGTTCTAAAAATAATGACGTAATGACGTCACGAAAAAAACTGCTTTTTTACATTCCAGGAAGTTTGTTTTGGGGAGGGGGGGGGGGGGGTCCCGGGTCTAAAAATAGACAACCAGTAGAAGTATTCCCGCTTTTCGTGGATGCATCTTATTAGCTAGGCCAATCAGCGACGTTAGTTAACCAGACTCAATTTGCATACGGCGGCATTTCGGAAGTGGTCGGAATCTTCTGAAAGTCTCCCCGGTGTAACCATAGAGGTAGTATATTGGCTAGTATAGATAACTATGGTGTTCTAAAATTGCCGTCGTGCGTCGCGCGTCGTGGGCGATAAAAAAAACCACGCGACGTTATTTAAATAGGGCGACGTCGCCCCCGACGTCGCCCTCGATCTGGGTCGCCCCCGACGTCGCCCTCGATCTGGTACTCGGTCCGTAATGGTATGAATTCGATATCGAGTCTGTTTTGGTGTGACGTAGATTATCGCCAGTTGCCGATTCATATTTTAAAGGTAAGCCTAATTATTATATCATATTTATAATTTGTATCCTATCTTTAACACTTTCTATCGACACCAGGCGCTAACGAAGTATAGTTTGCTGGAGGCATTTGCAAAAGATACTCTAAATGATAACAGGCAGTCTGAAACAAATAATAATTCAATCAGAAGAAGAACTTTCGTAAAGAAATTCTGATAATTTTAGCCAAAATTCTTATACTGTTTTAAATATGGTATTCGTAAATACGTGATTATGGTCATACCTAATTGATTAGGCGCAGCTAAAGGAGTCGGAACACTGGTGAGGGAGTTACCCCATCCGACACTTTTGGACCTATTTGGAGGTATATATATACAGGGGCGTAGCCAGCTTATGGAATGAGGTGGTTCTTAGTATGAAGAAAGTGGAACCTAATCACCAAACGGGGGGTCCGGGGGTCCTCCCCCGGGAAATTTTGAAAACCAGATGCTCTTAGATGGCTTCTCGTGCATTTTCGGATGTATATATTGAGTTTTAGTTCACTGTATTAAATATGCCTGAATTGATTAAATATTATATGAACCTGGTCGATTAAGGATCTCGGAAGCTGGGGCTCTAAGCATTTCAAACCACCCCGTATGATGTAACGAGACCAAATTTGTCCATGAGTGGATTTCACAAATGTTAGAATTTGGGAGTTTGGCAACAAGATTATAATATTGCTAACACGTGTTCAGTCATAATAAAAATCAGTCTACTATACCGTACTAGAATAGATTAAGTAATACTTACCGCAGCGGCACATAAATCTACTGACTGCTACTACCGACGTGTTGTACATAGACATAATAACTTTATAGACTGCCACTACCGACAACGCGCTGTACATAGACATTAATAAGTTATAGACTGCTCAGGAATCATGCGAGAACATACATAAAAATAATTTTGTGATGAATAGAAAACGGAACTCTGTATAAATGGGGTGGTTCGATCGAACCCCCCGACCCCCCCCCCCCCCCCCCCCTGCCTACGCCCCTGATATATATATATATATATATATATATATATATATATATATATATATATATATATATATATATATATATATATATATATATATATATACACCTGTGCAAAAGTTAAGCACCAGCAAAAACAATAGAACGTAGAAACATGATGGTACAACTAGGCTGCCATACTTTTTGTCCCCACGTTAGCTGACATAATTCCAAGTACGAAATGCACATGCATGCATGACTTCACGCCGCTTGATGTCCGTGCGTGGTGGGAAACAGCACACGTGTTCAGTTATGTAAAAGTCCAGTTTGAGGTGTAGAACATTACATACAGATTTAGCCGACAAGATTAGGAATTTTGTGTTCATGACCGTGGTTTATTTGTACAGAGAGAATTAGCTCTTGATTGTGAACCGCTATGGCAAGACGAAGGTTAAGTGATCGTGTGAAATGGCAAATCATAGGCATGCATACCACTGGTATGTCATGCAGAGAGATTGGCAGACAGCTGAACATTAACCATACTGTAATCAGTCGTTTGATTGCAAAACATGGGCAAACTAACGAGGTGAAGGACAGGCCTAGATCTGGAAGACCGAAGAAGACTACTGCCCGTGATGATCGAGCCCTAGTACGCCTTGTTAGGAGATCTCCATTCACCAACTGCAGAGTGCTCAGCCAGCAATGGGAAACGCGCAATAGAGTGTCAATGTCCACCGTCAAAAGGAGACTGTATGCTGCTGGCATGAAAGCTAGGAGACCTGTCAGACGTCCTCTCCTCACTGCACACCACAAAGAGGAGCGTCTGAGGTGGTGCAACGAAAGAAGACACTGGAACATGAGATCCTGGAGACGGGTACACTGGTCCGATGAAAGTCGGTTCCTGCTTCATGCCACAGATGGTCGAACTCGTGTATGGAGGTCCAGACGCACGGCGTACGACCAACGTAACATCATGGAAGAAGTTCCATTTGGTGGATGTTCCGTTATGATATGGGGGTGCATCTCATTTGATTGTAAGCTGGATCTGTTGACTGTACCTGGAACACTCAATGGACAAAGATATCAAGATTCCATACTGGATAGAGTTGTGGTCCCTCATTTTGTAAATCATGCACCTGGAACCCACCCTATATTCATGGATGACAACGCCCGACCACATCGTGCTAGAGCTGTGCATGAATACCTCCGCCAGAATGCCATCGAAACCCTACCATGGCCAGCAAGGAGCCCTGACATGAACCCTATTGAGCATATCTGGGACATTCTGGGAAACATGGTGAGAAGGAGGGATCCTCCTGTGCAGAACCTACAGGAATTAACAGACGCACTCCATCTTGAATGGCAACAAATACGACAATGGCGTATCAATCGGTTGGTGACCAGCATGAGACGTCGTGTCCAGGCCGTCATCCAGGCACAAGGTGGATATACCCGGTATTAATAATGACAGTCTCAAACTCGTGCACAGATGTTAAACTTCGTTTTCAGACACCATTAATGACAATCTAGCCACGTGTGTCAACTGTAGGGCAATAGTTGTCAGTTGTGTCAACGTAACCACATTCAGGCCTCGTTTTCAAGTTCAAACAAAAACATACAGTGTTTCCCCACCATCATAATCAGCATTCCTCTAGTTGCATTATTACCTCTTGCACTAAGATGGATGGGTACATAAATGTTTATGCTATTGCTTTCTTCATAGCACATGAATATACCCTCGCATGTGCGTAAAAATAGGGTGGTGCTTAACTTTTGCACAGGTGTATATATATATATATATATATATATATATATATATATATATATATATATATATATATATATATATATATATATATATATATATATATATATATATATATATATATATTGTGTTTCTCTCCCCCCCCCACACCATCCATACCCCCAATTTTGTGTCTACATTATAAAACCAAATGGAGGTGTATATTTCCCTAAAGAAAACGACCAGAGTTCAAGAAGTTTCGAGAGATGGCACCCGGACCGCCCTCTCACGTACGCCTCGCGATTTGGGCTGGTTTTGCTAATCTCACCACACCTCCAACCCACTTTTAGTCTCATTCCCAAGCATATAAAAGGGTTTCAACGCGTTTTGTTATGGTAACCATCTCTGTATACACGTTTGACATCATTCCGAGCTATGTCCTTCAAGAAATGTTGCGTTAAAATCAGCCACGCAGTTCAGGAGTTATAGATTGTATGGCTTTAGCAGAGATTGCAGAAGGACTAGTAGGCCTATATGCTGATAGCACAGCCCCTTCAAGACTACGCCGAAACAGTGATCTTCCAGCCAAATCCAATTTTGTCATTGTCATTATGACATTGCCTCTTTAAATATATATATATGTATGTATATTGACAAAATAAATATGACAAATAGCGACAGGAAAACAAGCAGTAAAGAGGGCTGCGCTCCACTATATACGGAATAATGCTTATTTCTAGAGCATACAGTCTATTAATAACACAATATGTTAGTGTTAAGGGAAATGAAGCAACAAGAAATTCTTTGGATCCTTAAATTACAGCATTTCCAGTTACGCACAAACCTTTGAATTGTTTAATGTAATCTTACTGGAAGCCGTTGCATTTGAAATATAGGCCTACTAATTAAGTGACATGTAACCAAGTATGCATTGGTCCATCTGCCAGCCTCTGCATACCGCCCCTGCCACCAGGTATCTATGTAGGCCTACCAAAGTCGTGTGTAATTTGTAACAAGAGGCACCGTGAAGTTGCCTGTATCGCTCACTTGCAACATAGACATTGCAACTAGAAAGGCCATCGCCTATAAGTAGAACCATACGGTGTTTGCCAGAATTTGATTAAAATTGGCCCACTGGTTCTTGAAAAGACAATTTAAATTTGTCATTGCTTTACTATGGGATTTTTTGGCTGGAAATAAATCCAAGATGGCCACCAAATTGTTTATCCAGAAGGTTTGAAAGTGTAGAATTTGAAATCACCATAACCAAAACGTAAACAAAACCGATTTCGGGGAAAGTCGTTTTCATGAAAATTAGGTTATTCAGGATGGCCGTTGAAGCATTTGCTTCAGCTTTTTTCCCAAGATGACGTTTCATGAGTTATGAATCGATTCCCGAAGAGGTTTCGGAGAAGAGTTTATAGACTTTAAAGACGCTTATAAAAATGGCCAAAATCCAAGATGACCGCCGAAAAAATTGGCCAATCAGCTTCGTTTGAACAAACCTAGATCTCTATGACGTAAAGATGCTTCCTGCCAAATATAATCGAAATCGGTCCAGTGGTTCATGAGAAAAGGTCGTTGAACGAAAACGCTGACGGACGATCCCGCTTTGCATAAGCTCACTTGGAATGTCAGGCCAGGTGAGCTAATAATGACAACATGCGCTACAGTTCGATTGTAGGAATGCTTATTTTAGTATTTCTGTCTTTCAATTGTCTGCTTCATACTATTAACTATTTACGGGATATCCTACACAAACACGCGTGTGGTAACAGAACGCTGTCGTTCTAACGCGGAAGCATCCGCAATGGCATACACAGCGTACGCGTGCCTCCCTCCACATTCTAACCTTCTAACAAACAGTCCGTATAAAAATATAAAATGAAATGCTCTAAAAATTCTCATGATTATCACAATTAATTATGTTATTAAACATAAACGTTAAATAATACTAAAATAAGCGTATATAACGTAATCAATACTCACAGATCACGCCGCATTCATTCACAGTGTCAAACAAATGTCCGTGGAAATGCGCACGCTCACATCACATTTGTGTGTTTCACGTGCAAGACTCGTATTACCTCATATATTAGGACGACGTCGGGGGCGACGTCGCCCTATTTAAATAACGTCGCGTGTTTTTTATCGCCCACGACGCGCGACGCACGACGGCAATTTTAGAACACCATAGATAACTCTATGGGTGTAACATTCTTTGTTTTTGGGTTTCCCCCGGCTAAAAATTGACAACCAATAGAAATATTCGGTCTTACACGTGTGCCGCTTATCAGCATTCGCCAATCAGCGCCGTGGACTCTGTAGCCCTTACCGGCTCCACTATCGTGATTATGAGCAATTGGAGTCGGGTACCAGCTTATCATTCTACCGCATAAAGTCAGCTGTCAAACTTGTAACACGGCAATAATTTATTATCTTCCAAGTTTAACAGGTAGTTTAATTTAACTTTATTCGTCGTGTTATTTTCGTCACATGAAAGTGTCTTCTACACAAGGTTAATATGTGCTTGTAGTTAATTAGGTGTGTTTCCTAGAAAGGTACCAGACTAGTTCTTCATAGATTGGAAATTCCTCCATTGTCTTTACTTTAGGAGCGCCGTCGAGCGCAGGCATAATTTGCGTCGAGATACAAGATGTGATTATTAATAAAGAGTTATGGTTTACCTTTCTGTCAATATCTGACTTCTAAACTGCACAATGACAAGACTAACACAACTTGTGGATGCATTCTGGGTAAGTATCTGATCATGGCTGTTTAAAGCAAAAAATTAAATGTTACCAATAAACTTGCAAAACCATTTTCAATTAACTGAAGCTGCTCCTCAACATCATACAGTGATACACGACAAGCAGACAAGTTTAAAAATAGATATAGTCGTACCACTCAAGAATTAGCAACGTGTGTTTCTGGGTAACGAGTCGTTTTGCCAGTGTCTGTTGGTCTGGTTATCTCCGCCCGGCCATTTCCGCCCAGGCCGGAAGGCCATGCTTTGGGCGGAGGTGACCAAATCTACGGGCGGACATAGGCAAATATTTATACCTGTATGCCTTCTATTTCTTGGAATTGTACTTGCTGGTATACATATTTCTCTCAGACAGGCATATTTGTGAACAGGCATGACGAACCGCCTCCCACCGCAGCCACATTTTCGTAAGATCTCTTGTAATTATTTTCGGATGGTATTCAGGGATTCGGTAGACCTATTCAGGATTCAATGGTAGTACGCTTACGACAAATTTATCCAGTGATCTTGAGGAATGTCCATTTGCGGGCCATGAGAAGACTATATTTGAAACTTGGCCACCGGAATGACTGCTTGTATCAAAAACCGAGTAGTCATTCCAGTGGCAAATTTTCTAAAATATTTTTTTAATGTATCCAAAGTGGTCTTGAGGAATGTCCATTGATAAGACTATTTTTGAAAATTGGCCACTGGAATGACTGGCTCGAAAACCAAGCAAGTCATTCCAGTGGTAAATTTTCGAAAATAGTTTTCTCTCGGGAAAACCTGTGCGGCACCCCCATCCACATAATTTATGATTGTTTATTTCTATGATAATAATGTTCACTCTCACGCACACACGCGTGTATATGCACAGAGAGAGAGAGAGAGGATAAATACAGTACAGCTTATAAATAAGTTAAAATGTTTCGAAAGCAAAGAACAAAAATACATGTATATTGGCTAGTACAATCTTAAACACGATGTCAGAAATCGTCTTTGAATATCTTGAAACTTAATTGGATTAGAAGACATTAAGCAGCAATGCATGGCTTTCAATCAAATTAAGTTCAAAATATCGAGCAGTACGTTTTATCTTTTAAACATGTTACATTATTTCTGAGATGGACTGTATACAGGAAAGCTGTTGAATATGAAGCTAGTTTGACTGGAAGTGAAAAAGGAAGCTGTTGCATATGGCAGCAACATCAACCCAGTTAAATTAGTTTCAAAATAGTCTACAGAAATAGAATATTCCCTACATCATAAATAATTTGTAGTTTTTTTGTCTCGCCTGCGAAGCAGGATTGAGACATAGGTATCACTTTTCCGGCGGCGGCGTAAACTTTTAAGTTAAGCTTATATCTCAGCAATGCCTGATCCAATTGGAACCAAACTTGGGTACATGGTGATATACATTGAATGGAAGCAGCCCACCGATAAAGCAGACATGACATCAAGGTTATGGGGTCAAAGGTCACAGTATAATCTTTGTTACGTTTTTACGTTAAGTTTTTGCGTTAAACAAAAGTTATTGTCTTATATCTCAGCAATGCCTGATCCAATTGGAACCAAACTTGGATACATGGAGATATACATCGAAAGGTAGCAGCTCGCTGATGCGGGCATCATGCGTTCATGGTTATGGGGTCAAAGGTCACGATATAATCTTTGTTAATATTTTACGTTAAGTTTTTGTGTTAAACAAAAGTTATTGTCTTATATCTCAACAATACCCAATCCAATTGGAACCAAACTTGGGTACATGGAGATATACATCCAAAGGAAGCAGTACGCTGATGCAGGCATCACAAGGTCAAGTTTATGGTGTCAAAGTTCATGGTATAATCTTTGTTAATATTTTACGTTAAGTTTTGAATTAAACAAAAGTTATTGTGTTATATCTCCACAATGCCTGATCCAATTGGAACCAAACTTGGGTACATGGTAAATATACATTGAATGGAAGCAGCCTACTGATAAAGCGGTCACGGTTATGGGGTCGTATAATCTTTGTTAATATTTTAGGTTAAGATTTTGCGTTAAACAAAAGTTATTGTCTTATATCTCAGCAATGCCTGATCCAATTGGAACCAAACTTGGATACATGGAGATATACATCAAAAGGAAGCAGCACGCTGATACAGGCATCACGAGGTCAATTCTCCTTCGATCAATACTCACCATTCTGTTACTTCTGATATACAGCTGGCCCTGACAGCTGGCTCTAGGACTATAGACTTAGAAAGCTTTACCGACTCCTTGGAACCGGGTACTCGGCTCCCAACTGCAGAGTACCCGTCTACCATAGAGCTCATTCTTGTTTGCATAGCAACAAGAGCTATACATGCTTTTCGCAGTGGAGAGATTAAGGAATAAATCTACGTCTTTTTGTCTGTGATTGTGATAGCTAGTGATTCTCTTGCAAGGATAATTGGATAATATGGATACCGCCAAGGATAACCAGGTCGTATATTTCCTTATTATTCCATAGTTAAAAGACTTAGGTCTCTAAATTTCGTTGTGTCGCATGTTCCAATTTCTGACCCCAAAGAATCTGGGACGTGTGTTAACAACGAGATATGCCGGATGATCGCCTTCTTTAAACCCGAACAGGCGATCGGCAGATATGAAAATAGGTGTTTGCTACGGTATTTGTAACACGAATATCGGCTGACGTCGTTCTCAGTAAGATCCGAGCGGGTGACGTCTCACCTGTGGTGCTCGGATGTTTATGTGAAGAACATTTTTTCATTAATTCGCGCATCTTGTTCTGGGTGCTGCGTACTAAAAATGGTACCAGAAAACTTTGGAATGGTCAAGTTTTGCGTGTTATCGCGATCTGTTTGCAATGATCGGTGGTTTCAAAATTCTTCATTAGATGTGTGGTCTGCGGTTTTAGCGTGTGCTACAGAAGTTTGTTTACATTTTGTTGTTTCTTCACATATCGTTTTGGCTTTCGTTAGGAGTATAATTTATATTGATTGGTAAATATACCCCGAATGCTATGCGATATGATTCCTGGTTCCGTTATACATCCTGGAGGATCAATTATGGGTGTATTTATGCCCGCTTCGTTCTTGTCGTCATAATCAATGCGATCTTTGCTGTAACGTTGCGGGGTGGGGTGCGGGAGGAGTTACAGTTAATTTATGGTCAAATTATTTGAAAATTAATTGTCTGCCTTCCATCCGTGTCTCGTTCCGCTTGCTTATTGTAGGTTTGTGCTTATTTATAGGCCAAGCCAACCCCGCCATCGTGTGACGAGTGCCACAAGTTCGTCCGGGTCCTATTTAAGGGCCATGTCTGCTTTAGATGTACTCTATGTAACCTTGATAGTAGGTGTAATGTGTGTGCAGTGTGGTCCGCGGATATGATGTTAAAGTTCCTTGCCCAGAAGGATGTGGCTGGGTCTGACGCGGGGTCAGGCGGTTCGAAGTTAAATCGTGGCGCGTCCGGTTCGGCCGGTGGGGCCGCTCCACGTCCCCAGCTGGAGGTGGCGGAGATGGCACCGCCGGCGTGGTTCGGTCCGGCTATGCAGGGTTTTCTGCATAGCGTTCTGCCCACGCTGGTGTCGTCCCTGCTGCCGAAGGTTGGGGGGCAGTTTCTCCCCATGCTTGGTACGGACCCTGTCCTTGGACATGGTTCTGGACTGGTCACCGAGGAAGCCATCTCATACGGCCCCCTGGCAGTCTCTGCGGCCACCTCCGGGTGGTCCAGTAGCGGTGGCCAGTCTGTCAGGCATGGGAGCCGTCCACCAGGACGGCTCCATGGTTTCCTCGTCTAGTGACGACTCTTCGGAGTCTGAAGACGAGGAGGAGAGGTTGCTGCGGCCTGTGATGCCACAGGTGGAGAATATGGAGGTCGATTCCGTCCTGGACGGAACCGTCCTCTATCTGTCTGGCTTGGCGCAAGCCAGGGAAGCGGCTCCGCCCGTGGTTGAGGCCAATCTGGTACCAGGCACCGGTCCCGTGGCGGTTGGTTTGACGCCAGTCGACACGGTGACGGGTGTGCCGGGCCAGGCGTGGTACTCACCTATCTCGTCTGGTCCGGCGGTCAGATGTGGGGTGCCGTTGGCGCCCGTGTCTGGCCACGGTTCCGCATCTGCTATGGGTCCGCACGGCTTTCCATGCGGGCCTACCCCATGGACTGGTGTGTTTCATGGGGTGGCGGCGGAACCGTTTGGTGCCGGAGTGTCAGCCGTGGCTGGCAGGCCTGTGAACGCGTCAACGGGTGACGTGTTCACGGGTGTGTCTTCATCGGAAGTAGACTGGTTGGATGCTCTGGCTTGGCTAGCCATGGTTGACCCATCTGTGGTTTCGGCCACGGCCGAGGAGGATGCACCCCATCCGTCGGTTGCATTGATTAGGACGGGGATCTTGCCCGCGGCCCGGATCCAGTCGATTGGACTGGATCCACGGTTCATCGAGTTGCTTGAGGCTATTTATAGTAAGCAGCTCATGACCAAGGGCCAGCTCCTTGCGGCCTCCAGGGAGGTGCGGGCGAGGTGTCGTATTCCATGGGGGGAATACGACAGGTATGGTGTGGTACCATCGGTCACCGAGGATGGGTTCTGGGTGTTCAGAGTGCTGGAGCGGGTGGCCCCGGTCCGGCACTTGTGGACAAGTCCAAGGCACACCAGGATGAAGTCCTATCCCTATGCGATGAGGGTGTGAGGGCAGCTATGAGTGCTGTCAACCATTCGTATCGCCTTCTTCAGTCGGTGTGGGCTGAAGCGGGGGCAGGCCACCCTGTGCCACCTGTGGCGCTTTCGTGCGTCAATGACGGCTTGGTGCTGTCTATGGACGGCTGGCAAGGGTGCAGACGCGTGTGACAAAGTCCAGGAGGCAAATGGTTCTTGACCATATGCGTCCGGCTACGGCAGTCAGGGAGCGTTTTCTTGGGACACCCCTGACAGGGCCTAGCATCTTCGGTGGCCAGGCGCGGGCCATCCTAGAGGACACTGCCAGCATTGCGCAGAATTGGTTGGCGGTAAACCTACAGCTGGAGCTAGTGCGGCAAGCGCATGCACTAGGGGCTGTAGGGAAACCGTTAGCTGTTCAATCTTCAAAGAAGCAGAAGAAGGAGAAAGGCAAGGTGAAAGCTAAGCCTACTGCGACTTATGCTTCGTCTGGTTTTTCTCAGCCGCCGCCGGCTAAGAAAGCCAGGAAGGTTGTGGAGGCCCCTACCCTCCCCAATGTTGCTCCTGATCGCCCTAGAGGCGAGAAGGGGAAGGGTACGGGTAAGTCCTCAAAGGGTGGAAAGAAGGGAGCAGATCGTACCTGAGGGTACGAGCACTCCCTTCGTATCCGCCAGGAACAGCTGTGCCAGTTAGACCTGCCGAGCCAAGACCGAAATGGTTCTCTCTCGTTAAGAAAGGGGGGGGGGGGGGGGGAGCGCCGCGAGCCGGACAACCCCATTAGACGTCGAGGCGTCTATGGTGGGTGGAAGGCTCATGCGTTTCGTCGAGGCCTGACGAGGTGTGACGTCAGACAGTCTGGTCCTGGGATGGTTATCCCAGGGTTACATGCCAGAGTGGTGGGACTTTACGCCGCAGAATCTGTCTTTGGCACCTGTCTGGACACCCGTAAGCCGTTCAAAACGAAGTCTCGGGTTTGCGTCTGAAGGGAGCAATAAAACCAGCGAACCAGAACACTCCAGGCTTCTATTCAAATATGTTCCTTGTCCCCAAGAGCACAGGGGGATGGAGACCTGTACTCAATCTCAGGCCATTAAATTGGTTTATCCATACGCCTCGGTTCCAGATGGAACCGCCGAGGTCGGTAATGGCGGGATTGAGGAAAGGAATGTGGTGTGTGTCGATCGATCTGAAAGATGCATATTTCCACATTCCAATGAACAGGAGTTGTCACAGGTTTCTGAGATTTGCGTTTCAGAATCAAGTATGGGAGTTTATTGTTCTCCCGTTTGGCCTGTCGACAGCTCCATGGGTTTTCACAAGAGTGGTCCTCGCGGTGACAGCGTTTCTCAGAAAAGAGAACATGGCGCTACACACCTACATAGACGACTGGCTGATCAAAGCAAACTCGGCAGCCAGGTTGAACGTGGATACTGCTCTGACTCTGAAGCTACTTTAAGATCTAGGCTGGATAGTCAACAAGGAGAAATCCGAGTTGACACCCACTCAACGTTTCGTTTATTTAAGGATGCGATTCGATCTCGAGGAGGGCAGGGTTTACCCGTCGGAGCCCAGAGTGGTGTCTCTGTTAGCCATCCTCAAGAGTTTTCGATTGGAAAACCACATTCAGGCGAGGCGGTTTCTTCAGATGCTGGGCATGATGGTCTCCATGGAGCAGGTAATCCTGTACGCTGCTCTGATGCGAAGACCTATCCAGTTGTATCTCATGTCTCTGTGGAAACAGAGAACAGAACCCCTGTCAAAGCTGGTGCCAGTTTTGGAGCCAATAATGTCGCATCTTGTATGGTGGGAAAGGCGTCAGAATCTCCTAGTAGGGGTTTCGCTGCACCTACCCCACCCCCAGCTGTTCGTGTACACGGATGCATCGCTGGAGGGGTGGGGGGGCCTGCTTGGGAGAACACCAGGTCTCGGGCACATGGACTCTCCCGGAGAGTCAGCTGCATATCAATCTGTTGGAAATGATGGCAGTGGAACTGGCGTTGGAAGAGTTCCTTCCGATGATCAGGGGCAAGGTGATATTGATACGGTCGGACAATTCGACAGTAGTATCATATATAAATCGCCAAGGCGGGACCAGGTCGCCCACCCTGTGCATCAGGGTGTGGCACTTGATTCAATGGTGCAGGAATTACTCGGTTGTTTTGAAAGCAGCTCACATTCCTGGGCGATTGAACATTCTGGCGGATGCTTTGTCTCGCAGACAGAGAATTCTGCCAACAGAATGGTCTCTCAACCCTCCAGTTCTACGAAGGAGCTTCGAGCATTGGGGCAAACCCAACGTGGACTTGTTCGCCACAAGGGAAAATGCTCAAATGACATGTCTCGCCGATTCCAGATCCAAATGCCGTCGATACAGACGCTCTGGCGATAAGCTGGAGAGGGATGCACGCTTACGCGTACCCACCCACCATTCTTCTGCCGAAGATATTAGTGAAGATCAGGGAGGAACCGTGCCTGGTCCTGCTAATAGCGCCATTTTGGCCCAGCAGGGTATGGTGCACGGATCTTCTAGATCTGCTGGTGGAAAACCCAGTGCAGTTACCCGAGATTCCGAACATAATCTCCCAAGCCAAGGGACGCTTCCTACTCGAGCGTCCCGAAATGTTCAAATTGACTGCATGGATGTTATCAAACAACGTTCCACGTCGGAAGGCTTTTCTCGACAAGCTGCCGATTTCATCGCGGCTGCGAGAAGAAGGTCAGCCTTCAAGTCATATAACAACAAGGTTAACAGATTTGCAGACTGGTATGAAGAAAAGGGTATTGATACCTTTCAATCCACTATTCAGCAAATAGCAGACTTTCTCTGTGAGCTGTTCTTTTCAGGACTAGCTCCTGTCACAATTGCTGGATACAAGTCAGCTTTGGCATCAGTTATCCCTTGTCTAGCCAACAGGGATAGTCCAGAGGTGGCCCAGTTGAATGTGATGGTGAAGGGAATGAGCAATCTACGACCGAGACAACCGGTAGTCATTCCAGCCTGGAGTCTATCTTTAGTGCTTAATGTACTGGCCAAGCACCCTTTCGAACCATTGCGTTCGGCTAGTCTAAAGCATTTGACTCTAAAGGCGGTCTTTCTATTGGCAGCTTCCTCAGCTAGAAGGCGCAGTGAGATCCATGCACTTTCAGCAGAGAGGGACCGATTTAAAGTCGCTAAAAGTTGCAAAACGATTGTCAAATTTAATAAGGAAGTGAGATGCGCATGCGTTGGAGGCTGATTTCCGATATAGCCCATAGACATATATAGCTATAGAGCGCATATCTTCATAGCTTCCTTCATTATGGGACAAATGACCGCCGGTGAATCGAGTTCAGTAAGCGCTCTATAAATCGAAATTCTAAAAGCTAGCGATGCGCGCATGCGTTAGCAGCTTCCTTCTTCCGGTATAATAATAAACTGTTACAGACTTCAGTGTTTAGTTTGCACACCAGTCGGAAACTCGCAATATGTATCACGGGGTATTCACGGTCGTCGACATATTGCTTGTAACAGCCTCTCTTGTAAATCTAAATTCTCCTATAGGGGGGGTATGGCTATTGATCATTGCCTCGTCATTAGTTAGCATTATGATAAACTTTAAAAATACATGTTTCTCTAGGCTGATTCTGGTCGATTTAGACAATGTTTGTTTCGGAAACTAAGTTATATCATCGCGAACGCTAAACTCCTGTTAGCGCATCCTAAAATCAAGGCTGACGCAGTATAGTGAGCCATGCTACGGCGGCGTATCGCACTTGAATCGCGTAAGCGACAGATTTAGAATGGCATGTCGACGCATGCGCGAGAGTGTTCTCGAGTACAAAGTCGGGAACATACTTTTTCGCAAGATTATTGGTTAATAAATATAACTATATATCGAGCAACCAATCGCAAGGAAACTACCAACGGTAAAGAAAATAAACAATGTTTTACGCGGTAATTTTAAGAATGACGTAGTAGTATATATATCTATATATATATATATATATATATATATCATTCGTAGTGAGCCGATTGATACACGCTGATCACAGTAAAACTTTTTATCATTCACAATTTAAGCCAGAGAAAACAACCATTAGTAATTTTTAAATAAAGAGTCTTAACTCTTTCAACTGAAGTCATAGTATCGCAGAAACTCAATTTCATCTTAATAAGCTGTTGAATATGTTGCAGGGTTTTAAGGGGGCCATTTTGCTCACAGCTGCCATCACCTGCAACAGCTTCCAGTTAAGCACTAACACTATTCAGCCTTCTTACATTGTATTGAATGATGTGTACTTTGTTTAGCCTACCAGTTCAAAGGGATATGTGATGTAGGTTGGTAAGTTACAAAATATATATGTTAACCCTAGTCAATGAAATCACAGTATTCATGGGAGGTACATTAATGATTTTTTTGAAAATAATTTGACTGGGATGTGTTGCTGCCTTAAGCAGCAACAGCATCCAATCAATGTAATTGCCAAATCTGCCAATACGTATTATTTTAGGTTTCCTATACTCCCTGACCGTGGCCAGAGCCAGTACATGCATATTCTGAATCTGACATATGTTATACATATGTTATGCATTCCATAGGGAAAACGTTTTGCGAAATCAGAAAATTATACTTTTCGGTTGTTTTCGGATTGTGTGTAGACGAAAAAGGCTGTTTGATCATGCAAACATGTTTTGAAAGGTTTCCCCGTTGGAACACCAACCAGTTTCAACACAGTTTGTTTGCTATGAACTGCTATGCATTATTCGATTTGTTTAGCAGTGACTGCTACGCAATTTTTTTCCAACAAAATATTCCCTGTTACTATATGAGGGATGTGTCAGACTCCGCCAATCCACTCGCTTTAGCTGTTTTGAAACGATAGTTATGCGACCACACTGCTCTTCTCCCTTTTTTGGCATTTGTAAGAAAGAATTAAGAAGCAGACATGGTCGAGCGAGAGGATGACAACCAGATTGTGTCACTGATGGCCGGACAAGTGAATGGTTGGAGGCGCCACGTCTGGAATCCAAATATCAGGAGGTAATTCAAGATTGAGAGTTATTTGTATTATGTCTATATATCATGTTCATTCATCTTATATATTCATGCTCATTCCCAGGCTAATACATACATATATATATATATATATATATATATATATATATATATATATATATATATGTAAAGAGCAGTTAACCCTCTTGGCATATTTGTGTTTTCAGGCGAGATGCATGTTCGTGAGTTCTCTCCCTTTTCTTAGGAGAAAAAGGGGGGTGGGGGGGGGGGGCAGAGACGCGAATGTGGTTCGGTTCCGTTAATTTGATGGTCCTTTTAGGTCTCCATTAATCAAGTTTAAGTCTAGCTCTTTCTCCAAGGGGCAAAAGTAGCAGTTATGGCTTGCCCCTTCCCACCAGGTTACTGACCAAATCTGGTGTATATCAGAAGTAATAGAATGGTGAGTATTGATCAAAGGAGAATGAAGGAAATTTCAATTTCCCTTTCTCCGAGATCTAACAATACTCACCATTCTATTACGGACCCAGCCTCCCAGCCCCACCGGAGGCAAGCCACGGGTTTCTCTTGTTTGGTGGCTATGCAAACAATATGAGCTTCATGGTAGACGGGTACTCGGCAGTTGGGAGCCGAGTACCCGGTTCCAGGAGTCGGTAAAGCTTTCTAAGTCTATAGTCCTAGAGCCAGCTGTCAGGGCCAGCTGTATATATCAGAAGTAATAGAATGATGAGTATTGTTAGATCTCGGAGAAAGGGAAATTGAAATTTCCTTCATTTCATCTTAATAAGCTGTTGAATATGTTACAAGTTTTTAAGGGGGACCTGTTGCTCACAGCTGCCATCACCTGCAACAGCTTCCAGTTAAGCACTAACACTATTCAGCCTTCTTACATTGTATTGAATGATGTGTACTTTGTTTAGCCTACCAGTTGAAAGGGATATGTGATGTAAGTAACAAAATATATGTTACCTAAAATAATATGTATTGGCAGATTTGGCAATTACATTGATTGGATTAAGACAGCAGCAACACATCCCAGTCAAATTATTTTCAAAAAAATCAATAATGTACCCCCCATGAAACTGATCTCATTGACTAGGGTAGTCAATGAAATCAGTTTCATGGGGGGTACATTATTGATTTTTTTGAAAATAATTTGACTGGGATGTGTTGCTGTCTTAAGCAGCAACAGCTTCCAATCAATGTAATTGCCAAATCTGCCAATACATATTATTTTAGGTTTCCTATACTCCCTGACCTTGGCCAGAGCCAATACATGCATATTCTGAATCTGACATATGTTATACTGACAAATGACAATACTGGCTACTGTAGACCTGAATACTGATACACTATCCTCAATTACATTCTCAGAATTCCAATATTAATTATTCAACCATCTGTTCATGTCACATTTGTGCAATTTGTATAAACTACGTGTCGCATATTACATGCCTTATGGGCTACTAATTTTTTAGACGGAGTACTGATTTGCCAAGTCTGGTAATCCTTCAACTTTTCGCTAATTTCGAACCCTGGTTATATTACACATTTTAACACTGATCTCCATCTAGATTATTTCGAAACCATATTAGAAAAGACTACATTCCATATTTATTCTGTTCATAGCTTGAACAACATGATCGAAGCGCCAACACATTATAAAAATCATGAATTCTCTCGGCTTGAAAATATTGACTAGCTCCCGGTAAAGTACGTGTATTAATGACGGCTACATTGGAACCGGTCCTGCATTCCATAGGGAAAACATTTTGCGAAATCAGAAAATTTGGTTTTTCGGTTATTTTCTGATTCACATGCTCATTGTCACGATCCTTAAGTGGAAAAGTCAAGCCAGATAAAAAGTTTTCAAAACTTTAATAACAATTCATAAAATGACATCACAAATAACATACTATATAGGCCATGCACACAGCAAATCATTCGCTTACACATTCTTCCGTATTCATGCACCATTCAGACACAACCCACACATAATCCATGCATAAATCACACACAGTTCACACAGCTTACACACGATTCACATACAAATCACACAATATGTTCACACACTTCATTTACATACAATACAACCCGTCACACGATTTTATAAGCAAACGTACGCTAGCACACCACCAGCAACTACACCTTAGAATGTACACAGCAGTACTCATGGACGTACGCACAATATATAATATATAACCATAGGACTAGGTATTAGATAGACAACATAATTTTATATAAATTAAAACTAGATTGACAATACTATACACAATATAAACTACTAATACAATACAAATAATTATGGAAATGTTCCCGGATTTGGGGGGGGGGGGTGACTGTTGCGTTTAGCTGTTAATGATGAACTAATATCATTGCACAAGAACGGAAGTTGACGATGATGAAGACGATGACAGCAATGATAGTACTGACACGATGATGACGAATGTTTGTTAACTTGAAGACTGTGAAGACGATAACGGCAATGATAGTACTGACACGACAATTGACGACGATAATGGCAATGATAGCAATGACACAATAATGACGAATGTTTCGGGAAATTGAAGACGACGACAATGACGGTAATGACACGATACTGACAAATGTTTCTGCGCAACTCGCAGGTGGTAATATGTGACACAGATGTTAACGGTAATGACCACGACGATGATGAAACAATGGCAGGATTACTGAGAAGGTGACGATAATGGCGACGACGAGGTTGACACGACAATACAGGTCGGCGCAACTCGCAGGTGTTAATCGTTGACGGAGAAGATGACAATGACGACGGCGATGATGAGACGATAGACAAGTCTGCGCAACTCGCAGGTGATTTTACCACACACACATTATACAGGGTCGGCTTTACTCACACGCCAACCAATACACAAGATTTCCGACCAGGAAATCACAGCCTGTCCGGACCCAGACTGGACACTACAATACAAATATAACCATGTTAAAGTATATGTTTACGATAGGGTAAATCACACTTACTAACACATGACAACAACATTAACGAGACATATGGATGATAAGAACAACGCTCGTTAACATGCATTTATAATCTTACTGATTAACCCTTTTCCACTGACAGACTGACTCTGAAACCATACTACGAGTAAACGATAAAATGGTGTTCCTTTTGAAGCTAATGAGCCTGGAACTCATTGCTCATGTATTGTGCAATAGCTTCCCGTATCATTATCTTCAGAATAGACACACAATATACTAAGTACTAGGAGTTTTGCATAAGGATAGGTATACAGCAGGATACGGGTTAAATACACAATATATTTTAACAGAACGACATGATATAGGTATGTTTTGAAGCCACAACTTACTATACTGACAAGCTACATCTTACAACTTTGCAAATTTAAGAGGAGAACTTATTGGACACGTTTTGACTAAAATAACAATTTTGAAAACACATACTTATATGACATCATAGATTGACAGAAACAGACATCGTATAAAATTATCAATACTCACATAATCCAATTGAATAAGAAATATATGACGATTACAATCCGGTATTTCTAATACATATGACTTCATAACACATAAATTACTATATATGAAAAGTTATACATACGTCGTTCAAAATTCAATCAGGTTGCAAACACTTGAACACCATACACCTGGCAGACTTTCAAACGACTGTCACAAGCACTAGGAAATGATCAAGCCTGTCACCTTGCAGTTCATTCTCAACCCAAGCGCATTCCTTTCAACAAAGACACACACACACACACCGCTACTCCAAGCGTCATCACTTCTTACACACACATAGCTATTTACATAAAATATTGTAACGAAAATGGAGGAAAAACTGCTGCAATGATTTATCGCGAATTTTGAATTCAGATTGTGACACTCATAGCGTGTGTAGACGAAAAAAGCTGTTTTTGATCATGCAAACATGTTTTGAAACATTTCCCCGTTGGAACACCAACCAGTTTCAACACAGTTTGTTTGCTATGCAAGTGCTAGAAACTGCTATGCATTATTTGATTTGTTTAGCAGTTACTGCTACGCAATTTTTTCCCAACAAAATATTCCCTGAGTTACCTTGTAATTGTGACAAACAGGAGACAGGCGAGACATTTAATTCCGCGGAATTCTTGTTTTTATCTGTACGGCTTAAAGGGTTTTAATGCTGCTTCATCCTGTCAAGCTCGGCAAAACAGCTTCTGCAATGGTCTTGATATATGTCGATTTGCTGAGCAAGTGAAGACTATTTTTTTGCAAATGTACCACGTACAGTGAATGATTGGCTGATTACTGATCCAGTCATTCAAGTGATAAATTTACAACGGCAAATGGACATTTTCTATGAGAAAATTGAATTTTTCTTGAATAAATTTAACGATTCATGTTTTAATAAAACATATTGTCAGTACTAGTTACATTAGTTTCAAAATATTATCTACATATTTGTTGTGTTGGAATTGACATGCTAGGATTACTGTGTAAATATTGATGGATCAAAATAATTGATGTAGGCTAATCAGTGATCGTGTCTCTCACCACTTGCTTTGATCATTGAGCACATATCTTTTGAAAACAAGATTTCATACGCGTGCTGAGAGAAGAAAGGGGAATAACTCACCGTTTATTGGTCCCAACTGTTTTAATAATAATTATGGTGATTGATCACATGCGCCGACAAAAGTGTGGATGATTTGTCCCCAGGTTAAGCTAAATAACCCCATCCTTGTGACGAAGTAATCGGCGGCGTCTTTATAATCAAGACAAAGATTCTACAAGGGCCTCTTATTCGAAATCTCTGCATTTATCAAAACCTACCATTTTGATTACTAATCATTATTTTAATTTTCAAATTTTAAAGATGTTGTATATCTTACATGTACCGCCTATAAATAACACATATTTAACAATGTCAAACTTATAGTCATCAGTTTCTTGGAAGATATTCGGATAGGATTTGTTCAGAAATGGTTCCCAACACCCAACAGCCCGACAGGGACTCAGAACTCCTCCACAAGTTGAATTATTTTTAAACCTAGATACTCTCGGATGGCATCCCCTGCATTTGCATTCAGAAAACACCAGGTGCTAGAACTAAAACCTGACTAACAAGTCACAAATAAATTGGGTTTTGTCTAAGAATCCATCCATCCGCTAATCGGTGTATCTGTGGGCTCCTCACCCCACCCACCGAAATTTTTTGAAATCTTGATGCTCTTAGAGGACATCTAAATTTCTGTATTGTGGAGCAGTGCATTCTTAACAGATATTTCATTGCGCAACATTGACATGGAATGATCTGGGATGTGCAGTTTTCCCCTTGGGATGGGCATGTATGTAGGCTGACAGACTGGCAAACGAGGTGGTGTGCTAACACAGGTTGTTGTAACTGGCTGACCATGGGTCTCACCCCCACCCCCACAAAGAATATTGAAAGCTGGATGAGCTCAGATGTGCGCTCATACAATTAGAGACATTAAATGGTAATATTTGCGTAGCTATATGCGTGTGCCCGGATCTGCGCCTGGCCACCCTTGTTGTCTCTGTTCAAGTACATGTGGCCCATCTCTATATAATGTTACTTATGTTATATATCTTTATTTAACAGTACAATGTATGTGTTATTTTGTTTTGGAAAAGTGTCAAGTTATTTCTGAGCTGTGCTATAGAAGAAAAACATAACATTGTTACAGGCCGTCGCTGTCATCATCAGAAAAATGATAGGGCCTACCTATGTAACATGCGAGATTAAAACACGACCAATGATTTCGGTTATCAAATACAAGTACAGTATTACATACATATGTGCTGGAGTTGTAATTTATATAATACTGTGACAACGATCTAAGTAGACATATAATTTCCCAATTGTAGGTAATCTGCACATACATTTTGACCATCTCTGCCCTAGGAAATTTGGGCGGAGATCACCAAAAGAGTTAGGCGGAAATGGCCGGGCGGAGATAACCAAAGGCAGAGATTACGGTAAATCGTTTTGCCCCCTGTCCCGTTCGCCATGGGTCGATTCGCTCCGTAGTCTGGGTCATTTCGCACCCCTTTGAAATGGCTTGGGTGTGAACGGGAATGGCAAGTGTACTTGAATTAAAGTGCCTTTGTAATACCGATACCGAATCAAGCTTTGATGTAATGCCGACCTGACCATTCCAAGTTATTCTAAGTGATGTTAATTGCTACATTTGTATTAATATATATATAGACATATATATATATATATATATATATATATATATATATATATATATATATATATATATATATGTGCATATTTATTCATCGAATTTTGTTTCATTTGAAGAAATTTTTGAAATTTTAGCACTGGAATGACTGCCTTGGTCAAGCCCATCATTACAGTGGTGACATTGTCAAAAATAGTCTTATCTTGGACTACAAATGGACATTCCCCAAGAACACTGCAGAGCCCGGTTTTTGCCGGCTTCGTCGTGAAAGGGTTAACAAAGAATTTGACAGACCAACCTGCCAACTGACAGACGGAAATAAAAGATGACTATATTCTATACTAAATAAAGTTTTATTGATTTATTTAGTGTGCATTTGCCAGGCTGGGGTAACTGTAACTTGTAACTGTAACTGACTGTAACTTAGTTACATACATGTGACACTCCAATATCCCAATTTCAATGTAATCATTCAGGTAAGCTGTTGAATATATTGATGATAATTTTACTGCAAGATGTTGATGCCATGGGCAGCAACTTTATTTCCAAGCGTCCGTGATATTTATTTTAGAAATTTGCCCATGGCAGCAACTTTATTTCCAAGCGTCCATGATATTTATTTTAGAAATTTGCCATTGGAATGACTGGCTTGATTATTGGGGCAGTCATTCCAGTGGTAAATTTTCAAATATAAATCTTGTAGCCTACAAAATAGACATTCTTGACCAATCTTGACCATTAAAGGGTTAACCCACTTTATATATGTATATGTGATATCTTAGCAATAATAATCTGAATGTTAATGCTACATCGGACAACAACAACCAATCAAGATCTTATATAGCTAGCTTTTACATTAATCTACAGTGTACATAGCTTAGAAATGTCCATTTGCAGATCATGAGATTGCATATGGCAGCATCAAAATTCAGTCAAATTTATTAAAGAATTCTTAGCAGGTTTTATATTTTATATCTGAAATGGATTCAGTTATGTCAGTATATTATATCAATGGTTATAGTGGTAATTAGTTCCACTATATATCTCAATTTGGTTGACTACAGCTTTTTTGATGACATTGATGTTCACATAGTCCTTCATAATAATTATCAGTCAAAGTAACTAATGTAACCGAAATGTAACTTTAGTTACATTATTCAAAGTAACTGAAATGTAACTAGTTACATTGCTTAACAAATTTAACTGTAACTGGCATAGTGCAATGTAACTGTAACTAGTTACATTTAAATGTAACTGACCCCAGGCCTGGCAGTTGCATGCTATGATTTCTCACTGTTCGGTATGGTTGTAAAATCTTAAGTGATATATTGCTGATCCGTCCGTCCATTCATCCATCCACTCATCAATCCGACCATTCGTCTGTCCATCTGTCCATGTCATATTCAATAAAGCTGGCTAAATTGCAGCTATAAGTGGTAATGGCTCACTTGTTTCAAAGTCTTTTGGGACAGTTGATGCGTTGCATAATGGACTAACTACATTCAGCTTAATTGTTTTCAAAACGTATGGATAATCATGTTTCAGTTAATAATTTTTCTGATTAAATTCAAGGATTGCATGAATTCTACTTATAATTTGAATAACCTCGTTCGCCGTCTCCTGTTGATATTTAATTAGAAAAGGAGGTAATGACTTAATTAGCGAGGCTTTCATCAAAGCATGAGCATGTGTGCTGACACACGCGAGCATCTGCGTGTACATGATAATTACTCAATTACTCGACGATTTTGTAGGCCTGCTCTTATCTTGATAAAAATGCAATGTGCAATGGATGTATGGATGGGCGGATGGATGAAAACTGATGTACAGGATGCGTAGAACAAACATGAGAGTTTTTAATTAAAAACTTATGGAAATAAAAGAAACGAGATCAGATTGCATCAAATGAATGATTAAACATGGATGGATGGGTGGGTGGGTGGATAGATGGGTAGAGTGGATGGATGGGATGGCAGATGGATGAACAAAGGGCAATGCAGATGATTTAGTGTAGTTGAAAAAGGTATGGACTACAAGTTGCGTATGGTATATTTGAAGAATAATGAGTAATCTTCAGCCGGCATAACTGAACCAGGAAAGCATGCCAATTTAGAAATGTGTTCGAGCAAACAACTTACTCACGTACCTGGATGAGTAACGTTCAGGCGGCATAATCGTACAATGTTAGGCTATGCCTATCATTTAATTACAAATGAGTTCAAAAGCCAAACATAATTAATATCTGATTTCCAATCATGCTCAAACAACTGAATGTTGTCAGTTCATTTTTCTTTGAAAATTGGCGACACCAATAGCCTATATAATTCGACTTCCAGTTAAACAATCCATAACGTCTTACTTTCATATCACTTCTCATCATTTAAATAAATTACCGTATTTCGCTTAATTGAAGCCTATGCTCTAATAGAAGCCCACCCCCTAACTTTAACATATGAGCTCCAATGATTTCTTAGCAGTTTCAAAATGGCAAAACTGTATTTGAAGCCCACCCCCCTAACTCAGCAGATTGTAAAAATTTTTAAGAGCAAATTTCTAAGAATAGCGTGTATAATAATAACAATCATGTCACAGAGTGTGTCTACTTCACACCGATCTCTGCCGTGATACATTTCCGGCCCCTCTAGAAGTCAATACAGGCCTCAGATTTGTAAATCTCGACCACCTATTAGATTAATACTAATAGTAGGCCACATATGTTCAAGATATAATAAAGTTTATTCCACATTTTTGTAGTCAAAATGCGCGTATTAAAACAGTCTTGGCGTGATTAAATAACTTCCTTATAAATAATATTTTAAGACCAAATTTATGTACCAAACAAGCACAGGAGAAAATGTGCATCAATTTTGTGACACCGATCAACATTAAATGATCCAAATAGAATTATTACGAACTTATTACGGCTTCTTAAGTTGGCGAGCCAGCGGCTGTTTTGCGATGGGAGGCGGCATGTTCTCGTGAGATAGTATACGCTAACGGGAGTTTATCAAATGGATACCCGTTATTCAGATCAGTATAATACTCAGTTTCTATCGCGCAATGATAATATATAGAAATTTCCGAGTTCCAAGTCCCCGATTCCAGAATATTTATATCCGAGTACTCGCTCTAAAATAAACTCTTCAATTGGATGCGAATCATGTGATTTGTATTTTTTCACAACGCCATATCAAATTGTGGATTAATTTTGATGTAATAAATTACCTTTATTAGCTCATCTGGCCTTTCAGGCCAAGTGAGCTTATGCCGTGGCGACCGTCAGTCCGTCGTCAGTCAACTTTTGCTTTAAACGACTTCTTCTCAAGAACCACTAGGCCAATTTTGATTATATTTGGCAGGAAGCATCCTTAGGGCATCGGGATCCAAGTTTGTTCAAAAGACGCCGATCGGCCAATTTGGCCGGTGGCCATCTTGGATTTAGGCTGATTTTAGGAAACCTCTTTAAAAATCTTCTCCGAAACCGCTTAGGGGATTGATGCAAATCTCATGAAATATGATCTAGGACAAGAACTGAACCAAGTTTGTTCAAGGAAACTTGATTGGTCAAATGGTTCGGCGGCCATCTCGGTTGACCTAGTTGTAGCGAAAATGACTTCTCCAGAACCGCTGAAGGGATCGTGCCAAAATTTGGCAGATATGATTAGGGCCTAAGGGCCATTAGAGTTTGTTCAAGATAAGTTGATCCATCAAATAACATGTCCGCCGTTGGCCAATCAAAATATAGCGTGTTTGGCGGCCATATTGGAATTTTTTATTTGATGGATTTTGAGGCCAAAATTGGTTTTGTATGTGTTTTGCGGTATTCGGATCAAAATTTACAATTTTCGAAACTGTCGGATAAATGGGTTGGTGGCCATCTTGGATCATTTTCCCGCCAAAAGCTCCCATACTAAAGCAATGGGAAATTTAAAATGGTTTATTCTCGAGAACTACTGGGCCGATTTCAATTATATTTCGCGGGAAGCATCCTTATAGCATAGAGATTCAAGTTTGTTCAAACGAAGCCGATCGTCCAATTGGGCCATCTTGGATTTTGGCTGATTTTTAGAAACGTCTTTAAAAATCATCTCCGAAACCGCTTGGGGGATTGATGCAAACCTCATGAAATATGAATTAGGGCAAGTGCTGAACCATGTTTGTTCAAGGGAACTTGATTGGTCAAATGGTTTGGCGGCCATTTTGGTTGACCTAGTTGTAGAGAAAACGACTTCTCCAGAACCGCTGAAGGGATTGGGCCAAAATTTGCCAGATATGTTTAGGGACTAAGGACTGTTAACATTTGTTCAAGGGAAGTTGATCCATCAAATAACCTGGACACCATGGCCAATCAAAATATAGCATGTTTGGTGTCCATTTTTGATTTTTTTATTTGATGGATTTTGAGGCCGAAATTCGTTTTATGTGTTTTTGGGTATTCTGATCTCAAATTTGCAATTTTCGAAACTGTCAGATGAACAGTTTGGTGGCCATGTTGTTGATAAAGAGCATTCTAGTTGAAATGCCTATGGGCCAGGTGAGCGATACAGGCCCCTTGGGCCTCTTGTAGAAAACACATTTGTATAAAAGAGCATTTCTGTAACCAGTTAATCTTGTTAAGCACCTTTGAGAGGTTTAGTCCGGGATTGGCGCTATAGAAATACATACATACATACATACATAAATATATACATACATACATACATACATTAGACTAGAGGAAGACACACATGTGGCTGAACATTTTAATCTTCCTGATCATTTAGTCACCCGTGACTTTGAAATTATGCCCATCGAACAGCTACCTCTTTCAGACACAACAGAGGAAACTGATAAACAAAGATCACTAAGAGAATCGTTTTGGATTAAAGAACTCGAAACACAATGGCCAAGGGGCATAAATTCGGACCCATGCCTCTCGGATCAATGTGAGATTATCCCATTTACTCTCACATACAATCGGAAAAATGTTGAAATTGCGAAAATCCTAAAGGATGAGTATCACAAATTACAGGACAATTTAAAACAACCATTCAACAAGCGTCCAGTAATTGCATTTAAGAAAAATCCTAATCTACGCGACATCTTGGTAAAAGCGAAACTCAAATAAGTGTTCAAAACATCAATCAATGATTTATCATTGTATACTAATCAGGCCATATGGCATCTATTAAACAAAATTGACAATCTCAGGTGATAAAATAAGCAAAAATATTTTCAATTTTTTTCAATTTTGAAAATTCTGAGCCGGTGCGTTTACAATATTACATACATACATACATAATGGTGATATCGGACATGTGAAAGCTGGTCGGCCAATCCTTGACTTTTAGTCTTGGTGCGGTGGTCCAGTGGAAAGATGCCTGGTTGCTGATGCTATGCGGAGTTGCAGGATGGCGGTTCGATCCCGCGACCGGGAGATGGTGATCAACAAATTAAACTAACGGGTGCAGCACTGTCGGCTAAGTTAGCACATGGAAATTGAAGCCGCACGTTGCCAGTGCGTCAATAAAATAAAAATACATATACTGCCAGAGCCGTGCTGGAGTCAGAGTACAATAGGCGTAAACGCCTAGGATTGATTGTGACAGATGCATCCACAGATAGTCCCATATGAATCGTCAGTGTGTCAGTATATCGGACATGTGAAAGCTGGTCGGCCAATCCTTGACTTTTAGTCTTGGTGCGGTGGTCCAGTGGAAAGATGCCTGGTTGCTGATGCTATGCGGAGTTGCAGGATGGCGGTTCGATCCCGCGACCGGGAGATGGTGATCAACAAATTAAACTAACGGGTGCAGCACTGTCGGCTAAGTTAGCACATGGAAATTGAAGCCGCACGTTGCCAGTGCGTCAATAAAATAAAAATACATATACTGCCAGAGCCGTGCTGGAGTCAGAGTACAATAGGCGTAAACGCCTAGGATTGATTGTGACAGATGCATCCACAGATAGTCCCATATGAATCGTCAGTGTGTCAGTATATCGGACATGTGAAAGCTGGTCGGCCAATCCTTGACTTTTAGTCTTGGTGCGGTGGTCCAGTGGAAAGATGCCTGGTTGCTGATGCTATGCGGAGTTGCAGGATGGCGGTTCGATCCCGCGACCGGGAGATGGTGATCAACAAATTAAACTAACGGGTGCAGCACTGTCGGCTAAGTTAGCACATGGAAATTGAAGCCGCACGTTGCCAGTGCGTCAATAAAATAAAAATACATATACTGCCAGAGCCGTGCTGGAGTCGGAGTACAATAGGCGTAAACGCCTAGGATTGATTGTGACAGATGCATCCACAGATAGTCCCATATGAATCGTCAGTGTGTCAGTATATCGGACATGTGAAAGCTGGTCGGCCAATCCTTGACTTTTAGTCTTGGTGCGGTGGTCCAGTGGAAAGATGCCTGGTTGCTGATGCTATGCGGAGTTGCAGGATGGCGGTTCGATCCCGCGACCGGGAGATGGTGATCAACAAATTAAACTAACGGGTGCAGCACTGTCGGCTAAGTTAGCACATGGAAATTGAAGCCGCACGTTGCCAGTGCGTCAATAAAATAAAAATACATATACTGCCAGAGCCGTGCTGGAGTCGGAGTACAATAGGCGTAAACGCCTAGGATTGATTGTGACAGATGCATCCACAGATAGTCCCATATGAATCGTCAGTGTGTCAGTATATCGGACATGTGAAAGCTGGTCGGCCAATCCTTGACTTTTAGTCTTGGTGCGGTGGTCCAGTGGAAAGATGCCTGGTTGCTGATGCTATGCGGAGTTGCAGGATGGCGGTTCGATCCCGCGACCGGGAGATGGTGATCAACAAATTAAACTAACGGGTGCAGCACTGTCGGCTAAGTTAGCACATGGAAATTGAAGCCGCACGTTGCCAGTGCGTCAATAAAATAAAAATACATACATACATAATGGTGATCAACAAATTAAACTAATGGGTGCATGACTGTCGGCTGGATAGCATGTGGAAATTGAAGCCGCACGTTGCCAGCACGTCATTAAAAAAAACAAAAAACATACATATATACATTATCCAGCAGCTTTCTGTGACACTCAGAATAAGTTATGGTTATTGTCCTACATAGCCCTTCTCATATCAATTTGATTGTGTGCATCTCATGGATCAGCACATATGTAAATAATTATCTTTAACGTGAGAGTGATCTTTCTGCTTTGGCATGTTTGGGTCACTGGCTTCCAAAGTCTTTCCCAATTGTGCTCCACTGGAGCACCCTACAGTTCAGGTCTTTTAATTGCTGCCTCCACTTATCTGATTTCTAGTCATTGATATTTGCAACCGCCTCTTGAGGCACTGACGCACAGGCATGACAGGCCGTTGAGCGGTGTTGCATGCATTCCTAACGAATCTCTCATCTCATTCCTACCAACATGCTTGGTATCAAGACCTGAGAATTGAGATCCTCTCTGAAGCTTGGTCATGCTGGCTCTTAGAGGGGGATTCTCATGGTCATATGCAGAAGCCATCTTTGAGGTGCTACTAGCACTGCTAGTAGATACTCACATTTTGGTGTATTGACATTACTGATTCATTTATTTCTTAGCTTGTTTGGATATTCTTGCAATTGATGCTTTCCCTTTCTCTTTTCATTTTTCTGTTTATAATAGTCTTGCTTTTATGTATTAGGTCCCCCTTTTTCATCTTATCTTTTTCTCCTCTTTTTCTTCTAATTCTCCTTTTTTATTCTTTATCTTCTTCTTCACTGTGGTCATCTATATCCTATTGTGTCTGTTTTTTCTGTCTCAATATCTAGTTTTCTATTTTATTGTCTCTGGTTTAGTCTGTTTTTGTGTCTTCGTTCTATCGCTCTTCTGTTTCCGCTAGTCTTTCTATTCCTGGGTTAGTCGAGATCAGGGATCTGAGGAAGTTTTCCCGATTAGTGCCTATTCGGATGATTTGTCCTCCTCTCTTTTGCATGGCTTCTTGTCTATCTTCCTCGTCTCGGTAAGTCCTTTCGCGTCTCTCTTCTTGTTTTCTTAAGCATTCTGTCTCATTCTTCGGCTTTTCTTCTTCGCTGGGTTTCTCATTTTCTTTTTCCAGTTTATCCTATTCTTGCTCTTCATATCACGTTTCTTTTGTCTCCTTTTTTTTCTAATCTGTTCCTTTTAATTCTCTTCTTCTCTCTTATTTTTCTATTTTTCTTCATCTTTGTTCATCTAGATCTCATTTTTTCAAATTTTTCATTCTCAGTAATTAGTTTTCTATTTGCTGTCTTTGGTTTAGTGTTCTCTTTGTTTTTGTAATCTGGGATTCCTCATTCAATCGCTTTTCTATTTCCGTTGTTTTTTCTATTGGCTCTAGATTCTATTCTTGGATCAGTCATGGTTCTAACCTGAGGTTTTTTCCCTTCCGGGGTTGCTCGGACGATTGGTCCTCGTTTCTTTATTGGATTCCTTCTTGTCTCTCTTTTTCTTCCGGATGAGTTTTTTCTCGTCTGCCCAATTTTTCTTGTTCTAATGTTCTTTCAGTCTATTTCTAATCTGAAGAATTTTGCCAAAGTGGAATCTTCTGCGGATCTTTTTAGTTGGGAATCTGTATGTAAGGCACAGTTTAAATCGGCTATCCTGCTAGCTCTTTTGTCGGACGATGTTTTTCTAGGAGCAGGAAGAGGTATTCAGAGTCCCTCTGAGGTTTTTTGAAATCTCTAGCCACTATTCTTAGAGGCTTTTTGAACTCAGTTTGTAGTTTGTTTGACTTCGTTGCCTCTTAAGAGAATACATAGAAAAGCCATCCGAAGTTAATAAACTTTGTTTTGAAGTATTCTTATTTCAATTCCTCCCTTTGGCCTATGATATATTTGGTCAATCATCTTCCATATTTTTAGGGCCGATTCTGTCAGTCGTAAATCCTCCAAAGGATCTTCGTTTTCTGTGTAGAGAGACTCTTCTTCTTTAAAAAAAACCAAAACCCTCTTTAATCCTTCCATAGAGGAAGAGTCTCAGGCCTGTTGAGTTTGGTGCTTATCTTTCTAGGATAATTACCAATTCTTCTCTGTCTTCAGGTTCTAAGCCCGATTCGAGGAGGAGGATTAATCTGACCCTTTTTTGCTCATTGTTCTAGATTCCAGGTCCGACAGGCCTCCTCTTATCAGATGAGAAGGGGCTTGTGTTATTTCCTGATCTAGTCTTAGAGGTTGTTCCTTTAAGGGGTTCAGAGTAAGAGAACCAGAAGGGATGGTGGTAGCCTGGGTAGGCCCATCCTTTTCTCTTTATTATATTTTATCTCTTCCTCTTCCATTGCCTTAGGGTCCATTGCTCCTTTCACCCCCCCCCCCCCCTTTTTCCAGCGGTCTAGTAGGAGTACATCAAACAAAGTGATGCCACACCCCCCCCCCCCATGATCATTACCCATGACCCAGCTACATATGCTCCACTAAATGAGCAAAAGTTCCCAAAATTCTTGCCCAAAAATGGTTAAAAACATGAAATCAGTCACCAAAATGCCTGAACCGGTAAAAATTGAACCCCAACTGCCAAAAAGTTTTTCAACCGGTAAAAATTCACAACCAGTAAACTTGACCCCAACAGGTAAAAACTAGGTCACTCGGCAAAAAAACTTGACTAAACAGTCAAAAGTCTGAACCGGTAAAAACAAAAACCAGCAACACTCGTACCAAACCTGCAAACATTTCAGACAGGGAAACCTGCACTTCCCAAAATTTCATCCCATATATGGTCAAGAATCGCCCAATCCACAAGCTAACTCAAGGAGGATATATAACGGACAGAAAAATGAGTCCAGATCATTCGGAAAATTAGTCAAATCAGTCTCACAAAACCTTTCACATTGGTTTACATATCTGATTACATTGTGTAGCTCTCGGGGGTACGCACTGGTCCGGCCTGCTGCTCCGCTTCATTGCACCGCATGTACAGGGTGCGCGGGAGAGCTGGTTAGCTGCGGTTCTCAGGGTTACAGATCCCGTATCGCGACTCCGAAAAGTACAAAGACCGACTTCTAGAGCCGGTGGAACGATAACGTTCCAGTGGGGCCGTGCAACCATTGCCACCGAGATTGAACCTCACCGTCTCGTCCCAACTATTTGTGTCACCGGTATGACGGTCCATAACTCAATTTAGGAGTCTAGACATGATAATTAAAAATATATACTATACAAACAATGATACTCGTTTGTTAGCACGAGAGAGAAAATATACAGAACATAGAATCAAGTTGGTGTCTTGTTAACATGGATTCATCAGAGGTACCTCACCGATTCTTATATATCCGCGAGGTATCCCTGCAAGGGAGCGTCCTAACGAGGCCACTTATGTAGTTTATTATAAACCATTATACCACTGACAAAAATATTATTGTTACGAGCGTGCCTCCGGCACAGGAAAATGCCTTCAACGCCGAAGCGGAGGAAGACAGCTGGCAAAAAGGGCCACTCACTTGTTCAAACTTATGCTAAGTGTACTGTGAGTCAACCTAGTGAAGTTATAATTAATGTGATGCACGCTGTATTACGTGAAGATGGGGTGGATGATTACTATGGAATTCAACACTGTCATCTTATGTAAGTCCAAGATACTGTATTGGTAGTTGCTGCTTTTATTTATGCGGTCCTTCTGCTAAATCTTAAACTACCAGTTAGTTGTTAGATTTATAGTCAAGCTTTGGCCGCAAGTGGCAGAAATTTCTACCTATGACACATGAGCCTGACTGGCGAAGATGCTCGGTTTCCATAAGGTCACCCTCCGGAGCATCTCCCTCAGAAAGGCAGTGAGCAGACATGTTACGGAGTGACAGCTTCAGAATCACAACGATCCGGTTGCATATCACACCGCAACCATATACAACATCACTAGGACAAGTCATTATTACACAAGCAATTTGAAAAGCGCATAAATGTTTATGGCGGGGGTGAGAGAGAGATATCCATCGCTAGTGACCTTCCTCTGAGGGTGTGGTGGGTTCCAAGACCATGCCCAGTCACTGTACGGAGTTAGATGGAGATCTGCGTCCTATCTGTCACCCAGTGTGTTGGGGGCAGACCATCTAAGATCCGGCTCCGGGGACTAATGTTTGCCTGTCATTAGGGTTAAGTTTCAGGATGCCCAGAGATGTGCTGCTGGCCGGTTAAAATAAATATCTTTTCGCAGTGCTTCCTACTTTGGCGGGGTTATCTATGCTAGCTGGTATCCGGAGATAAGGAGGAGGCGTATGCGAAATCAACACTTTGGTCTTCACCGCTTGGAAACCCGAATAGTTTCCCAAGGCGGATCATGCCAACGTGATGATGGGAGTTCCAGAAAATTAATACGCCTTGTGGCTGGAGGAGTGTAGAAAGAGGCAATCACTCAATATAATAAGAGGCCCTAAGGTATCTGGCCCATTTGACACAATCTAGCCGGTGTGCAGTGTTACATATCCTCTACATCCAGAAAAGAGGCTTACACAAATGTCTCCTAAAGAGCGGTTGTCCCTAACTACCTTTAAGCCTATCCTATCGAGCTAGAATAGCCAGGTTTAATCGATCACGTCAGGTTCGCACAATGAGAACATGAACAGTGACCTCAGTGTAAAATTGATGCTGGGGGAAAAGTGATGCAGATTTATGGGGGAAAAGTGATGCAGATTTATTGTTGGTGTATAGTATAGCCTAGCGTACTGCGGACCTAGTATTTTATGTAAAGTAAACAAAACAAGTAACTAGGATGGCTGCTTCCCTATATATATAAACTAACTATCACAGTATTGACAATAATCAGGTCATAGGACCTTATGGTGCTTGCTGGTCATAAGCACAAAAATAAGGATATTATTTACATTAAAGACATAAATTATAAAATGTGGTCTCAGAGGTCGGTACCTATTAGTCATCAGTACCTGTAAAGAAATGAATAAATACAATAATACAAGGATATAGCTAAATGAGTACCTATTAATCATCGGTACGGAAAAAGTTCATAAATCACTGTAGATGCTGCATTACAGGTGAGGAATGCGAGATGGTACGATTCTGGAGTTGCTGGGAAATCTCTGCAGGCGAACTGTTGATGTGGCTCACTCTCAAAGATGGTGAAGAAGAACGACTGTAGTTGCGGATGTCCACTAGATAGTGATAATAGCTTATACAAATAATTTAAGCCAAATGTTAGAAAGTTCCGTACTGTATCGAAGGTTTGAAGGTTGACCGAAACATAGACAGCTACAGTTGAAATTTATAATTATAAAATGCATGTACATGCCTGGGTACACCATGCATGGTACACTGCATACCTCTTACGGCATACCAGGCAGAGTCCCATCAGACTGAGGCTTAAAAGTTAATTAACACACGACATGCTGCGCGGAAGTTTGATCGCCACTTTTCAGCGTGGTTCGGCAGATCTGACGAGTTGTCCACCAAGATTCAGCACTCGTTCTACATACATTACATCGGGGCCTCGCGCAGGAAGGCTCCTCTGAAGTGTTGAAAGTGAGGGACTCTCCTTCTATTCAATTAGGTGCCCCCGGATGGCCGTCCGAGGGCTTACAAAAACTAGATGCGGAGTTCAATTGCGGGCCAGAGACGAAGAACTGAAATCTGAGAGGCACTGCTACGGTTATAAGGGAACCACAGTCAGTCAGTAAGCAGTTGTCCATGTCTTGCACTGCTCTGGCCACACAACCTGCCACTTGTTCTCTCTCGACGAACTGTGGTCTTGCTTTTGCCCTCCTTTTATACTACTCGTGATGTCATAGGCAGGATGCCCAGCCAATCAGCGGGCGATCTGTAGCCAATCATCGTGCAGATAGGACAGGTGAGGATGCTATCTCGCAATAGACACTTTCCCCATTCATTTAGTACATACATGTGTTTACGACGTCCCAGTAATATTTTGAAAATAATTTCAATGAGCTACATTAGGATAACTGCCATTTCTGGTCCGATTTTAAAAAGGTAAATAGTTTTAGAATCCTCATCTCATTCCGGTCCTAATAGGTACCAAGAACGACGAGAATAGTTGAATTTAAAGGAATTAAGTGCACCAACCCGGTACACTTTAGTATGAATTCTCTCCCAATGCTGACATGTGTTTATCAGGGAAGCTCTGACGCGCGCATGCGCAATCTCACGGACTTAGACGTTTCACAGAAACCTCTCATATGGCTTTATACACACATACTATCCTACTCAGGGGTGGGGTGTGTGTGTGTGTGCTTGGAATGCACCCGGAGCGGTCATCCAGTACCCGCTGAGCTGGGACGGTCTGTACCCGTCCGGCCGATCCACACTATAGTTGTTATTATCATGTATCTCATTGCATCATTTTAAGAAATCATTACTAATCGACTATGTTTGTGCCTAGACTGATTATCATGCATACTCATATCTGAACGTGATCTGATATGCGTAGAAATCCTTGGCCAGTCCAATGAAATCAAATGCTCTGGAGTCACTCTACATCTGTGTTATAAGGTAACCTCTCTTAAACATTACAAATCGTGATTTAAAATCAATTTTTGCCAAACTAGCCTAATATAATCATGACAGACATCTGAAGACTGTGGTAATGTTGATTGACCTGATGACACCTATATATCACAGCTTTTATTTCCGATGACCTGTTTAAAATAAATGATATATAATGTACATAATGTAGTCAGCAGTGTGGCTCCAAAACTACAAAAAAACACTTAGTTGTGTGCGTTTGTTCCTAGTTTGTGCAATCCATAATATTCATAGTCGTAGATATTGTTTTAAGTTTGTCTTCATCAGATCAAATGTGTCATTGTCGGTTAACTGTCGGGATACATGCACATGATTAAGATCCTTGTATGTAGTCAACGTGAATACTCATCTGTTTGTACAGCGATATTCCCTGATCTGTGTTGTCCTTAAATGATACTCATGTGGCTTGCAACATCATTTCTCCACCACAAGCACTCTTACTCTCAATGTTTAATTATGTACTGTATGTGTCCAGTGACTAGTTAAATTGTATCTGGCTTAAAGAAAGAATATAGCAGGAAAGAGGAGTTCCTATTAGATGTCCTTTAGGGTTGTCTCCTCTCTCTGAAGCTTAAGTCACGCTGGCTGTTAGAGTAGCACTCATAGTTATCTCAATGTTTTTCAATCCAATATTGCTCGGCTCAAAATTGACAGGTGTACAGTTAGAGGAATATATACATGTATTCATATATCAGCATTGTACTTAGAGGTTTGTGTACTGCATGAAAATAAATTGTCTTTCTAAACCTGGAAGGATTATTTCTATGAGATTGGTAAAACTTCTATATCCTACTCAGTTCGTCGCCTACTAAGTATATTTGGGCGCCCTGGACCTATATCTATATTTATTTATTATGTAAATTAGTTGAGGAATTGTTGTGTACAATGTTAATATTAAGGTGCTGTTTTTGGGTGTGGCAATACTCTTGATCGCTTCATTTCCAAGCTCTTTGTCGCTGATCGATATTGAGTGTTGCCTTCATTTGTCTGATAATTCATGCATCTACCTCCTGAAGCTTGGACACGCTGTCTCTTGAGGGATGTTGCGGATCCTATTCCTAACATTTACCTACATCTAACTCCTGAAGCTTGGTCATGCTGGCTCTTGAGGGATGTTGTATATTCTAAACTAGCCTCTAAATATTCTAAACTCCTGTTTGGTTCTAGATGTGTCTGTTATATATATGAAGAACTTATCAACTGTTTATTCCTTTCCTCTACATGTACTCTACCTTCCATAAAACCGCAACCTCCAGTTTTTCGTAAGTAGCCTCCGCATGTTAAAAAAAATGTACGTGTCTTAGTTCTCGTGAAAATAACATGACGTGGAAGTGTGGTGCCGATGCGTTATCACGCTACAATCAGATCCGAGCGTCGACGAGAACAACTGGAAATTACTGAGTGCTGGCGGAAACTTGGCGGGAAGCATCCTTAGAGATAGACTGATTCCTGCTAGCCACAAGAAAGGACGTTCGATCTGCGACGTCCTGCTCTCTAAGGTTAGACATTGCTACACTGACATATTATATACTAAAATGTATACCCAGGTCACAATACTGATACGGTTGGTCTGTCCTACCACCCTAAGTGATTACATCAGCAACAATGCCAATAGCTACTCAGCCAAATTGATCCAATAAGGTGGGCATGTCCTACCAATCTACTCTCCACATACCGGTATATTAAAATGATCACTAAATGTGTTAAGAAGCGGGTTAGCCCTATGAGCCAAATGGATAATGCTGTCTTGGTCCACGATCTATTACTAGTCTGCAGCTACATACCTGGAATTCTCATCTGCAAGCACTCATGCCAGCTGGGTTCACCCTACCAAGCTAAGGGGGCTCAAACATCCTCCCTAGACATCACAAGTACACTATTAATGTGCGTATGTTTTACCTCTCCAGAGATGTACATGTGCGTCTCACGTTAATATTAGCTAACCAACATACCTATATACATCACTAACCAACCGGCCAAGTGAATATTGCTACTATCACAGGGTGACCACAAGGAAAACATGGTGGTACCTCAAGCACACAGATAAGGTGGGTGTGGCATACCATTCTAGCAAGCTGTTGCCACAGTACAAATTTAACCCATAATTACTATCTAACGTAATATCTATGTGGGTCAACAAAAATTATAACGGTCATAGGTGGGTTAGGCCTACCGGTCATCTGTGAACATTATATACACCTGTGCAAAAGTTAAGCACCAGCAAAAACAATAGAACGTAGAAACATGATGGTACAACTAGGCTGCCATACTTTTTGTCCCCGCGTTAGCTGACATAATTCCAAGTACGAAATGCACATGCATGCATGACTTCACGCCGCTTGATGTCCGTGCGTGGCGGGAAACAGCACACGTGTTCAGTTATGTAAAAGTCCAGTTTGAGGTGTAGAACATTACATACAGATTTAGGCGACAATATTAGGAATTTTGTGTTCATGACCGTGGTTTATTTGTACAGAGAGAATTAGCTCTTGATTGTGAACCGCTATGGCAAGACGAAGGTTAAGTGATCGTGTGAAATGGCAAATCATAGGCATGCATACCACTGGTATGTCATGCAGAGAGATTGGCAGACAGCTGAACATTAACCATACTGTAATCAGTCGTTTGATTGCAAAACATGGGCAAACTAACGAGGTGAAGGACAGGCCTAGATCTGGAAGACCGAAGAAGACTACTGCCCGTGATGATCGAGCCCTAGTACGCCTTGTTAGGAGATCTCCATTCACCAACAGCAGAGTGCTCAGCCAGCAATGGGAAACACGCAATAGAGTGTCAATGTCTACCGTCAAAAGGAGACTGTATGCTGCTGGCATGAAAGCTAGGAGACCTGTCAGACGTCCTCTCCTCACTGCACACCACAAAGAGGAGCGTCTGAGGTGGTGCAACGAAAGAAGACACTGGAACATGAGATCCTGGAGACGGGTACACTGGTCCGATGAAAGTCGGTTCCTGCTTCATGCCACAGATGGTCGAACTCGTGTATGGAGGTCCAGACGCACGGCGTACGACCAACGTAACATCATGGAAGAAGTTCCATTTGGTGGAGGTTCCGTTATGATATGGGGGTGCATCTCATTTGATTGTAAGCTGGATCTGTTGACTGTACCTGGAACACTAAATGGACAAAGATATCAAGATTCCATACTGGATAGAGTTGTGGTCCCTCATTTTGTAAATCATGCACCTGGAACCCACCCTATATTCATGGATGACAACGCCCGACCACATCGTGCTAGAGCTGTGCATGAATACCTCCGCCAGAATGCCATCGAAACCCTACCATGGCCAGCAAGGAGCCCTGACATGAACCCTATTGAGCATATCTGGGACATTCTGGGAAACATGGTGAGAAGGAGGGATCCTCCTGTGCAGAACCTACAGGAATTAACAGACGCACTCCATCTTGAATGGCAACGAATACCACAATGGCGTATCAGTCGGTTGGTGACCAGCATGAGACGTCGTGTCCAGGCCGTCATCCAGGCACAAGGTGGATATACCCGGTATTAATAATGACAGTCTCAAACTCGTGCACAGATGTTAAACTTTGTTTTCAGACACCATTAATGACAATCTAGCCACGTGTGTCAACTGTAGGGCAATACTTGTCAGTTGTCTCAACGTACCCATATTCAGGCCTCGTTTTCAAGTTCAAACAAAAACATACAGTGTTTCCCCACCATCATAATCAGCATTCCTCTAGTTGCATTATTACCTCTTGCACTAAGATGGATGGGTACATAAATGTTTATGCTATTGCTTTCTTCATAGCACATGAATATACCCTCGCATGTGCGTAAAAATAGGGTGGTGCTTAACTTTTGCACAGGTGTATATATGTAAAATTTGTATATACCATGTGTGCATACATCTCGAGCACAGAGATAAGGTGGGAGTGTCCCACCAGTCTAGTAGTATAGCAGTAACAGATATCTCCTCAAGCACAGAGATAAGGTGCCTGTGTCCTACCAGTCCAATAGTAGTAATAAGCTACATGGTCATTGCCAGCTGAAATCTGGTGTATTTATACCGGCAGAATGTCTGTAACCACTACCTGTCACATATATGTGAGTTAGCTAAAAAATTCTAACGGTTACTATGTGGGCTAGCCTAGACCTACCGGTCATCCATGTACATTAATTTATATATGTAAAAAATGTGTACATACATGTATTATGAGTGCATGTGTCTCCTCAAACACAGAGATAAGGTGGGCGTGTCCTACCAGTCTAGTAGTAGCATAGCTGTAGTAAGCATCTTCTTAAGCACATTCATAAGGTGGGCATGTCCTACCAGGCTAGTAGCAATAGTAAGCCACATGTGCAATGCTAACTGAAAATTGGCGTATTCCGCCCCAATTGTCAGCTAGGTGGGTTAGGCCTAGCAGTTATATGATGTAAATATGTACATTGTATATTGTACATATGTTAATAAACTACACACCCTATCACACAAAAATGAAAAAGCAAAAAGAAGGGTAAAAAAGTACAAAATACCAAAGAACTACAACCACTATTCGCACACTGTGCAACCAATGGTGTTGTGAAAAAAAAGTTTGAGATCGACAATAGGACCTGTATGGGCCTCCAACATCGCAACAGATGATGATGAAATCACCACGTTTTCGGCAACCCCTACCTACAAGACCACCATCCTGGTGGAGAGATGGGGGAGGGGGGGAACAGTGTTCCGGTTAACGTTAAACTGTAGTAAGCGCAATGAATTGTTGGATGTTGGCTGAAGACCAAATAATGTTTTGAAAAATAAGGAAATTTTTTTACTATGTTATTTCGCCATGAATGTGCATTTAATTGTCTGCTTGTTAAGGTTCTGCAGACTACTTTTTCGATGGGGGTTAACTTTGGATATGCTGAATATTTTGAAAACTATTTGCCTGGAAGTTGTTTTGTTGCTAACTTTCAGTCAAATTGTTTCCAAAATATTCAGCAGATCCAGAGTTATTGCCCAGTGAAATTATTATCCAGTGGCTTACAGCAGGCAAACAGTTAAAACATTAACATGTATCTAGCATTACAGTTAATATGCGTATTCATTTTCAATTCGTGGAAAACAACAAGTCTTGCTAGGGCTAAATATTGTACCAAGCTGAACTAATATATTTTGAGTTTTTTCACGATTTTTGGAGCTCATCCGGTAGAGACACCGGAATTCATTAATCACGCAAAATTAATAATGGAGGAATCCAGCTTTAGCTATGCCCCGCCCACCCTTCGCCCGTGTTGGGATCGATCGATCCCTGAACTCCCTGACTATCAATCTCCAGAAAATTATACATGTAAGGTGTTGAATATTTTGAAAATAATTTGACTATAGCAGCAATGACGCCGAGTCAAATTAGTTTCAAAATAATCAAACTCAGCATGTTTGTTAACCCTTGCCACTCTGATGTCAATATTCTGTCTTTTACTGTGCCAATATTCGAGTGAGTGAAGGAGTGAGTGACTGACTGAGTCAGTGTGTGCGTATGTGTATAAATGCATTTATGAGTGTGTTTGTATGTATGTGTTTGCTGCTTATTTAACTGTATATAGTTTATTGTGTTTGGGAGGGCCTCAGGAAGATCAGTTTACTGATGATATACCCTCGATAAATAAAGATTATTATTATTATTATTATTATTAATATCAAAGAAACTGGTGTACATGTTTCAACAATTTTGGTGGACGATGTTGCTGTCTACGACAGCACCATCTCCCACCAAATTTGTTGAAAAATGTACACAAGTTCATCTTTTAATTTAAGTTGAAAATTTTAAATTTTGACATCAGCTTGGTAAGGGTTAAATAGTACTTAACGACACACAATTCGTACAACAAGGCTTAGTTCATCATCAATTACGCGTTCGTGACGAATTTAGCTACGTCATTCAGGACATAATTGATTATGACGTCGTCCTACACGTCACGTAGTTGATTATGATGTCATATGATTGACTAAGAAACTGGAATCCTCCATTACCTAGATACACTACACAAGATGAAATCACTTAAACCCTTAATAGTTGAAATACCATCTGTTCCCTCTACTTGTAAACATAGCTAGATATTAGTTGTCGATTACAGGTATTTTGAAAGTAAAGCAACTGAAACCTAGGTATCTTTGCCTTCCACATGCATCAATACCATCCAGTAAAATTAGTTTTAAAATATTCAACAGAATGTGTGGTGTGGTAACTAAGGAATTAGTTTTATCTGGTATGTGGTGATGAAAGGGATTAATTACCCTTTTAACATCTTCAAGCTAATCAAAAAACCAACTTCTGCGCACAACAACATTCACGCAACAATATTTTTTTTAATTTACCACGAATTACTGACTCAATAACTGAACCAATCATTCTAGTTGTAAATTAACCCTTTAATGGTCATGCCGACCAAAACCGGCCACTGGTATGTTCTTGGGAAATGTCCATTTACAGGCCAAGAGAATGTAATTTTTGAAAATTTACCACTGAAATGAGTGGCTCAATAACAGCTAGTCATTCCAGTGATAAGTTTTCAAAAATTGTATTCACTTTGCCTGTAAATAGACATTCAACATGTTCAATATGCAGATATTTAAATTTCCTTGTCCAAATTGGACCATTAACGGTTTAAAAGAATTATTTTCTCGTTCTCCATATGAATATTTTCTATTTGAAAAAGTTGAAATTTGGTTTTTAAATCAAATTTGAACATGAAATGGTTAATGTGTGCAATTAATTTTAGGATTTCTGTATTTAGAGTAATTTCCGGAATTTGTTCACATATTCTTGCTCAAAATCATCTAAATTTAGATCTCTAGCATACATTATGAACAGATTCTTAGTAGTCCCTGTGTGTACTAACATGAGTAATGTATTAGAACTGTGTATACAGCTCACAGGAAGTATTAAACATACTTGTAGTTGGTAATGTCAGTCAAGCGTTAACTGCATAGAATTATAGCAATTAACCCCTTCACAGATAAATCCCGGGAAAAGTATATACTTTACGATATAAAAATTATTCTGTTGAATATTTTGAAATTTATTTAACTGGAAGCAGTTGCTGCCTCAGGCAGCAACAGCTTCCAGTCAATTTAATTTCAAAATATTAATTTTCATATTCATATATAAGTAAATGGGTTCAAATGATGTTATCGTGGATTTGTGTGCAGTTTCTTTCCAGCACACAACCATGACAGCTATAGAAGACTATATGTAGCAGAAAATATATCATAAAAAGACACGTATAGACACCTGAAGACTGAATACATAAGGAAGCTTATACATGCTGTAAAATTATCATATTTGGGGATTCTGTGAGGGGACTTATGCAAGGACGTGTCAAAAATGTTGAAAGATACCTTAACTCACAGATACAGTCCAAACCAAAAATTACCCCTTTAACACTCAAGTTGGCCAAAAGCATCTTATGCAGTGGCCTTAAAGGGAAATTCCAGTGAAAATCGGGAATACGTCAACTAAAAATATACTATAATCCGAAATAGTTGCCGCAAAAAAATATAAAATACACTGTTCCATAGCCGAGAAATAATAACATGAATATGCCCAAAACGCTCGAAAACGTGACTCCTGGGAGCATCCATTTTCTCGCAACGAGAGCGAGAAACCGCGAGATTATGACGTCAACGACACACCAGCAAAATATCGCCAGCGCTTTTAGATTTACCTGTACTTCGCGTTATGACGGCCGAATATTAATTAACCCTTTAATGACCAAATTATGTCAGGAAAATCATAATATTTCCTTATTGAATGGCCATTTGCAGGCCAAGCGAAGACTATTTTTGAAAATTGACCACTGGAATGGCTGGTTCGGTTACTGAGACAGTCATTTTAGTTGTAAATTCTCAAAATAGCCTTCTTTTGACCTGCGTCCTCAACTCGACGATTGCAGAGGCCAGTGCTGGCGTGAAATGGTTAAATCGCATCATGTCCGCATGTCAAGCATGGGCTTGCAGTAATAGAAATGATCATGGAAAGGGTACGGAAATTCACATTTTCAGATACCGATCCACAGAAGCATCCGTATGAAAAGGGGCTAACTGAAAGATGGCTTCATAACATCGGCACTGGATGGATATCTTCCACATATAAATTTGGAAGACACAAGTTTAGAGCATATAGTTTGTATAATTTTAAAATAATGTGTCATGCATTTCAAAACAAAAGGCGCGGTACTTAATTTTAATATAACAGAATCAAACTCGACAATTAACGTCGTATTTGCTTGCATCAATTGTAAAACGGGATTTGCAAACCAAAATGAAACGATGTCGCTGATTGCCCGGTCGGTCAATTATAGGCAACCGCTTAGCGGCTTACTTCGTAGACGATAGTAGGTGACAGCTAGTAAATAATGACAAGTGTACGCTAGACATAATTAGTAGTTTAGTGCTTTCACACTATTGAAATCCACCGTTGTTAATCATTTACAACGTTTACTCCCAATTTTAAAATATCTATGCAGTGTTGAATATTCTGAATTAAATTTTCCTGGAATTATGTTGCAGTAGCTTCCAAACTAATTAGTTTCACACAATAGGCCTATGCAGGGTAAATTTTAAGCTTTCTGCTTTTCTGTCCTTGAAAGGGTTAACTAATTGATCCCAAATTTTTTAATGTTGACCCATAATTACTGCCTGTTGAATATTTTGAAACTGGAATTTGACTGGAAGTAGAAGTTGCAATAGCAACAGCTTTCAGAGAAATTACATTCAACATTTATTCAACTAACATATTTTAGAATTTGTTGTAGCTGGTTGATCGCAAACACGTTCCTGGCATAACCCTTCAATGTTTTTAAAAAATAGAAATTGCCCATAGGAAAACAATTTTTGACAATTTAGCACTACAATGACTGGCGCGATCATCGGGACACTAATTGCACTTTAATTTCCTCCAAACACTGTGGCAAAGGGTCAGTTGTTTAGCCAGTACGCTAATTATGCACAAGATGCAAGATTTACCTCCCCTGGTTACGGCTATCCTCGATCGGGCGAACAGAGTAGGTGTGTCAGTGACGTCAGCTGCTTGTCCAAAATGGCGCCTCTATCTACTGGTTACTTTAGCAATTTAAATTGAGGATATCTTTTTTATTTATTGGCATAAAATTGTGCTCTTGGTCTCAAATTAATGCGGAAAATTAGTACTTTACGTCAGATGCATAAAATCCCCCAGTGGAATATCCCTTTAAGAACTGTCCATTTACAGAACAAGACTATTTTTGAAAATTTACCACTGGAATCACTGGCTTGATAACAGAACCAGTCATTCCATGAAAAAAAAATTTTAAATGATCTTATCTTGGTCTGCAATTTATAGACATTTTCCATGAGAAAGTTGAAGTTTTCTTGAAGAAATTCTAAGATTAAAAGGGTCAATTAAATCTTAATTATTTTTGTTTTTTATTGTAGGGTTGTGATTTCACTAGTACGTCTGGTTTTGATGGACTATGTCGTCGTATGAAAGTTGGAAGAAGTACCTGCAAAGAAATTGCAGACTTCTTATCACAAAGGTAACATGTACATGTAACCTTAGTCAGTGTTTTATTTAACCCTTGGGTTTTCCAGCCATTAGCCAGGCAAACACAATTTTATGAAATGTCTTCTATATTAATTTTTTAAAATAGATGGCCAACTTGCTGCTGCTCATTTTGCCCCGATTTTGTCAATGATATAAATAAAGCTATCGATACATGTAGTATAGCCAGCCCAAGACGGCCTTCGAAGTGACAAAAATGTTCATTTGTAGCTAGGCCAAGCTAAAGAAGACTTTATTTTGCCACTGGAATGACTTGCTCGATAACCGAGCCAGTCATTGCAGTGGTAAAAATAGTCTCTCTATCAACAAATTGACAGAACTTTTCTATGAGAAAATTGACATTTAGATGGTTAAACAAAACCTTTGAAGCATGTGAGGTAGTCTGGTCTAATATACATCTGTCATAAGCAGGAAAATATTACGAATATGTGATGGTGTACTGGTAGCGGTGCTAGTTTTGGTGGTATGGGAACCTAATCAGTAGAATGGTGATGTCCTTACCCAACAGGTACACGTACGGTACACGTAACCCATTCTGTGTTCCCTAAAACTAATTCAAGGCAACCTCATGAAAACACATTTCTACAGGTCTACATAACCACTCTGGCCTGAAAATCAATTCCTATTGTATTTTACATGTGCATGTATTGACCCTTTAATGGTCAAGCCGGCCAAAACAAGCCTCTGTAGTAGTCTCGAGGAATGTCCATCTGCAGGTAAAAAGATTAATATTTCTGAAAATTTGTTACTGGAATGGCTGGCTCGATAATCGAACCAGTCATTCCAGTGGTAAATTTTCTAAAATACTTTTCTCTTTACCTGCAAGTGGACATTCAAATGGAAATATTTTGGATTTTCTTGACCAAATTTGACCATTAAATGGTTAAAGATACCACTAGCCGAGTGAACTTTCTGCTCCCTAATATGGTCATTTAAGACATGTTAACCTTTAACACACTTATCAGCCAAAAATGGCTTCTGCAGTGGTCTTGAGAAATGTCCATTTGCAGACCAACAGAAGACTATTTTTGAAAATTTACCACTGGAATGACTGGCTCGATAACCGAACCAGTCATTCTAGTGGCAAACTTTCAAAAATAGTCTTCTTGTTCCATAAATGGACATTTTCTATGAGAAAATTGAAATTTTCTTGAACAAGTTTGGGGGTTAAAGGGGTTTGCTGCAGGGCTTATTAATATTCATAGATGACATGATTATCAATGAATTGTGGGTCTTCTATATTGTTAGATCAAAGATAGAACAGGAGTACAGCAAGAATTTACAGAGACTGGCCAAGTCAGTACAGATACGTGGCCTGGATGAATCACAGTAAGAATTTAGTTACAATCAGGATTGTGTCCAGTGTGTACATGATGGGAACTTCATACATATTCATTCGGTCCATATGACATGCAGCATACAGCATCTGATCTGAGAATTACAGTACACTGCTGGGCAAAAAGAATGAGGCAAACATGATTTATCATATTTTTTATGATTACTCATTCATGTTAATAAATACAGGTGAAATAAGTGACAATTTTACATAATATTGTATGCATTGTCTGTGTGCAGGGTACCTTTTAGTATGGGATAGCCTTTCCCTTATTTTTTGTGTCTCAAAACTCACCCATTTGGGCAAGCTGTCAGAAAGCTTTTTGCATTGTGCTGCGTCAATGCTGTTCCATTCATGTCTGACTGCTTTCCACTGCTGAGTGAGCTAATTTGCATATCAAAAGCCATCTACTGAATGGATTCTTGTTCTATATTAGACCTACATGCATACACAAAAGACAAATAGTGCGTCTGTGTTCAGGATTTAAAGTGAATTAACTAACCAAACTAGCAAGCTAGTTGAGTTACGCTGACCGAGGTGACAAGACATTAGCCATTTCTGTAAGCCCTGTGTATTACCACACTGTGCCTGAAAAGTGAAGTTGTTATTTTAGATTCAAAATGTCTTCAAAAAAGCCTGAATTCCATGTACCTGTTGAAGTCAAAAGCTGGATCGCAGGTCTTCGTCAAGCTGGAAAGTCATATCCTGAGATTAAGAAAATTCTAAAGTCTGAGGATATTCAGATTCCACTGTCTACAATACAGAGAATTGGCCACACATTTCAAGTGACAGGTTCTGTTGCCCAGAAAGCAGGTTCTGGACGAGCTAAAGTGACAACATGTCGAGATGAAAGAAGGCTGAAAACGACTGTTCTGAAGAATCGTAAGAAGACTCACCAAATTAGCAGAAGAATACTGAAATTCACAAAATAAGGCTGTTTCAAGAAGAACAATTGCAAGGAGGCTCAAGGAAGCTGGTTTTTCATCAAAGCGGTGTGCTAAGAAACCATTGCTGTCCACAAAGAACGTTGCAGACAGACTCAGATTTTTGGCACTTTATCGTGACCATGATTCTCAGTGGTTTGAGCGTGTTCTCTGGAGTGATGAGTCACGTTTTGAGCTGTGTACAGATTCTCCAGAGCGCTGTCTTCGTAGGTCAGGTGAAAATATAACCCAGAATGCCTCTCCACCACTGTGAAACATGGAGGAGGTGGAATTATGGTATGAGGCTTCCAAGCCTGAATAAGTTGTGTAGTGGAAATAAAAGTCAAAAAGCTATTTTTCAACCAGATAATGCCCCGGCACACAGCAAAAACAACAAAGTCATGGTTTGAGCGGCATTCTCTGTCAGTGATGTTTTGGCCTGGACAGTCACCAGATCTTAATCCCATAGAGAATATATGGGCGCATATCAAGGACAAACTGGTTGGCAGAAAATTTGGGAGCACTGACCAGTTGTGGGAAGCAGTCAGACATGAATGAAACAGCATTGATGCAGCACACTGTAAAAGACTTTCAGACAGCTTGCTCAAACGGCTGAGATATCTGAAGAAAAACAAGGGAAAAGCTATCTCATACTAAAAGGTACCCTGCACACAGACAATGCATACGATATTATGTAAAATTGTCACTTATTTCACCTGTATTTATTAACATGAAAGAGTAATCTTAAAAAATATGATAAATCATGTTTGCCTCATTTTTTTTGCCCCGCAGTGTACTGTTCAGGCGTAACCTGACATGTTCCCAAAACTAAATAAAATGTACTGAACATTGAATATTTTGAACATAATTGGATTGGAAGACATTGCTGCCTAAGGCAGCGATGTCTTCCAATCGAATTATGATTAAAATAGTTCACAAAACAATTCTTATATCGTGTTCATTAACTAAGACATTTGTGTTTTTGTTTTAGAAGCATGTTAACTGAGAAGGATGTCTTAAAATATTACAGTTTCTAATGAACATTTATTTCGTTACCACCTTATCCAGTTTCAATAAAACTTTACAGATTTAATCTATGTACATATCATTTGCATCCATTCCCCATCAAAATCGGAACAAAAGCAATCGGAGATTGCAGACCCTCGCCCACCTCATTTTGTTACATTGTAAAACATTTTTGGATATTCCAGATTTTTTTCAGATTTTTATTTTCATGAATTTTGCTATTGTTTTCGGATCAGGCCCAAATTTGTAGAATCCTAGTGTAGGGTCACACCTCTTCGTGTGTCAAAATTTGAGCCACATCGGACAAGAAGTTTCTGAGATATTCACAGATCCTGAATTTGATGCGATCCAGATCCACGTTTTCTTATCTGAGACCATGTCCAAATCTGGAAATCCTCTTGTACCGCAATTTTCTTCGTTATGTTAAAATTCAAGCTTAATTGGATAACTAGTTTTGGAGATACAATGCCGAAGGAATGGATGGACACGACAGACAGACCCGAATACAATACCATATAACTTCCCCTTACGGGGCGAGGTTAATTAGTATGTAAATCTTTGATATTTTTCCATGGTTTGGATTTTATTTTAATTTGATTTAGCTCATACTGAAAGCAAAAATTCTGTAGAATGTTAGTTTTTCAATGAACATTTACATGTACTAAAAGCTTATCCACTGTTAATTAAAGAACAAATTTGTTTACATTCATTCTATACCTTGCTTGTATCCGGTCTACCTCATAATGCCTTCTTGGAGGAGACACCTCCAGACTATCCTTTGCTCAATGCCCTCTGTAATGTCCATTTGTTGGCCAAGACCAGACATATTCTGAAAATTTACCGTTAGAGTATATGTCTCGATGTTGGAACCAGTCATTCTCAAAGTACATTTTCAAAAATCGTCTTCTCTGATCCTCCGAATAGACATACAGGCATTCACTATGCAAAATATTTTGATTTCATCTTGCCCAATTTTTGCCAGTAATGTGTTAATAAACCTGTTCCTCACAACACATACATGTATGTACATGTACGTATATCAAAATGTGTCCTGTTACTGATGAGAATAAAAGTTGTCTTGTACAAACCTTAATTATATAGAATTATTTGAAAGGCACAAACTACAGTCCTGCATTCATCAACAATTCTGTGAGGGTGGGAGTGGTGTGTGCATTCATTCTACATATTTTTGGAGTGAATAACTTGTTTATCTGTCCAATTTATATTGACCCTGTTTTTATTGTTAAAGCACCTTGCAAAAAGCCTGGACTCGCTTAGTGGATGAGATGGAAGGAATTGCATCTGTACACGATGAGGCATTTCAGCAGTACAAACTGGAGGCTGAAAGACTACACACTTTTCATGAGAAGCAAAAGGAAGAAAAGAAAAAGGTAACAGCTTATTCTGTTCACCGGTACCAAGGGAGATAACCCGCATATAAATGTTAACTGGATAATAAGGGACCTTGGAAGGAAAATATATTTTTAAAACTTTCCACTGGTTTGATTAAAACATCTTCTTTAACCATTAATGATCAAATTTGGTCAAGAAAATTGAAATTTTTGTTAGTTGAATGTCCATATGCAAGCAAAGAAAAGAATTTTTGAAAGTTTCCCACTGTAACGACTGGCTCGCTTATCGAGCCAGTCATTCCAGTGGTAAGTTTTCAAAAATTGTCTTCTTGGTCTGCAAATCGACATTTCCTAAGACCACTGCAGAAGCCGTTTATTATCCGGCTTTAGTGTTAATCTGTAATTTATTTTCAGATGGAAGAAGGTATGAAGAAACAACAGAGTAACAAGATCAGTTTATATCATAAAACAATTAACGTGAGTATACTACAGTACAGCGCAGTAATGACTTAACATGCTACCAAACCAAAAGTAAAAGGTACTGTTCAATATTTTGAACATGACTAGATTGGACGACATTGCTGCCTAAAGCAGTAATGTCATCTAATCTACACATAATGGACCTTTCCATTTTTAGCTCACCTGGCCTGAAAGGCCAAGTGAGCTTATGTCGTGGCGACCGTCCGTCGTGTGTCCGTCCGTCAACTTTTCCTTTAAACGACTTCTTCTCAAGAATCGCTGGGCCAATTTCAATTATATTTGGCACGAAGCATCCTTAGGGCATAAGGATCCAAGTTTGTTCAAATGAAGCCGTTGGGCCAATTAGGCCGGTGGCCATCTTGGATTTTGGCCGATTTTTAGAAACGTCTAAAAATCTTCTCCGAAACGGCTTGAGGGATTGAAGGAAACCTCATGAAATATGATCTAGGGCAAGAGCTCAAAGAAATTTGTTCAAGGGAACTTAATTGGTCAAATAGTTCGGCAGCCATCTTGGTTGACCTAGTTTTAGTGAAAATAACTTGTCCAGAACCGCTGAAGGGATCAGGCCGAAATTTGGCACATATGATTAGGGTCTAAGGGCCAGTAAAGTTTGTTCAAGAGAAGTTGATCCATCAAAAAACATGGCCGCCATGGGCCAATCAAAATATAGCATGTTTGGCAGCCATATTGGATTTTTTTATTTAATGGATTTTGAGGCCGAAATTGGTTTTATATAGGTTTTTGGGTGTTCTGATCTCAAATTTACAATTTTCAAAACCGTCGGATAAACGGTTTGGCGGCCATCTTGGATCATTTTCCCCCAAAAAGCTCCCATGCTAAAGCAATGGGAAATTAAAAATATCTTCTCGAGAACTGCTGGGCTGATTACAATTATATTTGACATGAAGCATCCTTAAGGCATAAAGATTCAAGTTTGTTCAAACGAACCCGATCGGCCAATTTGGCAGGCGACCATCTTGGATTTCGGCCGATTTTTAGAAATGTTTTTATATGATCTAGGGTAAGCGCTGAATCAAGTTTGTTCAAGGGAACTTGATTGACCAAATGGTTCAGCGGCCATCTTGGATGACCTAGTTTTCACAAAAATCACTTCTTCCCCAGAACCGCTGAAGCGATCAGGCCGAAATTTGTGATATATAATTAGGAACTAAGGGTGATTAATGTTTGTTCAAGAGAAGTTGATTCGTCAAAAAACATGGCCGCGGTGGACCAATCATTATATAGTGTGTTTGCCAGCCATATTGGATATTTTTATTTGATGGATTTTGAGGCCGAAATTCGTTTTATACAGGTTTTTGGGTATTCTGATCTCAAATTTGCAATTTTTGAAACTGTCGGATAAATGGTTTGGCAGCCATCTTGAATCATTTTCCCGCCAAAAACTCCCATACTAAAGCAATGGGAAATTTAAAATGTCTTCTCGAGAACTACTGGGCCGATTTGAATTATATTTGGCAGGACACATCCTTATGGCATACAGATTTCATTTTGTTCAAACGAAGGCGATCGGCCAATTTGGCCGGTGGCCATCTTGGATTTCGGCAATGTCTTTAAAAATCTCGTTCTCACTAACAGCTTGAGAAATCGATTCAAAACATATGAAACCTCATCTAGGCAAAGAGGTAAGCCAAGCTTGTTTAAGACGACTTGATTGACCGAATGGTTCGGCAGCCATCTTGGATGACCTAGTTTTCCAGAAAATGACTTCAACAGAACCGCTGAATGGATCAGGCCAAAATTTGGTAGATATGATTAGGGACTAAGGGCCATTAAAGTTTGTTCAAGGGAATTTGCTCCGTCAAAAACCATGGCCATCGTGGACCAATCAAAATGTAGCGTGTTTGGCCGATATATTGGATTTTTTTATTTGAAGGATTTTGAGGCCAAAATTGGTTCTATATATGTTTTTGGGTGTTCTGAGCTCAAATTTGCAATTTTCGAAACTGTCGGATAAACGCTTTGGTGGCCATCTTGGAAAATTTTCTCCTCAAAAGCTCCCATGATAAAGCAATGGGCAATTTAAAATATCTTATTGAGAACTACCAGGCCGATTTCAATTATATTTGGCAGGAAGCATCCTTTGGGCATAAGGATCCTAGTTTGTTCAAATGAACCCGATCGGCCAATTTGCCCAATGGCCATTTTGGATTTCGGCTGATTTCAGGAAATGTCTAAAAAATCTCTGAAACCACTTGGGGAATCTTTATCTAGGCCAGGAGGTAAGCCAAGTTTGTTCAAGAGGACTTGATTGACCAAATGGTTCGGCGACCATCTTGGATGACCTGGTTTTCATGAAAATGACTCCTCCAGAACCGCTGAATGGATCGGGCCGAAATTTGGGCCATTAAAATTTGTTCAAAGGAAGTTGATCCATCATTGGCGCCGTGGGACAATCAAAATGTAGTGTGTTTGGCGGCCATATTGCACTTGCAAAAATGTCCACAAGCTCATTTAAAAGACTGCTAAACCACCCACGAACAGTTTTGACAAAAATTGAGGGTGCTTCAGGTGAGCGACACAGGCCCCTTGGGCCTCTTGTTAGCTATGTCGCGCCCATCTCTAGCTAAGCTCCACCTACACCTCACTCGTGTTGGGATCGATCGATCTCTGAACTCCCTGACTATCAATTTCCAGAAAACTATACAGGTAAGCTATTGACTATAAGCTATTGAATATTTTGGAACTAATTTGACTGGACGCTGTTGCTGCCTATGGAAGCAGCAGCGTCCAGTCAAATTAGTTTCAAAATATTCAACAGCATGGTTATTAAGTAGTAGAGGCATGTGATTCGTACAACATGTCAGACTATTAAGAGTTAAAGACGGGCCAAATAGAATCATTTATGATGTAATGTCATATGACATCAGAGTGATAGATGGATACTCTGGAAAGGTAAATTATCTTCATCATATTCCACAGAACATTTCTTACTTGTATGTAACATTGTGCTAACAAATTGTACTAACTAACATGTTTTTGTCACCCGCGTCGCTAGATGCAAGGGTTAATGCGGGCATAGAGTGCTTCTTCTTCATCTTGTTCCTAAGATATTTTTAAAAAGCTGTTGCTACTGGTGAGATCTCCCTTTGAGGGAAACTTCCCCATAGCATCCCGAAGATGTGCCAATTTTGGCGTAGAAAACAACAGCATTCAGCAACAGCAGAAATGCAGGCTCTTAATCACTCTGCTAACTTCCTAGACAACAGAGGTCTGGAGCAATTAAGCATTGTTTTTCTTACAGATCCTGTGTTACAAGCTATGGAAAACAGGAATGGAAAAATTAAGCTATGGAAAACAGTTGGAAAGAGTTCTTGAGACAATAAGCAAGGCTAACACACTGCATTTACAGTGGATATCAGCTCACTGTAGAATATTGGGAAATGAACAGGCTGATCAGCTTGCAAAAGAGGCCGCAAATAAAGAACGGGATGAAAATCTCATTGACTTTCTAGAACTGAAGCAGATTATTATGGCAAAACAATTCAGTAGAAGTCTGGAGGCAGACCACATCAAGAACTTGACAAGGACAGGACAGGTTACCATCTTTAGACTGCGAACAGGCCATAGTAGGCTTAATTCCCACCTCTACAAAATTAAGATCACAAGTACACCAGTATGTACATGTGGTCAGGCAGACGAAACAACGGAACATTTTCTACAGTACTGCTACCTTTATGCACAACTCCGAGAAACCATCTGGCCAACACAAATATCCCTGGCTGACCAGCTTAATGGAGATAGTGAGAACCTAGAAAAAACTGTGAAATTTGTTTCTGAATCGGGCAGAATTGTCTAGATTATTATCATGATTAGAGTGAACGCAAAGAAGAAGGAGCAACATTGTTTTCAAAATGGACACTTAATATCTTGCTCAATAAAGCTTGCCCATCCCATCCCAAAGAACTGCCAATTTTGGCATCGAAAGCTGAAAGGCAACAGCTTTCAGCAACATTGTTTTCAAAATGCTGACTTTCGACACATTTTGTCAATAACTCTGGTTACTGTAGCAATATTCTCCAGAGTTGGGTGGATGTATGTTTGTTATGACCCCGAGCTGGGGTCCGATTTTGTGCTAAAATGCAATAGCAATAGCTTTCAGCAACATTGTTTCCAAAATATACGCTTTTGATCTCACACCAGGCCGATTGGAAAATATATCAATAATGTGGATATTGTACAAATCTGTCTTATTCTTATTGTGGAAACATGTTGGCTTATTTATGAGCTGTACTGTACTATACAGTCTCACAATAGCTGCAAGCACGCTAAAAATTGAGAATCTCTTTATGAATGAACAGAGTTCACCCACATATACCTATCGACAAAGCATGAAACTATAGAAAATGATGACCCACTTCGCGGCGACGAACCATAGAGGAAAAGTAAAATCCTGGACTCACTGCTTCTCAGTACTGCTAACATTTCTGCATGATGCGTCATGGGGAACATAGCTTTCCAGTCTTTCTGGAAGCTATGGATTCGTAGATCAAAGATGACCTTGATAAAGAGGCTACGTTTATACAATGCAACCTGCGTATCCTTGATGCTGTATAAGTGTAACATCTGAGCTGCTCCAAAGGCAGCTCTAGACAAACTCGATGCCTGCCACCGCAAACACCTATGCACCATCACTGGACACCGATGGCCAGACAGCATAATTTCCAACGACGCACTCTACAAGATGTGTAATGCGCCGCCGCTGTCTGATTGCAGCTGTATGATGTTTCTACTACTACGCAGAATACAGTAATCATACATACATACTGTATTGACGTAATAATACATTTCAACACACATGTTTAACCCTTTAATGGCTGAATTTGATCAAGAAAATAATAGTATTTGCTCATTCAATGACCATTTACAAGCCAAGAGAAGACTATTTTTTAACATTTACCACTGGAATGACTGGCTCTGTTATTAAGTCAGACATTCTACTGATATATTTTCAAAAATAGTCTTGTCTTGGCCAATAAATAGACATTCCAAGAACTATTTCAGAGACCATTTTTTTGCTGGCGAAACCAGTAAAGTGTCAATTCCTCAAACCTCAAACAAATATTGCTCACAGAATTAGGGATTGGTAACATGCCTTGATGGATATCATAATACAGTCATTCTGCCTGCACATGCACGCACGCATGCACGCACACACAATGGTTCACATTGTAAACATTATTTTATTACTCCTGTTCTTGCAGCTACAAAAAGTCTATTTTAACAAATGTCGTGAAAAGGATGCGGCTAAGACTTCGTGGGATTTGACTAAGAATTCAGTCACAGCACAAGCCAAGGACGTCGAAAAGGTATGATAATGAACACCAGCTGCAACAAAATATACATCTGCCGCCAGGAACTTGAATAATGCAGATTTACCAAGCTGTATATGTTCACAAAAAGATTTCCTGGCTAAATGTGATCAGTTTATTGAGGCACTGGTTTTATAACGGGAAAGGGTTTCTTAACCGAATCACTTTCGAAGTATCAATAACCACACTCATAATGTTGATTTACTGATGGCAGACATATCCCAGTATGTTATTGATATTGGTTTGGATTCTCTATTTTAACATGTCAAGCCAGCTTTAACCCTTAATGGTCAGCTGTCCAAAACGGAACCTCTGCAGTGGGCTTGAAGAATATCCATTTACAAGTCGACGAGAAGACGATTTTTTTATTTTACAGCTGGAATGACTGGCTTGATAACTGAGACAGTTATTCAAGTGGTAAAACTTAAAAAATAGTCTTCTCTTGTTCTGCAAATGGACGTCCATTCAACAGAAATTTAAATTTTGGTGACAAATCTTGACCATTAAAGGGTGAAAGACACTCCATCTTTTGGCATTTAAAGGCAGATGCTCTCTTAAGATGGTTTAAGTATATTTAATCCTTAAATTTGTTTAAGACGATTTCAATTTTCTCAGAGAAAAGTCCATTTACAGAACAAGAGAAAACTATTTTTGAAAATTTACCACTAAATAACTGGTTCGCTTATCGAAAATAATCTTGTTCTACAAATCAACATTTCTCAAGACACACTGCAAAAGCAATTTTTGGCCAGCTTGAGTGTTAAAGGGTTAATAACTATATTAATATATCTGTGTTTCAGCTTAAAGTTAGATTTGAGAAGTGTGGCCAGTCAGCAGAACAAGCAGGTAAAAGGAGATAATGCCACCGTTTCAGACATAAACAGTACACTATAGATATCATAATATCTCGCTCACTCATGTCGTCCTAAAATGTGTCGCATCAGAGTTGAGTAGCCTACATTTTTTACTGAGTGTGCAATACTTCTCATTAAGAATTTGTTAGATTTTAATTGAATTTGGTTAGGATTATAGATTTGTAGGATTCCTAATACAGGAATTTTATTGGTCAATCATTCTGGCTGGCATTTTTGCTTTTTGCGATGTTATGGAAATTTGTTAAAAGATTATTCCTCGTTACCTCTTAGGTTGATTTCACCCAAACTTGGCGGGAGTGATCCGAGTGTGGTAGGATCTAGAAGCACTATACAGAAATTTGGTCTGTCAATTTCTTTTAGCAACAATCTAGGATTTCTGAAAATGTATGGGAAATTGGTTACAAGACTTCTCACTAACCACTAAGCCAATTTCAAACAAACTTGGCTGGAATTACCCTAGCATTGTAACTACAGGGTCTGAAATAAGGAGAGTCAATTTGATCTGACAAAAAAGCGGAAGTTGACTAACCTGATGGGGGAGTCCTCCCCCGGAAAAATTTTAAATCTAGATGCTCTCAGAGGCCATCTCCTGCATTTCTGGAGAAAAATATAGGTTTTCGGTTGGCTGTGAAATTGTTCTATTTTTACCCATTTTGTCCTGAAAAAGTCAAATAGACTAAGACATTTTCAGGAGAAAATGCATAACAATAGAACAATTTCATAGTCAACTGTAGGACCCAGAAAATGAGGACTTAACCACTCTCGGTTGCCCCTTTGGGCACTTTTCACTCAGATGCCATTTTAGCAACACATCAACTGCTGTCAGTCATGTACAATTGAATTAAAAAAAAATTTCACTTTAGAACACATTAGTCAAAGAAGGCTTGTGATAGTTTTCCTGATAAATGTTCACTTGCAGGTCAAGAGATTATTTTTGAAATTTTCCATTGAAATGGCTTATTCAGTAACTGAGACAATCATTCCTGTGGTAAATTTTCAAAACTAATCTCTTGACCTGCAAATGGCCATTAACTATTTTTAATTAAAATTTTTACGCAAATTTGACCATTAAATGGTTAATTGTAGAACGCGAATATAATGGTAACGTGCGTGTTGTCAAGTGTCTTCTACAGTGCGATTATTTATGAACTTGCTTTCTTCACTTCTATTGTGAGAAAACTCGCCCGCTATTTCATTGGTTTTCTATATACAGCTACCAAGGAAATCGTGAGGAAGAATTAGCTTCTTCAGTATCGAAGGCATGAAAGAACGCGTCTCAAACTTCTGTGAAAATCTCTCACGTAATGTCATTGGATTTTCTAGGTATAATTATGTCCAACAACCAATGAAATTGCGTGACCAAATCTCTTCTCATGACAGAAGGTGTGTAAGAACACATCACTAACTCGTGCGCAGTGGCAGATTTTGTAGATCCGCCATTGCTAATTTTGCATCGACTCGATCATTTTCAGACTAGCGAAATGACAAGATTTTGAGTGGTATCATTTATCCGATGTTCTATGCAATTTTATCTGTCATTTATTCGCCGTATGACTTAATTTTTAAGTCACTCACGGTCTATATCCCTCATTAGAAATCAGAAAATTTGCCAGTATGAAAGGTTTACACTATTCCCGGGACAATTAGCTATTGTAAGACCACCCTCTAGGATGAATTTGCCGGTATGACGCGTTTTGACAGATCACGAATACTGGTAACCAAGGTGAATATCGTTTTCACTTAGATCGATCTATCGTATTTGAGTGCGATACCAACATTGTTCACTTGTTCTCTTTTTCCAAAATTTGCAAATTTCCCCCAAAATTCATGTTCAGTAAAAAAATTTTACCCATCCAGATTTGATCGGACATGACTGATGTCCGACCATTATTTCATACCCTGTAACTATACAGAAGCACCCGGTCACAATCTGTCCTTTTAAAACAAGAATTTCTATGTTTCTGAATAGAATGTTGCATTTCTGGCAACGATCTATAGGCCTTTACATGTAGAACATGTCCTTTTTATCTGAAATACTATTGTTCCATGTGAGCAATACAGGTCCCTTTGGCCTGCTGTTATATAACCTCCCACTGATTATCAATAATCAGACTAGAGTTGATTAGCAGTTATTGATGCCACCTGGCTTTCCTTAATCTGTTCTGATTTGTGTGTTAATTGCTGGTTATTTTGAAATCAGATATGGCATACAAAAATAGCGTTGACCTGCTGGATCAAGGCCGGATTCTCTGGGAGCGAGAAATGGAAGATCTCTGTATAGTAAGTAGATTCTACAGTTAGTCATGTTTTATTTATTCATCATGATACATGTAATTGACAAACAGTTAACCTTTTCGAACCTACATACCAAATACAATAGTTATCCATTTCAAACTATATCGCACCCATTCCTAGCTAACCTCAGCCAGCTTTCTATTCAGATTTGAATGATTTTAACATTGACTTTGAAACCTGAATTCCCAGAGTCTGAATTTCAATAGAAGACAAATGTTAATTTTGAGAAGAGGTATTATGACATGGAAAATATGGATGTATTACTGTCATACACATATCAGATTTTGTCAAACATCTCAGCATAGGGTTTTTTAACCCTTTAACCCTCAAATATTTTCAATGAAATTTCATTTTTCTCAGAGAAAATATCCATTTGCAGATCAAGAGAAAATAGTTTTTGAAAATTTATTACTGAAATGACTATCAGTTATCGAGCCAGACATTCCAGTAGTGAATTAAAAAATTTTTATCTTGATCTGCAAACGGACATTTTTCGATGCTACTGCTGAAGCCTTTTTTGGCCCCCTCGAGTGGTAACGGTTAATATACTCAGTGTTGCCCACAACATCTGATTTTTGGGGGTCCCAAGGACCCCACACTCAGATTTGGGTGTCCCACTGTAAAATCTGGGGGTCCCATGGGGTCCTCATCTGAAATATGGGGGTCCCATGTTTTTTTCTTAAAATGAACACAACACATTGATCTAATTATAAAGCACTTTATTAAACATGTTGAAAGCACTAGGTATGACATTGTGTAAATAATGTTAATGTGTATATAGAGAATATTAACTATGCATAGTTTATTAACCTTTAGCACTTAACACTTTTGGCCACTATTGTAGATCACCAAAATACCTATTTTTGAAAGTTTAACACTGGAATGACTGGCTCTAAACAGTGCCTGTCATTCCAGTGGTAAATTTTCAAAAATATATATTCTGTGATCTACAATCGTGGCTAAAATTGATATATTGAAATGGCCATTGTATATTTAACTAATGACATTTGAACTGCATATCAATAAACAATAACTTAAAGCACTGTACTTGTTTGTTGTCTGATAAACCAACCAACCTACATTTGACAACCTTGTATGATTAACATTTCCAAAGACCACTATATTAGTAATTAGCTAAGACCACTGCATTAGTTTTTCTATAAAACCCTAACTTGACTTTGGACGAATTGAAAAATTGCGAGTACCTGTGGCGAGTTTGCTCAAGGACGACTTAACCTACTTCGATATAATGCGCGCGTATTTTTTTATAATGTAACTGGAATGACTAAATATAGTGGAATACATAGGCTAAGATCAGACAAAACAATAATTTATCAAAAATAATCTGTATAAATCAGATTAAAATGCATAATTAGTGAAAATATATCAGCCAACAACCTGATATGTCTAATTGATAGGGAGTAACTCTGTAACGCGATTGCTGATTGGTTGAAGCATAGATAACGCATTAGCGTGTATCCAATAAGGACGCTTGTATCAGGGAGCTTTGAGCTATACGCTGTTTGGAAAAATTACGATATCGTTGAACGTCGTTGCTGGGATGGGAACACCTAACGATCGAGTATTGTTAAACATTATAAACACTAATCCCGTTATTCAAACAGCAATACACAGACACCGCCGCTAATCCGTCAAATGACCATTCAAATGTAAAAGATATCACAATATCTTCCATATATTCCTTCATCCATTTAGATACTTTGATAAGTAAATGGAAAAACATATTTTGGCTGTAGGCGTTACTGCTTTAGGCAAGTAGGCATGCGCAAATTAATTTCAAAATATTCAGCATATTAGTTATAACAACTTTGTGATCTGTCCAATGTTCTGAGATGTGAAACGATTAAGACGCCCAGACACATTTGTATACGCTTGATCAGTTGTATTGGATTTCATAAAGCATGAGTTCCTCTAGAGGGAGATTCCGCTGTTATCCAATCAAATACTGACGCGTCACACTGACATTTAGCACAACAGACAGAAACATGGCGGGTATTTTTTGCAATTTGTAGGCCAAACAAGGCGACTAACATCGGGCTTGTAAACTCATTATTTATCAAAATTAGATCAAATAGAATATTAAGGATGATTTGGGGGATTGTGTTTACAATTAAATGTGGTGGTTGAATCTGATTTATGGGCATTAACAACTTTGAGTTGTGCAAGAAAACATACAAAAAATCATAGTCTTAAACAACACAATAAGTTCATTTTTATTGAACACACAATGCATTAGGTATATTTCTTAAAGTAAACACGTGCACAAATAAATATACACACACGATAATATAATCGATAATTAAGCACACGCAAAGTTACCAGTTTCTGTTACACTTTTTCACTGCGTCCCTCGTGCGCCCTCGGGGACGCAGAGGGTTAATTTTTATGCGTCCCTCTGCCATTTTTATGCATATATACGCGCAAAAGGACGCATAAGGGCAACTCTGAATATACTGTAATGTGAAATATTTGTAAAAATTTTTTTACCCCACCAAAAAATTGGCAGGTATTATGTGATAGCGCCATCCAAGCAGGCAGACGAGTGGTAGAGTGATCTCTGGATGATAACTCTGTTGCTGTATATCAATCACTTTGAACTTCATAGAGTGATTGGACTAGGTCTGAGGAAGAAACCTCTCAAAATTGACAATGATCCAAATTCCAAGTTGGCCTCCAACCAAGGGTGGCCATCTTGAAAATCGGATTCCGGGCGATAATTCCATTACCGTTTGTCGGATCGCTTTGAAATTTCATTGAGTGATTGGACTAGATCTGGGGAAGAAAGCTCTCGAAATTGATGATGATCCGAAATCCAAGTTGGAGGCCAGCCAATGGTGGCCATCTTGAAAATTGGATTCCGGACGATAACTCCATTACCGTTCATCTGATCGCTTTGAAACTTAATAGGGTGATTGGACTCGGTCGGAGAAAGAAACATATAGAAATTGACGGTCATCTGAAATCCAAGGTGGCCACGGGTGGCCATCTTGAAAATTGATTTCTGCATGAGTTTCATTCAAGTTTATCGGATCGCGTAGAAACTTCATAGGATTCTTGAACTAGGTTTGGAGAAGAAATCTTTCGAAATGATGATAATCCTAACTCCAAGATGCCACCAAAAGGCTGCCATCTTGAAAATTCGTTTCTAGATGATAACCCCATTATTATTGATTAGATGACTTTGAAACTTCATGGGATGACTGGACTAGGTCTGAAAAATAAAAATATCGAAATCAATGCTGATCTTAAATCCAATATAGCCACCGGTGGCCATCTTGAAAATTGGTTTCTTAATGATAACTCCATTTCCATTTAGCCGATCGCTTTGAAACTTCATAGAGTGACTAGACTATGTCTCACGAAGAAACCTATTAAAACCGAAGATGGTCCAAAATCCAATATGGACGACACTCACCAGCGACCATCTTGAAAATTGGATTCCGGATGATAACTCCATGACCATTTAGCGAGTCACTTTGAAACTTCATAGGATGACTGGTCTATGTCTCAAGACTTCAGTGTAAGATAGATCTTGGATTTCACAAATGGAATAGTAGTAGTGTCGGGGTCAAAATGATACCACCTCCCTCAACTGGCCGCCGTTCGGCGATCTGTGGCCCCCACCGCCCTCTCAATCTCTGTGGCATAGGAATTTGAGACATGTGTATAAAACTCCCGTGCGGACACCACATGTCCGGGAGAACCTCCTCAGGATACCGGCCAGTGGCCGGCGCCTCTCTATTCTGACCGGTATCCCGAGGAGGTTTTTCTATCAGTGGGACATTTTTGTACCTATCCCACCTATCTTCTACCCCACCTATCGTCTACCCCACCCTGTTGATCTTCCAGCCGGCTGGTGCGTGTGTGTCTGTGGTGCTTTAACCCCGCACCGGGGAGTGCCGTGGTGGGTCTTTATCTAACCTGGTCATATTACCCCGGCCCTAGTGTCTTACCTAGTTTCGAAATTTCAGGTAAGTTCTAGCGAGGTCTTTTGAGCGAGATTTAAACCCAGTCTGCAGCCTGGGAACGCTATCCAATTCCACAACTCTATCGATCGACCTACTGTTAAAATCTCGCCTCTTAGTAATCTTATCTCTGAGCGTGAGTTGTGCAATCGCTGTTACGCACCAACACAGCAATGTGTGAACCCATAACTTATCAGCTATAATAATGCATACATAGTTAATGCGATGCATACATGGCCGAGACAGTTAATGCGGAACAGCTTATGAAACCATATCAGCTGTAACGGTAATCAGCAATTATCGTTGCATTGACATTTTTCAAGAACCTAAACATTAATACTCGTTAATTGTTCCAAATCTATATAAGCGGTGTTGCTGCAGTGCTTGATTAAATTGCTTGATTAAAAATGCTCAATTTATGACTTTTGCAAATTGATTAAAATGCTTGATTAAAAATGCTCAATTTATGACTTTTGCAAATTTGATTCCAACTTTTTTGAAGCAGCTCAAAAGGAGCATATTTTAACAATGCCCGCTATCTCATTGCCCTATACACATTGACGCTAGTGGAGAGGGTCTTGCATATTGTTTGTGAGTTAATCTGTCAGTCTGTTCATGGCTATATCTCGCAAAACTATAGCGTCCGAAATTCTAACCCTTCAACCCGGAGCTTTCTCGCAGCTGCCAGAATCTCAATTTTAACACAGTCATACAACCATGACAAATACGATGTTGACTATTTTGAAATGTATTTGACTGGAATATGTTACCGCTATAGCCGTCAAAATATTCAACAGTCTATTTATCAAATTGTAAATAAATTTTCATATTTCGTCTGGTTCTGCGCAATATTGTGAAATCGCTGATACGTGTTATCTCGAAGTGACGTCAAGATCTAGAGTGCTGATGGCGCAGTAACCTGTGAATACATAACTTATCAGCTTTATTTACTAACACATACATGGCAGAGAGAGTAAGTGCGTTGTATCATTCACTTTTAAAATTGTAAAATCACAGGTTCAAATCTCGTTATTAGCAAAAGGTAAACATGTCTACAATTACTCTAAGACCAACTCGCACAGTCATTGAAAGTCAAGAATAGTAGCTGCTACGCGTTAACACCTAATCAGACGCAGCATCCATTGGTATACTGGCGATCATACACGGACAACATTACGTGTAAACACTCAACTATGTGTAAATGCTCATCTACAAACAATATTACGCACAATGGGCTGGCCTGAAGAGCTATGGTCATGCATGCATGATGTAGGATGTGCGGCGCGACAAAAAAAATTACCCGGGCCATTGCGTGATATGGGCAACTATGCAGATCGAAATCTTGAGAAATGGAGGAGAAGCTTGGGATCCCAACATTCCGCTCGTCATTTCCACTAACATGCCTTACACATTATCCGATGGCTGTGATAGCGATGGACAAACTCTTCAAGTATATGAATTATTTAGAAACGGTTTGCAGTTTTGATGTGGATGCTGCTATCGAGTTGGAACAAGAGTGGAAATAATGCAGTGATCCCTCGCCCACCAACCTCTCAATGCGCACACTACTCCCACGTATCAGCTCCTGAACATCGACCACATCTCACACATGTAGCGCAGCAATGATACTAATACATGGCCGAGGTAGTTAACTCGTTAGATCCACGTTTTTGTGTTTATTGGCAAACTAAAAATCACAGGTTCAAATCCCACTATTAGCATTTGTGGATAACTCGGCCATTTCTGGTTCGATTTTAAAATGGTAAACAGTTTTGAAATTCTCACTTCGAAACAAGAAATAATCCAGTGATCCTCGCCCACCAACCTCTCAATGCGCACTACTCCCACGTATCAGCTCCTGAACATCGACCACATCTCACACATGTAGCGCAGCAATGAGAACACATAACTTATCAGCTTTACATATTAATACATGGCCGAGGTAGTTAATGCGTTGGATCCTTATGTTTATTAGCAAACTTAAAATCACAGGTTCAAATCTCACTATTAGCACTAACTCGGCCATTTCTGGTCCGATTTTAAAATTGTAAACAGTTGAAATTCTCGCTTCATTCCGGTCCTGATTGGTACCAAGAACGACGAGAATAAAGTGATTTCTCAGTACAATATAAGCATACTCTCTCACACAGTCTCCATCGGTATCACATGACATGATGGGCCACCAACTGGTACTGATCGCCTTGTGATTCCACACATAATAGGGTCTGAATGCCCATTTAGAGACCAGCATCCACATCACATCGACACGACAGTCCACCCCACAGGTACTGATCGCCTTGTGATCACCACACATAATAGGTCTGAACGTCCATTTAGAGACAGGCATCCACAGGGACATACACCATGATTACTGTTGCACAGCTTTACACTGTTGCAAAGCAATTCGGCCTTAGAGGCTACTCTAAGGCCAAGAAAGCCGACCTGCTCCAGATGATCGGACAGGTCCGTGCCGAGGAGTGGCAGAAGCGGCTCCAGAGCAATGAAGACGGGAAGGTTTCCAGCGCATACCAAAGATGATCCTTGGAATCCCCACAAGAAAGCGCAGCGGATACGTGAGCTTCGTCGGTTGGACGAGGAGGTGACTGCTAGCTTGCGAGCCAAGACTGTAGCGAGGCGGAGGGCGGACCATCCACTGGAGCACTTACCTCTCCTATGCAGGATCACTAACCGAGTGATGAAGGGGCCACAGTCTGAACCCTTAGCCCGGAGCATGAGGCGAGAAGGCGAACACATTCTCGACCAGCGTCTCGGTGAAAGGGAGACAGAGAATAGAGGACGCTGGTCAGTACGCTGGACATTCTTCAGAGGTCTAGAAGGAGACCTCACAGGCCAGATCATGCAAAAGATCCAGCAGACTGTCCAGAACGCCTTCTACCTCCGCTACACCCATACCTATCGCATCCGTCACATCGAAGACGGTAGGGTGATGCTCTTCCACAAGAATGCTCCAGGGAGCCCGTGGCTGAACACGATAGGAGCAGCTCGGGACTGGGTGGCAGCAAGAGAGCAAGCCCGCCTCGACACGAACAATATCGATCGATCCAACACCAAGTGGGCTTTCGTTCGATCAATCAACGTTGAGGTCAGGGCTGTCATCGACCGCCAGCCTCTGCTTGGGACAGGCCCCCTCCCAGACTGGCTACGACAGAAGAGTATGACTGCCCTCGACACCTACAGGCACAACATGTGTCTCTGGAGATGTCTAGCAGTCCACTGAGGAGCGAGAGCTAATAGAAGTACAGCTCCTGTACGAGAGCTTGCCACACGGTTCTACAGCAAGACAGTACCTGATGTCCGCAAGACCTCGCTGGATCAGCTGGACAAGGTAGAGTTCTTCGCCAAGATCGGGATTCGCATGTATGAAACAACTGAACAGGGCACCTGGCACATGATCAGGCAAGCGGCTCACTACCGTGACACCATGACCATCGGAGTGTGGGACCACCATGCCTTCTACATCAAGAACATCTCCAAGCTGGCACACACTAGTCTGCAGTCACGGTCAGCAGAGGTTTACAAAGGCATGCCATCGTCAACGCCATGCTGATCACTGTACAGGCGGCAAAACAAAAATCGTGGGACCTGGCGAAAAGATTGAGGCGCCACAGTCTGCGTATGAGAAAGCCTTCTATCCGTCACAACCATCCAGTTCAGCGGCTACTCGTTGGGTCGAGTATAAGTCGAGAAAGAGAGACGTACACATACACCATGTAGAGTGTGGGCACGGTGGCGAGCGTTGGATCGAGGGTGCTCCCGTAGATGGTTATGATCCGACCACCAACACCGTTTACCAGTTCCATGGCTGTCACTGGCACGGGTGTCCACAACACCAGCGAGGTGAGGATGCCGAACAAAGATACCGCAAGACAGTCCTGAGAGAGGAGAAGCTAAGAGCGTCTCGATGCACGCTTGTGGTACAGTGGGAGTGCTGTATAAAACGCTATCCAAGCATCCCTAAACTAGTTCGGACTGTCCCATACCCACACTTCATAGTTTACGACTTCGAAGTACTCACGATCGATAGTACTCACATACCTATCTCTGTGTCAGTTGGCTGCTCCTTAGAGGGTGCCACGAGTGAGCCCACTCACCTCTGCAATCCTGACCCCCAAAGAACTGATCAGAGAATTCATGCTGGGGATCCAACGGCGAGCATCTCTAATCCGGACAAGGGTTAGGGCACAGTACATACCGACAGACCTGGGCAAGCTCCCAAAGCGACAGCAGCGACTGATCAACGAGTGGTGTGACCAGGTGCCTGTACTGGGGTTTAACTCTGGGCGGTATGACCTGAACCGCATCAAGACGTACTTTGTCGATGAGTTGACTGACAGTACAGGTACAGTGAAAGTCGCCAAGAAGGCTAGCCAGACCATGTTCCTTATAACACCTGAGCTACAGTTTCTCAATGTGCTGAACTACCTCGGCCCAGGAGTCTCGTACGAGGTATGGGTCAAAGCTTACGGGTGTACACAGCAGAAGAGCTGTTACCCATATGAATGGTTTGACACACATGAGAAGCTCAACTATCCAGGGCTTCCTGACTACTCAGCATGGACATCTAAGCTCAAGGGTGGCTACCTCTTGACGCGAACAGAGTGGGAACAATGTAACCAGACATTCAGCGAGCACGGAAGGCAGACATTCGCCGACTGGCTGCGATACTACAACAACCTGGACGTCGGTCCATTCATCGAAGCCTTAGAGCAGATGCGGGAGATCTACACAGAATGAGAAAGACATCCTCAAAGATGCGGTGTCTCTCCCAGGTGTGTCACTGCAGTACCTCCTACGTGGAACCGCTCAGCACATGCTGAATGTTAGCTTCTACTCTCCGGGCAAGGAGGCCTACGAGATGCTGAAGGACGAGGTTGTTGGAGGGCCCAGCATCGTGTTCACCAGATACCACGCGGCAGGTGTGACACGCATCCGCCAGAGTGAGCGTGTCTGCCAACATCTACTCGGCTACAACGCAAATGCTTTGTACCTGTCAACGATGGCCAAAGAGATGCCCTGTGGTAAGGAGACAGTGCGCCGTTGGTCCGGTGCCAGTGGGGTAGCCCGCTTTAAGGAGGAGCTCCTAGCAGACCGCTGGTTTGGATTTGCTGAGGTGGATATAGAGGTCCCTAAGGCTCTGTGGGCAAAGTTCGAGGAAATGCACCCGCTCTTCTATAACCGCGAGATCCCGGTAGAGGCCGTCTCTTCTGAGATGCAGGCTTATCTAGAGCGTACAGGGCGGAAGCGACCCATCACCCAGAAGCTGGTCAGCGCCCTCTCTGGCAAGAAGCGGCTGCTGTACGCACCGACACTCAAGTGGTATATAACCCATGGCCTGGAGATCACTTCTGTATACCGCACCATAGACTATGAGGCCAAGCGCCCATTTGAGTGGTTCATGGAGAATGTTACGGAGGCCAGCCGCTCGGGAGATGTAGATAAGAGCAAAGCACTCTTGGCAGATCTCTTCAAACTCCTCGGCAACAGTGCCTACGGGAAGCTCATCGAGGCCCTAGAACGCCATAGCAACACCGGCTTCACGAAGGATGAATGCGTGGTAGACAAGGCCCTGCGTAGTGCATGGTTCGAAGATCTCGAGGAGATCTGTGAGTTATACGAGCTCCAGAGTCGCAAGCCGAGAATCACAATTTGAAGGCCCTTCCAGGTGGGGATAGCCGTTTATGAGCTCGTGAAGCTGCGAATGCTGGAGTTCTACTACAACTTCCTCGATCGCTACGTAGCTCGTGACAGCTTTGAGTACCTGCAGATGGACACTGACTCCGCGTATATCGCTATAGCAGGCTCCAACCTCGATGACGTCATTCGCCCTGAGATGCGAGCAGAGTACCAGGCTCATAAGCGGGACTGGCTAGCTTGGGACAAATGGTCTGGACGGACTCCGGGACTGCTCAAGCTCGAGTTTGAAGGCTCTCATGGCATCGCTCTCTGCTTCAAATGCTACTACATGGAGAGCGCAGCTGCAAGTAAGTGCTCGGCTAAGGGAATGTCAAAGCGGCAGAATGAGGTCTCTTGGCAGATGTTCTACAGCGCCCTACATGGCTGGGTGGACAGAGCTAAAAACCGAGGCCTACGCATGCGCAACCAGGGTATGGTGACGTATGCGCAGTAAAAACTCGGACTCTGCTTACTATGATAAGCGCCATGTGGTGCCAGATGGTGTCCATACCGAGCCCATCGAGTATCATGTTAGCACCCTAGGTGGTGGTAGCTGTGTGTCTGCAGGGACTAGCCGAAGCTCCTCTACGACAAATTGTCGCCTAGGCACTCCGTGCTGGCGTGCCAGGTAGTACAGTGTAGGCCGCCCCTCCGCCTCCACATACCTGTCAAGCGTGTGAACATCTATCGACCAGTTAGGATCTGTTGCACGCCGTAGACCACCTTCCAGCTCACCAGGCTCATACAGGTACCGAACCAGAGCATCAGGTGGTAGGCACTCCTCTCCCTTGTTCGCTCCCCTAGAGCTGTGACCAGCAGAGTGTCTGATAGCCTCTACCGGCTTCTTCCCGATTAGCCTGGTAACCTCGTCATTGGATCTCCACCACAGTAGGCAGCCCTCTCACCCATACTCTAGAACGTTCACTCAGTGAGGCCATTTCCTGGGCGTATTGGTGTGCGAACAGTCTCTCTGCCAGTGTCCGATTCCACCGCTCAGCGATAGCCTGGGCATGGTGATGCCCTACCTCGCCTCGCCTAACTGCCACACCGTGTTTCCGCATGAGGGCTGCAGTCTCCCCTCTGAACTCCTTACCCTCAATCACCTGCAACAATTCCGGCCACTGGAGGGGATTTTCTGAAGCCTCGTAGACACCCTGGAATGCCTGGGCCACCTGGCCAGCTGACTTGTCTGTGAGCGGTACTGCCGCCTTGTACCTGCTGGCGACATCGACGATGGTGAGGGCATACTTCTAGGTTTTACGACCAACCGAGTCGTGTGGAAGGAATAGAACATCCGCCTGATGAACTCTGTTCGGGACAGTTTCCTCGAAATGGGCATGCCTGATGTGCCGTGGACGAGGTCTGTATATCTGCCACATCGCCTGATGGATGAGCCACTGGCTAACTGTTTCCAATGTGAAGTTGTGGCTCTTGCGATGTGCAGCCTCGAGTAGTTGAGGGGGCTCACGGTAATATCCACCAGGCTGATAGAGTTCCTCAAGAAAGACGGTTGATAAACTCCCGGATTTCATTACTGACATCCACTCCGATAGAACCTTTTACGTAACTGTGATAGATTCCTTTCGCTCTGTGTACTAGCTTGCGGGATTCAGGCGCGGTCTCCGCTACAGCATCATACTCACCCGCGGTCTCCGCTACATCGTAGTCGTCTGCATCATAATCCTCCTCATCATAGTCCTCGTCATCTATATCCTCGACTGGATCTTCATATGCCTCTGGTTCATACATATCCGTCGCTGGGGCAGCTATATAGTAGCTTTAAACTGTAGTCTATAGCATGGCCTCTGCAATCTTGAATGCGGGCGTGTTTGCCTTAGCGAACTGGGGACTCGGCTTCGCCAACAAGAAGGCGGCAGAGGTCGAGCGTGAGCGTCATAACCAGGCGATGGAGAAGCTGTCTAAGGAGAAGTTTGAGTACAGCAAAGCACTCGAGCATATGCGCCAGAGGGAGGCACGCCCGTGACAACTCCGAGCTCAGGCCAACCAGAGCCTCAAAGAGGCAGATGAGTGTCGATGAATACTACAAGGCTGTAAAGATATCTGAGCCAACACTCGACTGAAGCATCGACAGGTCAGAAGACAGCAGAGCTTATAGTAGTAGTGGCAGCTGCAGCGGTGACGACAGGAGTCATGCTCTGCGCAAGCTCAAGCTGAATACCTGATGTGTTCGACACGGATACCTTAGCATAGCCAAAGTAAAGTACCGTCAAACCTAATGGGCAAGTCCCAGCTATGAGGTTTCCGATGTTGAAGCTGAGCCAGTTGCCATGATTAGGTGGGATGTTCCTGCCCCCGATATGGTGACGGCCCTTGAGTGCCGACTCGAGGTCATCGCTTCCACTGGTTAGTCGCAGAAGTGCATATGACTTAGTTTTCTGTCTGGAGAGTTGCCAATCAGCCAGCTCGCGTACTTCACCAAGAACATTGGTCCCAGCAACCAGCTTGAAGTCGTCTAGCTTATCCATCTGCTGAATGGCTCCTCCCTTCTGAACCAGGACCGCAACAGTGACACAGTCCGATGCACCACAATGCAATGTCAGCTCGACCCGTTGGTTACCTGTGGCTTGGACCTACTGGTGTTCTCGCTCCACGTGCACGATCCGCTGTTTGGAACCCGTTTGCTTCAGTTCCTGGTCATTCTCGTCATGCCTGACATGAAGTCTTGGAGCATTCATCGTCGCATCTGCGAGCTGCTCACTGTATACCCGGAGGAACAGCCTATCCTGCATGGCAGCCGGATTCATGTGTGTGTTCTTGAGGAGGGTTAAGAGTGGAACTGGCACAGGCTTCTCGACACCTGCCCGTAGTTCGAATTCTGTTGGTCCCTCATTGCACCCCACAGCGTAGTACCCCTTTCCCTTCGCATAGAAGGTTGGTTCATGAGCCAGCAGACCTAGGACTCGGTACTCATCGTTCACATAGGTGGTGTCCACGGTGCTGTTGCTCTGCATGATCTCGCACCTGTTCAGAACCTGCAGGAGCTCTACCGTCTGTTCTATTGTGCTCTGAAGCTTGAACTCGAGTGTCATGCTCTTGATCTCATGGATCTGTGCCAAGATTGCAAAGTCAATGTACTTCCCAGCTGCAGACAATGGGTTCTCATCGTGTATACTAGGTCGAATGACCGTCAGGCAGTCCTTCCGAGGATCAGTGCGGTGCGATGTCGCGGGTTCAATGACCCCATCTGGATGTTGCACATACTGTAGCTTGTTTAAGGTCTGGGTATATAGAGGGGTTAAACGGCTGCCATGTTTGGTAAAGTTCTCCAGCAGATTGTCTATAGGCAGCAGGACAAGTCGGCACGATAGCCACGGCGTGCACTGTGACAGGGTCCGAGGACTGCTTCGTGACACGAGCGAGCCAAGGTCACACCTCTGTCTGATGTGGAGATACTGGCCGCCATAGAGGAAGGAGCGGCAGCTCGTAGTACAAAAGAACTCCTGACTCGGATACTCTACCGGAAGTTTGACAGCACCCAGGGCAGGACACTCGACCTACCTGTGGCCCAAACCAACAATCTTGTTATTCTAGCTCTCCAAAAGGCGAGGGTCGACCCCAAAGATCTACTAATGGTCGGGAAGTGAGCTGCCGTATTTAGCCTCCATAGCCAGGAAGAGCGAGAGATGCTGGATAGCCTCCAGTCTGGAGCAAATAACTACTTCAGGGAGGAGGTCAGTGCCGCTGTAGCGGAGAGCCATGACACCGGTCATGCAGAAGGTACTCAGGAGGGGTTCACTGTTGGCCGCAAGGAGGCTGTTGAGCACATCTTCAACGAAGAAGGGCGCAAGAGATTGGCCATTGATCTGGCAGCATTTCTGAAATTCCCAGATAACTACCAGGACTACCTCATCAAATCCTCTCGCAAGTCAGATGCTCGTCGCACATGGACAAAGTGGATCTTCCGTGAGAAGTTCCAGAAGAAGAGTCCTACCATCTGACCCTCAGTGGATAGAGTTTAAGCGACAGGCTTCTGACGAAGTTCCTCAAGCTTCTGACGAAGTTCCTCAAGCTTCTGACGAAGTTCCTCAAGCTTCTGACGAAGTTCCTCAAGCTTCTGACGAAGTTCCTCAAGCTTCTGATGAAGTTCCTCAAGCATCTGAAGAAGTAGCAGAGACCGCGAACGAAGTAGTGGAGACCGCGCAGCCTTCTGATGAATGAAAAAAGTTGCAGCAGCTGCGACAGTCTGTCAGCGATAACGCGTAGAGCAGGCTAGTTTCCTGGCTGGATTTAGCTTGTAGGTGAAGGTCTGTGCCTTTTCCGGAGATGGCTTGAAGTGTGACAGCTCACCTGTCTCCTTGTTGCTGAAGATGAAGCGGTACAGCTCAGCTGCGCTCTGTACACCTGCGATAAAGTCCCCTTTGGTCTCCTTGAGGGTTGGGCTGTCGTATATGGTCTCGAGCAGGGCATGTCCACACTTGGAGCTGAAGTATAGCAACCGGGCATTGTGGCAGATGTCTGGTGAGATCTCACGGGTGTACTTCTGAAAGAGGATGAAGACAGTTATCGTTGTGTGCCGGATGCGCCTGGTGATGTTGCTGAGGTAGGTGACTCTTCTGGTCCATTGCAGGGTCATCGATAACTAGAACAAGTGGTTCTGTCAGTCGGGCTGCCAGCTGCTTCTCCATCAGTGCTTGCAGGTTCTGCGTTTTGGTGATTGGGCCATTGTACCATTGATCATTACTGTCAACCACCTCAGCGGCGGAGTCAGACACCAGAAGGATGTATTGAGAGTGCCAGGAAAGCCCGCAGCAAGATGTTTTTCCCGTGTCCTGATGGGGCAATGATCAGCACCACCTGGCCAGCATCGGCCGGCCTACTGTCGAATGGTACAGACATGCATGCGGAGGATGGCTAGCACTTTGTCGGCGGTAGCCTCATCTATGTCTGGGAGACTAAACGGCAGTACTTCCTGCACCAGCTCTTTCGCCTGCAGAGCGGGGAATCCTGCACCTCCGGCGGATACGAAGGATGCGATGGAGGCGTCAAGCATGAAATCCCAGCAGTAGCTGAGAAGATAGCGTAGAGGGCCTGTGTCAGCACCCACAGTGTCTAGTACATCCAGTATCTGTATGATACATGCACGGGAAGCCATGACTATCCTGTGGTCTTAAACGGCAAACCAAAAAACCTTGACTTTTTCACCTCTGGTAGCTGGAGGCTTGCGGTAGCACCTGTTTTGCCATCGACAGTGATATGGCTCAGGCCGAGGGTGCCTACCCTGAGATTCTCTCCATCCTGTTGGAATGAGCTCCGTGGTTTCAGGAGATCCTTAACCAGGTCTTGTGCATAGGACTCAGACATAACCTTGATGGCACCAGCCTCATCGACTCCGAGCATACCTCGCATCGTTGCCCTGTCTTTGATGCCCATCCCCTTGTATACAGTCTTGGCCTTGTTAATGGCCGATTGTCCTACCGTATCAGTGTTCCCGATGAGATCTCGTGCTGGGATGGTACCTCGGATCTCCCGCGGATCTCCCTTCTCATCAAAGTCTAGGAAGGAGATAGGGGCAACAGTGTCCTCTGAACCGAGGCGTGCCTGGCCCAAGTGAGTAAGATCGCCTAGCTCTTTGCTTTCTAGGTCTGTGAGTGACAGAGTCATAGTACTATATACACGGCTTAAACCTACTAGTCATACCCCCAGTGAAATAGTTGGGCATAGGAGGACCACGCAGTCGGCCAAGGGAATAGGTAGCAGTGCTCAGGGTACTGGCCCTCTGCAGGGGCACGCCTTGTGGGCGGTCCACCATTCCCAGGCATTGGCAATCCTCAGTCCGCGTGCTCGACTATGGGCTAGACACCGCCCTCCGGCATGCCATGCCTCATGTGCTGCAGGTGTCTCATGATCCATCTCTCACTATTCAGAGGGGTTAAACGTAGGCAACGATGATCTCAGCCATTGCACTCGTTGCTAGCCCTTGAACCGCGGCCTCCGTTAGTGTAACACATTCACCCATGATCTTGGCGGCAACAGTGTAGGAGGCACCACTGAAGGCGATCTTTGGGATGGGGTGAGTTATTCCGAGACAGTGCCCAGCCACCCCACTCACCACTGTAGCGAGGACACCCGCAGTGGCAGCAGGAAGAACCTCATTTCCCCCTGTTATCTTCACCATGGCCACATTCGCCGCCACGTTACTGTCGACATGGACTGCCAGAGGTTTTGCTTTGGTCAGTAACTTCTGTGTCTTGGTTCGCAGCAGGTTCTCCACCTTCTGAAGACTCGCCTGGCTCTCGGGCAGTTGCTTCACGATCTGTACAGTTGACGTCATTGTTTAAGCACTGAGTATACAACGCTGTTAAATGTCTGCATCCCCTGTCGAGAGAGGTAATAAGATCTTCCCAGTCTGCATCTGCCAAGTGGCCGGGTTGGTACTCAGGAATATTCATCTCTCTATTGGGACATCTCAAACATGTCCGGGCTCGCGCTATGCGAGAAATACTATTGAGGTCTTCCGGAGGGAGTTGAAGGACTACAAGAAGAAGAAGACCCCAGATGAGCTCGCTGACAGCTGTGAAGCTCTATCTAGGATTTGGTAAGGGACAGATCTGCTTCCTCGAATACCTTATCATGGGCGGGAGTATCGTCGAGCAGCTCCTGCAAGCTAACGGTTTCTACAAGGATCGGGAGTATCTGTCAGATGTGTTCCAGAAGTTGCAGACATCCATGGCCTCACCTGACTTAGAGCTGAACAGGGCTCTGCGATACTACAAGCTGGAAAAAGGATGCGCTGTGGAACCATCCAGCCCTTGGATGTGCATGTTGGCAGCGGGTATAGGGGCTGTAGGGCAGGCCAAGCTGGTTCAGTGTCTCACCGTGGTCCCCACTGCTACTGTAGTGAGTCAGGATAGTCTTATAGCTGATTTCCTAGCGGCGGAGTAGGCTGATCCTGAGCGCCACGATAGCTAGGCTTGACAACACTGGTAGAGCTACCACGGGAAGCGGTGTCGTGTCGACTGGCTGCGGTGTCGGGGTCGGAGCTGCCATGGGAAGCGTCGTGTCGACTGGCTGCAGTCTCAGGGTCGGAACGACTGTATGGCCTGTACTACACGTAGGTGCGTTGATAGCAGTGTTGAAGCCGAAATGGACACCGGGGGAACTCCCCTCGACTAGCATGTTGTTATAGCCCCTGACTTGGAGTTCCTCGATGTTCACGATCATGTTGCTTGGAATCAACCGTAGGTGAGGTGAAATAGCAAAGTCAAGGTTGCGACGGGCCTTCTGCAACCCCTGCTGGAACTTAGCAATAAGACTACTGGGGTCTCCCACGATGATCATATCCTCAACGTGAATGATGACCATGGCCTGGACCTCTGCTCCGCTGACACCATCTATGGAATGACGCAGCTTGGTCTGTGCTGTAAGGAGGCAGTAGCACTGCTTCCAGGGACTGGTTGATCTGAACGATCCCTGCTGGTGTGAGGCCTGAGGTGGTGTGTGGGACAAAGTACTTCCACACATCTGGATAGTCTTGCCGCAAGCCAGTGATGTGCATATTTTGCACCAGCGCTCCAGGGTCGGAGTCTGGATTGAACGAGAATGTCGCTCTCTTCCGACGGCCTACTCGTCGGGGTGTTCGATAGGGGAATCCTGAGTAGTCATGTCTCGGGTCACCGTACATAACCCCTAGGCCGCTGTTGTCACCACCATGCCACCGATCGTCTGGGTGAGCGCTGAACTCTCTCTCTCTCTCTCTCTCTCTCTCTCTCTCTCTCTCTCTCTCTCTCTCTCTCTCTCTCTCTCTCTCTCTCTCTCTCTCTCTCTCTCTCTCTCTCTCTCTCTCTCTCTGTAGTCTGCTGGCCGCTGAGACGCTATGACTGTTGAGCTGTGGGTCGAAGTCGTTTGTATCGGGGAGGCTTGCACCCAGCTCATGGAGGATTCGTCGCACCGTGAAGTACACGTGGAATCTGAGACAGCTGGCGATGAACACAGCTTCAGGAGTACCAGAATAGGAGGGAAGCAGGTTGGAACCTACTCCACATCCTGCCATGGCACACCACACGGCAAAGTTCAGCTGCTGATTCCAGTATGAGAGGCTTGGAGCAGCATTCAAGTATGAGCTTGCTTCGCATCCTTGATGGTGATGGGGCGGTTGGTCAGCGGTCGTGGGTTGACGGAGAAGTTGGTTCGGGACCGTCCATCCACTGTGATGGAGAACGGTGTTAGCTCTGGTATATCATCCCGTAGACCTCTCAGGCCAGTCAAGGGTGTACCCAGGTTCATTCGGAAGGCCATCTATACATTTGTTCTTAAAGCTACCATACAGGCAGCAAACTATTTGTAGTCATCTCGACTCCAGAGACCGGCAAGGTGACCTCGCCGTAACATCTCGTTTTTTAGCTCCTCCATATCAACCCGCCCGCTGAAGCCTTTGAGGTATTGCTGTCGCACTTTAGGTTTCCGTGCGGTACAGGGCTTGGACCTTCAATATATGGTGGTACTCTTCATCGGTGACCTGGCCATCCTCGAGAGCTTTGCTGACAGACTCGTCGATAGTCCATAGCATACTCTGTGTCAGTGTCACATACTTAGCATGTTTCTCCAGCCTCCTTGTGATCTGCCGCTGCCCCACCCCCGTGGCCAAGACAGTGACGGCGAGTGTCACGCCACCCAGCGGGATGGTGATGAGTCACCCACCCCTGTAGCGAGAGTGGCCACAGCTGCCACGCCAGCACTGGCTCCAATCACACCCGCAGCAGTGGTTGTATGCACGAGGACGTTGTATGCTGTCTTATATCGCCTGCGCATTCTGCTCTACTTCCCATCCGTGCTGGCATATATGTTAATGGAGGGGCTGTCAAACAGGTGATTTACAGGTGTGAACAGGCTAGGACTGATAGCTTTCCATAGGTTGCTGTTGGCACCTGGGAGATACTCTATCACATCCCGGCCGACTTCTACCAGTGAGCTGCTGTGTGCACTGCCTGGAGGTTGATGTAGCACATCAGCGTGTATGTATGTTGTGCCCTGCTGGGGCACCTCGAAGAGGACCCATTCTACACGATACTGTACCACCCGTCTCCCCTCTAGAGAGGGTGAGATTATGTTCTCACCACCGGAGAGCAGCAGTCGGACAATCGGCATGGTTATAATGTCTTGTTTAAACCCCTCCTATGGCGTGCTATGGAACCCATATTTGCTCACTCGACTGGTCTTGCTGACCTGGCAGATGTGTACGCAGTTGATGCTGCCATGGTAGAAGAGAGCGATGGCAAGTCATTCGCCCTACTGTACGAAGCAAGCTCAAAGGCATTCTCCCTCCACCCCATTGATGGTGATGGGGTGGAGCTGCTCACAGACCTCAGGGATGTGATGTAGGCGTGCCTGGGTCGCAACATAGATGGCCACAAGATCGTGTTTCGGCACGATTTCCCAAAGAGGAAGTACATCCTCGAGCCGTTGATTGAGCTCTCGGATACAGAGGTGGCAGACATCAACACCCTAAATAACGACACTACTACTGGAATCTTTAAAATTTATATGTCGATAGAAATACGTACATTTTTGTATGAATATAATACTAATAATATCAAATATCGCTGAATTTCACCAGTATTTATCCTATCTATGTCAAACTATTTGCTTTAAGCATAGTTTTCATATAATTTTGTTAAATTTTGAAGTCAAATAGAGACGTTTGCTGATGTAATTATTTTTTAAAGAAAATCTAAATTTTAAAGATTAGACAGCATGGTAAGAAGTAATCTTCCATTTGGCCATCATTATATGTGACAGCCTAAAATAACACAGCATAATTTTTACCAACTGCTAAGATGTCTTGCCATATTTTGTGTTAGTCTCCCAGCTTTAATCACACTGTGTGTGTGTGTGTGTGTGTGTGTGTGTGTGTGTGTGTGTGGTGTGTGGTGTGTATGTGTGTGTGTGGGGGGGGGGGGGGGGCCGGGAGTGTATGTGTGCAATGCACTTGTCACACGTGTGTGTGTGTGTGTGTGCGTGCGTGCGTGTGTTATGTAACTAATGTTTTCTTGTACGTTGTTAGAACTTTCAGAAACTGGAAGAACAGAGGATAGATTTTCTGAGACAAGAGCTCTGGTTGCTGGCTAACATTGCATCTAAAGTCTGCGTTGATGTTGATGAGGTTAGTAACACCAGCAGCAGCACAAGTTGAAACCATCATCTCGCCATCAGCATTATTAACCAATGTGGGAATCCCGTTTATCCACCAATCATATGACATCATAATCAACTACGTCACATGTAGGCCGACGTCATAATCATTAGTCCATCATAGATGCTTAATAGTGAAGTTGTATGAATTATATGTCTACTATTTAATAAACATTCTGTTGAATATTTTGAGACTAATTTGACTGGGCTCTGGAAGCAACAGCGCCCAGTCAGATTAGGTACAAAATATTAAAGCGCTTACCAATATAGTTTTCTTGTAATTGAGATTCAGGGAGTGCAGGGATCAATCGATCCCAATATGGTAAAAGCGTTAGAGCTTAGCTAGAGATGGGTGGGGCATAGCTAAAACTGGATTCATCCATTAACCCTTTAAATGCCATTGTCTCAATTTCAAGACAATGGGCCCTTCCATTTTCAGCTATGCCCTGCCCAGCTCTAGCTAATCTCCACCCACACCTCGCTCGTGTTTGGATCGATCGATCTCTGAACTCCCTGGCTCAATTTCCAGAAAACTATTCATGTAAGCTATTGAATATTTTGGAACTAATTTATCTGGGCGAACTAATTTGTCTGGGCGCTGTTGCTGCCTATGGCAATAACAGCGTCCAGTCAAATTAGTTTCAAAATATTCAACAATATGTTTATTAAATAGTAGAGACATACAATTCATACAATGTGTCAGACATTAAGAGTTAGACGGGCCAAATAGAACCATAGCCGATTATGATATATGATGTCAGATGAAAGATGGATACTCTGGAAAGGTGAATTATACACTGTCAGGGAAGGTGGTGAATATTTTAAAACTTAGTTTGCACACGCATGCACAGGCATGCATGCCCACACGCATGCACGCACACACACCACTGATACCAGGGACACTGATTCGATTAAAGCTGATATAAAAGGTTATATCAATTCCAATTATACTGAACATAGACAAAACTGTGAAAGCCTAATAGTTAGAGCCCACAGTCCAATCTACCACATCTTGATTATTCAGATAATTCTACCGATTTGTTATTTTAGAGTTGTGAGAATGTGAGAAGAACTCTGGAGAAATGTGATGTTGCTGCAGATATTATGGAGTTCATTGGGAAAAACAAAACTGGCACAGATAGGCCAGGTAAGAGAGAAAGAGAGCGAGGGAGGGAGGGAGAGAGAGAGAGAGGATTATGTTTGTGTGTCTGTCTGGTGTGTGCGTGCGTGCATTCGTGGATGGGTGGGTGGGTGCATGCATTTTTTAATTAGTCTGATCTATACCATACATGTATATGACTTTATACACTTATGGATCTATGAGCCAGATATCAGGCATGTAACACCAAACGTTGCACTGTAATCAGTGGAGGGATCTAATCGGCCACTCAGTTATCTGATGTCATAATCTAATGAAGATTTATCACAAAAGTGGGAAAGGTCTGAATTTACATTTTAGTAAACATTCTGTACGAAATTTTGACATTAATTCTACTGGAATCTTTCATAAGCGCAACAGCTCCAAGTTAAATTAGTTCAAATGTTTTCAACAGCTTGCTGGAACAGTTACTAATTAGCTTGTAATTGATGAATTCAGTTTTTCAGTCAATCATATGATGTCATAATCAACCATGTGTGCTAATGTCATAATCAATTACGTCATGAATGACACGATTTAGTCTTTCATAGGCGCTTAATAGTCTGTAAAGTTGTATGAATTGTATGTCTTTACTATTTAATAAACATTCTGTTGAATATTTTGAAACAGATTTGACTGGGCGCTGTTGCTGCCATAGGCAGCTACAGCACCCATTCAAATTAGTTTCAAAATATTCAACAGCTTAGATGTATATGTCTCAGGAAATTGTGATTCAGAGAGTGCAGGTATCCATTGATCCCAACACGGGCAAAGGGTTGGTGGAACTTAGTTAGAGATGGGCGGGACATAGCTAAAACTGGATTCCTCCATTATTAGCTCACCTGGCCAAAATGGCCAAGTGAGCTTATGCCATGGCGACCATCCATCGTCCGTCTGTCCATCAACTTTTGCTTTAAAACGCTACCCCTCATTACCTGCTCAGCAGATTTCAATCTAATTTGGCAAGAATGACCCTATGGGGGTACGCTTCAGAACTTGTATACAGAATTTTGATTAGCCAATTTTTCCGGCGGCCAGCTTCAATTTTCAGAAAATCAGATAAAAGCGTACACCTCATTAATTACTTGGCCGATTTCAAGCAAAGTGTGCTGGAAGGACCCTAGAGGTGTATTCTTCAGAACATGTATACAAAATTTTGATTGGTTAATTTTTCGGTGGCCATCTTGAATTTTCAAAAAAATGGCGGGAACTCATTTAAAACGCTACTCTTCATTAACTGCTTGGGCAATTTCAACCTGATTTGGCGGGAAGAATACAAGCCTCTGGTAGTTTTCAGAACTTGTATACAGAATCTTGATTGGTCAATTTTTTTGGCGCCCATCTTGGGTTTTCTGAAAATTTTTGGGAATCAGCTAAAAGCCTACTCATTAACCAGTTGGCCAATTTCAAGCAAACTCGGCTGGAAGGTCCCTAGCGTGGTATGCTTCAGAAGTTGTATACAGACTCTTGATTAGTCCATTTTTGGTGGCCATCTTGAATTTTCCAAAAAATGGCGAGAAATCGTTTAAAACGCTACTCCTCATTAACTGCTCGGACAATTTCAACCAGAATTGGCTGCAAGAATACTAGGCTGTTAGGTTTCAGAACAAGTTTGCAGAATTTTGATTGGCCAATTTTTTTCAGCGGCCATCTTAGATCTTTTTTAAATTCCGGAAATCAGTTAAAAGGCTACTCGTTAACTGCCAGAACGATTTCGAGCAAACTCGACCGGAAGGATCCAGTAGTGGTAGCCTCTAGTAAAGCTAATCAGAATTTTGGCAGACATCTTTGATTTTCTGAAAAATTTCCAGAAACATTTAAAAACAGTACTCCTTAATCAATTTTAATTTTTCCAGCTCCCTTCTCTTTCAACAGAACTTGGGTGGAACTATCATTAGTGGCGATAGGCTTCAACATATCAAATGAGAATCTTGATTGGTAATTTTTTGGGCGGCCATCTTGGATTTTCTGAAAATTATCCATGTCTATTCAAATGCTAATGGTCCAGGTGAGCGTCACAGGACCTTGAGCCTCTTGTGATTCTGTAAAGTCGGGGTTCAAAGTGTTACAATTAAATGTGAATAATATGGAATCAATATCTCATAATCTCTAAGTACAATAAGACTATGAGATGATTTGAACTTGGTTGCTTGACTGTCTGAAAGTGGTTGGTGAATTACACTGTCTTAGGTTTATAAATTATACAGTTTTGCTGTAAATAATTATGTGTCTATAGATATATGTATGTACCTTGTCTTGTTACTTAAGACCGTACTACACACATATTTGTTTGTTACGTCTTTCAGCCAAGCTAGAATACTCTAATTACTACAGCAGCAACACTAGTGGTAAGTGTTCATTGTGTGTGTGTGTGTGTGTGCGTGTGTGGGTGCATGTGAGTTAAAATATATATATTTATGTCACTAAAAGCATAGCTGGTCTCTTAATTCTAGTCGGTTACAAAGGGAGATTACTGATGGAACCACCCAATGGGTGGCTCCGCAATTCAATGTTCCCACCAGATAACCTGCCATCTCAAAAGTAATTTTATGCTCACCATTTTGAATATAATTTTATGTTGTATTTTGTCAGAATTTTCGGACGGTTTTTTTCATTTATATCGAATTCTCAAGCATCCCTATTATAATCTTCTATTCAATATCTTCTGTCATCCACCATCTTTAAATTTTACTTCCTGTTTTATGTTTTAATTGTCTGCCTGCTGAATTTCTGCAGACTACATTTTCCATGGAGTTTAACTCTGAACCTGCTGAATATATTGAAAACAATTTGACTCAAAGTTATGGCACAACTTTCAGTCAAATAGTTTTCTAAATATTCAGCATGTCCAGAGTTAGTGTCTATGAATTTATTTTCTGGTAACTTGCATCATTCCTGTGGTAAGTCTTCTCTTTGTCTGCAAATGGGTGTTTTCTACGAGAAGATTAACAAATTTAAGCATTAAAACGTTAGTGTCATAAGTGTCCATTGTCTGGAACTTGTGTATCTAATAAGTTTTTAGTTTTTCATTTGCTCATTCGTTCAGTTGATTTACTGGTCGGTACTAATTTTTGCTAGCTTGTACAAGTCTGAGCTTCCATTTCATGTGGGAAAATGCCTAAATGCCTATTTTGTATGTATGGTAGAAAGATAGTATAGTCATTCTATATTTCCCGATTCATAAAAATCGGAAACAGTCTTGATGATGTTGGAGGTCATGTAAACGTTGGGGTCGTTTCTGCAGCAAGATGGGCACCATTGCTATTAAGCGTATAGCAATGCTCCGCCCATCTCTAGCTACAATCCACCCATGCTTTGACCATTTTGGGATCAATCAATCCCTGCACTCTATGAATCCCAGTTTCCAGAAAGCTATACAGGTAAGCTGTTGAATATTTTGAAACTAATTTGGCTGAGCAGCAAGAGCGCCCAGTCGAATTAGTTTCAAATTTTCAACAGCATGTTTATTAAATAGTAAAGGCATACAATTTGTACAACTTGACAGACTATTAAGCATTTATAATGGACAAAATCACGTCGTTCATCACATAATTGATTATATTAGCCTACATGTGACGTAGTCGATTATGACATTATATGATTGATGCCTTGATGGATAAACTGGATTCATCTATTGATTATGGTATCAGATACTTGAGTTACACATTGGATCCCTCCAGGGTTGTGTTTTGGACTGTCCAAAACAAATTTTGAACAGACGTCCAAAACCTGTCTAAAACATGTCTAAAATGGTTTAAATGAGTCATAAATGCCAAAACCTATTTCATTAATAATAGGATTCTTGGATGATAGAGTTAAATACACCTACCCTTCTCTCTATAAACCCTCTCGATGACGCAGACAAAGTATAACAATTACTTTACAATTAAGAAATATTCCATAGAATGTTTTGAAAATTATTTGAATGTAAGGCATTGCTGCCAACGTCAGCAAAAGCTTAGTCAAATTATTTTCAAAACCTTTGACAGATTTTATTGTCAGTCCTTTAGTAGAGGAATTCACAGGGGTGAAAGGGTTAGATGGATTAATTTTAACTATACTAGCACCTAATTATAGGCTCATTCACCTGTAAGTGTTATAACGTATAACATCCACAGAAGTGCCTGCTGATTATCTGAACTTAGATCTGTTTGCACACAAAGAACCAATTGTTAGTCCACCCAGCCACAGTCTTGCTACCTAGTCAGGGCACAGAAGTTACAATACACCTTTCCCACATTGACATCAGTACGCCGGGATTACCCTAAATCAACGCTCAGAGCAAAACTGCAGGCTGGTACCACCACCAACAAGCCGCTGACCCGTGTTGAGTTGCTTTTGCACTAAAATACACCGCAATCTAAAGCGTTCCTATGACAAACTAAAATCATTATATTATTTAAATCATATATTATTGGAAAGCGCATTCAATTGCCGAAACATTAATGCATGTGTTCAAACTAATCTATGTACATGTATGTAATCCTTTCAACAATCATGAGTTACATACATCTCATTTTCAAAGGAAATAGTCTGGACTAAGATTTTAGGTTTTGGACAGTTTTGGACATTTTACGGTGTCCAAAACCTATTTTGGGGCGGACGGGTTAAACATGGTTTAAACCACTAGTGTCCAAAACTTGTAAACCCTGGATCCCTCCACTACACAACTCCTCTAGTGTCACTACCTAAGACATCCTCTATCAATCTTTAGCCTACTGATAACGTGAAATGTTACATACAATACCTTTAATACATGTCATTGCAGATATCCTGAATTTTTCCATGGCTGCATGCAAGGTTTCTCATAGCGGTCCTTTTGAGGGTATATACCTCTGAAATGTAACTTGGGACCCCCACAAGTAGTGGCAGTGGGTCCCATGACCCCTGAAGATCTTGTATGATTTTTAAATGCTAATTAATTTTTCGAAATGGATCCCTCAATTATCTTTAACCTTTACCACTCTGATGTCCATATTCTATTTTTTACCATGTCTACGACAGGAACATCTTTCACCAAATTTGTTGAAAAATTAACACCAGTTCATCTTTTAATTTAATTTGGAAATTTAAAACTTTGACATTTAAAATTGGTAGGGGGTTAATCATAGAGCTTATCTCATACTGTTTGTGTGCACATCTATTCCAGGCCCTGATACGGACACTGAGTATTCCTATGCCGGCATTGATAGGCCAGTTGAAACAGGTTAGTCTTGAATATACAATCAAACTTTTATTAACCCTTTAGTGGCCATACCGGCCTCTGTAGTGGTCATAGTGAATGGCCATTAGCAGGACAACAAAAGACAATTTTTGAAAATTTACCACTGGAATGACTGGCTCGATAACCGAGCCAGTCATTCAAGGGGTAAATTTTCAAAAATACTGTTCTCTTGGTCTGCAAATGGACATTGGTTAAAGGGTTAATTACTACAGGGTCAGGTGAAAGACTGATGTATCAATAATCTAAGCACAACTTTACAGGCTTACAAGTGCTCCTATGTTTATTTTATCAATTCTTGTAATTCCTATATTAATGACAAAACCTATATTTTTGATATTTGTATTATTTTTCATTAAAATGTGACATTGTGCTCTATGCACGCACCGTCATTGTCCAACACTGAGTGTCCTCAAGTCTTTTAGCCAGTAAATTTCATGAGTGAGTGTTGAGTTAGGCTCATGCATGTGTGCCCATATTCGTAGAATGTTAGAAAATTAAAGCCATTTTCTGTCATCAAAGGTTACAGTGTACACATGAATCTATTTTCCAAAATTGACAATTAACGCACGAAATCATGATAGTGAAGCATTTTAGTTGTGAAAATTCCATTATTTTCTTCTTCTTTGTTAGAAATAGTCCTATGTTTCTCTTAACCTGTACCACTCTGATGTCAATAGTCTGTCTTTTACCGTGTTTATAGTCAAGAAACTGGTGTACACTTTTCAGCAATTTTGGTGGACGATGTTGCTGTCGTAGAAAGCAACATCTTCCACCAAATTTGTTGAAAAATTAACACCAGATCGACTTAATTTAATTTGAAAATTACAAATTTTAACCTCCGAGTGATAGTGGCTAAATGTTTCAGGTTTGTCTCCTATGGTTCCTATGTCTGCTAAGCATGGCTTGTTGGCCTGAAGCTACTGAATGTCTGACAACCTCATATTGCTTTATCTTAACTCTTTAATGGTCAAGTTTAGCTTTAAAAAAATCAAAATATGTATTTTTTTTAATGTCTATTTGCAGGCCATGTGATTATTTTTAAAAAATTTTAACACTGGATTGACTGGCTCGGTTAGCGAGCCAGGAATTCCAGTGGTAAATTTCGAAAAATAGTCTTGGTCTACAAATGGACATTCCCCAAAAGCACTACAGAAGCCAGTTTTGGCTGTCTTGGCCATTAAATGGTTAATGATTCTTGTTGCTGATCATACACATATAAGCGTTTCTTGTAACACTTAATATCTTGCAGCCAGTCCCTCTACAGTGATAGGCAAGCCTCGAAAATAACGACATTGATAGAATGATGGATAACCGGACGATGTATCTGTGAACCGTAACACTTTCCATTATACTACTGATTCCATGTGCTGCCATTTGTTTGCAATCAAGGAAATTCACTAATGCCAAGCTTCCAGATGCTTTGTTGGAGGACTGATCAGTTAGATCCCTCTGGTTACTTATACTACTAAATCTTAAGTTAACCCTTTAATGGTCAGATTTGGTCAAGAAAATGTATTATTTTCTTACTGCATGTCATTTACAGGCCAAGAGAATACAATTTTTGAACATTTATCACTGGAATGACTGGCTCGGTTATCGAGCCAGCCATTCCAGTGGTAAATTGGTTATCATCTCAGTGATTTTATGATTTATTTTTCACAGTTGATAATGTGATGTTTGCCTAGCATTGTTGTGCAATATTTAGCAATTTCTTTCTGTAACTGAATGGAATGTTTTACAAAAAGTTATATACCTTTACTAACCAGTCCGTGACAGATTATTGGTAAATATTCTAAGAGTAGTCAGAGATTTATTATCTAAAGAACTAATTAATTAATCGAATTCTTTGTCATACATATCATGAAATATTAGGTCATTTTACATTTCCGAGTACAATTTTTATTTTTATTGTGATCATTAATGACGTAATAATACAATGACATAAATTATTATGATGTAATGTTTGCATGACATAATACTTTCTTAAAGTGATGTCTGCAAATGACAGCGTGAACTATGGTGATATAATATTCTTATGACGTAACAATTACCCTCAAGACTCCAATACTTTCTTGTACAGTCACATGGTCATTTCATTGACTAATATATACAGGTGTATAATAATTTGTTTCTTTCTGATATCACTGTCTCTCTAATGAATATGTTTTGATATGATTTTACGGGCACATTTGTTATTTATTAGCTCACCAGGCCCCAGATTATGGCATGGCGACCGTCTGTCGTCACATTTGTCCATCGTTTGTCAACGTTTGCGTTAAAACGCTCCTTCTCATTAACCTCTTGGCAGATCTTAACCAAATTTGCCTGGAATGACCTTATGGTAGTATCCTTCAGAACATTTATACAGAAAGGTAATTGATCACATTTTCTAGTTGTCAGTTTTGGAAATGTGCAGGAAATTGGTTAAAAGATTATGTCTCATTAACAGTTGAGAAAATTTCGACCCATATTGGCTGAATGACCCTTGGTACGTAAGGCTTGAGAAAACTTATAAAGAACTTTGATTGGTCAACTTTTTCAGTGGCCATCCTAGATTTCTGAAAATGTCCAGGACAATTGTTAAAAAGATTACACATGATTAACTGTTGAGCCTATTTCAAGAAAACTTGTCCAGAAGAAACCCAGCCTTGTATGTTTCAGAAAACTTATACACATTAACTGTTGCTCTGATTTAAACCAAACTTGGCTTGGAAAATCCAACCCTGATCTGCTTTAGAAAACTTGTACAGAAATTTAATTGATCAACTTTTATGGTGGCCATCTTGGATTTTCAGTATATTTCCATGAAATTACTTAAGAATACTCTTCATTAACTGCTTGGTTGATTTTAAATCAAACTTGGCTAAATGAACCCAAGGGTCATAGGCTTTAGAGAACTTATACAGAAATTTGATTAGTCAGTATTTTTTTCATGGTCATCTTTCCCGAAAAGCTCTAGAAATTCATTTAACAGATGACTTCTAATCCGCCAGCGACAATGTCTCCATTTAAAAGATAGATTTCTGGTGCGAATTGTTATATTTCCAGCAAACAGAGGTCTTTACATGCATGTCCATGGCCTTTCTACTTTAAGAGCCAATGTTCCAAGTGAGCGATTCCGGCCCCTTGTGCCTCTTGTTATAAGTCTCGGGTGCTTTGATTAAAATTTCAGATTTTCAGCAGATTTAGCGATGGCTGAAACTAGAATAATTTAGCAGCCAATTAACTACTTATTGTCCATATTTAGCTCTGGAAATGCAGGAGATGCCATCTGAGAGTTTCTAGAAGATAATAAATAATATCTGGGAGCATCTAGATTTCAAAATTTTCTAGACCGCCACCATTTTGGTTTGCCTTTCATTGTTGTCTGTAGTGCATGTCTTTTATAGATACATATTCACACCAAAATGCTTGAAATTAAATTGTTAAAATTGTATGTACTTTTAGAGGCTTAAATTGTGGAGCTAAATATAATGAAATGAAATAAATCCTAATATATGATGGTTTCATTTCTTGTAAATTAATATTATTTTTTTAGTTGCAAAGTTGAATTTCTTTGCTATTACCACCGTAAAAAAAATTGAATATTGACATCAGTGTGATAAGGCTTAATGAAGGTTTACAGATTTAGTCTGACTCATGTCTCGAATTCAGTTTCACCCCTTAAAAAGGATCTCGGCACATAATAAGCCTCTAAAATATATAATTTTAACAATTTTATTTTCCAGCATTTTTGTGTGAATATGCACCTTTAAATGATCTATATCACATGGCAAGAAGACAATGAGGTAATTGATGGATTCGATCTGTCATTCAAATATATGACATCATAATCAATTACATCACATGCAGGCTGATGTCACAATCAAAATGCATAATGAATGATGTATCTAGTTCTGTCATAAAGAATGACTAGTCTTCAAGTTTACAAATTAATGGCTTTACTATTTAATCGACCGTCTGTTGAATATTTTGAAACTATTTGACTGGTCACAACACCCAGTCAAATTAGTTTCAAAATATTCAACAGCTTAGCTGAATGGTTACCTTGAAAATGGGATTTTGAGAAGTCAGCATGGGCGGAGCTTAGCTAGAAAATGGTCTCTATTGGTGATAAAAAGTCAGTTTATACAAACTGATGTTATCATGACTGTCTCAATATGCATACAGCCAGATACACAAATTGAATACAATTTAAATCTATGCAAGGCAGTTTATAGAATGGGCCTTTCCAGTTTTAGCTATGCCCCGCCCATCTCTAGCTAAGCTCCACCCACACGTCACTTGTATTGGAATAGATCGATCTCAACTCCCTGACTAACAATTTCCAGAAAACTATACAGGTAAGCTGTCGATTGTTTTGAAACTAATTTAACTGGGTGCTGTTGCTGCCTATTGCAGCAACAGCGCCCAGTCAAATTAGTTTCAAAATATTCAAAATATTACAGTATGTTTCTTAAATAGTAAAGACATACAATTCGCACAACGTGTCAAACTATTAAGAGTTAAAAACGGGCCAAATAGAATCATTTATGACATAATGATTATGACGTCAACATACATGTCACTTAGTTGGTTATGACGTCATATGATCTATGAATAAACTTAAAAAGGTCAATAATCAGATTTTGTTTCAAGTCGTGCGAAATGTTTATTTTTAACGAAAACACATATCCGTTAATTATCACTGTTTTCGGGTGTACAGTTTAATTGCATTTAAAACTAATCGCTTGGAATTATGTTGTTGGAAAAATAGGGTAATTAAGTAATTTTTTTGTGTTCTTGTTTTTTATTAGTAAAATTAACGTTACAATAGATGGATCCAATCTGTCACTCATGTATCTGCTATCATAATCAATTACGCCACCTGTTAGTTAGCATCACAATCAAAACAGGTCCATAGCGAAAGTATATGAATTGTATATCTTTGGTGAATTTACAATTTGCTAAACATTCTTTTGAATATTTTGAAACCGATTTAACTTTGAGCTGCTGTTGCTGCTCTAGTAACAACCTGCTACGAGCAACAGCCCCCATTCAAATTAGTTTCCAAATATTCAACGGTTTACCTGCTACCTTGAAATTAAGACTAGGAATTCAAGGTTCAGCATGTTAAAGTCGATTGAAATGCGTGTGCGTACAAAGTGGTTTGAGCTAAGAGAGAAATTGGCGTGGCATATCTAGAGATTGATCCCTCTGCAGGGTGTTGCATACACAGGTCATTTCATGTCAGATGGCCTATTACACTCTGAGGAATGTGACAACAGTACATCGATAAATATTATTGATAAACCATAAGCTGTGAGTATATTTCTTATTCAGATTTTAATTTATGTATATACATTATAATTTTGTGTTCATATGAAAAATGTTCATATACCTATACTCATATTTGTTGTTAAAGATTAATGGTGATTGTATATTTTATATTTTTATCTATTAATTGTCCGACTGCTCCAAGGAGCCAGACAATAATTTCAATGGGCAATAACTATGAACCAGCTGAATATTTTGAAAACAATTTGATTGAAAGTTGTTGGTGGCATAGCCACCAACAACTTTCAATCAAATTGTTTTCAAAATATTCAGCAAGTCCAGTGTGAAAAATCCAGCGGAAATGCACCATGCAGCCGGGTAAAGCATTTTGCCAATTATTGTATTCAGTGCCAAGCGCATAAATCTACACCTCAGCATCTATCGCCTATCACTTAAATTCAGGTGTCTGAATTTTGAGACAACTATGCACGAAAGCTGCTGAATATTTTGAAACTAATCTGACTGGAACCAGTCAAATTAGTATCAAAAATATTCAACAGCACATAACTTACATCAGAATGAATGTGTTGTGTGTGCTCTATGTGGCTGAACGCATTAACATTTTAACCCTCTAACTGCTGAGCTGCAGGCAACATATTCCATGGGTCATAGCTCTGGACCTGCTAAATATTTTGAAAACAATTTGACTGAAAGTTGTTGGTGGCTAATCCACCAACATTTTTCAGTCAAATAGTTTTCAAAATATTCAGCAAGTCCAGATTTTTGCTCATTGAAGTTATTGTCTGGTGACGTGCAGCATTTAGACAGTTAAAGACGGAAGACAAAATGCAAAACTAATATTTAAGAAGTATGCTGTTTAAATACTTAAGAGACATTACCTGCAAGCTAGCATAAATTTTGGAAATTTTAAATATTTTTATTGCGATGTAGCGAGCTTAGTATTCTATTAATGCATACTAATCTTTATACACAGATTCCAACTACGTGATCCATATTTGTCATGTTATTAGCTCACCTGGCCGGATAGGCCAAGTGAGCTTATGCCATGGCGACCGTCCGTCCGTTGTCAGTCAACTTTTCCTTTAAACGATTTCTCAAGAACCACAGGGCCAATTTTGATTATATTTGGCATCGTTAGGGCATACGGATCAAAGTTTGTTCAAACGAAGTCGATTGGCCAATTTGGCTAGTGGCCATCTTGGATTTTAGCCGATTTTTAGAAATATCTTTAAAAATCTTCTCCAAAACCGCTTGGTGGATTGAAGCAAACCCCATGAAATATGATCTAGGGTAAGAGCTGAACCAAGTTTGTTCAAGGGAACTTGATTGGTCACATGGTTTGGCGGCCATCTTGGTTGACCTACTTTTAGCGAAAACGACTTCTTATCCAGAACCGCTGAAGGAATCAGGCCGAAATTTGGCAGATTTCATTAGGGACTAAGGGCCATTAAAGTTTATTCAAGGGAAGTTGATCCGTTTAAAAACATGGCCACCTTGTGCCAATCAAAATGGTATATTGGATTTTTTTATTTGATGGATTTTGAGGTTGAAATTGGTTTTATGTATTTTTGGGTATTCTGATCTCAAATTTGCAATTTTCGAAACTGTCGAATAAGCGGTTTGGCGGCTATCTTGGATCATTTTCCCGCCAAAAGCTACCATACTAAAGCAATGGGAAATTTAAAATGTCTTCTCTAGAACTTCTGGGCCGATTTCAATTATATCTGGCAGGATGCATCCTTAGGGTGTAGAGATTCAAGTTTGTTCAAAGGAAGCCGGCCAATTTGGCAGGCGACTATTTTGGATTTTGGCCGATTTTTAGAAATGTTTTAAAAAATCTTCGCTGAAACTGTTTGAGCGATTGATTCAAAACTCATAAAATACCATTTAGGGCATGAGCTGAGCCAAGTTTGTTCAAAGGAACTTAATTTGCCAAATGGTTTGGCAGCCATCTTGGATGGCCTGCTTTTCAGGAAAGCAACTTTGTCTCCAGAGCCACTGACAGATTGCGCCGAAATTTTGGAGATATGATATTGGTGACTAAGGGACATTAAGGTTTGGTCAAGAGAAGTTACAAGTCTGCTCAACTCATTAGAGTTCTACTTATTGTTAATGACCATTCTAGTTGAGATGCCTATGGTCCAGGTGAGCGATACAGGCCCCTTGGGCCTCTTGTTGTTGTTCTGGATTAATAGATGCGCACACAAACTGTGTGCCCCAAACCACTGTGTAGCCTCAAAAATCAAAACCTAACAGCGCCGAGTGGCGAACAATAATTTATAAAGGCGATATCAAACAAGTAATCAGTTGCCAACATCGCGATGATTACGCAACGTGCTACTTTAATATTTGTGATATTCATAATTTGCATCTTTTTTTACTATTAAATGATCATATTTATAAGAAAAGTTGTTCAAGTGCGACTATTGCCACACTAGAACCGTTTTATCCACATACTTCTGTATATTAAGTTTTGAGACTTACCAGGTATTGAGTCTTTAATCCTTTTAATACTTCAACACTAGTACCATGGTGTTAGTGTGACACATTGTTACATCATAATTACTCAATTTAATAAATTATGACATCATTACCATGGCATTACCTAGAGTGTTGCTAAACTCTCCCTTGAAAATAAATTTGCATGACATTAGTGTTGACAGCACTAGCCCAAATGACTGCTAAAAAACCACTGTATTTACCTTACCTTAAAGCTGAACCGTGATGCTAATAGCATCAATATTAACCCATATTGGAAAAAAATATAAATTTCCCGTTTTTAGAAACTATTAAGATTCTAGATATTACAAATGTTTGTTAGTCACAATAAAAAGATTCACTCAGTGTATGGAGTTATCCGTTATTGGACTGGTTTTACTGGGAGGATTTGATAGGTTTACGGTATAACACCTGTGTACTGTGTAAACGTTCAACATTAGGCCACCTAAAATTGGCCTCTGCAGGTATCTTGAAGAGTGTCCATTTGCAGGGCAAGGGAAGACTTTTTGAAAATTTAATACTGGAATGACTGGCTCGATAACCGGGTTGACGGGCAAAGGGTTGACTGGCAAGTGTTACTGACTCAGATCTGTATTGAACCGTATTTGAATGTGAAAGGTTAACGATACCATACAAATTTAATGTATGAATACCCGAACTCATAACAAAGTTACCAAAAACGGAACTTTATTGGTACCCGGGTTTTCCACACCTTCCTGTGTTTAAAGTTCCATGACCAAAATTAGCAAATTCCATGAGCTCTAAGAATATATAGAATTCAGCCAGGCCAGTGTTTTCTGGTGCTCTGGTTTGAGTCATATCCATCGAAATGTATACCAGCTGATTTTTTTTCATTTAGCGTGATTACCATTTTCCATAACTTTTCCATGACCTATGAAAATATACTGGTTTTCCTTGAATTCCCAAGCCCGGAATTTTAATTTTCAAATTTCATGGTTTTCTAGGATTACCATGACCGCTGCCTTTCCAGGATTTGCATGACCCGTACAAACCCTGGATATCACTATGTTACCGCTAGTGGTTAATATTGAGACTTTTTGCAAGGCTGTTCAGCTTTTACATCATTTGTGTGGATTAATCTTGGAATCAAGTTAACATTTAAATTTAATTGATGTAATCTTAAGTATAGCATTTTAATCCTTTAATGGTGAGATTTGGTCAAGAAAATCAAATTATTTCCGTGAAATGTCCATTTGTAGGCCAAGAGAAGACTGAAAATTTACCACTGGAATAACAAGCCCGGCATTCCAGTGATAAATTTTCAAAAATAGTCTTCTCTTTGACAATTAAGAGGGTAACCCTTAATGGTCATACAGGACTTTGTTATGGTCTTGTGTAATGTCCAAATATAGACCAAGAGAATACAATTTGTAAAAAATTTACCACTGGAATGACTGGCTCGATAACCGAGCCAGTCATTCCAGTGATAAATTAACAAAAGTTTTATTCTCTTGGCCTGTAAATAGACATTCAACAGGCAGATATTTTAATTTTCTTGACCAAATTTGACCATTAAAGGGTTAATATATGTATGGGTGCGGTCCTAGTGCTACAAATTTATGTTTGAAAATCTTAGGACTGTAAAAAGACAATTCGTTTTAACTATATACTGACGTGCACTGGCACATTTCTCACAAAATCATGTTATATCATTGTTATTGTATTTATTAAGGTGTATTAAGATATTTTATTATTAGTTTTTGTATGATTAAAGAATATTTTTCTATTAAATATACATGGTTTACGTGGATTATTGTTGTATTGATTTTTTAAAGTTTTATCATGTTTCTGATTTAAATATTAGATAGAGATTGATTGTGAATTTAAAGTAATTTCCAGATGAAAAATGAAGTCCTGCTTTTTGAAAATAAGTATTTGGCCCCTTACTGGTTACGGTGGCCAAAACCTGCCGCTGAAGTGGGCTTGTGGAATGAATATTTGCAGGGCAAGAGAAAACTATTTTTAAAAATCTGCCACTGGAATGACAGGCTCAGTAGCCAAGCCAGTCATTCCGGTGGTGAATTTTCAAAAATAGTCTTCTCTTGGACTGCAAATGGACATTTCTCAAAATCACTGGAGAAATGTCTTGGCCATCTTGAGTGATAACGGCGTTAATATCCCTTTAACACTCATATCAGCCAAAAATGTCTTCTGCAGTGGCCATGAGAAATGTCCATTTGCAGACCAAGAGAAGACTATTTTTGAAAATTTACCTCTGTAATGACTGGCTCGATAACCGCGCTAGTCATGTCCAGTGGTAAATTTTCAAAAATAGTCTTCTCTTGGTCTGCAAATGGATATTTTTTATGAGAAAATTGAAATTTTCTTGAACAAATTCGAGGTTTAAAGGGATATACTTCATTGGTATGAAATATCATTTTTTACAAATATATATTCTTTTCTCATACGTTTTTATTTTATATTTTAAGAATTTGTACATGGGAGCTATAAACTGTTAATATTCACTTGCATAATTTAATAACAGTGACAAGGTTTTGCATAATTAACCAGCCTCTTCACTGCTCTTCATGAATGTCCATTTGTCGGTCAAGAGAAGTCTATTTTTAAAATTTTATCACTGGAATACCTGTTTCAATAACCGAGCCAGTTATTCCAATTTTCAAAAATAGTCTCTTGGCCTGAAAATGGACATTCAACTCAATAAGCACAAATTTTAATTTCTTGACAAATCTTGACCATTAACTCTTTAGCCGCTCTTGTCTCAACTTCACACTTTAATGGTCAAGTTGGTCAAAAACAACATGTGCAGTGATCTTGAGACTTGTCCATTTGCAGGATAAGAGAAGAAATTTTAGAGAATTTACCACTCAAATGACTGGCTCGGTTACCGAGCCAGTCATTCCTGTGATAAATTTTCAAACATACACTTCTTGATCTACAATTGGAACACTGGCTAAGCAGAAATTTGAATTTTCTTGACTATTACACTTTTGATGATGTTCATTTGAATGACAACAGAAAACTATTTTTTTTGTAAATTTTCGTTATAAATTTACAAAAATACACTTTTTGGCTGCAAAAATCAAAATTTCCTTGAAAAGTATTGGCAATTAAATGGTTAATTGAAATAAATAGTACTTTGAGTGCTTTAATGCGCTGTTGACACAAGAGGGGTTATTGATTAAATTTGATAAAGAAAATCATATGACTTGCTTATTGAATGCCAATTTGTAGGCCACGAGAAGAATATTTTTAAAGCTTTATCCCTGGAATGACTGGCTTGGTTATCGAGCCAGACATTCCAGTGGTAAATTTTCAAAAATAATTCTCTTGGAATGCAAATGGACAACATTTTGTTTTATCATTAAAGTGGTTAAAGTGCACGAGAGGCGTTGAAAACATCTTTGTTACATTATCTTATATACGCTCTCCAGGAAATTGTAATATTATTGTTAGAAGCATACTAAAATAGTTCTCGATACACTAAATGGCATTATGCTGTCTATGGTTTTCTGCTGAATGTTTTGATTTGAATGTTCAATGGTCTTTATACTTACTAGTGCTTTGACAAAGTTGATAATTTTAATACGGTGTCTGGAATAACATTCGGTTAACTAGTTCTGGAATTAAAGCTTGTGGATTTAGTCTGTTGATAATGATTCCAGTATTCACAGATACCTTTTAAGACTAACTTCATTATTTTTTGACAAGTTTGTGCACATGAATGCGCTCCATCAGATTTATAATCAACCTGATGAAGCGCATTTATGTGCGAAAGCATGTCGAAAAATAGTGAAGTTAGTTTTGACACATTAATACTCATATCAGCCAAAAGTAGCTTCTGCACAGTGGTCTTGAGAAATGTCGATTTGCTGACCAAGAGAAGACTATTTTTTTAAGTTTACCACTGGGAATGACTGGCTCGATAACCGAGTCAGTCATTCCAGTGGTGGATTTTTAAAAATAGATTTCTCTTGGTTCGCAACTGGACATTTTCTATGAGAAAATCTAAATTTATTTTAGCAAATCTGAGTGTTAACCCTTTAACACTCATATCAGTCAAAAACGGTTTCTGCAGTGGTCTTGAGAAATATCCATTTGCAGACCAAGAGAACACTAATTTTGAAAATTTACCACTGGAATGACTGGCTCGATAACCGAGCCAGTCATTCCAGTGGTAAATTTTCAAAAATAGTCTTCTCTTGGTCTGCAAATGGACATTTTGAATGAACAAAATTTTAATTTTCTTGAGCAAATTTTAGTGTTAAAGGGTTAAAAGTATTACCTTTTGAATCATGTTATCATCTCACACTGCATTCTAATAGATAATTATATACTGTTAGTTCTATAGCAGGACTGTGCTATAATATTTCCAATGGTAACCCATAATAGGTTTATTTATAAGGAGTCATATGCCCAGCGGGCACACAATGTTGTTTCAATATTCAGTCATTGTTGAAATGATGTTGAAACAATGTCGTGTGTCTGCTTGGTGGTAAACTAAACCTTAGAAAGCTCATTGATATCCATACTAAATTCAACAGATTACGTTAACCCATTTCAGGTCCCCTAAAAATAAATTAATCATGGAGAACGTTTTCAACAGGTTACCATAACAGCACAGGCCCATGTAGTAAAAGACAACATTTATTCCATTGTATTCAATTTTACAATACTGGGCGCACGGCTAATATATTTGTAATTGTATTTTTTTTTCACTTTTATAGCATTCTTAATCACTGTATTGCTTGTATTCAGGTGCTATGTTTAGGTATAAATTTATAGTTTAAGATATTTTACCATTTGTTAAAAATCATGTCGAGATACCGCTATGCTTACCTCATGTTAAATTCATGAAATATTTAAGCTTTAACGTACAGGTGTATATTTTGTTATGCCTTTGATATGTGCTATTTTTATGATAAGAACAATATATTGTCAAATAAAAACTGTTTTTAATTCATTGTTGATTAGTTGTTATTTCGAGAGCAAGGTTTGGTTATTATTCTGCTTTTAATTGTTTGACTGCTGCAAGTCACCAGACAATAAGTTCAATGTCAAATAACTCTGGACATGCTGAATATTTTGAAAACAAATTGACTGAAAGTTCCACCAACAACTTTCAGTCAAATTGTTTTCAAAATATTCAGCAGGTCCAGAATTAAACCCCTTGTAAAATGTAGTCTACAGACAGTTAATCCGTAACACTTTAATAGTCAGTCAGCCAAAACCAGACATAGAAGTGGTCTTGAAGAAAAGAAAGATAAAATTAATTTTTTTTAAAGTTTTTTCACCATAATCACTGGCTTGATAATTGAGCCAGTTATTTCAATTAAAATTTTCAAAGATTCTCATCCCTTCATCTGCAAAGTGAGATTTTCTATGAAAAAAATAGAAATTTTCTTGAACAAATTTGACAATTCAGTGGTTAAAACAATGTCATACATTGTTCTGTATTTCGACACTGTTGACTTCGACAATGACTATTTCCTAATTTTTTGATATCTGAATCTGAATACTTATAATATAAATATGTGTGATTCTGAAAGCCATATAAAAGTGGGCACTGGTGATGGGATGTACATTTAAAAATTAACCAAAATTTATTGAATATGGATCACTCGACCTATTTTACTGCGATGATAATGTATGTCAAGTTCTATAGTAAAGTTGGGTTCTTATATCTAGAGAAAATATGATATTGGCATCTAACGAGTCAGTCAGTCTTAAGTCACCTCGAAACACTGTTATAATGGACTGAGTATTCCTGATTGTGAACAAATTTTCGATAACAGGAAATCAATATCAATAATGACGTGATGGTTCTTCAATTGTCAGAGCAATAACGGAGGTATCTAAGCTGTCGCTCAAGTAGCTGACGTGATGATCAAATACGTCACATTTTAGCCAACGTGACAATCAATATGATGTAGATATATCACAAAGATTGCAATAGTCTGTCATGAATGGAAAGTATCCTAATTGCATGCCTATGACTACCTAAAAATTCTATTACACATTTTGTTGAATATGAAACTAATTTGGCTGATACCTGTGACTGTCTACAGCCCCAATCAAACTAGTTTCGAAATATTCACCAGTTTTCCAGCATAGTTGTAAGTAGGTTAAGCAGAAAGTATTGTGATAGTCAGCAAAGACAGTTTCAATATATAAAGTTGCTAGGTAATGTCATTATTAATTTGAATTATCATGGAAAAACAAAAGTGCTCTAGATCAGCATATTTATAGTAGGCATCAGGTCAGAGAAGTTGGTCTGACCATCTGTCTGGTCAGTTAAGAGAAATAGACAGACAATTTAGCTGTCTATCTATCATGCTATCAAACAGGCCGAGTTAGTGTACGCCTCTGTTGGTCATGTGTGTGTGTGTGTGTGTGCGCGTATGCACGAATGGGTCGGTGGGTCTGAAATTGGTTTCAAAATATTCAACAGATTACATGTATAGTTTTCTGGAAATTGGGGGGGGGGATGCATACTCTAGCAATCACTGATTGCCATTCTTATTTTTAGATCTCTTGCCTTCTAACTTGGTGGCTGGGTATTTATAGGCATAAGCTATAAGAACTAGATCAGTCTGACCTAATTTGTTGATAATATTGGTCAAAGGTCAATTTTCCCATTAGAACCAACGCTAAAATATTTAGGCTGTGGTTTCAAGTTTTCCATATACAGTAACCAAACTTGCTGTATGACTGCATTGTAGCTTAATGGCTTCTTAGCTCACGTAGCTAGAATGGCTATGTAAACTTATTCATTGTATGTCCATCGTCTATCCGTTAACTTTTTATTTAAACGATGTCTTCTAAAAAACAAATGGGCTGATTTCAATTATATTTGTCATGGCAGGAAGCTTCCTTGGGGCATGGAGATCCAAATTTATGCACAAAATTTGAATCACCGATTTGGCTGGCAGCCATTTTGCGCTAGTTTTAGAAATGCTTCAAACTCTCCAAACTGCTTGTCAGATTGATGAGAAACTCAAGAAATTTCATCTAGGCCAATTTCATCTATAGACTCCCGATAAAATATGCTTCATCTGCTAGTGTGTCTGCCTGTTGAATACCTAACCAAGATCTTTTATGCATTCACTTATGTGGTGCAGAGTGTTATTGTTGTCCATGCCTACTATTTACAACCAGGCAGTATCCAGCGGAGCAGCATATCACCAACAAACTTTAAGGTAGTAAGCAAGGAGGTTCTATAAGGAATACAGGACAGCGGTCTTGGTGCATGTGTTGGAACAGTGGACTGCTCAGCACATACAGTAGCAGATGATACAGCCTTATTAATACCAGTAAATGGGAGCTCGGAATATGCAGTGACTAAAATTGCAGAGAACAGGCTCAATAAGGACCGAATTAAGATCAACGGAAATAAGTCTGCAGCATTAATGTATGACTCCAAAAGTGGGCTCTTATATATATAACGTCAACTTCCTGAATAGACCTTCATGCCATACCCTATCAAATGCCTTTTGGCATCAAGAAGGACAACCGCTAGATCTTCCCCTCACCCTGTGTACTCGCACACCACTTCTGTTAGGATAAGGGCTCCAAATATTGGTGAAACATTACTCGTGAATTCTCTCTGAAGGTGATTTTGTGCCTGACGGTACAAGTAACCAACCTTCTTGAGCATTGCATGTTATAGGATCTTCCCAATGACACTAATGAGAGTAATCCCTCGGTAGTTTGCTGGAACTCTTAGATTTCATCTTCTTTACTAGTGGTATTAACAGCCCTTCTTTGAATAGAGTTGGAATGATTCTATTCTTGAGAATTACGTTCAACAGTGATCTTAAAATATGAACAGTAACTGGACTTGCATACCTATTATCTTCTGTTGTAAGACCAAATTTGTCTGCAGCTTTGTTTTTCATCATCTGCTGGATATAACTTCCAATTTCTGACTCAGTGAATGGTAAAACTTTGCCCTTATGATCAGCTAATGCACTCAGCATTTTCATGTCCTCGTTCACCAGCTCTCTGTGTTCCTCATCAAACTCCTCATCACTCGCTGTAGTCGCTAGAACTTGGAAATGCTGCTGCCACACTTTTAGATGGTCTTCTGGGTTGTTATAGGTCTCACCCTTATACTCCAGCACAGCCGTTGTTGGGGACTCAAATACCTGCTGTTTGGCCACCAGTTGTTGAATAGTGTCTTATCATATGCAGACGCATGCATGATTTCTTGCATCTCATTGCATTTCTGACTTGCAGCTAATCTTCTGTTTAATGCCCGTAATTCTTTCTTCTTCTCTTTCACCCTTTCATAACATACTCCATTGCTCGGTCTATTCTGCTCCTTCCATTTCTTAAAAGACATCTTGACTTCCTTCTGAGCAGTTACTATTGCTGGGGTTTTCGCCTTCATCCCTGATCTTATGGCTTTAGCCCTTTTGACAGCTCCTGATTCCACCTCCCTCAGGCTCTCCATCAGATCTCCCACAAACAGCTCCAGCTCAAGGCATAAATGCACACCTTCTACCTTAGTCTGCACTATTCCAATTGGGTTTTCCAGGTATGCCCTGATTTGGTTTTGATTACTCCTATGGTTAATAGCTGTGTCAAATGTTGTGAATAATGCTGTGTGGTCTGACAAACTGATATCCAGCTCTACAACTTCTACCATGTCTACTGCAATACAATTGTCTTCCTTCCCCATAAAGTAATCAATTATGCTAGATACATGCGGTCTCTCCATGGGCGAAAATGTCATATCAAGAAGATAGGTTTCTGCATTTGGAACTCCCAGCTGTATGCTCTGACAGAGCGATTTTAACAACTTATTATGTTTATTTTCCTTTGTGCTTCTATGCAGTGAGCATTGAAATCTCCGATCACCATCACATCGCTCATATGCACTTTTGAGATTATTTCTCTAATGCTCTCTAACTCTGCAGCGAACTCAGCTTCAGCCTCTCTTCCATTTGTAGATGGCATATAAACACCCACAATTGTGACTGCCCCTTTTATGCTGTTGATTACAACGTCTATTGTTCTCTCTGACCCATCAGGTAATATTTCCACTGCTCGATCAATTGATTTATGCCATAGCACGCCAATGCATGGTTGTCCCCATGGTGTACATGACCTGATGGCAATGTTGTTGGGTTGTCTTGGTCATAGGTTTTGAAAGACGACATTATCCCTGCTTCGTGCAACTCTGCTTTCACAGCTTCAGTCTCAAACTGATGAAGCCAATGTTCTTGAAGGATCACCATGTGATTATGTCTTATCAGCCCACATCAGTGCCTCCTTGTTACTAGTGTACCCTTTAATATTGTAGGTGGCAATTTTCAAGTTTGCACTAGAAATGCATTCACCTAAATGGTGTTCACCTGGACTGGCCAGGCGTCTGTCACCACTTTTTCTATCACGTCCCCTCCTCACTTCATCCTTGTTTTGATTTTTTGGGGCCCTTGCCTAAAAAATGTTGGTCACTACTTTTAAGCACTTCCATGCACTTCCCATACAAGTCAAGTGTCTGTTGAATGTCTGCTGTTAATGACATCTTCTGCAGTTGTCTAGCCAAGTTATGAATATGCATGTCTTCCTTCTCATTCCATAGCTCTGTCTGTGTCCCAACAACTTCTATAATTGTCTCTGTATCACCTTTCTCCTCTGCCTCCAATTCTTCTGCAGATGGCATGTCGATCCATGCTTACAGCAACGACTGCATCTGCTCCTCTCTCCTCTTCAGTCAGCAGCAGATCTTCTGTACTGGCTGATTCGCTTCCTGGCAGTATATTGTCCACACTCCTTTCCTCTCTTAATACCTAATAACACGTCTCCTGAGCACCTCTTCTCCCCTAGATCATCCACATCTGCATAGTATAGGTTTGAGGGGTTTGCCGTGTCATGATAGCAAAGCGAATCCACACCATCTTCGCTCCCTTCTTTGGACCCCTCCCGCTTCTCCGCTGTGCTCGTCTCATCCTTCTATCCCTCTTCAGGGTACCATCTCATTGGATCTAGCCCGTATTCATATATTACTTTCCTTCCTACCCCACCAATGACTTGGGTGCTGACCTTGGCCCACACTGATTATCTTTCCCCTGGCTTCTCTCTCCTCCATCTTACCCGATCTCCCCTGTCTATTATCAATTCTGTCTTTCTCCTTTCTCCTGACCTCTCTCCTCCATGCAGGGTTTCTCGGTATGTTTTTGACCGCTTGTGCTTATATTTTCTCACTGGTCTACCTGTTTGGCTTCAAGACTCTGCTGCTTTCACTCTCAAATATGTTATTCTCTTCAATAGGTCTTGGCCCTTCTGCCCTCTCGATCCTCTATCCGCTTGTTCTCAATACGTTGATTCAGGTCAACCCCAATCAGCCTAACTTTCCCCAACAACAGCTGACTCTCTCCTTCCTATTCAAGCCTTCTACCCTCAGCTAACCTTCCCTCGTCTTCCAGTCTTCTCATTCGTTCACCCATAGTCCATCTCTCACCTTCTTACTCAAACATGGCCGTCACATTTTAAATAACATACAATCTATAGTACATTTATTGCATGTCATCATCTGTTGCGACATTGGAGGCACATACAGGGCCAATTGTGGATCTCAAGCTTATTTTTTCACAATACCGTTGGTTGCGCAGTGTGCGAATAGTGGTTGTAGTTCTCAGGTATTTTTTGAATTTTTTACTTTTTTACCCTTATTCTGCTTTTACCTTTTTGTGTGATAGGGTGTGTAGTTTATTAACATATGTACAATATACAATGTACATATTTACATCATATGACCGGTAGGCCTAACCCACCTAGCTGACAGTTGGGGCGGAATAAATGCGCCAAATTTCAGTTAGCATTCTATATGCAGCTTTCTACTGCTACTGGATTGGTAGGACACGCCCACCTTATGTATGTGCTTAAGAAGATGCTTACTACTGCTATACTAGACTGGTAGGACACACCCACCTTAGCTCTGTGCTTGAGGAGACACATGCACGCATATTACATGTACGTACACATTTTACATATATAATGTACATGGATGACCGGTAGGTATAGCCCACCTAGTAACTGCTGGCATTTTTTAATTAACCCACGTATATGTGACAGGTAATGTTTACGGACATTCGGTGGGTATAAATACACCAGATTTCAGCTAGCAATGTACATGTAGTCTACTGCTACTACTAGATTGGTAGGACACGCCCACCTTATCACTGTGCTTGAGGCGATGCCTGTTACTGCTATACTACTAGACTGGTGGAACAAGCCCACCTTATCTCTGTGATTGAGATGTATGCACACATGCTATAAACAAATTTTATATATATAATGTTCATAAATGACCGGTAGGCCTAACCCACCTGTGACCATTAGAATTGTTGTTGACCCATATAGATATAATGTTAGATAGTAATTACGGGTTAAGTCTGTACTGTGGAAACAGCTGGCTAGAATGGTAGGGCACACCCACCTTATCTGTGTGCTTGCGGTACCACCATGATTTCCTTGTGATCACCCTGTGCTAGTAGCAATATTCCCACTTGGCCGTTTGATTATGGTGATGTATATAGGTATGTTGGTTGTAGTTTAGCTGATATTATCATGAGACCCACATGCATCTTTGGAGAGGTAAGACATACCCACCTTAATAGTGTACTTGTGATGTCCAGGGAGGATGTTTGCGCCCCCTTAGGTCGGTAGGGCAAACCCACCTGGCATGGGTGTTTGCAGATGAGAATTCCAGGTATGTAGCTGTAGACTAGTAATAGATCGTGGACCAAGACAGCATTATCCATTTGGCTCATAGGGTTAACCCACGTCTTAATACATTTAGTGACCATTTTAATACGTATGGACAGCAGATTGGTAGGACATGCCCACCTTATCAGAACAATTTGGCTGAGTAGCTATTGGCATTGTTGCTGGTGTAGTCACTTAGGGTGATAGGACGGACCCATCTTATCAGTATTTTTAAGATTGTCGTTTTTAATTGCGGTGTTGTTGGCTGAATTGGTAGGACAATCCCACCTGATCTGGCCCCTTAAGGTGAATGTAGCTTTACTGGGGTGGTGTTGTCTTGTGGCAGATACTGGTTATGGGGATGTTGTATTAGGTTGCCCACCGACTGGACACTCTGATTTGTTCTGGCTTCTGAGCACTTCTGGCAGGTCCACTTTATATAAATACACCGACCAGTAATTGTCTAGTCGATGTTTGAAGCAGTTTAATGTGGGTGATGACACAACTTCCTCGACAAGAGGGTTCCAGTTGCTGATGACTCTATTATTGAAGGTGTGAAAATGCAGTGATGTGTTTGAGTGGTGCTTTTTGAGCTTATAGCTATGGCTGCGTGTTTTAGTCGAGGCTTCCAGAGCCAGTCCTTGGAGATCTAAGTTGTACTTGTTGTGTAGGAATGTATAGGTCTCGATCATATCATCTCTAATTTTGCGGTACACAAGGCTAGGAAGTGTTAGGTGACTGAGTCTACCTTCGTATGGCATGTCATACAGTCCTGGTAACAGTTTGGTGGCTCGCCTCTGAGCAATTTCTATCTTGGGTACATCAGCCTTGAATCATGGGCTCCATATTGTGTTGGCGTATTCAAGTATGGGCCTCACCCGAGTTTTGAATAGTAATCTAAACATTTCTCCAGCAAGATAATGGAAGGGTCATCTGATCAGGCCTACTACTTGGTCGGCTTTGTTAACAGTCATCTCAACATGTTTATGAAAGGTTAGCTTATCGTCAAAGTTTATCTCAAGATCCTTTTCACACACTGTCGCCTCTAGTTCTATGGGTTGCCTTCCAGATTTGGATATAGTGTAAGCATGTTCAGGGTGGTCTGTGCCTCTCATTACTTTACATTTCTGGGGGTGGAATTTTAGTAACCATCATTCTGACCAGTGTTGTAACTCGTCGATGTCATTTTTCAGCGTATAGCAATCTTCTATGGATGCAATTTCATGGGACAGTTTGGTATCATCAGCAAACTTTTTATGTAGCTATGAACAACGTCTGGGAGGTCATTGATGTATATCAAGAACAGGATAGGGCTCAGGACACTGCCCTGTGGGACTCCACTAATGACGTCAGCCCATGGCGAGTATACTCCATTAACAAGACTGGTGTCGGTGTGATAGGAAGGTTAGAATCCAAGTAGAGATCTGGCCTGTGATTCCATAGCTTTGAAGCTTGGCAATGAGTCTTGAGTGTGGCACAGTGTTGAATGCCTTTTGAAAATCAAAGTAGATTTCATTAATACAAATGTGTTTGTCCAGAAGTTCGGTCCACGTTTCTATTACTGTCAGCAGCTGTGTTGTACAGGAACGTCCTGTTCTAAAACCATGTTGCTGGTCCGAGAATAAATCGTTTGTAGCCATGTGGTCGACTATACTATCTCTAACTAGGGATTCCAGTACTTTGCAGAAAATTGCTGCTAAACTGATGGGTCTGTACTTGCCAGCTGATCACTTGCTGCCCTTTTTAAAGATGTGGGTTACATTGCTGTGCCTCCATATATCTGGTATGTTCCCTTCCACCAGGATCTTAAAAGATGATACAGAGTGGTAGGGATAGTGTGTCACTGAGTTCCTTGAGCACTCTTGGGTGGATGTCATCTGGGCCTGCAGATTTGCTAGTATTGCCAGTACCACGGCCTTGGGAGTCTATGGTAAGCCAGCTGTCGTACCCTGGGAACTCACATTCGGTTCTGGTTAGCTGGTGAGATGGATTTTTATGCCTTAGCTCTGCGAGGCCTATGATATCCAGGGAATGTTCCTCAATGTAAATAAGCAGTTCCTCTCGCTTGTTGCGGAAGGTGTCGAGATTAGAGTATATACATTTCAGACCATAAATTTCAGATACACCTATATATTATGTACAGTATTTACAGATTTGTGCTCTAAAGTTACTGATTTGCTAGTATTGCGTTTGTGTAATTTATCTCTGACTTTATCCACTGTTATATTTAGCTCACACAGGGGTGACTTGACTGGATGCTGGGTGCACTGGATATTGGTGTCATCTTCTTTGATGAAGACACTGAAAAAGAAATCATTTGGCACCACAGCCTTCTCATTGGCAGATGTTGCTGTTCCTCCATCATAGTCAAGGTCTGAGATACCGTTTCTTGTCTTCAGTTTACTCTCAATGTATTTGTGGAAGGCTTTAAATCATTTCTAGCCCAGACAAACTTCAAAAACTTAGGGCCCCCAGCTAATAAGTCAACATACACACATGGCAAAGGAAAGTCTCAAATTGACTACTTCCTGGGTCGTAGTTGTGATCCTGCAATTAGTTCACTAATATATGAGAGGGACTCTGCGAATACATCCACACATGTCCCAGTCCTGGATCAATTAGCAATACAGCTTGTGAGAACTCGACCAACAAAATTCCAAAGGTCAAGGGCTAGTAAACTGCTATGGAACCAGGCTGACATCAAGTCATATCAGCAACAGATATTCGAGAAGACAGAATCTATCATCAACTCACCTGCTGAAGTTGACCAGGCTGTCAAACATCTGCACAAGTCCATAAATGCAGCAGCGAGAATCTCCATACCGTGCATGCAAATCTACATCAATGGCCCAAAGTGGAAAGCATCATCCACAGTTAAAAACCTTCTCCTACATGGTAAGCAGCTTAATCGGACATGGCATCAGCACAATAAACCAGGCCCTGAACACCCAATCTCACTCGAGATGAATATCCTCAAACGGCGCCTGAGGTCCCAACAAAGAACCGAGCAAGCAAGGGAGCATGATGGAGTCCATGATGAGATGATGGAGACATGCACCACCAGCGACTTCTACAAACTCATCAAAAGGAACAGAAGAAAGCCTTCTACTACTAGCTCACTTATGGAGAATGGCATCGCACTCGTTGAGCCAACAGATAAATGCTGAGGCTTCGCATCATATTATGACGACCTTGCAATTTCTAAAAGCGAACCACACTTCGATTTTAACTACAAGTGCAGAGTTCAGTATGACCTCTCCCTAAGACGGGGTGTGTGCGAACAGAATCTTGAACCCTGTCCGATAATATCCTCATATGAAGTGAAAAATGCCATCAGTAAACTGAACAAGGGCAAAGCACCTGATGAATATGAGATCATGGCTGAACATATAATAAACTCTGGAGATATTGTCTGCGTTGACACATGTCTACAATATCATACTAGAAACCAAAAATATCCCTATGTCATTCAAGTCTGGTATCATAACGCCAGTCCACAAGAAAGGTAAGGACTCAACGTCCTTTTGTAACTACCAGGGGATCACAGTCTCATTGCTACTTGGAAAGATCTTCGATCATATAATACTCAATCGAATAGATTAACATCTCCCAGCCAAGCAGTCACCGCTCCAGTTTGGATTCACTCAAGGCCTCTCACCAAGCATGGCAGCGTTAGTGATATCAGAGACCGCAAGAGAGGCGATTGAAACCAGTCAACCACTCTATATGGCATTTCTTGATACTCAGAAAGCCTTTGACATCATAGACCATAACTCACTCAAATGTCATCTTTTAGATCAGAAGATAGATCCTCATATATGGCAAGTAGTTGACAACCTCTATGTGAACCTATCAGCAAATGTTAAATGGAAAGAGATAACAAGAACAGAATTTTGTGTAGAGCAGGGCATCAGGCAATGCGGCATCCTGTCGACGGGGCTATATAAGACATATATTAGCAGCCTCCTAGACCAGCTACAGATGCAGCAACTCAGTACATACATCGGACCAACATACACCAGATATCCTACCGTTGCTGATGACCTCACACTGTGCAGCAACTCACCTCAAGAACTACAGATCATGCTAGACAAAACATACTTATTTGCCAACAGAGAACGCTACAACATCCATCCTGAAAAATCATGTATCCAGATCCGATCCACACCAAAGAACTATAGTATAGTAACATCGCCAATTTGGAACTTCGAAAGCATGACTCTAGCGGTTACAGACAGGACAACATCTTGGCCTATCACGTACTTCAAAGAATGAAGCATCAATCAACACCGACGAGAGGATTTCAACTGCCCGAAGAACATTCTACGCTATGACAGGTATCGGTTTACATGGCACAAATGGACTCTCACTGAGGGTTTGCTACCATATCTACATATTGTATGTCATGCCGAGACTACTATATGACCTGGAGATATTTGCCCTCTCATCAAAACAGTTAGACAGTCTTGAGGCATTCCATGTCAGCATGCTCAGGAAGATACTCTCTGTACCAGTTCGCACCGCCAAGGCTATTATCTTTCTACTCATTGGAGCAAGACCCATTGCCGCAGAGCAACATATTCACCAACTTTCATTATTGGGAAGCATCATCCGAAGCCAAAACTGTACCCTGAACAGCATCTTGGAGCGGCATATAGCCCTAAGCCTGGGTAAAGACCATAGCTGGTTCATATACATTCAGACCACCCTACACCAGTATGAACTTCCATGTCCATCAGAGCTGAGATCGCAAGCCATAGTAAAGCAACAGTGGAAACTCAAAACACGCACAGCAGTAGACAACTATTGGACAACCCAATTGATCCACCAGTGCTTCACAAAGAGTACTCTCTGTAAATAGGCAATATGCATCAGACCATGTCCACTATACAAAATGACACAAAAGATGTTCGAAGAGCCAGCATCAAGACTAGATTCGTCACTGGAACATACCTGGTCCAGGCTAACCTAGCCAGATTCAACCAAAATCAAATCGACCCATTGTGTGCATTATGCCAACTGGAAACCGAGGACCATCCCAACATGCTGGTGAAATGTAATGCCCTGCTTAGCCACAGACAGGGTCACATTCATGAACTCAAAGAATATATCAAAGACAACCTTGGTCAACCTACATGGATATCCATCTGCAGTGATATAAACATTCTCACACAACTCATAATCGACTGCACAGTTTTAATAGATTCCGATATAATTCTGGATAACCACCGAATCTGTCAGGAGATAGAAACGATCACCAGGAAACTCTGCTAGAGTATACACTGGACACACACGTACGCACGCACGCACGCACGCACGCACGCACGCACACTGTTATGTTTGCTTGATACCATTGACTGTGCATATCATCTGCATTCTGATGATCATTTGTACCATAGACTGTTTACTTGCTCGTAGCCCTCGCTTATGCTATCAAGTTTCCGCATCACGTATTTTCGTTGAATTGTAATTCGTGTAACTGTAATATTCAATATATACATACATATATACATCGAGTTTACTGTCGTATAGGCTAGTTAGCCTGCGACAGGCCTTCACTGTCTTCATAGTCTTCATCTTCTAGTACCTGTTTATCTGACATGTGTGTGCGGACAGGACTGATCAGAAAGTCGGTCTTGTAAGCAATGTCCTTGTAGAACTTGTCTACTCTCCCTTTGAAGGCATTGACTGAGGGTGCTGATACAACTGTGTCTGGCAGGATATTCCAGTGGTTTGTGAGCCTGTGACTAAAGAAACGTTTACTGGTGTTTGTCTTAAAGCTCTGGTTTAGGAGTTTATAGCTGTGCCCTCGTGTACGATCCCCTTTGTCCAGTGGTAGCAGTTCAGCATATATTCAGCATGTATATCCTTTTTATACGATGGCGACCAAACTACATTTCCATATTCCAGATGTGGCCAAATTAAGCTCTTGAATAGGAGGATGAATGTGCTCGATCGGTTCTACGAAATCGAAAGATCGCTGAATCATGCCGACTATTCTATTTGCTTTGTTAACAGCTATTTCTGCATGATGTCTAAATTTGAGTGTGTTATCCACGTAGACACCAAGATTCTTCCCACACACCGTCTCCTCCAGGATAACTTCTTGGTAATTTTCAATCATTGTGCATTGTGGCTTGCTGTTTGCCCTCCCTAGATGCATCACCTTGCATTTGGTAGCGTTGAAATGTAGCTGCCATGTGTCAGCCCACTCTTTCAGGTTGTTTAGATATTCGAACTGTAATTCGTGTGATTATAATCGTAATAGCTACTACCACATACACGTGGGTGCTCCAACCAACTGGAGGACTATCCAAATGCAAAACAGAACAGAACTGGTCTCTCGTGTCCTTTACTCTTCTCTTTATCTTAGTCAGACATGTAAGAATGACTATTTTGCTATTGCATGTATGCTGATCTACAGATCTCGGAATGTGTTATTAAACTGACTATATAGGGTGAGGAATCAACTCCAGAAGGGGGTTCGTTTAAACGACCTGAAGTCTGATAGACGGGATTTACTCAACACAACAACAACAAGAAGATAAGACGATTTTCTTTTAAAACTTGCTTTCATAAACTATCTTTAATTCTTATGCGAACTTGACATTGGGTAAGTATAGAAACACGAGTCAATGATGCACAAAACCATGTTTCGATAAAAACATTAATGGCATGTTATTTTGACGTTATCATCAGTCCATCATCATCATCATGATCATCATCATCATGATCATGATCATCATGATTCAAGATTCAATATTATTTATTTGCTTGTTGGATACCAATTTACATACTTTCAATACAGTTGGCGGACACATAACATTAAACATACATAGACAATTATACACACAGCTTAGCATAGAATGTGAGACATACTTGTGAATGTACAGATACGGTACTGAGCTAAGTAGACATAGAAAAGAGAACAAACGATACAATACATCTATGTTTTTCCTTTTAGTTATTGAGATTAGAGATTTGGAGGTGGGAGGAAGGGGGATGGGGGTCATGCATGCTAATTACCCCAGCTCAACCCATAGGTTGCTATTTAGTAGTAGCACTTGTTGAAGTGCGTCAGATTGAAGGAAGCAGTAGTCACGATAGCTGTAATAGTGCATTATGGTGTAGTAGTAGTAGTGGTTGGTTGTTGTGATAGTAGCTATGGCAATGATACAGGAGTGTGTGATCTTAGTTATCTTGGCGTTGTGTTTTCCAGATCTAGTATGTATTGAGTATGCTAGTTTCAATTATGTCTTTGTATGATTTTAGTGTTAGTATTTTTTCGTGTGTGTGTTTATCTATAATTATATTCTATACTATTCCATGCTTTGATGACACCAACTGAAATTCTATGTTTCCCTGTGTCTGTTCGTGTGTATCTTATGTGGAGATCATGTTTGTTCCTAGTGTTATATGTGTGGATTTCGATGTTGTTTGCAAAGCTGTGGGTTATAGATTTAGGTAGGATTTTGTGATGAAAGGTTATGGAAATGTTGATCATCTGTGACTTGCCTATGTCTGTGAGTTTAAGAAATTTTTGTGTTTTGAAGGTGTTTTGACCCTTTGCTGTTTTTGAGAACATTTTAATGCATTTTTTCTGCATGCTTTGCAATTTTGTTAATTTGTTTTTTTGTGTGTTAGTCCAGATGGCATTGCAGTATGTTAGGTGTGGAAGGATCAATGTGGAATACAGGGTTTTGATGGTAGCTTGTGTTAGGTATGACTTTAGTCTTTGAATGACCCCCATGCCTCTTGCTACTTTAGCTGTGACTACCTCAATTTGTTTGGCCCAGGTCAGGTTCTTGTCTAAATAAACTCCTAAGAATTTAGCAAAAGGAGCTTCTTCAATTTCTTTTTTATTAATATAGATTTTTGCAATACTATTCTTTCTCGATTGTCTAGACTTTGAAAATAGCATGTAGTTTGTTTTATCAACATTTAATGATAGCTTGTTTACTTTGAACCAGTTAATAACTTCTTCCATTTCTTTATTTACTCTTTCGTATAATATATCTAAGTTTTTGGCGGAGCAAAAGGCATTGGTGTCATCGGCAAACAGTATTAGTGACAAATTTTGGGCAAGTCATTCATATAGAGTAAAAACAGCAGAGGGCCAAGAATTGACCCCTGAGGAACACTACAGGTTAATTTCCTGTTTTCAGAGCAGGTTGCATTAAATAGCACGCATTGTGTTCTATCAGTTAAATAGCTCTGAAACCAGGCAAGTGCACATCCTCGGATTCCGTAATAGGCAAGTTTTCCTAATAATATATTGTGATTGATAGTATCAAAAGCTTTTGAAAGGTCCAAAAAGATGCCCAGTATATGTTCTTTCTTTTCAATTGATTCAATTATTTTTTCTGTCATTTCAACTAGTGCGAGCATTGTTGAGTGTTTCTGGCGGAATCCATACTGTGAAGCATATAAAATTTCCTTTTTTTCTAGATAATTGATTAATCTATTATACATTAATCACTCCATTAATTTAGAGAAAATGTGGAAGTATTGAGACAGGCCTGTAATTTGTGAAGTTGGACGAGTCTTTTGCTTTATATATTGGAGTGACACGTGCAGATTTTAGTTTTGATGGAAATATGCCATCTACTAGTGATTGATTGCAGATATGGTTGAGTGGCGTTAGTAATCAAATATGCAGTGTTTAAATATGCTCCATTTAAACCCATCTACGCCGGCACTTTTCGCAGGATTAAGTGAATTAAGTATAGTGAAGATTTCTTCATTGTTAACAGGATAAGCAAAAAATGAAGAGGATTGATAAGCGGAAGTATCTGTGAGGTAATCACTGTATTTAATTCCTGATGTAGATATGATTTTCTTTGAGAGATCTGGACCTATGTTAACAAAATATGGATTGAAACTGTTTGCAATTTCATTGTTATCCGTGATTACCTTATTATTGTAGAGAAACTGGGTCTGTTGTGCTTTTCTATTGTTTTTTATTCAAAAGTGATTTTATGATTTTCCATGTTTCATTTAAATATCATTATTGGATTGCTCAAATTTATTCTGATAATAGTTCTTTTTTTATGTTTTTATTATTTGGTCCAACTTATTTCTATATATTTTAAATTTTGTCTCATACTTTGTTTGACATTTTATAAATGTCAAATAAAGTTGCTGTTTTTTATGACAGGCAGATATCAATCCTCTTGTCAGCCATGGTTTAGTAGGGTTGTGCTTGAATAATTTCTTTTCTTTCATGGGGAAACTGTGCTCAAAGATGTTAGTGCATATGTTGTGGAGCTTTGTGTAGGCATCATCACATGACTTTATATAGATCTATCACTTCATTCCAGTCTACCTCAGGCATGGCCTTTTTAAATTTTTCAATGTTGACCTGATTCATTTCTCTGCACTTAATTTTTTCGTTTTTAAATGGTCTACTGTAGTTTGCATGTTTTTCGAGGATACAAATTGGTAGGTGATCTGATGTGTCTGTTACGAAAATTCCTGAATGTATTTTGTTGATGAAACTGATATTATTACTGAATATATTATCAATAGTTCTAGCCGAACTCTCAGTAATTCTGGTCGGCTTAGTTATGTTTGGATAAAAGGAATGTGCATTTAGCAAATTTGTAAAACTTTGTGAATGAGAGCAGTTTTGTTCTATCAGGTCAATATTGAAATCACCCATGAGGTAGACCGTTTTGTTTTCTTATTGAATATCATCTAAGGTTGCTCCTAGTAGGTCAATAAATTTTCTTTTATCACTGTTTGGTGCTCTATAGATAGTGCCTATTATTTTATTTTTTCCTTTTTCTGTTGGGATTTCTATAAACAATGATTCAAAATTTTAGTCCAGAACGGAAAGATCCTCACGCTCATTGTACTGAATATTATCCTTGATGTACATGCCTACACCACCACCCTTTTCAATTTTTCTGTGCTTTTCAATAAACGTGTAAGTTTTTATATCTACACGGTTAGTAGGTGAAGTTGCTTTTAGCCATGTCTCAGTAATTCCAATAATTCCAAATTCATGTGCACTCAGTTCTAGAAGGCAGCTTAACCTGTCAATGTTCTTCAGGAGTGATCGTATGTCGGCATGTAAGAGTGAAAAGGTGACATGTTCCTTAGATGCTATTAAATTGTCATTGAATATTTTTTGTAGAATGTAGTCACATGATGGTGGTTTTATGTTTAGGTCTGTTCTGTTGTCAGTCAGGTTTGTTTTGCATGTATTTAGTGCAAATGGGTTTATAATTTGCTGGTCCATGTGTTCCATATGGTTGTATTTGCAATGTGATTAAAGGGGAACAGTGATTTGTTGCAGTTGATGCACCACCATGATTTGTTATTGGTTTCAAGATGGGTGTAGTCAGAAATTTTAAGCTTGGAGCATTTCAAGTGAATCCAGGTATTACATAAATCGCATAATAGTGCTCTGTGGTTCTTTTTTACTGGTTTCCTACAGGTTGAGCAAGGGAACCTTGCAGGCATTAGGGTTTGGCAGGGGAAGATTGGAGAACGAAGAGAAGGGATAGATGGCACCCAGGTCTAGGTAGTCAATGGACTACGGAGTGGCTTCCTCATCTTGGCATGGTAACTGTATTGATGTTTGATAGCAGCAATTGTGGAAATATGGTGTTAATGCTTACGCCAGACACTCCTTCAGGCCAGCTGTTGAATATATCTAGATACTAATCTGACTGAAGGCTGCTGTTGCCTTAGGCAGCAACAGCTTCCTGGCAACCCAGTTTTCAGAATATTCACCAGCCTCCCTATAGAGTTACTTTGAAATTCGGATTCTGGAAGCTAGGGACTCAAATATATAAATCTATTTCAGCACACGCAATATAGTAGATGGAGCTTAGCTAGAGTTACCTGGTGGAGATGATATATACAGAGTACCTATACAAGTTATTGCATAACGTTGAAATAATGCAGTGGATAGAATAATCAACATAAAACAAAGATAATCTTGGACAACTTTGTAAAAATTGACATGAAGGAGTAAATAATATGTGGAGCTGAGCTATGGTTAGCTGGTGGTGATGGATTGTTGTCATTGCAAAAACATTGGCTAAAATAGTTCTAATTTGGCTAAGAGGAAATATGGGCAGCAATAACTCCCTGTCAGCTTAGTCATAGGTCAGCTGTTAAACATCTCAAAAACATATTTTGGCTGTAAGCAGTTGCTACCTTAGGCAGTGTCAGCTTCCAGGCAATCCAGCTTTCAAAATATTCACCAGCCTACCTTATAGTTACTTTGATATTACTTTGATGTTGGGATTCTAAAAATTAAGGATTGTATATCAAACGATTTTAACACACGTAATGAGTAGGCGGAGCTTAGCTAGAATTACCTGGTGGTGATGGATGGTCTCAAATTAAAAACACTAATATAGGCCAGATGTTGAGTGCCTTAGGTAGCAACAACTTCCAGGCAAACTGATTTTCAAATAATCGCCAGCCTACCTGTATGGTTACTTTATATATTGAGTTTGTGGTAATTCTGGATCCATGAAATATCAATCGATTCCAACACACGTATAGAGTAGGTGGAGCTTAGCTAGAGTTATCTGGTGGTGATGTACGGTCTCAGATTAGAGTAGGTGGAGCTTAGCTAGAGTTATCTGGTGGTGATGGATGGTCTCAGATTAGAAGGACTCAGATAGACCAGCTGTTGAGTATCTTGAGGCTAAGTTGACTGAAAGCTGTTGCCGCCTCAGGTAGCAACAGCTTCCAGGTAATTCAGTTTTCAAAATATTCACCAGTCTACTTCTATAGTCATCTTGGAGTTTCAAAATTTTCACCAGCTCGCCTCTATAATTTCCATTGAGATTGGGATTCTGGAAATTCAGCATTCAAGTATATAAGTTGACTTCCACACACATAGATAGTAGTTGGAACTCAGCTAGGGCTACCTAGTGGTGGTGGATTGTTGACATTAGAAAATATTGGCTGAAATAGTTATAATTTGGCTAAAAGAGAGTATGAACAGTAACAGCTCCCTGTCAGAATAGTTAGATAATGTTTGTGAGGTCTGCAGGTGTTAGTATACATAGACAGAGAAGCTACATGTATACAAGGTTATCATAAAGCATTGACATATTACAGTGGATAAGGTAATCTGCAGGATTGGTAAACTCATAATAATAATAATAAGTCTGCATATTGATAGTGATGTACTGCTTTGTTATGTAAGGAATAATCTGTTGGATAGTGCAATGTGATGCTGGATGACTTCGAAAATAGTTTGACCGAAAGCCATCAGGCAGCGACAACCCTCGGACAAACCAATCTAAAAAAACCCAGCAAAACATCCTCTATGCGATATAGCGCCTTATCTATCTGTTTTGTGTTGATGAAATGTTTTCCAGAAGAAAATTTCATTCATCGTATAGGGTCATGCAAAATAGTGGCATACTCAGCAGGATTGGTAAATTAACCATCCTGCTGCTGTTATCCACCGGAGAACAATTTCATAAGCAAAGCTTAGTAATATGGTGAAATATGTTGCTGGGGTATGCGTCTCAGTATGTTCTTGTATATTTTTGCTATCATTTATAATAAATCCCTCAAAACATTATTGGCGATTATAGCCTGTGTAGGCGTGCACATGCTACGGCTTCAAATTATACAGTACAGTTTTTTACGCTACCTTAGGCAGCAACAGCTTCCCGTCAATTTAGTTTCAAAATACTCAACAGACATTGACACATACGTAACGAATATATTATTTTGTAACAGCTCAAAAGCAATATTTCACTCACTTTTACGCTTATATTATAGTTAAGTTTGTGACTATTTTGAAACCAATTTGACTGGAAGCTGGCACTACTTTATATACATATTTTAAACCTGCACAAATGGGCACCTGTTGAATATATGTAAATATTTTTTTTGCGTAGACATTGTTGCTGCAAACAGAATCACCATGTTCCAGTCAAATTAATTTTTTTTATACATTCCAGCCCGAGGGGTTAATGAGTATGAATTTCTCGGGATCTGATGAATATTTGTGTAGTTATTTTTTAACAGAAGCTGTTGCTGCTGCAAATGTCTGCAATAGGTTCCAGTCAAATTATTTTCAAAATATATGTCCAGAACCCTTATTTAGATAAGTGGTCATTTAATGAATACATGAGTGTCTACGTGCATACACGTTCGTCGCCATGTAATATGGCGAAATATGTTGCACTTGTAATATCGTGAAATATGTTATATTTGAATATCTTGAAAATAAATTCCTTGTTAATAAGTAGCGTGCGTGTGTGTGTTTATAAACTTGTATTAAAGGTCACATTCACTCCAGAATATGCACCAGAGTGTTGAATACCGGTTCCAGTCAAATTATTTCCTAAAAATGTAGCAGGATTTACATTTGTGAAATTGATTTTCTTTTCTTTAGATAGCTGTTCACTTATTGACTACGTCGATTTGTTGGAATAGGTTGAATATTTGTGTAAATATTTTGACCGGACGCTGTTGCTGCCAATACCAGCAACAGGTTCCAGTCAAATTATTTTCAAAAATAGCCACAATTCCTTTAGATTCATATATGTGGTCGTGTACGAAGTGATCGCGCGTACAAGGTGCGTGAAATTAAATTTTGTTACAATTAATTAAAATGTTGAATACTTTGAAATGAATTTGTCTGTTAAAAGTTATTTGCTTACAAGGTATGTATGTCGTCATACTGAAAGCAGTTGTTGTGCAAGCGAAATGTGTCGTTCATTCGCACAAGAGATCGCATCTTAACATTTTTGGCGTTAAGATAACAGCAGGGATTATAAACTGAGGACATTGTTATTACCCGCCGAGTCTAGCTAACATGGACTTTATTTGCAGGAAACCATTACAATGGTCGGAATGCACACAGACGCGGATTACAAATACAATAGAGAGAGAGAGAGCTCTAACCAACCAGCTTTCAGGAACAACGTCAACAAATCAAAATGCATGTGCGATTGCTGGTCGTGATTGTGATTCAGGTCGTTAGTCAGTCTGTATTAATCTTTCGACCATTACAGATGTAGCATTATAAGAATTTCTTGCAGATTTTCAAAATTATTTATATTTTCTAATGAGCATTTCCAAATTTGCTTCAAACATTAGGTATTTGGTAGATCTTAACAAAAATTGGAGGAAATCTACTCCAAGTCTCAACCCGAAAAATTATTTTCTAAATTCTCATTTTCATGTGATACATGAATTACATGACATAGATTTTCCAAATTGGCGCTGCTTTTAAAATATTATGTTACAGCTTAAATATTCTAGAATTTTCTTTTAAAATTTTTTGCATTGTAATTGAAACTGAAATTTGTAATAATTAGAGGCCAACCACTTTATTAAAGAATGATCGATATAGGCCTACGTCTTTATTTCAAACTAATATGAAATTATATTTCACAGCGTCACAACAGTATGCCTAATCTTAGTTCGTTTTGCTCTTAGAGTCAGCATGGCTGAAAAAACAAACATAATAAAATTCGTCAACCAGCTAGGCTTGCACGATTTTTTACGATGTGATTTTGAAAAAAATCGAAATATCGCAGTATTTGGTCTATTTGTGGCATAGGTGTCTATTACGACAAGCTGTTCAATTTATATATAAACCAACATCTCAGAGGAAGAGGTGGGATTATACTAGGAATAGGTTAAAAAGTTGAAGTTCATTCTCTAAAATTGCTTTAAAAGATGGACACTAATACGAAAATTCAACGCAATTTACCGGTATAGTTTGCTGTATACAAGAGGCTGCTGTATATCTTGCGTACTGTATACCTCAAAACCATGATCGTGGGAGTGAAATTATTACCTGGGAAGGTATAAATATTGCATGTTTTGTAATAAGCATGGTTTATAAAATCAAAATTAATCCAAAATTTGTCTTTAGATGGCGTAGCGGGAATATATAAATCACGTGATATTGCTTACTCTACTGTTTTTGGAGGCGATGTGGTGCGTTCACAAATGTGATAGCTAAATGAGATGATATACACATTTTAGCAAGCATGGCAAACTATCCTAGATGTTTCTGAAGGCTAACTTATTAGTAAAATATATAAATCATGTGATATTGCTCGCTCTCCTGGTTTTGGAGGCGAGGGTGGTGCGTTCACAAATGTGATAGCTAAATGAGATGGTGTACACGCTTTAGCAAGCAAGATGAACTATCCGAAATGTTTCTGAAGGCTAACTATTATTATTAACCGGGTACTCGGTAAATGCGGAGCAGATCTAAACATTAGATATCTATGGATCTAAAGTACATTCCTAATATCACGTGATTTGTATAGTTTCACAAAGACGACATGAAATGACAAATTTTAGGATTAATTTTCATGTAATAAACGATGATTTTAACAGAGTACGCAATATTTAGGTTGTCCAATATAATTATTTCACTCCCGCAATGATGAATATGGTATACATTAAGCCACGGGGTAAGGCGGCAAGAAATTATTAATTGTGTCCTATTTTCGTGTTATTAACGATCGGGTCCTAGTTTAAGCATCTTGGCGACGGAATTTCAAGTTTTTGTTGAAATTTACCAATTAGAAGTCAACCGGATAAAACTGATATGAAAACTCAGAGCCAAACCGTGCAGTCAAACTCAACCCAAGACCAATTCACCCCCGTGGAATTCATATATCTTACAATAGGCTATACATACGATATATCGAAATATCGCGATTTTTTTCACCACGATATATCGCGATACCTCCTAGGACAATATCATGCAAGCCTACAACCAGCAATTAGTGGTAATTAGATATGGATTTCAGTCTATCTGAGTCGATATAACAGAAATATCTACTATTACTATGTAATACACACGTATAGTATTAGTATATAATACTGTTATATCGACTCTGTTAAAGGGACATAGATATAGGGTAACATATAGGTAACACAGGGATAATAATAAAACACACTAATATAGGCTGCCAAAAACGGGCTGCCGAAAATGTACTCCAAGTTGCCGAAAATGGTTGGCTGCTGAAATGTCTATACACGAGATGGGTTATCCCCATGTCAGTTGCAGTATGCCATCTACGCTCATGGTTACACCCTTCTGCGCGTAGCATTTGGGTATATTTCTAGATTGTCTTATTATATATCTATTAGTTGGTTATGTCATGATAGTATATTATGTCATTTAGGTGCATATCTATTTTTGTTTTAAACACGCCGAGCGTGGTGCGACCATAACAGAAGGGAGTGAGTTCCATGTGTTAATAATTCGGTTTGGGAAAAAATGCCTATGAATTTCTTTTCTGCTGCGTTTAGTGTTGAGCTTGAATGTGTGACCTCTAGTATGTGTGTTACTTGATCGGTCAAAGAATTTGTTCTTATTACACCACAAAAATATCTTGACCGTTCAATCACTACTTGCTAAATCAAATATCTGCATTTAGCTATCAGAATAAGATTTTTATGCTCACTTGCATACTCCCTTATGCCTTTATCATCACCATGCATACCCGTAACCAAGCTACTGGGAATGTAACCCCAGCATAAGCCTCAGTATAGACTGGCACCAGTCTGTTCTCACTCCTTGGTGATGCCTGTCACCGGTTTTCGTGTCAAAAAATACTCCTGTTTTCGAGGTATTACAATCCATACCTATTTTACTATCATCAATCAAACCATGCTTTAAAATAAAACCCCTTAGTACTCACTTATTTATTCTATTAGTGCCTACATAAAAATATCTTGCAAAACTTCGTGAAATTCTTGGTCTTTCAGTGAGATTTTCAAATCCGTTACTTTGTCTCTTGTATAGAGGTTTTGTTTTCTTTAGCGGACTACCATATTTAGAGATCTCTTATTAAGTATGTTTTTACATAATCTCAAGATGAGCGGATATCCTCTATTTCCGTGTTTATATAGAGGATTAGTCTGATTAAGACGATAGGCGTAATTCTTGCGGCCGTTTTAGCAAATGGGGGAATCCCACGTCCTTCACGACCAGGCAAGAATTACATCCTATGTAGACTAAGGCTAAGGGTTTCAGAAAAAGCCTGTAATATGACTTCTGGTACGTCTCAGTCTAAAGACCACATATGTCTTGAGGTGGTGCATTACCCTCATGCAGTGGCGTCGGTGACAGAAGTTACCGATAATTCATCCCATGCAAGGTAAAGCCAGTTATGTGATCTCTATGTCCGCTTCCGTTACTGCTCCTGGCTTGTCCGGGCAAGCGGATTCTAAATCCAGATTGTCTTCTGGTTTGACCGGGCATCCGGATATGAGCTCTGCGATTGTTTTGGCTTGGCTGGACATTCGGAGTCGCATTTTCATCTGGCTGTTATTTCTTATATTTTCCGGTTCCGTTTTTTTGCACTTCTGTTTCTGGTAGTAGTGTATCTGCTTCCGGTAGGAGAGATGATTTTCCGGGTCTGTTAGATCCGGCCAGGCATCTGTTTATCAATTTCCGGTTCCGGTTTGTTCCGCTTCCATTTCTGGTAGTAGTGTATCTGCTTCCGGTAGGAGAGATGATTTTCCTGGTCTGTTAGATCTGGCCAAGCATCTGTTTTCAATCTCCGGTTCTGGTTTGTTCAGTTTCCGGTAGTAGTGTATCTGCTTCTGGTATGAGTAGTGCTTTTTCGAGTCTGTTAGATCCGACCAAGCATCTGTTATCAATTTCTGGTTCCGGTTTGTTCCGCTTCCGTTTCCGGTAGTAGTGTATCTGCTTCCGGTAGGAGAGATGATTTTCCGGGTCTGTTAGATCTGGCAAGCATCTGTTATCAATTTCCGGTTCCGGTTTGTTCCGCTTCCGTTTCCGGTAATAGTGTATCTGCTTCTGGTAGGAGAGATGATTTTCCGGGTCTGTTAGATCTGGCCAAGCATCTGTTATCATTTTCTGGTTCCTGTTATTTCCACATCCGGTTCCGGTAGTAGTGTATCTGCTTCCGGTAGGAGAGATGATTTTCCGGGTCTGTTAGATCTGGCCAAGCATTTGTTATCATTTCTGGTTCCGGTTATTTCCGCATCCATTTCCGGTAGTAGTGTTTCTGCTTTTGGTTTGAGAGGTGCTTTTCAGGGTCTGTTAGATCCGGTCATGATATTTCCTAAATATCGACCTAGCTTCAATAATACTCAGAATTAAAAAGAACCCCCCCCCCCCCCCACTGGGCAGGTTACACAACTGACAGTACAGCGGATGTGCAGCCCAAACTCGCACATGCGCGAGGCTGACTCATTCTCTTGTTAAAATATTGACCTGCCATTGCAACACACTTTTTAGCCTTGCTTTTGCTTTCTGTCTTTTTGAAGCTTTGAGTTGTTTTGCAACTTGTTTGACTGTTATATTAGTATGTCTGACACTGCCAAGTCGCCGGAGGATGCTCCCGGTCATACACATCAGGTGTACTTTAGTAAATTTATTGATAAAAATGTGCGTGTTGACTCGGATGGTATTTCCGGGATTCGCGCTATCTCATGGATACGTCTCTATTAGGCTAGCTCTTTTATGGGGGAGGCCTATATATTAGCCAACGCATGTTGTGCTTTATTTTTCAGACACATGAGCTGATATTTGAAGGGTATCCTTTTATTTAAACAATATTTATACTTTGTTTCTGGGGTCCTTCTATTTTATTATGAGTTTGCTGAGGGAGTTATTACCATAAGAAGTAATTTCTCCGCATTCTCCCCCCACCACAGGGTTTTTTGGACTCAGGATCAGGTATGCCTGTGTTGTTTATCAGACTTCATTCGTCCTCAGAAGTCATCTTATGAGGTTATTTATGAGAGAGAAAAAATTTCAGTCATTTTATTTCTAAATATTTTAGAAGTTTAAAATTTTTTTGACTGAGTGTTGAGTTATTTATCTCTCTTGATGGTTTGCATAGATTCATTGTGTTTATAAAGTTCAATTACTAATGAATCTGTGTTTTGAGCGGTGAAGTCTAAAAAAGTTTGCCTCTCAAGTATTCAAGTTCAAAATCTTATGTCTCCCTTGTCTTCTTAAAGAAGTATAACAAGGTTTTAGGATTTGTTTCCTTTTTGTCAGGCCTATATTTTTTTCTATGGGCCTGGCTTATCTTTCATTTGATGGTCAAAAGTTTTCCGTATGGATCTTATTAGCCTTCTGCAATTGGTTTTTTGGTTCGTCATAACTAAAAACTAATTGTTTCCATTTGTGTCTTTTCAGAGGGTTATTGAGAACAAATGCCCTTCCTGCCACCATTTTGTGAAGGCCCGCTTTTTCCCTCATGTACATGCGGGCCTCTTCTAAATTACCATGTGTGGGAGTCGTGGCCGGTGGAGGTTTTAACTGATTTTTTAAATCAGCAGGTAAAGGACCGGGCGGCAGGCGAGAAGAGGCATCTGGAAAAGGAGTGTGGTAAGAAGAGGAAGGCAGACATGGAGGCCTTCCGCCTTGAAATGATGGGAGAAATGAAGAAGACGATCACGGATCTTGTCCCAGAGTTGCTTCGCAGCTTGCTTCCCGGGTCAAGTTCGTCATTGTCTTCTTCATTTTCTCCGGGTCAGAGTGTTCCTGTCTCTGGGTCTGGTTCTCTTAGCAAACCAGTTTTCGTTATAGACCCAGAGACGGCTCCCGTTGGTCCGGTACTGAGGCTTGCCTCGCCCATGGATCTGGGAGCGAAAGCCATGGCCTTGGGCGCTCACTGATCGAGTGCTTTAGAGCAGCCTAAGGCTAAGGGTATCAGCGCCTCACACGATATCCCTCCTGCCCAGGCCGAGCTTGATCCCTTTTCAAGCTTGGCATCTAATCTTTCTGGGCAGGAAGAAGAGGACACTCTGTTATGGCCTGTCGATGGCCATGGAAATGGATTCCCATGGGCCCCCCACAGGGCCCATGGGTGACCTTTTCCATGGAACTACTTCTTCGGGAGTGGGTTTCATGGCTCAATGGCTAGGCCGGCTAGGAGCCGATGGCCATCCATACCATATCCCTCAGCTTGCCGAGAGTTACCGTGAGGAAGGCCCGGACTGTGACGTCATGTTTTTAGCCTCCCATGACGCCATAGATCCGGCTCATAGAATAGCCACAGCGCAAGCCATGCCGTCCCTTGTGGGTCCGTATGGCGTCCCTGGCTTTCCAGGGGTATCTTCAGCTCCGGCCATTACTCCACCAGTGAATGTGGTTGAGGACGACGAAGGCCCTAGGTTCGTCGAACATTCACAGGTGGCCACCGAGGAAGACTGGCTGGATGCTTGCCAATGGCTGGTGAACATCAAGCCAGAACTCTAGGTGGATCCACCAGCTTTCCAGTTGGACCAGCGCCCGTGGTTGGGAGGGAAACCGGTGACGAGCACCATACCATCTCTGCCATATGCGGAGCATATCGTTGATATGTTCGCTGCAGCAGAGATGTCCATTCTGCCGAAAGGATGCCTTGCGAAGGCCCCTCGCGAGGTGGCACGGCGCTGCCGTATAAGTTCTGATCTATATCAGAAGTATGGCGTCATTCCAAAGCCTTGCACGAATGACCGTGCGGCTTTTGGGCGAAGACACGCAGCCTGGGTCCCAGTCTGACACGGGACCCTTGTGCGCTAGCGCCCTGTGCAACGCTAATTCCGCACTGCGGGACACAGAGAAAAGTACGAGAGGAGCCATCTCGGCTCTGTCGCACATTTCCCAGCTGTTACAGGGGGTAGTAGCAGCATCCGTGGCCCGCCAAACTTCTCCTCATGCAGTCCAGAGAGCCATCCAGGACAGCATTAATCTGGCTGTGGACTGCATGACGAGATCCGTAACCAGGAGTTTACGGGCGAGGCGCACATTTGCCCGTGACAATTTGTGCCCCTTGCAGGACCTGTATAATCGGCTTCTTCGGATGCCGATGGCAGATCCAGGGTTGTTTGGAGGTGAAGGATGTCTGCACCTCCAACAAACCGTAAACCTGGTGAACAACCAGAGGGCGCTGCGAGAGCAGTTTGAAGTGCTCCGCAGGGAGTGTGTTCGAGCAGCGCCCCCTGCCTTCCACCCTCAGCAGGCTAGAGGTGGTGGTGGCATTGTCAGAGGCCAACCACCTACGCAGCGTCGGCCACGGCAATGACAGCGTAAGCCAACTAGGGGGGAGCGCAGGCTCCTCCAGCACAACCCGCCAGACAGCCTGCGTACCGAGGTGCGCGTGGCGCTGGTAGAGGAGCGCGGGGTTCTGGTCATGGGAGCCGAACCTGATGGGTCGCCTCTCAAAAAGACCACACCAGTGCTGCTAGGACAGCCACCAGAGACAGGGCTTCTCTTGCACTTCTCGGGTCCACCTCAGTCCTTAGGTGCACCCATGGGAGGCCGTCTGGCCTTCACATGCAAGAGTGGGAGTGGGTTACTCAGGACCGCTCAGTCTTGTGATGGTTTTAAGTCGGTTAGCATCCCGACTGGATTTCAAATCCGCCATCGCGCCTGTCTCTGGTTCCGATCTGAACTCAAAATCCAAGAGATCCAGGTCAACGGTTGTGTATAGAGGAAGAAATTCAATCCTTCAATACTAAAACACACTATTCAACCGGCACAAAAATGTCCGGGTTATTATTCAACCGTGTTCCTAGTGACAAAAAGCACTGGAGGGTGGAGACCAATTGTCAACCTCAAACCTCCCAACAGGTTTATCCTCACACCAAGTTTCAAAATGGAAACTGTGAGAACAGTGTTAGCAGGATTGAGGAAGGGAATGTGGCCAGCATCAATAGATCTAAAAGATGCCTATTTTCACATTCCCGTTACGAAGAGCTTTCGTCAGTTCCTGAGATTTGCATTTCAGGGCCGCCAATGGGAATTCAGGGTTCTCCCATTTGGTATATCGACGGCTCCTCGGGTCTTCACTCGAGTGGTCCAAGCTATGTCATCATACCTCCGCAAGAGACACATGAGCAGATTCTGAGTAAGTTTTAGATGACGGTTTTGACTTAGTGACTCTAGATACCAAAGTCATTATGTCCGAGTCTAGTGAATGCGATCCGAACAGCAGAAGAACTAGGCATCAGACAGTACCACGCATTCGTCGCAGATCGACTATCTGTATCATCAAAATCAGTATATGACCCAATCCAAAAGAACAATTTGGCTTTGTTCAAATCAAAACCGAGGAAGAGTACCAGAACCAACAAGAAGCTTGTTGCAATGAAGAGAGATGTACAGTTATTCTCTAGACTGTACATTTCCAGCCAATCCAGAGATGGAGACCTTGATTCATTCTTTGAGCATGAGAATCATCCATGGCCCCCATCACTTGCTGAGAGAAACGCAATGCGCCAAGGCAGCAAATCAGATCTGATGGGATGTTTGGAAGCATTAGTAGCTCGTGCAGTTGATTGTCCAGAGGTTGAAGTGAAGATCATTGACGGAGCAGCTATGATGCATAATCTAGATCCCAAGAAATCAAACGTAGTTCTGAACACATTTGGAGATTTTGCAGAGTACGTCTTCCTCCCACACATTGCTAGACAACTACAGACGGTTAAAAGATTGGATGTTGTATGGGACGTGTATAAGGCGGGAAGATTGAAGACACACGCTAGAGAATTACGGGGACATGGTGAAGCTCTTCGTGTTGCATCGAGTACAAGACTCCCTCAAAATTGGAAAACTTTCCTACGAGTTGATGCAAACAAAACAGGCCTCTTCACCTTTCTCGCACATACATTGGAGTCATTCGAGCTACCAGGAGGAAAGATACTTGTCACAACATGTGAGGAAAAGGTGCTGATGAGGCCAGGGCATGACGTCTCACAACTCGCGCCATGCATGCAAGATGAAGCAGATGGTAGAATGTTGCTCCACGCCTTCCATGCATATCACCAAGTTTATCGAACAATAATGATTCATGCTACAGATACAGATGTCGTAGTCCTAGCCATACGGACAGCAAACTGTCTTCATGGGTGTGATATCTGGGTCGCATTTGGCCATGGGAAGACCTTCCGCTATGTATCAGCTCATGGCATTGCAACAGTTTTGGGTGCAGAAGCGTAACAAGGACTGCTATTTATGCATGCTTTCTCTGGGTGTGACACTGTATCTGCATTTTGTGGGATTAGCAAGAAGACAGCATGGGAAGTTTGGAGGACTTCAGATCTATTCAAGTCACTATTTAGGAGACTGTCTGATGCCCCGTCGTCTCTGTGTGACAATGACATGTAAACGCTGGAGAGATTTGTCGTACTACTGTGCAAACACATATCACCATTGTCAAAGGTTAATGAGGTACGAAAACAGCTTTTCGCTTTTGGCAACAGGCAGCTAGAAAACATTCCTCCGACCAGTGCAGCTCTGCTGCAACACACCAAACGTGCTGCGTTCCAGGCAGGTCATCTTTGGGGCCAATCACTCCACGCAAATGCAAAAACGCCATCACCAGCTGACTTGGGTTGGGTCAGAGATGGAGACACTTGGTTACCGCAATGGAGTTTGCTTGCAGATGCATCTAAGGCATGCCGGGAACTCGTGAAATGTGCTTGCAAAAGTAATTGCACTGGCAGATGCAAATGCTATAAATCCAACTTACCTTGTACACAGTTGTGCTCATGCAGTGCACAGTGTGTGTGACATCTGTGAATCATGATTCAACAATCAACAGCATCATGTATAGCCTTGCATACTCTAATAGGATAATTGAACGTATCTATAATGACCATTACTTGGTTCGATATTAAGAAATCAAGTAATTTAAACTATTTCTAGATGCTATATTGCTTTTGTTCTCAAGAGATTGATCTTTTAGATAACACATCTTAAAGAGCCACCGTCTTTTGACATCAAACACAGGTGGTCGCTATGGAAGGATTGATATTTACATATTTAGAGTATTGTAGTGAGTAGAATTATAACGATTGACCCATGAAACCCCTAATTTGACATTAATCCCATCTCTCTACTCAGTCTAGAGCTTGAGTAATGCAAATTTTCCGCTGGGAAGGCAGCCATTTTGAATCCGCCATTTTGAATGGGTTCCCTTGGTAGAATCATGTGGCATCACATCTAATTATGATCAGGATACCGTAAACCACCTATATGCCAAATTTCATGCTTTCTGCCAGAATGGAACATCTTTTTCACATATCTGCCCTACTATACGAGTTATCAGTATTATTATCATGGGTCAAAAAAGTATTAGTGAAAATACAGAGTGCATAAATAGGACATGTCTTGTCTTAGGATGTTGTTATGGACTTAGGCTTGTTCAACCCGTATGTGCCTCTTCATTTTCCTCTAACGTATACGACGGATGCACATGACTTCCAGGCATTTTGTAGTCCGCAGTAAAGTCATATTTAATTTCTTGATCTTGCCAGAATTGATCCAGTCCTACCACAAACTTAAACACTGAAGCAGTATTTATTAATGCATTGGGTAGGCTGTTTCATACATTGTTTACTCAGCTTGTAAATGAATTTTTCCGTAAATCTAACAGACACGGCCAAACATACCATATATGGCCAAGTGGGTGGAGCAACCTGATTCTCGCACAAATTTACTACGTACACAAACAGGCGACAAGTGAGCGCAATCCGGCCACCCCACCCACTTGCCCATATATGGTACGTTTGACCTCACCTGTTACATAAGGCAGTGTATTTCCCATGATTCATAGAAATAACTAGGACCAGATGGATGGAGCACTGGAACTGGTGTGGGATTCACTCGGCCGTAAATGTTTCTGCCAATGTCTCAAAATATATGAAATATTTTGCAATAAAGTGTATATCTTTGAATAGCAAATAAATAAGGTACAATGTACTACACGTGTGTGAAATTTGGATGATTTAAGTGCAAAACTCCAGATGAAAATCTGATTTAATTTCAAGTTTTTTATACAGTTGGTATAGCCCCAGGCTTAGCGTAACATCGTAAGCGTAATAGCGTGGGTCTACGTTTCGTAGCTATTCCCGACCTTGGCTTTATGATTAGGCGCACTCGGGCGCCTGTGCACCCATCATCATCATCATTTCAACGCACATAAGCTGTTGGCTTCTATGTGTCCCGGTAGATTCAGTGCTACTTTACATACTGCATGCGTGAAAGAGAAGTTGCGGAAAAGAAAGTATTATATGCTACATTTAACTATGCTACAAGTTTTACAAATATTTACAAGTTTTTGGCAAGCTAGGTGACAATGTTCAGGTCATCAGCTGCGGTGTGCCGCCTCCAACCAAGTAGAGCTGTTCGGTATTTACAATACGTTATCGGTATCACGACAATACCGAAATACCGTACTGAACAAATCTCAAATTACCAAAATTTTGATACTGTTACATCGGTGCTGCGGAAGTCTCAAAATATTCAACTTTTTTATTCAAAAAGATTACCACAATTACAGTTTGCCGAGTACAGCTCAAAAACACAATCAAATTAACTTTTGTGCATTTGTAATGTCCAAATATTAGTACACCATTATTGTCGTTGAGTAAGGATAATCCTCCAATGATTCGGAGCAACCACAGCAGATTCTGGCAGTTGAAAAAATCGTGATTTTCACAATAAATCCTGATAAATATTCCATATCGAATGATGAAATAATAAATGTGGTTATTTTAAAATTAAATCCTGGCACAACTAGGCTCAAATCCGGAAAAAATAGATGTTTACTAATGTCCACAGACATGACAGACATTCAACTATGATATATTTTTGCAACTACGGGATCGAGGGTGTGTTACAAAACAGCCAATCAGAGAGCCGCATTAGGTAGTGATTATAATATGATAATGTCCAAGATGGATGCAACAAATTGCGCAAAAGAGAAGAGAATGGCATCAAATTTCCTTGGGAAATTCTCGTTATGTTAAGTCATATAATGAAGCGGGCCATAACAGCGACTGATTTTGTGCGTTGATGACAAGATTCAGAGATTTACGGCATTCTCTTACGATATGAATGAAAATTTTTTTTAGCTATCACGATTTTCATAATAAAGTCAAAGAAATCTAACATGCTCAGATGATAATAGCCATAAAAATTAATATGAATACATTAGTTCACCAATTGCAATTAATGATTTATTTTTTGTGACATTCAGTTGTTTTCGGATTCACTGTGATTGTAAAGTAATGTAGCCGAATATAACCCATTCATGCATCGCCAGCCATCGTAGCACTGTATTGTCTTACAGTGACAGATATTATCAAGGTATAGTATCAATGCGATACCGATACCGAGGTAATTGGGCCCAAAAATACCGATACTGGTACCGAACGTAAAATATCAATACTGAACAGCGCTACAACTAAGAGACTTAGTCAGCCCTTAGGTCAGCTGTGGTGTGCCACCTACCAGGAAGACTGAAGCCATAGCCTCAACATCCACAACAGGGACGGGGACACTACACAGCAACCATGCTGATACACAACCAGGCAGTACAAAACACTGCAGAAATGACATGGGCCTTCACATCATTCAAGTCCTCTCCAGACCCACAGCATCCAGAATGCACCAAATGGAGACAACTAAAAGAGTATCACTAGATCCACCAGCTTCACTGTATGGATCCTCAAAGCATCAACAATGCAGGATAGTAGTACATTCGATGGACGCACCCTCTGGGGCAGGAGCAAAAAACACCAACTCCAGACAGGCATCCATGTTGTAGTTATTATCCCATTTTATAAAATTCAGTTTTGAAATTGTTTGAAATCTAAGTTTTTCAAGGAATTATCTAAAAATATGCTGAAATAGTCCAGATAATGCTTCAGCTATCATTTTAGGGAAACGTGATTTCATAATGTCATGGGAATCATGAGCAACTCACAACCCCTTGCTTGTACTACTTCAAAAATGTCCGCCACTAATTTCATCCTGAGCAAAACCCTGGCTTTCACGCTTAATTTCTTTATATCATTTTGATAAAGGGAAATAATTCTTGATGTAAATAAACCTATACTAGTTGCCTCCCTTCATGAAAAACTAATTAATACATTAGAGATGTTATAGAATTATGTTTGTTCAATCTAAAATGGGTTTTTTAAATAACAATTTATATATATTACTTCGATCTTGAAGTCACAATCAATTCCACAGGCCATAAAATGTTGAAGTGAACGAAATAATCATTCGGCTGGAGGTTGCCTGAATCTACATGGCCATGAACGATTTTTCATTCACCATAATACTGAGCGGATAACCCATAACCTCTCTGACAAGTTAACATGCAATGGGCCTTTCCATTTTTAGCTATGCCCCGTCCATCTCTAGCTAAGCTCCACCCACACCTTGCTCGTGTTGGGATCAATCGATCTCTGACCTTCCTGACTATCAATTTCCAGAAAACTATACAGGCATGACAGGTTACAAGCTGTTGAATATTTTGAAACTAATTTGAGTGGGCGCTGTTGCTGCCTATTAAATTAGTTTCAAAATATTCAACAGCTTGTTTATTAAATATTAAATGACATAATGATGATGAAGTCATCCTACATGCTACTTAACTAATTATGAGGTCATATGACATCAAAGCATCGATGAATACTCTGGAAAGGTGAATTAAACTACATTGACACTTTCTGATGCATAATAAAATTTCTATTACATTTGTGTTTGTTATTTTGAAAATATTTCGCCTGGAAGTCATTGCTGCATGCCTTAGGCAGCAATGTCGTCCAGTCCAACTATTTTCAAAGTATTCAATATAGCTTTCCTGTATGATTGCCCTAAAATTGAAATACATGTGTGTTATACCACATACATTTACACTTTGATATCATTAACCATATGGGTTGCTGAAGTTTTGCAGAGCCCTCTCATTCTCAATGACTAAACTACATGTAAGTGATGTAATCATATTTGTCTGTGAGCCATCAAATAATCATATGCACGTTTTGAAACTGTAATATGTAAACTTCATAAAAATAAAGAGATTTATCACAGTTTATATATGTTACAGTTTATTGCTTCATTGGAGTGGAATACGTCCCATTTTTTAAAGAATTACCTAGTTTATGGCTTTTCATAAGTACCATATTGGCATTGATGTTGTGTATGTTTCAGAATAAATATCCCATTAAGCGGTGATAGGTATATGAGTGGCCAAATGAGTGGCAATATGGGGATACGTGTTTACATTCATACTCAAGCAGCTGTATTTTCTTTGCCCAAGCATGCAAAATCCAATACATTCATATGTGGGTATAGAAGTCCTCATATTACTATCAATTTGATTGACAGAGAGACTATAATTTGTCACAGAATAGTATTCGATAACAGATTTTTAGTGAAATTTCATAAAAATAAGGGGTAGAGTGTAAGTCCTCCATGTCTCTCTGCCATAATATTCACAGGATGGCCACATATTTTGATTCATCTCGATCCCCATACGATGGGCCTTAACATAATACCAGATTTAAAACGGTGCCTTGTATGGTTCAGGTGATATGACTGAAAAATCGATCATAAGTACGAGTGGCTCACAATACATGATGTGTAATATGTCGCTGCTGTCTGTAAAAGTCGCCCAGCAAAGATGGTCCATGTTTGGACATGTGCTAAGGATGCCAGAAGAGACACCAGCACAGAGAGCCTTGGAATTCGCCCTACTCGGAGCCAGCAAATACAAAGCCAAGAGAGGATCTCATTGCATAAATCTGCTAAGCATGCTATGAGTGACCTCAAGAAAGCAGGACTCGGTACACTCAAGTTAAGAATGCACCTGAGGAAGCTAAGGATTTCGGCTGAGGACAAGACACAGTGGGCAAAAGTGAAGGACTGATTGCAGCTGTAGGATGTTTCTACTACTACAGCCGCAGAATACAGTAATCATAAATAATGCTGATGCGTCTTCAGGTTCCCTTTCTTCCTCTTTTCGTGATGTAGTTTCAGGTTCTTCTTCTTCTGATGCTAGGCTGCCTCCTCGTTCTTCTTCTCAAGTTCAGGGAGATAGGGTTTTTCCTCCTTCCTCTTCTCTTTCGGCTAGAGATTTTTCCTCCAGCCATGTTTCTAATTCTTCCTCTGTTTTTCAGTCTTCATCTGTCCCTCCTCCTCCGGGGTTTTCCCACCTTCATTCTGCTATCAATCCCTTCCCAGGTTCTTTGGATCCTGCTCATTCTTCCTTTCCTTCTTCCGTTTATCCTAATTCTTCTCTTCCTCCTTCCTTCTCTTCTGCTTCTTCCTCCTTTGATCATCTTGATCCTATTGTGTCTGTTGTTCTTTCCCCTGAATTAGAGTTTCAAATTGTTGATTCAGGTCTGGATTTTTCTTTGTTTTCTGTGGTTAGAGACCCTTCCCTCGATCGTTCTTTCGTGTCAGCTCGATTTTTCATTCTCTAGGTTTTCGGCTAGTGGTCTGGTTCAATTTCCCTTGTCTTCTGGTCAGCAGAGTGACGTTGATCCCATTCTGTCTGACCAATTTTCTTCAGTTTCAGATTCTTTGCTTGTGTCTTCTCTAGTGTCTCGGAGGTTTTGTTCTCCAGCTTCTCCTCCCTCTTCTGGAACTCTAGACTCTATCGCCTCTGTTGATTCTTCTCATCAATCTTCTAATCGATCTTCTGTTCCCTTTATTCCCAGATCAGTCATGGCCAGGGATCTGAAGAGGTTTTGTCCGGTCAGGGCTTCTTCAGAGGACTGGTCCCTGGCTCATCCATGAATTGCTTCTAGCCTTTCTCTCCCTCTCCAGGATGAGTTCTGTATAGACCCGCCTTCTTTTGGGTCTGCTCTCTCATCCTCTGACTCCTCGTTGTCTCCTCAGGTCCTCCCGGTTGATAATTTAGTAGTTGACATGCTGGACTTCTATGTGAACAATGTTCATTCTAAGGACTTTTGTGACTCCCAAATTCGATGCTCCTTTTCAGATTCCCAAGGACGCTTATCTTCGAGTTGCCTCCCCTCAATCAGTCAATCACCCTGCTTGGGAAGTTGTTTCCTCTAATTTAAAAGATTCTTCGAAAGTCGAGTCCTCTTCTGATCTTTTTTAATGGGAGTGTTTGTAGGTCACAGCTTAAGTCGGCTAATTTTCTTGCCTTACTTTCTGAGGCAGTTCTTAAGTCCCAGGAGAGAGGCGAGCAGGTTCCTGCTGAGGTTTTTCGCACTATGGCTGATATTTTGAGAGGTTCTCTTAATTCTGTCTGTAGATCATTAGGCTTTATTGCTTCAAAGAGAAGGTCTAGGAAGCTTGTTGAAGTTAATATTTCTAGTAACCTCAAGAGTCGTCTCATCTCGGCTCATCCTATCGGCCAGGATATTTTTGGTCAGTCTTCCTCTAACCTTATTCGTTGAGAGTCTGAGCATCTTAGATCTTCCAGGGATCTTTAGGCTCAGATTTCTATTTCGAAACCCTCAGTGAAGAGAGACTTCCTCTGTTAAGAGTCCCAATTCCTCTCCTATGAGGAAGAGTCTTAGGCCAGATGAGTTTAGTGCGTATCCCTCCAGGATAGTTACAAACTCAAACAGATCTTCCAATTTCCAAGACCGATCCGAGGATGGGAATCTTTTCCAGTCAATCTCCTCCCACCATTCTAGATCTCAGGTTCGGCAGCCCCCTTCTCTTAGGGCGAGAGGAGGCCAAGCTTTTTCTCGTAGACCCAGTTCAAGATCCAAAGGTTGGTCTTCTTACAGAGGCTTCCAGGGCAAGAGAGTTTGAAGGTGTGGCCCCCGCCCGGGGTAGGTCCAGCTCTCTTTCCTTATCCAGTCTCTTCCCTTTCTCTTCTTGTGCCTTCGGATCCATCGGTCCAATGCCTTCTGCCCAGCTTGCCAATAGGAAGGCGCCTGTCTCTGTTCTGGGAGACTTGGTATACCCTCGTTCAGGGCTCCTGGCTTGTAAATCAGATTCGCTGGGAGTATGCACCTTCTTGGATCCTTCATCCTCCTCCTCTGTCTCTCCTTCCCAAGTGGACACTAGTTCCGTCCTTTCCGGAGAAGTTGGTGGCCTTAGAAGAGGAGTTGGAGTCGATGATTGTCAAGGAGGCCATAGAAGAGAGGTTCCCCTTTGGAGAGTAAACCCGGGCTACTACTCAAGTATTTTCTTAGCTCCCAAGAAAACAGGAGGTTGGCGTCCTATCATCAATCTAAAGAAGTTAAACCTCCTTATTTTAACCCCAAAGTTCAAAATGGAGACCATCTCTCAGATAATCGCCAATCTAGATTCAGGCATGTGGACTTCCTTCATCGATCTAAAGGACGCTTACTTCCATGTACTTATTCACACGTCTTTCTGAAGGTTCATGAGGTGCGCCTACAATGATCGAGTTTGACAATTTCGAGCCATGCCTTTCGGCCTGACCATGGCCCCTTTCTCTTCACTTGTCTAGTTTCTAGCAGGAATCTTGCACCGTCGTTCTATCCACCTTCATGTTTATATAGACGATAGGGTAATAAAAGCAGTCTCTCAATTCTTTCAGAAGACATTCCAGAGGTCTGCAGTCTGGCATGCAGTCTAGGTTGAATTTTAAATATATAAAAATCAAGTCTAGTTCCCTCTCAAGTCTTCACTCACCTCTAGGTGTCTCCTTCGATCTGGCTCAGGGCCTAGGGTAGAGGCAATTTCGTTGACAATGGACATTCTGTCAACTTCTTACACAGTCTGAGCAAGATTCTTTCTCAGGGTGATAGGGTTGATGGTCAGCATCGAGAATGTCATTCCTTGGGCGGCGCTGATGAGAAGACCCTTTCAAATGTATTTGATGTCCCTTTGGAATGCGTCGATCCATTTCATTTACCATCAGATTCCCATCAGAGAACACTTAATTCCCCATCTAGATTTTTGGAAAGATCGTTCTCTGCTTCTGAGGGGTGTCTCTCTGGTCAAGTCCTCCCCTCAGGTGATTATCTTCACAGATGCTTCTCAGGAGAGATGGGGAGCGGTCTGGGACTCCCTGTCGGTCTCCAGTCTTTGATCTATGGAGGAGTCGACAGCTCACATCAACATCTTGGAATTGTGGGCTGTCAAGAATGCTCTCCTCTCATGATCGGATCGAGTGAAAGGCTTCAAAGTCTCAATTCGATCGGACAATTTGATGGTGGTTTCTTACATCAACAGACTGGGGGGAACGAGGTCCTCCCTCCTCTGTATGGAGGTTTGGAACCTTCTCTTGTGGTGCTGCAAGAATCAGATTTTTCTAGTGTCCACTCATGTCCCAGGCCGTCTGAATTTTCTTGCAGACCAGCTGTCACGTCCCAGCAAATTTGCCCACACAGAGTGGCAGTTAAAGAGATCGGTTGCCAGAGCGATTTTCAAGCTGATTGATCGTCCCCACGTAGATCCTTTTGCGACCTGTCTGAATGCCCAGATCTCCTCTTTTATGTTTCCTTTTCGGGACAGTAAGGTGCTGGCGGTGGATGCCCTGTCTCAGTCCTGGACAGGAATGTTCGCTTATGCGTTCCCTCCAACGATCCTGATTCCTTTGGTTTTGAAGAAGGTCAGGGAGCAGTTCTGGGAAGTTCTCCTGATAGCTCCCTTTTGGCCAAAGCGGATCTGGTTCATAGACCATCTCGATCTCTTGGTAGACTTCCCTCGTCACCTTCCAGTCTCCCCAGGTCTTCTCTCTCAAGTAAGGGGGCACGTGTCTTCATCCAGACCCAGAAATATTCAGTCTATGTGTTTGGAGGGTATCGAACGTCAAGTCCCTGAGATCAAAGTTTCTTCTAGATCTCAGGATATTATTGATTCTGCCAGGAGGGAGTCGACCCGTCGAGTTTACAAGGGTCGACTTAAAATTTTTGGAGAATGGTGTTCAGACCATGGTCTCTTGCCCGATTCTGTTTCTATTCCCCAGGTGTTTATCTGCTAACACAGTCAGGGGTTATACATTTTCTTTGGCTTCTTCCCTTCCTTGTCTTTTGAATGCTGGTGTCTAGGATAGGAAAATTCTTAATGGTTTTATCAGAGGATTGGGCAATATTCGTCCTCCAGTAGCTAAGCCTTTGCCTTCCTCGAATTTGACTTTGGTTCTTCAGGTTTTGCCAGGCCACCATTTTGAACCTATTGCTACTATTAGTATAAAACTTTTAACTCTTGAGGCTGTTTTTCTTGTTGCATCTGCTTCTGCTAGAAGATGATCAGAAATTCATGCTCTGGGGACGGTTTAGTTTTATATCCCGGAAGGGATTTTTTATCAAAGACACAGTCTAACCGTTTCCCAGCCAAGCCGATCATTTTAAAATCATTATCTTCCTTTTCTCCATCTGACAAATTTTGGTGTCCTGTCAGGGCATTAAAGGTTTATAAGCACCGAACCGATTTTAAACGGTCTGATCTGTCACATTTAAGGGGTTCCGTACGCGGAGGAGGTAGCCAGACCAGTCTCTAAGGCCATGATTGTCAGATGGATTAGTGAGCCCATCAAACTTTCTTATGAGATTGCTTCTCCTGAACAAGTTACTCTATCCCATGTTAAAGCTCATGATGTTAGGGGAATGGCTACCTCTTTCGCTCTTTACGCTGGCTCATTTTTAGACGAGGTCATGCAGGGCGCAGGCTGGAAATCTGAATCAACTTTTACTTCTTTTTATTTGAAGGATCAAAGTGCAGTGGCCTCATTGTTTTTAGAAATATCACGATTTTAACTAAAAAAGCAGAAGACCATTTACCAAGCACATCCCGCCATTTTCGTTAAGACTGTGCATCTGAGAAATGGTGAGAGTTTTCTTTGGGTTTATTTATTTGTAATGTTAAAGTTTTCCTTGTTTGATAATCACTGTTTGATTGATTAAGATGCACTATTATGTTATGTTATTAACATTTGGATATGATTTGTTTAATTTTTATCCTTGTTTAACAATTCTCAAATCTCCACCCACCAAAGGTTTTAAGTGGGGCACTGACCAAATCTACGGGTTTAGCAAGTAGTGATTGAATGGTATAGATGGTTTGTGGTGTAATAACAACCCCCAAGAACCCCCCCCCCCCCTTGCGGGTTGGTCTGTAGTTTTATTAACCACTATAAAACACACTTAGCGTTCAATCACTACGACCCAGCCTCAACCACCCTGCGTGGGAATGATTTGAGATTCTGTTTGTAATATTTGACACTTAAATTTAGAAAAGTGAATCTGTTTCCTATTTGGGCTCCAATGTGCATGCGCGGGCGTGCTTAGTGACAGGTGTCACCTAGGAGTGAGTACAGACTGGTGCCAGTCTCTATCAGGACATATGCTGGGGGTGTACCCTACCAGTAGCCTGGTTGAGGGTATATATATTGAAATGGAATAGGCATATGGGGGTATGTAAGCAAGCATAAAAATTTTATTCTGGTGGCTAAATGCAGAATAGTTGATTTAGCAAGTAGTGATTGAATGGTAAGTATGTTTTATAGTGGTTAATAAAACTACAGACCAAATTGATTTCAAAATATTCAACAGTTTTCCTGTATGGTTGTCTTGACAATGAGATATGGGGAATTCATCGGCAAAAGGGTTAAGTCAGTCATTGAATTTGATTACAATCAATACTACGCCTAAGTCACGTATTTTGTGATTTTCTAAGACTCAATTCATAGAATGTTTTCTCAAGAAAAGATATATTATAGGCATTTTGACAAAGTCCTTTCCTATAAGGTCAATTAGGATAGGTTTGAGAGTGGGTTTTTTGGCAAAAATATATTCTTAACATATTTGAAAAAATTTATCAATATGGCCTCAACTACTGGTATGTTTTATTTCATCATGCCATTACATCATTGCTCAATGCAATGTATGCTTGTATCATAGCCATTATACATTTATTAACCCTTATCCCTCTGTTGTTCATGGTCTATCTTTACTGAGGCAATAGCAAATAATCTTGTGTACACTTTTCAACAAACTATATAAGTACGTTTTTGAATATTTTGAAACTAATTTGACTGGGTGCTGTTACTGCCCACACTTCAGCATGTTGGTTAATTGATCCCCAAATGCCCTGACTATCAATTTGCTGAAAACTATACAGGTAAGTTGCAGCAACAGCACCCGGTCAAATTAGTTTCAAAATATTCAACAGGATATTTTTTTAATAGTAAAGACATACAATTCGTACAACAACACATAGTCCGAAAAGTTAGAAAATATGTTGACATACTTAAGAGGTCTTTGAGTCTGGTCTTTGGTATTGAACCCTATGGAGGGATCTGATGTGTCACTCAAGTATCTAACGCCATGATAAACATCACTAGTTTGCTGATGTGACAATCATAATGACATGCTATGTCATGGAAATCCACAAGTCTGTCATAAAACAAATTATGTGTTAGGTGAATTTACAATTTAATAAACGTTCTGTTGAATATTTTGAAGCTGCAGCCCGCCCCCGCCCCCGCCCCCAGTCAGATTTGTTTCAAAATACTCATCAGCTTACATAGATGCAAAGTTACCGTGACATTTATATTCTTGGAATAATAGGTTTAAAAGTTTCACATCGATCCCAACATCATGCAACATGAGAAAATGAAGAATTCCAGTTTATCCATCAATCATATGATGTCATAATCGACTGTGATGTGTAGGATGATGTCCTAATCAAGTACACCATGAATGATGTAGATAAGCTCATCACGAATGCTTACTTGGTGACTGACTAAGCGTTGGTACAAGTACGAATTATATCTCTTTCCTATTTTGAAACTAATTTGACGGGGCAACGGCACCCAGTCAAATAAGTGACTCTGCCATAGGCAGCAACGGCACCCAGTCAAATTAGTTTCAAAATATTCAACCGCTTGCCTGTATAGTTTTGAGGAAATTGATAGGTAGCGAATTCGGGGATCGATCAATCGCAACACAGGCAAAGTGTGGGTGGAGCTTAGATAGAGATGGGTGGAGCATAACTAAAACTGAATTCCTCCATATTGGCGGAGTTTAGGTAGTAATGAGCACAGGGGCCTAGCGAGAAATAGATTGTTCAATTCACCAATACTGGTAGTTTGTGAGCTGCCAATGAAACTTTCCAGTATATGCTAAGCCCTGCCTATCTTTATCTAAGCTCCACCCATACCTCGCTCGTGTTGAGATCAATCGATCAATCCCTGAACTCCCTGACTCCTGTAAGCTGTTGGATATTTTGAAGCTAATTTAACTGGGTGTTGTTGCTGCCTATGGCAGCAACAGTGCCCAGTCAAATTAGTTTCAAAATATTCAACAGCATGTTTATTAAATAGTAGAGACCGTAACATACAATTCGTACAACATGTCAGACTATTAAGAGTTAAAGACGGGCCAAATAGAATCATTTATGATGTAATGATTGTTATCCTACACTCCGCTTAGCTGATTATGACGTCAAATGATCGATAGATACTCTGAAAATGTGAATTGCCACTGGGTCGAGTGTGAGACTTGATAGGTTTAACTAGTAAAGTAAATAATATATGTACCTAGAAAATATGGTATTATCTGACGTCATGTCAATGGTGACATTGCGCAGTAGACACAGATATACCTGATTGTGAACTACCTTTGTAAGAAAATGTTTATTTTGAAAAGATCATGTTTCTCAGCAATATTACTGCATCGGGTAAAATGGAAAATCAGACTAAATTATTTAGTAAAGCTCAATCATGTACTCCAGAACTGAGAAAAAGAGTTTATGCAAACGTGTCAATTGAAATCTTGAGGTCATCAGGACTAGAGATTAACTTTTTTTAGCCCTTTATCACTCATATCATCTAAAAACGGCTTCAGCCATTGTCTTGAGAAATGGCCATTTGCAGACGGAAAAAAGACAGAGCCAGTCTTTCCAGTGGTAAATTTTCAAAAATAATCTCTTGGTCTGCAAATGGACATTTTCTATGAGAAAATTTAAATTTTCTTGAATAAATTCGTACGGGTCGGTACACCAGAAAATTTACAGATTCCTGGAACTTTGAACTGGTCCGTATTGTCATAACTGTAGTACTGCACAGAATATAAAATTATTCATTTGGCATGCAAATGGATATTTCTCAAGAACCCACTGTAAAGGCTGTTTAACATTGGTCGCCTTGACCACTAAAGGGTTTATCCATTATGACATACACACAATGATTAAATTAAATTTTGATTAGCCAGTAAATTCCCATGGTATTATCAGGTTCTATGTTGTCAATTTATTATAAGCATATTGCATCAGGCCTGACCTGGTGTGCCTCATGAGCAAGGCATGTTTGTTTACCTGTCTGGCTGCTGAATTCCTGCAGACTACATTTTCCATGGGTTTTTCCATAATTTCAATGGGCAATAACTCTGGAACTGTTGAATATTTTGGAAACAATTAGATTGAAAGTTGTTGGTGACTAAGCCACCAACAACTTTCAGTCAAATTGTTTTCAAAATATTCAACAGTTCCAGAGTTATTGCCCATTGAAATTATTATTAGGTAGCTTGCAGCAGTCAGACAGTTAATGATAAAGCCAAGTATAACTGTTACTAAGCAACAACCTTTCAATAAAATGTCAACCAATTGCTTGATGAAGTAGAGCATAAATCCTGTTTGAATTGTGTCATAAAACTACTGCAGTGAACCAGCCGGATCAGTTACTGTCCTAATGCAATTATCCGTTACTTATCCGTGTGCTTAAAAAGCCTGCGGATCACAAGATCAGTGGTTAATTTCTAACTCTGTGTCCAGGGATTCTCATAAGGGTCCTTTTGAGGGTACATACCCCCAAAATGCAACTTGGGACCCCCAAAAGTAGTGGTAGTGGGTCCTATGGGACCCCTGAAAATCTTGTATGATTATTAAATATTATTTGGTTGTAGTTTTTTAAACAAAAATACCCATAAAATTATAGCGTGGGACACCCATAATTCATAGCTGTGAGTCCATGGTGGCTTCAATTTTTAGCATGGATGAGAAAATCTGCATTGAACCCCAGATTTTCAGTCTAGGACCCCTGGATTTCAGTTTGGGACCACAACTTTTCAGAGTGAGGGGTCTCTGGGACCTTCAATATTTAGATACCATGAGAAACACTGCCTGTGTCATTGATCAAGGAGTGAATGTCATCCTCCCTAAAACGGGTTTTTTGTCCTGCCTGGCACTAAGCTGTTTTGGTACTGCCAGGTTCTTTGGTAATGCTTCTTTCTCATCATTAAAATTTTTAAATGTAGATCTAATTGTACATATTCAGACATGCTTTTAAACAGTTTTATAGATTTTAACCCTTTAACACTCAAGCTGGCCAAAAACGGCTCCTACAGTGATCTTGAGAAATGACAATTTACAGACCAAGAGAATATTTTTGAAATATTACCACTTGGTAAATGAGCCATTAAATGATAAATTTTCCAAAAATCTCCTGGTCTGCAAATGAACATTTTCTATAAGCTTCTCGAGCAAATTTGAGGGTTAACACCTTTAACACTCATATCAGCCAAAAACGGCTTCTGCCATGGTTCTTGAGAAGTGTCCATTTGCAGACCAAGAGCTCGATAACCGAGCCAGTCATTCCAGTAGTAAATTTTCAAAAACAGTCTTCTTTTGGTATCCAAATGGATATTTTCTTTGAGAAAATTTAAATTTTCTTGAACAAATGTGAGGGTTAAAACGTTAAAGCAGCTTTTAAAGTTTTGAGTTGAATCTTGCAATGACATAATATAAATCCCATGCTGGGAACAAGAGTCGGCCCTTTCTTCAGGAAAAATTTTAATTTTCTCATAGGAAATGTCCATTTGCAGAGCAAGATAAGACTATTTTTGAAAATTTACTACTGGAATGGATGGCTTGGTTATCGAGCCAGTCATTCCAGTCGTAAATTTTCTAAAACAGTCTTCTCTTGGTCTGCAAATGTGCATTTCTCAAGACCGGTGCTGAAGCTGTTTTTGGTGGATATGAGTGTTAAAGGGTTACATCAAATGTGAATGTAACAACATGTGTGTGACGGGAATGTCAGAGGTCTGTCTATTTTGATGATATTTAACCCTTTAACACTCATATCAGCCAAAAACGGCTTCTGCAGTGCTCATGAGAAATGTCCATTTGCTGACCAAAAGAAGACTATTTTTGAAAATTTACCACTAGAATGACTAGATCGATGATCATAAGCGTTATGTGATATTTTAACAGAGCCAGTCTTTCTAGTGGTAAATTTTCAAAAATAGTCTTCTTGGTCTGCAAATGGACATTTTCTGAGAAAATTTAAATTTTCTGGAATAAATTTGAGGGTTAAAGGATTAGTTAATCATGATCCATACGGATCTCTACACCAGAAAATTTACAGATTCCTGGAACTTTGGACTGATCCGTATTGTCATAACTGTAGTACTCCACAGAACATAAAATTAATCAAATGTTCTGAATTCTCCATTTACACCATACTTTTAGGATAATTAGCCATTTAATCATCAAGAAGTCATTTCCTTAAGTAATGTCCATTTGCATGGCAAGGGAATACTGTTTTTAACAATTTACAGTTGGAATGACTGGCTTGTTTATCAAGCAAGTCATTCCAGTGGTCAGTTTAAAAAAAAATAGTATTCTCTTAGCATGCAAATGGATATTTCTCAAGACCACTGTAAAGGCTATTTAACATTGGTTGGCTTGACCACTAAAGGGTTTAGCCATTATGACATACACATAGATGCTCAATGATTAAATTAAATTTTGATTACCCTGTAAATTCCTATGGTATTATCAGGTTCTATGTTGTTAATTTATTTATAAGCATATTGCATCAGCACTGTCCTGGTGTGCCTCATGAGCACGGCATGTTTGTTTAACTGTCTGGCTGCTGAATTTCTGCAAACTACATGTTCCATGGGTTTTAACTCTGGGTTTGCTGAATATTTTGGAAACAATTTAATTGAAAGTTGTTGGTGGCCTGCAAAGCGGGATCGAGACATAGGTATCACTTTTCTGGCGGCGGCGTAAACTTTTAAGTTAAGTTTATATCGCAACAATGCCTGATCCAATTGGAACCAAACTTGGGTACATGGTGATATACATTGAATGGAAGCAGCCCACTGGTAAAGCGGTCATGACGTCAAGGTTATGGGGTCAAAGGTCACAGTATAATCTTTGTTAATATTTTACGTTACGTTTTTGCGTTAAACAAAAGTTATTGTCTTATATCTCAGCAATGCCTGATCCAATTGGAGCCAAACTTGGATACATGGAGATATACATCGAACGGAAGCAGCACACTGATGCAGGCATCATGCATTCGCGGTTATGGGGTCAAAGGTCACGGTATAATCTTTGTTAATATTTTACGTTAAGTTTTTGCGTTTAGCAACTTTTCAGCTTATATTTCAAGATTGGTTAAGCCTATTGCAACTAAACTTGGATACCTGGTTACCTATAATGATAGGAAGCGGCATGATGATGTTGGGGTGACAAGGTCAAGGTCACTGTGACCTTGATACAGAACTCTGTTGTTTCAACATTAATGTTTTGCGTTTAGCAAAACTTCTCAGCTTGCATTTCAAGATTGGTTACGCCTATAGCAACTGAACTTGGATACATGGTTATCTATAATGTTAGGAAGCAGCATGATGATGTTGGGGGAACAAGGTCAAGGTCACTTTGAACTTGATACAGAACTCTGCTTTTTCAACATTAAGTTTTTGCGTTTAGCAAAACCTTTCAGCTTATATTTCAGGATTGGTTAAGCCTATTGCAACTAAACTTGGTTACCTGGTTACCCTATAATGATAGGATGTAGCATAATAACATTGAGGGCAGAAGGTTAAAGGTTAAGGTAACTGGGACAAATAGGAGACAGGCGAGACATTTAATTCCGCGGAATTCTTGTCTTGTAATGTACCGCTTTCTTCACCCATTTCATTCCATGCAGATGATAGTTATTACTTTACTGAACACTATTGCTAACATTTTGATGAATAATTTTTACACAATTTGGTTATCTTGGTTGTAGCTCATATATTTGAAATCATTTTAACTAATTTGTATGAATTTAAAGATGGCATGATTTCATAGAGATGAAACCCTGTTTCCAGGGAATGCAGAATGAAATAAGTTCAAGTGGCTTTGATTGAATAAAGGAGGTACACAGCTCACACAGGATAAAAAGGTTTAATTGGTCACTGGTCATGGAGAATGGAGTCAATTCAATAATGTATCAAAGTTTATAGCATTTATCAGATCTTTATTTTGTCAATTCAGAGTGTGATAATTTTTGAAAAATTATCACTGGAATTACTGGCTCAGTTATCTAGCTAGCCACTCCAGTGATAAATTTTCAAAAATAGTTGTCAGTTGGCCTGCCAATGAACATTTCTCAAACTCATTGCAGACAGTGTTTTGGTCGGCTTAGCTGTTAAAGGGTTAAGGACTAACTTGCTTATCACTAAATTATCAGTATCTCAAATTCTAAGTCTTCAAACCAAACATATAACTAAGTTGTTAAAATTTATTTTAATAGAAACTGTTGCAGCCTTAGGAGACAAAAGTATTCAGTCAAATAAATTGTAAATTATTTACTAGAACATCTAATAACAGCTGGCATAATAAATATCAACCTGAATATAGAATGAAATGTGGTAAATGGTATCATATAGATCATTTAGGATGAAATGCATTAAAGGCATATAAAGATCAGTGTATAATACAGATATTACATGTACATTTCATAGCCAACAATGTTCTGTAAATCTATGACAAATATGACTGGAATTGAGTTGGAATTTATCAATTCCAGTCAATTCAAATTATCAATTCCAATTCCAATTCCGGTGTCTTAAAATTTATCAATTCCAATTCCAATTCCGGGGTCCTCAGATTTATTAATTCCAATTCCGGAATTGAATTGGAATTGACTGATCAATTCCAATCGGAATTGACCCCGACCCTGTCGGTTATCGAGTCAGTCATTCCAGTCGTAAATTTTCAAAAACATTCTTCTCTTGCTCTGCAAATGTGCATTTCTCAAGACCGGTGCTGAATCTGTTTTTGGTGGATATGAGTGTTAAAGGGTTATGTCAAATGTGAAGGTAACAACATGTGTGTGACGGGAATGTCAGAGGTCTGTCTATTTTGATGATATTTAACCCTTTAACACTTCTTCTTCTTTTCGTTCGCTGATCATACCGCCAGTCCTGTAAGTGACTATCGACATGATCATAAGCGTTAAGTGCGTGGATCCATGGTTTATTAGAGCGCGCTGTGCGGCCTGGAACCTCTGTCTTCAGCACTCGAGGTTTCTGTCAGGGTTACCTCACCCTTACCTCCTTTAGTCGCCTCTTACGACACGCAGAGGATACGGAAGGTGTATTCTAAGCCCCACCTACAGGGCAGCCCTTTAACACTCATATCAGCCAAAAAACGGCTTCTGCAGTGCTCTTAAGAAATGTCCATTTGCTGATCAAAAGAAGACTATTTTGAAAATTTACCACGAATGACTGGCGCAATGACCGAGCCAGTCATTCCAGTGGTAAATTTTCAAAAATAGTCTTCTTGGTCTGCAAATGGGCATTTCTATGAGAAAATTGAAATTTTCTTGAAAAAATTTGACGGTTGAAGGGACAGTATCAGTGGCAGTGTATTCCAGGAATACCTGATATTGAGGCCTATTTTCAAGCGCTGAGTCATCTCTTAACAGTAGACATGGTAGATAATCAATATTGTAATAACTGAATCCGACCAGTTAGAATTGATAAAAAGTAAACTAGGACTCGGGTAATGACTGACTAGTTACTCATAAGAAGTAGCCATGGAGGGGGCGTGGATGGAGGGTCATTGGGGAGTAAAAATCAGCAGTGAGATGTCTGGACCACGAAAATAACTCTGACGGTTGTTTTTAATTATTGCTTAGCCTGAGCCATATTTCTATGAGCCCAAATTTTGCCCAGTAATCATACGATCCTATGATTAACTGTTTGGCTGATGCAAGGCAACAGACAATAACTTCAAGTGGCAATGACTTTGCACCTGATGAATATTTTGAAAGCAATTTGACTAGACGTTGTTGGTGGCTTTGCCACCAACAACTTTCAGTCAAATTATTTTCAAAATATTCAGCATATCCAGAGTTAAACCCCCAAGGAAAATGTAATCTGCAGAAATTCACTGGGCAGTAAGGACTATCTCAATATTATGATGTATTCGAAACTACTTTAGTGCACTAAGGCCAACTAACATTCATCTTGTTCTTCATGACGTTAACATGAAATCTGCCAAATATTTTTAATATAAATTAACTGAAAGTGGTTGATGCCTGAGGCTTTAATGATTTAGTCACATTATTTTCAAAACAATCAGTAAAATAAAAGAATTTCATGATGTAAATGTCATAAACATGTAAATAGAATGAAAACAGTTAATAAAATAGTCATAAAAAGTTGTTTGTCCTTTCTTGTTGGCTAAATGCCAGAAAATCAAACTAAATGCTTAGCTTACTGAATAATTATGACCTGGTTATCGATTTTGAAAATGGCATTGTTAAAAGCTGTGATCATTCTTTACACTGAGATAGGAAAGTCATTTAGCTTTATGTTTGTTTGGGTATGCATGTCTGTGGGAGTGGGGCTGGGGGGTAAATAACTGGCCTTTCAGAACTAAAGTGTTTACTCGTTATGAACACTTATAAGTTGTTATTACACCACAAAAACATCCATTACCGTTCAATCACTACTTGCTAAATCAATTATTTGCATTTTGCTACCACAATAAGATTTTTATGGCTGCATACCCACCTCCCCATGCCTTTTCCTATTCCTAGGGACTCTCTACCAGGCTTCTGGTTGAGTCCCCTCTCCAGCCCATCATCAAGTATAGACTGGCACCAGTCTATACTCGCCTCATAGTGACGCTTGTCGCTATGCGCGCTCGCGCATGCGCATTAGAGCCTGAATAGGAAATAGATTCACTTTTCAATTATTCTGCAAACAGAATAGTTGGCCAAAATATTTGAAAATAAATTTTGTGTTTTGCGCTGTGATAGCTATACCTGTGTCTTTATATTAAGGATATATCATGCCTAATGTGAAGTCAATCCTCCCTAAGTTACGTCTAAGGAAGTATAATTGTGTTTGTATGGTATACTTATAGACGAATTTGAGATATTACCGGTTTTCGTGAAGATCGTGTTAGTTCGTGGTATCTTGATTGTTATGCCTATCCTAAATCATCATCATCATTAATAATGTCCAGTCCAGTAATGAAGTTATTTCTAGTGCATTATAAGGATTATCTTAAAATCCCTTGAAAGTTTCTGGTAAGGAAATTTGAATTTTCCCGCCGTTAGAACTGAGTTGAGGGTGTCTGTTGTTTGAGAGGTTTGAGCGGTATGCTTCATTGTTACGTTTTTTCGTTTGTAAAGGAGTCAGCGAAATCAGATAGGACTAAATGTACGTCGGCGAAATGTGATCGTCATCACGCCATTGAGTTCGCCGGCCACGTTTGCGTGAAGTGTATGACCTGTACAACCACTGCTATGTGTGGGATATGTAAAGGGTGGCCGATTTCGGTTGCGAAATTGTACTTTAAAGATTTGTCGAAACAAACGCTGCCCTCTGGTCGTCCTTCCCCTTCCTCCGTTGCTAGCAAGACAAGGGCGGTGTCCTTTGCTTCAACCTCTGTTCCGTTATCGGTAGCAACAGAGGGGGGGAATTCATCGGGAAATTCGGATGCCGTGATGGCGCTCTTTGCTAGGTTTGAGTCGTTCGCCACCGTTTTGTCGAAATCACTTGATGAAAGGATCTCTTCTGCAATAAAAGAGGCAAAAAAGCAGGAGAGCTCGTCAAGCTCCGAGGATAGCCCGAAGGCTAGCGGGCGTTCACGCAAATGGGGGAAGCCGGTCCCCCTGACCTCTAGACAGGTGATGGAATCGCCGAAAAAGCAGAGGACAAGAGCATCTAAGCTCTTGAAGGTGTGCTCGGAGGGTGCACCACAGAAAATCCACGTTAGACTTGAAGGTGACGGGCATAACCTTCAAGCCGTGGTGGCGTCGGCTGAAACCGGCGTCCACAGAAAATCCACGTTAGACTAGAAGGTGACGGGCATAACCTTCAAGCCGTGGTGGCGTCGGCGGAAGCTGGCGTCCATAAGGCTAGTACTTATGAAAATGCCAATGTAACGGTGGTTCCGGTGGTTAAAGTAGTCTCGAAAGCGCCCATTGCTGAGAGGTCGTTACCTAGTCTTGCTAGTTCCGGTTCCGGTGTGGTAGACTCGAGTCATTTGGACTTGGGTTTACTTCCGTTTTACGATTCTTAGTCTTTTCCGGCCGGACTTCCGGTTTAGCGAGACATCCGGGTCGTCAAGATCCGGTTCCGGCTTCAGTAGCTTCCGTTTCCGGAAGGACTTCCGGTTTGGGTGGTGGTCCGGGTCGGCAAGATCTGGTTACCACTTCCGTTTCAGTAACTTCCGGTCTGTCTTCCGGTTATGTAGGACATCCGGGTCCTAGAGGTCTAGTGTCTACTTCCGTTTCCGGATCTTTTAGCACTTCCGGCCATTCTGGATATCCGGAGTCTGAGGACTCTTTTTATTTCCGAATTCCGGTAGAGGCGTTTCCGGTTCCGGGGTGGACACTAGTCAGTTTACTTCCGCTTCCGGTATTAGAAGTGTACTTCCGGCTCGGTCAGACCTGGATGTAATTCCGATTTCCGTTTCCGGTGGGGAGTCAGCTTCCGGTTTAACGAGAGAACAAGATTCGTTAGGCCCAGTTAGATTCGGGGATGTTAGGAACTTTGATTCTGGTCCAGTAAATTCGCAAAGGTTTTCACAGGATTCGGCAGATTCTATTTATGATTCTTTCCTTCCTCCAAGGCTCATTGATATGGAGTTATCTTCTCATGCGAATTCTTCTTTTCGTGAGGCTGTGGTTAATCCAGTTTTTCTAGATAGTCTCCCGTTCCTCTTGTCTATCGTCGAAAGACTTCTCCTCTTCCCAGGTTTCTAACTCTTCTCTGTCTAAGTCTTCCATTCCTCCTCCTCCGGGATTTGCTCGTCTTCATTCTACTCTTCATTCTTCTTCCTCTCAGGATCAGTGTGATCAGGATTTAGTTTCTGCTCAATCAGTTTCGTCTCCTCCTTCCTCTCTGGAGTCGTCTCCATCGTTTGATCATATTGATCCGATTGTTTCGGTGGTTCTGTCCCCTGAGCTCGAATTTCAAATTGTTGATTCAGGGTTAGATTTTTCTCTGTTTTCAGTGGTTAGAGATTCTTCATTAGATCGTTCGTTTGTGTCTGCTCGTTTGTCTATTCTTTCTAGATTTTCGGCCTTAGTGGTTCGTCCGTCTTCATCGGCTAGTCAGGAGGTGGGTAGAGATTCCGTGTCCAGGCATGCTTCCTCTTTTCATGATTCGGTCAGTAGGCCTTCCTCTCCTGTGTTTTCGAGGGCAGGTGATTCTTTGGTCTCAGGAGACTCTTCAATTCTTATAGCTTCTTATTCTCCTCCTCCTCTTCTGTCTTCTATTTCTTGTGCTCCAAGGTCAGTCAGGGCCAGGGATCTGAAGAGATTTTGCCCAGTTAGGGCCTCTTCGGAAGACTGGTCCATGGCTCACAGTTGGATTGCTTCTTCGCTTTCTCTTTCTCTTAAGGAGGAATTCGCTGTGGATCCTCCTTCTTTCGGATCCGCTCTTTCTTTTGCTGATCCTTCTTCATCTTCGCCTCAGGTGCCTCCTGTTGACAATTTAGTGGTAGATATGTTAGATTTTTTCGTTACTGACTCGGTTAGCTCCGATTTTTCTCTGGTTTCCAAGTATGGCTCGCCGGTTCAGATCCCAAGGAGGATTTTTTAAAGGTAGCTTCTGCTCAGTCTCTGTCTGGTCCTGCTTGGGAGGTTTTAGCATCTCAGCTGAAAGGGTTTCTAAGTCGGATTTTTCCTCGGATCTGTTTAAATGGGAGTCAGTTTGTAGGTCTCAGATTAAATTGTCTAATTATCTTGCTATGCTGTCGGAGGCCGTTCTTAAGGCGGAAGAAAGAGGTGAACAAGTTCTGGTGGCAGTCTTTCGTTCTTTGGCTGATTTGTCCCGGGGTTCTCTTAATTCTGTTTGTAAGTCGTTAGGATTTATTACTTCCAACCGTCGGTCTAGAAAGCTTTCTGAGGTTAGGATTTCTGAGTTGTTGAAACAGAATCTTGTGGTTGCGTCTCCTTTCGGGACTGATCTATTTGGAGAGTCAGCTCCTAGTTTAATTAGGGCGGAATCTGAGCGCTTGAAGGCCTCTAGGGAGCTTCAGGCTCAGGTTTCGTGGTCCAATTCTTCCGGTAAAAGAGATGTTTCTTCGGTTAAAGCCCTAATTCTTCTCCGAGAAGAAAGAGTCTCAAACCTGATCAGTTTGGAGCTTATCCTTCTAGGGTCGTTCTTAACTCGAATTTGTCCTCATCTGATCAGCGGGATCGATCTTTGGCTCCATTTCCTCCCATCGTTCGAGGTCAGTAGGGAGGCAGTCTCCTTCGTCTTGGGCGAGGAGAGGTCAGACTCCTTCTCGCCGTGCTTCTAGATCCAGAGGACGTTTTTCTTCTAGAGGTGTGCAGGGGAAGAGAGTTTGAAGGTTTGGACAGTTCCCGGGTAGTTCCAAATCTCTCTTATTTATCCTATTTCCTTCCCTTCTTCCTCCCCCTTTGGAGCAAGCAGTCCAGTGCTGTGTTCCCAACGTGCCAGTAGGAGGGCGCCTTTCTCTGTTTTGGGAGAAATGGCAAGCCCTCATTCAGGACTACTGGCTAGTATCCCAGATACGTTGGGGTTATGCTCCGTCATGGATCCGTCATCCTCCTCTTCTTTCCTTTTGCCCAGTGTGGACTCCAGTTCCCTCCAATCCGGAGAAACGGAGGGCTTTGGAAGAGGAGTTGGAAGCCATGATTGTAAAGAGGGCTATCGAGGAAGTTTCCAGTTGGGGAGTAGACCCCCGGGCTACTACTCGACCATCTTTTTAGTACCAAAGAAGTCAGGAGGTTGGCGTCCAATCATAAACATGAAGAAGTTAATTCAGAACATTCTCACCCCAAAGTTCAAGATGGAGACAGTTTCCCAGATTACTGCCAGTCTGGATCAGGGAATGTGGACGTCTATCATAGATTTAAAGGATGCTTACTTCCATGTGCTTATTCATGCTGTATTCAGAAAGTTCCTGAGGCTTGTCTACAAGGACCGGGTGTGGCAGTTTCGCGCCATGCCCTTCGGCCTGACCACGGCTCCCTTCCTTTTTACCCGTATAGTTTTAGCCGTGGCAGGAATTTTACACCGTCGTTCTATCCATCTTCATGTTTATATAGACGATTGGTTGGTAAAAGCAAGGTCTTCCTCAATTCTCGAAGGTATTCTTCCAGAGGTTTGCAGTCTGGCTTGCAATCTAAGGTGGATTTTGAATCTAGAGAAATCAAGCCTAGTTCCGTCGCAAATCTTTACTCATCTAGGCGTTTCTTTCAATCTGGCCAGGGGTTTAGTCTTTCCCTCGGAGCCAAGGATAGAGGCTTTATCGGTGGCCATGGAAATTCTTGCTTCCTCGCCTTGGGTAAGAGCAAGATTCCTCTTAAGAGTGATAGGTCAGCGTAGAGAAGGTGGTTCCTTGGTCGGCCATGATGAGAAGGCCCTTTCAGATGTATTTGATGTCCCTTTGGAAACAGTCAGTCCATTCTATCTGCCATCAGATTCCCATCAGAGAACATTTGATCCCTCATCTAGATTTCTGGAAAGACCGTTCTCTGCTACTGATGGGTGTTCCTCTGGTAAATTCCCCTCCTCAAGCAATTATTTTCTCAGATGCTTCTCAGGAGGGTTGGGGAGCGGTCTGGGACTACCTGTCAGTTTCCGGCCTTTGGTCCATGGAGGAGTCGTCAGCCCACGTTCTGGAGTTGTGGGCTGTCAAGAAGGCTCTCCTTCCTTGGTCAGATCTGGTGATAGGCCTCAAAGTGTCAATTCGGTCAGACAATTCGACAGTAGTAGCTTATATCAACAGGCAGGGAGGTACAAGGTCTTCTCTCCTTTGTCTAGAAGTATGGAATCTGCTCTTGTGGTGCCGCAAGAGGCAGATTTTTTCTAGTGTCATCTCATGTCCCAGGCAGTCTGAATTTTCTGGCGGATCAACTGTCACGTCCCAGCAAGTTCGCCCACACAGAGTGGCAGTTAAAGAAGTCGGTTGTCAGAGCGATTTTCAATCTCATGGATCGTCCTCTAGTAGATCTGTTCATGTCCTCTCTGAATGCCCAGATCTCCTCTTACATGTCTCCTTTTCCGGACAGTCAGGCCTGGCGGTAGATACCCTGTCTCAGTCCTGGACAGGGATGTTCGCTTATGCCTTCCCTCCTACTATTCTGATTCCGTTGGTGTTGAAGAAGGTCAAGGACCAAGTTTGCGAGATTCTTCTGATAGCTCCCTTTTGGCCCAAGAGGATTTGGTTTGTGGACCTTCTGGATCGTCTGGTAGACTTTCCTCGTCTCCTTCCAGTATCCCAGGACCTTCTATCTCAAGTAAGAGGTCGGTGTGTACATCCAAGTCCAGGAATCTTCAATCTATGCGTTTGGAGAATCTCGAGTCTGAAAGCTTCCAGGATAAGGTTTCTAAAAGATCTCAGGAAATTATTGATTCGGCCAGAAGGGAATCGACCTGTAGAGTTTACAAGGGTTGTCTTAAAATTTTCGCTTGCATCTTCCCTGCCTTGTCTTCTGAATGCCGAGGTTAAGGATACTAAGACTCTTAATAGCTTTATTAGCGGTCTAGGTAATATTCGTCCTCCGTCTGCTAAGCCTTTACCTTCCTGGAATCTGGCTTTGGTTCTTCAAGTCTTGGCAGGTCGCCATTTTGAACCTATATCGTCTATCAGTCTTAAGCTTTTAACTCTTAAAGCGGGTTTTCTTGTGGCTGCTGCATCTGCTAGAAGACATTCAGAGATTCATGCTCTTTCTGCGGAAAAGGATAGATTTATAGTGTCAGGTGACGGTTTGGTTTTATATCCGAGAAGGGATTTTCTATCTAAAACCCAGTCTAACCGTTTTCCTGCTAGTCCTATTATTTTTAAATCTTTGTCGTCTTTTTCACCTTCTGACAGACTTTGGTGTTCGGTTAGAGCGTTAAGAACTTATAAACAGCGAACCGATTTTAAAGAACAGATCCTTCCCATTTATGAGTTTCCTACGCGGAAGAATTATCTAAGCCAGTATCAAAGGCTACGATTGCCAGATGGCTTTGTGAGACGATTAAGCTTTGCTACGAAATAGCGTCTCCGGATCAAATTAATCTCGCTCAGTTTAGAGCCCACGATGTTAGGGGCATGTCTACTTCTTTCGCTCTTTTTGCCGGTTCATCATTAGATGAAGTCATGCAGGTGGCAGGATTGAAATCTGAGTCTACTTTTACCTCGTTTTATCTTAAAGACCAGAGTGCAGCAGCTTCATTGTTTCGTAATATTACGATTTTAACTAAAAAAAAAAAAAAAGCCGAAGACCATATGCCCAGCACTTTCCCACCATTTTCGTTAGGACTGTGCGTCTGTAAAAAAAGGGTGAGAGTCTTCTTTGGTTTTATTTAGTTCTTTAAGTTCTACTTATCCTTATTTGTTAAATCACGGTGTGATTGAGTTAAATGCACTATTATGTTATGTTATTAACATTGGGATAAGATTGGTTTGATTTTTATCCTGTGTTAATGATTCTCTAAATCTCCTCCCACCGTCTGGGGACATGGAGCACTGACCAAATCTACGGGTTTAGCAAGTAGTGATTGAACGGTAATGGATGTTTTTGTGGTGTAATAACAACACCCCACAGACCCCCCTTGCGGGTTGGTCTGTTGTTTTATTAACCACTATGAAAACATACTTACCGTTCATTCACTACGACCCGGCCTCAGCCACCCCGCGTGGTAAGATTTGAGAATCAGATTTGAAATATTTTGCACTTGAATTTAGAAAAGTGAATCTATTTCCTATTCAGGCTCTAATGCGCATGCGCGAGCGCGCATAGCGACAAGCGTCACTATGAGGCGAGTATAGACTGGTGCCAGTCTATACTTGATGATGGGCTGGAGAGGGGACTCAACCAGAAGCCTGGTTGAGGGTCCCTAGGAATAGGAAAAGGCATGGGGAGGTGGGTATGCAGGCATAAAAATCTTATTCTGGTAGCAAAATGCAAATAATTGATTTAGCAAGTAGTGATTGAACGGTAAGTATGTTTTCATAGTGGTTAATAAAACAACAGACCAACCCGCAAGGGTGGTCTGTGGGGTGTTCTAACTGATGTATAGTAACCTTTTTATCCTCAATTTATTCCAGAAAATTTCAATTTTTCTCAGAAAATGTCCATTTGCAGACCAAGAGAAGATTATCTTTGAAAATTTACCACTAGAATGACTGGCTCAGTTATCGAGCCAGTCATTCCAGTATTAAAGTTTCAAAAATAATTTTCTCTTGGTCTGCAAATGGACATATCTCAAGACCACCGAAGACGTTGTTTTTAGCTGGCGTGAGTGTTAAAAGGTTAACCCTTTCCCTCCTACAAACCAATTACAACAAATTTGACTATAATTATCATGTAAGTAATACTTGCTTGAATATATATCTTACAGATTCAGTCAAAGTTGTTTCAAGATATTCACCAGTTCTCCTATTTTAAAACAGCTTTGACTGAATCTGTAAGATGACTGAATCTGTAAGATAAATTCAACAGAGAATTTCTTGATACAGGATATTTGTAGTAAAATTTGCTGTATCTGGGTTGTATAGATAATATGTGTGACTAATTTCAGGGGACACAACTAACCGTTTCACTCCAGGGATTTTGAAATTCTGAAGCAGGCTTGAAATGGAGAATGGTGACCCATGAAATGCGTCAGAAAGATTTATCTAGAACGACTAAGTGCGCTCTGGTTCTCTCATTCTTTCCCCCTTCATGTGGTGCTCTTTCTCTCATTCCGTCACTCTTTCTTCCCCTCTAACCTCTTTAATGCCCCCACCCCCAATCACCACCCCACCCCTCCCCCACACCCCACTCGGCCCACCCGCTTCTTCGTACAGTGTGACACAATCTCTAGCGAATGCACGCACGCACGCACACACACACTGATCATACCACCTATTGTCACTAATGTCAGGGCAACATTGCATTATTGTGCCCTGTCTCTAAGTACATATTAATAAAAGATTTTATGGAATTTAGTTTTTCTGGTTTCGATAAGCTGGCCCAGATAACTGACATTTGTAAACTAGACATGCTTGGGATGTTGCACTAATTCAGTGCACCATACACCACTATTTATATCTATAATTTGTCATGCTTTTAAAACTTATTTTTCTTTATATGCCAAGAATGTTGTTTTGCAGCCAGGTATCTATGTACTTGTTTGCATCGTCCACTCACCTTCATGTTTGTTAGCTTGTTTAACACTAACCCAGGAAGTTGTTTTAAAAAATTTCAAGTTTCTCATAGAAAATGTCCATGTGCAGATCAAGAGAAAACTATTTTTGAAAATTTTCCACTGGAATGACGGGCTCGGTTATCAAGCCAGGCATTCCAGTGGTAAATTTTCAAAAATATTCTGTTGGTCTGCAAATAGGCATTGCTCAAGACCACTTCAGAAGCCGTTTTTGGCCGATATGAGGGTTAACTGTTACCACTCTGATGTCAATATTCTATATTTTACTGTGTTAATAGCAAAGAAACTGGTGTACATTTTTCAACAATTTTGGTGGACGATGTTGCTGTCTACGACAGCACCATCTTCCCCCAAATTTGTTGAAAAATGTACACGAGTTCATTTTTTAAATTTAATTTGAATTTTTACATCAGATTGGTATGGGTTAAAAGGTTAGTGGTAAGAATTGGTCAGGAGAGTCTAAATTCTTGCTTATTGATTGTCCATTTGGAGGCCAAGAGAAGAAACATGTAAACTTTGAAAATTTAGCACTGAATTGCCTGGCTCGATAACCCAGCCAGTCATTCCAGTGGTAAATTTTAAAAAATAGTCTTGTTCTGCAAATGGACATTTGCTATGAGAATATTTTCTTGAATAAATGTGAGGGTTAAAAGGGTTAATCGTCTAACTGTGCAAGCCTAGAATGAGGGCCTCAGCTACTCAGTATGTTTTATTTCATCATGCCATTACATCATTATTCAATGTTTTTCCTGATTTCGGCCTGCAAATGAACATTCCTCTAGGCTACCCCAGCTGAAGTTACTGCAAGCTAAAAAATTAACCCTTTAATGGCCAAAATTGTTCTTTGTAGACTTCTTGATGGATGTCCAAGCGATAAAAAAGCCAGTGATAAATTTTCAAAAATAATCTTTTCTTGGACTGCAAATAGGCATTCACTCAAGGAAATCTTTATATTTTTTTGTTCAAAACATGGTCATTAACTGAAAAAGTACATTCTTTACGGTATAAAACTTAATCTGTTGAATATTTTGAAATTAATTTGACCGAAAGCTGTTGTGGCTGCCTTAACAGCTTCCATTCTAGTCAAATGAATTTCAAAATATGGAACATTTTTACTGTATCGTTGCCTTGAAAATGAGATATGGGGGAATTCATCAGTGAAATGGTTAAAAGTTTAAACGGTTATGCATGATTATAATGACAAAAATTTCTGAAGTCACCTGCGTGTCTGGGTCTGCATTGATCCACACAATGATGAGATTACTGGAAATTATCTGCTGATCTTAGTGCGCATTCATGTTGTTATTACACTTTCATCCACAAGATCTATGTATCTCAATGCCATCAGCTATGCTAACAAGTTGTTGAATATTATGAGGTCACCTGGGCTGAAAGGCCAAGTGAGCTTGTGCCATGGAGACCATCCATCCGTCCATCCATCAACTTTTGCTTTAAAATACTACTACCATACTCAAATTAATTGCTTAACCGGTTTCAACCATAGTTGTTTCTCCGTTTAAAACAAGATTGATAGAATCTTGGTGGCTGCAGACATCCAGTCAAATTAGTTACGTATGTGGTGTGGGTGGGGATTAGATGGAGATGGGCGGGGCATGGCTAAAAGTGTAACGGTCGACTAACTGATTAGCTAAGAGACATGGTGCTTTACTCAGCTACTACACCCAGCTAAAAATGATGAAAGTTCAAGGAATAGTCCTCATTAACCATAGACTTAAACTCAACGAGAGTTGGGATGTGACATGTGCTGACACGGTCATGTATAGCATATTTACCAGCAGGTTTACTTTTAACCCTTTAACACTCATATCAGCCCAAAACAGCTTCTGCAGTGGTCTTGAGAAATGTCCATTTACAGACCAAGAGCAGACTATTTTTGAAAATTTATCACTGGAATGACTGGCTCGATAACCGAGCCAGTCATTCCAGTGATAAATTTTCGAAAATAGTCTTCTCTCAGTCTAAAAATCGACATTTTCTATGAGAAAATTGAAATTTTGTGTGGGAAAAATTTGAGTGTTAAAGGGTTAATGATCAAAATTTGTTAAGCAAATCTACATTTTTGCTTAGTAAATGACCAAAAGACAATTTACCACTGGAATCACTGGCTCGCTTATCAAGCCAGTTATTTTAGTAATAAATTTTCAAAAATAGGCTTCTCTTCACCTGAAAATTGACATTTCTCAAGGCCACTGTAAAGGTCATTTTTTGACCGGATTGGCCATTAAACAGTTGATGTATATGTAGTTGTGCAGAATATAGTTGTGTTGTGCATGCACGCAACCACACACATTGGCAATCATGAATGTTAGACAATTTTTGAAAATTTAGCACTGGAATGACTGTCTCGATAATCAAGCCAAAAATATATAATCTCTTGGGCTGCAAATGAGCATTTTCTCAAAGAAAATTTAACAACTTTTGGGCTTGCGGGGTTAATGTAACTTTGCTAAATCAGCCCAAACTAACGCAGCCAAATAGATATACCAGTTGTAATGTACTTGGTAATCAAGCCAGTTATGCCAGTGATAAATTTTCAAAAATATTTAGTCTTCTCTCGGGCTGCATATGGGCATTTTCTCAAAGAAAATTTAACAAATTTTGGGCTTGCAGGGTTAATGTAACTGTTTGCTAAAATCAGCACAAACTAAAGCAGCCAAATATATATACCAGTTGTAATGTACTTGGAGATGTGTATATATATATATATATATATATATATATATATATATATATATATATATATATATATATATGTGACTTTAACACTCTAATGTAATCAAGGCCCCCCCCCCCAAAACCATCCTTTGCAGTGCTTTTCTGCAATGTCCATTTGCAGGCCCAGAGAAGACTATCTTTGTGAATTTACCACTGGTATGCCAGTTACCGAGCCAGTCCTTCTAGTGGTCAATTTTCACAAAAAGCTTTAATCTTCTCTTGGCCTGCAAATGGGAAATCCTTAGGCAAAGGTCTTAATTTGTTTCACAAATCTTGATTAGTAAAGGGTTAGTTCGCTATGAATTGTGGGCCATGTAACTGTACATGCCAGGTACGGCCTGACACAGTGTCAAGTCCTGTAACATCAGCCGTCCCTGTTCACCTAATTCGAAAATTATTACGTCTGCATGCAGCTGTAGTTTATCAAACTATCATTGTGAATCTATTTTGTATAAATGACATGCATTGTATCTGAGAAAGCAATTTTGGAGAATAATTTAACATGCCTATCACCTGATGTCTCATGACTTATAGCTGGGTGAGTGTCTCGCCTAATAACGATATGCATTATTTAGGTCAAATCTGAGCCTCTGATCAAAGATTTGAATACCTTTTCATCCAGAACTTTTAGAAATTCAATTTTACGCGGGCTAATTACTTGCTAAACACTGAATACGAATTTAACGGGAGCTCATTCCTACCGTAAATAACAACAACTTTCAGCCAAATGTTTTTTCAGGACATTTTCTTTTCAAACTTATCAATGGGATATGAGCTGTAGCTTGGTGCAAATCTATAAATATATTTTGCGGATAATTTGATTGAGATTTGTTGTGCCTCAGGCTAATCAACCAAGTTGACCCCTTAATGATCAAGCCTGTCAAAACTGACCTTTGCAGTGATCTTGAGGAATGTCCATTTGCAGACCAAAAGAAGACTACTAGTGACAATTTACAATTGGAATGACTGGCTCGATAACCGAGCCAGCCATTCCAGTGGTAAAGTTTCGAAAATAGCCTTCTTGGTTTACAAATGGACAATCAATAAGAAAATATTTAGATTTTCCTGACCATAAAAGCTGGGTAACCCTATCAGTATAGTTGTAGGTCGACATAACATTATTCTGATCTTAGATAGCTGCTCCCATGAAGACGTTGCGGGCTTAGTATAATAGACAGGATGGCTGACCTGATTTAGGTTTTCTTATCACTCGTGATATATATTTTCTAACTTGTGACAAAGTAATAGAGATCTCACAGTGTATTCATTATATATGGTACGAAACTGTACATCTTTTAACCCTCTAAACCCTTGAACTTATTCAAGAAAATTTAAGTTGTCTCATTGAAAATGCCCATTTGCAGACCAAGAGAAGAGTATTTTTGAAAATTTACCACTGGAATAACTGGCTCGGTTATCGAGCCAGTTATTCCAGTGGTAAATTTTCAAAAGTACTCTTATCTTGGTCTGCAAATGGACATTTCTCATGACCACTGCAGAAGACATTTTTGGCTGATATGAATGTTAAAGGGGTAATAAAAATAATAAAATTATCCAAATACGCAAAGCTGAGCACTGACTGATTCAGCCATCATGATCAAGTTTTTAGTTAACTCTGCAGGTCAAGCCGGCCAAAACTGGCCTCTACAATGGTCTTGCGGAATGTCCATTTCCAGGCCCGAAGAGAAGACTATTTTTTAGAATTAACCACTGGGATGCCTGGGTCGATAAAGTAGGCAATCATCGAAAAATTTTCGATTATAGTCCTTCCTCTCTTTGCGTGCAAATGGACATTCGATAAATAATTATTTTGTTTTTCTTGACCATTTGGCATTAACTTAACGCTTTCATCCCAGAAATCCCAATTTCTCACTTACAAAGCAATGATACAAGGAATCCTGAATGTTCTGAAAATAATTTGATAAGAAGTCAACCGACAGACAGACCTATATATCATTGAAAGTTGCAACCAAATATGTTGTGTCTGGGCTGCAGTGTTGAAAGGGTTGTTGTCATATTGTGACTCAATACTTTGCACACTAGCTACTATAGCCATAGAATTCGTATAATATAGTAAGATTTCTATGACTGTACAATTGACAGTTTACAGTCAAATTAGCTATAACCATTTAATGGTCAGGTCACCAAAAAACGGCCTCTGCAGTGGTATTAAGGAATATCAATTTGCATGCCAAGAGAAGGCTATTTAAAAAAATTTACCACTGGATGACTGGCTCAATAACCGAGCTAATCATTCCAGTGCTAAATTTAAAAAAATAGTCTTCTTGGCCTGCAAACTGACAATGACTAAGAAAAACTTACTTTTCTTGTCCAAACTTCAACATTAAAGAGTTAATATATGTTATATGCTTAAAGCTGAGTAACCAAACTAAATGATTCATTATTAACCAAATCCTTTTTATAGGGATTGAGAAATGTTAGTCAAGTCTTGTTTATTGTATCACTACCCGAACCCTTCTACCCATGATTTTACCCTCTTGTAGACAAAATAAATCAACATACGAGCTCAAAAGTCTCACCTTGAACATGATAGAAAAAAAGTACCCACATGAAAAGTAGACCGGAGTATATGTACACAGACAGATCCACAAAGATGCAGTGAAAGATGGTGGAGACTGGACAGGGTTTTCTCATTCAATGGAATGAAGAAGATCAGTTCCAAGCATCACTTCCAACAGGTCTCTGTTCTACAAACTATGGCATTTTTAACAACAATGCTCACGCAAAGAACCCTGTCATTAGCCATCTTAGATGAAGATTATCATTCAACAGGACCAATGGATACACGTCTTCACTGAGAGATCTGCATCGGAAGCAGTTACAAATGGAACTGGTGGTGGTTGTGTGTCCTTCGTATCCATGTGGCCTGAAATTGGAAACTGCTATTTCAACAGGCGATATCGAGGCCGTTGAAGTATTAAGAACAGATCAAAGATCACATCATGGTACAAACATAGTCTTCCTCACTGGTGCCCCATGTATTGCAATTTACAAGCTCTCAACTCACAAAGCCCTGAACTCATTAGTCTGACAGTCAGTTTGCAGCTATTGTCACTCAATGCAAGCATCGTTAACCTCCAATGGATTCCATGTCATTGCAATATCTGGGGAAAAGAAAGAACTGAGTGTCTAACAAAAGAAGGGGCAACAAAAGAACAACATTATGCTAGCTGCACACTAAAAGAGGACAATTCCGTGCTCAATCGTGCACTAAGGAAAAATGCAGGGATGAGCATTCAAACCATGAATTGGCATCAAGCCATCATCAGCTGTCCAAAAGAGAAAAAGTAATAATCGTCCGCTTCGCCACAAAGCTTTGCCCCTGTGGTACCGGGCAATAAACAGTTGCACACATCTTACAGGATTGCTCACGATTGATTCTGCAGTGGCACAGCCACTGGCCAACAGCAACGTCCCCCAATGACAAGCTGTACAGGGACATAGAAAATCAGGCTAACACAGCAAGCTTCGTCCAGATGTGTAACTTTCAACTGTAATCAAAATGTGAATGCATGAACAAAAAAATTATGGAGCAGAGAGCCATGATCCAAAGGTAGAATCCATAGTCCTACACCATCAAGGGGCATATGGTTTCCAGAGAGATGCCAAGTAACTTCTGTGAAAACCAATAACACTGAGCTAGATGAACTAACATCATCACTACTCTGTCTCGCAGATGTAGCTAAAAAGGTAACACTAGAATGGATTCCTGGTCATTGTAATATCACTGGAAATGACATAGCTAATGAGCTAGCAAAGCAAGGTCGACGGATGGAACCAAAAACAATTACCAGGTCATCCATCTGCAAATAACGGCAAGATCAGCACCAGAATTCCCAAGCTCAATTAGCTCATCACTCGCTTGCTCATCTCTCCCGAATGAAACAGCTTATCATCTTCAAACTCCAAACAGGGCATAACAGACTATAAGCACATATTTACGAAACTGAAAGTTGGCAATCTGGACATCTCTCCATGTGGCTTTCAACCAGAAAAATTGCCCATATTCAGTGGGGACTGGAGATTCCACGGTCCTGCACGCTATATGAGCAATTTGCCATTCACATTTCAAACAAAATTCCAATAATCATTATATGACTTAAACCAGACCAAAGACTTCATCCCGCTAACCAGAATTTCAATTTGATGAAACTGGCCTGAGGGCCTCAGAAAATAAAAAGTAGAGCTACCGCAAATGGAAATTTATAGGCAATGCAATTTTATGGATAGTCGTTAGAATTTGATTTTTAGCTTGAGCTTTCACCTTTGTTTAGTTCATGTGTTATAAATATGGTATGAAGAATTTAGGATGAACAGGGTTAAGATATTTGTTTATGATGCAATATGAAGCCAATATTGGCAATCATGTTAGACGACACTGTGGTCACTGCTATGAATATTTTTAATGAATGAATATCCGCACTGTAAGGTAAACATTAACAGTCAAACCCTGCCTTGGTGATCAACGTGGTGGAAGTGGGGTGGGTGGTGAGGGGGGAAGTGCTATATGCATAAAGCGTACTTAAGTAGGAAAAAATACCTAAATTGGGCATAAGTAGAACACCTAAATCTATTCACCTACATTAGATGAATATTTAGTAGCCTCTTCGTGAACATAGTCGGGTCTTGTAAATAGGTGCGTGCACGTAAGTGGGTGCATAAGTTAGCCACTGTTCATGAATATGGACCCTGGTATTTGCGATCACCGGTCTTAACCTATACTACAACAACATGATACATGACAAAAATGATGAATCAGTTAGCTCAGACATAATATAGATCACACCATCATGAATGAATCATTATCTGGGTTCAGTAAGCAACTTTCCCGCCACTGCTCTCTTGTGACCATGTTTCCCCCCTTTTTGAAGCATGTACTTGCCCTACTACTAAGGCTTTGTAATCAGTTTGGAGTTATTCAGAGGCTAGCTTGGTGTGATGATTTTCTAATAAGGGGAATTCCAATTTTGATTTTATTTTCACGTCCTTGATTCAACTTATGCAGCTCAACGTGTGCCAACATTTTATAGGAAATCCCCTTCTTATATATATAGTCTCGAGGGGCTTTTCGTTGGCGCATAACCACCTACTAGCAGAACTCCGACTATGATAGCAGTAGCTGACATAACTGTCAGTCAAAACTATTGGACACGTAGCCATTTTGTCATTGAATCTGTAACCTGTCATAAGCAATCTGAAATTGTCACTGATTGTCCTAGAGCTAATTGTTTATGGGAACACGGTCACTGAATGTCTCCGATTATAGCAGATAATCGGTGACTGATTTGCCACAAATATTTTGTTATTTGATGCAGATTATCCATGACAATCTGAGGCAATCGACAATGTTTTTATCACCTGGAACATTATTGCCCTTTGTCTGTAATAAAATGCTATCCCATAATGCAATGCTCATATTATAAAATATGTATTAACGGTTAAGGATTTCATTATCCTTGCAGTGATATGGATATGTATGTATCCTGAGTTTTTTACTCATAACATGAAAATGACCCATAGCACTCACCCTAACTGGGTCTGACCCTGCAAAAAATTAATAAACATTGAAAATCTGTGTTTGTAAACAGTGTCTAAATTGAATTGATTCAATATTTTTAATTCACAAAAGATATTTATTCTGCCATACATAATTGCACAATCATGCTAGTTTCCAGAAATTTATGTCCACAGTCGATCTCCAAATTATTTGTAACCCCGACGTGCTCTAAGTTTGGAGACTAGAATGTCTCGCGGTATTCTCCGAAATGGTGAGATTTTGTGTTTATTATTCTATTACGTACATGTAGTATGCCGGCAATCAAACCTTACATCCTCTTCATGTCACTAAATAACAAAAATGTTGAATACTCTGTACCTAAAGCTGGAACAAAGGTGGCGACTAACCATTCTACAATATTCTCAAACCTGCAGATCAATCAGGACAGACTTAGTTTTAGTTTCTGGTTAAAACAAAAGTATGGATTGCAATTTGACTTGGGAAGCGGAAATTTACAATGAAATTTTCGTTTCCGTGTCAGGCCACAATCCGTAAGTTTGTATTAATCAGACAAACACTCTGGCGCGATAGTTTGATATTTCTAATGCGCGCGAAATATAAATAATTTCACATGTATTGTTGTCATCTGCTCTAGATGAATATGCCACCAAGAAATTGAAGCATATTGTGGGATTATCAGAATGGGTGATGTGTAATACGTCACCACTGTCTGTCAAAATCGCCCAGCAAAGATGGTCCATGTTTGACCATGTACTAAGGATGCCAGAAGACACACTAGCACAGAGAGCCTGTGAATTCGCTCTACTCAGAGCCAACAAATATAAAGCCAGGAGAGGATGTCATTGCATAAATCTGCTAAGCGTGCTACGAGATGACCTGAAGAAAGAAGGACTCGGTACACTCAAGTCAAGAATGGACCTGAGGAAGCTAAGGATTTTGTCTCAGGACAAGACACAGCGGGCAAAAGCGAAGAAGGACTGATTGCAGCTGTAGGATGTTTCTAAATAAAAAAATGGAAAATCCAAAACAATATCTGGAAATTCCTAAAACATTTTACAATGTGACAAAAATGGTAGGGCGAGGGTCTGCAATTGCTGATTGCTTTTATATCAAATAGACTAATATGCTTTTTAAACGGCTGCGTAAGCGGGGTCGTATTATGTGATGGCACTCTACGTCCATCCGTGCATGCATCTTGCCATCCATCTGTGTGTCCGTCCGTCTGTCTGATTTCTTGTCCGGAGCAGATCTCGAAGCGTTTTGAATCTACACTCACAGTTTTTTCCAGCAGATGTGTTAAGGATAGACAAAGTGCAATGATTTGGTTTCGGCAAAATCCGGCCATATTTGCCTGAGTTTTAACTATTTACTTTGCATATGTTGTGTGATAGGTACTACCTTTAATTTGAAGGCGACCATACATCTATCAAATGATGTCATATGACGTCATAATCAACTACATGAAGTGTAAGATGAGGTCATAATAATGACGTCATGAATGACTGGATATAGTCCATCTTTAATGCTTAATGGTCCTACATGTTGTAGGAATTGTATGGCTTTACCATTTAATAAGCATTCTGTTGAATATTTTGAAACTAATTTGACTGGCAGCAACAGCACCCAGTCAAATTAGTTTCAAAATATTTAACAGCTTGCTTGTATAGTTTTCTGGAAATTGATAGTCAGAGATCGATCGATCCCAACACGGAAAAGATGTGGGTGGAGCTTAGATAGATTTGGGCGGGGCATAGCTAAAACTGGAAAGGTCCATTGGTAGCTGTTCTGGATTTTATTTGAACATAAAATGTGATAGCAGCCAGTGATTGTCTGGGTTAATTTGCGACAATCGCAGCTAATGTGTACCGCACATTACAGATCTAATGAGAAGTGTCTGCTCAGGCTTTGCGGACCATCATGCAGACAAGTCTCTAAAAGCAGGCAGTCACAACCCTTTAATGGGCAAGATTTTTCACAAAAATTATAATTTTTTCTCAATTTATGTCCATCTGCTGGCCAAGATAAGAGAATTTTTGAAAATTTATCACTGGAATGACTGGCTCGATTATCGAACCAAGTCAATCCAGTGGTAAATTTTCAAAAATAGACTTATCTTCAACTGCAAATTAGACATTCCTTAAGACCACTGCTGAGGCTGGTTTTGGCCGACTTCACCATTAAAGGGTTAATACAAGTCACTTGAAATAATAATTGGGTTTTGAGCCAGAAAATGGTGGTTCCTTAAACCTTTAATGGTCAAAATTGGTCAAGAAAATTCTAATATCTACCTATTGAATGTCCATTTACAGGTCAAGAGAATACAAGTTTTATAACATGCCAAAAAATTTGGCGAGCTATTATGTAATGGCGCCATCCATCCGGGTGGGCAGGCTTGCGGGCGGTAGAGTGGTTTCCAGATGATAACTCCGTTACCATTTATCGGATCGCTTTGAAACTTCATGGAGTGGTTGGACTAGGTCTGGGGAAGAAAGCTATTCAAATTAACAATGATCTGAAATCCAGGATAGCCGCTAGCCACCGGTGGCCATCTTGAAAATTGGTTTCCGAATGATAACTCCGTTACCGTTTATCGGATCGCTTTGAAACTTCATAGAGTGATTGGACTAGGTCTGAGGAAGAAACCTATTGAAATCGACAATGATCCGAAATCCAAGATGGCCACTAGCCACTGGTGGCCATCTTGAAAATTGGTTTCCAGATGATAACTCCGTTATCGTTTATCGGATCGCTTTGAAACTTCATAGGGTGGTTGGACTAGGTGTGTAAAATACAGGTGCTCACTGGAAACAGTTGCTAACCAGTGAATTTAAATGGTAATTAAACCGGTTGAGCGATCATAAAGTTTGTGGTTTAATAAACAGGTGATTTAAGTTATCACTTCCGTAAAGATTCGCGTTACTTGTGGCAGACAACTTGTATTAATGGGCCACCTGAGTAACTGGCGAATTGAAAACCGGGTGAGTGATCACTAAATCAATCTTGTTATTCACCACACACGCACGCACGCACGCACGCACGCACGCTCGCACGCACACACACACACACACACACACATACACAGTGTCAATGAACCTTTCCATTTTTATACACTCACGCAAAGCGGGGGTCGTATTATATGATAGAGCTCGCCGTGTGTCTGTCAGCCCGTCTGTCTGATTTCTTATCCGGAGCAGATCTCGAAGAGTTTTGAACCTACACTAACAATCTTTTTTCAGCAGATGTGTTAGGGATAGACGATGTGTTATGATTTCGTTTCGGCAAGATCTGCCCATAATTGCCCGAGTTATCGTACCTGAAAAGCTAAAATTTTATTCTCCTGGCTATATCTCGTAGAGTTTTGAACCTACACTCACAATTTTTTTTCAGCAATTGTGTTATGGGTGGATAAAGTGTCATATCTGCCCTGTAGGTAGGGCTTAGAATACACCTTCCGTATCCTCTGCGTGTCGTAAGAGGCGACTAAAGGAGGTAAGGGTGAGGTAACCCTGACAGAAACCTTGAGTGCTGAAGACGGAGGTTCCAGGCCGCACGGCGCACTCTAATAAACCATGGATCCACGCACTTAACGCTTATGATCATGTCGATAGTCACTTACAGGACTGGCGGTATGATCAGCGAACGAAAAGAAGAAGTGTCATGATTTCATTTCAGCTAAATGCGCCCGTATGCGCCAGAGTTATCTCCCTTGAAATGCTAAAAAAATTCAAAATTTTCTTGTCCGGACCAGATCTCGAAGAGTGTTGAACCTACACTCTTTTTTTCAGCAGATGTGTTAGGGATAGACGAAGTGTCATGATTTCGTTTCGGCAAAATCGGCCCATATTTTCCAGAGTTTACTCCCTTGAAAAGCTAAGATTTGTCAAAATTTTCTTGCCCAAGCCATATCTCGAAGAGTTTTGAACCTACACTCCCAATTTTCTTTCACCAAATGTGTTAGCAATGGACGAAGTGTCATGATTTCGTTTCGACAAAATCCGCCATATATTCGCCAGAGTTATCTCCCTTGAAAAGCTCAAATTTGTCAAAACTTTCTTGTCCGGGCCAGATCTCGAAGTTTTGAACCTACACTCACAATTTTTTTTCTGGGGATGTGTTAGGGAGAGATGAAGTCAGCAAAATCCGCCCATATTCGCCAGAGTTATCTCCCTTGAAAAGCTCAAATTCCTCAAAATTTTCTTGTCCGGTCCAGATCTCGAAGACTTTTGAACCTACACTCACAATTTTTTTTCACCAAATGTTTTAGGGATAGACGAAGGATAGACGAAGTGTCATAATTTCATTTCGCCAAGCTCTGCCCATATTTGCCAGAATTATCATCCTTGAAAGATTCAAATTCATCAATATTGTCTTGTTGTAATTGTAATGATCAATGCAGCTGTGAAGACTTTCAAGATTTTTAGTGATGTCTTTGCCACGAAGTCCATATGTGTACCTAATAGAAGGCGCTCCCCCCCCCCCTCCCTTTCTCAGAGAATTATCAAAGACTAACTGTTCACATTTAGCATTCCTCAAACAAGTATGCCTGTGGGCATATGTTGAGTTTCACTAAAACTCTTGTTAGCTATGCCCCGCCCATCTAGCTAAGCTCCACCCACACCTCACTTGTATTGGGATCGATCAATCTCTGAACTCCCTAACTATCAATTTCCAGAAAACTATACAGGTAAACTGTTGCATATTTTGAAACTAATTTGAATGGGTGCTGTTATTGCCTATGGCAGCAACAGCACTCAGAGTCAAATTAGTTTCAAAATATTCAACAGCATGTTTATTAAATAGTAAAGACACAATTCGTACAATGTGTCGAACTATTAAGAGTTACAGATGGGCCTAATATGATGATTTATGACGTAATGATTATGACATCATCCTACACGCCATCATGTATGACATCAGATCATCAATGGATACTCTGGAAAGACAGTGAGTGACGTATGTGTCTCCTTTAACTGGTACCGTATACCCAGTGAAATGTGATATGACAGAGGCTTTAGTTCAGGGTAAATCTGATAGTTGAGGTGACCATAACCGTTTTATGGTCATATTTGGTCCAAAATTTTTTAGTATTTTCTTATTGAATGTCCATTTATAGACCAAGAGTGTACAATTATTGAAAATGTATTACTGGAATGACTGGCTCGGTTATCGAGCCTGTCATTTGAGTGGTAAATCTTCAAAAATTTTGTTCTCTTGGCCTGTAAATGGACATTCCACAGGACCATAGCAGAGGCCAGTTTGGGCCGGTATGACCATTAACCCTTTAACGCTCATATCAGCCAAAACGTCTTCTGCAGTAGTCTTAAATGTCCATTTGCAGACCAAGAGAAGACTATTTTTTTTAATTTACCACTGAAATGACTGGCTCGATAACTGAGCCAGTCATTCCAATGGTAAATCCTCAAAAATAGTCTTCTTGGTCTGCAAATGGACATTTTCTATAAGAAAATTTGAATTTTCTGGAACAAATTCAAGGGTTACATGGTTGAGCGTAGAGCCATACCTTGTCATACGGTGAATTAGAAGTTACGGTACACAATAATTTAGTCAAAACCGGAAGTCATGAAAATATCAAAGTCTACATTTGTACTTGTGTCCATGACCTGACATGTCCTTTGACCCGACGATATCTTATATTGTACTGCGTTTTGGGTAGATTTTGGAGGACCATAGATTGTATTGATAGTCTGCTTAGGGCAGCTATATTCTACTCTGTTCTTATTTCAATAAAAATCTATGGTGCTTCACTTGATACCCAAAACACCCTTGTCTGTCTTTGTTCGTCTAACGCTCCTTGCATCGGGGTTGGGGTGAGGCAACTCTTCCCCCCCCCCCTTCCTGGCATTACTGGGAATATTAATATCATTAATATGCTGTTAATGCAGTGGTGGGGGCTGGGTGTGTGGTTTCTGACCAAGTCGGTCTGGCTTGATCAGCCCTGTAAAGACATCACTTTATAATCCAGATATCCTGTCCATTGTTAGTAATACACACTTCACTATGGGGGAGACAAGCTTAGCTGGCTTATCTGGCTAGGCACTAATTGTATCCTGTCAGTCAGAGTGGTTTGATATGCCCAGTCGCCTCCCCCTCGTGAATATTGATATCTGAGCTGACCCTATTGCAAGGTGACATGGCACGTGCGCGTGACCAGTTTCCCGCACATGCCCAGTCTCGTTCTTGACGTCCTATTGAAAAAAAATAGGCGTGGTTAGTGATTCCATATTTAGAGCATGCCCGGCTCCCGTCCGGTTATATCTCAGAAATATTTCTGACTCGCTACCAAAGTTTATACCAAATTCATGAAGTTCTCTCCCACCCACCTCTGTATATGTCTCAAATCAATGCTCCTCCACGTGATCAATGTCATCATCCACCCTCACCTTGCCACTATGTATACATCATGATCAATGTCATCACCCACCCTCACCTTGCCACTATATGTCATGATCAATATCATCATCCACCCTCACCTTGCCACTATACGTCATGATCAATGCCACCATCCACCCTCATCTTGCCACTATACGTCATGATCAATGTTATCATCCACCCTCACCTTGCCATTATACGTCATGATCAATGTCATCATCCACCCTCACCTTGCCACTATGTATACATCATGATCAATGTCATCACCCACCCTCACCTTGCCACTATATGTCATGATCAATATCATCATCCACCCTCACCTTGCCACTATACGTCATGATCAATGTCATCATCCACCCTCACCTTGCCACTATATGTCATGATCAATGTCATCACCCACCCTCACCTTGCCACTATGCGTCATGATCACTGTCATCACCCACCCTGACCTTGCCACTATGTATACGTCATGATCAATGTCATCACCCACCCTCACCTTGCCACTATGCATCATGATCACTGTCATCACCCACCCTGACGTTGCCACTTTGTATACGTCATGATCAATGTCATCACCTGCACCCACCCTCACCTTGCCACTATACGTCATGATCAATGTCATCACCCACCCTGACTTTGCCACTATGTATACGTCATGATCAATGTCATCACCCACCCTGACCTTGCCACTATATGTCATGATCAATGTCATCACCCACCCTCACCTTGCCACTATGCGTCATGATCACTGTCATCACCCACCCTGACCTTGCCACTATGTATACATCATGATCAATGTCATCATCCACCCTGGCCTTGCCACTTTGTATACGTCATGATCAATGTCATCACCTGCACCCACCCTCACCTTGCCACTATACGTCATAATCAATGTCATCACCCACCCTGACCTTGCCACTATGTATACGTCATGATCAATGTCATCACCCACCCTCACCTTGCCACTATACGTCATGATCAATGTCATCACCTACCCTTACCTTGCCACTATGTATATGTCATGATCAATGTCATCACCCACCCTCACCTTGCCACTCTGTATATGTCATGATCAATGTCATCACTTGCACCCACCCTCACCTTGCCACTATACGTCATGATCAATGTCATCACCTGCACCCACCCTCACCTTGCCACTATACGTCATGATCAGTGTCATCACCCACCCTGACCTTGCCACTATGTATACGTCATGATCAATGTCATCACCCACCCTCACCTTGCCACTATATGTCTTGATCAATGTCATCATCCACCCTCACCTTGCCACTATGTATATGTCATGATCAATGTCACCATCCACCCTCACCTTGCCACTATGTATATGTCATGATCAATGTCACCATCCACCCTCACCTTGCCACGATGCATATGTCATGATCAATGTCACCATCCACCCTCACCTTGCCACTATGTATATGTCATGATCAATGTCACCATCCACCCTCACCTTGCCACTATATGTCATGATCAATGTCATCACCCACCCTCACCTTGCCACTATGTATATGTCATGATCAATGTCACCATCCACCCTCACCTTGCCACTATGTATATGTCATGATCAATATCATCATCCACCCTCACCTTGCCACTATATGTCATGATCAATGTCATCACCCACCCTCACCTTGCCACTATGCGTCATGATCACTGTCATCACCCACCCTTACCTTGCCACTATGTATATGTCATGATCAATGTCACCATCCACCCTCACCTTGCCACTATGTATATGTCATGATCAATATCGTCATCCACCCTCACCTTGCCACTATATGTCATGATCAATGTCATCACCCACCCTCACCTTGCCACTATGCGTCATGATCACTGTCATCACCCACCCTCACCTTGCCACTATACGTCATGATCAATGTCATCACCCACCCTGACCTTGCCACTATGTATACGTCATGATCAATGTCATCACCCACCCTGACCATGCCACTTTGTATAAGTCATGAGCAATGTCATCACCCACCCTGACCGTGCCACTATGTATATGTCATGATCAATATCATCACCCACCCTGACCTTGCCACTATGTATATGTCATGATCAACGTCATCACCCACCCTCACCTTGCCACTATGTATACATCATGATCAGTGTCACCATCCACACTCGCCTTGCCAATATGTTACGTCATGATCAATGCCACTAGCTGTCCTTCATTTGCCACTATGTATACCTCATGGTGAATGCTTCCAGCCACTTCTTGGCACGTGTTCGCTACGATTCAATGATCCAGCCCACCCACACTGCGGATATGATTGTGCCTAGGAAAGCACATGTCATTATATATGCGTATCTACTGTGTACATATGCGTCATGTATAATTACTGATAAGTGCGTAATTGCTTAAAGGACAATTCCGGGATTGATAAAAGTGTATTTTATTTGAAAGACTATTATGTGACTAACATATTGGATCATAAATAAAAACAATAGACAAATAATACGTAATTAAACCATCGTAAACATGGGATTATTTTATCTCCCAGGCAGTGCCCTTTTTTTGCAACGAGAGCGAGATTTCACGAGATCCTGACGTCATCCCCGCACCAACGCTATCTTTGCCGAGTGCGCAGGCTGTACAGTAAATATGTATATACATGGAGGCCTAACGTGTGCTAATTTGTAATCGTTAGGACATTGTCCGGTTAAGCTAGTAAGTTTTTCAAGTAATTCTAGTATCCGAAGTCGGTGGGGGAATCGTTAACCCCTAGACCGCTGAAGCATAAATTCCATTTCCTTTATCCTATCGAAATGTGTTCATTTTGGTAACAGTGCTGCTGTAAGTCATTGCTGTGCACGACCCACAAGACGTTACAGCAACCTTTTTTTTCCCAAAATGTACCCCGGCACTATCTCTGTAAGTAGGCTATTACGCATTTTACACCATGTGATAAGGGTTAAATGAAGTGATATACTTGACACGTGCATATTGTCAAATTACTCAGCCGACTCAAGATGCCGTTATATAGCGTGTGTCGCAGGCAGTGTAAATATATATTCCAAGAAAATGATATGATAATATTGCCAGAACCACAGAACCGATTGTGATAATTCTGATACCTACTGGTAGCTGCAAATCCGAAGATTTATCCAATGCTAGGGATGTTAGAATCATCCTAATGGTTCAAAAGATACACTCTGCGGGAAAAACTACGCCAGCTAAATTTCAAACACAAATTTCAGGATGCGCTCTATCCATCATCCCATATCAGAATGAGTATTACAGCTACAATGACAGAATTTGCTGTGCCAAAGCTTTACAATATTATCACATAACAGGAAAAATTTCATTAAAATATCTTAATTATTGAAATTACTACAGCTTGCCGGGCAATATTGATCGGCGATGAAAATTCCCAGGTTTTATGTCAAAATGTTAATTCATTTGATGATATCTCTGGAAATATTCACGTGATCAAAATTATAATCGACCAGGCAAATAGCCATTTGTTTCAGCTTTACGTACACTCCAATGACAATACGCAAAGATAGAATCTTCGAGACAAAAACCATCTCATGCTGAATTTTACCAAAAAAGGATAACATATTCTCAGATCGTATCTTAGATGAATAATTTTTGTATATATTCCAGTCTTTTGAACCTCTTGTCTGATATTAACATCCCTTATATCATATTATTCCCGAGGTCGGCACCTATTTAGAGATCCTAGAAGCATTGGAATAGCTTCAGCAGTTCGTTTGCTATTATCATTTACGTGAATTCCTTAAAATATATACCCGCATCTATTGGCCTCACTCCTCCAGTCATAGCAATAGCGGTGGTGCGGGGATGACGTCGCTAGACGCGATAAAATGGCTGTGCCCCTATGTGCGAAAAATCATCAATTTTACCGACTTTTTCTAGCGATAGTTGGTTATGCTATTTCTATCGGCTTATTATTCTGGCGCAATTTCATTAAACATGTAATAATCTTTCAAATAAAGCACACTTTTTATCATCCCGGAATTGTACTTTTAACTAATATCTACTAATCTAGTGTAGAAACAGTATAGCATGCACCCGCTGTGTATTTACTAATTCCAGATGTCAAATCAGGGTTAACCACCCTATCATGGTGGACTACATTATTAGTCCCCTACCGGTAAAACCGGGGTGGGGGGGGGGGAGGGCTGGGGGGGGGGGGGGGGGGGGGGGGGGGGGTGGGGGCGAACTATAGGTTTCCACTCCATCTGTCTGTCGATCCATCTGTCTGTCGATCCATCTGTCTGTCGATCCATCTGTCTGTCGATCCATCTGTCTGTCGATGCATCTGTCACAGTTGGGTTTCTGCACCTTTTTCGCAGTCCTTCAAGATAGTCAACTGAGAATTGGTATACGGCTTTGATAGAGAAGTTACAAAGCAACTTTGAGTTTCAAATATTTTCGTCTATTTTTTAGCTCACCTGGCCTGAAAGGCCATACAGTTGATTGCAATTTTAAAATATCCCTATTGTCCACTTGATTTGATGAATCTAAGTCGAATGGTATATTTTATATATGCAAATAACTCATATAATACATTAATGTTTCGGCAATTGAATGCGCTTTTCAATGATATAAATAATATAATGATTTTAGTTTATCATAGGAACGGTTTAGATTGCGGTGTATTTTAGTGCAAAAGTAACTCAACAGGGATCAGCAGCTTGTTGGTGGCAGTACCAGCCAGCAGTTTTGCTCTGATGGTTGATTTAGGGGAATCCTGGCGTAATGCCGTCAATGTGGGAAAGGTGTATTGAGCCTGGTCATTTTGGAGTCTGTTGGATATATGATAATATTATATAGCCATTCACATTCTTTTAACCTGGTAGTCCAGGTGTGATATTTATGACCATTGGCCCATTTAAAAAAAAAAAGGTAGTTTTTCATCATTTAGGACAGTACAGGTTTAAATTGCTGTTAGCTTGAGATTTTGTTTGGCAGGTTAAATCTTGTTGAAATAGGGCAGACTTGAGTAGACAAGCTTTGACGCTTTAGCTAGACCTAAACATTCACCTGAACGCGTTAAATAGTCAATGTTTGTGAATAATATTTTAACTTTTACTTACTGAATGTCCATTTCTAGGTCAAGAGAAGAGTATTTTTTGACAATTAATTACCACTGGAATGACAGTCATTCCAGCTGTAAAATTTCAAATATAGTCTCTTGGCCTAGACATTTCTCATGAGCAGTACATAAGCAGATTTTGGCCGCTTTGAGCACTAAAGGGTTATGTATTTCGCCTGTCCAGTGACCCTGAAAACTTTTCAGAACTTCATGCTCTACGTGTACATTTCCGGGAAGGCAGTAAGTTATACAACTTCCAAGAAACTGACCCAATTTTAAAGTGTTGGAAAAGAGTCTATTTATTTCTCAGTATTTATAGTCCTTACTGTTCAATAGATGTCACATCTTTATAGAAACTTGTTTTGTAAAGTTCATATGACCTTTGTCGACTCAATTTAAAATCACATGTTCAAGCATGCGTGAACCCAACCAGAGAATGACACACCTATAAAGTCAAGAGCGTCTGCTTCTAGTGGGTGAATACTAGCATTGGGTCTTCAATTCTTATATGTATATATATATATATATATATATATATATATATATATATATACCAATACTAATTTGACTGGACGCTGTTGCTACAGCAACAGTGTCCAGTCAAATTAGTTTCAAAATATTCTACAGAATATTTATTAAATGGTAAAGAAATACAATTCGTACAACTTGTTGGACTATTAACCCTTACCACTCTGATGTCAAAACTATAAATTTTCAAATTAAATTAAAAGATGAACAGGTGCTCAGTTGTCAACAAATTTGGTGGGAGATGGTGCTGTCGTAGACAGCAACATCTTCAACCAAAATTGTTGAAAAATGTACACCAGGTTCTTTGCTATTGACAGGGTAAAAGATAGAATATTGACATCAGGGAGGTACGGGTTAAGCATTAAAGATGGACTATATCAAGTCATTCATGACATCATCTTACACGTCACATAGTTGATTATGATGTCATATGATGGATGGATAAACTTGGAAACGTCCATAACCATCATGATTCATTGACATGTGTATATGGCCTATAAGGGATATCGGTTGTGGTTATGTCAGGAGCCGATTTCTTTAAAGGGTCCCAATATTTTTGCAGTTTGCATCCTCTGCGATTACTTCTTTAAATTTTTGCAAACGACGAGGATTGTGGTGCCAGTATTTTTTGAAATACCAAAGTATGAAATTGCCAAACTGTGTAGACTTATTTAAGATTGTCTTAGGTTATTTCCAATATGAATGTTTCGTATTTAAAATAATAATTTTTGTCACGCCCTATGCTTATGCTTCGCATAGGATGGCTCGATATAGTGATCCAAATGGCGTGCAGATAAATGTTAGTTTTTCAATGTACATTTACTTCATTAAGGGGTTATCCGATCTCAATAAAACTTTACAGATATATTCTATACTATCATTGCATCTAGTCTAGATTGTAATTAAAATAATTTTCTAATTTTTTCCATATTTTTACGGGCCATGGACATGGACTATTTTGCAACAAGAATTAGGTAAATGTTAGTTTTTCAATGGAGATTTAATTCATGAATGACTTATCCGATCTTAATAAAAAACTATTACAGATTTGATCTATACCTTCTTTGCATCCAGTCTACATGATAATTAAAATGATTTTCAAATTTTCTGCATATTTTTATGGGGTTTGGACTTATTTTCAACGGACATTTAATTCATCAAGAGCTTATCCGATCTTAATAAAACTAGAGATTTGTTCTATACCATCGTTGCATCCAGATAATATTCTGTTTGGGATCGATCGATCTCTGAACTCCCTGATTATCAATTGGTCAATCAATTAATATCAATTAATTGTAAATTTTTTCCATATTTTACGGGGTTTGGAATTAGCTTATTTTGCACCAAGAATTAGGTAAATCATTTAAAAAAATTTTAATGGGCATGTTACAGTTCAGTTCATCAAGGGCTTACTCAATCATAATAAAATTGTACAGATTTGTCCTATGTCATCATTGCATCATGACTCCGCCATACTGAAAATGATTGTCAAATTGTTTCCGTATTTTTACGTGGTTTGGACTTTGTTTGTTGTGGGCCAAGAATTAGAAGTATGTTAAAGTTTTTCAGTGTTTTTTTATATTTATCCTTGGCTTATCCATTCCAATTAAACTATAGAATCGTTCTATATTATCATTGCATTCAGTTTGCAGCAAAATTAAAATGATTTAAAAGTTTTTTCCAGAATTACACGGTTTGGACTTAGTTTATTTCTGTGTGATTTGTCTCTTTTTCAAGAATTAGAAGAATGTTAGAGTTTTCAATACACATTTGATCTATCAAGGGGTATACTATTTTAAGAAATCCTTTCTTTGTGACACTGCCACACATGTGATATGTGGAAAAACTAAAGGTCTCGACAGGCTGGACGCAGTCCATCTAGTTGCTCATACGAAGAAACATGGGCGTGCACTAATTTTTACAGAAAAATAGCAAATAATACGAAATATAGGTGACCAGTCCAGAATTTCTGTATAAAATTAGTATCCAGTAACAACACGTCGAGATAAAATAGAATGTGCAAAAATGTCTCCGCAAATGTCTCTTTAATTCAGCGATGAAATCTCAGTTTACATACAGTTAAACTGTTGTAATTTGACTTGAAGCCGCTACTACCACATTAAGATGCATCTGTCAGATATATTAATTTCAAAATATCCAACAGATTGTTCTTAATGAAGGTGGTGTTATCAGATCTAATCATTTCACGGTCAAGCTGCTCAAAACCTCGACAGTAGGCTTGTGCGATTACGTGATTAAATCAAAGATCGCGATTCTTTTAAATCATTAATTTATATGTTTAAAAATTAAATAATCCAATAATCGTGAATAATATCTACTATATATAATATTTCAATTCCAACCTTTTAATTAGTGTTTCAATGACATCGTTCACGACAATTGACATTTTTCTCAGTGAACGTATGTGCATTTGCAAGCCAAGAGAAGTCTATTTTTGAAAATGTATTGCTGGAATGACAGGCATTCCAGTGATATATTTTGAAAAATCGTCTTCTCTTGGCCTGCAAATAGAATTTTCTAAACACCATTGTACCTTTCGTCATTGATACATGTATGTTTTTGTTGTTATGTCTTGGTAATTTGTACCTAAGCTGATTAATCAAGTAATCGCGATTATTCTTAAATAATTGATCGCGATCACTCAACGCAATAATCACACAAGCCTACTCTACAGTGGTCTGGAGCGTCCATTTGCAGGCAAAGAGAAGGCTATTTTTATATTTTACCAGGCAAATGAATGGCTCAATAATCTAGCCAGTTATTCCATTGGTAAATTTTTGAAAATAGTCTCTTAGCCTGCAAATGGACATTCACTGAGAAAATCTTTTTTATCAAAGGTGTTACCCATTACCACTCTGATGTCAAAATTTTTAATCTTCAAATTAAAGTAAAAGATAGGAACTGCTGTATATCTTTCAACAAATTTTGTTGAAGATGGTGGTGTCGTAGAAATTGTTGAAAAATGTACACTACTTTCTTTGCTATTGACTCGGTAAAAAATAGAATATTGGCATCAGTGTGCTACGGGTTAATTGTCAAAAACCATGAACAACATTGTTGAATCCTAGTGTTTCATCACAAGCTTTGTTGTGTTCAACTTTGGGTCAAATCAGACCAGTAGTTTCCGAGATAGCATGCATATATCCAGAATTTGATCCGATCTGGATCCAAGTTTTCAGACCTTTTAGCCTTAAATTTGTTCAAGAAAATTTCAATTTTCTCAAAGAAATGTAAATTATCAGACAAATCGGGAAATCCTCTTCGAAGTAACAACCTTTCATGTTTTGAGTTGCTTCGAGGTAAAGCTTTTGACACAGACACGCAAAGACATGCGCGCAGGCATGCACACCCTCACGTGCACGCGCACACACAGTCATGCGCACACGCACGCACGCACACACACACATGCTCAGCAAAGTTAAGCTGCCACTTTTTAATTACAAAGTTTACAAGTTTGTTGGATTTTTCTCTTAATCAAATGTTGAAAGCCAAACTTAATTCATGGCCAATGTCTGGAAGCCTTACATGTAGTTTACTGCAGCAAATTAATTTTCTGTGTTAAAATTTGAGCTAAATGTGAGCAGTATGGTGTCTCACCCACAGGGTGTGGGGGTTACCAATCTGCGTGATTAATACCAACGGGATCCATTGTGTGTAGTTGGTGGATCCAGTAAGATTCACGATCCTTGCGTGGGGTAGTGGCCTCAGTGCTTTCGGGATCGTGATGCAGAACTTCTATGACTCTATATCTGATACTATTTGCATCGTGTCCAGGCAGGTTAAAATGTAGTGCGACCGGTGTGTCTTTGTGTTTGTTGACATCTCTCAAATGTTCTTTGATGCGGATCTGGAATTCTCTCTTAGTTTCACCCACATATTGTTTATTGCAAACGGCGCAGGTTAGGAGATACACCACATTCATTGTTGAGCAGTATGTTTTCACGTGACATCTGTATGTTAGACGTGTGTGTGTGCTCTGGAAAGATTTCCCTTTCTCCATTCTGTGGCAGAAGGAACAGTTTCCTTTTTGACACTGTTCGACTTTGTTGGGTATCGAACTGCCCTGGTATCCTTTGATAGCAGGGTGGGAGAAATCAGCACGGACTAGTTGGTCTCTAAGCGTTGGGTTCCTTCTGTAGCCGAAGAGTGGTTTCTCGGTAAAGGTGTCCCTGCATTTGGGACTGGTTTGAAGGAGATCCCAGTGTCGGTTGATAATTTTCTTGAAAAAGATACTGTGTGGGTGATAATCTGTGATGAGTGGTATCCGGTTGTTTTTGGTTTTAGTCTCTTTCGGTTTTAAGAGTGATAGTCTCTCCATGTGTAGGGCTTTGTTGTAGCCGTCTATTAGGAGGTTGGTGGGATAACCACGATTCTCGTAGTGTGCAATCGTGTCACGAGCGTGTTTTTCGTAGTCTACAGTGTTGCTGCAGATTCTGCGTAATCTCAGGAATTGGCCGTATGGACTCGCGTCTTTGGTGGAGGTCGGGTGTGCTGACTGGTAATGTAGGTACCCATGGGTGTCAGTGGGTTTGGTGAAGAGGTTGAATTGGAGTGTATGTTTGTCCGAAATCGAAACTAGTGTGTCAAGAAAGCTCACTTTTGTTGGTGAGATTTTAGCTGTGAATTTGATGGTGTCGTGTGATGTGTTCATATGTTGGATGAACATATCCAGTTTCTCCCTTCCTTCTAACCATAATATGAAGATATCATCAATGTAGCGGAGGTAGATAGCGGGTTGGTGTGGTGCCCTATTGAGTAGTCTCTTTTCCAGGTCCGCCATAAATATTTTGGCGTAGCTGGGTGCTACCTTGGTGCCCATCGCTGTACCTCCTATTTGGAGGTAATGTTTATTGTTGAAGGTGAAGTTGTTACATGTCAGAACGATCCTCAGCAAGGACAATAACGACCTCGGGCTGGCCTGGCCCGGGGAGCCATTGGCCCTGATGAACTTCGCCGCAGCTCTGATCCCTTCCTCGTTTGGGATATTGGTGTACAGCGATGTGACATCCATTGTGACAAGAAGAGCATTCTTTGGTAGGGCACCATATGATTCCAGTTTGTTAATGAAATCAGTGGTGTCCCTGACATATGACGTTATTTTCGATAGATGAACTTTGATGTGTTCATCCACAAAGCTACTGATGTGTTCAGTAGGGTTGCCGTTGCCACTTATAATTGGTCTGCCTGGGATGGATGTGTCATCCTTGGCCTTATGTATTTTTGGCAAAAGGTAGAATCTGGATGTTCTAGGTTTGTCAATTCGTAGACCGTTAGCGATATCAGTGGTGATTTCGCCATTTAACACCATGGAGGTTATGGATGTTTCTACCTTTTCAGAGTGTTGGACAGTGAGGTCAATGTCCTGTTCTTGGTAGAATCGTTGGTCATTTAATTGTCTTAATGCCTCTGTGTTGTAGGCAGTTGAATCCTGTATGACAGTGGCTTGTCCTTTGTCAGCTTTTTTGATTACTAACGTTTTGTCATCAGCTAAAAGTGAGAGTTCTTTCCTTTGTGGTTTGGAAAGATTGTCCGATTTTGATCTCCTATGTTTGGAATTGACCAGATCTGATTTGACTGCTCTAACAAAAGCATCTAGCGTAGCGTCATTGCCTGGACGGGGTGTCCAAAGACTAGATGGTTTAAATTTCTTTGACAGTTTGTCGCAGTTTGTCGCAGAAGTCGTCAGATTGTGTTGCGGCTGTACTTACGGTGCCATCTATAGATGTATCATTCCCAAAATATGGTGGGTGTTGGAAGTGGAGTTTAAGTCTGAGTCTTCTAAAGAATCTAGTGAGGTCTTTATACAATTGACCCATGTTTGGTTCAATGATCGTGGGACTAAAGCCTAGTCCAAAGTCAAGGGTGTTCCTTAATGTTTGGGAAATGGCCCTTGATGAGAGGTTGACTACAAATGGTTTATTTATAACAGTTTTATATTGGAGGAACGTGTTCAAATTTAATATATTGTGCGAAGTTGTCACATAATTAACAGTAACACGGTTTATGTTAATTGTTCCAAGAGTTTGTACACCGCGTTGAGTGTCTTGTTCCTCCCTGGGCCGTTTACCTGTATTCTGTTTCTGGTAGGATTTGGACTTCTGTTTGGTCTGCGTATATTTCGTTTTTCGACACGTTTCTGTTGGTTTGGCTGTTTCGGCGGACCTTGTTTCCTTCCCCTGTTGGGTCTGCCTTGTTGGAGTGAAGGTCCCCTGGCTCGTTTGGGTGGACTCACTGATCTTTCCCGTGTGCGCATAATGGTGCTGCGGACAGCTTGTTCTGCTTCTCGAAACACAGTTTCATTTTCCACAGCTAGAAGGAAATCCGCTTTATGTTTTCTGGTAACCTCTGAAAGTTTGTCAGCATGGTTGCGCAGTAAATCAATGGCTTGCGCGGTTAGTTGTAAGTTAATGTCACGTAGTTTTCGCTCCCAGAGATTTGAAAGTTCTATATCATCGCTCGGTGGCGTAAAGCGGACTGAAATAACTAATGGTCCAGGAATAATATCACGGCTTAGTGATTCTTCAAACCTATCAATCTGCAATGCCGCTCGTGTTTGTGGACATACAAATGTGAGCAGTAGTTTCTGATATAATACAGCTGTGGACAGACAAGCAACCATACCAGACCTGAATTTAGTACCCTCTTCCTGTTTTCTGGGTGAGGGGATGTTACTCATGTATTAGCCCTTTAACGCTTCAATTTGTTCAAGAAAATTTCAATAGAAAATGACCATTTGCAGACCAAGAGATCAGACTATTTTTGAAAATTTACCACTGGAATGAATGGCTCGGTTATCGAGGCAGTCATTCCAGTGATAAATTTTCAAAAATAGTCTGAACTCTTGGTCTGAAAATGGACATTTCTCAAGACCGCTGCAGAAGCCGTGTTAGGCTGATATGAGTGTTAAAGGGTTGATAACTGTTCCGATTATTCAGATACATTTATGTGTTTCTAGCTACAGTATGACTCAGAAATAACTGTTTCCGACGACATATATATTCATTTAAAAAACAGTCTTGCTGAAGCCTGACTGCAACAGCTTTCAACGGCTGTGACTACTCTCAAAATGTATACCATCCTCTACAATAACTCAACACACTTCTGAAACAAAAAGGGAAAAATGTTAGTGCAATTTTGAATATGATGTAAGAAATATTCTGTTGATTATTTTCGACATATTTGTATTAGAAGACATGTTTTACAATCTCAAGGAAGAATCCAGTTTTACCTTCCTATACCCAGTTCATCTTTATCTAAGCTCCACCCATGCTTTGCCCATGTTGGGGTCAATAGATCCCTGAACTCCCTGACTATTCATTTCCAGAAAACTATACAGGTAAGCGGTTGAATATTTTGAAACTAATTTGACTGGGTGTTGTTGATGCCTATGTCAGCAACAGTGCCCAGTAAAATTAGTTTCAAAATATTCAACAGCAGGATTATTAAATATTAAAGACATACAATTCGTACAACAACGCTTACTCAGTCATCAGTTAAGCATTCGTAATGAACATTCATGATGTAATTATTTATGACATCATCTTACACGTCACATAGTTGATTATGATGGCATATGATTGATGGATTAACTGGAATCATGCAGTTATGTTCAAAATATTCAACAGTAAACCTGGTATGTTTTATTTTGCTTTGATTGTTTCTGAGCAGGCTATAGTATTTTCCCAAGTTCATATCATACTTTTACATTTACTACTGATGAATGACTCTATACGTTAATAATATTATAGCTTTAAGTAAACGCGCCACCATATATGGTATTATTGGCTTCACGCACTCATGCACAATTCGTGGAAGAGCGGGTTCACGTGACTTCTGTGAACGTGACCCGATTTCAACCCAAGTTAACAGGCGTAGGCCTAGGTACATGACCTATGAGCACTGCATTGATATAGTTGTTTACTTTATTGCTTAAATCCGTCTGCCTGCTGAATTTCTGCAGACTACATTTTCCATGCGGTTTAACTGTGGATATTCTGAATGTTTTGAAAACAATTTGACTGAAAGTTGTTGGTGGCTAAGCCACCAACAACTTTCGGTCAAATTGTTTCTCAAATATTCAGCCAGTCTGCTGTTATCCAAGATTAATATCGGGTGACTTGCAGCAAACAGACAGTTATAAGTAATGTTGCTCAAATTTACTTCTGAATTGCAAGCATTTCTTATTCAGTTCCCTAGACAGTCAATCCAGTAATAACATACACACAAAGAAAGAAATTTGATTTTAATCGCTGATGTTCAATCTGTGATAAGGTGTCTTAGCGTGATTAATGTTTGGTCTACTGAACTAATATTTTTACACACATTAACTAGATCTGAAACTTGTTAATTGTTTATGAATACATTTTAAGCTTAAACCCTTTAATAATCAAGATTGGTAACCAAGTTTAGACGGTGCTCAGTGAATGTCTATTTGCTGGCCAAGGGGATACTATTTTTTGAAAATTTACTACTGAAATGACTGGCTCGATTTATAACCCTGACTGGCTCGATTTATAACCCAGTTACTGAGCCAGCCATTGTAAATTAAAAAAGAATAGTCTATATTGCCTGCAAGTGGACATTCATTATGACCACTGTAAGGGCGTGTTTTGTCTGATTTGACTATTAACTGTCTCCCTGAGCTGCAAGCCACCGGACAATAATTTTATTGATCTGCTAACTATTTTGAAAAAAATTTGACTGAAAGTTGTTGGTGGCTTATTTGTCTGCAAAAACTCAGCAGTCAGACGGTGTGTTAACCAAGTGATTCTATTCACAAAAATCTATATTTTATTGGAATTTGTGGCGGGAAACTGAGTGTCTGTTTTGCAAAAATAAATGTTGCTGAAAGTTGTTGCTACTATTTTTTTCATCAGCAACAGCTTGCCGCAGCAACATTTGCAAGACGAACACCAGTTTTCATTTATCCATAAAAAAGCAAATCAGTGATATGGAATAAAATATATTATAAATATGATATAATAATAAACATAATGTGTCACTTTAATTTAATAATTTTATCAGAAATACATAGATACACTGATTTGTACTTGCAGCGGAGTCCCTGCCAGTTTCTCTCAAATTCATTGGTTGAAAATGAACTGCTCATATTTTTTCTCGGGCCTCTGATTGGTTACACCATCCAGGAACCGTGTAATGGAAGACCGTGGATTCGAGTACCCTGTAAGTTGAGTAATGTTTGTCGACACAATCTTTTAAGCGGACACATGTTTGTGTGTGGACCGTGTTCATCCTTTGCAGACGTATGATATACACACTGATCAGTTCTTCAATGATATTATACTTTAGCGCTCAAAGTTTTTCAAGAAAGTTAAAAATTTTCATAGAAAATGTCCATTTGCAGAACAAGAGATTATTTTTTGAAAATCTATCACTGGAATGAGTGACTCAGTTCTCAAGCCAGTCATTCCAGTGATAAATTTTCAAAAAATATTCTTGATCTGAAAATGAACATTTCTCAAGACTATGCCTTTGGCTGGATTGAGTGTTAAAAGATTAATTGCATTGTTTTCAGATTTGTTTTGCAAAGTTAGTCTACATGTATCTACGTTTCAACTGGCACAAAACCGTAAGTAGCTGAGAGTTTTTACTGAACTAATTTATTAACTTTTTTCATCTCAAATTTCTATAATATAAACTTCACTTTCGCTAGATCTGAAATCTACCTATTGTTTAGGAATAATTTAATTTAACCATGTGAATAATCAAGATTGATTATAAAATTTAGACTCTCTTAGTAAATTATGTCCATTTACAGAGCATAAGAGAATTTAAAAAAAGATTTACCACTTAAGTGACTGACACGGTTATCAAGCCAGTCATACCAATGATAAATTTCAAAAAATTATCTTGCCCTGTAGATGGACATTCCTCAAGACCAGTGCACTTAGGCCTCTTTTGTCAGGTGTACTTATCACGCTTGCGCCATATTATTACTATATTAGGCCTCAGTTGACCTGTGACAGTCAGATAATGTGTACATTCTGGGGTTAAAACGAAGAAAAATCCTTGCCATCCATCATGAATGCTGCTTGCACGCTTTATAAGTAGATCAACTAGTAAAATTGATCTAAAATTTTATATATTTTAAATTCTGCTTTGTTGTCTTGAATTTTTAATTGTCTTGTCCTCCATTAAAGAAATTTACTGATTGTCAAATTATTCCATATTTAACGTGTAGTCGGCATCTGATGTTTTTATACTCCCAGCATGCTTTGTAAACATGTGGTTTCTAGGAAAACCCCAACCTATAGCCTCTTGTCGTTTAGCTGGCAGCCATTTTGTTTTGAGTTGGTTGTAAAAGTTTACGGTGACAGAAAATAATGGAAAAAATTTTTATATTTAATAATTAACCTAATTAGGGGGCTAATTATTTTTAAATAATTTATCCTTGACCCATTTCATTCTGAATTCATAAAGATACTATACCATTTCATAGGAGATATATATATACAAGTTGATGGTTTAGGAGCAGTTTGACTGAAAGTGCTTCTTTCAAATAATCAACTAGATTGTGATTGTTGGGAAATATAACCCTTTGACGCTGAAGCCGGCCTAAACTGGATTCTGAAGTCATCTTGGGAATTGTCCATTTGCTGATCAAAGAAGCTATTTCTGAAAATTTAACACTGGAGTGACTGGCTCGGTGACTGGCTCGGTAACCGAGCCAGTCATTCCAGTAATAAATTTTCAAAAAATATTCTTGATCTGAAAATGAACATTTCTCAAGACTATGCAGAAGCCGCCTTTGGCTGGATTGAGTGTTAAAAGATTAATTGCATTGTTTTCAGATTTGTTTTGCAAAGTTAGTCTACATGTATCTACGTTTCAACTGGCACAAAACCGTAAGTAGCTGAGAGTTTTTACTGAACTAATTTATTAACTTTTTTCATCTCAAGTTTCTATAATATAAACTTCACTTTCGCTAGATCTGAAATCTATCTATTGTTTAGGAATAATTTAATTTAACCATGTGAATAATCAAGATTGATTATAAAATTTAGACTCTCTTAGTAAATTATGTCCATTTACAGAGCATAAGAGAATTTAAAAAAAGATTTACCACTTAAGTGACTGACACGGTTATCAAGCCAGTCATACCAATGATAAATTTCAAAAAATTATCTTGCCCTGTAGATGGACATTCCTCAAGACCAGTGCACTTAGGCCTCTTTTGTCAGGCGTACTTATCATGCTTGCGCCATATTATTACTATATTAGGCCTCAGTTGACCTGTGACAGTCAGATAATGTGTACATTCTGGGGTTAAAACGAAGAAAAATCCTTGCCGTCCATCATGAATGCTGCCGTCACGCTTTATAAGTAGATCAACTAGTAAAATTGATCTAAAATTTTATATTTTTGAAATTCTGCTTTGTTGTCTTGAATTTTTAATTGTCTTGTCCTCCATTAAAGAAATTTACTGATTGTCAAATTATTCCATATTTAATGTGTAGTCGGCATCTGATGTTTTTATACTCCCAGCATGCTTTGTAAACATGTGGTTTCTGGGAAAACCCCTGCCTATAGCCTCCTGTCGTTTAGCTGGCAGCCATTTTGTTTTGAGTTGGTTGTAAAAGTTTACGGTGACAGAAAATAATGGAGAAAAATTATCATATATAATAATTAACCTAATTAGTGAGCTAATTATTTTTAAATAATTTATCCTTGACCCATTTCATTCTGAATTCATAAAGATACTAAACCATTTCATAGGAGATATATATATATACAAGCTGATGGTTTAGGAGCAGTTTGACTGAAAGTGCTTCTTTCAAATAATCAACTAGATTGTGATTGTTGGGAAATATAACCCTTTGACACTGAAGCCAGCCTAAACTGGATTCTGAAGTCATCTTGGGAATTGTCCATTTGCTGATCAAAGAAGCTATTTCTGAAAATTTAACACTGGAGTGACTGGCTCGGTGACTGGCTCATTCCAGTGGTAAATTTTCAAAAATAGTCGCCTCTTGCTCTGCAAATGAATGTTTCTCAAGACCAATGCAGAAGCCGTTTTTGGCTGATGTGAGTGTTAAATGATTAACACGCGAGTTTGTTCAAAAGAATTTCAATTTTCTCATAGAAAATGTCCATTTTCAGACCACGGGAATTCTATTTTTGAAAATTTACCACTCGAATGACTAGCCAGTTTTTCCAGTTGTAAATTTTCAAAAATAGTCTTCTCTTGGTCTGCAAAGGGACATTTCTCAAGACCACTGCAGAAGACGTTTTTGGCTGATATGAGGGGTGGTAAAGGTTTATTGAAGTTGTTTTTTATATGTTAAATTTTCAGATTAGCCATTGATTTTGATGTTGGACATTGGAATACTGAGTTGCTGTTAACGCACTAGTAACCATGCTGATAATCGGTAAGAGTGGGGCTCATCCTTGTGCCTCCACTCATAGGCCATTTGACGAGAACCGGCCCGCTTGGACCAGGCACCGGCATAATGATAACATAGCCATTAGGTATGCGGTATATAACTATTATTTTCATGTTTAGCCAATGTACTATTATTCACTCCCGAGTCCTGAAATCAAAATCTTAACAGTCTGATTACTGCAAGCCACACTACAATAATTTTAATAGGCAGTAACTTTGGAGCTGCTGAATATTTTGAAAATGATTTGACTGAAAGTTGTTGGTGGCTTAGCCACCAACAACTCATTCAAATTATTTTGAAACATTCAGCATGTTCACAGTTAAAGCCCATTGACCATGTAGTCTGCATTAATTCAGCACGCCAGGCAGACAGTTAAAATCTGCACTGTTTTAGAGATTCTCCAAATAGCCTAGTGATACACATACACATAGCTTAAAGCAAATTTAATGTTGCGCAGAACAAAAACAAAGATTTCTCAAATATTCTTGATCGACAAATGGATGTTTTTAGATGTATTTTCTTTTCTTGACCTATTTAGCCAATCAAAGCATTAATTAGGTAGCTGCATATGAATGGAACCTAGAAAACGATTGTATGTTTTAAAAATTGCGTCTTCATTACCACTAGAATGACTAGCTAGGTTATTGAGCCAGTCATTCTAATGGTAACATTTTAAACTAGATTAGACAATCGATGTCCCGCCATTGCAAATCCCAGCATTGACCTTTTGACCCCATGCCCTCTGAGGGTTGAGTAAATGTTCTCTTCCACTCCGCAGTCATATGGGTAACTTGCATACCAACTTTGATTGAATTCCGTCAAACGGTTTTCAAGGAGTTGCATTACAATCAATTTCAGCACAGATAGATGGGCGGGATGACAGAATACACATGTTTCCTAAAAAAAATGTGGGGATAAAAATAGTCTTCTCTATGACTGCGGGGTCCTAAAAAAAATGTGTGGATAAAAATAGTCTTCTCTATGACTGCAAATGGACCTTTCTCACGGCCGCTGCAGAAGCCAAATTTGACCTGCTTGAGTATTATATAATAATGGGTTAAAGATTTTCAAATCAACAGTAAAAAGGCTGTTGTACATTTTGTGAGTAATGTTGCGGTCTTCTTTAGCCATTTCTAACAGCAAAATTGGGTACAAACTACATACCAGCTATCATATGAAGGGGAACAGAAGTTAGGAAATTTGAAGCGTCATTATTCGCAGGGTTATCCCTTTAACTCTTGAATTTGTTCAAGAAAATTTCAATTTTCTCATAGAAAATATCCTTTTGCAGACCAAGAGAAGACTATTTTAGAAAATTTTATCACTGGAATGACTGGCTCGATTACCAAAATTGGCCAAAGTCCAGGATTGGCCACTGGCCAAATTGGTCGATCGGCTTCAGCACTGGAATGACTGGCTCGGTTATCGAGCCAGTCATTCCAGTGGTAAATTTTCAAAAATTCTCTTCTCTTGTTCTGCAAATGGACATTTCTCAAGACTACTGCAGAAGCCGTTTTTGGCTGATATGAGGGTTAAAGGGTTAACAGTCAAGCTTGCATTTCTTGGGAAATGTCCATTTGCAGACCTATATTTAAAATTTACCACCGGAATGATAGGCACGAGCCAGTCATTCCATTTGTAAATTTTCAAAAATAGGCTTCTGTGTAAATATTTAACATTTTTGGGACAAATTCGAAGATTAACCCTTTAACACTCATATCAGCCAAAAACGGCTTCTGCAGTAGTCTTGAGAAATGTCCATTTGCAGAACAAGAGAAGAGAATTGTTGAAAATTTACCACTGGAATGACTGGCTCGATAACCGAGCAGTCATTCCAGTGCTGAAGCCGATCGACCAATTTGGCCAGTGGCCAATCCTGGACTTTGGCCAATTTTTACAAACATCTTTAAAAATAATCTTTGCCAAACCCGCCTTGGGGATTGATTCAAAACTCAGGAAAGGTCATTTATGGTAACAGCTGAACTACGGTTTTTTTATGGGAACTTGATTGGCCTAATGCTTTAGCGCCCAGCTTGGATGAGCTAATTTGAATAAAAATGACTTATTCTCAAGAACCGCTGATCGGATCTGTCTGAAATTTGGGAGATACAATTAGGAACTAAGTGCCATTAAAGTTTGTTCGAGAGAAGTTGATATGTAAAGAAACATGGCCACTGTGTTCTTGTTACAATTCTGGTCAACTCCTTAGCGTTCTACTTATAGATGATGGCCTTTCGAGTTGAAATGTGTATGTTTAAGGTGAGCGATACAGGCCCCTTAGGCGGCCTCTTATTATTATATGTCAATGGCTTTTCTTTTGTACAAATGTAGGTGTGCTCATGAAATGGTAAAAAGAAACAACAAGAATTGCACGGACAGCAATAAGCAATACTATCGTAGTGACAATTATAATGCTGAAGAGACAACTCCAAAGGCATTACATTCCTTGGATAATGTTGATGACAACACATCGGAATCGAAGAAAATTGATAACGATTTAAGCTTGCCAGAAAAACAAGACAAAGAAAAGTGCGATGAAGAGCTGCAAAACAAGCTGAATACAGTTCTTTCAAATATCGCTTTACTTGAAGATAAGCGTCACAGGATGAGACGAATAGAACGCATTGATGTAACACCATCAACTGAGACGGCGATCGCAACATTCATGCCAAGAGAGATAGCTGCTGCTTACAAGTTAATAATAAAAGAAGTTGCTGGCAAGATTACAATCCCTGTAAGTGTCTGCATTGTTATAAAGATGTCCACCACCGGAGCTCGGTGTGTGTTGCTCATGCAGTTTATTCTAGAATTCAAAGTTAAAAAATCGGGAGCAAGAAAGCATCTGTCAGTACTAGTACAATTGGGTAGCTTGGAGATGTGCTTTGTAATGTGGGAGCCATGTCTACTGAAACAGCAGCCGCAGAAATCTCTTGATGTGCACTTTGTTCAAACAGATCAGGCCACGCTATCTCGCGTTCCACTGGCAATTGGTCCTATGTGCTGCAATGAGCCAATAACTGGTAAGAAGGACCTAGAGCAATTCCCACTTTGATGTCCATATTCTATATCTTACTGTGTTAAGTGAACAAACTGGTGTACATTTTTCAACAAATTTGGTGGATGATTTTTCAACAAATTTGGTAGATGATGTTGCTGTCTAAGACAACAACATCTCCACCAAATTCGTTGAAAAATGAACACCAGTTCACCGTTTCATTTATTTACGAAATTATAAATTTTAACACCAGAGTGTAAGTTGTATTTAACCCTTTAGTCCTCGAATTTGATCAAGAAAATTTCTCATAGAAAATATCCATTTGCAGACCAAGAGAACGCTATTTTAAAAAATTTGCCACTAGAATGACTGGGTCGGTTATAGAGCCCTCATTCCAATGGAAATTTTCAGAAATAGTCGTCTCTTGGTCTGTAAATGGACATTTCCCAAGACCAATGCTGAAGCCGTTTTTGGCTGATATGAGTCTTAAAGGGTTAACCCTTTACCCCTCAAATTTGTTTTAAAAAATTTTCATTTTCCCAGGGTACATGTCCATTTGTAGACCAAGAGATTATTTTTTTAAACTTACCACTGGAATGACTTGCTCAATTATTGAGCCAGTCATTCCAGTTGTAAATATTCAAGAATAGTATTCTTTTGTTCTGCAAATTGGCATTTCGTCAGATCATTGCAGAAGCTGTTTTTGCCAGCTTGAGTGTTAAAATGTTAATATTAACTCCATCAACTCTGATAATTAATTTGAAGAAAATAAAAATAAAAATTGTTGATGCCTATGATGGCATTCTTTCAGTTTGCAAGAAATTTAGATCAAAACTGCTTAGTAAAGGCTAATAATATAAAGTAATAAAGCTAACAGCGATTCTAATTAAATACAGACAACATTTCTAAGATTGTGTTATATAACCCCTTCATGTAGCTGAAATCAGAGAGTTAGTTTTACACTATCAAGACAGGAAAGGGGTTGAGGTGAGGTGGTTCTTATTGTCTGGTCTGCAAAGCTGCGGTTAGAAATAGGTATCACTTTTGTCATGATAGGTGGGAGGGGGATGTGTATTGGTGTGGGTATGTTTTAGGGTTGGGCGATATTGCTCAAGCCATGATGATAGCGGTATCTCATTAAAATACCGTGGTATCATGATTTATTGTCATTTGGGTGGGGTGTGAATAAATAAAATAACACTGAATGATTCTGAACGATAAATGTGATTTATTCTCATACTAAACAATACGAGGCATTCAATGATGTAAGTGGGAGAACAGTGAACAAGACAAATCAAAACTTTGACTAGTACTTATTAATATTTACCAAGAATTCATATTTATAGCGTGAAAACTGGAAAGAATTATATCAGATTTTATTTGGTCTGTAATATTTATACTAATTTGCCCATTGTAGACCTATTCAAATTCGCTCAGTACTTGGCGGGTTTATCTATTGATCTCGAGGCATACCCGGGATGTGTGAAATTAACCCAGTTAACACTGCAGCCAAAATTGCTACAACAGATAGAAGACTGGAAATAATTAGGCCTACATTATTTATTTTAAGGCCGTTTCTCACTTAGAATAAATCCGCAATGTTATATGTGGAATGAATTTTGATTTGATTCGTTTTAAAATGCTAAATATATTGTATGAAGTTATAGTTACATAAAAATGTATGAAGTCCAATCGGGATGAAAATGGTTAACACTCTTGGTGCTAACGGTAAAGCAAGAGATTAACTTTCCCCCCCCCCCCCTCACCCACCGTTCCAAGCTGCGGTATTGATAAGGGATTAATTGTGTGTGGTTTCCTATCGACCTAAAAAGTTTTAAAGTTTAAATCGTTCACGGTCAGAAGAATGTTTAATCTAAGAGGAGGCGCTAGCTCAGGCGGTAACGAGCAGAGCTGTGAAACTGGCGATCCTGTGATCGCGTCTCTGTTCAGCCAACTGACGATCGCTGGAAACATAGGTAATCTCCTTCACTCCTTTGCCTCTCCCCACCCAGGAGTATAAATTGGTACCAGTTAAAAACCTCGGGACGTTACCAATAATAGACTGAAATAAAACCAGCCTGGAATGTCGTGAATGGGACCTGGAATCAGGAACTCGATAGATGCCAACCATAGCAATAACTTCTTGAATCTTTAACCATGCAGATCAATGATTAATGGATAAATAGCTTGACCTGTAGTAATGATGTCATCAGAATGGAATGTGTGTAGTGCAAACTGTATTCCCCAACTGACTAATACTCAGAATGAGGCATGAAAAAACATGGCGGTGTCTATTTATTTAATTATGAAGGATTATTTTGTACTTTAAATCATTTTATTAGCACAAACAAACCATGAATTAATTGAACACAGATTATTTTGGAGTTTATTAAGTTTTTATTACCTCAGACAAAGACTGGATTATTACTTAAAGACTATTACTGGACCGAATAGAGGTAATAGTGGGGCAGATATGTGACAAATAACAGACAAATTGTGGGTTTTATGGTAAAAGCACCAGAATTGGCACAGATGGGGACCAATACATACGCAATAATTTTAGATATAGGGCCATCACAAAATTTTCCCCTGAGGTCTAGAATGGCCACACCCATTGCCACACCCATTTTAGTCGGCGTGGCACATCGATAAAATTAAAAAATTACAAGAAAATCATTCCTTTTGTTAATTCAAACAACAGAATTGGCTCTGCTATTTGTAAATGTCATGATTGATGAAAAAAATAATTTAATGCATACCTTGTGGGTCAAAAGATGGCCACTCCTACAAAACAAAAAGTGGGCGTGGCATATTTCTAAATCTTATAATCCTCACTATTGTCATTAGCTCACCTGGCCAGAATGGCCAAGTGAGCTTATGCCATGGCGACCGTCCGGTGTCTGTCCGGCATCTGTCCGTCTGTCCATCCGTCAACTTTTTTCTTTAAACGACTTCTTCTCAAGAACCACTGGGCCAATTTCAATTATATTTGGCAGGAAGTATTCTTAGGCCATAGGGAGCCAAGATTTTGGCCGATTTTAGGAAATGACTAAAAATCTTCTTCGAAACCGCTTGGTGGATCGATTCAAAACTCACGAAAAATCATATAGGGCAAGAGCTGAACCAAGTTTGTTCGAAGGAACTTGATTGGCCAAATGGTTCGGCAGCCATCTTGGATGACATAGTTTTCATGAAAACGACTTATTCTGCAGAACCGCTGAACGGATCAGGATGAAATTTTGGGGATATGATTATGGACTAAGGGCCATTAAGGTTTGTTCATTGGAAGTTGATCGGTAAAAAACATGGCCGCCGTGGACCAATCAGATTTTAGCGTGTTTGGCTGCCATATTCAATTTTTTTATTTGATGGATTTTGAAGCCCAAATTGGTTTTCTTAACTCCGCTTACTTGTCAGTCAGCTGTCGTATAGCGATGACCCCATCCGTCTTCTGTATGTCCATCCATCCATCTGTCTGTCTGTCTCACCAACAATGGTGGCTCATTTTGTTATTTCTTGACGGATTGACACCAAACTTGGTCACAATGTTAATGTCGGCATCTAATATCTGTGTTGTGAAAATGAAACTGATAGGATGTCAAATGCCAGAGTTACCACTCCTTAAATATTTGCAGTCTCACTTTCATAGGGCAAATATAGGTTTGTTTCCACTGTCCATTGATTTATCACTATGTCAGATTTTATTGCCAAACTAGATATTAAATTCCAAAGGTAGATGATGGTTACCAATCAGTGTGATTGATGCCGATTGGGTCCATACAATGTAGTTGATGGATCCAGAATTTTTCACGGTCCTTGCGGAAAGCTGTGGCTTCCGTGCTCTCGGGATCATGACGTAACACTTCGATGATTCTGTGGTTGACATCTGTGGGTCCGTGGTTAGGGAGATTAAAATGTTGTGCTACTGGTGTGTCTTTGTTGTTTTTAATGTCCCTCATATGTTCTTTGATGCGAACCTGGAATTCCCGTTTAGTTTCACCTACATATTGTTTAAGGCATTGGTTACAGGTAAGTAGGTAGATAACATTCATTGTGTGACAGAATGTTTTTGTTTTGATGAAGTATTTTAGCCCAGTGTGTGAGCTTTTGAAACTTTTTGTGTTATTCATGTTTTTGCAAAATGAGCAGTTATTTTTGGCGCATGGATGTATGGGGTTCGCTATGCTTTTCCCTTTTTAAATTTTCAACTAAATTTATAAAAATAGCCCTAATAGACATAATGGCCACCCGCAAGTGGCCTTTTGAACAGAAAACTATAAACCCAAAATATTTTCTGATCATGGCTGCACAAATACGGCTGCAACCGGCTACATCTCAGAACAAAACCGGCTACACTGTCTTAAAATTCAAACCAAACCAGCTACGGTAGCTACCCCCTCCGGCTACATCACAAAATGAATCCGGCTGCACCTTTCAAGTTTCAACCAAATCCGGCTACAGTAGCTACCTCTACCGGCTACATACCAAGCCAGTCCGGCTACGGGATGACCTAATCCCGGCTACATAACTTGATCAACCGGCTACACAAGCCATAAATCTGGCTACCAAATGTCTAATCCGGCTACAAAAATCAAATCCGGTCACACACACCCGTGTAGCCGCATCTGGAGAGTATAAAAGGAAGACACAAACTGTGTATTGGTATCCAGACTCAAACTAATTCGCTTCAGGACAAACAAGGGCAATCAAGCTTCTTTAAGAAGTAGATATTAAATTCCGGTTAATGGATTAACCGTTCCAATACTGCTGAAATATTTAAGATATGTATTATGTGCTCTGACATCTATGCTCTTAAAAATATTTTGAAATGTATTTGATTGAAAGCTGTTGCTGCCTTAGGCAGCAGTGAAAGTTGTTGCTGCCTAAGGCAGCAATGATTTCAGTCAAATTATTTTTTAAATCAACTCCAGCTCACCCTACCTCTGCTGCTAACTTGGTGATCCAGCCAGATGTGCATGTGTTAAATGGATTGTGTGGTGGTGGGGAATAACCTGCTATAAAGACCACCTACCTTCCTTTAGAGACCATTTACTTCAATTGTATTTAAACCTCTAATAACCGTCTGACTGAGTATAGACGACATATTCCAAAGGTTATATCTCTGAACCTGATAAATATATTGAAAACAATTGGACTGAAATTGTTGGTGGCTAAGCCGCCAACAACTTTCAGTCGAATTGTTTTCAAAATATTCAACAAGTGAAGAGCTTTTGAAAATTGAAATTATTGGCTTCACTGGCTTGCAGCAGTGAGACAGTTAAGAAACCAGCTGTAGTTAGCACTGATATCATCTATTTTTAGCAAGGCACATAGAAAAGTTAAATCTAAGACGACACAGCTGGTAACATCTCTTAAGAGTGAATGGACATTATTTTCACAGTTATACATTGCGTGTCAAACACGTGATGGTGATTTAGAAATATTTTAAGCATGAGAATCATGCTTACCCTCCATCTCTGTTGCAGTTAGGAAAACTTTGTTCCGGTTCTAAGTCAGATTTGGTAGAGTGCTTAAAAAACATATGTCCTTCTCACGGAGATGCCCCAGGAGTTGATGTTATCATTCTGGATGGACCAGCTATTGTCAATATGCTAAAACCAGCAGGTACTAAGACCTTTCTGGAGTATGCAACAACTGTGTTTATTCCATATATACGAGCACAGCTTCGGAATTCCAATAGAGTCGATGTCATCTGGGACGTGTATCTTGAAAATAGCATAAAGTCCACACCTAGAGATAAAAAAGGGAAAGGTATTCGAAGACGTGCCTGATAACTCTCTTCCAGGAAGCAGGCACGCATTCTTACGACTAGACGAGAACAAGAAAGCGCTGTTTGATTTTTTGGCACATCAGATCATAGAACAAATAGGTCCAGATCAGGAAGTGTACACAGCATGCGACAAAGAAGTTCTCTGCACCCAACTTAGTCAGGATGTATCTTCAATGTCACCTTGTAATCATGAAGAGGCCGACACCAGAATGATTGTACATGCAGTGGATGTGGTTCATCGAGGATTCAGTAGGATTAGGTTATGCGCAGTAGATACTGACGTGGTAGTTCTCTCTGTTGCTGTTGTCCCATTATGTAAAGATATCAAACTCTGGGTGGCATTCGGTACTGGTAAGCATCTGAAATACATCCCTAATCATGACATTGCTGCTGCAGTCGGCGAGGAAAGTCAAAAGCTCTTCCCATGTTCCACTCCTTTACTGGCTGTGACGGTATATAATTCTTTGCAGGCAGTGGGGAAAAGACAGCATTTGATACCTGGAAGACGTTTCATTCAGTAACACAACTGTATAATAGACTTACCGCAGTGCCTAATCATTTTGACGATCAATGTATTTCAGTGTTGGAACGTTTCACCATACATTTGTATAACAGAACTAGTCCAGAAACAAATGTTGATATAGCCAGAATGCAGATGTTCATGTGTAAAGCTAGAGCCATAGATGCAATACCGCCAACATCAACATCACTATTACAACATGCAAAGCGTGCGGTGTATCAGGGTGGTCATGTGTGCGGGGAAACTCGAGTCCGTAGTCCGAAACTGCCATCTCCAAGTGACTGGGACGGGAAACATAATGATGAACATAGGTGGGAACCTTTGTGGACGATTCTTCCTGAAGCATCAGTCTCCTGTTCTGAACTCCTGCGATGTGGTCGTCAAAAGCGGTGTAGAGGACTGTGTAAATGTGTTAAGACATCACTAAAATGCACAGCATTGTGCCATTGTAGTGGAAACTGTGAACACAATGGCAGTCTTGTAGAATGAGCAATGACATACAGCTAGTATACTCAAGCAAATTCCTTCAATTTTGTTTCACATAATGAGGCAGAAACATGACAAAGAGACGAATGGACATATCCACTTTTGGCAAAGCCCCACCCATTTCTAGCTTTGCCAATCTGGGATCAATCGAACCCTAAACTCTGAATTTCAATTTCCATAAAACTATACAGGTAAGGCTTTGGCAGCCCCTAGTCAAATTAGTTTTTTAAAAATCAACAGCATGTTATTAAATAGGAAAGGCATACAATTCGTACAACTGACAGACGAATACTCATGACATACTTGGCCACATCATTCATTACGTCTTTGATTGTGACATCTGCCTGCATGTGACGGATGCAATTCTTTATGACGTCATATACTTGAGTGACAGATTCGATTCATCAATTGTGGGCTTTATGTTAAAACCACCAGAATTGGAACTGACGAGGCTGCATAATTTATCAAACATGATATATTGTGGCACGTGAGTTATTAAATTATGACTACAGTGAATATTATAAGATTTAGAAATCTGCCACGCCCACTTTTTATAGGTGTGGCCATTTTTCACGTACGTAGATAGATATGTGTAAATTTAGCTTTTTTTTTATCAAACATGACATAGTTACAAATAACAGAGCCAATTCTGGGGTTTGAATCACCAAAAAGTCATTATTTTCTTGCATATTTTCTAATTTAACAATGTGTCACACCCATTAAGGTGGGTGTGACAATGGGTGGGCCATTATGGGGCCCAAGGGAAAATTTTGCTATGACCCTGTATCTCAAATTATTTGGTATATATTGGTCCTCAACTGTGCTAATTTTAGTGTTTTACCATAAAACCCACAATTCCAACACATATCTGCCCCACTATAAATAAGAGTATGACATGTCTAACTTAGTTATTTATATTTTGCTCAAAGTACAATATCGTCCTGACGGTATTGACGATATTTACGATTTTTTGAAATTATTTCGGTATCAGTATTCGGTATATCGTGATATTGACGATAATATCGAAAAATTGGCCAACCCTAGTGTGTTTGGGGGGGGGGGGGGTGTCGGGTGGGGGTGTTAATGATGGTAGCATCAAGCATTTAACAAATTGTTTTGGCTTATATTTCAAAGTTGTTTAAGACTATTGAAACTCAAATTGGCTTTATGGTTGCCTATATGCTCTTAGCAAGCTGCGTGCGGACATTGTGGTTGCAAGGCCAAAGGTCAAAGTTAATCCGATATTAGTACAAAACTCTGGTTTTAACATAAGTTATTTGGGTTATCGAGCCAGTCATTCCAGTGTAAAATTTTCAAAAATAATCTCTTGGTCTGCAAATTGACATTTCTCATGACCACTGTCGAAGCCGTTTTTAGCTGATATAAGTGGTAAAGGGTTAACAGACCTTCTTAGCTTATATTTTAGGATTTGTTGCAACTATTGTAACTAAACTCAGTGTGATGACATTGGGGTCACAAGGTCAAAGGTCAAGGTTACTAACCTCTCGTGCTTATCGGCAATGAGGAGCAAATGAAAGATATTTAATTCCTCAGAATTCTTATTTATTTTACAGAGTATGACTGTGGTGAGATGATTGTGCCAGGAAGCATCAAGTCTGCTGATTACAAACAATGCTTGAGGTGTATTTGTTATGGCCCAGCCTCAGGAGGAGCTGATACAGGAGCCAGAGATGGTAAAATGAGTGGTGTCCAGCCTTCATCGTTAAACACCACACAACAGATAGTGTGCATACCAAGCAATGTTGATCATGTGTGCCAACAGTATCCTTTATTAGATATTCAAAAAGAATTTCTTGCCATATTTACAGTACCTGTTACTATCTGCATTGTAACAAAGATGGCCTCTGGAACCTGGAATGTAATGATCATTCGATTGATTTTAAAAATCAAGTTTCACAGATCGGAAAGAAGAAACAGCTTGTCAGTTCTAGTTCAATCTTTGTACGTGGAGATGCATGAGGTGTGTCCAGTGAAGGAGCTGCAACAGTCTATCCACATGCTTCCTCGCTTTTATGATTCTATGAATGCTCTTGAACTGCAATTTCAGAAAGATGCACAAGCACCAACTATTGGTCAAATATGCTGCACTGAGGCAATATCTGGTAAGAGTGAGATAGTTTTAAAGAGAGACTTTGACATTCATAGGGGGAGCCATTTCTAGCTATACCCTGCCCATTTCGAGCTAAGCTCCACCCATTTCTAGTTAAGTTCCACCCATTTCTAACTAAGCTCCACCCATTGCTAGCTAATCTCCCCCCATTTCTAGCTACACTCCACCCATTTCTAGCCAAGCTCCACCCTTTTCTAGTTAAGCGCCACCTATTTCTAGCTCAGCTCCACCCATTCTGAGCTAAGCTTCACCTATTCCAAGCTAAGCTCCACCCATCTCGAGCTAAGCTCCCAACATGCACGTATTTGAACCAGTTTTAACGTTGAAAACTGTAATCTCAGCATCTCAATAGAGGAATCCAATCCATCAGTCAAATATATGATGTCATACTGAATTTCGTCACATGTAGGCTCATGTCTATTGTACAGCGAGTGGTTTCAAGGCTTTATAATTAAATACCGAGGAATGTTGAACTTATTTATCAGCAGAATCCTTTATCAGGTCATGCAATAAATAGGTCTCCTGAATTTCATGAACTCCTGATTATGTATCTTCAGTGTTCATTGTTAAGGACCATTACCTCTTCTATAATTTAGATTTTTAACATGGAAGTTTTTTCATTTAGCCGACCTTCTTAGCTTATATTTCAGGATTTGTTGACACTTGGATACATTGTTGCCATGACTACTTGTATAACTATAATTTAGATGACTTCCTATCTATCTGACTAATCGGAAGTGATGACGGAATGGAAACAAAACAGAGAGTATCTTTGTATTGTTAGATTTATGCATTTAAGATAATAAATAATCATAAGTAAGTAATCTAAGAAAGTGCATTTGCCAATTCTTTTGACTAGTATCATTAATTATATATCACTATTTACCTGTTTTAACCACATTTTGCTTGAAACTTTATCAAAATGTTCAGAACTGTCAAACAAAACTTGACTACTGTGCAGATGCATTCCACACGATGTGAAATCATAGACTGAAGGCGATAAAAACAAATGTATGAAATTCGGTTCTCACAAATTTAAGCAACCCCGAAAATACGACAAGAATTTCAGATTCCTAAATTCATTTCACATAATAACTGCAGGTGTTAATTTTGGAAATGATGTCACTGATAAGTTGTTGGTGTCTATGACATCAACAACTTTTCAGTGAAATTATTTCCAAAATATAGACCTGCATTTCATTTACTGACTGTAACAATAGAGGGATCCATTTCTAAATATGCCACGCCCATTTCTAGGTAATCTCTGACTACTCTGTAAGCATGTTTGAATAAATTTTAACACTGAACCATGCATTCTCAGAATCATAATGTCAAGGTATCTATATTCGCAAAACTGCATGCAATAGCATGCTCTAAGTGCTTGAAGATCTACGGAAGAGAAATGTTTTGAGACTTGATTTGAAATGTCCATTTGCAAACGAGAAGATAATTTTTGAAAATTTATAACTGGAATGACTCGATAACCGAGCAAATCATTCCAGTAAAAAAATCTCAAAAATAGTCTTCTCTTCATCTGCAACTGGGCATATTCTGTCAGCAAATTAAAATTTTCTTGAATAAATTTGAGGGTTAAAAGGTTAAGTAAGCTGTTGGATACTTTGAAACTAATTTGACTTTGCGCAGGTCCCAGCTTCCAGTTAAATTAGATTTAGAATATTCTACAGAATGTTTAACCCTTTTATGGTCATACTGGCCAAAGCCGTCTTGTGGAATGTCCATTTACAGGTTGAGAGAATACAATTTTTGAAAATTTACCACTGGAATGACTGGCTCGATTATCGAGCGTCATTCCAGTGATAAAGTTTCAAAAATTGTGTTCTTGGCCTGTAAATGGACCAAATTTGGCCATGAAAGGGTTAATAAATTGTATATTCTTCAAAGTCAGACACTTTCATGACAGAGTTATTTCCCATGTTCATGACGGAGAATTCTACGTCATTGCGATTGTGACATCAAATATCAAGTGACATATCTGATTATGACGTAAAATACTTGATTGTCAGATCAGATATCTCCATTAACCTTTTAGCAATCGCCAATGTCTTTCTTTTCCAGGGCACCATGTCTTGGATAAGTGTAGTATGATTGAAGCAGAAAGAGTCAATCTTCACGCTTACAATAAGTACAAGAGCTGTAGCGATTATGGTCAGGCCTCGGGAGGTGCTGGGTTCAGCCCTGGAGGTGGTGATGGTGGTGCCTGTGGAGGCAGTGATGTAAATCACCAGCGCCAGCAAGGACAACAGGTAATGGTAACGTCAAGGTCATCCTTAAAAAATTGTCTTACCCACCCAAAGAATTCTGCGTCATCATTTCATAAAATTCTTTTTTATCCCAATAAACTGCAAGTTTTTCTGCATCTGACCATGAAAATCAGGCATTTGACAAAATGTTTTATCTGGAAAAATCAGAGATGTAATTTTATGTCCAATCAATCTATTCTAATTGATTTAAAGATTAATTATAATACAAACTTCAGTTTTGCACGCCAACTGTGTTCTTTAATACTGTTGATGTCTAGAGAATAGTGGCGGGAGGTGTATTGTGTGTGGAATCCGATCTGGCACTCAAGTGTGTGACGTCACAATCCATTAGTCACTGAGCAGCTGATGTCACATTCATAATAACGTACTATAATTCTGTCATGAAAATTGAAGACGTCTGTCAGGTGTACGAATTGTATGTCTCATGGATTTACGATTTAATAAACATTCTTTTGAATATTGTAAATTTAATTTCCCTGGGAGCTGTTAGCATAGCTAGAAATAGGTGTGGCATAGCTAGAATGGGTAGGTCATAGCTAGAAATGGTCGGAGCTTAGCTAGAGATCGGTGGGGCATGCTAGAAATGGGCGTGGCATAGCTAGAATGGGCGGGGCATAGCTAGAAATGGGCGGGGAAGAGCTCGAAATGAATCGCCATAATCATCCATTTCTCCAAAGCAAATCCTGTTGTTATTATTACCCTTGCCCCTTAACTGTCTGACTACTCAATTTCTGCACACTATATTTTTCATAGGGGTTTAACTGTGGATATGCTAAATAGTTTGAAAACCATTTGGCTCAAAGATGTTGGTGGCTAACCCACCAACAACTTTCAGTCAAATTGTTTTCAAAATATTCAGCCGGTCCAGAGTTATTGCTCATTGAAATTATGTATTGTCCGGAGATCTATCTCGAAAATTATGTGGCTCAAATTTTAACATGACAAAGAATCTTGCTGTGAAAGAGAATTTCCAGACATTGGCCATGATCCCGATAAAACACTGGGTCCTGATCAGATCAAATTCTGGATCTATGGATACCGTGAAATCTACAGGAACAAGTCAATTTGGCTCAAAATTTAACACAAGAAACTTGTTAGGATTCCACAACTTTACTCCTAATCCCCCAAAATCTAGGAAATCTGAAAAACTTTATGACAAAAATGGAACGGTGGCTGGTCGGGTTTCTGGCTGCACTCTCGTGTAATTTTACGTGTGCTCAAGCACCTCTCAGACGCCTTTTATGTCTTCCTCTCTCCTGAAATTATCCTTGTTCTCGACCATGACTTCACCTACATGTAGTTTAAACGCCACCATGTCTGAGTTGCAATCGGACTGGTTGGGAGAGTGGACATTGCAGTATCATGTGAATAACGAGGTAGAGATGGGAAAATGGTGAGAGACAGTGGTGAATTTTCTAAAATAGTCTTCTCGGACGGAAAATGGACTTTAAGACAAATATTTTGATTTTCTTGACCAAGTTAGCTGTTAACCCTTTAATGGTCAAATCGGCCCAAACGGGCCTCTGCCGTAGACTTGAGGAATGTTCATTTGTAGGCGAAGATAACACTATTTAAAAAAATTTACAACTGGATTATCGAGCCAGTCATTCCAGTGGTAAATTTAAAAAAATTGTCTTATCTTGACCCGCAACCGGACATTCACTGAGGGAAAATTTCAAATCTATTGAGGAATATTGACCATTAAAGAGTTAAAGTGTTGATGGCCAAATTTGGTGAAGAAAACTGATATTTTGTTTGATGAATGTGCATTTGCAGGCCAAGAGAAGACTGCTTCTTTAAAATTAATCACTGGGATGACTAGCTCATTTACTGAGCCAGGCATTCCAGTGGTAAATTTTCAAAAATAGTCTTATATTGCAAATTGACATTCCTCAGGACCATTGCAGAGTTTGGTTTTGGCCGGCTTAACCATTAAACGGTTAAGCAATCACGGTCATTTGTTCCTCATTGCCAGGTGACCTCTCAAGCAGGTTTTGACATCATCTTATATTTTTTCAGCAATCGGATGATGACAGTAGTGATGATAATACATCACAAGGAATAGAGTTTCCGGTAAGTTTTAATTTATGTTTTTAAGACTTGTATAGTTAATTTCACCAAGCTTTCACATACATGTAGGCACTCGCACGCACACACGCACGCGACAATAACAATAATCTTGCCGCGGCTTGCTGGAGTTTTCCTGATAAACATTTGAATTGTGACTGTTTGCCTGTTAATTTTGTATACTTTTCTGGACAAATCGCCTATGTTACGCCTAGACCCATGTCACACAGTTGTTAGTCAAAAATCTTGTCATTGTTTTCAGAAAAAGATAGCTAGGCATAAGAAGCTTTCAAGATCTCCAAAACGAAATCGGGATGAAAAATGGAATATCCCACCACATGACTTTAGAGCGACGAGAAAGAAAGCTGATGAGACCAGTCGTCATGGAGATCCGATAGACGATATATCATTGGTTATTGGATTACTGGTTAGTATCTTTAGCTTTTGCTGACTATACTGTATTAAAACCCTCGAATTTGTTGAAGAAGATTTCAATTCTCTCATAGAAAATGTCCATTTGCAGACGAGGAGAAGACTATTTTTGAAACTTTACCACTGAAATAACTGGGTTATCGAGCCAGTCATTCCAGTGGTAAATTAAAAAAATATTTGTGTCTACATGTATATGGACATTCCTGAAGACTACTGCCTGTTTTGGCTGACTTGACCATTAAAGGGTTAGTGTCGGTCATATCTGCGAAAAAATTTCCAGAATTTCATTTTTTCATGATTTGAAATTTTTAGTTGGTCTATTTTTTGTGTCAAAAATTTACCACTCATTCTTAGTAGCAAATTAAAAAAAACTTCTCTTGGCCTGCAAATGAAGATTCTTCAAGACCACTACAGAGACTGTTTTTGACACCCTTGACCATTAAAAGGCTAAATAAAGTTCATGTACTATCTCCATCAATCTCAGTGACCACTGAAGCCGTAAGCATTTCATGGTGAATCCCGCCAAAAATGGCCTTTGGGGTTGTCTTGAGGATTGTCCATTTGCAAGCCATGAGAATACGAGTTTTGAGGATTTACTACTGGAATAACTGGCTCAGCTACGGAGCCAGTCATTCCAGTGGTAAATTCTCAAAAATAGTCTTCTCTTGGCCCGCAAATAGAGAGTTAAAGAGCAAATGTTTTGATTTTCTTAGCCATTAAACGTTTTAATTTTTAATATTCTTTTCCAGAACTTTGCAAAATCAGTTGATTATATTTTACAGGGGTCGAGATATGTGCATAATGGACCAATCCAGTCTATCAATCACTCATATTATGTCATAATCAACTATGTCACATGTAGGCTGATGTCATAATCTATTACATCATGAATGACGTAATTAAGTCCGTCATAAATGCTTAATAGTTTGTAAAGTTGTATGAATTGTATGTCTTTACTTTGTAATAAATATTTAGTTGACTATTTTGAAAATAATAGTTTTCTGGAAATTAAGATTCATGGAGTTCAGGGTTCGAGTAAGTGCCAATATTATTACATTCTTTCTTATGTAATACTCATCCCGTTGAATATTTTGAAACTAATTTGACTGGAAGTTGTTGCTGTATGTATGGCAGCAACAACTTCCAGTCAATTTAGTTTCGAAATATTCAACAGCTTACCTGTAGGATTACTTTTATACCATATTGTCAAACTATAGCTGGCACCTCTATTACTGAGCGTATATACTGAGGGAAATATACTATGTTTTTTCTTATTGGTTGAAAAGTAAATCATGACTGCCATCATAGGCTGTAGAAATGCATCATTATGTTTCGTTGTCGGTATAATAAAAAGCTAAAATGACAGAATTTGCCACCTATAATCCATCCATGACATTAAATGTCATGGATGGATTATGGGTGGCAAATTCTATCACATGAATGGATAGCATAAGATAAGGTGGGATTTCCTTCAAATTTGATTTTCGTGACAGAGTTTTGCCATTATGATTAAGATCTCAGTAAACATGTGACATATTTGATGATGACATCAGATACTTGAGTGACAGATCAGATCAGTCCATTATGTATGCAAAATTTGCTATTACATATTACTACGATTCATCCATAATTTAATTTTTTTAAAGTTCAGCTCGTCTTACTTTTCAGTAATATTCTATATTTTGTCATTTCAGAGTAAAGGGACAGCAACTGTAGAGGATACTTCTGAGTTTCTGCTTTGTTTAACCTTCTGCCTACAAGATCTGCAGCGAAATGTTGATGTAGCTTCAGGCACCGACTGTCTCAACTGTTCCCAAATTGGATCATTCCTCACCCACTTTGCAAAGTGCATGACAAAGGCTTCAGACAATTGCTCTGTGTGCTTGGTTTTATTTCAGTTGATCAAGCGCCATCTGGATGATTGCTGTCTAAGTTGCACTGTTCCAGAAGCAGATTGTTGTCACACATTAAATATATGTCAACGAATTCACCGTCAACTTGCACCTCAACTGGAGCTATCGAAGCAAGAAAGGGAAGATTTTCTCTGGGAGAAATTGAAAGAGTTTCTGTGTCGCACACTGACTGATGATATATCTCTAGGTTATGATGTCGAGTCAGGCAGAGACAGTGTTGCTGCAGCTGGTAGTCAGACACAGCCCACCAAGAAAGGATTGGCTAAGACACTGTCAGGTCGTATGCGATCGGGGCCTCCAATGGCTGTTATACATGAGGATTCTGATCCGGTCAATGCTGCAGTTGGGATTAGTGAGACGCTCACTCGTTTATCTTTCTCTGATACTACTACACCAGCTACAGATAAGCAAACTTCTAATGTCACATCATTGGCATCAATCCCTACTATCTTACAGCCAAATAAAATATTGTTACCCAATGTTTATAAGATGGATGATGGTATCCAGGTGTATGGGTCACAGGGAGCACAAAGTATGCCTCCTGATACTTCACCACGGGACTTTGGTGATGAACAGAGAATGTCTCTGGTTGATCGAAGGGAAGGGACTCCTGGTATTGGTGAAGTCGTCTATGGGAATCGTAATCAAGTTAATGCTGTTGCTCGACACTGGACAGACCTGAAGCAGAGACAGGAGCGAGGCGAGCGAATAAGTCTCACAGGAAGAGAAGAAGGAGTAATTTTGATAGGCGTAAGTATTTTGAGAAAGATGGTTCCGCCCATTTCTAGCTAAGCTTTTGCCACTGTACCTCCATTTGAATCAATTTTAACACTGAATCCTGAATTCTCAGAGTCCCAATTTCAAGGGAGGTGTACGAGTAGGCTGTTGAATATTTTTGAAACTATTTTAACTGGTAGCCATTGACAATTCACAATCAAACTAGTTTCAAAATGTTGAACAGTGTTTTGACTACTCTGTGGCAACAAGTATAAGGCATGCACAGGACACCCATAACACCAACCTTTTAACTGTTTGACTATAGAGTTTTTGCAGACGACGTATTCCATCATGGCCTAGGGCTGTATCTCTGGATCTGCTCATTGAAATTATGGTTTGGTGGCTCGCATCAGTGAGAGAGTTAAGTTTTTTGCGATCAGACCTAAACAAAAAGTCTTGGTACTTGTAGGTGAAGTATGAAACCGAGGTCACTCTTCTTACGCTACATACCTTAAGCCTACAATGAAAGCTTTGAAACAAGAGCGTGGAATAAGTTTTTGCGACTGACTGGTGAATTACCTAACTAATGCTGCCCGCACAACTAACTGTCTAGCTTTCTTATAATGATACGGCATCTCACAGTGATCCTGCGGTCAAAAGGTCAAGGTCACTGTGACCGTGGTAAAAACCTTGGTTTTTCATCATTAACATTTTCCGCTTAGCTCAACTTTTCTGTTTATATCTCAGGTTTGGTTAATCATACTAGAGCCAAACTTGGACACATGCCTCCTTATAATAAAACTGACATCACATAATTATGTTGAGGTCAAAAGGTCATGGTCACTATGGTAAAAACCTTTTTTTTTCAACATTAACACATGTCTCCTTATAATGACACAGCATCACACAATGATGTACTGGTCAAAAGGTCAAGGTCACTGGTATGCATGGCGACTGTCTGTCATCCATCCATCAACCTTTGTTTAAAAACGCTACTCCTCATTGACCGCTTGGCGGATTTCAACCTAATGTGGCTGGAAGGACCCTAATGCTTTCGGTTTCAGAACATGTATACAGAATTGTGATTGGTCAATTTATTTGTATGAAAAATTTCCCGGGAATTGTCAAAACTCTACTCCTTATTAACCGCTAGGCAAATTTCAACTTACTTTGGCTGGAATGACCTTATGGGACTATGCTTCAGAAGTTATATGTACAGAATTTTAAATGGTCAAGTTTTTTGGTGAAAACCTTAGATTTTATGAAAAATTTACCGGAAATTGTCAATATGCTACTACTCATTAACTGCTTGGCAGATTTCAACTTACTTTGGCTGGAAGGACCTTATGGGGATATGCTTCAGAATTTATATACAGAATTTTGATTGGTCAAGTTTTTTGGTGAAGACCGTAGATTTTATGAAAAATTTACATGAAATTGTCTAAACTCTACTCATCATTAATCGTTTGAAATATTTCAACCGTGGTTGGCTAGACAGACCCTATCACAGTAGGTAGGCTCCAGAGCATCTATTCAGAATTTTAATGGTTCAATTTTTTTGGTGAAAATCATAAATCTTATGAAAAATTTAATGAAAATTGTCAAAATGCTTCTCCATAACCACTTGTAGGATTCTATAGCAACTTCTAGTCAGAATTTTGGTAGGTCAATTTTTTGGTGGCCATTTGGATTTTTTTTTAACTTTCCAGAACCATTTAAAATGCTACCCCTTAATTAGTGGGCCAATTTCAACGAAACAATTGGGTGGAATGGTGGTAGGCTTCAACATATCAGTCGAGAATTTTGATTGGTCAATTTCTTTGGTGGCCATCTTGGATTTTTTCAAAAATTATACATAATGTCTACCAGTATTTAAATGCAAATAGTTCAAATCCTAATGGTTCAGGTTAGCGTTACAGGCTCTTGGGCCTCTTGGTGATACGGCCTATATTTATTTGTCCCCTACCAGTAAAACCAGGAGGGGGGCAGGGGGGGGGGGGCTATAGGTTTGCACTCCGTCTGTCCGTCCATCTGTCGCAGTTGGTTTTCCGCAGTCCTTGCTTAATCAACTGAGAATTGGTACATTGCTTTGCTGTGAGAAGTTACAGACCAAGTTCGAGTTGCGTCAATTTTTTTATGGAGTTATGCCCCCTTTCGACTTAAGAAATATTTAAAATATCAGCTTTCCACACTTCTTACGCCTTCATGTATTCAAGTGAGAATTGGTAGGTTGCTTTATTATAGCATCTTAGAGAGCAAGTTCGAATTTCGATATTTTCGTAAATTTTTCATGGAGTTCTAATGCCCCATTCCGACTTATGAAATACAAAAAATATTAGTTTTCCACACCTTTTTTCCGCAGTCTTTCAAGATATTCAGCTGAGAATTGGTACGTTGTTTTGTTGTGAGAAATTACAGACCAAGTTCAAATTTCTGGATTTTTTTATGAAGTTACATCCCCTTTCGACATGAAATACGAAAAATATCCGTTTTCCACACCTTTCGCACTCCTTCAAAGGATTCAACTGCGAATTGGTGGGTTGCTTTATTATAGGGAGTTGTTACTACATTACAACCTACCTCCTTGCATTGCTATTGCTCTTTCCTTCTCTGAAGGGAAGCGTAGTAGAATGAATTTTGTACAGCCATTGTTTGCTGGGTATTGTGGTTACAGAGTGACTGAAGGCTCCTTCAGGTATCTCCATACTCTCTCTAATGATGAGATCCATAGTAATTCGCTTGAATGCTATATCTCAGAATGAGGCAAGAAGAGGGTTAATCCAATACCCAGCGCCACTGAGCAGGTCATTAAGCACAATGACAACCTCGTTGGCTGATAGCTGTCACATGACCTTGTTAATAGCAACCAAAACTTCATTCATTTGACGAAATCCAGTCATATATTCCAACTTGTAGCAGATCCATGAAGAGGCAGATGATATTATGACGACTTGACTCTGAATATCTTACTAAAGCTGTAATTAAAATTTTCCTAATTTCTCTACATTATATGACAAAAAGAAATTCTTGTAGAAATACCCAAATATGTTGAATTCCGACATCTGGGTATAACATATAGGCTGAAATATACAATGAATATCTTTCTTGAATACGTCTATTCTAACAAGATATGACCATTTAAATGAAGCCTCAAGCCCCCCCACCCCCAAAAAAGAATTTGACAGAGGGGAGGCTTGAGATGGGCCGTAGTGCAAGGAGGTAGGTATATGTAATTAGTAAAACATAAGACCAGACCCTACAGTTCATCTGGTCATTGTTACTACATTACAACCTACCCCCTTGCATTACTATTGCTCAAATACAGATTTCAACATTGAACAAAGCCCGGAGGGAGGCAAATTTTTTAGCAAACGTGATGTAAAAAATGGTAAAGAATGAACATGAAGTTAGTAATAACAAGTAGAGAAAGATACTACGAATGACAATAATTCCTCAGAATTATTACCATAAGGAACCCTAATATAAAGGGTTCAGAAAGAAAGGAGGAAGAGAGTAGAAAAGCGGGACTTTAAACAACCCTAAGAAGACAGGAAAGAAGAGATGATGATGCAAGAATGAAATAAATAAATATAAAGGGTGGTGAAAGAGATGATATGGATGAGGTGAAATACACACATGAGAAGGAAGTAATGATCTTACACTAACCCCAAATAAATGTCTTGTAAGAATGAAGATGCTGAAGAGTGAGAAGATGAAGAAGGAATACGAGTCATGGCCCATGCACGCACGCACACACACTTCAGCTAGCTACTTACATGATGTCATCGAGAGAGGATCACAAGAGGTGGCAAGGCCCCTAACATCATGGGCCTTAACCCCATCTAATGAATAGTCCCCAGGAGAAGTTAATTCATGGCAAATTTTGATGGGGTCAACGATCCTGCGTGAAATAGTAGTTAAAGAGGCAGGACGATCAATGCCTTCTGCAAATGTAACCCAAAGATGTTTATCGTCGGATCGTTTAGCAGCAGTACGAAGTTTGTAAATATTAAGAGCCCTAACAGGGCACCAGTCAGAAGGAAGAAAGTTTGTGAATTATAATGGGTTTACCCAAGAATTTACCTGAGTTTTGGACAACAATTCTGCCCTCGGATAGAGAATAATGCTCTATTACCCATAATTTGAAATCTATCCAATTCAGCAGATAAGGCATGAATTTCTGAGCGTCGGCTAGCTGATGCTACTGCTAATAAAAAGACTGCTTTAAGAGTGAGATGTTTTAAACAAACAGAACCTAGGGGTTCACAATGTTTGCCAGCAAGAACCTGCAGTACAAGAGAACGGGTCCAAGAAGGAAAGGGTTTCGTAAAGGGAAGATGAGAATTTCCCCTACCCTTAATGAGATCATGAAAAAGTTTTTGCACTTGGACCGAAGGGTCAACAAGGCATTTGACGAAAGAGTTCAGACCAAACCGATAGGATCTGACAGTGTTAACTGAGAGCTTCTGATCAAAAAGGAAAACCAGAAAATCTGTGGCCTGAATCACTGAGGCCTCAGAGGGCAGGATAGAATGGTCTGCACACCACTTCTTAAAAAACTCAAATCGAGCCTTAAAATGTTCCGAGTGGAGGCGCTGAGAGATTTTTCAAAGGAAGGAGGAGGGCAACTCGACAGCTTCCAGACTGACAGGCGAAAGATTTCTGGGTTCTGATGGAGAATCATGCCTCCGTTCTGGGACAAGAGATTGTTGGAAACAGGTAATAGAAGAGGGAGATCTACAAGAAGGTCCAGGAGATCCAGAAACCAAGACTTTGTCGACCAAAACGGAGCTATGAACAGGACCACACAAAGATGTTGGCAGATCTTTCTTAGGGCCAGAGGAATTAGAATTGTTGGAGAAAAGGCATAAGCGAACATGTTATCCCAAGATTGGGCTAGAGGGTCGACTGAAAGGGCCATCTCTTCCGGAAAGGGAGACATGAAGATCGATATCTTTCAGTTCTTGAGAGTAGCCAAAAGATCTATGTGGGGACGACTGAACTGAAGAAAAATGTACTTGACTACAGCCTTTTTCAATTCCTATTCTGTTTCTGGGATCTCGGAAGAACGAGTTAATTGGTTGGCCAGAAAATTTAACGTGCCTGGGACGTGGGCTGCACGGAGGGAAATGTTGTGGGCTCTGCACCACTGATGATTGATGAAGTAGACTAATGTGAAATTGTCTGAGCGGATAAGAATTGATAAACCACATATCATGGGATCCCAAAGGACTAGGGCATGGAAAAACAGTCCACAACTCGAAAGGTTTAATGTGGTAAGAGGCTTCCAGAGGGGACCAAGTGCCTGAAATGTTCTTGGAATCCTAGATTGATCCCCATCCTTCCAGGGATGCATCCGAAAGTAAGATGGCTTGAGGAGATAGAATGTGTCACAGTGATGAGTTTGTGTAAACAAATAACCTGAGGAAAGTGGAATGAATTGGACCACCTAGTAGCAGAGATTGGATGTTTTTCCAAAACTGATACTCATAAAATGGAATTTAATGAGGAAACAAGGAACTGGAGGGTCCAGATAATAGATCCCAAGTGGCATGAGGAAAAGCTGAAAAGCCTTCTCCTGAAATAGGCCCAAGAATCACCTTTTCCACTGACACGATCAGGGCTATAATATGAAGAAAGACCTGACCGAAATGAACTGGCCCACACTGAAAACACTGGATAGTAGATATAATGGCCTTAACAATGGTGAGGGAAGGAAAAAGCTTCCTTTGGACAAGAGCGAAAAGGATCCCTAAGTGAGTGAATATCTGATTTGGAGATAGACAATATTTCCCTTGTTGATAATCTAGCCTACATGAAGACATATTCGGATAGCTAATGAGGCGTCCGAGAACAGAGGCATAGGGAATTAAGCCTTGAAGAGTTAATCGTCTATGTAGACCTGAACTGAAAAAGGGGTTAAAAATTAAGACAAGCAGACATGAAGAAAGTTATGGGTGAACACAAAAGGGGGAAAAGGAGAGGCTGACAGTTAGGAAGTGGCACTGCCATACTAGGTCAAGGGATGTGATACAAAGAGAAATTTTGAAAGGAAGGGTGAAAAGGGACTAGAAACAAGAGTCCTTCAGGACTAGAGAAAGCTCCATAAGCCTACCTGAAAAGAAAGAATTAAAGACTGGACGGAACCATTTTGAAATTGGAAACCAAGATGAATAGTCAGCGTTCTGAGGAATCTGAATCCCATGCCTGAAGATTCACAGGGAATGAGGCAACTGTGATCCAATGAGGAATAAGAGAAAAAAAGAGGGGGTGGATCCTCCGACAGAGAGGGTAATGACCGTGAGAAAATGTATTAACAATGCACTGATCAAAATCAAAGAAACCCAATGGTCTTAGAAGAGGGATAACCAACTTGCTCCAAGGATAGAAGGCAAAACTGAGAGCATTGATAAGGAGAAATCTATAACTATGGTAAAGATTGTAAGAAATTCATCTCCAGAACAAACTTGGATATTAGAAAAATCTCAAACTCACAAGATGCACAGACCAGAGGAACATTACCATAATATGATATCATTGTATAAAAAAGCAATCTTTTGCAACAAATAATACAAAATATGGAAAGACCACACATGCTTATAAATCGATCCTGATTACAAAATGAAATGTACACATCAGTCATACACATAAAACATTAAAATTAAATCAAGAAGACCTAATAACAAAGGAGATAAGAAGCCTACCAACAGAAGATATACTTGTATGATACCTAATATCTGAATAAAGAAAGCTATAAATGAAGAATAAAGGCTAAAAAGCCTCAATGTTCCAATTAGGGCTAGGCTGATTCTTCTTCTTCTTTTCGTTCGCTGATCATACCGCCAGTCCTGTAAGTGAGTATCGACATGATCATAAGCGTTAAGTGCGTGGATCCATGGTTTATTAGAGTGCGCCGTGCGGCCTGGAACCTCCGTCTTCAGCACTCGAGGTTTCTGTCAGGGTTACCTCACCCTTACCTCCTTTAGTCGCCTCTTACGACACGCAGAGGATACGGAAGGTGTATTCTAAGCCCCACCTACAGGGCAGGCTAGGCTGATAATAGTTAGGATGTTTGATAGTTAAGTTATTTCTTGATTATCTCAGTATTAGTCCAAACTGTTCTTGAATCTGTTTAAATAATTTAGGATGTTACAATGAGATCAGATAGAGACTTCCAAGCATCAATTTATTCTATTGGAAAGTAATGTTTCCTGAAATCGAGTGAAAGGCGATGTTTCTTAGTTATAAGAGCTATATCCTTATTCTTACCCCCTCACGAGAGGTAACTTGCATTTATTTCTACTATTTAATCTTACAGTTTCTTCATCTGGAGAAAAAAGCGTCATAGAGGTATTGCCTTACTTATTAAAAGTTGTAGACATTGAAACATTATAGATAAATTTATTTATAGTGTTTTAGCCAGATTTCGTGGCAAATAGAAATCCCATAGTAAACCTATGGGAGGGAAAAGTCCAGATATAGCCAGATAGAATTAGCTAAAACAATACTCATCTATGTTTAAGATCTGAATCATATCCAAACGATACACTGCATGTAAACAAAAAGGGAACAAAATATATACGGGGCGAATTGTCAATGACCTATATAAAAAGTGACAGGAACGATGATGACAATCTGACAGCTACTGGAAGTAGATAAGAATGGAAGAAAATGGTAAATTTTGAGCCCAAAATCACCAATCCCGCGATGGCAGCAAAGAACATGACTTTAAATAAAAGGCTTTAGTTAAAAATAAGAAAATAACCTTGAAAAATGGATATATAGTGGAGAAAAAAGCGATAATGTCACCGAGATGAAATGAGACTAGGACGAATAGACTGCCGTAACTACGACTACGAGGGCTGACGATAAAACTGACAGATACTGAAAGAACAGAGAAAATTTGGGAAAGATACTTATAGTAAAGAAAGTCACAAAACACCATGAGGGCAAGTGTAATCTGACTTTAGGAAATGAATATTTAAAACAAAAGGATGATAAACAAGGAGAAATATCCTTAAAAGAGCGAAATATTCACGATAAAGATAGCATAACAAGTAAATTGTCCTAAAGTTATGAAAGTATATCAACCTGCCAACATAGAAGGGAGGAGGTGTACTATACAAAAAGATGAATGGCCTGAATAGAACTATGCCTCCAACGTGGGATGAATAATGCCCAAAACATAGCTAATTAGAATTGTGAATTAATCTGACAAATCGGAAAGAGTGCAGGAAGAAAAAACTGAGAACAAATAATAATTACTATAACTTAAATTGGGAGAAGGCAAGGAAAGATAACATACAGAAAAAGGGGAAAATGCAGCCTGAACCACTAAGATATCGCAGGAGAGAGTACTACTAGATAAGATAATGATATGCACATATGTAATACAGTGATAAAAAACCTGATCCAAAGAACTGAGCCAAACCCGGGTCCTCAAAAGGGACCAGGGCGCGGCTCCACTAAACCCGATCCCGAACCTTAAGCCGTTTAGGACCGGGGAAACATGAAAAAAAATGTCAAAATTAGCGGAAAAAATTTAACTGAAATTAAATTCTGGCATTTCGGGGGCCGGCTTTGGCCCGGGTCGGGGACCTCAAATCTCTAGAGAAAAAGATGGAAGATGATGGAGAACTTTGCAAGGCTCCGGAGCCCAACTGGGGCCCAGGACCGGGGGAAAAAAAGAAAATCACATGGATACTGGCCAAAATTAGTTTTAAAAATCAAATTGAATCTGACACACCAGAAGGCCGAGCCTCCTCCCCCCCCCCCCCCCCACAGTCATACAAAGCAACTATTGATCATAAATTTTTTTAGCTGAACACGATTACTGCCTTCGACAGCTCAATAACCTGACATGTCCCTTAACCCTTTAGCACTCATATCAGCCAAAAACAGCTTCTACGGTGGTCTTCAGAAATGTCAATTTGCAGACCAAGAGAAGACTTTAGACCTATTCACAAGCGCCTATGAAAATTAGTTTATCGAGATATGGCGCTATATAAATGCTATATTATTATTATTTGTTAATTCCAGTGGTAAATTTTCAAAAATGGAGATTTTCTATGAGAAAATTGAAATTTTTCTTGAACAAATAGGAACCGTTAAAGGGTTAAGTCATTCATTTGTTCATTCGTTCGTTCATTAGTTAGTATGTGTGTAGAAATACAAATCTGTATTTTTTTCTCTGCAGCATGTTAATAACTTTGATATTGGTACAACACGGTACCAACAAGACATTCAATGGCAGAAGTTGTCTTACCTTGGCCGCGGTGTTTCTGGCAAGTGTCACCTAGCAATCGATCTAACGACAGAATTCAAGTTCTGCATTAAAGAGGTATAATTTTAATTCGTCTTTTAATTATCCCCACGTATGGTGACAAAACGGAGGCGATAGTGCAATTGCCTCCATCTGCCCCGCCCGTCTGGTTATTTCCTCCGAAACCATTTGGTGGACCCATATGATTGCATACTGCAAGGTGGCATTTACATTAGGTTCCACCCCCCCCCCCATGATAGGGGTGGGGACAGGGTAGAGATGTGGGCCAGAAAGTGTGTGCATGCGTACGTGAGTGACAGTGAGTCTGCTGTACATTTTTCAACAATTTTGGTGGACGATGTTACATTTTATGTCAAATTTGTTGAAAAAATTAACACCAGTTCATCATTTAATTTAATTTGAAAATTTAAAATTATGACATCAGAGTGGTAATGGTTAAATAAATGACTTTATTTAACCATAAATGACTTTATTTAACCATAAATGACTTTATTTAACCCTTGGCCCTGGAATGACAAAAGCAAGTATAATACAAGAAATATGTTGTTGAATATTTTCATACTAATTTGACTGTGAGCTGTGGTAGAAATTAACTTCAAAATCTTCGAACAGCTTATGTCTGTGATTGTGTTAATTGAGATTATGGAGCTTCAAAGGTCAGAACGTTAAGCGGGTTTGATATATATTTAATCATACCATGACGTCGTAAGACAATTGTAATATCAATGTATGTCTGTCTGTCTGTCTGTGTCTGTCAGTTTGTCAAGCACAATAACTCGGGTTCTACTGAAGGGGTCTTCAAAACACTTGTGTGTGATATTGGCTTGGGATGCTGAAGAAGCCATATCGATTTTTGTGTAGAATGTCAAAGGTCAAGATCATTGATAAGAAAATAAATTGTCCGGTATATTAACTCGCATTCTAGTTATGGGATCTTGGCCAAACATGACTGGATGGGAATGCAATAAGTGCAATGCGTAGTAGCCTTGCTAATAATTTATATGTCGGGTACAGCGTTTGTCCATCTTTTTCTCTCAGCCTCCGCATGTTTTCTCGGTAATATTTACCTATGTTTTTGCTCTTGACAGATGCTGCTGTCCAATTTTGAGGAGGATGAGCTGGAAATCTGGAGTATGTTAAGTCATCCAGGGATTGTGAAGCTTTATGGTGCTATTCGTGCGGGAACGTATGTGTACTTTATTGCCGAACTCATCGATGGTAGGTGTATGCAGAAATAATACAGTATAGCTCAGAAATAAGTTAGTGTTTCCAAAACAGAAACATGTTACTAAGTACATAATTGGATTGGATGGGCAACAATGTATTCCAATCCAATTGACCTTTCCAGTTTTAGCTATGCCCCGCTCATCTCTAGCTAAGCTCCACCCACACCTCAATCGTGTTGGGATCGATCCCCGAATGCCCTGACTATAAATTTCCAGAAAACTATACACATTAGCTGTTAAATATTTTGAGACTAATTTGACTGGTTGCTGCTGCTGCCTATGGCATCAACAGCACCCAGTCAAATTAGTTTCAAAATATTCAACATAATGTTTATTAAATGGTAAAAACATACAATTCATACAACGTGTCAGACTATAAAGCGTTAGACGGTCTATATCGAATCATTCATGACGTCATGGTTATGATGTCATCCTACACGTCACATAGTGGATTATGACGTCATGATGGATGGATAAACTTGGAAAGGTCCATTATGTCTCAAAATATTCCAACAGTATATTTATTTTCTTTTGGTAACATTACGTTTGTTCTGAGCTGTATTGTATATCTCATCTGTCACTCAAGTATCTGATGTCATAATCAAATTATGTATGTCCTAAAGGAAATGGGTCAAAGTCCATCAGTAACAGTCTGAATTTTATGTGTTTGATGAATTTATGATGTAATAAACATTCTCTTGAATATTTTTTAAACTAATTTGACTAGTAGCTGCTGTCTAAGATTATTGCGTTGAGTGATTGCCAGCGATTATTAAAGAATAATTGTGATTATTTGATTAATTAGTTTGGATACAAATTGCCAAGACAGAACAACAAAAGAATATCAATGACGAAAATTGCAAGGGTGTTTAGAGAAGTCCATTTTCAGGGCAAGAGAAGACTATTTTTGAAAATGTATCACTGGAATGCCTGGCTGGATTCTTGAGCCAGGCATTCCAGTAATACATTTTCAAAAGTAGTCTTGCACATGGACATATATTCACTAAGCAAAATTTCATTTTTCTTGACCGATCGCGTTGAAAAGTAACTTAAAGTTAGGTTTTGAAATATTTTATGCGATAGAAAATATTCACGATTACTTGATTATTTAATTTTTGATCATATAAATTTAAAACATAATCGCGATTTTCGATTTAATCACGTAATCATGCAAGCCTACTAAGAATTCCAAGTAGAATGCGTTGATTGATCTCTAGCCAGGCTATTTGTTTGTGTTGCAGGTGGATGTTTGACTGAGCATATTAATGACCAACGTCAGCTTGGCCGTCGCCTCGGTCAGCGAGTGGCGCTGCGTTACTTTTATCAGCTGTTGCAAGTACTCACCTATCTTCAGACTATGGGCATTATACATGAGGACCTGAAAGGTAATGGATCTTTTCAGTTTTAGCTATGCCCCGCCCATCTTTATGTAAGCTGCACCCTCAGCACGCTCGTGTGGGGATCAATCGAATTCTGAACTTCCTGACTATTAATTTACAGAAAACTATGCAGGTAAGCTGTTGAATGTTTTGAAACTAATTCGACTGGGTGCTGTTGCTACCACAGCGCCCAGTTATATTAGTTTCAAAGTATTCAACAGCATGTTTATTAAATAACAAAGACATACAATTTGTACAATGTGTCAGACTATTAATTCATTAAAGACAGACTATTTTGAATCATTCATGATGTCATGATTATGACGTCAACATATATCACTTAGTTGATTATGACATCATATGATAGATGGATAAGCTGAAAACGTAATTAACACAGGCATGTCTGCCATGTGCCTCATTCTGACAATAAGAGAAATCGGAGATTACCAACCATCGCCATCTCAAATCGTCGCATTGTAAAGATTTTCTGGAGGACCACAGTTATAAGTTCATATGTGGAGTGTATGGTCACACCCTGTCTTGCATTAAGTTTTGAGTCAAATTGTACCAGCAGTTTCCTGGATATCAATAGATCCAGAATTTGATCTGATCTGGTTTTTTAGGTCAGCTGACTTCTCAGTCAGCTTGGCTGTAGCGATGACCCCCTCGCCTGACATTCAGCTGTCTTCCAACTTGGCATCTTTGTGCACTAGCTAAGTACTACTCATCTAAGAACTAGGTCAGTCTGACTGACTTTCCGGAGAATATAAGTAAAAAATTAATATTTTTTAGCTGTGGGTAGCTCAGTAAACCATAATGTCTCTTAGTTAGTCAGTCAGTCAGTCACAAATATTCATTCTGGGCTGTAGTTTCAAGTTTTTGGTACAGGTTAATCAAACTTGGGGGAAATGTTGCCCACGGGCTCTTGAAGATGTTTGATAAATTTGGGGTTCATAGGTTAAGGTCACGGTCACCAGAATAAAAAAGGATTACTTGAAAACTATTCAGACAATTCTCAAAATAACTGGTTCTACTTAAGCGATCTTGACCAGACTTACATGGACTGTTGTTTGTAGGGTCCCAAAGATGTGTGAAAAATTTGGGGTCAAAGGTCAAAGCCACTGCCCTTTCCCCCCCCCCCACCCCGATTAAAAACAAATATTTTGATGAATATTTTGAACTGTCTGAAAGATACAATTTCTCAAAATAACTCTGGTTCTAATGGATCAATCTTAACCAAACTTGGATGGAAGGTTGTGCTTGGAATTCTGAAAATTTGTGATAAATCTGGGGTCAAAAGATCAAATATCAAGATTGCAGTGACAAATAAAAATTCTTCCAAACAAACAAGGCAAGTATTGCATACATTTCTGCACATTTACATACGAAGAGCTGGTAGTTGTCGCGTTAGACAGGTGATCGAGCAGGTAGTAGCTCGATGTGATGTTCCTTTGTTAGTTAGTTAGTTCCGGGATGTCGTTTCAAGAGTCTTTTGTACACAGCAATCAAACTTGGGTGTATGTATGAAATCGGTGAGGTCAAGTCTGGGCTTTAGTGTTAGGGTTAGTGTTAACACTGATCACTAACATAAAGCCAGGTGTTAATACCACTCATGTTAACACTAAGGCTGTGTTCTCACAAGAGAGATTATCAGGAATAATGCCATACGTCGGTATTGCGTTACGCCAGTTAAGTCTGTAGTGAGAAGATGGCCTAAGGCCGTGTTCTCACTAGAGAGTTAATCAGGAATAACGTCATGATTCTGTATGATGTTATTCTGGATTAAGTCTCTAGTGAGAACACGGCCTAGCACTGGTAGTGTTAGGGGTGTAGGAATGTACTGTGTAGCTGACAATGCATGATATATAATAAATATAGAAATTATAATTATCGATTTATTTGTAGGTGATAATATCCTCTTGAGGTCGGACAGTACTGCATTAGTTGTTGCTGATTTTGGATTGGCACGTCATGTGACGAGTAGTACTCTCGTTCGAGCTTCTCCGACTGGTTCACAGACTCAATGGAGCCCTGAGAAAGCAGCTAGCTTCGGCTATGACTATCGCTCGGATGTGTGGGCTATCACGTGTGTGCTGTGCCATATCTTTAATGGTGAATCCGTCTGGGTGAGACGGTTTGGGCACGCTGCGGTTTTGCACTTTGTCGTGAGTCTTTATAGAACCAATTCACTACTGAATATTTACCATTGTGGCTATGAATTGGACTTTAACCCTCAAATTTGTTTTTAAAAATCCCATTTTTCTCATCGAAAATGTCCATTTGCAGACCGAGAGAAAAGTATTTTTGAAGATTTATCACTAGAATGACTGGCTCGCTTATCAAGTCAATCATTTCAGTGATAAATTCTTTAAAATAGTCTTCTTTTAATCTGCAAATGGACATTTCTCAAGTCCAGTGCAGAACCTTTTTTTTGTTGATGAAGATTGAGTGTTAAATGGCTAAAGCCTAGTAGCTTGTGTCTACACTGTTTTAAAGTCCACCTCTATGTAAAGACCACCTCTATATAAAGTCCACCTCTATATAAAGTCCACCGCTATATAAAGTCCACCTCTATATAAAGGCCACTTCCCACCCCAAACCCCCCCCCCACCTCAAACCAGTTGAACAATACATTTAACACTCCAGGGAAAGGCCACTTGTCTGTAAAGGCCATTTTTATCATGTCCCCAGGGTGGTCCTTATAAACAGGTTTGACAGTATATTCATGTTGAATGTTGTTCATACCGTAGACAGCCCCAAGCATCAACACCATTGAGGTTTTTTAATGGATACTAATCTTCCATCAAAAAGGTCAAAAAAATGTTACCATGTTCACGCATTTAACCATCTAGCCCCTGATGTGCTAGTATCTCAGTGGACCTTTCCAGAGTATCCATCATATGATGTCATAATCAGCTAAGCGGCGTGTAGGATGATGTCATATTCATTACGTCATAAATGATTCTATTTGGCCCGTCTTTACCTCTTAATAGTCCGACACGTTGTGCGAATTGTATGTCTCTAAGTACTATTTAATAAACATACTGTTGAATATTTTGAAACTAATTTAACTGGATGCTGTTGGTGCCATAGGCGGCAACAGTTCCCTGTCAAATTAGTTTAAAAATATGCAACAGCTTACCTGTATAGTTTTCTGGAAATTAATAGTCAGAGCGTTCAGAGATCGATCGATCCCAACACGAGCGAGGTGTGGGTGGAGATTAGCTAGAAATGGGCGGGGCGTAGCTAAAACTGGAAAGGTGCACTGATTGCAGCTGCAGAATGTTTTCAAACTACTGCAACCACACTACATCATGATCATCATCATCATCATCATCATTCATGTTTTTCAGTCAAATTAATTTTCTTAATATATATCTACTTTCATATTTAGCACCTTTGCAGTCTCATTTCTGGGGAATTCAAATGAAAATGGTTTAATTTTTAACTGCTGTACATATTCAGATTTGGAACAACAGTCCTCCATTGGATGACATGCCAAAGAATGTATGTGCTGAGATAAGTGATATTATTATGCAGGGCTGGATAACTGAGCGTGAAAAGCGACCCTATGCTCATGAGCTCATCCAACATCCAGCCTTTCATGTCCTTGGTGAGTTTTTTTAATGATCATGGGAATAAACCTTATTCTAATCAAGTTTATAGTTTTTGTCTCGCCTGCTAAGCAAAAAGTGAGACATAGGTATGACTTTTCCGACGACGGCAGCGTCAACAATAAGGTTCTGCGTTTAGCAAAACTTCTCAGCTTATATTTCAGGATTCGTTAAGCCTATTGCAACTAAACTTGGGTACATGGTTACCTATAATGATAGGAAGCAGCATGATAATGTTAGGGTCACAAGGTCAAAAGTCACGGTCACTGTAGCCTTGATACAGAACTCTGTTATTTTAAAGTTTTTGCGTTTAGCAAAGCTTCTCAGCTTATATTTCATGATCGGTTAATTGCAACTAAACTTGGACACATGGTTACAGATAATGTTAGGAAGCAGCATGATAACAGGGAGGTCACACGGTCAAAGGTCAATGCCACTGTGACAAACAGGAAACAGGCGAGACATTTAATTCCGCGGAATTCTTGTTAATGTCTGACTCATGACTAGGATATATGTCAGTTTGCTGGTCTGTCTGTCAGTCAAATTCTTAGGTCTGATTGTCCTTCTGGTAGTTTCCAGAGAATATAGATCAAGGATAAATTGTCCCATTATAATGTCGCGATAATAAAATATTCCTTTATCTTCTGTAGAATACCTATCCATATCTATGAGCAATTTATACACTGATTTTAATGAATCTGTTTCTGACTATGCCCACCCATTTCTAGCTAAGCTCCACCCACGCTTTGCACATGCTGGAATCGATTTAAAGGATAACTAATCCCATCTCTTGATAGCTATTCAGGTGATCTAACACACTGGTCATAAACTATCCAAGTAATTTTAAGCTTTTTATCACACCGCTAAGGAAAGATATTCAGGATTTAGTAGTTAAATGTTGGTACATTTCTACACCCTATGATGACTGTCATGATTTACTTTTCAACCAATCAGAAACACCCTAGTGTGTCTGCCTCGATATATATGCTCAGTCATAGAGGCGCCAGCTATAGTTTGGCAATGTGGTATAAAGGCACTCCTATAGCTTACTAGGCAGCAACAACTTCGAATCAAATTGGTTTCAAAATATTCAATGGGATGAGCATTATATAATAAAGAATGTGATGGATTGGAGCTTACATGACATCACACACAATAGCTTGAGGAGACAAAATGGTATTGATCACTGTTCAATCGATATTACAAAGCAGATAATTGCGATACAGATCAGGGAATGTGACAGGATATGAATGATATGAAATCTATAAACCATATTCTATCGGTACAATACAACATTTGAGATGAGATTAGCATCGTTTTAATTTTGCTTTCTACCCTGAATTCACAGTATCCCAATTTCAAAGTAACTATATAAGTAAGTTGTTGCATATTCAATAAAATGTTTATTAAATAGTAAATCCATCAAAGACATACAATTCATACACTTTACAGACTTTTTAATGTTCATGACGGAGGTAGCATTTTAATTGTGACATGGGCCCTAATGGCGTAATTGGTTATGACATCATATACTTGAGTGACATATCAGATCCCTTCATTGCAAGTAGATCTGTATGGCAACGATCACAATCTAAAATCCATCCAGAATATGAAATCAAATAGGGCCTGCCATCAAGTGCTCATCTTGAAAATTGGTTTCCATGTGATTACTATACATAAATACCAGACCCTGGGTCAAATACATTCAAAAGTATTTAAATGCAAATGCAAATACTTCACATTGGTTCAAATGCAAATGCAAGTGCAAATACTTTCAACTTTGTTCAAATGCATGTGCAAATACTTCAAATACTTCAAATACTTTCAAATGCTTTTCATTACTAGCCATATCGGATATAACTCTCATGACTGCTGAGAGGAAATGGTTAAACAGTTGTACACTGTATTATAACATGTACCAGCCAGCAGCATCTTTCAGTTAAATTGATTTCCAACGGTTCAAAAGTTACATATACCCATTTAGAGTCAAACTCATATTAACAGACCATCCAAAGGAGAATAGAGCTTCTCACTTAAACCTTGAACACTCAAATTCTGAACCCCTGGAATGATTAGCTCGGTAACCAAGCCAGTCGTTACAGTGATAAATTTTCAAAAGGTTTCTTCTTTTGGTCTGCAAATGGAAATTTTTATGAGAAAATTGAAAATTCATTGAGCAACTTTGAGGGTTAGAGTTAATGCATGATCTCTTATTACGTAGCGGGTCAAATGTATTGCTTTTAAATTGGATTTGCAAATTGAAGAAAGCTGTCTATATACCAGATAGCTCTTATTGGAACATCTGAGGGATTACTGTGAATGATATAACATGGAATTATGCACTAACTCAGAAGAAACGTCGTATTTTGTATGAGGTACATGTTTCTTCCAGGTAGCTGGTGACATTTGAAATTGTGGCCTTCATATTCTTTTCTCAGATTTTGAAAAGCTAGCCTACCTGAGGCTCACTCTAGGCAAATTGTTTTCAAAATATTTAACAGAAGAGACCTTATGGCAGGTGATCTCTTAAAATAGGAAAGCTGTTGAAAATTTTGAAAATAATTTGACCGGAAGTGTTTGCTGCGTTAGACGGTCAGATGTTGTATTGGATATTATAAACAGGTGGTCAATAAAAGCAGATTTGACAGCAACTTATTCATAATGGTAATAAATATCTTAGCATTGAAAGTTTAAATAAATTATACGCATTCTTGGAGCTAAGATCTTTTTAGTTTGAAAATGATTACACTGAAAGTAATTTCTCAATTAGGAATAAATACCTGTCAATCAACTTGTTTATCAAATGGACATTCCTTGTGATAAATTTTCTACATTGTTGACTAATTTATTCCATTAAATGATTAAACACTGATTTGTATAGTTTAAATCCACAAATCCCCTTTTATTGTTATAATAGGCCCTATTGTATTCATTTACCTATTCTATTCATTTTCGCACAAGCATCCATGCCACTTCTAATCACACCTGCCCTCACTGGCTAAACTCACATTATTCCACCTATACTTGACCTCTTATATTTTCTTTCATTTTGAAATTTTGTTTAACTCATTTAATGAGAACTTTATTTAACTATTTTGAAATTATTTTGTCTGGAAATTGTTGCTGCCTAAGACAGCAATGCCATCCATTCATATTAATTTCAAAATATTCAGCAGCTTTCCTGTATGGTTACATTCAAATTGTGTTAAAGGCCAGTTTCATCGGTGAAAGGGTTAAATAAACTATGCATTTTCTTGTAATTAAAATTTTGTTACTTTGAAAATTATTTGACAGAAAGTAATTTCTCCTACAGGAACCAATACAGTCCAATTGTTCTCAAATGTACATTCTTCATGAGAAATTCATCTTGTTGAAAAATTCATCTTGTTGAGAAATTTATTCCATTAGCCCTTTCATGGATGGAATACTTTAAATCAGATTTTCAAAGCAACCACACAGAAAAGCAGTTGACTACTTTGAAAATAACTTGACTGGAATATGCAGCAGCAGCTTATAAATAAATTTCTAAATATTCAATAGAATAGTTGCTATGACATGACAAATTAGCTGCATCATTGAAAAGTTAAGAGCTGTTGTTATTACACCACAAAAACATCTATTCCGTTCACTCACTACTTGCTAAATCAACTACTCTGCATTAAAGCCACCAGAATAAGATTTTTATGTTTGCTTACAAACCCCCATATGCCTATTCCATTTCTATGTATACCATCAACCAGGCTACTGGTAGGGTACACCACTAGCATATGACCTGATAGAGACTGGCACCAGTCTGTACTCACTCCTTGGTGACACCTGTCACTAAGCACGGTCGCGCATGCGCATAGGAGCCCAAATAGGAAACAGATTCACTTTTCAAATATTCTGCAAGCAGTACAGTCTGCAAATATTCCAGCTTAAGTTTTTATAGCTTTGTGCTGAGTTCAGCTTACTTAGTTGAGAGTGCTTCAATCCATGATTATGCGTAATATGAAGTCTATCCCCCCTAATTTATGTTTATCGAGGATTTTCGTGGTTTTTACTGCATTGTATACTCTGTATATATGTGTTACTGGTTTTCGTGGTGGTATCCCGTTTTCGTGTTAAACAAAATGCCTAAGTCATCATCATCATTTCTAACCCTCAATTAAACTCTAATAGCCTTTATATTCACTTATTTCTAGAATCAAATCTTTTAGTGCATTTCGTTTTATATCCCTAAGAAAGTTTGAAATCTAGTTGTTCTTTTCATTAGGGATATTTGAATTTCAATTTTCCCGCTTTCTCTGAGCAGACGCTTGTCTTTCCTTTTATCAGACTAATTAATTTAGAGAAGTTCTCTTAAGTTTTCGAAGCTGTATGCTTCATTCTCTATTTTTATTTTGTTTTTAGGAGTCTGTCAAATCACTCGAGAAGGTGAAATGCATGTATGCAAAGAATGGTCATTGACTGTCTCTAATGCATATTTTAAGGATTTTGTAGCCAAGGCCGCGTTGCCCATTGATCGCTTCCCCTCCATTGCTACCAAATCTAAAGTTGTGTCTTTTGCAAGCACTTCTGTATCTTCTACGCCAGCAATGGAGGGGGGTGTGCTCTTCTAATTCTGATGCCGTTTTAGCTCTTTTTGCGAGATTTTTGACAAAGTCGTTATATGAGTGAAATCCAAAGACTCGAAGAAGAAGCCCTAAAGGTGAACTCGAGCAGGTCACTGGGAAAAACCCACCTAAGTCTGAGGAAAGGCATTACCCTCAAGTAGTGGTGTCGGCGACGGAAGTCCCTGATTCAAATGCCTATGCCAGTGTCAATTTTTTTAATTCCGGTATCCAGGAATGTTAAAAGATCGCCTGTTTCTTTCTTATTGCAGTCAGGAAGTTCAGTAACCTCCGGTTTGTCAAGCACTTCCGGTTTGTGCTTAGTAGATTCGGGTCTCCAAGACCCGGGCTACTTCCGGTTTCCATTTCCGGTCCTTGCTCTTCCGCTTCCGGTTTTTCTTCTTCCAGTTTGCATATTTCCGGTTCCCATGCTACTTCTGTTTTTTTACTGTACATCCGGGTCTGTAGGATTCTGTTCATTTTCCGGTTGTCTACTTCCGGTTTGCACATTTCCGTTTCCTATTTTTCCACTTCCGGATTTCGTACATCCGGGGATAGGGTAATTTCAAGTTTTCATGGATCTTTCTGGAGTTCATGGTTAAACTTCCGGTCCGGTCTTTCTGTTTTGGATGTCCGGTGATAGAGATCTTCCTGGGGTTCCAGGTTTGTTCTTCAGGTCTGGTTTACATGTTCGCTTTCCTAGTATCTAGTCATCATCTTGCCTAAGAGTTAGTCTTAGTTCCGTAATTGTTTTAAAAAATCGGAATGTTTAATGGGAAAATATTCATACCGAGACATTGCCAGTCTTGAAGACTCTCTTGAAATTATATAGATATTCTGCATTTATTCTTTTATCAGTGGCAATATTTCAACGTAAGTAAAGACTTCCGACCAGTTGCTGTGTGGTTTTTTTTGTTGCAACTTATTTCATATTCGCATATCAGTGCTTAATTTCGAATGGTCTCAGTCAGCAGATAAGTTTGTCTATTCTACGTATTATCTCTAGATACTAATTTGTCCTTTCATCCAACTTTAGATGGCCAGTTGTCTTCGGGCTGTTTAGCCTTTTTTTGCGTCCTTTTTTCCTCATGTCAGCAGGTTGACATATTTATTTTAACCAAAGGGAGTTAATTTGTTGCCCAGATTCTAGCGTAATCCTTATTCTAAATCTGACAGTCACGGAAAGAAAATAGAATCAGAAGAGGTTACATAGGGAAGAGAATGGCACCAAGAATAATGTCCACTAGAATAAAATGACACTTAGAAAGGAGGTATAACCCAAAAAAGGGAAAACGAAGAACGAATATAAGCCGAGTTTTCTTCTCTGTCGTTATGGTTTCGGTGAGTCATTTCGCCCTGGTTTCATATCGCCTTCTTGTCTTTTCAGTGTTTTTCTTATTTTTTCTCTATTATTTTTCATCTTTTTGGCTCGCTTCTAATTTTATCCTTTTACTTCAAAGCTTGTTCTTTCCTTACATCTCGGCGTCAGTCTCTCGGCTAGTCAAATTACAAATTTTGTTGTTTCCTACTTTTATTGGCATATCACACACAATGCCATATGCCATGGTACAATCATTTAACTACATTTTACACAGATGAAAATATAGGTTCTAAGACAATAAATATAATAAATAAATAAATACAAATGTACAGGTATTAATGTGTAGGGCTATGATTTAAGTTTACTGCCACTAAGCATAAATATCAGATTGTTTGGGATATCTGATTAAATAATATATCAAATACATTGAGGTATGGTGAATTTACCAGGAATCGTGAAATTGGCTACTTTCCCTATGGTATTGATATGGACGTTGATTAAAATATTGGACACAGTTATGCACTCATTATACATGTATGAACCTGCCTCATGTACAGAATGACAATCTGACGAATTGTGTCATTGCATAGGATTTAAAGTACAAGCCCGGGGCAGCTAGGGAAACGTTTATGTAATCAATAACAATTTTTATTTGATCACTATCACCATTATTTCTGACACACAAAAAACCCAACCTATCAAGTGAGACAAAATTAGTGGACATTCCATTATAAAGTATTTTTCATCCTCGATTAGGTTCTGGTTGCTAAGCTTACAGAATCGTAGATGCACAGGTATTAGTGGTGTTTTGTACCTATCGTCCTCAATGTGTAAGGTGTGTGCACTTATCCTGAGTTTTGTAAAGTTTCTACGTTTTGTGAAATTCTTTTCAAAATGAGGATAATTGTCTATGGCAAAGCTTTGTTTATATTTTGAACCCTGGTTATCCCCATCGCAAGTCTATTTTTCAGGCATGTGATCCTTTTCTATCGATTGTTAGGATGCCTATTTCATGTGCCTTTTTACCTTTCCTTCCGAAGGTATATGAGTTTTGCTTTCAAGGATAGGGTATGGCAGTTTGAGCCATGCCCTTCAATCTGACCTTGGCGCTTTTCTTTTCACACGTCTGGTCTCAGCCGTGGCAGGTGTCTTGCGCCGTCATTTTATTCTTCTTCAGTCTTTATAGACGTTCGGTTAATAAAAGCTAGATCTTTCTCAATTCTTTCAAGATTTATTCCAAAGGTTTGAATTCACCTTGCAGCCTAGGTTGAATTTTATTTTTCAATAAGTCCAGCCTAGTTCCTTCTCAAGTTTCACCCATCTAGGCATCGCCCTTGAGCTGTTTTCAGGGTCAAGTTTTTTCCTTCAGAGACAAGGATAGAGGCAATCTTGTTGACAGTGGTCACCCTGACATCTTTCTATGGCAGGGCAAGATTTTTTCTTAGAATTCTAGGCTTGATGATCAGCGTCGAGAATGTCATTCCCAGGGTGACATTGATGAGAAGACTTTCTAATGTTCCTGATCTTCTAGTAGCAGTCAGTACATTCTAGTTCCCTCTGATGGGTGTCCCATTAGTCAAGACCTCCCCTCAGGTGATTATTTCATGGGTTTTTTTCACAGGAGGGGTGAGGAGCAGTTTGGGCTCCCTGCTTTTGCCAGTCTTTGGTCTCTGGAGGAGTCATTTTCTCACATCAATTTAGTGGAGTTGTGACTTCTCAAGAAGCCTCTCCACTTTTGGTGAGATCCAGTGATAGGCATCAAGATCTCGATTCGATCAGTCAATGCCACGGGGTTTTCTTTCATTTTCAGATGGAGGAACAAGGTTTTCTTCTTTTTATGGGGATTTTAGATCCTTTTCTCGGGATGTCACTAGCTCCAAATCTGTCTAGTTCCCTGTCATGTTCCAGTCAGTCAGATATTTCTTGTGAACCAGTAGTTCAGTCCTAGCAAGTTCTCACTCACTGAGTGTCAGTTTAGGAGGTTAGTTGCCAAAAGCGTTTTCAAGCTTCTGGGTCTTCCCCTTGTAGATCTTTTTGCGACATGTCTGATTGCTCAGTTCTCATCTTTCATGTCTCCCTTTTCGGACAGTCAGGTTTGGGCAATGATCGCACTGTCTCAGTTCTGGACAGGATTGTTTGATTTCATGTTCCTTTCAATATTCCTGATTCTAATGGTTTTGAAGATAGTCATCGACCAGTTTAAAGAATTTCTTCTAGCAGCACCCTTTTGGTCAAAGAGAATCTGATTGGTAGCCTTTGTCGATCTTCTGGTAAGATTTTGCTAGCCTTCTCCCAGTATCATCAGATCTGGCTCAAGTAAGGGGCTTATATCTTCATCCAATCAAGAATTCTTCATCCTGTGTGTTTCGAGAATCTTCGAGTGTCAGGTCTCTGTGAGATCAACTTTTCTTCAAGATCTCAGGAAATCATTGTCTCTTCCAGGAGGGAGTCGACCTGTTGAATTTGTACAAAGGTCGACTATTAAATCTTTGGAGAATGGTTTTAAAACATGGTTTCTTGCCTGATTCAGTTTCTATTTCCTAGGTGTTGGATTTGTAATCCTATCTATTCGATTCATTTCATTTATCAGCTATCACCATTATGGGTTATAGATTTCTTTGGCTTCTTCTCTTCCTTGTCTTTTGAATGTTGATATCAAGAATTCTCAATGGTTTTATTGGGAGATTGGGCAATATTTGTCCTCCAGTGGCTAAGCCTTTGTCTTCCTGAAATTTGGCCTTGATTCTTCAAGTTTTGGCAGGTCACCATTTTGAGCCAATTGGATCTATCAGTCTCAAACTATTGACTCTTAAGGCTGTTTTCCTTATTGCTGCCACTTCAGCTAGGAGAAGATCCGAAATTCATGCTATTTCCGCAGAAAAAGATAGATTTATTGATTCTGGGGACGGTCTAGTTTTATATCCCAGAATGGATTTTTTTATCGAAGCCCCAATCTAACCATTACTCAGCCAAACCTATTATTCTTAAATCTTTATCACCTTTTTCGCCGTCGGACAGATTCTGGTGTCCTGTCAGGGCCTTAAAAGTCTATAAACGTTGTACCAATTTTAAAAGATCCGATTCTTCTCACTTATGGGTTCCGTACGCGGAGGAGGTGGCTAGACCAGTTTCTAAGGCCACAGTTGCTAGATGGATCAGTGAGACCATAAGATTATGCTATGAGATTGCCTCCCCAGGTGAGATCAATTTAGCCCATGTTAAGGCTCTCGACCTTCGTGGTATGCTTCCTCCTTCGCTCTTTTCGCCGGGTCATCATTGGACGACGTTGTGCAAGTCGCAGGTTGGAAATCTGAATTGACTTTTACCTCTCTATTTAAAGGATTAAAGCCCAGTGGCCTCCTTTTTTTAGAAATATAACGTTTTTAACAAAACAAGACAAGGACTATTTACCAAACACGTCTCACCAATTTCGTTAGTCTGTATGTCTGTCAGATAAGGTGAGAATATTCTCTTGTTTTGTTTATTTCATTGAGTTGACAATTTTCCTTGTTTGATAATCACTGTGTGATTTGTTATGGATGCACTATTATGTTAATTTATTAACATTTGGATATGAGTTGTTTAATTATTATCCTTGTTTAACGATTCTCAAATCTCCGCCCACCAAAGGTTTCTAAGTGGGGCACTGACCAAATCTACGGGTTTAGCAAGTAGTGATTGAACGGTATAGATGTTTTGGTGGTGTAATAACAACCCCCAACAGACCCCCCACCCCTTTAGTGGGTTGGTCTGTAGTTTTATTAACCACTATGAAACATACTTACCGTTCAATCACTACAACCCGGTCTCAACCACCCCGTGTGGGAATGATTTGAGAATCTGTTTGTAATATTTGGCACTTATGTTTAGAAAAGTGAATCTGTTTCCTATTTGGGCTCCTATGTGCATGCGCGACCGTGCTTAGTGACAGGTGTCACCAAGGAGTGAGTACAGACTGGTGTCAGTCTCTATCAGGTCATATGCTAGGGGTGTACCCTACCAGTAGCCTGGTTGAGGGTATACATAGAAATGGAATAGGCATATGGGGGTTTGTAAGCAAACATAAAAATGTTATTCTGGTGGCTAAATGTAGAGTAGTTGATTTAGCAAGTAGTGATTGAACGGTAAGTATGTTTTATAGTTGTTAATAAAACTACAGACTAATCCACTAAAGGGGGGTCTGTTGGGGGTTTAAATCTATGCGCCCACACATGGAGTGTACTTTGATTGCTTCAACACCATCCTGCTGTTTTCTATTCATTCTCCCACAAACACCTGGTCTCTTATAATCACACACTGGTATATGCTCAACTACTTCATACAATCATTTGACCCTATAGACAAACACTTCTGTACATAAACCTGACACAAGTCCTTATGATGTAGCTCTATCACTAAGAGTGAATTAACATCTCACATGCACAGTTTAACTCATTACATCCCAAATACTGTATATGAAAAAGCAATATAGAAAATGTAACTATTTATTTTAAAGATTACATTTAATATTGTTTGTTTTGATTATGATTTCACAAACTGATACATATATTGTAGCTATTATATTAACCCTTATCATATGATTGCCAAATATAATTGATACAGGGTCAGTAGTCAGTTGCTGTCACATTAGATACCAACAGTTTACAGCAATTTTGTTTCCAGAATATACATATGAAATTGACTTTGTGAAGCTGATATTTCAGTGGTCAAAGGGATTTCAGGGCCACAAGGCATTCTTTATGATTAAACCTTATTTAATCATAAAGAATGCCTTGTGGCCCTGAAATCCCTTTGACCACTTAAATATCAGCTTCACAAAGTCAATTTCATATGTATATTCTGGAAACAAAATTGCTGTAAATATATATGTATATCATGTGAAAGGTATTTGAAAAAGCATTCGAAAACTATTTGAAATTTCAAATACTTTAGCAAAAGTATTCAAATGCAAATGCAAATACTTGAGAAAAAGTTTTTAAATGCAAATGCATTTGCATTTGACCCCAGGTCTGATACATACATACATACATACATACATACATACATATAAATGTCATTTACTTAATTTCATGCAAATTGTGTCAAAAGCAGTATGTTGGCGAAACAAAAAATCGACTAAGATGCCGAGCAACCAGACACCTTTCAGATATTAGACTAGAGGAAGACACACATGTGGCTGAACATTTTAATCTTCCTGATCATTTAGTCACCCGTGACTTTGAAATTATGCCCATCGAACAGCTACCTCTTTCAGACACAACAGAGGAAACTGATAAACAAAGATCACTAAGAGAATCGTTTTGGATTAAAGAACTCGAAACACAATGGCCAAGGGGCATAAATTCGGACCCATGCCTCTCGGATCAACGTGAGATTATCCCATTTACTCTCACATACAATCGGAAAAATGTTGAAATTGCGAAAATCCTAAAGGATGAGTATCACAAATTACAGGACAATTTAAAACAACCATTCAACAAGCGTCCAGTAATTGCATTTAAGAAAAATCCTAATCTACGCGACATCTTGGTAAAAGCGAAACTCAAATAAGGGTTCAAAACATCAATCAATGATTTATCATTGTATACTAATCAGGCCATATGGCATCTATTAAACAAAATTGACAATCTCAGGTGATAAAATAAGCAAAAATATTTTCAATTTTTTTCAATTTTGAAAATTCTGAGCCGGTGCGTTTACAATATTACATACATACTGTCGGCTAAGTTAGCACATGGAAATTGAAGCCGCACGTTGCCAGTGCGTCAATAAAATAAAAATACATATACTGCCAGAGCCGTGCTGGAGTCAGAGTACAATAGGTGTAAAAGCCTAGGATTGAATTGTGGCAGGTGCATCCACAGATAGTCCCATATGAATCGTCAGTGTGTCAGTATATCAGACATGTGAAAGCTGGTCGGCCAATCCTTGACTTTTAGTCTTGGTGCGGTAGTCCAGTGGAAAGATGCCTGGTTGCTGATGCTATGCGGAGTTGCAGAATGGCGGTTCGATCCCCCGACCGGGAGATGGTGATCAACAAATTAAACTAATGGGTGCATGACTGTCGGCTAAGTTAGCACATGGAAATTGAAGCCGCACGTTGCCAGTGCGTTAATAAAATAAAAAATACATATACTGCCAGAGCCGTGCTGGAGTCAGAGTACAATAGGCGTAAAAGCCTAGGATTGAATTGTGGCTGGTGCATCCACAGATAGTCCCATATGAATCGTCAGTGTGTCAGTATATCAGACATGTGAAAGCTGGTCGGCCAATCCTTGACTTTTAGTCTTGGTGCGGTGGTCCAGTGGAAAGATTCCTGGTTGCTGATGCTATGCGGAGTTGCAGAATGGCGGTTCGATCCCTCGACTGGGAGATGGTGATCAACAAATTAAACTAATGGGTGCATGACTGTCGGCTAAGTTAGCACATGGAAATTGAAGCCGCACATTGCCAGTGCGTCAATAAAATAAAAATACATACATTGATAAAATGATTAAAAACTTTGGCGATCTATTAGGTGTTGTGTGGGGAAAACATCCTTTGCAATGAGTATGAATGCAAAATCGAATATGGCCACCAGTCGGCCATCTTAAAAATTGATTTCAGTCAAATTGTTTTCAAAATATTCAGCAAGTCCAGAGTGTTTGAATCCGATGTATGTGAATTTCTGCAAATTAAACTAATAGGTGCATGACTGTCGGCTAAGTTAGCACATGGAAATCGAAGCCGCACGTTGCCAGTGCGTCAATAAAATAAAAATACATATACTGCCAGAGCCGTGCTGGAGTCAGAGTACAATAGGCGTAAAAGCCTAGGATTGAATTGTGGCAGGTGCATCCACAGATATTCCCATATGAATCATCAGTGTGTCAGTATATCAGACATGTGAAAGCTGGTCGGCCAATCCTTGACTTTTAGTCTTGGTGCGGTGGTCCAGTGGAAAGATGCCTGGTTGCTGATGCTATGCGGAGTTGCAGAATGGCGGTTCGATCCCCCGACTGGGAGATGGTGATCAACAAATTAAACTAATGGGTGCATGAGTGTCGGCTAAGTTAGCACATGGAAATTGAAGCCACACGTTGCCAGTGCGTCAATAAAATAAAAATACATATACTGCCAGAGCCGTTCTGGAGTCAGAGTACAATAGGCTTAAAAAGCCTAGGATTGAATTGTGGCAGGTGCATCCACAGATAGTCCCATATGAATTGTCAGTGTGTCAGTATATCGGACATGTGAAAGCTGGTCGACTAACCCTGGACTTTGTCTTGGCGCTGTGGTCCAGTGGAAAGATGTCTGGTTGCTGATGCTATGCGGAGTGGCGGTTCGATCCCCCGACCGAAAGATGGTGATCAACAAATTAAACGAATGGGTGCATGACTGTCGGCTGGTTAGCACATAGAAATTGAAGCCATACGTTGCGTCAATAAAGAGAAAAAATACATACATACATACATACATGTATAAAATGATTTAAAACTTTGGCGATCTATTAGGTGTGGTGTGGGGAAAACATCCTTTGCAATGAGTATGAATGCAAAATCCAATATGGCCACCAGTCGGCCATCTTAAAAATTTATTTCAGTCAAATTGTTTTCAAAATATTCAGCAAGTCCAGAGTGTTTGAATCCGATGTATGTGAATTTCTGTTTTAGGTGAAGAGCCACAGGAGATATGTTATTCTAACGTATCCATGATGTTTGATCCCCAAGCCGAGGAGCTGAAAGCAATAAGAGATAACCTACTGCAGGAACAGGAAGGCAATTTGAATATACCAGTTATCGTTCAAACAGGAGAGGAACAATCACCTGAAGATACAATTGATCTAGCCGAAATAATTCCACCAGCTGAAGATGAAGGTGTTGTGAATACACGACACATTAATACTGGGGATAGTGGTGTGATTATGGGAGAAGACACATCAACTAATGTCACACTTCACGTTGAGAAAAACTTTGCGGCAAAAGAAGAGAGAAATGGTGAAGAGAAAGAGAATGATTCACAAGAAAGATGTGAGCTGGAGGCGGTAGCTGAAGCCGTACAACACCAGCAGCAGCAGCTACTACAACAAGAACAACTACAACAGCAGCTGCTGCTACTACAACAACAACAAGAACAACAGCAGCTGCTACTACAACAACAACAACAAGAACAAGAACAACAGCATCTGCTGCTACTACAACAACAACAAGAACAAGAACAACAGCAAGTGGCTAGTTCGACGGTGAACAGTAACATACCAGCTGGTGTTAATGAGAGCGATGATAGTTCTATGGAGATTTACAGAGAGCTCCTACATAACATGCCTAACCTATATGAATTACTGGGGACATCACCTAGTTCATCAGCGAACTCAACACCATACCAAACTGTCATTATGAGAAATGATCAACCAAGCACGGGTGCTCATAAGATTGATATCACAAAGTTTCCCCTCACGGCTGTGTCACCACCTTGCCAGGACTTCATAAATCCAAAAATTATACAGGGATGTTTTGGTGAAACAGCACCAACCATGCCGGGTGTTTCAATAACTGCACATGTCTCGGATATATCTACAACAACAACTGTGTCAGGTTTAGATGTAACAGTACCTGTTACAAATGTATCACCACCAAGATCTAGGTTTGTCGTAACGAGTACGACAGATGTTGATGACGAGCCTTTACTCAGTGACGAGTTATTTGGAGATGGTTCGACTAAGTCATCCCGTTCCCATCCTTCAGGGCCAGCCTCTGAGATCCTGCACCAACCATCTTCTATGCATACCAGCACATATCTAGAAAACAGTCCACAGATCACCAAGTCTCATTCAGCAGCGACCATTCACACACCAGGCGGTGGATTACCTGTACATGAAGCTGGTAGAGGAGGCCGCAAGCTACACCTACACATGCCTAAACCAGGTGTTCAAAATCCAACCGGTGTAGGAGCACAAATTCACTCTGCTAAAATACGTGGTGAGACAAAGCAACCGACAGCTTCACATGAACCTCAAACTGGACCCGCAGGAGTAGAGCTGTATTGGAAACATTTAGGCCGAAATCAGGGAACGCGACCATCAAGACGCACTGCAGAGCATGGGTATTTAGATCCGTTCGGAAAAGGAGCGAGACCGAAAGATTCCAGAGGTCATAGACGAGTATCATCTCCTACGCCACCAGCATATGCGCACAAGCATGTTTCAAACATTCGACGAGCTTCGTCACCGAATCCATCTGTTAACAGAGTACCAATAACACCACAAGCCAAAGCACACACCGCTATACCCGAATCCGACAGAATCCCTAAGCAAGAAACTGTGACGACTACAAATCTTGCCGTGACTCCGTCTCTGACAGTGACTTCATCGTCTCCAGCGACTGAGAAAGTCAGCCCGCAATTATCTACAAGCGCTCGTCTATCACCAATACAAAATACAGCAATCTCTCGTCCGAGCCCGACGGCATCACCCTCTCTCTCAACACACTCGTCAACGTCAGACACATCTCGCAGTCGAACATCCAGTCAGATGGACCTGTTGCAAGAGCAAGAATTTAAGAGACTTTCGCGTAAGTATTTCTTACGGTACAGCTCATAAGATAGAAAAAATATTTCCAAAACAGAAACATGTTAGTTAGTTAGTTAGTACAATTTTGAACACAATGTAAGAAATGTTCTGTTGAATATTTTGAACATAATTGGATTGGAAGACATTGTTGCCTTAGGCAGCAATGTCTTCCAATTCAATTATGTTCAAATTATTCAACAGTAAATTTTATTTTGTTTTGGAAGCATGATAAGTTATTTCTGAGCTTCATTGTATATCTGGTGACATTATTCTTGTGAATCGACGTTCCACTTAATATGGCATTAGTATGTATATTTGTGACAGAGTTGATGGTTTCTAATGGAGGATTCCAGTTTCTCACTCAATCATATGACGTCATAATCAACTGCGTGATGTGTAGGCTGACATCATAATCAATTACGTCATGAATGACGTAGCTAACTTTGTCACGAACACTCAATTGATGATGAACTAAACGTTGTTGTATGAATTGCATGTCTTTACTATTTAATAAACATGCTGTTGAATACTTTGAAACTAATTTAACTGGACGCACCGAATCAAATTAGTTTCAAAATATTCAACAGCTTACTGTATAGTTTTCTGGAAATTGATCGATCGATCCCAACACAGGCGAAGCATGGGTGGAGCTTAGCTAAAGATGGGTGTGGCATAGCTAAAACTAGATTCCTCCACTGGCGCCTATAAACCAATTTCTTAATATCGGTTAATACTATAAATTCAGAGGTGATGTTCATACATAGTCCCTTTTTTGTCAATATCTGGATGAATTCTTGGCCTTTGAAAAATACATCTTCACTGAGACTGAATGTAGTTATCTCCCCTGAAACGATTTCATGAAATATGGTTTCCGCAATATTGCTTGAAAACCCATATTCATTATTATTCAGTTCAAATTGGATTAATCGATAACATGTAACATAACCTCATGTGTGATCATGTTTCGGCTAAATCTGTTTGTATTCGCCAGAGTTATCTCCCCTGACAAACATAAAATTCATCGGCAATGTCCTAACCGGAGCCTATGCTTACAATTCTTTGTTATTGGATATATTAGATAGAGATGCAGTCTCATTGTGCTTTATCATTAACCCTTTAACCATTGAATTTGTTTTTAAAATTTCAATTTTTTCATAGAAAATGTCCATTTGCAGACCAAGAGAAGACTATTTTTGAAAATTTACCGCTGGAATGACGGGCTAGGTTATCGAGCCAGTCATTCCTGTGGTAAACTTTCGAAAATAGTCTTCTTGATCTGCAAATGAACATTTCTCAAGACCAGTGCAGAAGCCGTTTTTGACTGGTATGAGTGTTAAAGGGTTAATGGTCAACTCTGCCAAAACTGGCCTCTGCAGTGGTTTTGAACTAGAAGACTATCCTTGAAAATTTGCCACTGGAATGTCTGGCTTGATAATTGAGCCAGTCATTCCTGTAGGAAATTTTCAAAATAGTGTCTGCCAGCAAATGGAGATTCAATGAGCACATATTTAGCTTTTGTTGGGCCCATAGCGAAGTGGAGGATCTCGACATAGTGATCCAAATGACATCCGGCGTGACAAGAAGTAGGTAAATGTTAAAAGTTTTTCAGTGGACATTTAAATTCATCAAGGACTTATCTGATCTTAATAAAACTTTAGAGATTTGATCTATACCATCATTGCATCCAGTGTCCATCTGTTTCATATGTTTGCCTAGTTTGGACTTAGTTTATTGTGGACCAAGAATTAGAAGAATGTTAAAGTTTTTCAATTGGCTTTTAATTTGTCATGGACTTATCCGATCCCAATGAAACATTATAGATTTGTTCTATATCATCATTGCGTTCAGTTTAAATTTAAATGATTGTAAAATTGATTCTGTACTTTTACATAGTGTGAACATTTGATTCATCAAGTGTGTATACTATCTTAAAAATCCTTATTTCCCGACACTGACCAATTATGGCCTGTAAAATGTTAATGATATATCAACTCTTAATGTGTGTTTATCTGAAATATTTCAGTTCTGGGCCATGGGGGGTGGGAGTAGGGTGAGGGCGGTTATGGTTGGGGATATTTCAATCCCGTGGTGAAGATGTCTTCTGATAGCTGTTGTCTACTATAGAGGGATCCATTTCTAGCTATGTCCCACCCATTTCTAGCTATGTCCCACCCATTTCTAGCTATGTACCACCCATTTCTAGTCAAGTTCCGCAAACTTTTATGTATGCTCTAATCAATTTATATGTTTGAACTCTAACTTCCCAGAATCACATTTTCAGGATAAACTATGCAGGTAAGTTGTGGAATATTTTGAAACTATTTTTGAGTCAGTGTTAGGCACCAACAGTGCCAAATGAAATTAGTTTCAAAATATTCAACAGAATGTTTATTAAACAGTAAATCCATCAAAGAAATACAATTCGTACACTTTACAAACTTTTAAATGTTCATGACAGAGCTAGATATGTCATTGATTATGCAATTTGATTGTAACGTCGGCCAAGATGTGACATAATGGACCTCCGGTTTTATCTATTCCCTGTCCATCGCTAGCTAAGCTCCACTCACACCACGTTCATGTTTGGATCGATCAATCTCAAACCTCCCTGACTATGGCAGCAACAGTGCCTAGTCAAATTAGTTTCAAAGTATTCAACAGCATGTTTCTTAAATAGCAAAGAAATACAATTCGTACAACGTTTCGGACTATTAAGCTTAATGCTTAATAGTCCGAAACGTTGTACGAATTGTATTTCTTTGCTATTTAAGAAACATGCTGTAATCAAATCATTCTTGATGTTATGATTATGACGTCAGCGTACACATCACTTCGTCAATCGTGACATCATATGATGGATGGATAAATTGGAAACGTGAATTGATTATGACTGTTGACATGAGTGACATATCAGATGCATCCATCTGGAAATGATCCATCATATCTATTTAAATGCAAATGGTTCAAATGCTAATGGTCCAGGTGAGCGGCACAGGGCCTCTTGTTGTGTTTATTGATCAGATCTGATCACAATCTAGTATTCTCACCAGTATCAGTGACATCACATGTTTTATTAGTTCTTGCATTGTTTTGTGTTACAGAGATTATCACAACTGAACATGGAGAGAATTATCTTGAGGTAAAAAATTGATACCAGATTGTTGCTATTTACTGTCATTAACCTTTGAACCCTCACAGACAAGAAATGACAAATTCCTTATGATGTAGGAGATATTCTTTTGAATGTTTTGAAACTAATTTGACTGGGAGTTGTTACTGCCTGTTTTGCGACCTCTGACTAATAGAACACCTTAAGCTCCCCGAGCAAATTATCTAATTTGACGGACGATCAGTTATTGTATCGCAATTGTACTTTTACCAGCGATAAACAGTACAATTTTGACAAAATGCTTTGCGCAAGTTGTTTTTGTGGAAGCAATAATCAGAGAAATTGCGACTTTACACTGACCAATTAAACTTTTTAGCCATCAAATTTAATCAATGTCCCTTTGCAGGCCAATGGAAGAATATTTTTTCAAAATTTACCACTTAAGTTAATTAATCGAGCCAGTCATTCTAATGGTAAAGTTTCTAAAATAGCCTTTTCTTGTCCTGCAAATGGACATTCCTGAAACCCACTGCAAAGAACTTTATTCACTTAGATGGATTCTTACATTGGTGCTTGATTGAAAGCTGGATGGTCACAGTAGTAATGGCTTTGTTGGTCATTGCTATTTGCGGATTCATTATTTTAATGGGTGTGGTGAAAGGGCAATGAATGGACCTGTCCCGTTTTAACTATTCCTCACCCATCTCTAGCTAATCTAGCTACGCTCCACCCACACTTCATCCGTGTTGGGATCGATTGATCCCTTAACTCCATGATTATCAATTTCCAGAAAACTATACAGCAAAGCTGTTGAATATTTTGTAACTAATTTGACTAGGTGCTTTTGCTGCCTATGGCAGCAACAGCACCCAGTCAAATTAGTTTTAAAATATTCAACAGCATGTTTATTAATTCGTACAACAGTGCTTTAGTCCGTCATCAATTATGTGTTCTTAGCGAACTTATCTACATCATTCATGATGTCTTTGATTATGACGTCATCCTATTCATCATGTAGTTGATTATGACATCATATTATTGATGTATAAACTGGAACAGTCCATTGTTCATGTACCTGTCCATCTTTTATACCTACATCAATATAATCCTCATTTCTTTTCGGGTCTAGATTTAGTACAATATGTTTCTAGATTGTATTGCTGTCACATGTTCAGAAATCGTAATGTGCACATACTTATGAGAGCATGTTATGACTTCTTAATGTCAAATACCATCTGGCAAGCCTGCATAAAGGCGTATTTAGTTCTGTGTGGTCTGGGCAGCGCAAGTACAATTAGTGAATGATAAATAATTATATAGCATGGATATAGTTGAATTCACCTTTCCACAGAGTATCAATCTGACATCATATGATGTCATAATCAGCTAAGCGGCGTGTAGGATGATGTCATAATCATTGCGTCATAAATGATTCTATTAGGCCCGTCTTTACCTCTTAATAGTCCGACACGTTGTAAGAATTGTATGTCTATTATTTAATAAACATGCTGTTGAATATTTTGAAACTAATTTGACTGGGCGCTGTTGCTTCCTTAGGCAGCAACAGTGCCCAGTCAAATTAGTTTCAAAATATTCAACAGCTTACCTGTATAGTTTTCTGGAAATTGATAGTCGGGGACTTAAGAGATCGGTCGAATTCCAAAATGGATGAGGGGGGGGGGTATTGTGCATTGAGATGGGCGGGACATAGTTAAAAGTGAAAAGGGCCATTGTATTACAATGACCAATGGTTATACCTATGTCCACATAACATACCCTACACTTTTACAATAAGCTTTCTGATTTTCTCTCCCTTGTCTAGACACTTAACCAGGCTAACATACAGGAAAGCTGTTGAATATTTTGAGATTAATATGACTGGAAGCCATTGTAGCCTTATGCAATAATTGTTTCCAGTCATATTATTCTGAAAATATTTAACAGAATATGTTTTATTTCATAAAGAAATCATTTTACCAAGGATCTGTCATTAAAAGTTTGAATACAGGGTGAACTTTTGATTGTTGAAAATTAGTTTGTCTTAAGCAGTTGCTACATCTTCCAGTCAAATTCTTTTCAAAATAGCAAACTGGTAACTTTAAAATTGAGACAGGAAGATTTTAGGAATGAAAGGAGAATGTGTTTATTAGTTTGCATTTTATGTTTGAGGATTGGGAAGCGATGGAGAATCTAGACACCCCGCATGATGACGCTATCCCTCAAACTGAAGCTGGTCTTTATGAATCCACCTTCCCGCTCAACCAGCCTCCGCTTGAAGGTGAGATCAGTGCATGCGCGCATATGTGTGTGTGTGTGTGTGTGTGTGTGTGTGTGTGTGTGTGTGTGTGTGTGTGTGTGTGTGTGTGTGTGTGTGTGTGTGTGTGTGTGTGTGTGTGTGTGTGTGTGTGTGTGTGTGTGTGTGTGTGTGTGTGTGTGTGTGTGTGTGTGTGTGTAGGTGGTCACACTAAAATAAGCTCTAATATTTACCATGGTCCAGTTATGGGAGAGGGGGGAGGCTATTTTACAATTGTGTTTATTTGTTTGTCTAACTATCTTAGTCTGTGTCTGGTCCAGGGGCAGAAATAAGAATTTTGTTCTACATGCACAAAGTGCATTTAACTTTTGGATTTTGCCTGCACAGCAAAAAATCTACATGCACATAAATTAATCCTTTCACCTGACACCTATGAATTCACTATATCTTCGTTTCAATACAATCATACAGGAAAACTTAAATATTTTGAAATTAATTTGACTAGAAGCGGTTGCTGCCTTAGGCAGCAATGTCTTCCAGTCAAATTAATTTCAAAATATTCAACAGAATAAGTTTTATATCGTAAAGAATTTAAGTTTATCAGGGATTTGTCTGTGAGAGGGTTAACATTATAGCTTATCTGCTAGAAATGTGCACGCACCTTGTGCACCCAGTATTACAAGTTTACCTGCACCAGCCATTTTTACCCGCATTGTGCATGTAAAAGGGCCTTATTTCGACCCCTGGTCTGCTATATAACGGATAGTTGAATAGTTGAATAATCTCTTGGTGTGCAAATGGATATGTTCTATAAGAAAATTTTTTTAACAAATTTAAGAGTTGGAGTTAATACATAATATTTGTCTCTTTTCTTTTAGATAACGCTAGAAGAATCATATTCGAGGATGAGGAAGGTAATGAAATTACTCGTGTTAAAATCTCTGACCAGGACCACCAGTGGCATAAAGTGATTTTCGACATTGCTGCAGTTAAAGTGAGTCTGAAATGCCTAGGCACATTTTCGAACTTTTTCCAACATATACACAAGAACTGTTGTAGCATTATAGAACTCCTGCTGTTGAATAGTTAACTGACGGTAGGCATTATTCAACGGGCAATAACTCTGCGCTGAATATTTTGAAACCAATTTGACTGAAAGTTGTTGGTGTAGCTAACACCCCCCCCCCCCTCCCGCCCCATTGGAATCGATTTGAGTCTCCCAGAATCTAACTTTTACGGTTGCGGGGTGGATTTACTATGCAAGTAAGCTGTTGACTATTTTGAAACTTATTTGACTGGGAACTTACCTTTTCAAAATATTCAACAGAATGTTTATTAAATTGACATTTCGGTTTTTATAGTGGGGCTGCGTCATTTTGATTGTAACGTCAGCTTGCGTGTGACGTCTTTCAGTATGATGTGAGATACTTGAGTCACAGTTCCGGTCAGAATCTAGGGTGTGGAAATGCTGAAAAGTCACCATGTTTTCTTATAGGTCATGGAAACCTCAAGGTTTTAACCATTTAACACTCATATCAGCCAAAAACGGCTTCTGCAGTGGTCTTGAGAAATGTCCATTTGCAGACCAAGAGAAGACAATTTTTTAATATTTACGGCTGGCATTCCAGTGGTAAATGTTCAAAAATAGTATCCTCATGGTCTGCAAATGGACATTTTCTATGAGAAAATTGAAATTTCCTGAAAAAACTCTAGGGATAAAAGTTTACGCCCTAATGTTCCAGCATATCTATTTGAAGACAATCATACAGGCTTTTGCAAGTTGTTGACTATTTCAAAACAATTTGGACTGGAAGATGTTGGTGTCATAGCGGCACCAGTTCCCAGTCAGATTAGTTTCAAAATATTTAATTAAATAAGTATTATTCTAACTGATTTTTCGGGTCCTGTCTATTTCCACCTCAGCTCTGCCAACCTTCTACACGCAGTGGAATCGATTTTAACCCTTACCGCTCTGATTTTCTGAATTAAATAAAAATATGATCTGGTGTTAAGTTTTCAATAAATTTAATGAAAGATGTTGGTGTCCTAGACAGCAACATCATCCACCAAAGTTGTTGAAAAATGTACACCAGTTTCTTTGATACTGCCACAGTAAAAGACAGAATATTGACATCAGAGTGGCAAGGGTTAATACTTTGTAAACTGAGTTCCCAGAATGACAGCTGATAAAATATTTTGAAACTAATTTGACTGGGGGCTGTTGCTGTCATTCAACAGAATGTTTATAAATTGTAAATTCATCAAAGACATACAATTAGTAAGTTTTGGCATCATCCATATGGTTAATCCGTTCATCGAAGAATTCCCCATATCTCATTTTCAAGGCAAACATACAAGAAAACGGTTGAATATTTTGAAACTAATTTGACTAGGCAGCAAAGGCTTCCAGTCAAATTAATTTCAAAATATTCAAGAGAATAAGTTTTATTTAACTTTTTCATTAATTTGTCGATGAAATGGTTAAATAACCATTAGCCAGTAGACTGCTGCCCTTCCCCACTGTCTCACCCCCCCCCCCCCACCCCCTCCAAAATTTTGGGTTTTGGTTCGGAAACTTTAATTTTGCTATGAGTGTTGTGATGAAACTTCATTGGAGGGTTAGCTATGGTAGTAGGGAAATGCGGGTTATTTTGCCAGTCCATCCACCCATCCATCTGTCTTTCTGACTGTCTGTCCGTGTCAAATTTTAGGTCTTCATTTGATAACTGCCTTTGCTTGGAGTATTGTGACGAACCTTCCTTGGAATGTTGGCTATAGTAGTCGGGAAATACAGGTTATTTAGTGGGTCAGTTCATCCATTTGTCCACCCATCTGTCTTTCTCATATAAATTTAGGCCTTTCAATTGATAACTTTATTTTTGCCTTGAGTATTGTGATGAAACTTCATGGGGAGGTTGGCTATGGTGGAATGGTATTGCATGCTTAATTTGTCAGTCAGTCAGTCAGTCTCTCCATCCGGTTATAATTCATTAACTAAACCTTCTACTTGAATGTATTCGTGGATGGGTCAGTCATTTCATGCGGCTAGTTTTTAATTTTCCATTGCAATTCACAATTTGTGTGGAGTGGTCGGTTGGTCAGTTTGTCAAATTTAAAAAAAAAATTATGACATGCATTGTCGCAACATTAACGAATATGTCATAGTACTTTCTGTTATTATCATAGGAATTCTCTTTATTTCATTTATCTCTGACACAGATTCACAGTAACAAGAAATATGAGTCGTTCTGCGTGCTCTTCCAGGACGGTACACCCGTAGATCTGTACAGCGGCGTCAATGCAAGCGGGCTCCGTGTCAAAGTGGTCGTGGCGGATGAAAGTGATGACTACCCGTGGTGGCTTAAGAGCTTTATATACCATTATAGGGATATAACATTTTATTAATTTCATTTACCATATAACAGAAACGTGTATAACTTACCTGTCTCCTGAATTTCTGCTGACTAGATTTCTATGGGGGTTAACTGGATCTGCAGAATATTTTGAAAACAATTTGACTGAAAGTTGTAGGTGGCTAAGCCACCAACAACTTTCAAATTGTTTTCAAGATATTCTGCATGGCCAGAGTTGTTGCCCATTGAAATTATTGTCTTGGTTTGCAGCAGTCAGAAAGGTAATCTTAAGACTAGTACATTCCTGTAATACTTAACCAATAACCATATATAATGGAGACTCAATGCATGTTTAACCCGTTATCCCATAAATTTGTTTATGAAAATTTTAATTTTCTGATGGCAAATATCCATTTACAGACCAAATGAAGATTATTTTTGAATATTTACCACTCGAATGACTGGCTCGGTTATCGTGATAAGTTTTAAAAAATGATCTTCAATTAGTCTGCAAATGGACATTTCTCGAGAGCACTACAGAAGCTGTTTTTTGTCAGTTTTGTGAGTTAAAGGGTTAAAATGTCAATGACCTTTGACTGGTGTTTTTAATAATGACTCGCGTTTAGCATAATGTCCTGATTGTCTCTCAAATCTTCTGGTGAAGCCGCTTATGTCATCCGTCATTTGTGTAGTTTTGGTTAAGGTTATTTAATCAACTTGTTTTTCAACACTGGCTCATCCGATCTCAATGAAACTTTACAGAAGTGATCTGTACTATACAGGGATGTGATCTACTTAACAATAGATTTAATTCTTGGGCATTTTAACTATTTTTTTCACGGTTTTGGACTAGGACCTTTTTCATGTATTTTGCCAGTGCAGTTTTGGTTATGGTTTTTTAATCAACTTATTTTTCAACACTGGCTCATCCGATCTCAATGAAACTTTACAAAAGTGATTTATGCTATACAGGGATGTGATCTACATAACAATAGATTTAATTTTGGGGCAATTTAACTTCTTTTTTTCCCCCGGTTTTGGACTTCAAACTTTTTTCATGTTTTTCTGGTTTATGGTTTTTTATGAACCATTCTTTTTCAACAACAGATATCAACAAAATTTTACTGCAGCATTATATACTGTGCAGGGGGTATTATCCGCATCTTTACCCATTTCATTTTGGGAAATTTCTGCTGCTTTTTCACAGTTTTGGACTTTTTTTCATGGTTTTTGTGTTACGGTTGTCTATAGACCATGTAATGGAACTATGGTCATTCCGATTTCACTGAAACTTTACAGAAGTGTTCTATGCAATACAGGGATACGATCTTCATCATTACTAATAAGATTTTGGGCAATTTTTACTACCTTTTTCATGGTTTCGGACTTCGTACCTTTTTCATGTTTGTTTTGTTGTAGTTTTTTATGGACCACTCATTTTCAACAATGGCTCACCAGATATCAACAAAATTTTACAGCAGAGTTATTTACTATGCAAGAGTACTATCTGCATCATTACTAGTTTCATTTGGAAAAGAATTTCAAGATCGGACTATCCGCAGTTTGGTAAAAAAATGTCCATGTTTTATTACTGAATATGTGTATTGCAAACAATGACAAGTTTGCTTTGCCAATCAATACTATTCATGCATTTACAGGCGAGACATTGTATGCTTCAGTGTTCTTGTTTTTCTTGTTATTTACTACTAAGCCATGCTTGTTTTATTTACTAATACTCCAGCTTAATCTAGTGTTATACCCGCATTAAACACAATGAATTTTATATAACAGCCATGACAACTTAACAGCTGGAATTCAATAAGGAGGTTGTAAGACCCAGACCACACACCCTTCATGGGAGGGGGCATAAATACTAAAGTATGGGCATCCTTCGGAAGTGGAGGGGCTCTTTGACTTAGAAGGAATGACCATATCTGGGTATTTAGGCCACAACTATAGCACGGGGATGACCTCGCTCCCATCCAATGAAAAGTGAGGCCTATCGTTCTATCTATAAAACGAACATTGCAAATACTTTGTGCTTTGTTACCCGGTTTAGGTTAAACCAGGTTTAAACCTCATTGAATTTCGGCCAACGACTTTACTATACTCGGTATTACATTAACTCATATATAAAATTATTTATCATATATATATATATATATATATTGTTTCAAGATTGTAACATCATACTTTCAAATATATCATTTTTAGCACTCAACTTTGCTATTCATGAAATCGATTTGTCTCAGCTTCAACCCCTATATAACAAGGATTTCTTGTCAGATTTGTTTTAAAATATTCAATAGAATATGTCTTACTCAAAATACCTGACATAATTTGTCTCTCGTCATAAAGAATATGTTTTATCTGGGTGAAATTATTAACCTTTTAACCTGTCACAAATAAATGGCTGGATTATTTACTTTACGCTTGTGCGATTATTGCTTTGAGTGATCACGATCGATTATTTAAGAATAATCGCGAGTACATGATTACTCAGTCTGGGTAGAAATTATCCAGGCATAACAACAAAGGCATATCAACGACGAAAGCTTAGAAATGTCCATGTGCAAGCCAAGAGAAGACTTGGAAATGTCTCACTGGAATTCCTGACTCGACGGTCGAGCCAGTCATTCTAGTGATACAGTTTCAAAAATAGTCCTCTCTTGGCCTACAAATGGACATACATTCGCAGAGACATGCAAATTTTCGTGACCAATCGTATTAAAAAGTAATTAGGTTTAAGTAGGTTTTGAAATATTTTATGCAGTAGAAATTATTCGCAATGATTCGATTAAAAATTTGTATTCATAAAATTCAAGATTTAAAAAATAATCATGATTTTCGATTTAATCAGGTAATCATGCAAGCGTAAGATTATTTAGTCATTTAAATCAATGGTCCTTTCCAGTTTTAGCTGCGCAACACCCATCCCTAGTTAAGCTCCGCCCACACCACGTTCATGTTGGGATCGATCGATATCTGGACTATCAATTTCCATAAAACTGCAGGGAAACCTGTTGAATGTTTTGAAACTAATTTGACTGGCTGCTGTCGCCCAGTCAAATTAGTTTCAAAATATTCAACAGAATGTTTATTAAATGGCAGACATACAATTCGTACAACATGTCAGATTATTAAGCATTAAAACGGACTATATTGAATCATTCATGACGTCATGATTATGACGTCGGCCTACACGTCATGTAGTTGATTATGACATCATATGATTGAGTGAGGAAATGAATTCATGAATTGATTACTGATTGGTCTTGTTGTTAATGGATTTTCACTTGTTCTTGTTTGCTATTACAATAATGCATAATATATATCTATGCAAAATTTATTGACACACTGCTATTGTGCCTTGTTTGTGTATATATATATATATATATATATCATTTGAGAACTCAATGACTTAAAAAGCAACATGATTGATCACCTTCAGACCTTCCAATAAGGACCAAGCAGTGCTTAGTCAATGGCCATTTACAGGTCAAGCGAAGGCTATTTTTGAAAATTAACCACTGAAATAACGGGCTCGATTATCGAACCAGTCATTCCAGTGATAAATTTTCAAAATTGATGTTTTGTCTTCCATATCGTCATTCACTATGCCAAAATTAAACTTTTTCTTGACAAATCCTTATTTTTAGTCATGTCATGTTTTTATTTTTCTCACTGGTTTTCAAATCGAGCCAGTCATTCCAGTGATAAATTTTCGAAAATGGTGTCTTGTCTTGCATATCGTCATTCACTAAGCGAAAATTAAACTTTTTCTTGACAAATCCTTATTTTTAGTCATCTGTCATGTTTTTATTTCTCTCACTTGTTTTCATTGTAACGTGTTATCAATGTCTATAACAGTTGGTAAGGTCAGTAGCCTTATTTTGGCTACAAAAGATCGAGGGGGGTTCAATCCTCCCCCTGCCCCCCCCCCACTCTCAACAGTGGTCTTGAGCAATGTCCATTTTCAGGCAGGTCAAGTGACCACGTTTAAAAATTTGCTACTGGAATAACGGCTCATTTACCAAGCCAGCCATTCCAGTGGGAAATTTTCAAAAAGAAGTCTCTTCACCTACACAAGTGGATACTGATTAAGTAAAACTTGCTTTTCTTGACCATTAAAGAATTATCCAGTGGTCAAACAATCATATGGCTTAAAGAGTCAATGTCGTGTTTCCTCCCTCCCTCCCTCCCTCCCTCCCTCCCTCCCTCCCTCCCTCCAAGACATTTCATATTGCAACTGACTTCTTTTAACCCTTTAACGCAAATTTATTCAAAAAGATTTAAAATTTTCTCATAAAAAGTGTTCATTTGCGGATGAAGAGAGGATTATTTTTGAAAATTTATCACTGGAATGACTGGCTCGGTTATCGAGCCAGTCATTCCAGTGATAAATTTTCAAAAATACTCTTCTTCATTTGCAAATGAACATTTCTCAAGACTACCGCAGAAGTCGTCGTTGCCTGGCTTGGGTGTTAAAAGGTTAATGGTCAAGAGATTTTTGCTGAGTGAATGTCAAAGGTTTCAAGCCAGTCACTCCAGTGGTAAATTGTCAAAAATAGTTCTCTTTCAGCCTGTAAATGGACATTCTCAGGAGCGCTGCAGAGGTCAGTTTTGGCCTTTAATTGGTTAAAATTGATTCACATTTTAAGATGTTTGTTTATTGTATAATGTGTTTGACTCTTATATCAACTTTAAGTCTATTTTACTTAAATATTTTATTTTTAAAGTTTAAAAACTGCTGGTTCAATTGATGCAAAACGTGATGGACTTCTTAACCATTTAAGCTGAACAGGCCGAAAATTACAAAATATTTAGGATGTAAAAAATATTCTGTTGAGTGTTTTGAAACTAATTTGACTTGGAGCTGTTGAACAACAGGTCTCAGTCACATTAGTTCCAAAATATTCAACAAATTTTCTGTGTAGTTATGTTGAAAATTGAGACACTGGCAATTGAAAGGCTAAAGTGTTAAGGAGTCTAGCTTACCATTGAACATTTCTCAGGAAGTCGATGCGTTCAAGCATTTCATAGACACCTTAGACATAGACACCTTGACTAACCTGCTGTGCACACAGATGTTGACATCACTAGAAACACACACCTTATATCATTCTGATGCTTTGTAATTTGAGAAACATATTTTAGAAAATTTATTTTAATTTTTAATCCATTCCTGTGTTGTTTTCTAAAATACTCTTCTGTTAGTCAGCAAATGTATATTTCTTATAGCCACCCCCATCTCTCCCTCTCTCACACCCTTAAGATCCCTCTCCCCACTCTCTCCCTCTCCCCCCCCCATCCCCTCCCTCCCTCCCCTCTCTCTCTCTCTCTCTCTCTCTCTCTCTCTCTCTCTCTCTCTCTCTCTCTCTCTCTCGCATGCACGCACGCACACACTGCTCAGTAAGATTTATATCAGTACTTACGATAGATGTCTCATCATGCTCCCATTTGAACAAAAATTAATTCTGTTTAATATATTTTGTCATCTCGTTTTGCAGATTGTATCAATGGAGGAATCCATTTTTATTCATGCCCCACCCATCTTTAGCTAAGCTCCACCCACTCTTCACCTGTGTTGGAATGATCGATCCCAGAACTATCTGACTATCAATTTCCAGAAAACTATACAGGTAAGCTGTTGAATATTTTGAAACTGATTTGACTGGATGAACAGCGCCCAGTCAAATTAGATTCAAAATATTCAGCATGTTTATTAAAGAGTAATGACATACAATTCGTACAATAATGCTTAATCCATTATTAATTAAGTGTTCATGATAAACTTAGCTAGGTCATTCATGATGTAGTTGATTATGACATCAGCCTACATGTCATATGGAAAGCTTTTTACTATAATTGCAACAAATCGATTAGTCTGTTTTTAATCAGCATAAACCTTATTTTAACAAAACCCTAAAACTTTAACTTTAATAAATTTACTATTATGATTTTATTCTGATTCCTAACCCTCTAACCCTCAAATTTGTCTATGAAAATTTCAATTTTCGCATAGCAAATATCCGTTTCCAGACCAAGAGATAATTTTTCAAGATTTATCACTGGAATGACTGGCTCAGTTATCAAGCCAGTCATTCTAGTGGTGATTTTTCAAAATAGTCCTCTTGGCCTGCAAATAGGCATTCCTCAGTTCCACTGCATAAGCCATCTTTGACCAACTTGAGTGTTAAAGGGTTAATATTATTGAATTTTATAGTGCTATCTTTATCAGCTCACCTAGCCAGAATGGCCAACTGAGCTTATGCCATGACGACTGTCTGTCCGTCAACTGTTGTTTAAAATCGCTACTCATAACCGCTTGGCGGATTTCAACCTAATTTGGCTGGAAGGACCCTATCAGTGTAGGTTTCAGAACTTGTATACAGAATTTTGATTGTTCAATTTTTGGGTGAAAATCTGAGATTTTATGATAAATTTTCCGGAAATTTTTTAAACTGCTACTCATTGACCGCTTGATGGATGTCAATCTCAGTTGCCCCTATCATTGTAGTCTTCAGAATTTGTATACTGAATTTTGATTGGTAAACTTTTGTTCTGAAAATCTTAGTTTGTTTGAAAAATCTACAAGAAATTGTTAAAATGCTACTTCAACCTAATTTGGCTGGAAGGACCCTATGTGTGTATGCTTCAGAACTTCTATATAGAATTTTGATTGGGTCAATTTATTTGGTGAAAATCTGAGATTTTATGAAAGATTTACCAGAAATTGTCAAAACGCTACTTATTAACCACCTGGCGGATTTCGACTTAATTTGGCTGGAACTATTCTATAGTGATAGGATCTATTCAGAATTTTAGTTGGTCGATTTTTTGGCAGCCATCTTGGACTTTCTTAAAATTTTCTGGAATTAATTAATGGCCCGATTTAAACAAAACTTGGATGGATGATCCTATGGCAGTAGGGTTCAACATATCAAACAACAATTTTGATTTGTCAATTTCTTTGGCAGCCATCTTGGGTTTTTTCGAAAATTATCCATCACATCTATTTCAATGCAAATGGTTCAAATGCTAATGGTCCAGGTGAGCATCACAGGCCCTTGGGCCAATTTTATAATCTGCTTTTAGCTAATAAACAACGTAATCAATTATATTCATGGTTTTCACTTGTTTGTTTATTCATTCCTATAGTGAAGCTATGAATGGTAGAGGGGTGGGGGCGGGAGTGTTGAATATTTGCTATAGATATAGTAGTCCATTTCTAGCTCTGCCCAGCCCATTTCTCGTGTAACCTTACCCACTTTCTGGGCATGTTTGAATCGGTTTTAATACTTTGAACCATGAATTCCCTGAATCGCAATGTCATTACAGGTAAGCTGATGAATATATTGAAACTAGTTTGACTGGGAGCCACAGCTCCCAGTCAAATTAGTTTCAAACTATTCAACAGAATGTTTATCAGACATAGAATTCAGACTGTTATTGTCAGATCCCTTCGTGTCGAACTTTTGTTATTTAATTGTGACGTTTGCTAACATGTGACAGATTTTGATTGACGGCAGATACTCGAGTGACAGATTAGATCCCTCCATTGGGTATGGCCCATGCTATTCGGGATACCTATTGGTGAGATCTGTACAATGGGATATAATTTCTACGAACTATTTTTTTATGTAAATAAATTGGACTTTAAAACCATTAGTCTTGGAATTCGGAGTGCATGGATGAAGCGATTTCAGTTCCTGAAATATGAGTGGATATATTAGATCAGCATCAATGTGACTATGGTCATTGTCTGTTGCATTATTTATCTGTCTTCCATATTAATCCGTTTCTGTTGCCATGGTTATCTGTCTTTTGTCTCTGTCATTGGGTATTACCGTGGTTATCTGTTCTATATCTTGATCATTAGCTCAACTGGCCAAGTGAGCTTATGCTGTGGCAACCATCCATCGTCCATCCATCATCCTGCGTCTGTCTGTCAACTTTTTCTTTAAATGACGTCTCAAAAACCACTCGGCGGATTTCAACCAACTATTCCAGGAAGCATCCTTAGGGAATAGAGATCCAAGTTAGTTCAAACGAAGCCAATCGGCCAATTTGTCCGGAGGCCATCTTGGATTTGGTTGATTTGTAGAAACTTCTTTAAAAATCTCAGAAAACGCTGGCGGAATCGATTCACAACTCATGAAAGATCAGCTGACCCAAGTTTGTTCATGGGAACTTGATTGGCCAAATGCTTCAGCGGCCATCCTGGATGACCTGTTTTACTCGAAAACTACTCCAGAACCGCTAAATAGATCGGGCCGAAATTTGTGAGATATGAATAGCACTAAAGGCCATTAAAGTTTGTTCAAGTGAAGTGGATTCATAAAAAAACTTGGACGCTGTGGACCAATCAAAAAGTAACATGTTTATCGGTCATATTGGATGAAATTGTTTCTATATAGGTTTTTGGGTGTGCTAATTTCAAATTGGCCACTTTCATAACTGTCGGATAAACGTTTGCATAAACGGTTTGGCGGTGATCTTGGATCATTTTCCCACTAAAAACTCATACTAAAGCAATGGGAAATTTATAAAGTGTCTAATCAAGAGCCACTCAGCGGATTTCAACCAAATTTGACAGAAAGCATCCCTTGGGCATAGAGATCCAAGTTTGCTCAGACAAAGCCAATCGGACAATTTTAGAGATGTCTTCAAAAGTCTCCGAAACTGCATGGGGGATCGATTCACATCTCATGAAAGATCATCTAGGGCAAACAGCTTAACCAAATTTGTTCAAGTGAACTTGATTGGCCAAATGCTTGTTGAAGGGAAGTTGGTGCGTCAAAAAACATGGCTGCTGTGGACCAATCAAAATGTAATGTTTGGCAGTCATTGAATTCTTTGATTTGATGGATTTCGAAGCCAAAATTGGTTTTATAAGTTTTGCGGTATTTTTACCACTTGCGAAACTGTCTGACAAACGATTTGGTGGCCATCTTTGATCATTTTCCCGCCAAAAGCTCCCATACTAAAGCAATGGGAAATTTAAGATGTCTACTCTAGAACCAGTGGGCTGATTTTGATTATATTTGTAGGAAGTATCCGTAGGGCATAGAAATCCAAGTTAGTTCAAACGAAGCCGATCGGGCAATTTGGGCAGCATCCATCTTGGATTTTGGCTGATTTTTAGAAACATCTTTAAAAATCTCTGAAACCTTGGGAAATTGATTCGAAACTAATGAAATACCATCTATAGCAATAGCTGAACCAAGTTTGTGCAAGAGAACTTGATTGACCAAATGCTTCAGCGGCCATCTTGGATGACCTACTTTCACAAAAACTACCTCCGAAACATACATGGTAGGTTTAGGCGCCTCTTGTGTTCTGTTACCATTGTTACCTGTTCTCTATCTTAATCATTAGCTCACCTCTGAAAGGCCAAGTGAGGTTATGGCATGGTGACCGTCCGTCTGTCGTCTGCCAACTTTTGCTTTAAAAAGCTACTCCTAAACCAATATCCAGATTTTAAACAAATTTGGGTCAAAATGTCCTCTCATGCTTGGATCCATTCAGAATTTTGATTCATCAAATTTTTTGGTCAAAATCTTAGATTTTATTAAAGGTTTAACGGATGTTGTCAAATTGCTTCTTACCATTTTGACTGATTTCAACCAAATTTGGTGGAAACTATCCTATGGTGATAGGCTCTAAAAGTTCCATTCAGAAATCTGAGAATCTATTAAAAATTTACTGTAAATTGTCAAATCACATCTCCTTAACAGTTTGACCGATTTCAAGCATATTTGGCCAGAAGGACCCATTGGGTTAGGTGCCCGATCTATTCAATATGCCGTGGCGATCGTCTGTCCATCAATTTTTGTTTTAAAACACTACTCCTCATTAACCACTTTGGAGATTTCAAACAAATTTGGTTGGATTACCCTATGGTCATAGGCTCCAAAACTTCCATTCGGAATTTTGATTCATCAATTTTTTGGGTGAACATCTTAGATTTTGTGAAAAATGCACTGGAAATTGTCAAATTGCTACTTCTTACCATTCTCAACGATTTTAACCAAATTTGGCTAAAAGGATCCTATGGACATAGGGTTTAGAACATCCATTTTGAATATTGATTCATCAATTTTTTGGGTGAAAATCTTAGATTTTATGAAAAATGTAACGGAAATTGTCAAATTGCTTCTTACCATTCTGAACGATTTCAACCAAATTTGCCTGAAAGGATCCTGTTGTGATGGGCTCTAGAACTTCCATTTGGAATTTTGAGACATCAATTTTTGGGGGGGGGGAAATCTTAGATTTTATGAATGATTTACCAGAAATGGTCAAAATTCTACTCCTCCATAGGTGCTTGACATATTTCAACCAAATTTAGTTAGATGGATTCTATGGTGGTAGCAATTTCAACCAACTTTGGCTGAAATGACCCAATGGTCGTAGGTTCTAGAAATTCCATTCAGAATGTTGATTCATTAATATTTTGGCCGAAAGGATCCTATGGACATAGGCTTTAGAACATCCATTTTGAATATTGATTCATCAATCTTTTTGGTGAAAATCTTAGATTTTATGAAAAATGTAACGGAAATTGTCAAATTGCTTCTTACCATTCTGAACAATTTCAACCAAATTTGCCTGAAAGGATCCTGTGGTGATGGGCTCTAGAACTTCCATTCCGAATTTTGAACCATCAATTTTTTGGGTGAAAATCTGAGATTTTATAAGAAATGTAACGGAAATTGTCAAATTGCTACTCCTCAGCTGCTTGACATATTTCAACCAAATTTTACTATTGTATTCTATGGTGGTAGGCTCTAGAAATTCTATTCAGAAATTTGATTGATCAATTTTTGGGTGAAAATCTTAGATTGTATGAAAAATTTACCAGAAATTGTCAAAGCGCTGCTTCTTAGTTGCTTGACATATTTCAACTAAATTTGACTAGATGGACCCTATGAAGGTAGACTCTAGAATTTCTTTTCAGAATTTTGATTGGTCAATTTTTTTGGTGGCCATCTTGGATTTTCCGAAAATTATCCATCATCTATTTAAATGCAATTGGTTCAAATGCTAATTAATGGTCCAGATGAGCGCCACAGGCCCTTGGGCCCCTTGTTTTTGTTACCATGGTTATCTGTTCTATATCTTAATCATTTTATGTTACCATTATTATCTGTTCTATATCTTGATCATTGTCTGTTACCAGAGTTATCTGTCATTTCTCTTGATCATTGTGTGTTACCATGGTTATCTGTCCTTTTTATCTCGCCTAGGTGAGCTTATATAATCGCGATTTGTTTGTCTGTCTGTCATCTGTCGACAATTGTGGCACGTTTCGCCATTTGTTGGTGGATTAAAACCCAATTCAGCAGATATGTTTCTTTGGGCAATATCTATTTGGGCTATAAGGATGAAGGGGGGCACATCCTTAAACAAGGGCCATAACTCTGGTTCATTAATGCGTTTTTAAGTATTGAAGCCTATGGGGAAAATACATTTGTGGCACATTTCGTCATTTATCGATGGATTAAAACCCAATTCGGCAGATATGTTCCTTTAGGCAATGTCTATTTGGGCTAGGAATATGAAGTGACAACGCCCACAAATAGCAGAGTTATCTCCCTTGCTATATTTTCAAAGTATTGAAGCATATGGGGAAAATAAGTTTGTTGCACTTTTCGTCATTTATTGATGGATTACAACTAAATTTAGTAGATATGTTCCTTTAGATAACATCTATTTGCAGTTACCATACCCTTAAACAAGGGCCATAACTCAGGTTCATTGAGGTGTTTTTAAGTATTGTGCAATATGGGGAAAATATATGTTTTCGCCAATTGTTGATAGATTAAAATCAAATTTAGCAGTTATGTTCCTTCAGTCAAATATCTATTTTAACTATGGATATAAAGAGTATGCATCTTTAAACAAGTGCCAATAACTTTGGTTCATTAAGTCTTAAACTATTGAACTCTATGGTGAAAATCCATTTGTTTCGCCAATTATTGATGGATTAAAATCAAATTTAGCAGATATGTTTCTTTAGTCAAATATCTATTTGGACTATGAATATAAAGAGGCTGCACCTTTAAACAAGGGCCATAACTCTGGTTCATTAAGACAACTATTGAACCCTTTGGTTAAAATACATTTGTTTTGTCAATTGTTGATGAATTAAAAACAAATTTAGAAGATATGTTCCTTCACGCAATATCTATTCGCCTTATGAATATGAAGTAGCCACGACTTGAAATAAGGGCCATAACTCTGGATCTTTAAAGCATTTTAAGTATTGAACCCTATGGGGAAAATAATCTGTCACGCTTTCATAAATTGGTAATGGATTAAAACAACATTTGTCAGAAATGTTCCTTTAGTACACTTCAATTAAATGGCAATAGTGTCAGGGATGGCTTCCTCATTGATTAATGGTACTCTTCCTGTTGGTCAATCATGCCAATATTCTTGCATTTCCCCATCCAAATTTGTTACTGTGACCTCACCTTTGACCCTTTGGTAAACATCAGTGCTGTGACAATTGAACTATTGATCAATAGTGTGTGATGGCTGCCCCATTGATCAATGGTACTTTTCCCGTTGGTAAATAATGTCAATGACACCAATATTCCTGCATTTCTTCATCGACATTTTTTACTGTGACCATTGACCCATTGGTAAATGTCATCTGCTGGGTCAATAATGTCAGGGATGTCTGGCCCATTGATCAATCATACCTTTCCCATTGATCTATAATGTCAATGACATAAATATTCTTGCATTTCCTCATCCAATTTCTTTACTGTGACCATTGTCCGATTTGTAAACGTCATCTGCTGGGTAAATAATGTCAGGGATGCCTGCCCCATTGGTCAATGGTACTTTTCTCATTGATCAATAGTGTCAGGGACACCAATATTTGCGTGATATTATGTGATGGCGCCATCCAAACACGCAGTATAGTGGTTTCCGGAGGATAACTATTACTGTTTATCGGATCAGTCATCACTGAAACTTCATAGGGTGTTTGGACTAGGTCTGTAGAAGAAATCTTTCGAAATTGACAATGATCCGAAATCCAAGATGGTCGCCAGCCACTGGTATATGACTATATGGTGGTTGGACTAGGTCTGGAGAAGAAACTCATTGAAATCGACAATCCAAAATCAAAGATGGCTGCCAGCCACTGGTGTCCATCTCGAAAACTGGTTTCTGGATGATAACTCCAATACCGTTTATCATATTGCTTTGAAACTTGATAGGGTGGTTGGACTAGCTCTGGAAAAAGAAACTATTGAAGTCGACGATGATCCTAAGTCCATCTAGAAAATTGATTTCTCCATTTCTGTTTAGCGGATTGCGTCGAAACTTCCTGGGATGACAGTACAAGATCTGAGGGAAAAACTTATTGAAATACTAGATAATCCGAAATCCAATTTGGCCACCAGGCACTGGCGGCCATGTTGAAAATTGATTTCCAGACGATAACTCCATAACTGTTTAGCGGATCTCATTGACACTTCATAGGATGACGTGTCCACATCTGATAGCTCTAATTCATTGATTTGTCATCATGTCGTGGTATTATGCACCATTTGCAGGAGCTCTTGTATTCGTGGTAAGGATGCTTGCCGCATTGGTCAATAATGATACGGTCTGTGGCAACAGTTATGGTTGCCTGATGGACCATCGATGCTTGTGCATTAATTAATCTAAACATGTTTACAGTTCCTCATCAGCTAGGTGAGCACTATGGCCCTTGGGCCATTTATTCTTGATCAATGTATGTTACCATGGTTAGAGCAATAACATACCATAGGTCCTGATGAGCCTGTGTTATCGAATAATAGTGAATAATTGTACCTGGCGCCAACATCCTTATAATTCTGATTTGAATGTCTATCCCAGTGGGGTTAAAAAGCCTGGTTGACATCGGATATGACAAATTGGCGTTGTGGGTCAAACTGCTGTGTTGCGCATGTTTCGAATTCCAATCCAAAGAACCGTGTTTGAGCGTGCATGCAGGCATGCAATCAACTTTTACAAACCCGCACTTTTCAATATGCCAGTAACATTGTCTCAAAAACGCACCATCTGAAGCCTATAAATCCCTTAGTGCCTGGTGCATACGTGTGTCGAATATTGCTGTCATTGACATTATTGACAAATAGAAAATGTACCATTCATCAATTAATTACCCTCACTGAGAGGCATGCTTGAGTGTCAGCATGCTCTAATAGCGTAAATAGTATACTACCCTACTGGTGTACTCGTGAATCCATCGAGGCTGGTGTTCCCGATAAGATAAGATGATCATCTCTCGATGTACTAATGGCTGGCGTGTGACATATGCTTCATGTACTGGGATTCTTGGCATCAATCATGATGATGAGTGACTGTTTTGTGCATCTGAAAGAAGTGGAAATTTCTTTCAGCTGCAATCGGTTTTCTTCACGCATCTCTGTGGTGTCTCATTCATTGTGAGCATCCTAACCTCCTTTAGGGGTTTCCATCTTTAAATATCTTAGATTACGTTTTTTCAGGTTTGACCGCAAAGCATATATCATCCTCTGAGTGCCTGATATATGTGTTGGAACATAGTACTGGAAATTTCAATGCTTTCTGAGTGGGCGTAGTCTCTGGTCTTCCAAGTAGTCTTGCACGATTATGTAATTAAATCGAAACTTGCGCGATTATGCTTTAAATCGTCAATTTATATGATTTAAAATCAAATAATCGAATAATAGTGAATAATTTCTATTGCATAACATATTTCGAAACCTATCTATTAATTGTTTTTTCATGCGATTGGTCATGAAAATTGACATTTTGCTCAGTGCAGGGCAAGAGAAGATTATTTTTGAAAATGTATCACTGGAATGACTGGCTAGCTTGAGAATCGAGCTAGGTATTCCAGTGATACATTTTCAAAAATAGTCTTCTCTTGCCCTGCACTTAGCAAAATGCCAATTTTCATGACCGATCGCATCAAAAAGCAATTAATAGATAGGTTTCGAAATATGTTATGCAATAGAAATTATTCATGATTATTCTACAATTGGACTTTTCTCAACACCATTGCAGCTTTCATCATTGATATTCTTTTGTTGCTATGTCTTGATAATTTGTATCCAAGCTGATTAATCGAATAATCACGATTATTTTTTAAATAATCGATCGTGATCACTCAACGCAATAACCACACAAGTCTAATTCGAAGAGCATGTCCTAACATTGGCCATTACACTTGTGTTGACCTCACAAACAGTGCAACTGTTTTGTACAGGTTATATGTTACAGAATCTGAAATTAGGATGTGTAGTAAGTGGTGATTTATGATGGGTCGCAAGGGGTTGCGATTATAAGTATCTAGTATGTCCAGTAGGGACATTGGAGCTGTCCAACTGTCGCAGTTCTAGAGCATTATTGAGACATTGTATAGGCGCATCTTGACTTTCATGGGTATTTTTTAGTTTCGAATCAACAGAAGGACTGGAAAGCAACTGTTCTTATTACACAACGATTTGCAATGTCCCCATGAACTGTAGAGGAGTGAGCTAAAAATTCTGTCCACGTCTTGCTCTGGTGCCTTCATGATTAGTCTCCTTTGTGTCTGGTGCGAGTGAATTGGCTGGGGGTGGGATGGCGGGGGGCTGGGGTTGGTCGTGGTAGTATTAGTAGGGGGAGTGTTCAGTGTAGCGACACAACGCCAGAGCTGTTCTGTCAATTTTTTCACAATGCATCATTCTGTGTCTGAGGCACAAAAGAAACATCGGCGTATGAACTGCCTACTCTGGTGTTGGTGTCCTACTTTTTTTAACCCACTTAGTATGCGGGGGGTGTTCCCCAGACGTGCTACTACCACTGGTGGATGCTGTAGGTTAAGGTGTGGAATGTTTGTTGCAGACCACTAGAGGACGCTGGGGATTCAACATCATAGTGGCCAGTCGCTGAGTATATAAAAGTGGGTGTAGTTGAGGCGGTGGTGCCGACCACTGCAGTTTTGAATAGGAAAGATGAGGTGCTGTTTTAAGTCTGGTTGGGAACAGCCAGGACTGCAGTAATAGAAGGCGTCAGTACCTTTGGCACAGTGTGAGCCACAGATACTGGCATAGTCGAAGCCGTCTTTGTGGATGGATTTGATTTGATGAGTGATAATGGTCGTGGTTTTGAGATCTTGACACTGCTAATGGCTGTACTTTGAGGATCATTATTGACCGCAGTTGAGCCGAGACACGAGGAAGGGCAGCGAACTGTTTCATTGTTCAGTGCCCATTGGGGTTTAACGACTCTTGTGGGTGGAACGTGGCCTGACCAGGGGTGGCAGGGTTGGGAGGATGTCGATTAGGGCATCTTTACCGCCAATGCCCTGGTGCCAGGGAAGAATGGGTTGCGTGGTTGCTGGTTTTGTGATGTGATGATTGCTGTTAATGTGGTGAGTAGGTTGGTTAGAGAAGCCATTTTACTGGTTATCTGCTTTAACCATGCGTTTGTGTGTTGCCAAAATTGATTATTAGAATTGTGGTTGTTGTTTTGTTGACTGGGCCCATTGTTATTAGAAGGGTCTTGATTTCCCTGTCTCCAACCTCAGCCCTTCTGTTGATGGTTAGTTTCAGCATTAGGATTTCGGGTCTGAGTCTGGTGCGGTGAGTATATTGACCTCCATAGTGGCAATAGCTGTTGTTTGGTGTGTCACCTTGTTCAACTGTTTTGATGGGGGTGTTTTAGGCGCTGCGTATTTTTCTCCATCTCTAGGAAGTCTTCCACCCTGACAGCAGTGACAGTCAAGTTTTGCAAACTTCCATGCTCCAGGAGGTGTCCAACTGGACGTGGGTGACTCCTTCTGAGTTTGTGTTTGAATAAGCTCTGCTTACTAGCCACCTTATACGGCTTGCTAGCTCAAGGGAGCGTTTTGTGTGGGCGGCAATACTTGATTCTTGAGCTGGAGACGGCTTGTCTCGCCCAAGTCTGTGTCGCCGAAACGCACTGACAAGGCACTCTCCAGGGTTGTGTACATGGGTGTAGTGACCGATCCTAAGTCTGCAAGTAATTGGAGCGCTTTGTCAGATAGCTTGGCGGCAAGGTACTCCCCCATCTGACGATCATCCCACCCATTCGTTCGAGAAAGGATTCCGACGTGGCAACGGTAGTTGTCCCAGTCACCTTCCCCACTGAATTCAGGGAGAAGGATAACTTAACTGTTGCCATGGGTGTGTACGATAGGTGCAAAGCTGGGCGGTGCTGATGCTCGGATCGGTCTGAATGCCGATGTAGGTGGTGGTGAATGGTCGTGTTGGTGGGTTCGTGGATAGGTGTGTTGTGGCCGATTTGTGGTGTGACAACGTTCCTGTATCACTGAAGCAGGTGCATGCTCAGGCGATTTAAATCCCCTTATGGGTACAGGCCGATATAATGGCTGTTCATTATACTCCAGCTGCTGGCTCATTTGGCGTGGAGGTTCCGTCGTTCTCGTGTAGGACGCTCCCTATATGGAGGTGGTCCTTGTGATGGGGTGCAGAGCCACGTGGTGCATGTGTTGTTGTGGTTCTTCTGCGTCCTGGCCAGTCGTATCAGGCATTTGGCGACTGATTGACGCCTTGACACAGCTGACGATGTGTAGCGAGGTAGTGTGAGCGAGCGAACATTATGTATTTCTTGCTGAAGCCTAAGCCGTCTTCTGCAAGGAGAACCGTGTCACGTGTGGTGTACATAGTGCAATGGACGGTGCCCCGTAGGCGTGCTAGGTGGACGAAACTCATAATCCGGGGTCGAAGTGTCACGAGTTTCAGATATCGTTATGTAGAATAGGTCCGCCCGAGAAGCGTTCAAAAAGGTGGCTTCACTGACAGGACTATACTCATGATGATAGTGGTGTATGTTAGGTGTGGTGTTACGGGCCGTTTTCTTGTCATGGTACTCCCCATAGGGAATTTTGACGTACTCGTTGAATAGAATGGTTGTTGAAATAGCTCTGGGTCGTGATCGGGTGGTTCATTTGTCTTTCAGACCCGACATGCACCACTTGTAGCTCCGCGCCATCCTGCCTCAGGGTCTTCTGCGTCAGTAGTTCTACCCGTGGTAGGCGCCGAGGGAGCCGGTTAGTCGGACTCGAGGACATGTATACAGTTTCTACTTAAGAGAATTTTAATGTTGATTTGAATACTATACACAGAGGTTTAAATAAAAACTGCACTAGGTGAAATTTTTAAAAAGTGGGCATAACTCTGTGACAGACATATTTCAAAATGGCCACGAATTGGCTGTTGACCACCATGAAATTAACATATATTTTGATTTAAACATTGTAGAATATAGCAAAAGTAAATGCTTGATGTCTACAATAGTGTATTCCAGTCTGTTGTTTACAATGGAGTTGTTTAAATCGAGTTTATACCGCCTAGTTACTGAAATCCAAGATGGCCACCCATAGAAACCAGGTAAAATTTTGCCATGATCATAACTCAGAAACTATTTGGCATAGAGGGATAAAAGAAGTGTCTTTTCCCACTACATCAATGTCTCCGGACAGATTGAAAGTGGTTTTAATGTTCTCTGAGGGCTAGGTTGTCAAAAATCCAAGATGTCCGCCCATAGCAACCAGGTAAAGTTTTGCTATGATCTTAACTCAGAAACTATTTAACATATAGGGATAAAACAAGTGTCTTTTCCCACTAAATCAATGTTGCCTGACTGATTGATTCTCCGAAGGTTAGGTCGTCAAAAATCCAAAATGTTTGCCCATAGCTATCAGGTGAGAAGTTTGTCTTATTGATTAAAAGCCGTGACCTGTGGCAAAATACAACATACATTAGTCCTGCTTTTGCACAAGGACAACGTTTGGTGATACATTTACCACCACATTGCACACAACAAGCTTTTCGTCTGGTAGTAGCTTTAGACATCCCACTTGCAAAATGGTGCCATAATCACAAAACCAGTCATGATTAGTAGGGTGGACAACACGACCTCTATTAATTAGGATATTGAGGACACCGCGCAAAATAAAAAATGATCGCTGAATATGGGTTTTGATTACACGTGACGTGGATGGCAGCTGCGCCAGTGATGTTGGTGTAGTATCCTTAGTTTGATTTCCATGTCGTAGCTGCTCAAAGCTTTGAGAGGAGGTCTTGCGTCCAGCGCCAGTCCATACACAAGCGAAGTATTCCTCAACCTTCTTCATTGACTCCTCACTCCATTCATGGGTCTCAGCAAAATTTTATAAGTATTTCTCAGGCTCACACGTGCATGCTGCATGTTTTGTTCTGATTTTGCTGAGAGCGTCATCTTCTGTTAGCACGCACCCATTCACTAGAATCCAACACAATCTCAGACCGAGTCTCCCAGCCAGAATGTGCAGGTGGAGGTGTCTTCTATGCTCGCAGGAACCAAACCACACCCACAACTCATGCAAGCCATGTTTTCGACACTCAGAGATAAAACGCAGCAGCTTGGCCACTGTAGCTGTGTCATTAGATATCACCAGGAGCCGCTTGCAGACTCTATCTACCTCCCATGCACAATTAAGGAGTTTCCTCAGTCTCTGCAGTACTATCGTCGTTACATCCGTCACTTTAGTGGGATTGCATCACCATTATTTAGGATCACCAAAAGGATCGACCATTCGAGTGGCCGAGTGAGTGTGAAGGTTCCTTTAGTAACTCTTGACGACCACCCCAATTCTTGCTCATCCTAATCATAACCTCGATTTCAGCTTAGACACTGATGCATCGGCTTATGCCATTGGTGCAGTTCTATCTCAAGTCACAGAAGATGGGACAGAGCAGGTACTGGGTTATGGTTCGCATACTCTAAACAAAACAGAAAAACATTATGCGACCACTAAGAGGGAATGGTTGGCTGCGGTCCATTTCGTCAAGTACTATAAATACTTTCTGTATGGGCGCCCATTTACCCTGCGTACAGATCACGCCTCCCTATGCTGGCTCAAAAGCCTAAAAAATCCGGAGGGCCAGGTAGCGAGGTGGCAGGAATCCCTGCAGGCCCTCAACTTTAACATTGTTCATAGACCCGGCAAACTGCATGGAAATACAGATGCCTTGAGCAGAATCGGGCTCGAGGATGAACAAGAAGTGGCCACCACCGTGACACATACTACACAGTCATCTCCGGTCTTCCCCGAATTGCGGTGCATAGAGTGGGACACGGAGACAGTCGCTCATGAACAGGCAACAGACGCGCAAACAGGAAACATATACACGTGGATCCAGTAGGGGGTACATCCTCCTAAGGAATCTGTTACACCACTTTCCGCAACGGCAAAATACTACTATCAAAGGTTTGGAGCGTGTCATATGCAAGATGACATTCTCTACATTAATAACTGGATAGTGATCCCTGAGCAGTATCGTGAAGGTATTCTTCAACAACTGCACGAAAGCGCTGGACACCTGGCCTTCGAACGAACAACTACACAGATTTAACAGAGATTCAACTGGATTGGCATACACGATAGTGTGACGGCATGGGTCGCCAAATGTGTCCCATGCCAAAGACCGAGATTGACATTGTTGGCCAGCACCATTCCGCATCCCTAAAAGTTAAATTTGTTGGTTCAGCGTGGGAGCGAGTGGCTATTGATGTGCTCGGACCCTTGAATACGACGGATGAAGGAAACAAGTACATCCTCGTATTGGGTCATTCCATCTCATATCACCCAAGGGCGGAAATGGCACCGACACCAATATTGACTAAATTTTGTCTATATATTATGTCTGTCACAAGAAACAAAAATATTAATTTTTATCGCGATCTGCCCAACCATTCAAGAGTTATGGCCCTTTAAAAGTTGTGAAAAATCACAAAAAACGTAAAAAATGTCCGAACAGCAAAACTTCAAACAACTATATCTTTTGAACTAGTGGACCGAATTGGTTGTAATTTGTGTCATTTGAAAGGGAATAACACAAGGATTCTAAATATGTGATCAGAATGAGAATAGGACTAGGTTTATATATGATGACCTTTTGACCTTTGATTTGACCTTGAATTTGACCTTGTGGGCAACCTGCGAATAAAAAATTTGATATGACAAATTACACCTATACATGTTTTCTACATTATGTTAAAATTTAACAGGTATAATGTTCCTAGTTTTTGCACATTTTATTTATGAAAATGCCATGCACCAGTAAAAGAACAAAAACACATTCATTTATATACACAGTTCTAAAATTGCATTAGCTTGCACTGACTATACTGCTAAGTGCTTAACCCGTAGCACACTGATGTCGAAAAGTAGATAGTTACAGAGTCGGGAGAAGAACGGCTGGTATACATTTTGGAATCAATTGCTGCTGAAACCTGTTGCTATCATAGACAGCAACAGCTTCCTGCAACATTGTTTCCAAAACGAACACCAGCTGTAATTTAAAATGAAATTAAATCTAAAATCTTGAAATTCCAGAGTGCTAGGAGTTAAAGTCTATTTTATGCATATCTCAGTAACTAGGTCATAGGTGAATTAGTACTACATGTGCAAACCATGTGCTTTATCATAAGTGAAACATATGAGCTCAAGACAAACAGTCTCTCACACAGTCTGGTGTACAGCATAATAACTGCATTCTGTAAATGCAATGTAGTAATAATTAATGCTCAACTCCATGTGATTAGTTGTGGTGTTTTAATTATCACATAGGTTCTAGTGCTATTCATGTTTAACCCTCATGTTTAATTTTGGTGTTAAAATTTTAATTTTTAACTGTCTCGCTGTTGCAAGCCAATGGTCAGTAATTTCAGGGAGGAATAATTATAGAAATCATGCTAATTATTTTTAAAAGAATTTGACTGAAAGTTGTTGTTGGCTTTGCACCACCAACTTTCAGTCAAATTTAAAAAAAAATAATCCGCAGATTTTTAATTATAGCACAAACAGTTAAAGCAGCTTATACAGATGGAAAACGAAGAATTTTGAAGCGAAGCTGCTGAAACATGTTGCTGTCTAATACAGCAACAACACTTCAAAATCTTCAGACGATATTCTAAAATTATATTTAAAATTTAAATTTTAACTCCAGTGTGTTATACTGCAGAGGTTTCAGTGTTAGGAAAGTCCTGTTACGAGTACTCGAAATGTTAAAGGTTGTGAATGCTAGTGATCTTTAAAATGGATACAGATAGCTGTAGTTTTGAATCAAATGGAAATAACTGTCACCAACTGATATTCACTAGGAAAACATATATACGCAATGTAGATTGTGATGAAATTAATTTACTAAATCGGCGGACTATGGTACCAATAACAGATATCAAGACAATTTGTGCACACCATGAGCAGGAACTTCTAATTCAGTTTATTACTCGACAGAAAAAGTGCTGCGATCCATTATCACTACATATCAAACCCCGCAAGAAGTCTTTACGTGTGATAACAAATGAACTGTATGATAAGATAGTTGCTACACATAAGACATTACTCATTGCACCAGGGCAGAAGTTATGCTGCCAATGTGTTTTGAAGCTGACAGCAGTACAGTCTGATACTGAAAATGATAGTAATACTGACATAGTGCCATGTGCATCAAATACTGAAGATACATGTGCAGAACCTATTATCTTGACACATGATGTCAATATGGCCTTAGCATGTCTTGATCAGACACCATGCAAAACTGGTAAGTAGTTGCGGATTTTCAATGTATCAATTAAGTTTACATGTGTATGTACATTGTACCAGTATTTAATTAGATTTTAAACAACACAAGTTCTCTAACAGTAAATATTTTGTTTTGCAATGTCATACATTCTTTTGAATATGATGAAATTACTGTAGTATGGGTGTGCGCGTGGTGTGTTGTGGTTGCATGTGTATGCACAGACGTGTGCATGTGTGTGACAGGCGGATGACTTTGAAATATACTAGCCACTAGTCACAGCTAAAACAATCAGCATCAATGGTTGAATTTCAATTTTTTATTTAAATTTAAAATGGAAACTGGTGAAATAATTTTGTTGCTATCAGGAGTTCAGGACAACAACAGCTTAATCCAATATTGCTTCAAACATATTCACCGATTTCTATCTTAAGTCGCATAAAAATTAAAATTTTGTCACCTCTGATCTTTCCTGCCTCCTACATGTATACTCAAAATTGCTTAATAAAATTATATTTTACAGCAAACTTGAGTAACGCTAGAAAGAAGATTCGTGGAAAACATAAACTAAGGTCTGCCACAAGTGCATTGAAACGGAAACTAGAGAGCAGTTACAGTGTACTATTGAGTTCAGATGATGCGCCAGAAGATAAGCACGCTAAGATGCAAAACTTAAAATTATACGAGTCAATGATGGGAGAGTTGAAGGAAAAGTTCAAGCAATCAAGTTCTTACCAAGAACGTGTCCAGATTTTGACTGTCTCTCCATTTACAATTCAAAGAACTATGCAAGAATTCGGTGCAACAAATTATTTAGTCAAGAAGAGTCGTGAAATAAAGAAAATTATAGGTGTGCTCAGTGTTAGTGACAAAAACAAAGGACACTCTATATCGCAGGAAATTAAAGATAACGTTATAGGTTTTTATGAAAGTGATGACAATAGTAGGATGTGTCCAGGTATGAAAGACAGAGTAGTTGTAAGGGATATGAATGGTGAGAAGCATTATCATCAAAAGAGGATGCTTCTACTTAATCTCAAGGAACTGTATGTAAGCTGGAAAAAGGATGCAGAGAAGACTATTGGATTTTCATCGTTTGCAGCGCTGCGACCTAGGTGGTGTGTATTAGCAGGTGCTTCTGGGACACACTCGGTTTGTGTATGTAAATACCATCAAAATGCTAGTCTAATGGTCAGTAATACAATTAAAAGTAAGGACATAGATATTAAATTCCTGATGAATCAATGTGTCTGTTCCCCAAATGAAGAGAAATGCATGATGGGACAGTGTAAAGAGTGTCCTGGAAAGCAAGGAGTTGTTGATTATTTAAGCAGTATAGAAGAACTAGATTTAGTAGATGAGGTGGAATATAAGCAGTGGATTAAAGTTGATAGGACCGAACTCATTACCATAAAGGAGCCTACAGAAGATTTTATAGATCATTTGGGTGATGTGATAGTAACCTTGACACGCCACCATTTTACTACAAAATCACAGAGCGAGTACATGAAATCACTGAAAGCAAACATGGAACCATTGGAAGATGTCATTCTACAAGGCGATTTTGCTGAGAACTATTCGTTCGTCATCCAGGATGAAATACAAAGTTTCCATTGGGAAAACACTCAAGCTACTCTTCATCCTTATGTAGCATACCGCCGTCTGGAAAATGGTTTTGAAGTTGCGGCTGAATGGAATTTTTTCGCGACATCACACAGTAAAAGTGCCTGCGACGGTATTGGAGGAACAGTCAAATGCCTAGTCACCAAAGCCAGTTTACAGAGAGCTGTAAATAACCAAATTTTAACAGCAAGACAAATGTATGACTTTTGCATAGAAAATGTCTGTGGTATTCATTTTATCTTCGTGGATTCAAGCCAAGTTGATTTAATTTCGGCTTCACTGGATCACAGATTTAAGATGGCGAAGACGATTAAAGGCACACAACAGCTTCATCGCTTCATTCCAAAATCTGTTAACAGTATGGATGTTTACAAACTGAGTTCCCAAGCTGTACCAACTAAACATATCAAGTTTCCTGTGCATAGTGATACTGAATTTGACAATGATAGCGATTGTGAAGATACCGGTAGTGATCCAGAAAATGACGAAGACATGAAAGCTTCCATTCAGCCACAAACATATGTTGCGTGTGTTTATGAGTGTAAGTGGTGGATTGGTATAGTCGAGGAAATTTCAGAGGAGTTTGGAGACTTCAAAGTAAACTTCATGCATCCAAATGGTCCAGCTAAGCAGTTCAGTTGGCCAACCAATCGTGACACATGCTGGATTGAAACAGATGACATTCTCCAAAGCATTCAAGCTCCGTCTTTGATATCCACTTCATCTAGAGGATATACTATCTCACAGACAGAGCTAATAAAAATAGAGAAGGCATTTTCTAAACATCATGCCTAGGTATTAGCTTGACAGTAGCACAAAGAACATGTACTGAGTAAGTAATCACAAATTTTATACAATTTTGAACGTATATATGGACTTCTGTGTAAAAATGTGAAAAAACTAAAAACATTATACCTGGGAAAGTTTAATATAATGTAAAGAACATATGTCTGTAAAATTTGGCATACCAAACTTTTCATTCGCAAGTTGCCCACAAGGTCAAATTCAAGGTCAAATCAAAGGTCAAGAGGTCATGAGAAGTTAACATACTCATATTCTAAATCTGATTACATATTCAGAATCCTTATGGCATTTCCTTTCAAATGACACCAATTTCATCCATATTGGTGCAGTAGTTCAAAAGTTATAGCATTTTAAATCCAAGCATTTCAGCTCGTTTTTGGCCAATTCCGCGAATTTTTTGAGATTTCAAAGGGCCATAACTCTGAAACCTTTTGTCAGACAGAACTAAAATTTGGCATATATAGTATTTGTGCTAGAACTTATTTATGGACCAAATTTCATAAAAATTGGAAGTGGTGCCATTTCATTTTAAATTTATTTTGGGTGATTTGACATGGAATGACCCTATTACAAGATTATTTTACGAAGTAAGTAGAAGCATTTGCTTTGCCGGACCAAGAGGCATCCACAGTAGCGGGTGTCCTAACAAGCAATGTGTTCTGTCGCTTTGGTATGCCATATGAACTGCAGTCCGACCAAGGAAGTCATTTTGAGAGCTGGCTGATCTCTGAGCTCTGCAAATTGTTTCATATCATCAACACACGGATGACTCCGTATCACCCCCATAGTGACGGAATGTTGGAGAGGTTCAATCGAGCCATAGCGGAGATGCTCACCAAAGAAACATGCCTTGATTGTCGTGATTGGGATCTACAACTCCCATATGTGTTCATGGCATACAACACTTTCCAGCACGGGTTATACCACTACTCGGTTAATGTTAGGCCATGAATTAGCGAAAGGAAATTCGATAATTGTCTGATTCAAGTACGACATGCCCTTTCTTGGTCATTCACGCTCTAAAGTACCTCTGTCCCATCTGCGGACTCGACCATTACAGAGTGAAATGCATCGTTCCCGATAAAGTTGACACCACAAACATGCAGAATTCCCGCCCCTCTGCTATAAAAACGTCATACTTCACGACAGCGCAAGAATCATCCGCAGATAAGCAGCTATACGTACCAATCAAATTCACCAATATGACAGAGACACAGACACTCAGGATGGCTGTATTCACAATCTCCATACGATAGTATTGTAAATTGTAAACTGATGTACACATTTTCCGAGCTGTACTGTGATAATTAAGTTTGTCTAGGTGAGGTGAGATTAGTCCTACCCATAGCGGAGGATGCTTGGCAGTCCACCCACCCGGTAAATACAGATTGCCTAAGTTTTCGATCAACCACGCGCTTTCAAAACAAGAACCATGTGATCATCACTTCTATGTCCAGTACATTGGATCAAAGGCTATAAACAAGTACACATATTGATGCAAGGCATCAATGGCAAATAGCGTGGCCGGAGATTATTATAATCCAAGTTGCGCTTCAAATTCATTTTTATATATAATACACAATTTGCACTAGCACAACAGGGTGGCCACCAAGGACAGTGGCTATATCTAGACCTTGGACCCCTACATAGAACAAAAAAATAAATTATACAGGTAGAAATGACACAGGCACTATATAATATAGGAAGACATGGGCTTCAAGTTAAAGTCAGTGTACTCTAGAGATATAGCCATTAGACATGTGATAAAGTGACAACATATTTGCAGGACAGAGAGAAATGTGTTTATCTTGTTATATTAACATTAAATATTACATAGGTTCTTACTATCATTTACAGTTTCTTGCCTTACCACGTAGTGCCAATGGTGGTTGTGATTGTAATAATGATAGTTTCTTGGTAGTGTCATATCTTTAAGATGGTTGTAATGGCATCGGCCTTTGATAGGATTAGCTATGGGCAATAGGAAGAAGCAGATTATATTTTGGGCAGTCCATCTATCTTTCCATCCATCTTGTTGACCATATGCGTAAATGCTGGGGTGTGTGTGTGTCATGATCCTTAAGTGAAAAAGTCAAGCCAGATAAAAAAGTTTTCAAAAGTTTAATAACAATTCATAAAATGACATCACAAATAACACACTATATAGGCCATGCACACAGCAAATCATTCGCTTACACGTTCTTCCGTATTCCTGCACCATTCAGACACAACACACACATAATTCATACATAAATCACACACAGTTCACACAGCTTACACACGATTCACATACAAATCACACAATATGTTCAGACACTTCATTTACCAAAAATACAACCCGTCACACGATTTTATAAGCAAACGTATGCTAGCACACGACCAGCAACCACACCTTAGAATGTACACAGCAGTACTAACGGACGTACGCACAATATATAATATATAACCGTAGGTATTTGATAGACAACATAATTATATAAATTAAAACTAAATTGACAATACTATACACAATATAAACTACAAATACAATACAAATAATTATGGAAATGTTCACGGACTTGGGTGGGGGGGGGGGGGTTGACTGTTACATTTAACTGTTAATGAATGTTGATGACGATTACGACACTAATATCATTGCACAAGAACGGAAGTTGACGATGATGAAGACGATGACGGCAATGATAGTACTGACACGATGATGACGAATGTTTCTAGTCATTGACGACGATGAAGACGATAATGGCAATGATAGCAATGACACAATAATGACGAATGTTTTGTGAAATTGAAGACGACGACAATGACGGTAATGACACGATACTGACGAATGTTTCTGCGCAACTCCCAGGTGATAATATGTGACACAGATGTTAACGGTAATGACCACGACGATGATGATGACGAAACAATGACAAGATTACTGAGAAGGTGACGATAATGGCGACGACGATGTTGACACGACAATACAGATCTGAGCAACTCGCAGGTGTTAATCGTTGACAGAGAAGATGACAATGACAAATGACGATGGCGATGATGAGACGATGGACAAGTCTGCGCAACACGCAGGTGATTTTACCACACACACGTTATACAGGGTCGGCTTTACGCACACGCCAACCAATACACAAGATTTCCGACCAGGAAATCACAGCCTGTCCGGACCCAGACTGGACACTACAACACAAATATAACCATGTTAAAGTATATGTTTACAATAGGGTAAATCACACTTACTAACACATGACAACAACATTGACGAGACATATGGATGATAATGAACAACGCTCGTTAACATGCATTTATAATCTTACTGATTAACCCTTTTCCACTGACAGACTGACTCTGAAACCATACTACGAGTAAACGATAAAATGATGTATTGTGCAATAGCTTCCCGTATCATTATCTTCAGAATAGACACACACTATACTAAGTACTAGGAATTTTGCATAAGGATAGGCATACAACAGGATAAGGGTTAAATACACAATATATTTGAACAGAACGACATGATATATGTATGTTTTGAAGCCACAACTTACTATACTGACAAGCTACATATTACAACTTCGCAAATTTAAGAGGAGAACTTATTGGACACGTTTTGGCTAAAATAACAATTTTGAAAACACATACTTATATGACGTCATAGATTGACAGAAACAGACATCGTATAAAATTATCAATACTCACATAATCCAATTGAATAAGAAATATATAACGATTTCAATCCGATATTTCTAATACATATGACTTCAAAACACATAAATTACTATATATGAAAACTTATACATACGCCGTTCAAAATTCAATCAGGTTGCAAACACTTGAACACTGTACACCTGGCAGACTTTCAAACGACTGTCCCAAGCACTAGGAAAATGATCATGCCCGTCACCTTGCAGTTCATTCTCAACCCAAGCACATTCTTTTCAACAAAGACACACACGCACACACTGCTACTCCAATCGCCAACACTTCTTACACACACGTAGCTATTTACATAAAATATTGTAGCGAAAATGGAGAAAAAACTGCTGCAATGATTTATCGCGAATTTTGAATTCAGATCGTGACAGTGTGTGTTTGATAATTCGGATTCTATCTGGAGCTAAATTATCGGATATATAGAAAGACTTTCACATTATTGTAAGAAATCTTTGATGATAGAATCGTGCAATATCTAGTGAGTTCTAGATGGTATTATGTTCAAAGGCCTGGTTACAAACCGAGTACAGAGATTCTGATAATGAATATATAGTAAATTATTAGCATTTGAAAACTGTAGGTTGCGACTAAATTGCGTATTTCGAAATTACTCCATAGTAGAATTTTTAAAACTCTATACTTTATTAGCGCATTCATATATATATATATATATATATATATATATATCTATGTAAACATATGGGTGAAATTCTGGAGCCGAACCTATTACAAGCGATATGCCGGGCCATATTGACATCGATCCAATTGTGGCTAATGTGAACCAACTATCTTTCAATGGGGACATATTGCGATTAAGTAACTACATGGACATACTTGGTAATTATGATATTATTTGATGGTAGAATTGTGTGATCTTTCGCACAGCACTAGTACATAATAATACATATTGAGTTCTGCATGGCTGGTTACAAACAGAGTACATAGATATAGGTACGTAAATTATTGGCATCTGACAACTTTTGGTCACTACTAAGTTGCGTATTATAAAATTAATTTGCGGTGGAATTTTTTTAATCCATATTTTACTAGCATATTTATATATCTATCTGACATTTTAGGGCCCAACTTATTACAGACAGTAGGCTACCGAAAACCATGGATTTGCCAAAACGTGTGCAAAGTTTTGCCATGGAATTGCGTACTACGAAATTACTTCATGGTAGACATTTTTAAGCATAATACTTCATTAGCATATTAATATACCGATCTGACCATATATATGAATTTCGAACTAAATATGGGCCGAACTTATTGCAGACAGTATGGTACTGAAAGTCACTGATCTGCCAAAATTTAAGCCAATTTTTGGTATGGAATTGCGGATTACGAAATTATTTCATTGTAGAATTTGTTTTAATTATGAATATAGCTAGCAATGATATGATATATTGTTTACAGGTGAAAGTAATTTGGGCTAAATTATACTTTTTAAACTCATTAAGTTTATGTGGGTGAAAATCTGAGGCCGAGCATAACCTACAGACAATAGGGCAGTGAAGGCATGTGAATTGGCTAAAATTTCAGCCAATTTTTGGTATGAAATCGTGTACAACGAATTAAATTACCTCATGGTAAACATTTTTTAACTCAATACTTCATTAGCATATTCAGATACCTTTCTAACCATATGGGTCGAATTCTTGAGCCGAACACATTGCAGGCATTACTAACTTGGCACATGCATATGCTTTCTGTTGATGTGTCTAACCACCCGCTACAATGTTATTGACAGCCGGTTTGACTGGAAAGTCGATACATTAGTTGTCTCTACATAGTGCTAAATAACTGCATGCATGGATCTTTTCCCAGTGAAGTATTAACAACTAAATTACGAATGAAAATCACACCCTACAGACATAACAACGGAAATTTATACACTATTTCGAATGTTCAGCCTAGTGTTTTATGCTATAATACATAAGGGAAAAATTAAATAGACACAGTACCTGGTATTGTCACCATAATATATTAAACCTTTACTGTCTAAATTTGGTGAAGAATCTTAAAATATTTAGACATTGAATGTCCATTTGCAGGCCAAAAAAGACGGTTTTTCGCAGATTTGCCACTGAAATCTGGAATGACTGTCTCGAGAGTCATTCCAGTGGTAAATTATCAAAAACTGTCCCCTCATGGCATGCAATTTGACATTGCTCTAGATCACTGTATGGGCCGGTTTGACCAGCTATGCCATGAGGTGGTGAAAATACAATAAGTGATGATGATAGGCCTATGTTCATAGCCGTCGTCATTGTGATTTATATACTTTCAACCGTGACTTCCCAGAATCCCATTCCCAAGGTAACTATAGAGGTGAGCTGTTGAATATTTTAAAACTAATTTGATTAAATGCTATCGGTGCTTATAGCAGCAGCACAGTTAAATTCATTTCAAAATATTCAACAGAATGTTTATTAAATTGTAAAGACATACAATTCACACAGCTTACGGACTTTTCAACTTTCCTGATAGCCATAGCTACGTCATTCATTACGCATTTTGAGTGTGATGTCAACCTACATGTGACATAATTGATCATAACGTCAACACTTGAGTGACAGGTTGGAAAACTTATACCCTCTTTCCATAAGAGAATCGGTGCATTGCGATTGGGTCTACATGCATCCGGCAGGGCAAAGCTAATTATCTGAATGCTCTTGCTAAAATATGTGGTCACTTATTACAAGTGGTCAATGTTGGGAGGATCACACATTACTAAGTGGTATTGGCCATTTAATGATCAAATTTGTTCATGACAATTTCAAAGGTGGGATCCATTTCTAACTAAGCTCTGTCCGTTCTTTCGGCGTGTTGGAATCAATTTATATACTTTGATTCACGACTTTCCAGAATCCCAATTTAATTATACAGGCAAGGTGTTGAATATCCTGAAACTAATTTGATTGGGTGCTTATGCTGCCTATGGCCATAACAGTTCCCGATCAAATTAATTTCAAAATATTCAACAGAATGTCGATTAAAAAGTAAAAACCAGGGTTGTTTTGATTTAATCAAATCGATTAAATCATGATTAAATCAAAAATTGAAAAGATCAACTTTTTTATTTGTTTTTGATTTTTTCGATTTTTTCGTCCTCCACTCATTTATACTATAAATTTATAAATATTTTGTTTGTTTGTTAAGTTATTGTAGCTATTGTTTCAGATAGTTAATAGGCATGGTTATGCAACATTATGCTGTTATAAGAACTAAGAAGCTTTATTTCTATCAGTACAGTACTACAGTTAATGGAAACTTTCCTTAGTTGTTATTTGATACGTAAACAGCACAGATCAGTAATATTTATAACAGTTCTGTGGACATTATTTTTAACTGACCGGCCTTTGTCTGCTGCCAGCCACTAGACAATAATTTCAATAGACAATAATAACTCTAGACCAGCTTAATATTTTGAAACTAATTTGACTGACAGTAATTGCTGACTTTATTCAGTTAAATTGTTTTCAAGATATTTAATACCATGTCCAGAGTTATACAGCCTGGAAAATTGTATCCACAAAATATTAGGATTGTTAAAATGTATCCAATCAAGTGTAGATAAACCATGGTTACGGTAGTGTAGGCGTGTTTATTTGATGTTTGGTCATGATCCTTCCAGTCGAACAGCAGTTATTTCAAAATGTGATAACAAATTCAAAAATGTCTTAGGAACAACAAGAATAAATTCTGCGATGTTTATTGTCATAATACACTTTAATGGAATAATAGTATAAATAAGGTCAACATTAGTTATAGCTCCTAGAGATTAGATTCTATTGAGTTCAGAAAATGACTACATGTAAAGAATCAATGATTTTGTTATGGAAGTAAAAAAATCATAAAATCATAAAAATCGAAAAGATCGGATTAAATCGAAAAAATCAGTTGTTTTTTTTAAAAATCTGGATTTTTTCCAACCCTGGTAAAAACATAAAATTTGTACACTTGACGGACTATTCAATATTCATGATGGAGGTAGAGACGTCATTCACTAAGCATGTTGACTATGACGCCTGTGAAGCTTTTATAGGACGCAATTGATAATGGTAAAGACATACAATGCCTAAGAAAATTAGTTTCAAATTTTCAACAGAATGATGATTAAATAGTAAGGTCATACAATTCGTACAATGCCCAGTCACATTAGTATCAAAATATTCAACAGAATGTTGAATATTGTCTCTATGTCCTTGAAGTCGAAGCACTGGTTCATGCACCTAATACCATCAGCAGAACAGCAGACCCTATTGCACAGATTGTCTTTTTTCTGATGCCCGCTCCGTCCTTGAGGCTATCACCAAAGGTAAGCTGCCACAACTTGAAGAAGCACTACAAACCATCAAATGCTTTCGGATAGCACTGCAATGGATCCCCTCACACTGTGGAGTCCAAGGAAATGAGGAAGCAGACAAGATGGCAAAGGTGGGTGCAGAAGAGAATCAGACAGAAAACATGGTTACCCATACAGAGATGAAGACTATCATCAAGTCACTCTATAGCACACCTCAACCAGAAGATGCCTACCATCATCTCTCGAGGCCAGAACAAGTGACCGTTTTTCGTCTCAGAACTGGACACAACAGACTAAACCAACACATGTACAGGCGGTTCCACCTTACGACATCGCCCGCTTGTCCTTGTGGAGAAGCAGAACAGACCACAGAGCACATATTCAATGTTGCAGTACGTATCAGCTGCTGAGAGAAGAGAGCTGACCTTTGTCAACCTCTTTTCTTGAAAAGCTGTATGGGAATGTGGAAGAACTGCAGAAAACCACAGATTTCATCTTGAGAACGGCTCTCCAAGTGTGATACCAGCGATCGAAAAGAAGAAGAAGAAGTCTCTATGTCCACATGTTGAATTTGTCAATAAAGATTGTTTGCTTGCTTGATTGCTTGCTTGCTTGCTTGGTAGGTAGGTATAGGTAGGTGGGTAGATAGGTACGTATGCTTAGTTTTTTAACACACTGGCAACAGGATGACTTCAATTTCTGTGCTAAACCTGCCTATGGAGTGCACCCGTTATTTTACTTTGTTGATCATCATTTCCCCGGTCAGGGATCGAACCATCATCCAGCAATTTTGCATAGCATCAGCAACCCAGACATCTGTCCACTGCACCACCACACCAACATAGAATCTTGGTTTAGTGAACCAGCTTTCACTTGTCATATATACTGATCCACTGTCGAATTCATATGAGACTATCTTTTGGATGCACACCATATGGTGTATGCTATGCCTTCACCCAGTCTCCATCGCGACACTGGTAGTAGTTGATTGATTGACTGATTGATTGTTCGATCGATCGATCGATCGATTGATTGATTGATTGATTGATTGATTGATTGGTTGGTTGGTTGGTTGATTGATTGATTGATTGATTTATTTATTTATTGATTGATTGATTGATTGATTGATTGATTGACTATTCAATGTTCCTGATGAAGCTATTTACATCATTCATCACGTATTCTGATTGTGATATCATCCTACCATGATGTAAATAATTATGACATCATGTGCTTGGGTGACAGATCAGATCCATCCATTTATTATAGAGATATCCTATGCCGATTTGCAGACCAAGAGGCTTTTGTTTTGGCACTTTACCATTGGAATGATAGGCTCAGTTATCGAGCTAGTCATTCCAGTTGTAAATTTTCAAAAATGTCCACCTGTTAGATATAAATGGTAGTTTCTCAAGATTATTACAGAAGCCACTTTGACCAGTTTGATCGGGGCGAGTGCTGAAGTGTAGATTAAGGGATGTACGTGGGTACAGTGGGTCACATCACGATACCATTTTATTTCTGATGCAAATGTACAGTAAGCAATTAGCCCAGCCCACCAGCGGTAGGTACATTTATGACCCCATTACGTCATAAATGATTCTATTTGGCCCGTCTTTAACTCTTAATCGTCCAACGTGTTTAAGAATTGTATGTCTGTTATTTAATAAACATGCTCTTTAATATTTTGAAACTAATTTGACTGGGCGCTGTTGCTGCCATAAGCAGCAACAGCAACCAGTCAAATTAGTTTCAAAATATTTAACAGCTTACCTGTGTAGTTTTCTGGAAATTGATAGTCATGTGTTTCAAGGATGGATCGATACCAACATGAGCGAGGTGTGGGTGGAGCTGAGCTAGAATTGGGCGGAGCCTAGCTGAAAGTGGAACGGTCCATTATGTGTCCATGACGTACTTGTCTAAGTCATTCATTACGTCATAATGACGTCATTGATTATGATGCCATTCTACACGTCATGTAGTTGATTACGAAGTCATGTGATGGATGGATAATGTGGAAAGGTCCATTATAGACACAACAAGTGAATGCGTAGTTCTGAGAGGCCACGAACGAGATGATAGCCTTACACGCCCATTCGTTGTAGTCGTCATGATTTAAATACATACTTTGAACCATGATTTCCCAGAATCCCCTTTTCACGGTAACTATGGAGGTGAGCTGTTTATTTTGGAATTAATTTGACTGTGTGCTGCTGTTTATTAAATAGTAAAAAGCCCTTCAATTCGTACAGCTGAAGGATTTGTTCAATGGTCCTGTTGGACATAGCTTACTCCAGTCGTTACGTATTTTGACTCTGGCGTCACCCTACCGGGTGGGGGGGGGGGGGGGCGGGAGAAGAGGGTGGGGGGGGAACTAATTGATTATAAAGGCGACTCTACAATATCTGACCGCTCTTGCTAAAATATGCGCTCACTTATGAATCGACTGGTTATGCTACGTTATACAGCTCATAAATAAGTTAATATACTTACAAAACATAAACAGAAATTCTGCCTTGTTTTGTAAACATTTAAATTTATTCTTTAGATGTTCTATACCATCGAGTCGCCGGTTTTACAGTGCAGCTCATACATGTAAATAAGTATCTATATTTGCAAAGAAAAACATAAATTCTACCTTGTTTTGAAAACGTTTAAATTTATTTTTGAGGTTTTCTATGTCAAACGGTGTCAGGTTTCGCAGAAACTGCTAGATAAAAAAAACTTGCTTTAACCATTATCTTGCTGATTTCAAAGCCTATGCCTAGTTGTTTCACGGTCAGTACAAGAAAGATGTGTGTAGATTATGTAAACAATAATGCCGAAGGTTGTCTACATGTGTGCAGCAACGGTTTACGGCAGCAGTTTCCTAAATGAATAGAAGTTATCATATAGTGTACATATATGTACATAAATGTTTGTTTTCAGCGATGTATGCGTTAGGTTTTAACGCATTTCTGTAATTCTTACCGCCTCGCCGTATTACCGTATTTACCTTATTTATTTTTACCATAGTTTTGTAGGTCCGTATTTTGCATACTATTTAAGCAGAATGTCTATTCCAATTAACAAAAAAAGAACTTACTGACTTTTGGAGGCTATATACATAGCTGATCGTCTGTGTCAGATGCCAATCAGTCAGTGAAGACCCAGGGGTCGAGACATCTATCCCAGCGTATGCGTATGAGCAATCTAGCCAATATATATATCCTAAATCTATGGTGCCAATATATACATAGAGGCGCGCTCTGTCTATCTTTTTCTAGTTAGCCGTTGGAGACCACAATCCCTTGCGCAAAATGGCCGCGCCTATACGCAATTCTAGACACAACCCGAATATAAGGGTAGCCGTGAGCGGCCACGCATCAAAAGAACCGCCCTATGCGTATCCACCACAGCGTGGTGGAGGAGGCGAGAGGTGGTGGGGCGGGGCCAAGCCGCTGACGTCATCACGCTCTCCCACACACCCATCGGGCGTTCCAGCCTGAAATTTGAACAGGCGAGTTTATAAGCATCCAACTTGAAAAAACCCGCTTCACGCTAATTAAAAGGTGAACTTCCACGGGAATAAATAGTTCCGGATTTTCACGTTGTACGGAGACCCGATTTCCCGCCGAGTGCGGATGAAAACGACTATCCTACCTTCTTATATTTATATTTGCCTTCTTTCCACGAAGGGAATATATGATCCGACTCCAGGAGAATAAAAGTTAAATATTTCCATATTTGGCAGAACTGACTCACCCTAAAACTTTTGGGTGTGGTCCTCCGCCCTCCTGTGACATCACCAAAAAGTATCAAAGGCGGAAAGCGCGCTTACCGAAATGTTATCTTACCGTCAAACTCGACAAACTCGGCTACTTTCGTGTAGCAAACCAAATTCTGCTGTTTTCTTATTATTATTTTATTATTATATTAGTGGGGCGGATATGTAACAAATTTGAGGTAAGATGTTCCATTCTGGCAAAAAGCATGAAACGTGGCATATAGGTGGTTTAAGGTATGCTGAACATAATTAGATGCGGTGCCACGTGATTCTACCAAGGGAACCCATTCAAAATGGCGGATTCAAAATGCCCGCCTTCCCATCGGAAAATCTGCATTACTCAAGTTATAGATGGAGTAGAGGGCTGGAATTGATGTCAAATTAAAGGTTTCTTGGGTCACTGGTTATGGTTTTACCCATTACAATACTCTAAATAGATAAACATGCTGAACAAATATATTATTATTATTATTATTATTATTATTATTATTATTATTATTATTATTATTGTTGTTGTTGTTGTGGTCGTCGTCGTCGTCGTTGTTGTTGTTGTTGTAACATTTGTAAATTAGTAGTATTATTGCTAAACGTTTGTACACACATGTTCCCGGCGGAACATTTTAGAAACAAGTTTTCGCTACTCAAAACAATTGGTCTACATGTTTTCTCCAGTAAAAGTAATTGTATGCCAGCCCCTCGCTTCGCCAAGCATTATTTCGTTGCGGATTTCCATATAATTATTGTAGTTTCCTAAACTCACACTGACTATTTAAATATATCAGGAGAATACATAGCTGCCTAGCAATCACGCACACGCGTATTGTGCTCTGCTTATAGACAGAAAAATGGAAAAAAATCATAGACTGGTTTAAAGTGAATAAATTATCTCTGAATGTCGATAAAACTAACTATATACGTTTCACAAAATCTAAGAATTAAAAAAAAATAGTTCTCCCCAAAATGCATGTAAATAATCAAGAAATTCACGGAGCACAATATGTCAAATTTCTCGGCGTCTATCTGGATAAAAGCTTAACCTGGGAGAAGCACATAGAAATAGTGTGATCCAAGGTAGCAAAGAACATCGGTATCATGCGCAAACTTAAGCCATATCTTCCCCCTAATATTCTAAAAACTCTATATTGTACACTAATCCTCCCACATATCACATATTGCAATGTAATATGGACTAACATGCATAAAACTAAACTAGCACATCCAAAATCACTACACAAGCAGGCAATCAAATTATTCGCACAGCCAGCAGAGGGCCAGGATGTCTTTAAAACCGAAAAAATGCTCAAACTTGAAGACATTAGAGCTGTCCAATTATACACTATCTTAAGGGACTACCATAATGGCAATCTACCCTCCTCATTATCAAACCTTTTTAGGAACAACTCCGATATATACTCGCACAACACACGAACTAAGAATAACGTATACCAAACCTATTACAGAACAATGACAGCTACACAAAAACCATCCCACCAAGCAATACAACTCTGGAACAACACAGATATAAATATACGCACACAAATTCTTACACAAAGCTCTTTTAAACAAAATATTTAAAAAAGAATCTTAGAAAGGTACTAAAAATCCAAACCAATGACATGAATGCAGAAGTCACCACCATGGCAGTACAAAAACAAGTATGTACCCAGTTGCCAGGATAACAACTAGAATGTAAAATACACATCTGCAATAATAATAATAATAATAATAATAATAATAATAATAATAATAATAATAATGCATCCATAATTGTTGATGTGGATGATGCAGTTGTGTATAATAATAGTAATAATAATAATAATAATAATAATAATAATAATAATAATAATAATAATAATAATAATGCACCAATAAATGTTGATGCAAATTAGGCCGCGTTGTTATACATGACAATAATAATAATAATAATAATAATAATAATAATAATAATAATAATAATAATAATAATAATAATAATGCTGCTGCACCAAGAAATGTTGATACAAATTAGGCCATATTGTTATATATTCCGTGTGTGTGTGTGTGTGTGTGTGTGTGTGTGTGTGTGTGTGTGTGTGTGCGTGCGTGTGCGTGTGCGTGTGTGCGTGCGCGCGTGTGTGTGCATGTGTGTGTTTATTGTCTTATGTACGTGTATAATGTATGCATGTAAATATTTTATTATCTTCACCCATGATCCAACTATCACCGAATTATATGTTTATTATATGTTAAATGTACGGGTCCACCACTGTATAGGCTCAGCCTTTGGTGGACTGCCTGTTGTGTAAATGTAAAATCTATGTGTTATATGAAAATAAATAATTTTGAATCTTGAATCTTGACAGAGACAATAGCCTATTATATTCTCGCATTCAAGTCAATATGTCAAAGAAAGTGAAATTGACATCTGATCCCACAGTGGATTTAGCACACACGAACTGGTCCGTGTGTGTTATTTTCCAGCAGTCCACAACTGAGCATCTCATAGATCCATGCATGTAGTAACACAAATCGTGACAATGTGATTACGAGTTATATGTCATTAACTGATAACCGTGATAGGCTACAGCAACTCCACGCCCTTCCACCATACCTGGATCTATGTAGGTTGAATTATGGATCTGGAATTGCGGAGACGCTCATAGAAAACTGTGCTAGGTGGCACAACTCCTGTTGGCATCTCTGTAGCCGGACTCGGGTTGATGGCGCCGTGAAAAGAAATGCGAAATTAGAATCCAGGGAGGATCTCAGGTCACCAGTCAGATCTAGATTGAGGTCTAATTTCACTATGCCAAGTATAAATGGCCCACTCAACCACTGTGCTTTTTCTGTGACCAACCGATAGAGCATGACATTCATAGAGCCGCAACAGCAAAATTTGACCAAAACATACGCAAAATGGTGACAGAACTGGGAGATACAAAACTTCTTGCTAAAATGTCATCTGGAGACATGACAGCATTGGATGCTTCTTACCACAAGCCATGTTTGACAAAACTATACATACGACATAGATCTCTTTCGAGAAGTGAATCTGATATTGCTGACGATATGAAACCTGACTCTGTTGCTCTTGCAGAGCTAATATCATACATGGAAGATCGTCAAGCCTCAGAGCATCCTATTGGCAGCATATTTAAGCTTTCTGATTTAACATGATTATACACTCACCGTCTTGAACAACTTGGTGGTGCTATGCCAAGTAGGATTAACTCTACCAGGTTGAAGGAAAAGATCTTGTCGAAAATGCCAAATGTGGAGTCAAACAAGAGTAACTATGAAGTGATTCTCACATTCAAGAAATACATAGGCGGTGCTCTATTACTAGCCACCAAATAGTCTGCAAAGAGATTTTTCAGATTAAATATGATTGCAAGGGGTCACTTGATGCTGACCAGTATGACAACTTACCTCAATCACTTGTTACTTTAGTTCAGATGATACTTGGCGGTACCAACATTCATAATCAAAATGAGAATTTCCAAACTATCAAGGGGGAAGTGTCGTCATTGACCCAGCCACTCATCTTTAATGCCATTAAAAGAGCGCGTAAAAGCAGTATGGGAACTCGCTATTATCCTGATCGTGAAACAGCATTGCCACTCTACCTAGGCCTACTAACTCATGCCAAAACGCGAATGCGGGAGATTGTGGATGAACTCTTCAGACATGGACTTTCAGTATCCTACGATCGCGTCATGCAGCTCTCGACTGATGTAGGAAATAAGGCTATAGACATGTTTAAAAAGGATGGGGTTGTTTGTCTGACCAACTTGCATGGTAATCTGTTCACAACTGGGAACGTTGATAACATAGACCATAATCCTACATCCACATCATCACGAACTGCATTCCATGGGACAGCAATCTCATTAACACAACATTGTTCAGACACAAATACTGGGGTCATTCGAACTCTTGAACAATTGACACCAAACGTTGTACAAATCCACCACCATCCATCCATTACCCGAGACGTACACAGTTGTGAATCCAGCTGCTTTCCCAAGTGATAATCCTCTGCCTTCTCGAGCTGTGATCCTTTGATTCCCAATGATACCATATTAATCTTAGATAAGACTCAAATTGCGTGACTGGACAAGATAAACGAACACTCGATCGAGGGCGATATGTATGGGACAGATGACATATCGTGGGCAGCTCACTTTGCTAGTTTGCAAGATGTCCCAGCTCCGCCAGCAATTACTGGACTTTTGACGCTCTTTCATGACAACGCTCATAGTTTGGCAATGGTGAAACATGGTATGGATTTAATTCAGCAAGTTACACAGCATCAATGACAGGTGCCAGTCATCACTCTTGATCAGCCTTTGTATGCTATTGCAAAGAAGATACAATGGTCTTGACCCCAAGTATATGGTGAGGATAAGTATGTGGTGATGATGGGTGGACTTCACATTGAGATGGCGCTACTCAATATGTTGGGAGACAGGCTAAGCAACAGAGGATGGGTGGCTGTGATGACAACAGCTAATGTAACTACAGAAGGCCGAGCCAATGCCATTCAAACTGGCTCGCATACATCACGAGGGCAATGGGCACGCCAGGTGACATCCGCTGCTCTCTATGTATTGCAGAAACGTGCATATGCTGCCTCAGAGGACACACGGCCATTCGAAGACTGGTGTCAGCAGAAGGAAACAGACCACCCACAGTTTAAGTACTGGAATTCAGTCTAGAAATTAGAGCTGCTGTTTCTTCAATTCATGAGAGCTCAGCGAGAGGCCAATTTCCCGTTGTATGTAGAGACATTGGGCAAGATTATCCTGTGGATGTTTACCCTGGATCATGTACACTACCCACGATGGCTCAGCATCCATCTGGCTGATCTGTTGCAATTTGAGAACCGATACCAACTTGTACATAGGAGATTTGTTGAAGGAAACTTCGTTACTCAGAAAACGACTCGGAAGTTCTCAGCCTTGGCACATGATCAAATCCACGAGCAGCAAAATGCTATTCTGAAGGGCGATGGTGGAATTATCCGAATGACAGAAAATGAAGCTGCTTTGAAACGATGGATGGTGTCAGGCCTAGAAATAGGAAGGATGATCAGCGAGTAGGAAGTGAAACATACACACACACATATCAATGATAACTGTCACCATGAGCAGATTCCGAGTAAGCAGAAATTGTTTGCTTTAAACACAATTTGTCTTATTGATGCAATCGAGGAAATGGGAAACCCATTTTTAGATGACAGTTTTGACTTAGTGACTCTAGATACCAAAGTCATTATGTCCGAGTCTGTAGTGAATGCGATCCGAACAGCAGAAGAACTAGGCATCAGACAGTACCACGCATTCGTCGCAGATCGACTATCTGTATCATCAAAATCGGTATATGACCCAATCCAAAAGAACAATTTGGCTTTGTTCAAATCAAAACAGAGGAAGAGTACCAGAACCAACAAGAAGCATGTTGCAATGAAGAGAGATGTACAGTTATTCTCTAGACTATATTTCCTGCCAATCCAGAGACGGAGATTTTGATTCATTCGTTGAGCATGAGAATCATCCATGGCCCCCATCACTTGCTGAGAGCAACGCAATGTGCCAACGCAGCAAATCAGATCTGATGGGATGTTTGGAAGCATTAGTAGCTCGTGCATCTGATTGTCCAGAGGTTGAAGTGAAGATCATGATGGAGCAGCTATGATGCATAATCTAGATGGTGTTGTTTGGAACGACCGGTCAGGTACCGCCCGTACCAGCTAAGCTGGGTATGCGCCGCCCATCCTGGATTCGTTCCCTGAACACGCCACCACGCATATGTAGGCCTATGACAGATATCGCGTTGCGAAAATGACTACGTTCATTAAAACTCATGGTGCGCATGCGCACGCCTAGATGCTATTTTTGATGGAGTACGTAGTTTACGACCAAGATAGGATGGCACTTTTAGTGTAGCAAGATAGTACCCTGTAATCCTTATTGATTGCCTGTTCCCGTTGAATCTGGCATTAATCAAGACCAGAATTTGATGGGATTTTTAAATCTGTAAACCATTTCAAAATCGGTTAAGAAATGGCAGAGTTATCCACGGAAAACCCTTCTTGATTATCTTCAAAACATTGCCGTGACGTCATAACCACGTGGATGCTGAACTTCTAGAATGTTCTAGAACATTCGGCTGCGCTATTATTAGCTACGCGCTGATTGGCTGTTGCTCGAATGATGATTGGTTGGAGCCTGCGCCTGTGACGTCATGAGGAGGATAAAAGGAGACGCGATCCAGAAATCGAGAGCATCCTCGGCCAGGGGGCCCGAACAAGTTGGATCTGTACCAGCTACTATCAGCGCAACAGACCCACTGCACTAAAACAATTTTGTAACTCCCTTCTTACGGGAGCATCAATATTATCAATATCTACTTCGGAACACAAATTTGCGGTGAGGCCTTTACGGCCTGAATATGTGATTCTACAGATGTAGAGGCAGGATGTTCTATGATGGATGACTCGCTGGATCTGCCGGCCCCACCTAAAAGTGGTATTTCAACTGTCACCACACTAATATCGTGTAGGTTCTTTTGACTTTCAACCGCAGCATGTAAACTCTGCCCAGTGCTTCTTCAGAGCTGGCTGACGTACCCAGCACTGATACGCTTTGTTTTGTATCTTCGTTTGCATCTGACAACCCCCGCTTGTGATCGGGTTGTTTACAACTTCCATCCATGCCATCGGTGCACAGGAACTTTCTTCACCACAGTAGTACTATCATATCTTTTGCTGACTGCTCGTTAGACATCCTATTAGGCTTACAGTGCTGAGCGATGTACTCACGCCATGAGTGTTCTTGCGGGAATCTTGTTTGCGGACAACAGCTTGTGGGAACCAACCTGCGGGAACTTTCCAGCTTCCTGAGAATGCATCAATGCACGTCAACTACGGAATGATGTATCAATTTCAGTAACACGGTGGCCTAACTTAGGAATGACTACTGAGTATTCAAGTAACCATACTTCACATTTTAATTATTTCGCTATATGTCCTTCTTTAATTATATTGTATCCATAAGAATGGTCCCGATGACTAAAAGGTACCGTAACGGTCTTAGGACCGCTAGTTATAATTTCTGTATTTGTTTATAGTTATTCTCATTTCCTCTAAGGTGTTTTACTAACCACACCATAGTAGGTTCGTTAACCTGTATTAAGATATATACTTTGATCATTTAATACTGTATTGATTGTTCTGGTTAGATTATGTATGTATATGGCCAGTGGCCATCAGTTCATATGTTTTGCTTATTTATAGAAAATATAGGACTGCAGTGCACGTAGCAAACACTATACAGCAACACTTATATATGCAGCACCTTCTCCCGCTACCAACAATTTTTCACTGAGGTCGCTGTCCATGCTATAACTCTGTTTAGCCCGGCATGCTACCAACTAGACCTTTTCTATTCAACTTGATACGATAGGTTCAAAATGATTAGAGACACTTTCTTCATTACCAACTCGGTAATATACTCTTCTCTTCCGGTAGTGCGATAATCTACCCCCACACTCCGGTAAGACTCATAACTCTAAGATTTTGTCTCCTTTCATGCTCCACTCAGCCTTGTGGCTTCTTAATTGTTTGGATGTCCCTATCCGCACCATGGGCTGATCCGACTCTGGGAAACTATTGGGGTTTCCGAGCGGTGATGGCCAGGGTATGGTGTCACATACATTTCCCTTGTATCTTTGGATACTTAGTAGTTAGCACGTTTGCCAATGTAGGAAAGCACTGCGAAAACATATCTTAATTATTATTTTATTTTTACTGAACCATCTCCCGCACCGCAGTGCAAAACTGGGCAACTTGTACATAAACCTAACGACATGTTAAACGGTTAGTTCCATAGGACCCGGTGACGGGCAAGATGCGTATCCCCACCGAATTCCATAAGAATGTCTGGGCATGATATTTAGATCTGCCACGCCCTTACGGGAAGGACATTTACGGTGGGTATTCGTCTCTCTGACACCCACCATAACAATGGAACAATGGTTTATAATGCTTTCATGAAAAGTGACCTATGTCTTGTAACGTTTTATGTGGTTATGGAGCAGGATATCCAGATTCTTATCCAGTTCAGAGATCTTACTAATTAACATGTATGAGTGCTGTCGTCAGTATTGATGTCTTAGGGCATCTGTTCTCAATGACAGCCATGTCTAATAGCTAGGTAGATACCAGCCATTTGCGGCCTAAAATATTTCTTGTTTCAAAAACAACTAAACGCTAATTAAGCAAAGCAGAAGGCCCGCATAAATAAAGCGGCAACTACTAACTCAGCATACTAAGAATCACATAAGACTGTGACGATGGAATCCATCGGGAATCGCTCGTCCCGTCTTCACGTAAAACAGCACGCAACCCTATAGTCATAATCTCACTAGGTATGGTCTATTCTTCCTCAAGCATTTTTGGTTGAAATATTAGAGTGGGCCCATTTTGGCCTACTACTCTTCTCCCGCTTTAAGCAGTGGCATCACCTTCATGAGATGGAGGCCTGCGCGAGGCACTTGCCTCTCGCATGGATTCAGCGACGACGGTTCACACGAGGATAATACTCCTCACCCAAACTAGCACTAGGAGTAGCGCCCGCGTGAGGCACATAACTTTTCATCCGAGATAATCTTCTTCCTTTCAGCTTAGAGGTATAATAACTTATATTAAGCTAATTAGTTACGTCTCGTGTATGGGAGCCTCCCCTGCGGAGATACCTCTGCGGACTTACGAGTCTGTGTGGTACCTCCGGGAGCCCCATGTTTAAAAGTTCATCTACCTATCTCTATGTCTCGTATTTCCTATGCTCTTATTTTAGTTTTATCTAGCATATTTATAATTGTTTAGGTAAAATCATTGTATAGACTTATATTTTTAGGTTACCAAAATCAAATCTTGTAAGTCCATAGATCACGAAATTGCTATGGACAGGCATACTGGTGACACAAATTCTTGGGATGAGACTGTTGTATTTAATGTTCGCGACGATAGTCGCACGGCCCCACCGGAATGGTTGAGTTCCACCGGCCTTAAGAGCCAGTTTTTGTTACCCGCAGGGCAGTGTCGTACAAGGTCCGTCACCCCGAGACCGGATACTAACCAGCTTCATCAATCGTCGTGCACTTGCGGCATGGCGAGTCGACATAATACACCAGAACGTCCCGACACTACCCCATGAGCTACAATCCCCAGAAATCAAACGTGGGTGTGAACACATTTGGAGATTTTGCAGAGCACGTTTCCTCCCACACATTACTAGACAACTACAGATGGTTAAAAGATTGGATGTTGTATGGGACGTGTATAAGTCAGGAAGCTTGAAGACACATGCTAGAGAATTACGGGGACATGGTGAAGCTCTTCGTGTTGCATCGAGTACAAGACTCCCTCAAAATTTAGAAAACTTTCCTACGAGTTGATGCAAACAAAACAGGCCTCTCCACCTTTCTCGCACATACATTGGAGTCATTCGAGCTACCAAAACGAAAGATACTCGTCACAACATGTGAGGAAAACGTGCTGATGAGGCCAGAGCATGACGTCTCACAACTCACGCCATGCATGCAAGATGAAGCAGATGGTAGAATGTTGCTCCACGCCTTCCATGCATATCACCAAGGTTATCAAACAATAATGATTCATGCTACAGATACAGACGTCGTAGTCCTAGCCATACGGACAGCACACTTTCTTCATGGGTGTGATCTCTAGGTCGCATTTGGCCATGGGAAGAGCTTCCGCTATGTATCAATTCATGGCATTGCAACAGTTTTAGGTGCGGAAGCGTCACAAGGAGTGTTATTTATGCATGCTTTCTCTGGGTGTGACACTGTGTCTGCATTTTGTGGGATTGGCAAGAAGACAGCATGGGAAGTTTGGAGGACTTCAGATCTATTCAAGTCACTATTTAGGAGACTGTCTGATGCCCCGGCGTTTCTGTGTGACAATGACATGGAAACGCTGGAGAGGTTTGTCGTACTACTGTACAAACGCACATCACCATTGTCAAAGGTTAATGAGGCACGAAAACGGCTTTTCGCTTTTGGCAACAGGCAGCTAGAAAACATTCCTCCGACCAGTGCAGCTCTGCTGCAAGCAGGTCATCTTTGGGGCCAATCACTCCACGCAAATGCAAAAACGCCATTGCCAGCTGACTGGGGTTGGGTCAGAGATGAAGACACTTGGTCACCGTAATGGAGTTTGCTTGCAGACACATCTAAGGCATGCCGGGAACTCGTGAAATGTGCTTGCCAAAGTAATTGCACTGGCAGATGCAAGTGCTATAAATCCAACTTACCGTGTACACAGTTGTGCTCATGCGGTACACAGTGCGTGTGACGTCTGTGAATCATGATTCAACAATCACCAGCATCATGTATAGCCTTGCATACTCTAATAGGATAATTGAACGTATCTATGACGACCATTACTTGGTTCGATATTAAGAAATCAAGTAATTTAAACTGTTTCTAGATGCTATATTGCTTTTGTTCTCAAGAGATAGATCTTTTAGACAACACATCTTAAAGAGCCACCATCTTTTGACATCAAACACAGGTGGTCGCTATGGAAGCATTGATATTTACATATTTAGAGTATTGTAGTGAGTAGAGTTATAATGATTGGCCCATGAAACCCCTAATTTGACATTAATCCCATCTCTCTAATCCGTCTAGAGCTTGAGTAATGCAAATTTTCCGCTGGGAAGGTGGCCATTTTGATTCCGCCATTTTGAATGGGTTCCCTTGATAGAATCACGTGGCACCGCATCTAATTATGATCAGGATACCGTAAACCACCTATATTCCAAATTTCATGCTTTCTGCCAGAATGGAACATCTTTTTCACATATCTGCCCTACTATATGGTATATTGGCCAGGACAGTTATGAAGAGTTAGGAAAGTTTAATTAGGTTAGTGCAGTTCCGCAAATAGCCATCATGCAGGAATAATATGTCGCTTGCGGAAGATCTCACATTGTCTGACAGCTCAGAAGATTCGGCACCTGCTCACATCGGGAAGAAATATCCGTGTACTGCTTTATCGCCCAACGGACAGCCATGCAAGCATGCGTTTTCCAGAAACTCGGACTTGAAGCTTCACGTCAATCGCGACCATTTATTACAGAGAGCATTCTGTGTGGACTGCAAGTAATTGTATTCAGCCACTTGGTACAGTGTAACACATGCGTTAACATTTAAACATCAGGTGTTAGTTGTGACATTAAAACCTGGTGAAGAAAATGAAGACATAGTTATCTATGTTCCCCGTTTCGATAATAGACTTCCAGTTACTGTGCTTCCAATGGGAAAAATGGCCAACATGAAACGCACCAAGTGATGACAAACTGACTTTCTGCAATTAGCTAGACTATCAGCACCTGCAACACAGCCAGCCAGCACCAGCACTCCCGCACCCATCACCATCGCACCATCAGCACCGATAAGAACAGCACCGGCAGCACCTGCAGCATCGGTATTCACACCAACTGTAGCATCTGCACTGGCAGCACTCACAGTGACAACACCAACAGAATGCAGCAGCACCACACCATCCGTGGTAGGCCAGCCCATATCGGTAGTCATAACAAGTCCTTTGAAAATCCCTGAACCAGTCTTACAGGACATATCCGACCATTCAATATCTCCACGCAGTTTAGTTATCAACGAGGAGATAAGCCTCACGGAAGCCATCATCACCACCACCACACCGCATACCAGCACACCAACATCCACACATAGCACCATTCTTCCCATAGATCCTGCCGTCAGAGATACTACTACGCCAGACAGACCATATTCAGGAGAGCGCAGACTAGCTCATCAACCTGAGATCCGAGCGATTACCAGAACGTCTGCGAGTAAGCTGATCAAGGCTGTTAAAATAAGAAAGTTATCCGCAATCACTGTAGCAGCATCGACACCCATCATCATCGCATCGTTCAGCCCACCTTCCGCCACCACCACCACCACCACCACCACGACAACAGTGATGTCAGCAATCTCGGGGGTTCCACCAGTCAGAACTACACCCATCGTCGTCACCACGACCACTAGTGCATCCGTAAATTCACCCGCAGCTTCTTCGAACTTAAGTGCCACCGACATTAGTAACATAGATAATGAAATATCAGCATCAGAAGACCACCCACCACAGCCATCCAGCATGAGTCGTGGGACCCAAACTTGTTGGTGGGATTTCTCAGCGGACGTTTGTGAACATTATTGTCGTGGATGCAGCAGAATGTGTGAATATATGTGCGGACGATAGAACTACTATTATTTTACTTTTGAAATGTTTTTCTTATTATTATATATGTTGAAGCCCCGTCCCTTGGCTGACTACAGTCATCCTACACAGCTATGTAAAAATCTTGCATAGCTGTGTCTCACTAAAATAATCGCTGCAGATACCTGTGTTGTAAACACATCGTTTGCGGTGTAAGTACACAACACACCGTAGCGAATAGGTATTTACTCCCGTCATGCTGTCCCAGCTATTGCTGGGCTGCCTGATGAAGCCGTCTTTACTTTATTATTGAATATAATTTTTGTCATTATTTTTCTTCTCGCGTCAGAACATCGAGACGGATTGTGGATAGCGAGAGCTATCCGTGCGGACCTGCCAAAATGGGCCACACTATGCATGCCGTTATATATTCGGTATGCATACATAATTCCATATTACTGTGATATTTGTATGTTTTAAAATATATATATATATATATGTCTTTTCTTATATTATATTTTTATAACTTTATTTTATTCAGGTACGTTGGAGCTTGGGCATTCTCGCCGGAAATCTAATTATCCGTCATCGAGAGAATACCCATGCGAGCTGTTGTTTTGGCCAAATCAGGGTATTAAAAAAAATAAAGAGTACGCACCATGAAATAAAAACAAAAAGAAAAGAAAAAAGCCTGGAAAAATAATTCAGAGTCAAAAATCAAAACTAAAAGTATGACTCCGTCCCAAACTCTTTCGCACCTCTATGTGCGGTTCTCTGATAAACTACGCGTCTCTCGCATTACTACTCCTCTCGGCTATGGGCTTACTCGAGAAGGCTAAAATTTTCACATAGCGTGCTCCCATACTTTCGATCCACGATGCGCTTATCGTTTGTCATGGGTGTCATACTAGGAGGGGGTGGTGTAACACGGATCAACCGGACGGGTACGGACCATCTCAGCTAAGCCGGGTACGGGATGACCGCTCTGGGTACATTCCAAGCACTCCCCCCACTGGGTAGGATAGTACGCATGTATAAAGCCCTATTAGAGAGGTTTCGTTAAAGTGGCTAGGTCCGTAAGAACGTGTAGCACGCATGTGCACGTCAGAGCTTCCCTGGCAACACGTGTCAGTATTGGGAAAGAGTGTATGCTTATAGTGTACCAAGTTCGTACTGGTGATTTCTTCAAATCACTCCATTCTTGTCGTTCTTGATACCAATCAGGACCAGAATGAAACGAGGATTTCAGGACATTTTACCTTTTTAAAATCGGACCAGAAATGGTTGAGTTATCGTTTAATGACTCACTTAAATTATTTTCAAAATATTGCTTTGACGTCGTAATCGCGTGTATGTATTAAATAAATGGGGAATGCGCTGATCACGTGATCGCCACGTCACCCTTTCTGGCTGCACGCTGATTGGCTACCGCTCGCCCTCTGATTGGCTGGAGCGTCTTGCCTCTGACGTTACGAGTAGTATAAAAGGAGCCAAAAATCAAGAATCGAGCGCACTCGGCGAGGAACAGACGACACGACAGCAAGGTTGCTGGACCAGCGCAGTGCTAGACGTGGGCTAACTGCTAACTGACAGTGGTACCTACACCATAGCAGTGCCCTTCGGAATTCAGATCTCCTGCACCAGTGAGCAACCTTGGATCCGTAATCACCACTTTTGGAAGCTCTCGGAGGGCCATCCGAGAGCAAATTAGTTAAATAGAACTCCCTTTCCGGAACATTTACAGAGGAGCTTCCTTGCGGATGGGCTTTGTGGGCCCGATGTGAATTCTACAGGATGTAGAGCCGATGTGATTCTTGTTGGATAACTCGCCAGATCTTCGGGCCCACACTGAAAAGTAGCATCAAACTTCCGTGCAGCATGTCGTGGGTTATAATTAACTTTTAGACCACAGTCTGGTGGTAATCTGCCCGTTGCATCGCAAGAGCTATGCGACGTATCCCGCACGGTGTGCCCAGTTTATGTACATGCATATTTAATTACCACTGAAGCCCTCTTGTTACGGGCAACTTTCAAACTACCATCACCAGACGGCCACCTTACAATTTACTGTGTAAATTTATGTATCAGTTATTCTGACTATCTAATGGACATCTTTCTACAACTGTTTTCCTTCACCGTCTTGAGAGTGAGCCGCATCAACAGTCTGCTTGCAGAAATCTTCCCTGCAACTTCAGAATCGTGCCACCTCGCGCTACTCAACTGTAGCGTATCAATTTCCGTGATTCATGAACTCTTACTTTACTGATGACCAATAGAGACTCAAGTAACTATACTATTGTGCTATTCATTATTTCTGTAATAGGCGCTGATGACTAATAGGTGCCTTCCTGGTCTTAAAGACCACATTTTTATATTTTCTGTTTCATATTGTATATATTATCTTTATTTCCGTGTGCGTACAACTAATGAGCACCGTAAGGTCCTATGATCTGATATACTGTTAGCACTGTATTGGTTAGTTATGTATATGGCAAGTAGCCATCCTAGTTATTTTGTTTTGTTTATATTAAAAAAACCTAGGATGCAGTACGCTAGGCAATACTATACAGCGACATTATATCCGTATCACTATTCCCCCCCACCCCCAGCATCAATTTTACACTGAGGGCTGGTCACTGATCATGCTCCCCTTGCTCGAACCTGCCATGTGACCGACTAAACCTGGCTAGTCTAGCTCGATAGGATAGGTTTAAAGTAGTTAGGGACAATCTCTCCATAAGAGACACATTGTGTACTCCTCTTTTCAGGCTGTGGCAGATATGTAACCCCTCACACTGGCTAGATTGTGTAAATTGGCCAATTACCTTGGGGCCTCCGAGCCATAATAACTAAAGTGTCGATTTAACATACACTTCCCCAGTATCTTCGGATACCAGTTAGTTTAGATTCCCCCGCCAATGTAGGAAGCGCTGTGAAAAGAAATTTTATTATGTAACACCGGCCTGCAGTGCATCTCTCCATCCAACTCAATATGGTGATTGGGTGCGGTCTTAGAACCCACCACGCCCTCACGGGAAGGTCACTAGTGGTGGATATCTGTCTCTTACTCCCCACCATAAATACTATTGCGCTTTCTAAAATTGCTTATGTGAACTGTGGATTGTCCTAGTCATGTTATATGAGGTTGTGGTGCAATGGTGACCAGATCATCATATGATTCTGGAGCTGTCGCTCCATGGCGTGTATGCACACTGTCTTAATTCTTTGGAAATCATTCGTCCCGCCTTCACGTAAACCAGCGTGCATCACATTAAGTATGGTTTCACTAGGATTGACCACTGCACATAGCTTTTTGTTTGAACAAAAGTGTGGCCCTTTTTGCCAGCTCTTTTCATCCGCTTTGGCGTTGAAGGCATTTTCTTGTGACGGGGGTCCACGCGAGGCACTTTCCTCTCGCAACAATAATATTTTGTATGTGTTAGGGATATAATTGGTTTATATTAGACTATTGCGATGCTCCCTTGTGGGGATACCTCTGTGGATTTATGAATCTGTGAGGTATCGTCGGCGAGCCCACATAGAACGAACACCAGTTGGTTCTATGTACATGTATTATTTTTACTCATTCACTAGCAAACGATACCATTGTTTGTATAGCTGTTATTAGTCCAGACTTTCAAACTAGTTTATGGATCGACATACCGGTGACACGAACAGTTGGGATGAGACCGTGGGATTCAATCTTGGTGACAATGGTCGCACGGCCCCACTGGAATGTGATTATTCCACTGGCTCCAGAAGCTTGTCTTTGTACCTTCCAGAGAGTCGCAAAACAGGATCCACAACCCCGATAACCGTAGCTAACCAGCCCTCCTTTGCATCCTGTACATGTGGTGCAATGGAGTGGAGCAATATAACGGACCAGCGCGTATCCCCGTGAGCTACAGTATTCCGTTATTATATTGTTATATTCATGTATTATCTTTCCTTTGCAGGTACTGATGACTAACAAGTACTGCACGGTCGTCTGAGACCACATTTTTGTAGTTTATCCTTTAACTGTATATATTTATTCTTATTTTGTGCCAATGAGCACCGTCAAGGTCGTGTTACCTCCTAATTTACTGTACTGTGATAAATAGTTATATGGCAGTAGCTATTCTAGTTATATATGTTTTGCTTATTTTATATAAAAACTTTGGAACTGCAGTTCGCTAGACTACACAATACAGCAACAACAACCACACCACCTTGTTCCTCAACAGCATCAATTGTTCACTGAGGTCGCTGTTCATGTTCTCATTACACGAACATGCCATGTGTCCAACTAAACCTGGACTATTTTAGCTCAATAGGATAGGATTATAGTAGTAGGGATGATTACTATGTAGGAGATATTTTGTGTAAGTCTCTTTTCCAGGAGTAGCGGATATGTAACAGTGCACACCGGCTAGATTATATAAATTGGCCACATACCATAAGGCCTCCTATTCTTATGAATATAAGAGTAATTGTCTCTGTCTACACTCCTCCAGCCTCCAGGCTTATTAATTGCTTGGACCGCCCCTAGTCACGTTGTTTAGAGCTGACTTTGAAACTAATAGGGTTTCAGAGTGGTGAGAAACAAAGTGTCGATGACCACACACACACACACTTCACCTGTATGTTCGGATACTATTTAGTTGGAAAACCACACCAAAGTATGAAGCACTACAAAAATATTATAATTACTGGCCTGCCGTGCATCTCTGGGCGAATTTACATAACTCTAGTGACAGGTGAAATGTTAGTCCCCGGGTGTGGATCTCACATGATCCGCCCCTGACACGCTGGTGATTGAGAGGACACAGCTCTCCATCTAACTCTACAAGTGACAGGGTGCGGTCTTAGAACCCACCACACCCTCACAGGTAGGTCACTATAGTTGGATAGCTGCATCTTTGTCCCCACCATAAACCTTTCAATGCCTATTTAATGTGACTTGTCCCTGTGCTGTTGTAGGGGGTCGTGATGCGTTGGTGACAGGGTCGTCATATGATTCTGGAGCTGCCACCTCATGACATCTCTGTACGCTGTCTAACTGAGGGGAATGCTCTGAGAGGGTGACCATAGCGTCACCGGCCATCCTCGCCATTCAGTCTTATACGCTAAACATAAGTAGAATACACAGCTATTTGCGGCTTAACCTTGACCTGGACCCAAAGACTAAATGTTAGGATAGGTTCTAGCACAAAGACTGCATAAATAAAGCGGCAGCTACAAATTCAGTATCTTTGAACTTACATAAGATGACAGTGTTGAATTCTGCGGAAGATCATCCACCTCATCTTCATGTAATACAACGTGCATCACAATAACTTATAATTTAACTAGGTTGACTCTTTTACATAGCATAGTTGAACAAGAGAGTGGCCCTTTTTGTCATCTCCCTTTCTCCGCTCCGCTTCGGTGTTGTAGGCATTTCCCTGTGACCAAGGCCCGCGCGAGGCACTTTCCTCTCGCAACAAATAATGATTGTGTTAGGGGTTAATATAGTTTATATTAAACTTGCTAAGTAGCCGCGTTAGGACCCACCTTTCCGGGGATGCCTCACGGATTGTGATCTATGAGGTACCTCTGGCGAGGACCATGATGACGAGTCATCAACTTGAACCTATGTATTTGACTTCTCTTATAGCAGCACACGAGTACCATTGTTTTTCTGTTATGTGTATTTATTATATGTATTTAAATATGTCCAGGCTCTAGATGGAGCTAGTGGGCCATCACACCGGTGACACAAACAGCGAGGATGAGACTAGTGTTGGGAATTGGTACTATTTTTGTGATCGATGATTGATTTTATATACTAACCGATGATCAATTAATGATTGATCATACCAGGTTTTCATTTTTTACCCATTTGGATAGAGTAATTATAGAATGTTTAAGGATAATTACCTCTTTCAAACCAAGTCGCATGTATGACAGATTTGTAATAATTTAAGAAATAATCTGTTGAATATTTTGAAACTAATTTGACTGGAAGCTGTTGCTGCCTTAGGCAGCAACAGTTTCCAGTCAATTAAGTTTCAAAATATTCAACATGTTATTGGTATGGATGCTTTGAAATTAACATACTGGAATGTGAATGTTTCACCGGCTCTAGAAGTTGGTCTTTGTACAATCTGGAAGCGTGCAACACTGGATCCGCAACCCCGAGATCCGCAGCTAACCAGCAGCCTCGCCCCAAGTACTGTGTACATGCGGTGCCGCAGAGCGAGAGTATTCATCGGACCAGCATGCATGCCCGGTGGCTACATTCACAATCTTTTTATCTGTCTTACCATAGATACTCCATTTTCACTTGACTGCTTGATTATCTCCAAGAATGTTCTAAATTACATGTAAAATAAAACTCAATATTTCCATTCAGTAGGCTGGAAATCGCATCTCAGAAGTTTTAAATTCACAAAATCTCTCTGGTGGAGCACCCCCGAAACTCATCCACCCTTCTTTTTGGGAGGGGCAGACACCATCCCAGAGTCCCTCCCATATCTACCCCAAGGGTCACTACTTCGATAATATCTGGATCCGCCTCAGAAGATGACCACTATAATGGAATGGAAATTCCATTACAGACTTACAATGTTCATCTTATTGTCTATTATATATTGTTTCAGTATTATTCTTTGGCAATGGGCGCCTTTTTTGTTTGAGTTTTCTGATTATGAGTGATGACAAACTGTAGTGGTGAGTGGTCATTCAGCGTCCCTCAAGCCCACGTGAAAAACTAATAATTTAAAGTTATTCTTTGTATGGAATATGTACCATATAACCTTATCGCAGTATGAGCATATAACCATAAGTGCCTCCCTGTAGTAAGACGATGGGGTAGGGTGGGGTAGGGGTTGTGGTTAGGGGGGGGGGGTGAGGGGGGGGGGGAGATCTTGTTGTCTTATTTCACATATAAAACACATGTCTTACATTTCGGTAGAAATAACCCCCAAACTAAATACTATATGACAGATACGCCCGTTATGCATCCTATATCAACATCAGATGTAGAAAAAGGCCTGGGAGTGCATATTGACAGAAAGGTCTCTTTTGACATACATATAGGTAAGGTCATCTCCAAGGATAACAGCACAATAGGACTAATTAAGAGAACCTTTACCTACATTGACTCATCTACTTTCACGCCCTTGTACACGTCTCTCGTGCGACCTATTCTCGAATACTGCAACTCTTCATGGTCGCCAAAATTGAAAAGCCAATCACAGCTATTAGGAAGAGTTCAATGACGAGCAACAAAACTCGTCCCGCAAATCAGATTGTATAGCTACACGGAAAGACTTGAAGCCCTGAATTTAATGTCACTGAAATATAAACGGTTTCGAGGAGATGTAATTTAAACATTCAAGCTCATCAGGGATCTATATAACATTGATAAGGGCTACTTCTTCGAACCATCCAGTATTACACAGACCAGAGGTCATAGGTTCAAGCTCAACATAACACGCAGCAATAAATATATTCGCAAGCACTTTTTCACCAGTAGAGTGGTACCACAGTGGAATTCACTGCCAGCTATAATAGCTGAAGCAACAACAGTCGAATCATTCAAGAACAAACTAGATATCTACTTCAAAGAAAGAACATTCGAATTTGACTGAACAGGCCATACATATACCAGCCCATCACAAAGTCATACTGCAATTCCGCAAATAAAGATGACTGAGCTAGGAGTAGCCTGTGCATAGACATGAACATGCTCGGTAGCGATTCCAATTACTAGTAGATACAATATATCTCTGCCTCCACATCCCCCACTTTGTGGTTGTATGCAGAGACACAAGGCAAGCGTAGAGGAGGAGACTCGGATAGCGATGAACACAGAAAAAGAAAACAACAGCAATAAAACAAACCACTGCCTCCACAAGTCAGCATGCAACAAATGCTAGACGCAGCAGGGTGTAACCATGAGTGTAGGCGGCATACCGCAGCTAATGTGTGGAACACCCATCTGCACCACAGCATTTCCACAAATTAGTGTCAACCCTTGCCAATCTGAGTTCAGCATTTTACATTTCAAATTAAATTAAAAGATGATCTGTGTTCATTTTCCGGCAAATTTTCTGGAGGATGTTACTGTCGTAGACAGCAACATCATCAACAAAATTGTTTCAAAATGTACACCAATTTCTTATGCCTCGTAAAATGATGATGATGATGATGATGATGATGAGTTAGAGTTAGAGTTACAGAGATGGACGAAGTTAAGCCTTTTGCCTATTTTATGTCCATTCTGAAATTTGATACCCTATCCTACTGCTGGGTTTGCTTCCGAAAGGTGTCTAGAGCGGTTTTAAAGGCATTTACGTTTTTTGATTTGATCACATTTTCTTGTAGGTTATTCCATTCGTTTACAATTCTGTGACTGAAAACTTTTTGCCTGATTTGTGATCGACATCGAGGTTTTAAGAACCTTAGGATGTGACCTCGCTGTCCAGATCGTTCTACCAATGAAAAAATTGTTCTGGATCAATGTTTTCTTTTTGTGTAATAATTGTGTATGTTTCTATTAGGTCGTCCCTGACTCGACGTTGTTTTAGAGTTTGTAGACCAAGTATTTTGATTCGTTCTTCATAAGTTTTGTTTCGTAATCCTTCTACTAACTTGATGCATCGGTGCTGTTCTAAGTGGTAGATGTCTTTGACAAGGTATGATGACCAGGCTTGTACACAATATTCTAGATGTGGGCGGACATAGGTTTTGTATAAAATAAGAAATGTTACTCGGTCGAGGTGGTTGAAAGCTCGTTTGATTTGTCTCATGATATACATGGCTTTATTTGCTGCTTTTAAAGTCTGCATAGTTGGTTCAAGGTCATTTTTTATCCAGATTCCTAAATCTTGTTCATGCGTTGTACTTTGCAGTGTATGTGTTTCGCTTTTGTCTTTCATGGTATAGTTATGCAATTGATTATTATTACCTAGGTGCATTTTCTTGCATTTACTGGCATTGATTTTTAAAAGCCACTGGTCCGGCCATCTATTCAGATAGTTTAGGTCGTTTTGTAATTTTTTACTATCTGAGTCGTCTTTAATGTGGATCCAGAGTTTTGTGTCATCTGCAAACATTTTGATGTTGCTTTGAATATCGTCTGGAATGTCGTTTAAATATACCAGGAATAACAGTGGACCCATGACGGAGCCCTGTGGAACTCCACTGTCAACACTTGTCCTGTCTGAGTAGTTTACTCGGATATGAACCATCATTTGTCGATCTGATGATGATGATGATGATGATGATGATCTGTCCATTATATATTGTTTCAGTATTATTCTTATTAAACAGTGCTAAGTTTTTTCTAGACTTTGTTGATGGTTTATGAGCCAGATGTTTCATGATTGTATTACAGTTTAATATTATTATTTCTCTTCTAGATGCTCTCAGATGGCACAACCTGCACTTCCAGAGGTAAATATGGCCATTCAGTTGGCGGTTAAATTATTCTATTTTTAGCTATTTAATTTCATTTATTTGTTCATTCAGTTTTTTATCCAGTCCTGTACTCCTGTTACAGTGTTTTCACACCTGAACGGCTAAAAAATTGAGTGAACAAAAAAAGAAATTAAATGGCTAAAAGAGGATAATTTAACAGCCAACTGATGGAAATGCATTTAGATTTCAAAATTTTCAAGACCCCCCCCCCCCCCACACACACACCTTTGGTTGCCTTTCGTATCCACCGAACTCCAAGAATATCTTTGCCCCCGGCCCTGGCGAGGCTTAATCCGGCACTGCCGGTTTACCGACTAGACAGTTCATTTGGATTTGTTTTATACTGGTCCGTTGTTGGCAGTCCGCTGCTTACCTACAGCCGCTTGAGATTCCATCGAAAATGGCAAATGAGTCGCAGCCAGATTACGACGAAGTCAGTGATCAAGGAGAACTTCGTATCAAAATCATATGTTTAGGCGACAGCGCTGTTGGAAAATCGAAGTATGTGCACTAACACATTCATATTAATTTATGGAATATTAAGTAATTACATTTTCGTTATGTTAGACTAAAAGTAATGTGTTTCCGTGATTATGACACTGACAGGTAAATGTCATGTATTGACAGGCAAATGTCATGCATTGACATGTAGACCGCAGGGTTGGTGTTTATACGGCATTATTGTGTTTCTTCCCGATACGGGGGAGATTACACTTGCATGAATATTACCGAATTTTAGTGTTATTTTTGGTTTGAAAATAAAAACTGCAATGTCAATGTAAAGGTTCCGAGACGGTTCGTACCAGGGACGATTGGTCCCATTTTTCATATGGGTCGATTCGTTCCCTTATCACGGGATGGTTCATCCCATGAACATTTCGTACCAGGGTTGTTTCTCCCCGGGACAATTCGTCCTATTTATAGTCTCGTAATCATTTTACAACTTATTAGTTAAAGTGTAAGTAAAATGCTACGCCAACGTACTGCGTTAATGTATGGAAATAACTCAGTATATGCCAACATAATGATATGGTTATATAATATTTTTATGGACTATTACTATTTATATAAAACTTCATATCAAAAGTGCTAATTTTCATACCTTCCGAAAACGAAACTCGAACACCCGAAGACAAGGCTTATGACGTAATATTAGGGATCTGCGTACATGGAAAATTGACTCGCTAACATTCTGACAGCTCGCTTGCGTGTTGGTGATCATTTGAGGGGCCAAGATTTTGGATATTACGGCTCAAATTGGTGAGAACCCAGCATATACATTATTAGGGCTGTGGTTCGTGAAGATTTTCAAGAACCGAACCCGTTCGCGATACGCTAGTCTGGTTCACGAACTGGTTCATGAACCATCTAATATTAAAAATCTGAACTGATGAAATAGAATTAGAAATATTGCGAAACACAAAATCATTTGCAAATTACAAGTGGCTTTAGTGACAAAATACACAACAAATGGTTAGTATATAACAACCAGATAAGTTCAATACACTCAAATAAGTTTCATTGCATGGTTAGTTGGTTACTTCTTGTCGTTTTATAGACGACACTAGTTAAATAAATCGATACGGGGAACCAGGATGGTACGGGAACCTCGTCTAGACAACACAGATATCTAGATCTGATAGATCTCCTTGAGTTTAAACAGCTAAAATAGTTTGCTGAATACAAATTCTCGGCTACTTTGAACTGGATTTTGTATCAAGATATTACTAGCAGGGACAGACCTGGCTTAGCCAAAGCATTAGCGAACAAATTAGCCAAATGGAATTTTCATTAGCCAAATCTTGACTTGATTAGCCAGCCATATTCATGAATATTTTGAAATTAAAGCGGACTGAAATGTACATGTCTTTCTTCTGTTAATTCTTATGTGCTTAATTCACAGGTTGGTGTGTACAAGTGGAGTGAAGTGGGGAGTTTTGTTGTATTATATAATAAAACAATGATATTTAAATCCTTGTATCATTTTATTTCATTCAATATTAAATATAATATGATATATATATATATATATATATATATATATATATATATATATATCACAAGTGAACAAGACAGCACTGTTATTTAGTAAGCAATCATGATTATTCATTGTTGGCAATCCTTTTCTGGATTGCTGGAAGAAAGGCTTTCCTATCCTTTCTTGAGCACCAATCTTTGAATGCATTTTCAAAATTGAAATCATTCAATTCTGGACCAACACATTTGACCAAGATTAAATTTGACAGATTCTCTGTTGTCAGGTTACTCCTTAGACAGGTTTTAATCAAATTCTGTTTACTGAAACCTCTTTCTGATTCAATACTTGTGGGAGGAAGAGTTGTGTAGATGGTCCCCAGGGCACATGTTTGGGTATGCAACCTCAAACATTAGTAGGGCCATTTGCCAGAAATCATTGTAAGACAAATGCCTATATTGATGCATAATAGGTTTGAAAGAATCCCACTCTTCCAATAGTTGGTCTTTGTTGAGAGGTGGACATAGTTCATTTTCAGAATCATCTAATTTGGGTGTTCCAAAATGCTCTGCTAGGGTAGAAATTTCTTCTTTCCCAGAGCAGGATATTTCAGAATCAGACAAATTTAATGGATTCAGAATATGAAAAGAATTTAAAATTTCATCATCAGATCCAAATCTATCAGAGAGGTTTGTCAGCAGGTTGTTGATGAAGGACACTTTCATTTTTTCAAATGCTTGAACCTGTTTTGAGTTAATTTGGACAAAATGAGATTTAAACTCAAAGGTACCATCTTTGAGTGCTGTCTCAAGGTTGAAAGATTGATCAAACTTGGCAAAATTTACCCCTTTATATTCACTATCAGTGAACTGCTGTATGCTTATTTTAGTGGATTCAATTAGGTTGATCATATCAGTATGGGTCAAATCTGTAGCCTGTAGCAATAAGCATAATCTGTTTAGAACTGACAACACATCCTGCAGGAAGTATGTTGTAGCAATAAACTCATATTTAGCCACACATTTCAACAAACCAGGAGCCCTGCCATTGTTCTTTTGTTCCACGGAATCTGACTGCAGAGTTGTTATAAGGCTACCAAATGTTTCTACAACAGCAACAACAGAAGAATGAAATGACAACCATCTTGTTGAGAATGTCTGCTTGTACTTCAATGTCTTCTCGCCAAGTAGAGTTTGTGTGTCCTGTAACTTCCTCTGATTCTTTGGAGAGAAATGAAAGTACTTGTAGATTGCATTGATCAAGTCCTGGTATCGAACCAGCAAAGAGATTGCATTTGCCGCCTGACCACTAGCTAGAGCAAGTTTATGTGAACCACAGTGTGTCAATATTATGAATGGATTTGCAGCTTTAAATTGAGTAACTACACCCTTTTGCTTTCCCAACATTACACTTGCACCATCAGTAGCGAGACCAATTAACGCATTAGGTGAGATATCCTTGTCCTTTAACACTTGGTGGATTTTGTTGTATATAGTGTCTGCCTTGCATCCTTCTTCTAATGAAGCTAGGGCCAAGAATGTATTTTCTACCCTACCACCAATCACTGTTCGCATGTATATAATAATATTTTTGAGTCACACTATTGTCTGTTGATTCATCAAACTGTAAGGCGTAGAATTTACAGTTTCGCACACGCGTAAGGCTCTCACTCTCAATCACGGTTGAAATGGACTCAATAAAATCGTCGACTGACCGATGGCTGGTGTATGAGACAAGTTGGTCTTTACTCAAAATCTTTAGTGATTCGCATCCCTGGAATAGAATAGGAAAATTCAATATAATATTTGACAAGATAACTGAACCAGCAATTCTAATGATAAATTTCCAATAATAGAAAAATATTTTTTTTAATTTACCATTGGAATGACTGGCTCAATAAGCGAGCCAGTCATTCCAGTAGCAAATTTTCAAAAATAATCTTTAGGCCTGCCAATGGACATTTAAATTTAAATTATGCTAACAAAATTGTGTCATTAAAAGGTTATACGTATTGTATGTGTATACAGACAAAAGGCAATTCCATTCAATATCCTGTTCCGCATTGATCATTGTAAAAACAGCCATTTACGAAAAAGCGCTTAGATAAACAACTATATAGCCTGGCTGTGCTGTCGGTTCAAGGGAAATGTCAAGTTTACCATCATTTGTTAAGACAAGGATTCTGATTGGCTGTTAATAGTGTAAAATGATTGCCGATTGACTGATTGAGTTAATTCACTCCTTACCTGTATCACACACTGTGCATTCAATGCGGCGATCTTGTCTTTCGGCAAATCCTCCTTGACGGCAAAATATACATTCTTCATAGTGGCAATTATCGCGTCTTTAATGCTTACATACATCTTACATACTGTCTTTGGCAGCTCTTCGACTTCCGTCTTCGCTATGGTCGCGAATTTATGATCCGATGTTAATTGATGCTTAGAAAAATCATCTGCCTTTGGCTTGGCAGATGACTTGCCAGTTACGAAAATGTTACTCCTACCAGACTCAATACAATCCCGACAGAAAAACAATTTACTTTCTGAATCATACTTTAACCATTTATATTTAACAAACCGGATGCTCTTAGCACTACGATTCTCTTGACACTTTACTACCGATTTTTTTGTTACTGATTCTGAATCTTGTGGCTTATCACATTCACGATCGTTATTAGAATCTAGCTTTCTTCTCTTGGTGAAGAAATCTGACATCGATGGAGTGGCTTTGCGTTTGCTAGGCGTAGCCATTGCTAACTTACTATGATGATTACCATGCGATTGCGAACGGTTTATAAACATATTTTGTGAGTAATTATTTAATCGATGAGTGGCTTCGATTTCTCACCATTTCGAGAAGACCGTGAAAGATTATAATAGATCGCCATTGATCGCCCGAATAGGTGCGAACGGCGTGTGTTTACCTGCTATCGTTCTAGCGCCATGACAAAAGATTCAATACATGTACCAACTTCTCAGTGGGATTTAATCCGATTAGCCATTAGATTAACCGTTACGCTGATGACGAGTGATTGCCTGCTCGTGGAAGCGATAATTGATCAATAGACCACAGGCCTTTGAATTTTGTTCAGTCAATCCACTGCTGCGATATATTTTCATACCTACCATATATCACCCTATTAATAAATAGTCTTTCATTATTAATAAGGTGGTATATTACTATATGGTAGGTGTGAAAATATATCGCAGTAGTGGATTGACTGACCAAAATTCAAAGCCCTGTGAATAGACCTTGCATATGGATGAATAAATTCGCATCGACTTGCATTGTGTATAAGGGCATGGGCGTGATCATTACGCTAGCGCGTCATAACAAAGTGGTTACTGATTGGTTTAAAACAGATTATTATAATGAGGAATTTCCGGCCGCCGAGAATTCTGGGAAATGTGAAAATGGGAGTAAAAATATGCTGAAAACATGTACAATTTACGTTCCCTTCAGCTTATATAAACCGTTCTAAGCGGTAAAATTTATGGATTTTATGCACACCTCCCGTTGAGACGTATCAGGTTAGTCAAAATTGGCAAAAATTGCCCTCGCCAAAATTTTCGCCAACATCAATTTTCACTCGCCAAATTGAACTTTTATTCACAAATGGCTACCTGGCGAGTGGCCAGGTCGGTCCCTGACTAGATAATTAGAATGCATAACAGTTTGCAAAAAAATACGGCCATATAAACGCAGTTGGTCGAGAAAACAGTTCTAAACAGCGGTTTTACTGGTAGTTAATTTAGTGCAATCTATACTGAAATTGTATATCTATATCTAGCATTTTACGACATTGACCAATTTGCGGTAGTAACAATTTCATGCTGAACATCCTCGATTTTAATCAGAGAAAGCACATCGCATTTTGATTGGATATACTGACTGGTGTTCATTATAATAGCCAATGAAAACGTAATGGAAGAATGATTAGAAGAATATTTTGAACACTATCATTTCTCGGAAATCATGGCCGATTTTGCAAATAACAATGAAAATATGTCACGTTCGCCTTTTCTTTGACAGCGCATGCGTGCTGCTTAGACCGTATAACCCTGTAATATGTTGAGATGGTGTAATACACACGATAACAACATTTTCTTGGCTTGTAATGTCGATATTTGCCGGTAAATTAAACCATTTAAGCGAGGAGGGTATGTGTTACTCTAGGATGATTACGCTATCATGGGTGTGGGTTGAACTTACTCAGAGAATAATTCAAAATATTGTCGTAAATCTGAATTACGGGTTATCATTCAAAACTTGTATACAGATAGAATAAGTGCTTAGTAAATCGTCTGCTTTAGACAGATGGAAAATACATGCAAAAAAAAATTAATGTATGGTTCGCGAACCACAAGATTCGTCAAATAAATGTTCGAATATGATTCGTCTCCCCAGAGTTTGCGATTATTTAAAGGTTCGAATGCCCCAGCCCTATACATTATTATATTACCTTTTAAATACAAATACAAATATCTCATGTTGTGTGGTTTAGCGTATTAATACAGCAAATCAGTTTCAATGGAAATGAAATGTATTTCCGTGATTCTGATAGCTGTTGCATGTCTGTTTCATGAACGTCAAAAGCTAGTTGTAGTGGCTATAAAACAAGTTGTCACTCTTCCTATTCACCGATACACTTTTATATAATAACCCCTCTTATGTCAACAGTGCCTTAAAATGATACTTAACCCTTTCACCGACAAATGCCTGAAAAAGTATGGGGCCTATCTTTTAAAGTATTTAACATGTATTATGTAAAATATTTTGCAATTAATTTGACTGGAAGCCAAATATATGTTGCTGCAACAGGTTCTAGTCATATAAATTGCAAACTATTTAACACTTCCTGTATGGTTGCCTTGGGAATGAGATATGAGAAATTCATTGCTGAAAGGATTAAGTTAATTAACCCAATAATGGTCAAGATTTTCCAAGAAAATTTGAATTTTTGCTCACAGATTCAGAAGGTTCCAGATTCTGCAATAATTTTGCAAAAATGTACATTTGTAGGAGACCATTTTTGAAAAGTTTACCACTGCAATGACAGGCTCACCTGCAAATGGACATTCACCAAGCAAAGCTTTCAATTTTCCTACCCAACCAATCTTGTTTTTCAGCCAATTTGACGAGAGGCCATCTTGGATTTTGGCCGATTTTTAAAAACCTCTAAAAAATCTCCGAAATCACTTGGGGGATTGATTCAAAACTCATGAAATAGCATCTAGTATTAAAATTTAAATTGCATGGCAGTCATACATGTCAGCTGTTTTTAACAAAGTTTTTATAGAAAGTAGGTGCTGTATTGAGAAATATCCTTTTGCAGCCCATAAGATTATTTTGAAAATTTATCACTGAACTGACTGACTCGATTATCGAGCAAGACATGTCAGTGGTCCATTAAAAAAAATAGACTTCTCTTGGCCTGCAAATGGACATTCAATAAGCAGATGTGTCAATATTCCTGACCAAATTTAGTTATTAAAGAGTTAATAGGCAAGATTGGTCTAAAGAACATCTAAAATCTTGTTTGGTAACTGTTCATTTACAGGCCAAGATTAATTTTTAAAGTTTACCACCGGAATCGCTGACTTGATGTTATCATGCCACTCATTCCAATGTTAAATCTTCAAAAAATGGTCTCTTGGTCTGTAAACCAACATTCACACGATAGATCTAGAGGCCTGCTTTTTCCAGCTTTACCACCAAAGGGTTAAAGTGCCTGTGAGAGAGGGAGGGGGTGACCGGAGAGTTTGTGTACTATATTATATATGTTACATTCCTGAATCTGTTGTCTTTTTATTCAATTTTACAGTGTGTCAGGCATTCTTCAAGGAACTATATATGTGGTACTATACTTCAATATGTTTACTTCCACATCGTCAATAACAAATGATAAAGGATCGTCTGACAGCTCAGAAGAAGTGGACGATACATTTAAATAATTTAATCAAAACAATGTACTTTCTTCTAGGATTTCTAAATGATGTTTGTTAGTGTTTGGTGTTATTGCATGTGTTCATTAGTAATAAGTACTATCACATTCACAATCCATGTATTTCTATATCCAAGGCTTTGTTTTCTCATATAATTTTAAGCTGCGACTGTCTCAAAAACTGCTGATCCGATTTGGCTCAAATTTTAACATGAAGAAACCTGCCATCAAAGAGGATTTCCGGTATTGTCCATGATCTGTATAAAAGAACCTGAATTCCAATGGGATCAAATTCCGAAACTGTGGATATCTCGATCGGAAACTACTGGTCTGATTTGGCTACAACCGTAACACATGAATTTGAAAGGGTGTGACCATACATTACGATTCCACAACCTGATGTGTAATCCAAAAAACATCCAGAAAAATGTTTAAATGTGAAACAATCTGGACTCCCGATTAGTATAAGTCTGCCTGTCTCTGTCTGTCAATTTTTTTACATTCCTGACAAAGATGTCAAAGTCGCAACTGTAGCTCGTCCTCATGTATTTAAAAAAAATAGGATGGGATATTGCATCCATCAGTCAGTCTGTCTGTCCATCCATCTGGCTATCTCATCTGAAATCTATTGGTGGAATTCAATCAAATTTGTTATGTGAGTTACCAGTAATATTGAGATGACGTTTACATTAGGCTCCAATCACAAATCCCCACGCGTTCACCACTTAGAGCTTTACCCTCACTTTGACCCAAAATACAATAAATTCCATGAAATGTAGTTTCAATGGGTAATGGGTTTCAAAATGAAATGCGACATGACCACGTTTGGATAAATTAAATTTTTTACTCACAATCCCCACCCCCTGAGCCCCACCCCTGGGGATCATAACAAAATTTCAAAAGTGCCATGCATATCCCTGGCCATATGTGTAATCATACCCAAAGTTTCAAGTTTCTATCTGAAATGGTCTAGAAGGAGATGCGGTACAATCGATAAGTGCCCAGATGGCCGACGCACACACAGGTCGCATCACATAATCCCCACCCTTTCTTCAAAAAGCGTGGGGATAACTAGATTGATCGGTCGATGACACGTCATCGCAAATCCCTACGTTCAGCGCTTTGAAATTTTGACACAACCCACACCTCGGCGGCTGAGCCAAATATAAATGCCATTTTGCACTCCGCAATCATATGGGTAATTCACATACCAATTTTGGTTAAATTTCGTCGAATAGTGTCAGAGGAGTTGCATTACAATCAATTTCATGACCTTTTGACACCCCCCCCCCATCCCATACACCCTGGAGCGGGGCCAAATGTAAATGTGCTCATCCACTCCACATTGATATGGGTAACTGACATACTTAATTTGGTTGGATTCGGTCCAACAGTGTCAGAGGAGTTTCATCACAATCAATTTCATGACCTTTTGACCCCCAACCCCCCCCCCCCCCCCCCCCCCCCCCCCCCACCTCTGGGGGCGGAACCAAATGTAAAGGTGCTCATCCACTGCACGTTGATATGGGTAACTCACATACAAAATTTGGTTGAATTCCGTCCAATGGTTTCGGACGAGATGCGTTACAATCAATTTCCGTGGGTTAAAACTTGATCTTTTAACCCCTCTACCATCCACTGGAGGCGGAGCCAAATCTAAAGGGCCTCTTGCACTTCGCAATCATAGGAGTAACTCAGATATCAAATTTGGTTGTGTTCGGTCTAACGATTTTAGAGGAGTTGCATTACAATCAATTTCATGAACTTTTGACCCAATCCCCCCTCCACCACCTGGGGGCGGGGCCAAATGTAAATGTGCTCATCCACTCTACATTGATGGGTGATTGCGGAGTGCAAAAGGACGGTTAGATTTGGCTAAAAAGGGGGGTGGGGATTGTTGGGTGTGTCAAACTTGGGTGATTTGTGATGACGCGTCATTGACTGATCAATCTAGTTCACATTTACAACCCATCCTATCAGAGCTATTTGATGTACTGCAGTAAGTACCGTTTAAAGGGCAGAACAGACCGAATGCGGGCGTCACGCGGGTGGCAAGCAGCCTTCAGCGGAAAATTAACACACTGAATGCATCTGGCATGTGGCAAACCACATATACGCATGTCATTTTACGTAGCAGCAGTAGTAGTAGTAGCAGCTTTAGCAGCAGAGATAGCTATGGCGGCTGCGTCGCTACTACTACTGCTGCTACTATTACTACCACCACCGCTGCCCCTATTAATTTCTATTATTTGTAATTTATTACTCCAAGCATTTTGTCCCCGAACAAACACGCTAGAATAACAAAATAACATACAAACTGCGTGCTATTTAAACACAACAGCAATCTCGCAAAGACGTATTTGATTGGTTGTTCATGAACTTGACCGTGGGAAAATACATTACTATGCTGAATTTATCAATGAAAATTTACTAAAACGTAGTATTTGTTCGCGCCATTTTGATCACGTGCTAATTTATTAACAACGAGCAGCTTTGAATTCGTTATTTTTTGTTTTCCTGGCTTGTTTTAAGAAATTTCTTTACAGATTAAATCCAGAGTAAGTAATGACACCTAAAAATTATAGTGTTTTAGTTTTTGTAATTCATTTTTCAACTGGCTATACGTTGGAAGTTTGTGGAAATAGCTTTTTACACGTATTGTTCATGTGAAACATGGCGAGTAACGAGTCTGCACATCGGGTACTCAGTAATTATCAGAAGCTTTGGAATCGGCTATATTCAATGTCGTGTTATATGCATGTGTATAGGCCTGTTTTCGCGAGTAACCGAATATACGACTCCAACAGAAATAAAAGAGTACAACGCTGGCCTCGTTTAAATACTCGCGGATTTTGTCTGGACTGTTTATCAACGCGCTCGACTGCCAAAATTAAATTTACCGTTTGCTTGTCGCACGCATTAATAGCAAGAACAATCCAGATTGAAAATAGCGTGCTCCAATGTCTCAAACAGCGGGTTATAGTTAGCGAGTCGACCACACACTTTGACCGATATTCCCGTGAATGATATTATGTCAATACAAATAGTGACCTAATAAAGTCGTGAAACTAAACAGTCGCAATAGTCATAATGTTTTTCTTCTCTAAATCAGAAAGCCGATTTATTTATTTTACCTATATTTACCGTTGATTGGAGATGGAAATGAAAAGGAATTGAAAAAAATTGTTCTAATTTCGTGACATGCCTCAACCTCAGATGACGGTATACCGTGGTACCGCGGTATTTTTTCATGGTACCGATACTGTCATGTAAATGTCAATACCGCCCAGCTCTAATGTCCAGTGGCTTCCGTGTTCTGCCACAGCCGAGTTGGAATCAACCAATCATGAACCGAGATGAGGGTGACCATATATCAGCTTCTACCAATCACTGCTGTGACTTGACTCCACAAGATCTAACCAGCCAGGCAGATGTATGTAGCCAGCGACCATGGCATCAGTTAATGCTAAAGAAATAACTGAAAATCAGATGGTCACGAAAGCTACACTCAAACAAATTTCTGCATCACGGATAAGTAATTAATTTTCCGTAACTACCATCCTGGGATTGCCTTTGGGACCAACGTTTTTGGAAATGTATTGGTTCATGTCTAATTTTTAGCTCACCTGGCCTGAAGGCCAAGTGAGCTTATGCCGTGGCAACCATCCGTAATGTGTCTCTCCGTCCGTCATCCATCAACTTTTCCTTTAAACGACTTCTTCTCAATAACCACTGGGCCCATTTCAATTATATTTAGCAGAAAGTATTCTTAGGGCATATGGATCCAAGTTTGTTCAAACGAAGCCGATCAGCCAATTTGGTTGGTGACCATCTTGGATTTCGGCCGATTTTTTAAGCGTCTTTAAAAATCTCTGAAACCGCTTGAGGGATTGAAGCAAACCTCATGGAATATGATCTTGGGCAAGATCTAAAACACGTTTGTTCAAGGGAACTTGATTGGTCAAATGGTTTGTCAGCCATCTTGGTTGACCTAGTTTTAGCGAAAACGACTTCTCCAGAACCGCTAAAGAGATCACGGCAAAATTTTGCGGATATGATTAGGGACTAAGGGCCATTAAAATTTGTTCAAGAGAAGTTGATCCGCCAAGAAACATGGCCGCGGTGGGCCAATCAAAATATAGCGTGTTTGGTGGCCATATTGAATTTTTTATTTGATGGATTTTGAGGCCGAAATTGGTTTTATGTAGTTTTTTCGGGTATTCTGATCTCAAATTTGCAATTCGAAACTGTCGGAGAAATGGTTTGGCGGCCATCTTTAATCATTTTCCCACCGAAAGCTCTCATACTTAAGCAATGGGAAATTTAAAATGTGTTCTCGAGAACTACTGGGCCGATTTAAATTATATTTGGCAGGAAGCATCCTTAGGGCATAGAGATTTAAGTTCGTTCAAACGGAGCCGATCGGCCAATTTGGCCGGTGGCCATGTTGGATTTCGGCCGATTTTAGGAAATGTCTTTAAAAATATTCCTCCACGAAACCGCTTGGGGAATCGATTCAAAATTCGTGAAACCTCATCTAGGCAAAGACGTAAGCCAAGTTTGTTCAAGAGGACTTGATTGACCGGCCATTTTGGATGACCTAGTTTTACCGAAAGCGACTTCTTCTCCAGAACCGCTGACGGGATCAGGCCCAAATATGAGAGATATGATTAGAGACTAAGAGCCATAAAAGTTTGTTCACGGGAAGTTGATCTGTCAAAAAACATGGCCGCCATGGGCCAATCAAAATGTAGCGGGTTTGGCGGCCATTTTGAACTTTTTTATTTGATTGATTTTGAGGCCGACATTGGTTCTATATATGTTTTTGGGTATTCTGATCTCAAATTTGGAATTTTAAAAATTGTTGGATAAATGGGTTGCCGGCCATCCTGGATAATTTTCCCACAAAAAGCTCCCACACTAAAGCAATGTGAAATTTAAAATGTCTTCTCGAGAACTACTGGGCCGATTTCAATTATATTTGGCAGGAAACATCCTTAGGGCATGGAGATTTAAGTTTGTTCAAACGAAGCCGATCGACCAATTTGGCTGGTGTCCATCATGGATTTTGGTCGATTTTTAGAAATGTCTTTAAAAATCTTGACTCATTAGAGTTCTACTTATTGTTAATGACCATTCTAGTTGAAATGCCTATTGTCCAGGTGAGCGATACAGGCCCCTTGGGCCTCTTGTTTATAAATGTACTAAACTACTGAATTCAATTGTATTGAAACAGCAATTATTTATTAGAACTGTAAATTAAGCATAAATTCAATAAATGAACTGATGTAATGAATGATATAACATATTCAGTGGCTTGTTTCTTAAAGGGATGCTAATCTCATCTCAAATGTTATACAGCACCGATAGATTATGGTTTATAGATTCCAGATCTTTCATATCATGTCACATTCCTGTTTCTGTATCGCAATTACAATGTATCTGCTTTGTAATCTCGCATAAATGTTGATCAGTGACCGCCACCATTTTGTCTCCTTAAACGATAGTGGGTGATGTCATGTAAGTGCCAATGCATTACATTCTTTATTATGTAATACTCATCTCGCTGACTATTTTGTAGTTAATTTGACAGGAAGTTGTTGCTGCCAGTCAAATTAGTTTCAAAATAGTCAACAGCTTATCTGTATGTTTGTTTTTATACAACATTGCGAAACTATAGCAGCCTCTATGGCTGAGCGTATACGAGGCAGATACGCTAGCCTTTTTCTGATTGGTTGAAATGTAAGTCATGACACCGATCATAGACTGTAGAAATGTACCAACATTTAGCTACTAAAGCCTGAATATCTTTCTTTAGCAGCATGATAAAAAGCTTAAAACTACCTGCATAGTTTATGAGTGGCATATTAGATCACCTGAATAGCTCTCGAGAGATGAGGCTAGTTAACCTTTAATTAATGGATGAATCCAATTTAGCTATGCCTCGCCCATCTCTATCTAACCTACGCACATGATTTGCACATGTTGAAATCGATTTATATACTTTGAATCCTGAATTCTCAGAATACTGAATCCCAATTTCAAGGTAACTATGCAGCTACATTTTTGTAACCTGTTGAATATTTGGAAAATAATGTGACTGCAGGCTGTTGTTGCCTTTCACAGCAACAGTGCCCAGTCAGATTAGTTTACTATTTAATAAACATTCTGTTGAATATTTTGAAACTAATAAAAACATACTTGCAATTCGTATAACTGACAGACTTTTAAAGGGTCATGACAGAGTAGTTCTGTAAATTATGATTGTGACGTCGACTTACATGTGATGTAATTCATCTTTCCAGAGTATCTATCCATCATCTGACCTCGTATGACGTCGTAATCAGCTCAGCGCGTGGATGATGACGTCGCAATCATTACATCACAAAGGGTTCCATATAGACCGTCACCAAATCTCAAATGCTCCGACATGTATGAATTGTATGCCTTTGTAATTCTTTGCTATTTAAGAAACATGCTGTTGACTATTTTGAAACTAATTTGACTGGGCGCTGTTGCTGCCTTAGGCAGCATCAGCACCCGGTCAAATTAGTTTCAAAATATTCAACAGCTTACCTGTATAGTTTTCTTGAGATCGATAGTCAGGGAGTTCAGAGATCGATCGATCTGAACACGAGCGAGGTGTGGGTGGAGCTTAGCTTGAGATGGGCAGGGCATAGCTAAAAATGGAAAGGTCCATTGATTATGGTCATATACTTAAATGACAGATAAGATTGAATAATCGTGCAACCATAATATCAATGTTTTCGAGAAGTTTCAGCACGTATACTGAACATAATTCTACCCCCACCCATCCCACCATATTTAATGGCCCTACATAAAAAAATGTCTGGAAAAATCGCTTGGGGATCGATTCAAAACTCATGAAGTATGGTCTCGGGCAAGGGCTGAACATAAGTTTGGCATCAATCTTGGTTGACCTAGATTTCGCGAAAACAACCTTCAGAACCACTGAACGGATCGGGGCGAAGTTTGGGAGATATGACTAGGGACTAATGGCCATTAAATTCTGTTCAAATTAACATGATTCATCGGAAAACATGGCTGCCATGGATCGATCAAAATCTAGCATGTTTGGCGACCATATTGGATTTTTTTATTTGATGGATTTTGAAGCCAAAATTGGTTATATGACATGTAGGTTTTTGAGTATGCTGATTTGAATTTTGAACTGTCAGATAAACGGTTTTAATGGCCATCTGGGATCTTTTTCCAGCCAAAAACTCCTATACTAAAGCAGTTAGGAAATTAGGAAATTTAACATGTCTTCTCGAGAACCACTAGGCCGATTTCAATTATATTTGGCAGGAAGCATCTTTAGGGCATAGAGATCCAAGTTTGTTCAAATGAAGCCAATCCGCCAATTTGGCGAGTTACCACCTTGGATTTTGGCCAATTTAAAAAAAAAAACTTTAAAAAACATGTTTTCGAAATCTGCTGGTGGGAACTACAGCTGAACCAAGAGAAGTTGATTGGCCTACTGCTTTAGCAGCCATCTTGCATGACCTAGTTTTCATGAAATCAACTTCTACAGAATCGCTGAACAGATCTGGCTGAAATTTGCGAGATATGATTAAGGACTAGGAGCCATTAAAATTTGCTCAAGGGAAGTCGATATGTAAAGAAACGTGGCTGCTGTGTTCTTGTTACAATTCTGGTCAACTCCTTAGGGTTCTACTTATAGTTGATGGCCTTTTTAGTTGAAATGCCTATGTTTCAGGTGAGCGATACAGGCCCCATGGGAATTTGCGATGGTGTGCCACCGACTGCACTTTCTACTTTCTTAAATTGCATTGATATATTTTAACCATTTTGTGTGTGTTTTTATTTTTCAGATTAATGGAGCGTTTTCTGATGGAAGAATAGTATCCTTTTCTCATTAATTATACTGTTAGACATTCTTAAACCTTTAACCATCAAATTGGTTTAGGAAAATTCCAATTTTTTCACTGAAAATGTCCATTTGCAGACGAGTAGTAGAGTATTTTTGAAAATCTACCACTGGAATGGCTGGCTTGGTTATCGAGCCAGTCATTCCAGTGGTAAATTTAAAAAAAATACTCTTCTCTTGGTCTGCAAATGGACATTTCCCAAGACCATTGCAGAAACCGTTTTTGGCCGATATGAGTGTTAAATGGTCAAACCCTTTAACCATTTAAATGACAAATCACTGAAAAAGTAAATTCTTTGTGATGTATAGCATGTTGTGTTGAATATATTTCTAATTTAGTATGATTGGAAGCCACTGCTGCAATAGCTTCCAGTCATATTCATTTTTAAATATTCAACATATTTCCCGTTTGTTGACCTGACACTGAGATACATGGAATTTATCAGTGAAAGAGTTAATTGGCCATAAGTCATAACCAGCCTCTGTGCACAGTGGTCTTGAGGAATGTCAATTTGCTATCCATGTTAAAGCTATTTCTGAAAATTTACTGAGATCACTTTCTCTATAACTGAACTAGTCATTCCACACTTACATGTAAGGCTTCAGAAATAGTCTTGGCCTGCAAAAGGGCATTCAATAAGGATATATTTTGCTCCTTACATCATAAAGAATATATTACCCTTACACAGTAAGGGGAAGAGAGGGCATCGCGATCGGGTCTCTACACGTGTGTGTATGTGTAGACCTGCGTGTAAGCGTGCATGCATGAAGTTGCGTGTGTGTCTGTCTGTTTGTGGGTGTCCAGATCTGTATCTCAAAAACTGATTTAGTTCAAATTTTAACACAACGATGAACCCTTAAGGTGCAAACAGATTTCCAGACTTTGACCGTGATTGGATAGTATAGCCTGAATCCAGATCAGATCAAATTCTGTATCTGTGGATATCTCGGTAACTACTGGTACAAAATTGGCCCAAATTTTAACACAGGAAATGAATTGCTTGACCAGACACTAGGATTCCATAACTTTGAACGTGGTCAGAAAAAATCTGGAAAGTATGAAAAGTAAAAAACTCTTGTCAATGTGGCAAGAATATGAGGCCGAGGTCTGTAATCTCTGATTGTTCTTGTTGCTTGTATTCAGTAAGTGTTAATGAGTTTAATAGAGTCTCTGTTAACTATCCTTGATCCTAAGATTCAGTAAACCACAACAGTTATCCACATACGCATTGACGTTATATCGACATAAAATGCAAATCGATGGACAACCAGTACTTGTTGGTGAGTAAACATATAATTAAATCTCATTAGTTTAACTGTTTCCTGCTGCAAGACACTAGGCCGTAATTTCAATGAGCAAAAACTCTTGCCATGAGGAATATTTTGAAAATAGTTTGACTGAAAGTTGTTGGTGGCTATGCCACCACCAACTTTCAGTCTAATTGTTTTTCAAAATGTTTAACAGGCCCAGTGATATAACCCCTGCAATACGTCGTCTGCAAAAACTCACCTGTCAGATGGTATAAAGCCAACATTCTGAATTCCTAGTCACTGATTTCTTCAATAACCCTTTAATGGTGAAGAAGGAAGAGGTTTGCTAAATTACGGTAATGTTCATTTGCCAGCCATGTGAAGACTATTTCTTAAAATTTAGCGCTGGAATAACTGGCTCTGTCATTCCAGTCGAATTGGTTTCAAGTTTCAACATATTAAAAAAACAAGATCAAATTTGTCCAATACCCGCATCATTGATATATTTTTCAGTCAGGCCGTTGTACAGTGAAAAACGTCTGTTTTGGAAGCACTATTGCTGAAAGCTGTTGCTGGTGTGGTTTAGTTTTTGACCGTACAATTGGCATGCGTTTTCGGGACCCGGCAAGCACACATCAACCCAAGTTCTGAAAAGATCGCTCCATTAGAGATATTGAAAAATTTCTATTTTGGAAACAATGTTGCTGAAAGCTGTTAATGTTGCGTTTCAGCCTTTGGCCACAAAATTGGCTTATGTGTTCACGACCACAAGTACAAGCTTCCACCCAAGTTTGGGGAAGATTGCACCAGTACAACCAGAGTTGTTACTACATTACAATCTACCTCCTTGCATTACTATTGCTCTTTCCTTCTCTGAAGGGAAGCGTAGTAGGATGACATTTTTACAGCCAATGTTTGCTGTGGTTACAGAGTGACTGAAGGCTTCTTCAGGAATCTTCATACTCTCTCCAATGATGGGATCCATCGCAATTCGCTTGAATGCTATATCTCAGAATGGGACAGAAAGAGGGTTAATACATAACTCAGAGCCAATGAGTGAGTCATAAGGCATAATGACAATCTCATTGGCTGACAGCCATCACATGACTTTGTTGTAGCAACCAAGTCTTCATTCCTTTCCTCCTATTGAAGGAAAGGGAAGCAAAAAAATTTTATAGCCAATTTAAGAAGTTTAAAATTTTTCAATACTGCTGTGGTATATTTCAAGTCGTTCAAAGGATCATCAAGATGTCGGACAAAAAGAAAAGACCTAGGATAAGTGGTTGTAGGTCTTTATGATCAATATTGATTTTATTTATCATTTCTATTTTCGTGCTAGACGTGTTACCAGTTTTGGTTTTTTTACGCCCATAGTGTTTTAGACATTGTTATTGTCTATAATTGCTTCTTCCTTACAGTAGCTTGTTTAAGTTACCTATGTACATGCTTGGTTAGCATTTGAGCACGAAATTAATGATATCTCGTTACCATTTCTCTTAAAGAAAAACAAATATTAAATAATTTAGAGACTGGTTTGGTCTCTATTGTTTAATGGGTTCAGTGCTGTCTGATCCCTTTTTATCTTCGGGACTTTACCCTATCAAATCTTTCTCTGTTACGATTCAGATTTGAAAAAGTCTCCGAAGAAGATTAAAGTGAAGTCTAAAGAAAAGGAGATTGCTCTTCATTCTATTAGATGTCCTAACACCAGCTGCCATAGATTCATCAAGACAGATCATTCTGGCCATGTGTGCCTTAAATGCACTTTGTGCTCTATCAATTCAACCTGTCTTATTTGCAGCTTATGGGTCCAGGCTACTAGACTTGGCTTTTTCAAACCAAACACACCTGATCACTCTAAAGGGAATTCTTCTCCTTTAGTGTCTGCGATTAAAATAAAGGCCAAACCCGAGCCCTCACTTGATTCATCCATCCTTGAAAGGATTGTATTATCAATGGAATGCCTGCAGAAACAACTGAGCAATATAGATGCGTCGATTGATGGCAGAATTAATAAAAATGATCCTGGACCAGTCAGCTTCCATCGTTTCATTTCCTGATATTGTTGAAGGGGAAACACTTATTCAAGTCCAAGAGTGTTTTACGTCTTACTGATCTTCACTGTTTCAGGGGTTCAAAATCATCAATGACAGGGAAGAACAAAAGTACAAAAAGGCCTCGGGTTTCGCCTCGTTCATCGCTTCAGAAGCCAGTCATTTCTACTCAAGCACCTACAGTCAACATTCTGCATCCTGTGCCTATGAGGACCGAGTCAGGTTCATCCTTTCTCGGGCCCTAGCGGGTTGTAAGTCGGTCCGGCTCTCCGTCAATCAACATTCCTCAGCTTGCGCCTGAGCGGGTTGTAAGTCGGTCCGGGTCTTCATATCCTATCACTACTACTTCTTCACTGGCCGGATAGAAGGATTCCCGACCAGAGATGTTCAAGTGATCTCCCATCATACATTGTTTCTCCAGCTAGGCTTCCGGGCCCAGGTTTTGCCCCGGGTCTGGGGATGGACTGGTCTAGGTTACCGATTTCTTCCTTGGGGCCTGACACAGAATTCGATCCGGGTTCAGCCTCTGGGGAAACTTCGGGAGTACTGTTGGTATCGGGTCCGGGTTTTGTCCCAGACCCGGGTCGGGAAGCCGATTTCTTCTTGGGGTCCGGCTCCGGCTTATAGGAATTCTTCGGGTTCTATTTTCCTCACTAGTCTCTCTTTCAGGCGTGTCAGAATTAAAATTTACAAATTTCTCCCGTTGCTCCGGCCCTGGCCAGAACCGGGACCGGTCATTCCGGCGTGTCAATTAAATTTGAAAATTTCTCCCGGTTTTCCCGCCCCGGCTCCGGCCTAGTCGGTACCGGTAGTTCCAGCGTGTCTAATTAGAATTAATATTGCTTCTAATTTGGGTCAATCCTCATATGACTTTCAAATGTTTCCCCTGTTTCGGGGCCTAGTTGTGCTCTGGAGCCGGGTTAGTTCTAAATTTCTTAGTCATCCTCTATTTAACTGTCAAATGATTTCTGAACGGTCGACGGGTTCTCTTTGGGATTCTATTAGTATAATAAAGTTTATTTGCTTTTTATGCCAATTGGCTGATTTGCATACATTTACAGTCAGGTTTACAATGTCAACAAAATAGAAATATACAAACATGCACATTATTAAAATCAATCAATAACACTGATGCCATCACGTTCACTGTATGCATCATGTTGTTCAGTTTTGCATGATCACGTGACTTTTGTATTTTAAATTATCTTAATGATATTTATTAGTAATCCCAGAGAGGGTTCGGGGTCACATCTGAGATTATTAGATCCATTCCCAGGTTCCCTAGGTCTGTATGGATCTCATCTTTCTCCCGGTAGTTTACTGTCTATTTCTTAGCTTTTTCTTACGATTCTTATTTCTGATTCCGTCCTCCTGCAGATTTTCTGATCTGTCAGTTTACTACGCAATTCTAATTAGCTTTGTTTTGGTAATTTTTTCGCCCCGAGTTAGAGGCGCAGTTCTATTCGGGTCGTTCATCTTTTCGTATAGGACTCCTCCCTTCTAAGTTGGCGGGTTGGCATACTTTACCGATCATGCTATATTTTTATCATGAATATTTCATTCTTTTAAGTCTAATTTCCTCATTTATCACACCCCCCCCTCCCCTTTTATTGTATAATATTCATTACCTAAAGTTAGATTAGATTTGTGCTCTTGGTGTTTTGTGATTTCTTTATTATAAGTTTCTTTCCCGTATTTCGCTATTCTTAACTGTCCCAGTTCTTACACGTACACCTGTTTATTCGGCAGTATTCGTCCTAGTCTCATTTCGTCACCGTGACATTATCGCTTTTTTCTGTTCTATATACCCATTTTTCAAAGTTTTTTCGTGTTCTTTAACTAAAACATGTTATTTAGAGTCCTGTTCTTTCCCACCATCGCTGGATTGGTGATTTTGGGCCCGAAATTTATCCTTTTCAATCCCTTTTTATCTACTTCCGGTAACTGTCAGAATTGTCATCACCATGTATATAGGTCATTGTCAGTTCGTGCCGTATATATTTTGTTCCCCATTTGTTTACATGGAGTAGTTCTTTTGGATATTATTCGTTCTTAGCTTAGATCAGTTCTATTTTAGCTAATTCTTTGTGACTATAGCGGGACTCGCTCCCCTCCCATAAGTTTCTATGGGATTTCTATTTGCCGCTTAATCTGATAAATCACTATAAATAGTTTTTCTTTATTTCAATATGTACAACTTTTAATTAGTATGGATAATTAGAATACGGATATAACGCTTTTAGCTAAGAAATATCGCTTTCTCTCGACTCAGCAGACATTACTGTCCAATAGTATACCGGGACAGATCTGATATTTGCTATGTTCTAGCCAGTAGATTAATCAAATATTTTTCTTTTCTAGCCAAATAGTATATATTTTAGCCACATCTTTCTTTAATTTCACTTGGGATCATGTTTGCAGTCAGTCCTCATCAATTAATAGCCTGCTTTAATTTCACAGGCCAGATTCCCTATGGAATGCAGGACTGGTTCCAATGTAGCAGTCATTGATACATGTACTATACCGGGAGCTAGTCAATATTTTCAAGTCGAGAGAATTTATGATTTTTATAATGTATTGTCGCTTTGATCGTGTTGTTCAAGCCATGAACAGAATAAATATGGAATGTAGTCTTCTAATATGGTTTCGAAATAATCTAGATGGAGATCAGTGTTAAAATGTGTAATATAACCAGAGTTCGAAATTAGCGAAAAGTTGATGGTAGTCCGAAGGACTACCATACTTGGCAAATCAGTAGTCCGTCTAAAAAAATACTTAGTCGGTAAGGCGTGTAGTATGCGACATGTACAAAAAAAATGTAGTTAACACAAATTGCACAAATGTGACATGAACAGATGGTTGAAATAATTAATATTGAACTTCTGAGAATATTGAGGATAGTATAGCTGTCTTCAGGTCTACAGTAGCCAGTATTGTCATTTGTCAGTATAACATATATCAGATTCAGAATATGCATGTACTGGCTCTGGCCAAGGTCATGGAGTATAGGAAACCTAAGATAATACGTATTGGCAGATTTGGCAATTACATTGATTGGAAGCTGGTGCTGCTTAAGGCAGCAACACATCCCAGTCAAATTATTTTCAAAAAAATCAATAATGTACCTCACATGAATACTGTGATTTCATTGACTAGGGTTAACATATATTTTGTAACTTACAAACCTACATCACATATCCCTTTCAACTGGTAGGCTAAACAAAGTACACATCATTCAATTAATACAATGTAAGAAGTCTGAATAGTGTTAGTGCTTAACTGGAAACTGTTGCAGGCTATGGCAGCTGTGAGCAACAGGTCCCCCCTTAAAACGGGCAACATACTCAACAGCTTATTAAGATGAAATTGAGTTTCTGCGATACTATGACTTAAAAGAGTTAACAATTTTTATTTAAAAATTACTAATGTTTGTTTTCTCTGGCTTAAATAGTGAATGTTTTACTGTGATCAGCGTGTATCAATCGGCCCACGTGTTACTGGTTGTACTACGAATGCTATATATAGAGATACTACTACGTCATTCATAAAATTACCGTGTAAAACATTGTTTATTTTCTTTACTGTCGGTAGTTTCCTTGCGATTCATTGGTTGCTTTCTATATAGTTATATTTATTAACCAATAATCTAGCAAGAAAGTATGTTCCCGACTGGAGAAGAGTATTCGAGAACACTCTCGCGCATGTGTCGATCTTGGCGACATGCCATTCTAAATCTGTTGCTTGCGCGAATCAAGTGCGATACGCTGCCGTAGCATGGCTAACTATACTGTGTCAGCCTTGATTTGGGGATACGCTAACAGGAGTTTAGCATTCGCGATGATATAACTCAGTTTCCAAGACAAACATTGTCTAAATCGACCAGAATAAGCCTAGATAAACTTATATTTTTAAAGTTTATCATAACACTAACTAATGACGAGGCAATGATCAATAGCCATACCCCCATATAGGAGAATTTAGATTTACAAGAGAGTCTGTTACGAGCAATATGTCGACGACCGTGAATACCCCGTGATACATATTGTGAGTTTCCGACTGGTGTCCAAACTCACAACTGAAGTCTGTAACAGTTTATTATTATACCAGAAGAAGGAAGCTGCTAGCGCATGCACGCATCGCTAGCTTTTAGAATCTTGATCTATAGAGTGCTTACTGAACTCGCGTCACCGGCGGTCATTTGTCCCATAGTGAAGGAAGGTATGAAGATATGCGCTCTATAGCTATATATGTCTATGGGCTATATCGGAAATAAGTCTCCAACGCATGCGCATCTCTCTTCCTTATTAAATTTGACAAGCGTTTTGCAACTTTTAGCGACTTTTTTCAAAAATATTTCAAAATTAAGTGAATTGACTGAATTTTACATCAAAATTATGTATCGCGGGAAACAGCTAAGCGAAGTTGTGAATGTGTGGCAACAGGTACTCATTTGCATCGCATTTTGCGATGCGATACCGCTCAAAATATTCCCTGGATCTCATTGTAATATCCTAATTTATTTATCAGACTCATGAACACTTTGATCTAATTCTGAGATAACTCAAGAAATATCTTAGCTATCTTATATCCTATCTTTTATCAGCCTAGCCCTAATAGGAATTTAAGACTTTTTAGCTTTTATTCTTCATTTATATCTTTCTTTATTCAGATATTAGGTATCATACAAGTATGGCTTCCGTGGGTAGGCTTCTTATTCTCTTGGTTATTAGGTCTTCTTGTTTTATTCTCTATCTAGTCCTCTGAGATCCCTTATTACGCGGTTGATCAATTCTTATCCTCATGGACACTTCACTGTTGTCTAGTTCTTCAATCATGTGGGTGGGATCAGTTTGGTGTCTGTTTCCAAGAGTCCTTGGTAATTCTTCACTGGTGTACATCCCTCAATATTTCATTCCGCTATTTACGATTGATTTATAATCATGCTTATTGGTGGTCTTTCCATTTTTGTCTCGTTCGTTGCAAGGGTCATTATACATGATATCTTATTATTGAAAGGTTCCTCTGATTCGTGTTTTACCAACGGGGGGGGCCTCTTTCGTTCTCTCTCATGGGAAGTTAGCCTCCATCCATTCCAAATGTTCAAACACTGATATTCACTATTCAATCTCTCATGATAGGCAAATTAGTGTCGGCTAGGTCCTTACAGAATAGTAGACCTCGTGGTTCCAGTAGAGAAGGTGATGCCTTGGGTTCTTTTGATGAGAACACCTTTCCACTTTTATCTTAAGGCCCAATGGAATCAATCACTAGATTATCTGATTCATCGTATCCTCATCAAGTTTCTATCATGGTTCATTGCCAGTTTTGATTAGATAGTCAATCCCTTTTGTTAGGGGTTCCTCTCCATCCTTCAACTCTTCAGGCTATCTTTTTCACAGATACATCTCTGGAAGGATGGGGAGTCTTTTGGAATTTCATAAAGATTCAGGAATCTTGTTCCTCCTAGAATCTTCTTACCACGTCAATCTTTTAGAACTGTGGACTGTTTCATTCCCTAGCTTGTTGGGAACCCATGATTCTCGGTATGTCAATCCTCATCAGGTCAGTCAATTTCACAGTGGTCTTGTTCATCTATCATCAAAAGGGGGGTGGGGGGGGAGGGCGTTCCAGGCCAGTTTCCCTGGGTCGAGAGATCATGATCATTCTCTATTGGTGCAGGTCTCGCTACATTTCTTTCAAGCATTTCATTCCCAGGCAAACTGATTTTCTGGCTTGCCCTTCAAAGATACCAGAAATAGAGTGGGAATTGTAAGAGGCTGTAGTCCATCATTTTTCCTCAGTTCCTCTCGCCCCCCATATAGATCTCTTACTTCTTCATCTTCATTCTCTTTTGTCTCTAGTTGGGGTTAGTGGGAATTCATTACTTAATTCTCATATGTGTATTTCACCCCTTTTTTCATATCATCTCTCTCATCACCCCTATTATTCATCTCTTTCTTGCATGTTCATCTTCTCTTTCTTGCTTCCAGGGGTCATTTATGACCTTTATTATCTTCTCGTTATTCTTTAATTTCATCTCTTTCAAGATGCTTGATAGAGCAATTCTTAGAAATTGCTATCTCTTAGTATCTTCATTACTCGTTATTTCTAACTTCGTATTCTTTCTCTATTTTTACATCAATTTTGCGCAAAAATTTACCTCCCTCCGGGTTTTGAGCAATGTTGAAATCTGTATTTGAGCAATAGTAATGCAAGGAGGTAGGTTGTAATGTAGTAATAACAACCAGACGACCCAGAGGGCCTGGTCTTATGTTTTACTAATTACATATACCTACCTCCTTGTATTACAGCCCATCTCAAGCCTCCCCTCTGTAAAATTTTTGTTTTGGTGGGTGGGGGGGGGGGGCTTGAGGCTTCGTTCTTTGCTCATATCTTGTTAGAATAGTTATATTCAGTATAAGATATTCACTATATCTCTCAGCCTTAGAGTATACCCGGATATGTCAGTTTTTGACATATTTGGGTATTTATTAAAGATTGTTTAGTCATATAATATTAAGTATTTAGGTAAATTCTTAAGTTTCAGCTTTAGTTGGATTCAGAGTCGAGTAGTGATAGGATCATTTGCCTCTTCATGATTCTGCACAAAGCTGCATTATATGACTGGATTCGTCAAGGAATGAAGACTTGGTTGCTACAACAAAGTCATGTGACGGCTGTCAGCCAATTAGATTGTCATTATGCCTTATGACTCACTCATTGGCTCTGGGTTATGTATTAACCATCTTCCTGCCTCATTCTGAGATATAGCATTCAAGCGAATTGCTATGGATCTCATCATTGGTGAGAGTATGGAGATTCCTGAAGAAGCCTTCAGTCACTCTGTAACCACAAAGCACAGCAAACATTGGCTGTAAAAATGTCATCCTACTACGCTTCCCTTCAGAGAAGGAAAGAGCAATAGTAATGCAAGGAGGTAGGTATATGTAATTAGTAAAACATAAGACCAGACCCTCCGGGTCGTCTGGTCGTTATTGAATAATGAGTAAAATGTCTATTCTGTAAACTGTAGCTAAAGGCTGGTGCTGTTGCACTTTAGAAACCAACTATTGTTCTCAGACACTGTTAAGTAATTAAATATATTACTGGACTTGCTTTGCAGATTTCCAGCAAATACCAATGATACTAGTAAGAAATGACATCCTGAATTGACAATGATGTAATATACTAAAAATGTTCTTTTTCAAGTGGTCATGATTCTATTATCGATATATACACCTGTGCAAAAGTTAAGCACCACCCTATTTTTACGCACATGCGAGGGTATATTCATGTGCTATGAAGAAAGCAATAGCATAAACATTTATGTACCCATCCATCCTAGTGCAAGAGGTAATAATGCAACTAGAGGAATGCTGATTATGATGGTGGGGAAACACTGTATGTTTTTGTTTGAACTTGAAAACGAGGCCTGAATATGGTTACGTTGACACAACTGACAACTATTGCCCTACAGTTGACACACGTGGCTAGATTGTCATTAATGGTGTCTGAAAACGAAGTTTAACATCTGTGCACGAGTTTGAGACTGTCATTATTAATACCGGGTAATATATCCACCTTGTGCCTGGATGACGGCCTGGACACGACGTCTCATGCTGGTCACCAACCGACTGATACGCCATTGTGGTATTCGTTGCCATTCAAGATGGAGTGCGTCTGTTAATTCCTGTAGGTTCTGCACAGGAGGATCCCTCCTCACCATGTTTCCCAGAATGTCCCAGATATGCTCAATAGGGTTCATGTCAGGGCTCCTTGCTGGCCATGGTAGGGTTTCGATGGCATTCTGGCGGAGGTATTCATGCACAGCTCTAGCACGATGTGGTCAGGCGTTGTCATCCATGAATATAGGGTGGGTTCCAGGTGCATGATTTACAAAATGAGGGACCACAACTCTATCCAGTATGGAATCTTGATATCTTTGTCCATTTAGTGTTCCAGGTACAGTCAACAGATCCAGCTTACAATCAAATGAGATGCACCCCCATATCATAACGGAACCTCCACCAAATGGAACTTCTTCCATGATGTTACGTTGGTCGTACACCGTGTGTCTGGACCTCCATACACGAGTTCGACCATCTGTGGCATGAAGCAGGAACCGACTTTCATCGGACCAGTGTACCCGTCTCCAGGATCTCATGTTCCAGTGTCTTCTTTCGTTGCACCACCTCAGACGCTCCTCTTTGTGGTGTGCAGTGAGGAGAGGACGTCTGACAGGTCTCCTGGCTTTCATGCCAGCAGCATACAGTCTCCTTTTGACGGTAGACATTGACACTCTATTGCGCGTTTCCCATTGCTGGCTGAGCACTCTGCTGTTGGTGAATGGAGATCTCCTAACAAGGCGTACTAGGGCTCGATCATCACGGGCAGTAGTCTTCTTCGGTCTTCCAGATCTAGGCCTGTCCTTCACCTCGTTAGTTTGCCCATGTTTTGCAATCAAACGACTGATTACAGTATGGTTAATGTTCAGCTGTCTGCCAATCTCTCTGCATGACATACCAGTGGTATGCATGCCTATGATTTGCCATTTCACACGATCACTTAACCTTCGTCTTGCCATAGCGGTTCACAATCAAGAGCTAATTCTCTCTGTACAAATAAACCACGGTCATGAACACAAAATTCCTAATCTTGTCGCCTAAATCTGTATGTAATGTTCTACACCTCAAACTGGACTTTTACATAACTGAACACGTGTGCTGTTTCCCGCCACGCACGGACATCAAGCGGCGTGAAGTCATGCATGCATGTGCATTTCGTACTTGGAATTATGTCAGCTAACGCGGGACAAAAAGTATGGCAGCCTAGTTGTACCATCATGTTTCTACGTTCTATTGTTTTTGCTGGTGCTTAACTTTTGCACAGGTGTATATATATATTGTTTGATTTAGTTAAATCCCTTTGACCATTAAAATTCAGGTAACTAAATTTCAAGACAATTTTATAATACAGCCATGACAGCTGTTGAATATTTTCAAACAAAATTTTACTGGAACCTGTTGCTGCCTAGTTCCAGTCAAATTAGTTTCAAAATATTCAACAGAATATTTGTTACATTATACAGAATTCGTTAGTTCTGGTCAGTAAGGGTTAAAGGCTTGGCTTTATTTCTGAATATTCGTTATATTTTGTATTTACTGATGCATACAGTCTGGCATCACCTGTTGTTCCCTTGAACATCATGTAATATTGACTTATCTTGGTGACATCACCTGTTTTGATTAACGTGAGTATCGCTGCTGATGTACAACTCGGAAACAAGTTAAAATGTTTTAAAAATGAAACGGAAACATGTTAGCTAGTACCGTAAGAAATGTTCTGTTCAGTATTTTGAACATAATTGGATTGGAAGACATTAAGCAGAAATCTCTGCCAATCAAATTATGTTCAAAGCAGTTTTTATTTTGTTTTGGAAACATGTTAAGTTATTTCTGAGTGGTACCGTAGTGTTTATGTCATGTATTTTGTTTTTTCCATATAATATCAAGGGAGACTATCCCTGCTTGTATAAAATAAATATCTGCAGACGAGGAAAACTTGTTTTTGAAACCTGTTTGACCAAGTAACAATATATGTTATGTTTAGTATTTTAAAATTAATAGAATTTGGAGATTGTTACTACCTATGGTAGTAACAGTTTCCAATCAACTTATTTTCAAAATATTTGACATGTGTAATTCTGGGATATACGTGTTAACATTTTATCCGTGATTGTGATTCTAACCTGTTTTTTGCAGATTTTTGGGACACAGCAGGCCAGGAACGATTTTCTAATCTCCACCCGTCATACTATCATCAGGCACATGCTTGTATTATGGTGAGCGTTAACCCTCTAACACATATCAGCCAAAAAAAGGCTTCTGCAGTGCTCTTGAGAAATGTCCATTTGCAGACCAAGAGAAGACTATTTTCTTTAAATTACCACTGGAATGACTGGATCGATAAGCGTTGCAACAGATAACCGAGCCAGTCATTCCAGTGGTAAATTTGTTTAAATAGTCTCTTCGTGGTCTGTAAATGGACATTTTATATGAAAAAAAATTGAATTTTTCTTGAATGAATTTGAGGGTTAAAGGGTTAAAATCATTTGGGGTGGGTGGATGGTGCTAATGGTTGTCACTACGCACTTTGTACTAGCATCTGGAACATACTTGTACTATGGAGGGATCTTAAAAGTCACTCACATAATCAAAATATGTCACTTGTTAGATGAGGTCATAATCAACTGGCGTAGATCTATCAGGAAAGTGGTTAATTAAGATTTGATGCAAAAATCTTAATATCTGCTCAGTAGATGTTCATTTGCAGGCCTAAAGAAGACTGTTTTTGAAGATTTACCACAGGAATGACTGACTCGATCATCGATCACATCATTCTAGTGGTGTATTGTTGGTCTGTAAATGAACATTTCTCAAAACAATTACAGAGGCCAGTTTTTGCTGGCTTGTCCAATAAAGGTTTAAAGGCTTTTGCTTTACTTTGAATGGTAACCGGACAATTTTGTTGGTATTTCGTAGACTGTTGAATCAGAATGGGAGCTGCTCTTTTTCCTAGATGAGTTGCAATGGTAACTGTCTGTCTGCTAAGTTTCTGCAGACTAGTTTCCCATGAGTCTAATGTTCTGGACATGATGAATATTTGTAAAACAATTTGACTGAAAGTTGTTGGTGGCTTAGCCACCAACAACTTTCAGTCAGATTGTGTTACAAATATTCAGCAGGTTCACAGTTATTGCGTATTGCAATTATTGTCTGGCAGTCAGACTGCTGTTAAGAGAAAGATAGCAATTAAAATGTGGGTAGAGGGGAATATGGGAGCCCTCATCTGATAAGGTTGGGCCCAGAGGTTCCATAATGTAGAGTTGGTGTACGCATTGAGGAAGACCTGTATAATGCATAATGAAACATGTCCCGTGACACAGACGAGTTGATTTAATTGTTGACTATGGGATATGGTAACCCTGTAAACCTGAGGTGTTTGTTTGTGTCGAGATGATCGGGTCGAGGATTCCATCCACCAAAGCAAGACGGTTTAGTCTTTCCCATAATATGTGAACATATATGTAATATGTGAACAGATGTGCGTTTTCTATAAAAATGGGTGCCATTAGAGGGGAATATGGGAGCTCTCATCTTTTAGGCTTAAGTGCAACATGTCTGCACAAACTAGATATTAACATCAATGCTTCCTGTCCGATACAAGAAACACCAAAAGCACCCTTTTGTGCTTCAAATCCTCTGATGAGTATCGCTATAAGCCAGATCTCGGTAGGACCGAAACTAATTTTTGTCCATGCCTCCTCCGTATTTATTTTTGGCAATTCTCTCACCAAATAAGCCTACTCAGGCTTCACCAACAAACAGATGTTTCGCTCTTGTTATCATAACTGTGTTTTGGCACCCATTTTATAGAAAGTGTACATATGCACAAATAACTGAACAAACGAGTTCCCTAAAGACATACCCCATAACTGGCATATGCGCTCATGCATGCGCAACATGGAAAAAACACCCAAAAACAACTGAATTGGGTATTCTGCCTTGGTATGACCAGGTCCATCCTAAAAACAACGCTTTGATCACAGATGTGCATTACATGTTAGACACAGAAGAGACCCAAAAATACCCAAAACTAATCTTATGTATAAATTTGGGTATGCCCAAATGCACATGTGCAGCAGCTAATACCCGAATAAGTTTGGGTATTTGTTCAGGTTACCCAAGGAAACATCCTCAATGAGCATGTGCGGACATGCTCAGTGGTGAATACCCATTCTACTTCGAATAATACTTACCAGATGTACTATTATGATAATGTCTATTATCTAGTCTAGCTCAAAATAAACAATTAATAACTCCGCACTCTCCTGGTCCTGCCCATACTGTGTCCGGGAATTACCATAGCCCCAGGTACTGAGTCAATTCCCAATCACAGTCAGATTCGTCTATTTTGCTGACTTTGAAAGTCACATGTTTTTTTAGCTCTAAAATTGTGCGATTTTAGCGGAATTAAGCGTGTTGAACGTTATCCATCGCTGGCTTCATGGAAGGAAAGGGAAAGTCATCACAGGGGCAGGTTGTAGCAATCTAGAATTTATACATTCGTGCCGTAATGACTGATTAAAATTTCCTTAAATTGGCACATTATTAGCCCACCTGGCCATAATGGCCAAGTGAGCTTATGCCATGGCGACCGTCCGGCGTCTGTCCGTCCGTCAACTTTTTTCTTTAAACAACTTCTTCTGAAGAACCACTGGGCTGATTTCAATTATATTTGGCAGGAAGTATCCTTAGGGCATAGGGATCCAAGTTTGTTCAAACAAAGCCGATCAGCCAATTTGGCCGGTGGCCATCTTGGATTTTGGCCGATTTTAGGAAATGGCTTTAAAAATCATCTCCGAAACCGCTTGATGGATCGATTCAAAACTCACGAAATATCATATAGGGCAAGAGCTGAACCGAGTTTGTTCGAAAGAACTTGATTGGCCAAATGGTTCGGCGGCCATCTTGGATGACCTAGTTTTCGTGAAAACAACGTATTCTGCAGAACCGCTGAATGGATCGGGCTAAAATTTTGGGGATATGATTATGGACTACGGGCCATTAAAGTTTGTTCATGGGAAGTTGATAGGTAAAAAATATGGCCGCCGTGGACCAATCAAATTTTAGCGTGTTTGACTGCCATATTCAGATTTTTTATTTGATGGATTTTGAAGTCGAAATTGGTGTTCTTAACTCCGCTTACTTGTCAGTCAGCTGTCGTATAGTGATGACCCCATCCGTCTTCTGTATGTCCGTCCATCCATCTGTCTGTCCGTCACCAACTATGGCGGCTCATTTTGTTATTTCTTGATGGATTGACACCAAACTTGGTCACAACGTTAATGTCTGCATCTAATATCTGTGTTGTGAAAATTAAACTGATAGGACGTCAAATGCCAGAGTTATCACTCCTTAAGTAGTTGCAATCTCACTTTCATAGGGCAAATACAGGTTTGCTCCCACTGTCCATTGAGTTATCACCATTTCAGATTGTATTGCCAAACTAGATATTAAATCCCAATTAACAGATTAACCATTCCAATACTGCCGAAATATTTAAGATATGTATTATGTGCTTAAAAATATTTTGAAATGTATTTGATTGAAAGTTGTTGCTGCCTTAGGCAGCAATTAAAGTTGTTGCAGCAATGACTCAGTCAAATTATTTTTTTAATCAACTCCAGCTCACCCTAGCCCTGCTGCTAACTTGGTGATTCAGTCAGATGCGCATGTGTTAAATGGATTGTGTGGTGGTGGGGAATAACCTGCTATAAAGACCACCTACCCGCCTTTAGAGACCATTTTCTTCAATTGTATTTAAACCTCTAGTAACCGTCTGACTGAGTTTTTGCAGACGACATATTCCAAAGGTTATATTTCTGAACCTGATAAATATTTTGAAAACAATTGGACTGAAAGTTGTTGGTGGCTAAGCCGCCAACAACTTTCAGTCCAATTGTTTTCAAAATATTCAACAAGTCAAGAGCTTTTGAAAATTGAAATTATTGGCTGCACTGGCTTGCAGCAGTGAGACAGTTAAGAAACTAGCTGTAGTTAGCACTGATATCATCTATTTTCACTTAAACATTGTTCAAAATCACTAATACAAAAAAACAGTCCAGAGATTGTTGTCAGTATCTTGAAAACTGAACCATTTGACTGAAAGTCATTGGAAGTGACACCGATGGATGTAAAACGTAAGTAAGATTAGTTGAAATGCCAATATTCCAGGTGAGCGATACAGGCCCATTGGGCCTCTTGTTTTAAAATGGTAGCCATTGTTGGAGTCGCTCCGGTACTAGTTAACTGTTTAACCGTATCTGGGTACTCGGTTAATTTCTCTTGCGACTCGGTTCCTTCCATGATGGATGCGCCCTTAGCCAAGATGGCGCCGCCCATGATTAACGTTTTGTTTTGGCTTGGCGTGTCTATACACTCTGTTTTATGCTGATCTTTAGCTCTCGCTTCATTGACGAGGGTGTTTGTAGCGATCGGTGTTTATTTCTTGGCTATTTTAACGTTAGTTAATTACCAAGTCATGTTTATAAAATTTTCACTCAAAAAAGTTTCAAATATTTCCTACCTAAAGACTTGATTATCATTAATCTAAGAGAAGGTTAATGTTTCTAAGTAATTCTAAGTTACAATCAAGTCAATTGTGCATATTGCTCATCATCGTATGTCATGTGCAGCGTTTTAATTCTTACTCTGTGTTCGCAGAAAGCCAAGAACCAGGACACGCTGTGTCAGAAGTGTAATCGGTTCATGAAGCGCAAGTACGCGGGTCATCACTGTGTGGCTTGCGTGAAGTGCAAGGTTGGAAGTCCTTGTGATGTGTGTGCGAAGTGGTTGTCGGAGTTGGTGGCAGAGTTCGATCGTGATCGACGTGCACGTTTGGAGAGCATCGCGAGGGATAAGGTGGCCAAGCTGGATCAGCGTCAGTAAAAGGTCTTGAAGAGCGTCTGAACGAGCGTATGGACTCAGCATTGGGTGTATGGGCGGCCCAGTTCAAGGCGATGTTTGAGTCCTTCCAGTCCACGGTCCCGGCGATGCAGGCTGGTGCATGGTGGTCCGGCCAGTTCTGTGGAGGGACAAGCACCTGTCCTTCCTCCGGTCTTGGCTCAAGAGGCGATGGCGGAGGAGGAAGATCTGCTTATGGAAGATTCCGGCATGCCGAAGCTTTCAGTAGGGGTAGAACCGAGTACGTCCCAAGGGTCTCCCTCGGGTTTTGTACGGGTTCTGCCAGCCAGGTGGTGATGTCGACATTCCATCAGGCATATTTCACCCGGAATTCGCTCAACCCGCATTGTCGGTGGAGCCGTGTTCTTCGGTTCCCGTCGGCAGTAGGTGCGGCTCCTCTCGGATTTCCGTTGTCTGCCGGGGTAAAAGCGGCTGTAGTCCCAGCTACCGTGCTGGAGTCGATGGACTGCGGTAAATCTGTATCCAGCAATCCGCTGGATACTGGTGCCGCAAGTAGTCGGGCTTTGGATTCACTTCATTTTGGAAGGAGTGGGGTCCATGGTTCTCAGCATGGGTCGTCGGTGGCCTCATCTAAGGGTGAGAAGGGGGATGAGAATGGTAGTCCATTGATGGATGAATCCTCATTCTGCACCAAAGCTGAATGGGTGCAGGTCCTTGGCTGGATGTCCGACCGTCTCGGGTTGGCATCGGATCAAGGATCTCAGCGCGATCCGGCAATGGAGCAGATGTCAGAGCGAGAGGCTAGTACTCTGTCAAATGGCTCTTCGGCCATGCCAACGCTCTCCTTGGACACGCAGACTTCTGACATGTTGGAAGTTGCGGCGTATTGTCCGGTTCAGCCAGACTATTCATTGCCCAAGGCCCCAAAGGGGATACGGAGTAGGGTCCGCTTTCCAGAGCAGGCCTATCATCAATATGCCCGGGTTCCGCGGCTTTCCATCGGGGAGAGAGAGGCATTGAATAGGCCGTTGGCGGGTAAATCAAAGGGTCGTTCTCGTCCCTTAGTTTCCCAGGCCAATAAGGATCCTTTTAATGAGTTAATGCTCATTGAGGATGCGGCGAGGGCAACTATGGCTGCACTCTCGCACGGATGTACCGTCCTGCAGGGAATGCTGACCTGTGTGGCGGAAGGTGGGGAAGTGCCAGAGGCTGCTCCCGGGGTTGTCCGGGACACCAAGCGCTTGTCCCAAGATTGCCTGGCCAGGGTGATCACCAGATCATTGGCGAAGCGTAGGAGAATGATTCTCGATTGTGTAGAACCAGGACCTGAGATGAGGGCTGCGTTATCTTCTGCACCTTTCATTGGTCCAGGCTTGTTCGGCGGCTCGGCACGACAAGCATTATCCAAGGTCATGTCAATGGTCGCGGAGCAGGAAGTAGTCGGCAAGTCGTGGAAGTCGACGAAGAGGACTCAGCCGCAGCAGTCCTATAAGCATCATCGGCAAGAGCAACAGAGGCAGTGCCAGAGTTCGGCATTCCGTCCGTCTGGCCATGATGCCCATCGGGCATCCGGATCTCAGGGACCTGGCCATTCATCCTCATACAAGTCCTCTAATAAGAGGCTGTATGAGGAGGACAGGAAGGGAGGCGGTTCGGGTCGCAGCGGTTATCGTAAGGCGGGATCCGTTCTGGTGACATCAGGAACGAAGGGAGTCGAGAATCTTCACCTTAGCGAATTAGCGTCTTATCGTGCAATATCGACTGCCAGCTGTGCCCAGATTCCTACTATCAGAGGCAGACTTCAGCTGTTCTCAAACCAGTGGGAACAGGTCGTGCAAGATTGTTTAGTCTGTCAGTGGTTAAGAAACGGCTACGAACCGGACTGGCTCATCCGTCAGTCGTTTGTTCCGTTAACATCGACTCCAGTTTGGACTCCCGTTCCAAGGGAATCCGATCGTCTAGATGCCATTTGCTCAGAAATCAAAGATCTTCAACAGAAGTCCGCAATCAGTCCTCCCTAGGCTTCTATTCGATGATGTTCCTCATTCCAAAATGTACCGGAGGTTGGAGACCAATTCTCAATTTCAAACCGTTGAACAAATTTATTCTTTCTCCAAAGTTTCAGATGGAGACTAGCAGCAGTGATGACGGGGCTGAGAAAAGGCATGTGGGCAGTATCGATAGATCTGAAGGATGCATATTTTCATATTCCAATGTCAATTCCTTTTCAGAAATACCTTCGCTTTGCGTTCCAAGACAATGTTTGGGAATTCAATGCGCTTCCGTTCGGTCTGACCACAGCTCCGAGGGTCTTCACCAAAGTGGTTCTCGCCATGACTTCTTATCTTTGCAGGAGAAACATAGCTGTTCACACCTACATAGATGATTGACTGCTGAAGGCGGGGAATCCAGTCACTCTGCGCAACAATCTTCAGGTAGTCCTAGCCTTACTAAAGGACCTAGGATGGATTGTGAATCTAGAGAAATCAGAATTGACTCCATCCCAGGTATTTGTTTATCTGGGAATTTTTTTCAATCTCAGGGACGGCGTAGCTTATCCGACGCAGAGCAGAGTCAAGAGTTTGATTGCGGTACTGGAGTCAGTTTCTCTAGGAGCCTTTCTGACGGCGCGCCAATTTCTCAGAATACTGGGTTTACTAGTATCTCTAGACAAAGTGGTTCCTTATGTGGCACTCAGGCGCAGGCCGATTCAGATGTATCTAATGTCATTCTGGTCTCAGAAAAAGGATCCGTTATCTCTGAGAATTCCAGTAAAAGAACCAACCATTGATATTCCACCTTCAGTGGTGGTTATCAGAACAGAATCTCCTGCGAGGTGTTCCTCTACAACCTCCTCAACCGCAGATGTCCATCTTCACAGATGCGTCGACGACGGGTTGGGGAGCGGTATTGAATGATCAGTCAGTGTCAGGGGAATGGGATCGGACCAATGCGCAGAAACATATCAATGTTCTCGAATTATTAGCGGTGACATTGGCACTTCGAAAATTCAAGGGCTTAATCCGAGACAAGATTGTCCTAGTCAGGACAGACAACTCAACAGTGGTGTCTTATTTGAACCGCCAGGGTGGGACAAGATCACCAGAGTTTTGTATGATGATTTGGAACCTTCTGCTGTGGTGCCAAGAGAGGAATATTATTCTTCGGGCAGCACACATTCCAGGAAGATTGAACATCCTAGCGGATGCTCTCAGTCGAAGGACAGTTTGTCGTCCGACGGAATGGCAGCTCAACCAATCGGTAGCGGAGGTTCTATTCAAACATTGGGGCAAGCCAAATGTGGATCTATTTGCGATGAAACAAAATGCAAAGATGGTCACATACGTGTCACCGATCCCGGACCCGCTAGCCTTAGCAGTAGACGCACTGGCGATAAGTTGGAAGGATCCTCCAATGATTCTCATCCCAAAAGTTCTGGCAAAGATAAGAGAGGGTGTCTGGCAAGTACTTCTGATCACCCCTCATTGGCCAGGCCGATCATGGTTTGCAGATCTGCTGGACCTTCTGGTCTGCAATCGAATCCCTCTTCCAGACAGAAGAGATCTAATCTCTCAGAACAGGGGTCTGTATCTCCACGACAGACCGGAAATGTTCAAATTGACTGCATGGATGTTATCAAGCAGTGTGCAATTAAGGGTGGCTTTTCTGAGCAAGCAGCAAAGTTTGCCGCTTCAGCCAGAAGAGGGTCAACCACAAGAACATATAATTATAGAATCAACAAATTTGCAGAATGGTGTAAGGGAAGAGATATTGATCCCTTTGCTGCATCTGTTCAACACGTAGCAGATTTTATCTGTCATTTATACGAAGTTGACAAACTTGTACCTTCAACCCTAGCAGCATATAAGTCTGCATTAGCTTCAGTCGTTCCCAGTCTGGCCATTGAAGGAGTGGAGAATGACACTTTAAATGAAGTTATTAAAGGAATGAGCAATTTGCGACCTAGACAGCCAATTCCTATCCCAGCATGGAATCTATCTCTTGTTCTACAGGTTTTAGGGCATGCTACCTTTGAACCAATTAGATCTATAGATATTAAACTGTTAACTATTAAGTCAGTTTTTTTGGTTGCAGCAGCGTCGGCGAGGAGAAGCGAAATACATGCGCTTTCTGCCGAACAAGACCGTTTTGTCGTCACGGGTGAAGGTTTAAGACTACTTCCACATCTTTGTTTCCTGGCAAAGAAGCAGTCACTTAAATATCCAGGACAGCCGATCAATTTGCCAAATTTAATTAGACATGACTCAAACTCTTCTACTTGGTGTCCTGTCAGATGTCTGAAAATGTATAAGAAACGTACTGAGGAGTGGAGAGATGACCCAAAATCTCTGTGGTTATGTCTCAAAGCTCCTCATTTGCGCGCCTCGAAAGATACTATTTCTCGTTGGGTAGTCGATGCATTCAGATTGATCATGCGAACGCCCACCAGGTCCGAGCACTAGCAGCAGCATCGGCCCTTTATACGGGTGTCTCATTAGAAGAGGTGATGTCTGTAGCACAATGGCATGCCGACTCATCATTCACTAATTTCTACCTTCGCGATATCTCCAGTGCACTTAATCTGTTAGCCGTTGCCAATTTATTGAATCTTAACTAAAGCCACATCCGACCACTATTTCGCACATATCACAAGGTTCTTCCACATGCACTGAACAATGGCTATGCACATGATCCGAGGATGGCCGTGGATTGGGCCGAGCTCCTGTGATGAACAAGAAAAGACCAAGCACTCAAAATGGTGAGTGTTTACATTAATTAAGTGACTAATATTAGTTTACTTACTGTCGATTTACCAGACTGAATAAGTAAATAGTCTGGCCAAGAGTATCTTATTCTTTCAACAGACATTAGACTCATTCCAATTTGAAAGCCTATTCGATAGACTGATAGTGTTTTTTCAAAGTGAGAGGTTGTAGTAGCTTCTTTGCACTCTACTGGACTGCCGTAGCTGAGACTTGGGGCTGACACGGGTCTGGTGGGTGTTGCTCCCCATTTTGACAGCCCTCTGGAATTTGTGCGGACAAATGGGAGGGCGGGGAGTGCGGTCTAGACCATGGAAGTTTAGCACTCTACGAGTCAGATAGCGGAACCCAAGCATATGCCAGGGTTCTAGTCTCTTCACAACCTTCTCTGTCGGATGGTAGATGAGTGCTGGTTCGAGCCTCACCTCCTCCCACCTGTATTTTTGGGCTGTCGAAATCCGGAGTTTATCATAATAGTACATCTGGTAAGTATTATTCGAAGTAGAATAAAAAAAGTATCCGCTTTTGTTTCTATGAGAATTCTTAATACTTACGAGATGTACTATGGCCCTGCCTCAGCCGCCCAGCTGAGGTGAGGCTGAGCTGCTTTCGCTGTTTGTCAAGGCAAACTTAAGACGAATCTGACTGTGATTGGGAATTGACTCGGTACCTGCGGCTATGGTAATTCCCGGACACAGTATGGGCAGGATCAGGAGAGTGCAGAGTTTTTAATTGTTTATTGAGTTAGACTAGATAATCGACATTATCATAATAGTACATCTGGTAAGTATTAAGAATTCGCGTAGAAACAAAAGCGGATGCTTTTTTGGAGCCATACCCAATTGCCTATAAATAGAGGGCACTAATCAGTGCTACGCATCCGACTTCGTTCTCAACCCGAGAACAGCGTCGGGTATCAATCACTAGTGACTGTGGCTATCCACGTTTTACTAGCCTAAGAGAAAGATATATTAACAGTGCTTTCCAAAGAAATGCATTTTAAATATAATTTTTAGCTTTCCTGAACAGGCAAATCTATTGCATATGCAATAGTGATACCTTTACTATATACACCTGTTCTTTATAATATTAATCATTGGTCGTTTGTTACAGGTGTTTGATGGAACCAGGAAAGTCACCTACAAAAACTTACCAAAGTGGCTAGGAGAGCTACGAGAATTCCGACCAGAAATCCCTTGTTTATGTGCTGTTAATAAGATAGATGGTAAGTCAGCATGTTTAACTATTATATTTATTATGTGTCCTACAGTCCTACTAGCCCCAACTAGCAATATGTGATAGAGATATGTGCCAGTGGGGGTACCATTTGGTCACACAAAATTGAACGACTTTAGGGAACGGAGGGGATCCGATCTGTCACTCAAGTATATGACATCATGATCAATTACGTCATATGTAGACATTTGTCACAATACATAGTCTAAAGGCTGTCAAGTGTATAAATTGTATGTCTGATGGATTTACTATTTAATAAACATTCTGTTGAATATTTTGAAACTAATCTGACTGGGCGCTGTTGCTGCAACAGCACCCAGTCAAATTAGTTTCAAAATATTCAACAGCTTATTTGTTGTATAACAGCTTTGAAATTGGAATTCTGGGAATTCAGGACTCAAAGTATATAAATTGATCCCAACACAAGCAAAACATGGGCAGAGCTTAGCTAGAAATGGGCTGAGCATAACTAGAAATGGATCCTGCTATTATTGAGATCATTGCACTAATTTTCATGTAACGAGTCTAGAAATTAACCACTGATCTCGTGATCCGTAGCCTGGTGTTTTTTTGCATACAAATCAATGAATGGTACCAATATCACCAGGTGTTCTACAATTAAAATATTGATACATGTGCAGATTAGCATTACTTATCTTAACATACCACATGAACTTTTAGAATAACTCATTGTTTTCAGCTGATGAGAGTTTAACAAAGCGTGCTTTCAACTTTGCATCGAAGAACCGAATGGCCATGTACTATGTGTCTGCGTCTACTGGTACAAATGTAGTCAAGGTAGGTTTATGTAGTGCGTTTCAAGACCACATAGAGTGACATAAGACACACCAGTCAGATGTAACAAATTCTTAATAATCTAAGAAATAATTGTTTGATGCTTGAGGGTAATCTTACGGAAAGCGGTTCCAGTGAAATTAGTTTTCAAAATATCCAACAACTTACCTGTTTGATGGGTTTGTATTTTATTGACAGGGATTTTGAAAGCAATACCTGTTAACCTCTTAAGCTTCGAATTTGTTCAAGAAAATTTCAATTTTCTAGAAACGTCCATTTGCAGACCAAGAGAAGACTATTTTTGAAAATTTACTACTGGAATGGCTGGCTCGGTTATCGAGCCAGTCATTCCAGTGGGAAACTGTCATAAATAGTCTTCTCTTGGTCTGCAAATGAATATTTCTCAATATCCCCGCAGAAGAAACTTTTGGCTAATATGAGTGCGAAAAGGTTAACCTTTGTAATGTTTAGCTACCATATTTCGCTTGATTGAAGCCTAGGCTTCTATTAGGACAAAAGGTGTTCAATTTCCAACCCAACATCTCTGAGGAAGGGGGTGGGCTTATATTAGAGAGTTTTCCCAAAAAGTTTTCTAAAACTGATACCACAGAAATTCAACGCATTTTCTCCCATAAAAATTACCTACGCCTATGTTTAATGTATACCTCAAAACATCACCGGGGAAGTGAAATTATTTCATCTGAGCACCTAAATATTGCGTATCTTTTAATAAAGCTCATTTATTATATCAAAATTAATCCACAATTTGGTATAAATTGGCGTCGCAAAAAAATACAAATAACATAATTCGCCTCCAATTGAATAGTTTATTTTAGAGCGAATACTCGGATATAAATATTCTGGAATCGGGGACTCGAAACTCTATATATTATCATTGCGCGATAGGAACTGAGTATCATACTGATCTGAATAACGGGTACTTGTTTGATAAATGCCCGTTAGCGTATAATATCTCGCGAGAACACACCGTCTCCAATCGCAAAAGAGCCGCTGGCTCGCCAACATAAGAAGCCAGCCATATTGTCATTCATAATAATGCATTTTGGATCATTTAATGTTGTTTGCCGTTACAAAATTGGTGCAGAAAACTGCTTGTTTGGTACATAAATTTGGTCTTAAAATATATTTATAAGAAAGGTATTTAATCACGGCAAGACTGTTTTATGTGCATTTTGACTACAAAAGTGTGGAATAAACTTTATTATATCTTGAACATACATGGCCTACTATTAGTATTAATCTAATACTTGGTTGAGATCTCAAATGTATCAGGGCAGAGATCAGTATGAAGTAGACATATCCTGTGACACGATTGTTAATATTATAGACGCTATTCTTACAAATTTGCTCTTAAATATAATTTTCCTATACAATTTGCTGAGATAGGGGGTGGGCTTCTAATACAGAGTTTTGCCGTTTTGAAACTGCTAAGAAATCATTGGAGCTCATATGTCAATATTGTCTCACAATGATCTATAAGTTGCTAGCTTTTCCCTTATTAACCATTTAATGGCCAATACCAGTGTATGATTTTAGTGTTTTTGGGGAAATATCCATTTGCAGGCCAAGAGAAGACCTTTTTTGAAAATTTACCACTGGAATGACTGGCTCGATAATCTAGCCAGTCATTCCAGTGGTAAATTTTCAAAAATAGTCTTCTTGTCTTGAAAATGGGCATTAACGCTGCAAAACTCTTGATTAGCTTGGCAATTAACTGGTTACGGCATTCATCCGCACATTTCTGCTAACCCAGTTTCAGGACATCACTCTCGAATTATTGTTAAAACAAAATAACGCGATTGAATGTAATATAGATCTGATAACATATTTTCCATTATAATGAAATTATTTTTCTTGAAGTTCTGGTTTGAATTGTCGTATTGAAATGCCTGAATTATTGTGTATAATATTAATGTTAATTTGTTATCCTTGACTATTTCAGTTATTCAATGATGCCATTCGAGTGGGGATGGCATACAAATCTAACTCCACGGATTTTATGGACGAGATTATGAAAGAATTGGAGGTAAAAGCTACATCAGATATTGACCAAAATTGTCAGAATAAATTAAAAACATGGTATTAGATAACAGAAGATAATAAAATAAAAAATATATATGTGTGTCAAGTTTGGAGGAAGGCTAGATATTAACTTTTTATTCTACTAGTCCGATGGACTTGCGATTTATAAAATACACCTTTCTCCTTCGAGCAATACTTACCGTTATATGTTATATTACTCTTTGATAATACAAGCTAGCTAGCTAGCTGCTCTAGGAATCTAGATTTAGAAAGCTTTACCGGCTCCTGGAACCGGGTACCTGGTTCTCAACAAAGGGGTACCCGTCTGCCAGTGAGGCTCATTCTTGTTTGCATAGCAATAAGAGCTATTCATGCTTTTTGCATTTGGAAATTTCTTAGAGCTTTCTTAGAGTTTTCTGTGCCTAAGTTTATTTTAAAAATACATCTGTCCGCAGGTATGTGTACTAGTCCTGCAAAAGAGGTGGGTCCAGGGGCCTTTCTGTGGAAAATTTTGATATGTAGATGCTCTCAGATGGCATCTGTTGTTACAATTTTATGCATTAGGTTTCTCAACCTTATGGATTATTTCATTTTTATACCGCGCCAAAAAATTTGGCGAGGTATTATGTAATGCCGTCCTCCGTCCGGGCGGGCGTGTGGGCGGCAGAGTGGTTTCCGGATGATAACTCTATTACCGTTTGTCGGATCGCATTGAAACTTGATAGGGTGGTTGGACTAGGTCTTGGGAAGAAACCTATCGAAATCGACGATGATCCGAAATCCAAGATGGCCACCAGCCACCGGTGGCCATCTTGAAAATTGGTTTCCGAATGATAACTCCGTTACCGTTTGTCAGATCGCATTGAAACTTCATCGGCTGGTTCGACTACATCTGGTTAAGAAACCTATCTAGATTGACAATGATCTGAAATCCAAGATGGCCGCCAGCCACCGGTGACCATCTTGAAAATTGGTTTCCAGATGATAACTCTGTTATCGTTTATCAGATCACTTTTAAACTTCATCGGATGGTTCGACTACCTCTGGTGAAGAAACCTATCTAGATGGACAATGATCCGAAATCCAAGATGGCCGCCAGCCACCGGTGGCCATCTTGAAAATTGGTTTCCAGATGATAACTCCATTATCGTTTATCGGATCGCTTTTAAACTTCATTGGGTGGTTCGACTACCTCTGCTGAAGAAACCTATCTAGATTGACAATGATCTGAAATCCAAGATTGCTACCAGCCACCGGTGGCCATCTTGAAAATTGGTTTCCGGATGATAACTCTGTTACCGTTTATCGGATCGCTTTGAAACTTCATGGAGTGGTTAGACTAGGCCTGGGGAAGAAACCTATCGAAATTGACAATGATCCGAAATCCAAGATGGCCACCAGCCACCGGTGGCCATTTTGAAAATTGGTTTCCGGATGATAACTCTGTTACCATTTATCGGATCGCTTTGAAACTTCATGGAGTGGTTAGACGAGGTCTGGGGAAGAAACCTATTGAAATTGACAATGATCCGAAATCCAAGATGGTCGCCACAGATGATAACTCAGTTATCGTTTATCAGATCGCTTTTAAACTTCATCGGGTGATTCGACTACCTCTGGTGAGGAAACCTATCGAAATTGACAATGATCCGATATCCAAGATGGCCCCCAGCCACCGGTGGCCATCTTGAAAATTGGTTTCCGGATGATAACTCCATTACCTTTTGACGGATCGCATTGAAACTTCATAGGGTGGTTGGACTAGGTCTGGGGAAGAAACCTATCGAAATCGCCGATGATCCGAAATCCAAGATGGCTGCCAGCCACCGGCGTCCATCTTGAAAATTGGTTTCCGGATGATAACTCTGTTACCGTTTATCGGATCCCTTTGAAACTTCATGGAGTGTTTAGACTAGGTCTGGGGAAGAAACCTATCGAAATTGACAATGATCCAAAATCCAAGATGGCCACCAGCCACCGGTGGCCATCTTGAAAATTGATTTCCGGATGATATCGCCGTTACCATTTATCGGATCACTTCCTAGGGTCATTGGAATATGTCTGGTGAAGAAACCTATCGAAATTTACGATAATCTGAAATCCAATATGGCCATCAATCAGCGGCAGCCATCTTGAAAATTGGTTTCTGGACGATACCTCCTTGACCGTTTAGCGGATCGCTTTGACACTTAATAAGGATTACTGGTTATTAGTTTTTCATCATTGCGGGGTATTATGCGCCATTTACGGAGCTCTTGTTGTGAGTCTAATGCATAATTTGGACACAAATTTTGTTCTAATCCCTGGGTCTTGTTGTTAATAGGCTATCAGTAGTCCGTACAGGAATCGGGTAGTCTCGAACTCGCGGACGTAACTGGACCCTAGGTGTCGATGAAAACTGTTGTCACGCTTCTGGATATTTAGACATTCCTTTTCCTAGAAGCTGTTGTACGACAGTAACGGCATGTAGTCAACGTGATTGTATAAAAATATTCAATCTTGCAGTATATACAGTGATTGTATAAAAATTGTTTTCTATGAAGCTGAAGTGAATAAATTGGAAAATCGTTAACAGTTTACCGCGAGATGTTGAATATATAACAAGTGTGACATTCTATAGCTGTGACGTGGGCAGATTTGTAAGAAATGTAAAAAATATAAGAGGCAGGCCAACTTATACTAGTTGCGAGTCAGAACTAAGAAAATAGTGCCCCCATTTGTAGTGGATATTGAACCCAGTTTTACCTCTAAAAATGTTTCATGGGCCAGAATAATGGAGGAATCCTGTTTTAGCTATTCCCCGCCCATCTCTAGCAAACCTCCACCCACACTTCGCCCATGTTGGGATTCGATTGATCCATGAACTATCAATTTTCAGAAACTATACAGGTAAGCTGTTGAATATTTTGAAACTAATTAAACTGGGTGCTGTTGCTCCCTATGGCAGCAATATCGTCCAGTCAAATTAGTTTCAAGATATTCAACAGCATGTTTATTAAATAGCAAACATAGAATTCGTACAACAAAGCTTAGTCCATCATCAATTAAGAGTTTGTGACGAACTTAGTTATGTCATTCATGACGTAGTTGATTATGACGTCAGCCTCCACATCACATAGTTGATTATGACATCATAAGATTGATGAATAAACTGGAATTCTACATTTGAAACTATTTTACATAGTCATTTTACAATTCATGGATGTGCATGTAAAATTTGTGATTTCTTTTTATGATTTAAATTATCATAATTCTAAGCTATTTAACTTTAATGTTAATGTTTTACAGAATATCGAGCTGGATGGAACACTTGACAATGTGTCTCACAGCAGCAAAGAATCGGCGGCAAATTCCGAACACGAAGATAGAAAAACAGACCTGAATCCACGAGCGAGCTGATACAGGCTTTATCATAGACAACTTATCATTCCCAGATCCAAAGTCCATAAGGAAAAAGATTTTGAAATTACTTTTAGCCATCGGGTCGTAAAACAATGCTACGGGTAATGTTATCTGTACATTGACCAGAGATGGCGAATTTTCAGAATCTGTAATTTATCTCTTTAAACCTGATATCAGCCAAAAACGGCTTCCACGGTGGTCTTGAGAAATGTCCATCTTCAGACCCAGGGATGACTATTTTTTTTAATTTACCACTGGACTGCCTGGCTCGGTAACCGAGCCAGTCATTCCAGTGGTAAATTTTCAAAAATAGTCTTATCTTGGTCTGCAAATGGATATCTTCTATTGGAAAATTGAAATTTTCTTGAACAAGTTAACTTCACATATTAGATCATGTACACCAAATAAGGAAGTATTGTCCTACAGGATCTTGTAAGTGATACGGAAATTGTTGAAACATTGAAATCTATGTTATTGAATGTTGTTACTACCTTAGGCAGCAACAACATTCAGTTAAAATTGTTTTAAAAAACACAGGTGTTTTCATATAAATAGGAACTGAATTTAATGATTTCATAATTTTAGTCATGTAGCGTTTAGGGCATATAGTAATTGTTAAATGTGCCAAGTTAGAACCAATATATAAAGGACCGTTCCAGTTTTAGCTATGCGCCGGCCATCTCAATCTAAGCTCCACCCACATCACGTCCGTGTTGTGTTCGCTTTTTTAACTCCCTGACTATAAATTTCCAGAAAACTATACATGTAAGCTGTTGAATATTTTAAAACTAATGTGACTGAGTGCTGTTGCTGCCTATGGCAGCAACAGTGCGCAGCAACAGCACCTAGTCAAATTAGTTTTAAAAAAATTTAACGGCATGTTTTTAAAATAGTAAAGACATACAATTCGTACAACGTGTCAGACTATTAAGAGTTAAAATAGAATCATTTATGGCGTAATGATTATGACATCAGCATAATCGTTACTCAGTTGGTTATGACATCATATGACGTCATATGATCGATGGATAAACTTGAAAAGGTCGCAGAATTAAACCCTTAACCCTCAAATCTGTACACAAAATTAGAGATTATTTTTGACAATTTGTCACTGGAATGACTGGCTCAATTATCAAGCGAGTCATTCCAGTGGTAAATTAAAAAAAATAGTCTGCAAATAAACATTTCTCAAAAGCACTGTCAAAGCTGGTTTTTGCAGGCTTGAGTGTTAGAGGGTTAACCTATAGCTGGCTAGTGGCTGATCCAGGTTAAATTCAATCCACGGATATAGGATTTATTAACCCTTACCACTCCGATTTCAAAATAAAAAATTTTAAAGTTAAGATACAAGATGAATTGGTGTTTATTTTTCAACAAATTTGGTGTAAGATGGTGCTGTCATAGACAGCAACATCTTCCACCAAAATTGTTTTAAAATTTACACCAGTTTCTTTGCTATTGAGACGGTAAAAGATAGAATATTGACATCAGTGTGCTAAGTTGGAACTTGTCCATATCCTGGATGCATTAGCAAGCTGATAGAAGCCTTTCTCCATATATGACATTCTGAAACCCCTCCAGTGGTCAAACCGGCCAAAACTGGCTACTGCAGTGGTATTGAGGAATGTCTTAAAATTTACAGGTCAAGAGAGGACTATTTTTTTTAACATTTACCACTAGATTATCAAGCCAGTCATTCCAATAGAAAATTGTCAAAAACACAGTTCTCTTAGGCGTTAAATGGACATTCTATATGAAAAACTGGATTTTCTTAACCCATCCTGACTGATAAACCATTAACTCTCATATCAGCAGCTTATAAAAATGGCTTCTGTAGTGGTCTTGAGAAATGTCCATTTGCAGATCAAGAGAAGACTATTTTTGAAAATTTACCACTGGAATGACTGGCTCGATAACTGAGCCAGTCATTCCAGTGATAAATAGTCTTCTCTTGCTCTCAAATCGAGATTTTCTATGAGAAAATTTAAATTTTCTTGAATAAATTTGAGGGATAAAGGGTTACAGCATTCCTATCACCAGTTATTTTTCTTGTAATGTCTTGTTGTAAACCTCGTATTAGAGCCAGTATTTTTTACTTGTATTTTTGGAATGCTCAATGAGTGTATGCAAGCGCAGACACGCACATGCATGCGCGCACACACCTGAATGTGGTTCATGCTACATGTGAATAATAGATGTCATTTATCTGTGAACTTGCTTTACTCGTCTTGTGTCAACTTAGCCTTTTATTGGTCAATCCAGCCAAAACTGCATCTGCAGTGGTCTTGAATGTCCATTTGTATGTTGAGTCAAATTTTGAAAATGTACCACTGGAATTACTGGCGCGATAACGGGGCCAGTTATTCCTATGCTTATTTTTCAAAAAATTATATCTTGGCCTGCAAATGGATACTAATTAAACAAAAAACCTGATATTTCTTGCAGAACAACGGAAAGATATTTTTTTAAATTCCAGTTGTAAGTTCAAATAAAATAGTCTTATCTTTTTTTTAAATGTTGAACAATAGAGGGTTAATTGTTTCAAGTAGCATTTTGAGGTCATTGAGGCGCTGTTAATAAGAGGTTAAATCAGATTTTCTTATACATGTGCCATCAAAATAGACCTTATAGCAAATCACTTGTATTAACTGCCTGACTGACAATTTCAGTGGGTAGTAACTCTGGACATGCTGAATATTTTGAAAACAATTTGACTGGAAGTTGTTGGTGGCTTAGCCACCAACAACTTTCAGTCAAATTGTTTTCAAAATATTTAGTGTATCCAGAGTTAAGCCCTATGGAAAAATGTAGTCTGCAGAAATTCAGCTGGCAGACAGTTAAGAGTTTAACCCTCAAAAGAAATATATAAATATTTGTGATCTAGGTCAGTCATTTTAATCCTCATGGTCAAACCTCTGCAATGTCTATTTGCAGGCCAAGAGATATTTTTGAAAATTTACCACTTGAATGCTGGCTCTATGCCAGATCCAGTCATTCCAGTGGTAAATTTTCAAAATAATTCTATCCTTCAAGTGGACTTTCAATAAGCAAATATATTTATTTTCTTGACCAATCTTGACCATTAAAAGGTTAATACCAGTTTTATCAGTTATAATAAATTCTACGTAAACATAATTATTACTTACATGTATAAATTACATTTAAGAATTCCGTCCATTAATCTGTATACATGCTTAGTTAATTTAAATATATAGGTATTCTGTAAAATATGCGTATGTATTTATTTATTTATTTATGTATGTGTTTGTCATTTCTATTTAAATGATATTTTTATTAGCTTTATGTAATTTAAATTACAAAATTTTGTAAATAATCCGATGTAAATTAATGATTTATTAAATTGTAGAAATATTCCAAGTCATTTTCATTGAATGTATATTCATATATACATGGCATATAATTTGATGGGGTACGTAAAATATAGCCATAGATTTACAGTACAGCTCGGAAATAGCTTAAAATGTTTACAAAATAAAATAAATCGTACTGTTGAATATTTTGTTCTTAGTTTGATTGGAAGCCATTGCTGCCTTAGGCAGAAATGGCGTCCAATCGAATTAAGCTCCCCCCCCCTCCTTTAGGCAGCAATGGCGTCCAATCGAATTAAGCCGCCTTAGGCAGCAATGGCGTCCAATGGAATTAAGCGCCCCCCCTTTAGGCCGCAATGGCGTCCAATTGAATTAAGTCCAAACTTTTCAACCAAAGGTTTCTTACTTTGCGTTCAAAAACTTGTTTCTGTTTTTGTTTTGGAAACATTTAAAATTATTTATGAGCTGGACTGTATCTTACTAATCATAAACATTCTGTGATTTAGATACTGTCTGTTAATCTGTGCATCCGGTGTTGTTTGTATAAGAAAATTGCTGGTCAGATTCTTGCTTATTAACAAATTTCATTCCAATATTCTAGAAACCTGGGAGTAGTTTCACAAATGTGTGTAAATTTATGTCCTGTTGTAAAGTGGAAAACTAACCAGTCATAATGGTGGGGTTTTCCAGATTTACGCCATAATTTTGTACATGCTCCTTGAGACGGTTTTGAAGGAGACGTGCTCTACAGTATTTGCAGAGCTCATTTCGGACAGGAAGAAACATGTTTGGAAGTGAATCGTGAAAATAAGAGATTTTTAGCCATGGCGTGACATCATCATTAACCATATAACACTCAAACCAGCCGAAGAAAACGGCATCTGCCGTGGTCCTCAGAAATGTCCATTTGCAGACCAAGAGATTATTTTCGAAAACTTACCACTGGAATGACTGGCTCGATAACCGAGCCAGTCATTCCACTGATAAATTTTCAAAAATAATCTTATCTTTGTCTGAAAATGGACATTTTCTATGTCAAAATTTAAATTTTCTTGATAAATCTCAGGGTTAAAAAGTTAACCCTATTACCTCATAAGCATTATACGCGAGGCAGCTTTATATGTGAGAGGCAGTCATTCCATTGATAAATTTTCAAAAGTAATCTTATCTTTGTCTGAAAATGGACATTTTCTATGTGAAAATTTAAATTTTCTTGAACAAATCTGAGGGTTAAAAAGTTAACCCTATTACCTCATACGCATTATACGCGAGGCAGCTTTATATGTGAGAGGTATATTACTGTATACCATAGGTGGATCGCGCAATGACTGCTGGGTGAAGGTGGTTTTTGTCTCGCCTGCGAAGCAGAAGCGAGACAGGGATTACTCATTCCGGTGTCGGCGGCAGCAGCGTTGTCCGTATAGATTTGTAATTTTAGTTACGTTTTTTTCATTGGCTTATATCTCATCAATGGCTCATCTAATTTCAGTGAAACTTTGCAGAATTGGTTTACACTATACAAGGATGCTATCTCTATGGCACCCATTATCATTTTGGAACATCTTAGCCATATTTTTCATGGTGTTGGACTTAGAAATTGTATGTATTTTCTGTGCATGTACTTTTGATTAAGGTTTTTTCATTGGCTTAAATTTCATCAATTGCTCATCTAATTTCAATGAAACTTTGCAGAATTGGTCTACACTATACAAGGATGAAATCTCCATGGCAACCGTTGGTAGAATTTTAGGATATTCATGAATTTTGTGTACAGAATTTTCATTTCATTTGGACTCCCTTGGTATTTTTGGCTAAGGTTTTTGGTTACGGTTTTAAAAGCAGCTATGTCTCTGCAATGCCACATCAAATTTTGATGAAACATCATGACCTTGTTTTCCTTCACATTTGATGTGTTACCAGTTTTCTGTATGTGCATCATATGATGTGGCTATGGTGGTTTTTGTCTCGCCTGCAAAGCAGAGTGAGACATAGGGATCACTAATTCCGGCGGCGGCGGCGGCGCCGTCCGTCATTTGTGCAGTTTTGGTTAAGGTTTTTTAATCAACTTATTTTTCAACACTGTCTCATCCGATCTCAATGAAACTACAGAGGTGATCTGTACTATACAGGGATGTGATCTGCATAACAACATTACATTTTTTACCATTTTAACTATTTTTTTCATGGTTTTGGACTTGAACTTTTTTAATGTGTTTTGCAAGTGCAGTTTTAGCCAGTAATTATCGATTGTAATGCAACTCCTCCTAGACCATTTCAGATAGAAACTTAAAACTTTAGGGATGATTGCACATATGGACAGGGATGTGCATCACGCTTTAGGAATTTTGGCATGACCCCATGGGCTTGGGGGTGGGGAATGTGTGGTAAAAAATTTAATTTTTCCTACGGTTGTCATGTCGCATATAAGTTTCAAGCCAGTGATGAGTAGACTACAGCACAAGGAATTATATTGATCTTGGGTCACAAACTGAGGGTAGGGGGTGGGGTAAAAAATGGACACCAATCTATTGTAATGCACCTCCTCCTCCTCCTCCTCCTCCTCCTAGACCATTTCAGATAGAAACTTGAAACTTTGGGGATGATTGCACATATGGCCAGGGATGTGCATGACACTTGAAATTTTGACAGGCCCCCAGGGGTACGGCCCCGGGGGTGGGAAATGTGGGGTAAAAAATAAAATTTTCCAAAGTTTGTCATGGTTCATATGATTTTCAAGACAATGGTGAGTAGACTACAGTACAGGGACTTATTTTGATCTTGGGTCAAACTGAGAGTGGGGGGCCGGGATCAAAAGTGGGCACCAATCTATTGTAACGCAACGCCTCCGAGACCATTTCAGATAGAAACTTGAAACTTTCTGTATAATTACACATATGGCCAGGGATGTGCATGACACATTGGAATTTTGATATCACCCACAGGGGTAGGGGTGGGGGAAATGGTGTGCAGAAAATAAATTTTAGCAAATGTGGTCATGTCACATATCATTTTGAAGCTTGTAGTTAGTATACTACAGTACAACAAATTTCTGAGGGCAGTGGCGAGGGTTGAAACTTATTTTTCAACACTGGCTCATCCGATTTCAATGAAACATTACAGAGGTGATCTATACTATATAGGGATGTGATCTACATAGCAATAGATTTAATTTTGGGGCATTTAGACTTTTCTTTTCCACGGTTTTGGACTTGGACTTTTTCATGTATTTTGCCAGTGCAGTTTTCGTTAACGTTTATTAATCAACTTATTTTTCAACACTGGCTCATCTGATCTCAATGAAACTTTACAGAAGTGATCTATACTATACAGGGATGTCATCTACAAACAATAGATTTAATTTTGGGACATTTAAGCTATTTTTTTCATGGTTTTGGACGTGGCCATTTTTTCAACAATGGCTCACCAGATATCAGCAAAATTTTACAGCAGAGTTATATACTGTGCAAGAAGTACTATCTGCATCATTACTAGTTTCATTTGGGAAAAATTTCAAGATCAAACTATCCGCAGTTTGGTAAAAAAAATTCCATGTTTGATTGGTTACACTTGTTTGTTGGTGCATTACTGAATATGTGTATTACAAACCATGCCAAGTTTGCTTTGCCAATCAACACTATCCATGCCGTTACAGCCGAGACATTGTACGCTTCAGCGTTCTTGTTTAAAACATGAAATCGTCTTTGGATCGCCTTTCTAGGCTTTTTTACCTCTCTTTCCGAACAATCTGCTGGTTTAAATGATGTTACTTATGAAATCTGCATAATATTTAGAAAAGATCAACTGATAGTAGTTATTGCTTCAGTCAAATTGTTCTTTTAAATTTATTCAGCAGGATTTTGTTTTATCACCGTAAATATCATCAACTTGTTCGGGTAATGTGAGGGGTTAAGCAATAACCCATAGTCAAGATTTGGCCAAAAAATTAAAGATTTTGCATACTGAAATATCCTTTACAAGCCTAGAGAAGACTATTTTTCAAAATTTACGACTGGAATGACTGGGCTCGTTTATCGTTTATCTAGTAGTAAATGTTCAAAAAAGGGTTTTCTCTTTGTCTGTAAGTGAACATTGCTGAAAAGCAGCACAGATGGAGCCTTTGGCCGGTAAGGTTTTAATGTCATCCACATTACCTACAAACACTAAGCCCATTTATCCTTGTTTAACTGATCCATATGAAATGTGATACAATTATTTGATGTGTATGGTATGGACCAATCAAACTTGATGGGTATATTGCTGACGTTATTTCATGTATTTCAACCAAAGTGTCATCAGTTACGATGTACTTTTGTCATTGAAAATGATTTTGTGTAAAATGTATCGTAAGTGTATCGATTAATTAACCCTTTAATGCTCAAATGTGCTCAAAGAAAATTTCAATTCTCCCATAGAAACTGTCTACTTACAAACCAAGAGATTATTCTTGAAAATGTATCACTGGAGCGACTAGTTCAGCTATCAGGCCATCATTCCAGTCATAATTTTCAAAAACACACTTCACTTGGTCTGTGAATGGACATTGCAGAAGCTGTTTTTGGCAGGCTAGAGTGTTAAAGGGTTAATTAAGCATTTGAATTTGAATGGATAGTTGGATACTGTTTCATTTTGTGACTGATAAAAGTTATGTCATTTGACAACAGATTTTCTTTATCCCTTTCACAGATGAATTCCCGATGTCTGATTTTCAAGGCACTCATGCATGAATACTGTTGACTATTTTGAAATCAATTTGACTGGAAACCATTGCAACGGCTTCAAGTTTAATTAATTTCAAAATATTCAACATAATATGTTTTATATCGTAAAGAATATACTGTTTCCATGATTTGTTAGTAAAAGAGTTAAGAGACCACCTGCCTTTAGTGACCCATTTTTTTGTGATCAAGAACATCAAGATTTTTGTTTATTAAATGTATGTTTGCCGGTCAAGAGAAAACTATTTTTGAAAATTTACCACTGGAATGTCTGGCTCGGTTATCGAACCTGTAATGCCAGCGCTACATTTTCAAAAAATAATCTTGGCCAGCATAATTGACATTCCTAAAGATGGTTGTAGGAGTCAGTTATGGCTGAGTCTACTATTGAAGGGTTATTGAAAGGAAAGGTTTGATGGTATAACATGGAATATTATTATTGTGCTAGGACTAGGAGATGCTTAAATTTATGTCTGTAGAATGTACCAGTATTTGTTATAATATAGTTACAAATTATTAATATTGTTTCCCAGTGAAATGTGATATATTGCCTCTTGTTTGTGATAGTAACCTAATCAAAATAGTATATATTTTTCGGATAGCGATTGAGCGAATTCTCGGGTAATGCAGACAATTATCCAATGTGCTAACTGTCTGACTTGCAGTAAGCCATCAGACAATTATTTCCATGGGCGGTAACTCTTGACCTGCTGAATATTTTGAAAACAATTTGACTGAAAGTTGTTGGTGGCTTAGCCACCAACAACTTTCAGTCAAATTGTTTTCAATATATTCAGCATATCCAGAGTTAAATCCCATGGAAAATGTAGTCTGCAGAAATTCAGCTGACAGACAGTTAAAGTTTGGTCAGATGATCCACTTATTCCTAGTGCATGCTTACTGGGAGCTGTGAGAGTGCATTTCTGTATGCAAAAGTGTGTAGTCTGGTTACACAATAGCAGCAACTGTGATTAGGGAATTGAGAAATTGACAGCCATGCGATAGGGTCTGGAAACCTTGTTGATTAATTTGAAGAGAATTTGCCCATGTCTTGCTATGTTATTGATGCATTGACTGGGGGATGTAATAACTTTAAATTTAAATAATTTCAAACTATATACATTTAGCAGGTGCTTTTTAGAATTTGTATCCCTTTAACACTTGGATTCCTGTTGTCTGAATTTCATGAAAACTGCATGAAAGGTATTGAATATATATCAGTCTCCAATATTTTATATGTCTGACAAAGCCGCTGATGTCGGAACGATAGCACATTGTCACGCTTATTCAAAACAACTATAGAGAAGATATTTTTGTCCTGCTTAAAGCCAAAAACTGTTTCTGCAGTGGTCTCGAGAAATGTCCATGTGCAGACCAAGAGAAGACTATTTTGAAAATTTATCCCTGAAATGACTGGCTCGATAACTGAGCCAGTCATTCCAGTAGTAAATTTTCAAAAATAGTCTTCTCTTGCTCTGCCAATGGACATTTTCTAAGAGAAAATTGAAATTATTTTAAAAAAATTTGAGGGTTAACCATTAAGGTCCTAGTCTATTTTGCATGTATGGAATGAACAGTTGCGGTACATATGTAATAATGCTAAATACCCGGTAAAACAATGTTTATTACACCATAGATTTGCTGCTTCTTAACTCGTTCACCCCTATGTTAAACCAAATGAATTCTTCCACCAGTACTAGTCTGTATAGGCCGTGCTATTTGTTGACTGAACGTAGGGGTGAATGCTAAGCTGGTTAATATGATAGTTATGTGATATGAAAACCTCGTTATATATCGTGTATATTATATGTCCTGTTACCTTCGTGTTCCAGAGAAACTTTATATCCATGTTATAGTGTTTCTGTTATCGCTGGGCTAGAATTTTAACATTGTTTGTCATGTTACCATAGTGATGGCTAGAGGCAAACCTGTCTATAAAGACCACCTTAGTGTGCTCCGTAAAGATGTATATCAAAATGCGGGAGGGGGTGGTGGTGGTTCCTAGGCCTGTAATACTCAAGCAGGCCAAAAACGGCTTGTGCAGTGGTCTTGAAAAATATCTATTTGCATACCAAGAGAAGACGGTCTTTTGAAAACCTAACACTGGAGTGACTGGCTTGATAAACGAGCCAGCCATTAGTGATAAACCTTCAAAAATTCTCTTCTCATGTCCTGCAAATGGACATTTCATAAGCCTTTTTGACCAGCTTCACCGTTAACCCTTGAACACTCAAGTCAGCCAAAAAACAGCCTCTGCAGTGGTCTTGAGAAATGTCCATTTGTAGACCAAGAGAATACTATTGCTAACAATCTGAATACTATTACTAGAAATTTGAAGGGCATTGATACATTTTCAAAAAATATTTACTCGTGGTCTACAAATGGACATTTTCTATAAGAAAAGTTGAAAGTTTCTAGAACAAATCTTAGCATTAAAGAGTTAATTCAAGCCAGTTTTTGGGCTAAGCGATGAAAACGTTTAACTATTTAATGGTCAGAATTGGTCAAAACAGCCTAAACTTCTGCTTTCTAATGTCCATTTATAGTGAAGACTATTTTGGTTATTTACCGCTAGAATGACTTGCGCGTTAAACGATCCATCTATTCCAGTGATAAACTGTCAAAAATACTCTTCTGTTGACCTGCACATTGACATTTCAAGAGATAGAAGAAGGTGTTTTGATCGGCTTGAGTAATAACCCTTTAGCACTCGTCGATCAAAAATCGCTACTGCTGTTGTCTTGAGAAATGTCCATTTGCAGACAACGGGAACACTGTTTTTTTTAAATTTAACACTGGAATGACTGGCTCGATATCCGAGCCAGTCATTCCAGTGATAGATTTTCAAAAATAACTTCTATAAGAAAGTCGATATTTTCTGGAAGAAATTTGGAGGTTAAATGGTTAGGAGTGTGGTCTTTCGATCACTGGTCATAAGGAAAAACCAATCATTGGTCCCAACAGGTGAATGGTCTTTATAGACAGGTATTGACTTAATAAATATTTATTTATGATAATTCTTATTAATATTATAATGACAAGTGAAATAAAATCTCATGTATATCTGATTAGTTAACCTGCTTTAGAATTAGTTATTATGACATGCATACATACTCATGCATGCAGTTTCATGCACACACGCACACACAAGTAGTGATCAATCCGGTTATAAATTTTTTTGGAGTTGTCTTTAGAAATGTTGTCTTGCATGTCAAGAGACTATTTAAAAAAAATTTACCACTGGAATGACTGGCTCGATAACCGAGCCAGTCATTCCAGTGGTAAATTTTCAACAATAGTTTGTTTATTTCCGAAAAAGTTGGTCCCGATCCCAGGATGACTCATAATAAGGGAAAATTAGTTATCTCTCCGGGATGTAGAACAGAGTGATGTTGCCAGCGACCGTCCGTTAGTGCTGGAGAAGTGACCGAGATGGTCACGAAAGCTACACTCAACAATTTCTACATCCCGGAGAGGTAACAAATTTTTCCTTGTTATAATAGTTTGTTTGTTTGTTGCATTTTATTTGGGATGACCGGAAATTCATCCATAGGCCCCAGATCTCATAGATTTACATAATATTTTTGAAACTGAAATAATCAGAAATAAATATGCTGGTAGAGATGATTGCGACATTGTTGCTGGCCCCTAATGTACTGTTGCTAGGCATGTGCGCATGTTGTATAATGGTGCTGTTGGGGTTGAGGGTGGGTGAAATGGAGGAGGGATGTGAGCTTTATTGAGCGAAGACATAACTTGGGTTTTGTTCAGGAGTGGAGCAGAGTCTGTGAAATCCAATCTAGAGGGAAAATTAGGCTAAAATTGAAACAAATATATTAAAGTGAGATGAAAATCAAAAGTAATGCTATCAAAACAAGAAGAAATAAATTAAGTTAATGTCTTCTCTTAGTTTCCAATTGGACATGTCTCAAGAACTAATGAACCACTATTTTAGAACTACCTCTCTTATAGAACCACACACATTTGTAGGCAATTCTCATATTATTGGCCATATCTCATGAACTAATGAACCACTATTCTAAAACTATCTCTCTCCAAGTGTGTGTGGTTCTATAAGAATTAGTTCTAGAATAGTAGTAGTTCATTAGTTCTTGAGACGTGTCCAATAATATGAGAATTGGCCTACAAATGTGTGTGTTTCTATATGATTGGCATATAGCCAGTCAGAATTCCTAACTCGTTAAAATAAACAAATTTGATACATATATACCATATAATTGAACCTCAGTTGTGATTGTTTGATAAAACGGAATGTAAACATATTTTACTTAGACAATCACAAATGAGGTTCATTTACATGGTATCTAAACTATCTATACATCACATTTTTGATGAATTTTAAGATTGTCAGGGGAAATAGCTCTAATAAATTGGAACATATTTTGCTTAGAGTTATCTCCCCTGACAATCTTAAAGATGTGTCAAAATTTTGTTGTTTTGTTCAGGCCAAAGCTCGAGGAGTCTGAACTTACATTTGCCCGTTGAAGATTTAAGAACTTTGCCATAATTATACCATAAGTCAATTGACCTTTCCATCTTTAGCCATGCCCCGCCTATCACTAGCTAAGCTCCACCCATACCTCGCTCATGTTGGGATCGAGCGATCTCTGAACTCCCTGACTATCAATTTCCAGAAAACTACAGGCAGCAACAGGTTCCAGTCAAATTAGTTTCAAAATATTCAAAAGCATGTTTATTAAATAGTAAAGACATACAATTCGTAGAACGTGTCCGACTATTAAGATGGGCCATATAAAATCATTTATAACATAATGATTATGATGTCATCCTACACGCCGCTTAGCTGGTTATAACGTCATATGATGTCAGATTGATAGACGAATACTCTGGAAAAGTGAATTCTTGATGTTGATCTGAAATGTTTGCGTCCAGAGGAATATGCCGTCTTCTAATGGCTCTTTTTCTAAACAGGCTTGAAATAAAGGCCCAGTAATCTTATGTCATGGTGAGCATTCATCCATCATCTTTTGTTTTAAGACTATTGATTAAGCATTTGGCAGATTTCAATTGAACTTGGCTCGAAGGTCCATAAGGCGGTAGACTTCCAAACTTGTATTTTTAAATTTGATTTGTGAATTTTTCCATCTTTGATTTTAACTGTCTTGGCTTGAAGGACACACCTAAACCAAAGGTTGATTCGTAAATTTTTTCTTGTAGCTATCTTGAATTTTCCAAAGATGTCTGAGAAGTCGGTACCAAGACTGCTCCTCATTAACCACGTGACAAATTTCAACCAAACTTGGTTCAAATGGCCCGATGGACTTCCAAACTTGTAACATATACAGAAATTTCATTGGTCAAAGATTCAATACTTACCCTTTACATTTATTCCTCAAATTTGTTCAAGAAAATTTCAATTTTCCCATAGAAAATGTCCATTTACAGACGAAGAGATTTAAAAAAAAAAATTATTTCTGTAATGACTGGCTCAGTATTACCAAGCCAGTAACTCCAGTGATAAATTATAAAATAGTCTTCTCTTGGTCTGCAAATGGACATTTTTCAAGACCACTGAATAAGTCATTTTTGGCCAGCTTAAGTGTTAAAGGGAAAACCCAGAGCAATAACATAGTGTATCCAAAAATTATTTTCAGAAAATCTATTGAACTGTATTGATAATTTAAATAGGAGTTATTATAGGGCCCTCCTAACTGTCATCACATGCTATTTAACTGCTGAATTTCAGCAGACTAATATTTTTCATAGGGTGTAACTCAACAACTCAGTCAAATTGTTTTCAAAATATTCAGCAGGTCCAGAGTTATTGCCCATTTAAATTATTGTCTGGTGGCTGGCAACAGCCAGACAATGGAGCTTTCGATTTTTAGCTCACCTGGCCAGAATGGCCAAGTGAGCTTATGCCATGGCGACCGTCCGGCGTCCATCCGTCCGTCCGTCAACTTTTTCCTTTAAACGACTTCTCAATAACCACTGGGCCGATTTCAATTATATTTGGCAGGAAGTATCCTGAGGACATAGGGATCCAAGTTTGTTCAAACAAAGCCGATCGGCCGATTCATCTTGGATTTTGGCCGATTTTAGGAAATGGCTTTAAAAATCTCCGAAACCGCATGGTGGATTGATTAAAAACTCACGAAATATCATATAGGGCAAGAGCTGAACCAAGTTTGTTCGAAGGAACTTGATTGGCCAAATGGTTCGGCGGCCATCGTGGATGACCCAGTTTTCGTGAAAACAACTTATTCTGCAGACCCACTGAACGGATCAGGCTGAAATTTTGGGGATATGATTATGGGCTAAGGGCCATTAAAGTTTCTTCATGGGAAGTTGATAGGTAAAACATTTTGGCCACCATGGACCAATCAAATTTTAGCATGTTTGGCTGCCATATTCAATTTTTTTATTTGATGGATTTTGAAGCCGAAATTGGTTTTCTTAACTCCGCTTACTTGTCAGTCAGCTATCGTATAGCGATAACCCTATCCATCTTCTGTATGTCCGTCCATCCATCTGTTTGTCTGTCACCAACAATGGCGGCTCATTTTGTTATTTCTTGACGGATTACCACCAAACTTGGTCACAATGTTAATGACGGCATCTAATATCTGTGTTGTGAAAGTGAAACTGATAGGACGTCAAATGCCAGAGTTATCACTCCTTAAATATTTGCAGTCTCACTTTCATAGGGCAAATAATGGTTTGTTCCCAGTCTTATCACCATGTCAGATTTTATTGCCAAACTAGATATTAAATTCCAATTAACAGATTAACCTTTCCAATACTGCAGACATATTTAAGATATGTATTATGTGCTCTGACATCTATGCTCTTAAAAATATTTGAAATGTATTTGATTGAAAGTTGTTGCTGCAGCAATGAAAGTTGTTGCTGCCTAAGGCAGCAATGACTTTCAGTCAAATTATTTTCTAAATCAACTCCAGCTCACCCTATCCCTGCTGCTAACTCGGTGATTCAGCCAGATGTGCATGTGTTAAATGGATTGTGTGATGGTGGGGAATAACCTGCTATAAAGACCACCTACCTGCCTTTAGAGACCATTTTCTTCAAATTGTATTTAAACCTCTATTAACCATCTGACTGAGTTTTTGCAGATGACATATTCCAAAGGTTATCTCTGAACGTGATAAATATTTAGAAAATAATTGGACTGAAAGTTGTTGGTGGCTAAGCCAGCAACAACTTTCAGTCGAATTTTTTTCAAAATATTCAACAAATCAAGAGCTTTTGAAAATTGAAATTATTGGCTGCACTGGCTTGCAGCAGTGAGACATTTAAGAAACCAGTTGTTGTTAGCACTGATATCATCTATTTTCACATAAACATTGTTCAAAATCACTAATGCAAAAAAAACCAGTCCAGAGATTGTTGTCAATATCTCGAAAACTAAATCATTTGACTGAAAGTCATTGGAAGTGACACCGATAGATGTAAAACTTAAGTAAGATGAGTTGAAATGCCAATGTTCCAGGTGAGCAATACAGGCCCATTGGGCCTCTTGTTATATGCCCGCATAAGCGGGGTCGTATTATGTGATGGCGCTCACCGTCCATCCATCCGTGCCTGCATCCATCCGTCTGATCTCGAAGAGTTTTGAACCTACACTCACAATTTTTTTTCAGCCAATGTGTTAGGGATAGACGAAGTGCAATAATTTCGTTTCAGCAAAATCCAGCCATATTTGCTGCCTGAGTTATCTCCCCTGAAAAGCTAAAATTTGTTCAAATTTTCTTGTCCGGGGCAGATCTCAGAATTTTCAACATATGTGTTAGGCATAGACGAAGCGCAATGATTTTGTTTCGACAAAATCTGGCTATATTTGCCCAAGTTATCTCCCCTGAAAAGCTAAAATTTGTCAAAATTTTGTTATCCGGAGCAGATCTCGAAGAGTTTTGAACCCACACACAATTTATTATTCAGCAGATGTGTTAGGGATAGATGAACTGTCATTTATCAAAGATAAACTTCACATTTAGCATTCCTCAAACAAGTATACCTGCGGGCATATGTTGAGTTTCACTAAAACTCTTGTTAGCTATGCCCCGCCCATCTCTAGCTCAGCTCCACCCACCCCTCGATCGATCTCTGAACTCTCTGATTATCAATTTCCAGAAAAATATACAGGTAAGCTGGTGAATATTTTGAAACTAATTTGACTGGGTGCTTTTGCTGCCATAGGCAGCAACAGCACCCAGTCAAATTAGTTTCAAAATATTCAGCAGCATGTTTATTAAATAGTAGACATACAATTGTTACAATGTGTTGGACTTTTAAGAGTTGAAGACGGGCCATATAGAATCATTTATGATGTAATGATTATGACATCATCCTACACGCTGCTTAGCTGATTATGACATCATATGATGTCAAATTATCGATGGATATTCTGGAAAGGTGAATTGTATATCACTGCATCATGGATAGTGGTCAATTGCTGACATCATGACTCATCTGCTAATAGATGGATCCATATCTAGCCATGCCCCATCAATTTCTAACTAGGCTCCACCCATGTTTTGCCCATGTTGGGATCGATCGAACCTTGAATTCCCAATATTAAGGTGACTATACAGTTAAACTGTTGAGTATTTTGAAACTAATTTGACTAGGTATTGTTGCTGCCATATATATATATATATTCATTAAACATTTTAATTGTGATGTCAGCCTACATGTGAAGTAATTGATTACATCATATACTTGAGTAACAGATGGAATCTATCCATTGATAGCATGTATGCATGCCAGGTTTTGTTTAAGGTTTAAATGCCCGAATTCATCTGTTACCAAAAATGGAAATATAATGGTAATATTAAATCTATTGGCATGATTGTTCAGCTTTAATGTTGACGCCGTTATTGCAGTCAGAAAAGTGATACATATGTCCCACTGTCTGCTTCAGCATGTGGGACAAAAATGACCCAATGAATGTATTGGGAACCCAGAGACAAGTTTTACCCCATTAATTCACCTTTCCAGAGTGTCCATCTATCATCTGACCTCGTATGATGTCATAATCAGCTCAGTGTGTGTATGATGACGTCACAATCATTACATCACAAAGGGTTCCATATAGCCCGTCATCAAACCTCAAATAGTCTGACACGAATGAATTGTGTCTTTGTAATTCTTTGATATTTAATAAACATGCTGTTAGGCAGCAACAGCACCCAGTCAAATTAGTTTCAAAATATTCAACAGCTTACCTGTGTAGTTTTTTGGAAATTGATAAGTCAGGGTGTTCAGAGATTGATCGATCCCATCATGAGCGACGTGTGGGTGGAGCTTAGCTAGAGATGGGCGGGGCATAGCTAAAACCGGAAAGGTCCTGCCAAGATGGGAGAAGCAAATCAAGAGATCTCCAGAGCCAATGTCAATTTGTCAGCCAAGAGAAGACTATATATTTGAAAATTTACCCCAAATGACTATTAAGCCAGTCAATTGTGATCAATTTTCAAAAATTGTCTTCTCTTGGCCTACAAATCTACATTTTCCAAAAGCACTTCAGGGGACAGCGTTGGCCGGCTTGACCATTAAATGGTTAATTATGATCAGATCTAATCCTTGTACTTGGAAGGCAAAACTAATGGACATCTATTGTCCATCCAAGCAAAATTGACACATGTATGGCTGCATGGACAAAACAAACAACAGTATGACAACTATGCCCACTGATATTTCCACACTAGACAAAAGGTGGCGGCTTGGTGTAGTTTGTCAGTGCTCTGAGCTAATTAACCGGTGAACCTGGGTTGCGCCTCAATAGTGGGCTATCTGGCATTTGGAAATATGTGCTATCGCCTTCATTTTTGTTGCCTTTCTACAAGCAGAAGTCTGGAAGTTAAAGCTGGTCTGTCATGCTAAAGAAAGCAGTGTTTTGCCACTGCCAGCAACATAGTGCTGTCAATAAATTCCTTGTTTTCAGTAACTTTATTAGGAGTCCACTCAATCCAGGTATTATGCTTTTAACAATACCTGCCTAACATTCCACTCACACTATAAAAGGCTTCACTCAGTATATAGAGCTCGGAATCAACCCGTAGATGTTGACTTAAGCGTTTGGCAGCTAAGTAATACACAGGTGACGGCGCTATATATCGCTGCGCCGTCTAGCGCTTACCTGTCAAATGCACATGTAATACACCTGCTGATTAACTGCCGCCGCACAACTCAGGAATCCATTTCCTCACTCAATCATATGACATCATAATCAACTATGCGACATGTATGCTGATGTCATAATCATGATGTCATGAATGATTCGATTAAGCGTGTCTTTAACGCTTAATAGTCTGACACGGATAAATTGTATGTTTTTGCTATTTAAGAAACATGCTGTTGAATATTTTGAAACTAATTTGACTGGGCGCTGTTGCTGGGCAGCAACAGCACCCAGTAAAATTAGTTTCAAAATATTCAACAGATTACCTGTATTTTTTTTTTTCCTTCTTAACCTCAGTAGCCATAATATCACTGAAAACGAGCGCAACATTCTTTCCAGAGGGTTAAATTTTGCGGTTTCCTCCAACTCCATCCCTGTCGAAGAAATTATTGCCTGCACTGAGAGCGCTTGTCAACATCTTGTTAACTCACAGGCAGACAGCCTTAGAAGCGAAGTGACAAAAACCGTCACTAAATTCAACAAAAGACCAAATAGGAGAAGCAACATTACAATTGAAGAACGTAGGGCTTTACAACATCTGAAACACAATGACTCCATCCAAATTTTGCCAGCCGACAAGGAGAGATGCACAGTGATAATGGATAAAGATGACTACCAAGACAAAATCAGTGCCCTTCTTTCAGACCACCACACACTCCAAATCCACTTCTGACCCAACCAACAAGTACAAAAACCGCCTGCTAAAACTTCTCAAAGACTGGAAAAGCCAGAACATCATCGACCAATCCCTATACTTCAAACTCTACCCCGGAACTGCCATTGTCCCAAGATTCTATGGACTCCCCAAATTCCACAAGACCAACATCACAGAAACATCAGACAAAAAAGAAGAACATCATCACATCCAACAGTTTCTCCTAGCTAACGGTTACACTTCGTGGATGAGAAAACCACCTCCCCCACCTCGTAATAAACCACCAGATGTCGAAAAACTTCCACTAGTCAGACTTCCGTACATCCAAGGCCTATCAGAACACCTTGGCAGACTTCAGAGAACACCACATCAAAAGCCTGTCAACATCTTAAGATCACAACTAGTAAGACCAAAAGATAAACTGACCACAGATGAACGCTCTGGAGTCATCTACAAGATCGAATGTGACCAATGTGAGGGGACATACACAGGCGAAACCAAAAGGCCTCTCAGCACCAGAGTCAAAGAACGTCTTAAAATCAATTCCAACTCAGCTGTGGCAAAGCATACAGAATCCACTGGCCACGTCATCCCCGCCAGCAGTGCCTCGGTGATCAACATTGAGACCAACTTATTCAAACGGAAGGTTAAAGAGGCCATAGAAATCTACAAGTATCAACCAACCATGAACAGAGACGAGCGCTACCGTATACCAGCAGTCTACCATTCCATGCTGTCACGTGACTCCACAAGAACTGACCAGAGTGACGTTGCCAGCGACCGTCAGTTAGTGCTGAAGAAGTGACCGAGATGGCCACGAAAGCTACACTCAAACAATTTCTACATCCCAGAGAGGTAACTAATCTTTCCTTATTAAGCTTACCTGTAGTTTTCTGGAAATTGATAGTTAGAGAGTTCAGAGATCGATCGATCCCAACAAGAGCGAGGTGTAGGTGGAGCTGAGATAGAGATGGGCAGGGCATAGCTAAAACTGGAAAGGTCCACTACTGTTGTGTGGGTTTTGTTTACTGAATCAATGCCTGGGCTCATAATAGAATTACCGAAGATGGAAATCTATTGACAGCATTCTGCTACAGATATTGGTTAGGCATTGGTTCTTTTAACATGACATGTCAACTTTAAACATAATAGACTGAAATAAAACCTGCCAAGATATGGGTGGCACGGACTAGATATAGACTAATCAAACCAATCACTTCACAATAAGACATAAGTAACACGTATTCTGTTGAATATTTAAAACATAATTTATTTGCCTCGAGGCAACAGTACCTTCCAATAGTTATTTCCAAAATATTCAACGTATCTACCTGCATGGTTGACTTGAAATCAAGGTTCCAAGATACCAGAAAAATGAGAAAGTCAAAACATAACAAAAAGTGTATCATTGTTTTGATTTTATTTGACAAACCTGCAAAAATAAACTGTGAAGTGTGATAGAGCAGGCATATGCTTTTACATAGATTCAGTGTTCATACGAATATAGCATGCATACGACAGATATAGAGCAGACGTATTGGAACTAGGATATTTGATGTTTATATGACGTGCCAGAATTACCATGTCTGGGGAGTTAATTCGATCAGCGCTATCAGTGTACAGTACAGCTCTTGAATAAGTTAATTTATTTCCAAAACAGAAACATGTTAGTCAGTAAGAAATGTTCTGTTGAATATTTTGAACATAATTGGATGGGAAGACATTGCTGCCTTAGGCAGCAATGTCTTCCATTCCAATTATGTTCAAAATATTTCAACAGTACGTTTTATTTTGTTTTGGAAATATCTTAAATTATTTCTGAGCTGTACTGTATATAATCATTGGAGGTTAAGATTTATTAATAGTCCCGATTGGTTAAGAAAACTGAAATTTCTTCATAGTCAATGTACATATGCAGACCAAGAGAAGACTATTTTTGAAAATATACCACTGGAATGACTGGCTTATTTACCGAGCCAGTCATTCCGGTAGTCAATTTTAAACAAATGGTCTCATGGTCTCCAAATGGCCTTTTCTCAAGGTGACTTCAGAGGTCAGTTTTGGCTGGATTGACCAGTGATGGGACAAGAAAATCAAATCTGATTAGTTAATGTCCATTTCCAGGCCAAATGAAGACTAGATTTGGGATATGAGGTAAACTTTCAAGACAGTTTTTGCTTAGTAAATGTCCATTTGTAGGCCAACAGAGGACTCGGTTATCAAGCCAGTCATTTCAGAGGTAAATTATCAAACAAAATTGTTTTCTCATGGCCTGCTAATGGACATTCCTCGAGACCACTACAAAGGCCAGTTTTGGCCGGCGTAACTATTAAATAGTTAAGAGTACTCTTAGGAGGAGCATAGGATACAACTCCAATACCAAGATATCTTGTTAAACGCCAATAGAGGGATACATTTCTAGTGATGACCCACCCATTTCTAGCTAAACTCTGCCCACTTTGCACGTTTTTCAATCAATTTTAACACTCGGAACACTTAATTCCAAAAATCTCAATTTTGTTGAATATTTTGAAAGTGATTTGACTGGGAGCTGTTTCTGCAACAGTTTCCAGTCAAAATATTCAACAGTGTTTATTAAATTGTAAATTCACCGTTTGAAAACATACAATTCAGATGCTTACTGTCTGCCATTAGTCACTTTCGTGACGCACCTACAGCATTGTGATTGTTACCATAGTTAACAAGTGATGTATTTGTTTATGACGTCAGATATTTGAGTGACATATCAGATCCCTTCATTCTTATTACGGCTAGCTACTATCTTATTTGCATATAAATTTAACCCTTTAAACCTACAATTTGTTCTAGAAAATTAAAATTTTCTCAAAGAACGTATCCATTTGCAGACTAAGAGAAGACTATTTTTGAAAATTTACCACTGGAATGACTGGCTCGATTATCGAGCCAGTCATTCCAGTGGTAAATTTTCAAAAATAGCCTTCTCTTGGTCTGCAAATGGAGATTTGTCAAGACCAGTGCAAAAGCCATTTTTGGCTGGCTTGAAAGGGGTAACATGTGTCTGAGTGTAACATAAAGCACTGCATAGTCAAGATGATAAATTTCACTAAAAAAACAGATGATACAAATTATCACAATGTTGGTGATAAGGCATTTTGCCATGTTTAAGGCGATTATCACATTTTAAACAACTGCTGTCATTTTAAAGTATGCATAAATTGTTATAATCAGTGCTACAATATTCACTTCATAGCACTCAAAAAGTGTGCCGAGCTATATGTGTTGTGATATAGGCAGCTCTTTCTTTTTTGACAAAAAATTATTACGCGACAGACAGATTTACGATTCAAAATTAAAACAGGAACGCTTATGCCTGATATGTCTTGACCCTATGGGTGTATTTTTTCATGGGTAGCGGGTCAATAAACCGCCATGTCACTTTAGTTCATCCATTAGTTAGTGATTCACAAAAGCGTATTCCGGGCTGTATTTCTTGGTTACGGACTAAGCATTGTTGTACGAATTGTATGTCTTTACTATTTAATAAACATGCTGTTGAATATTTTGAAACTAATTTGACTGGGCGCTGTTACTGCCTATGGCAGCAACAGCACCCGGTCAAATTAGTTTCAAAATATTCAACAGCTTAGTTGTATAGTTTTCTGGAAATTGATAGTCAGGGTGTTCATGGATCCCAACACTATAAGTGTGGTTGGAGCTAACCTAGAGATGGGCGGGGAATATCCAAAACTGGAAATGTTCATTTCAAAGGAGAGCTCATGGTAAACACTGGACATCTCATCCTTGACATAATCAACATTGACAAAAGATTTAAATTGTTTATAAATAAATTAGCAGTCATAATCATCATGGACTCAAAGCCGCTATAAAAAACATCCAATGGCATTAATGGATTGCTATCTGTCAATCACAACCATAACAAAATTGTTCAGTAATATCTTCCAATCAAAACTGTAATGAGCTGGCATAGTCATTTGTCAATCAACAAGAAAATCACAAACTGAAATGAACGTGAAACAATACCTAAATCATATCTGCAATGTAATGAGATATGTATAAAACAACCATATTAAACTGAAATTTGTTAATCATACCCGCAATGGACTGAAATTTGTTAATCATAATCGCAATGGACTAGAATTTGCTCAATCATAATCGCAATTGACTGGAATTTGTTAATCATAATCGCAATTGACTGGAATTTGTCAATCATAATCGCATTGGTAATGGACTTGGACTATCAATCAATTATAACTGTAATGGACTGAAATCTGTTAATCATAATTGGAAAGGACTGAGGTCTGTCAAAAATGATCATAATGGACTGAAATCTGTCAATTGACTGAAATAGGTCAATTATAATTGGAATGGACTGAAATCCACTAATTATAACTGTAACGGACTGAAACCTGTCAATCATAACTGTAATGGACGGAAATCTGTCAATCATAACTGTAACGGACTGAAATCTGTCAATCATAACTGTAATGGACTGAAAACTGTCAATCATAACTGTAATGGACTGAAATCTGTCAATCATAACTGTGATGGACTGAAATCTGTCAATCACAGCCACAATGAACGCCATTATGGAATATGTGAAGTCTAGATTAAATACTTCACTATATGTACCTAGCACACAATGTATGTATTTTATTGTATAGTGGTTAATTTGGACAAAATAGAATTTCTATACATGATATAGAATTTTATATACACCTGAATATACATATCTACATATATTGTCAAAATTAACAAAGAACAATTTACTAACACATTGATAACAGTGTCTGGGAATGAACTAAATAATAATTATCATAATCACGGAAATATCAGTACAGTCTTCAACCAACTTCCCACAATTCATTGCGCTTATTACTGTGGTACAGTGTTCCAGTTAATGTTAAACAGTAGTAAAAGCAATGAATTCTGGGAAGTTGTCTGACAACCGATTACAACCTAAACACAGTGACCGCTAGAAAATAGGCATAACAACCTTGATCACCATGGAAATATCTCCATAGCAAACAATCAACATTAGATATGAACATGAAAATACTACTTTTACACTTAAGTCAAAAGAATTCTTACTATAACAAGATATATATAGATATATATACCAAAATTGTAACGGAATCACGCTTCATGTAAAAAATTCTCTCCACAACGCTTCAAGTAATTAACATTACTAACCGAAAAATGTAAAATGTTTAAATAGTGTTTTTATACAATTTTTGTACAAATAATTATTGTATTGGCATGTAAAATTTATATCCAATTACTTGTATATAGATAAATATTTACACAGATTTGTATCTACAGGTTTAAATGGAAATATATTAATAATAGGAATGTATGTTTCTATAGGAACTTTGAAAACAAGTTACAATTCAGATAACACACCCACCCACCCACCCACCCACCCACACACACACACACACACACACACACACACACACACACACACACACACACACACACACAAGTATGCACGCACACACGTACATACGAACGAATGGATGCACGTGCACACACACACACACACACACACACACACACACACACACACGCATACGCACACACGCACGCGCACGCGCACACGCACACAACACGCGCACGCGCACACACGCGCGCGCGCGTACGCGCACGCACACACACGCACGCATGCACACACACACGCACACGCATACGCACGCGCACGCACACGCACACGCATACGCACACGCACACACACACACGCATACGCACACACACACACACACACACACACACACACACACACGCATACGCACACACACACACACACACGCATACGCACACGCACACACACACACAACACACACATTTGCAAATCATATTCTATAGTGGCAAATCTCTATTAACCCTTTAACCCTCACATTTGGTCAAGAAAATTTACTTTCTCATATTTTTGAAAATTTACCACTGGAATGACTGGCTCGGTTATCGAGTCAGTCATTCCAGTGGTAAATTTTCAAAAAATAATCTTCTCTTGGTCTGCAAATGGACATTTCTCAAGACCACTGCAGAAGCTGTTTTTGGCTGATATGAGTGTTAAAGGGTTAATGGTTAAATTTGGTCAAGGATATCTGTATTTGCTTAGTAAGTGAGGATTATTTTAGAAAGTTTATAACTGGAATGACTGGCTCGATACACGAGTCATGCATTCCAGTGATAGATTTTCAAAAAGAATCTCTTGGTTTGCAAATGGACATTTTCTATGTGAAAATTTAAAATATCATGAATTGAGAATTAAAGTGTTAATACAAGTCAGTGAACCTTTCTAAATGACTCATGACAAATAAGATGGTGATGACATATTTATGACGGGTAATCATTCGATCAGACAACCGGCCATTTAACCATTTAAAGGTTAACCCTGCCACAACCGACCTCTGCAGGCAGTGGTCTTGAGGAATGTCAATTTGCGGACCAAGCAACGACTATTTTTGAAAATTTACCACTGGAATGACTGGCTCGGTTATCGAGCCAGTCATTCCAGTGGTAAATTTTCAAAAATAGTCTTCTTGGCCTGCATTCAATAATTAATAATTTAATTTTTATTTAACAAAAGTAGTCATTATAGGGTTAAATAACCACTTATACTGGTCCCAAAACACGGGTGGTCACTCAAACAGGTTTGTATGTGTATAATAAGGCAGCTATGGTATATGAATCATGCTTATCCCTTTAGCGATCAGGATAGATAAAAAAATAAACACAACAGAGAAATCCAGTTTGAGCTATGCTCCGCCCATCTTTAGCTAAGCTCCACCCACCCATCATCCGTGTTGGAATCGATCGATCTCTGAACTCCCTGCCTATTAATTTCCAGAAAACTATACAGCTGTTGAATATTTTGAAACTAATTTGACTGGGTGCTGTTGCTGCCTATGTAAATCGACATTCTTCAAGATCACTGTAATAGTTGATTTAGAAAACTTGGCCATACCCTTAACTGGTCCAGCCGACCAAAACCAGCCTCTGCATTTGTCTAGAGTAATGTCCATTTGCAGGCAAACAGAAGACTATTCCTGAAAATTTCTCACTGGATAACTGGCTCAGTGACTGAGCCAGTCATTCCATTGGTAATTTTTCAAAAATCGTTTTCTCTTGGCCTGAAAAAGGACATTCAATAAGCAAATATTTCAATTTTCTTGATCAAATTTGACAATTGAAGGGATAATGTATCCACATGTGTCTCGATCTTATGCTCCTAATATTAAAACTACGCCCCGATTCTCAGCTCAATAATTCATTGAACATATCTTTCTATATAACCTCAGAACACAGCACTATTATAGTAATTCAGCACTCAAATGAGCGGACATTGTGATCATTTTGTTAGAGAATGGTGAATGAAATGACCGCTTTTTGCTAAATGAGTTTAAATATGTATTCCTTTATATGATAACAATACGATATAATATGTTATTACATGTTCAAATTGTAAACTTTGAAATATATACTTAAAACTTGATTTTGTCACAGTTATATCATATATTGGTCAGGGTGATGTCATCAATGGAATTCACTATAGTTACCATACAATTGTTCTGTTTGCAATGTCACAGCGTACCTGTTTAGATAAGGCAAAATGTTTTCAACTTAAAACTATTTTAATGATTTTCAATTTTGTTGACATCACAAATTTTCTTTATGAATCCTTCCAGAAACACGTTGAATATTTTGAAAATAATTTTACAGAATTTCTTTCAGTCATGGTGACTAAGATATAAACCAAGTTTTAAGTTTGGCATGTTGAGCTACATCTGCATGGTGAAGCATTGGTTTATTATGTCATGATCAATACAGGTACACCATGACATCATCAGTATAGGAGTACATCTTTATTACTCATACACTATGACATCATCAGTGTAGGAGCACAGCTTTAATACTGGTGCACTATGACATTATCAGTATAGGAGCACAGCTTTAGTGTCAATGCACTATGATGTCATCAGTATAGGAGCACAGCTTTAATACTGGTGCACTATAACATCACCAGTATAGGAGCACAGCTTTAGTGTCAATGCACTATGATGTCATCAGTATAGGAGCACAGCTTTACTACTGGTGCACTATGACATCATCAGTATAGGAGCACAGCTTTAGTACTGCTACACTATGACATCATCAGTATAGGAGTACATCTTTATTACTCATGCACTATGCCATCATCAGTATAGGAGCACAGCTTTAATACTGGTGCACTATGACATCATCAGTATAGGAGCACAGCTTTAGTGTCAATGCACTATGGCATCATCAGTATAGGAGCCTAGCTTTATTACTCTTGTACTATGACATCATCAGTATAGCACAGCTTTAGTACTGCTACCCTATGACATCATCAGTATAGGGGCACAGCTTTAGTACTGCTACCATATGAAATCATCAGTATAAGAGCATAGCTTTATTACTCATGCACTATGACATCATCAGTATAGCACAGCTTTAGTACTGCTACCCTATGACATCATCAGTAATAATAACCAATGTGTTTCTTTTTCAACTCTGTTATGACAGACTGTCACCAATTTGCCGCTTAACGCGGTGTGAATCTCTATGTTATCTCTTGTGCTTATTCAACATATGGGCACAAGAAATCAATTGAATACAGAACTGCTCATAAATAAGCTAGAATATTTCCCAAAAAACAAGAAATGTGTTAGTACAATTTTGAACACGATGTAAGAAATGTTCTGTTGAATATTTTGTACTTAATTTGATGGGAAACCATTGGTGCCTAAGGCAGCAATGGCTTCCCATTAAATTTAGCTAAAAATATTCAAGAACATGTTCTAGTTTATTTTGGAAACATGCTAAATTATTTCTGTGCCGCACAGTATACAACTAAGCTTAGAACACAGCTGACTTTCTTAAAGCTAGTTTTTTAATCGACCGCTCCATGTTCATTCGATGACCGACCTGTTCGACACCGAGATCAATGTAATCATTGCGACTTAGCTTCATTAACTTGCGGCCATCAATAGTGTTCTGTGCAAAGCGAGCTTTATATTGAGCTAGTTTTAAACTCTCCAGCCAATCCTGTACGTCAACGCACAACCAGTCTTCCACAGATTTACATTGAAACGCTTTAGACGTGCTACGTGACTGTCCACTTGATGATGAATCAGATGAATTACCATTATGACTTTTAGCACTATTGTTTATGGACTGGAAAGCGGGTGGCGGAGCAATAAATTTGGATTTATTTAAATTGTCAGTTTTGTTATTATTCACATTTTGTGTTGGTAAGTCATCAAATTGCGCCGGTGGCGGCGGCACAATCATCTCCTCATATGCGTTATCAAGTGTTTGAACCTCACCGTGCTCACTAGATAAGGTAGAAAGCGTCGACACAGAGGAATGCAAGCTCGCAGAGTCATCATGACCGAATGCTGAACTTTGCCGCTGTTCACCGCGACTTCCAGCAAAGTCTGTTGGAGGAGGAATAATTTGCAATCTAACAGTGTTACCTGCACCCGAATCGTCAAATCCTGGTGGTGGTGGCGGGGGTGGTAAGTCATAGATTACTTCAGCATTACCTTTCACTAGACTGCTATAATCATTGTCTGTCTGTGAATGGTCCATTGTGACCCCGCCTACCCGTACAGTCTGTGAAGTACTACCATTCTGACGCGGAACACTGCCATTAAACTTCTTCTCTAATGTCTTTACTTTGTCTTTAAACGACAGACCATCGTCACTCTGTCCGTTCGTGACAACAACCTTAGCTTTATTATTGTTATTCCCAGTCTTATTACTTACAATCACAGGTTTATGATCACTGGTCGACGATGACGAGCTGGTTGATGAGGACTTTGATGTATTGAGGTCATTACTGGACTGACTACCTCCTGATCCCTTTTTCTTAAGCCACTCCTGTCGTGTTTTTTCTGCTAAAGCCAAGAAATCAGTGACATTAGAAGAACTATCTTTGCCAGTTACAGGCTTAGGTTTGTCTAAGATGACAACATTGTTCATAACAGTGCTCTCTATGAGCGGCTTATTTTTAACTAATGGTAGTGATTTACTTTTAGTCGCTGCCGATTCACTCGCAGGCACAACTTTAATCAGGGATTTATTGTTATTACTGTCCTGCAAGGTTGACACTTTACTGTTCTGACTGGTGGTACTGCTACTAGAATCTGATGCATCAGACTTATACAAATTCTGACTGGTAAAAAATTTCGCTGACTGTAGTTTTCTACCTTTATTTAACTTGGATTCTATCCGTTCCAGGACATCTGTGTCAGACTTCTGCTCAAGCATAGTCCGGCGCTTAGCAACTGCTTCCAAAATTGCAGTCTGTGTTGGATCCATGGGAGCTCTTGGAGCCGTTTCAGCTACAGTGATTGTTTGTGACTGCCCATTGTCAATACGCGCTTGTCGTAAAGCTACAGCATTCTGAATATCAGAACTTGATACTCTTTTCGCAAAAGGTGCTGACGACGACGGTGGTGGCGGTGGCGGAGGAGGTGGCGTTGAGGTGATCATTCTTGATTCTGTACGCCGTTCTCTTGCCTCAGCAGCTAATCGGATCTGTTCACTCAAACCACTCCCAACAGTGCTTGGTAATGCTTCTGCTTTGAGAGACGATGCCGACACTTCTGCCTGATTCTGGGCTGTAACACTAACATGTGTTGTTTCTATGGAAGTAACTTTGCTATTTCCATGCCAGGGTGCATCCTCTGATGCCGTGGATGATGAACTTGACCTCCGTGAGGAAACTACTGGAGCTGCAGCATGGAATGCTCCTGGTAGACTCGGTCTTAATTTATGAATTGTGTCACCGCCATCACTGTCATAATCTGGCTCTGGTTCCGGACCATCATCAGCTTTGTCTGTATCTTTAGTGACTAACAAGCTTGCATTAGGATGCTGCTGAACATACACAGCAGCTTTCTCATAGACACGATCCTCGGCAAATGACACCGAATGTTTATCATGCTTCATATGTTCAAGTGTGTTCTGCTGGGCCATCTGACTAGCACTTGTAATACGCGGATATGAACTGTATTTCTGTTTCTTCTCGCTCATCTGTGCAAGTCTCTGTTGTTGATCACCCGTTGTATCGTCAATCAGTTTAGAGGCAGGTCGGAAGCTTGATCCAAATTCGGATTCCTTCTCCGCTTCTTTCCTAGCTTGAATGTCTGCCGAGACGTTTGCGTACACTGTTTGGGATGACGACGCTGTGGCCGTGTTGATCTGTACCATTTCTGATTTGACTGGTGGCACTGGAGCCGCTTGCCGGGGTGGAGGTGGTATTTTTATCATGGCAGGTGGCAAAGGTGGTGATGACTTTTGTTGGAGCTTCCCGGTTGTACCAAATCCTCCTGGTGGTCGTGGCTTCACCTCTCTACCTAATATTGCCGATTTGGAAGACATCTTTGAGCGACCGTGTGAGCCATGAGACGACAGTGACGACGTATCAGATTTATTACTACTTGTGTCCGAGTCCTTAACTTTAACATTCACTACAGTTTTATAAGCATCATGGGATATGGGTGTAGCATATATAACGTCCGAGTTAACGAGACTCGGTGGGCTACGCGATTTCTCGACACCATTTCCCAGCAATTGTTTTTTATGATACTTCTGTATTCGCTGTTCCGATGGACTGAATTTCTTATTCGGAAGAGCTGGTGGCTTCGTCTCTGGACTGTCGAAGTCAATGTCCTCAAGATGTACATGTGATACTCGCTTAGCGGCTGTCCGCGCTCGAATCGACGCAACTTTCATTTCAGGGTTGAGTTTATCGATATTATTCACCGAGGCACTGGATAGCGGGTGCATAGCAGGCGATTCATCAAACTGAGCCAAAGTCTCGTCAAGTTTTTCTGGAAAAATCAAACAAAACAAAGCTAACCCTTTAACATTTATATCAGTCAAAAACTGTTTCTACAGTGGTCTTGAAAAATGTCAATTTGCAGACCAAGAGAAGACTATTTTTGAAAATTTACCACTGGAATGACTGGCTCGATAACCGAGCCAGTCATTCCAGTGCTAAACTTTCAAAAATAGTCTTCTCTTGGTCTGTAAATTGACATTTTCTTTGAAAATATTTAAATTTTCTTGAACAAATTTAAGGCTTAAAGGGTTAAGCTAAGAACTAGAGCCATGATCAAACAGATTCGATGGAGGTCTAAATTGACACACGTATTTGACATCATAATCAAATACATCACATGTTAGCTGATGTCACAGCTCCATCGCAAAAATTGAAAAGTCTGTCACGAATGTGTATGAATTGTTTGCCTGATTCTTTGAGAATTTAATAAACATTCTGTGGAATATTTTGAAACCAATTTGACTGGAATTTGCAAAGGCAGCATGTTTTTATTTGAATCTATTCAATGTTACTTGCCAACAAAATGTGACTAACATTTTGATTACATAGTACTTACTTGTTGTCATGTGTGGTGCTTGTTGTCGTGTGTGGTGCTTGTTGTCGTGTGTGGTGCCTGTTGTTGTGTGTGGTGCTTGTTGTCGCGTGTGGTGCTTGTTGTTGTGTGTGGTGCTTGTTGTCAGGTGTGGTGCTTGTTGTTATGGCTGTTATCATTGTTGTTGTTGTTACCATTGTTGTTGTTGTTGTTAAGCCATCTCACAATACATGCTTAACTGTCTCACTACTACAAGCCACCAGACAATAATTACAATGAGCAAAAACGAAACTTGCTGAATATTTTGAGAACAATTTGATTGAAAGTTGTTGGTGGTTAAGCCACCAACAACTTTCGGTCAAATTGTTTTCAAAATATTTAGCAGGTCCATTGATATAACCCTTGACATATTTTGTCTGCAAAAACTCAGCAGTTACAATGTTAAAATGGTACGTACAACATTATATAAATGTAGGTCGATTCTAAGCATTAGGCAGCAACAACTTCCTTTGGAAATTATACTCAAAATCCTTGACAGGTCACATATTTTAACAATAATGATGACGACAGCGCTTTTGAAAAATGTAGGGGATATTGCAATCACCTTTGTCCATCCACCTGTCTGTCCATCCATCACTCTATCCATTGGGATAACTCCTCCAAAACCATCTGGTGGAATTCAATCCAATGTGTTGTGTGTGTGACTCATAATGATTGGGAATTTCACATAACATTTATGCTAGACTTTGCCCACAGGGTGGGGTGTGTGTGGCAGTGGTGGGAGGGGAGGGGGGCAGAAAGTCAGTTTATGGAATTCAAACAAATTCGGTATGCTAGTTACCCATATGATTGCGGATTGTGAGGCAATGTTTAGATTAGGTTCTGCCTCCGGTGTGGGGTTAGGGGATAAGGGGGGGGGGGGGCGGGAAATGGCAAAATGATGAGGGTTTCCTATTGCGTGCCATCGACTGTACATTCTGGTTAATTATTATAAAGTAATTATTATTACCAATTTCTGCAATGCCTTCAGCATAAGAGCGTGACTTGGCTTTACTGTAAGACAGGCTAGTTCCCGGGCTTCGCTTGGGAGGTGCTGGAGCTAGAAAAACACACAACGTTTACAATAGATGAATCGGATCTGTCACTCAAGTACCTGATGCCATATAGTCATGACAAAAAACGAAAAGCCTGCCACTAAGGTGCACAGGTTTTATGTCTTTGATGGATTTACAATTTAATACACATCCTGTTGATTATTTTGAAACTAATTTGACTGTGATCTGTTGTTGCCATTATTTTCAAAATATTTAACAGCTTAGCTGTATAGTTACATTGAGATTCTGGAAACTCAAGTTTTAAATAGGTTCCAAAATGCATAAAAAGTAGGCGGAGGTTAGTTAGAAATGGGCAGTGCATAGATATAATTGATCCCTCCATAACAATTCCATTCCAATGTATCTCTGAATTATCTCCCTTGCTGGTGCTAGCGTTCTCTCCCTCTACCTCCTTTGACTCCACGTTGATATAATACATGTATGCTGGAGAAAGACTTGCAAGTGATGATTAGTCGTTGATCTGCAGTTAAATTATTTTAAACATATTCGACAGATTTCCTATTTATTTACTGCCCTTAAACCTTTCAGATCTACAACAGACCCGATAAAACAACTTCCTTTTCTTCATAGCATGAAATGCTACATTGAACATTTTGAAATTAATTTGCCTGGAAGCCACAGCTACACGAGGCAGGAACGGTTTCCTGTTCATTTATGTTCAAATACACCTTTCCCACATTGAATGTCATTTTGTTTATGAAGTCAGTGGTGTCCCTGACGCATGACGTAATATTTGGTAGATGAATTTTGATATGTTCATCTACAAAACTACTGATGTGTTCAGTAGGGTTGACGTTGCTACTAATGATTGGTCTGCCTGGGATGGGTGTATCATCCTTTGCCTTACGGATTTTTGGCAACAGGTAGAATCAGGACGTTCTGGGATTACCAATTCTTAGACCATTGGCGATGTCAGTGGTTATTTCGCCATTTAGAACCATGGAGGTGATGGCTGTTTCTACTTTTTCATAATGTTGGACAGTGAGGTCAGTGTCCTGTTCTAAATAGAATCATTTGTCATTCAGTTGTCTTAATGCTTCTGATTTGTAGGAGGCCGAGTCCCAGTGGCCTGACCTTTGTCAGCTTTTTTGATAACTATCGTTTTGTCATCTGCTAGTTGTTTAAGTTCTTTCCTCTGTGATTTGGAAAGATTGTCCGATTTGGATCTCCTATGTATAAAATTTACCAGATCAGATTTGATTGCCCTAATGAACGCATCTAGCATGGCATCATTGCCTGGACGGGGTGTGTCCAAAAACTAGATGGTTTGAATTTCTTTGACAATTTGTCACAGAAGTCGTCAGATTGTCTTATGACAGTTGTTTGAGTGACATCTGTGAGGGAATCGTTCCCAAAGTATGGTGGATGTTGGAAGTGAAGTTTCAATCTAAGTCTTCTAAAGAATCTAGTGAGGTCTTTATACAGTTGGCCCATGTGTGGCTCTATGACAGTAGGACCAAAACCTAGTCTAAGTCGAGGGCATCCCTGACATTTTGGGATATATCCCTCGATGAAAGATTGACTACAAATGGTTTGTTTATAACAGGATGGTCAATTTTATATTGGAGAAACGTGTTTAAGCTAAGTATGTTCGACAAGGTTGTCACATAATTGACAGTAACATTGTTTATGTTACTTGTTCCAGTAGTTTGTACACCGCGTTGAGTGTCTTGTTTCTTCCCTGGCCCTTTTCCTGTGTTCTGTTTCTGGATCGATTTGGACTTCTGTTTGGTCTGCATATATTTTGTTTTTCGCCATGTTTCTGTTGGTACTGTTGTTTCTGTGGAGGTTGTTGCTTCCTTCCCTTTGTGTTGCTGTTGAGCCGGCCTTGTTGTAAGGACGGGCCCCTCGCTCGTTTGGGTGTACTCACAGATCCTTCGCGTGTGCGCCTGATGGTGCTGTGGACAGTTTGCTCCGCTTCTCGAAACACATTGGTTATCCACAGCCAGAAGGAAATCTGCTTTATGTTTTCTAGTAACCTCTGAAAGTTTGTCAGCATGATTTCATAGTAGATCAATAGCTTGCAGGATTAATTGTAAGTTGGTATCGCACAATTTTTTCTCCCATAGTTTCGAAAGTTCTGTATCGTCACTTGGTGGCGTAAAATGACCTGATATAACTAACGGTCCCGTAAGACATTGGGTTACCAACTCTCCCAACTCGGGGCAACAAACTATTACATCAAACCCAACATGTCACACACACAATCACGTCACACGCACGTATGACGTCATGCTACATTGACATCACAACCCCAACCACCACAACCAAATTGGCAGTTTTACTGTTGTAATGGACCTACACACCTGTACTATCTGTGATTCAGAATTCAAACAAAGTTACAATCTATCACGACACAAGTCCACGAAGCACGGCAACAACACACACACACACACACACACACTCCAACTCAAGTTTTTCATGCAAGGAAGACACATCAATAAGAGACACAAGAACACGGAATCACTGACTGTCAACTACAGTCCTCCTGAGACAAGCAAGGTGAGAAATAACATGCCCGCCAGGGGAGTAACTTCTCCCACCCAGATCACCAACACACAGATGTCCACACCTCCACATAGTTGCGGCAAATGCAGGCAAATACGGCAATGGCGGGCAATATCACATACCCGCACCCAAATCAGATGTAGCACTGTTACCAGCACCGACAACATATATAAAGGGTCAGAATTTAACCATTAGCATCCAGGCTCTTCTTAAACAATGAAAGCGTCAGGCAAAAGTTCTCGAGTTTTAATCTTCACCCATGGAAAATGTAGTCTGCAGAAATTCAGCAGGCAGACGGTTATGGACAAAATGGTCAGATTTCTCGTCAGTATTCTATAAACCCCAAATCTTACCCATTTTCTTTCCTCGTGATGGAAGCGTTCTGGACCCATCTTCATGAGCAAACCATGATTCGAGTTGTGGTGGAGGTGGTGTGGTCTCACCAACCGTGGTCACCTTAAGTTGCAATGATTTTCCGGAATTACGGATAAGGTCGACAACGCGATCATGTGTCGCACGCACAACATTATTACAATTGATCTGAAGCAAAAATATAATTAATCAAATTTAAAGAGTGCAATGATTTTTTCAAAACAAAACCAATAAATCTTTGACTGCGAATGAGTGGAGCACATACTCAAAAAAGGCATTTCTTTAATATATATATATATATATATATATATATATATATATATGTAATTTGGTCATTAAAAGGTTTATACAAAACATTAAAGGGAGATCACTCCTTGCCATTTCACAGATTGTTACACGGGAAATAACTCTTCAACTATTACCTTTGAAAACCAAAAAGTTAGAATATGATAAAACTCTACCTGTCTCCATAGAACCAAGAGGTTATAGCTACCTTTTCAATTAAATTCTATTAGATTCAAAATCAAACAATCAAATAACACCATGCTGTTTTGCAATCTTGTGGGCCGCCCCCCCCCCCCCAAAAGCCATTTGTCTAAGGTTGTGTTCTCACTAGAGAGTTAATCGGGAATGCTTAACCCTTACAACTGTTGTAAAAATTTTCAAATTAATTATAAGATCAACTGGTGTTAATTTTTCAACAAATTTTGGGGACAGCAACATCGTCCACCAAAATTGTTGAAAAATGTACACCAATTTCTTTGCTATTGACACAGTAAAAGGTATAATATTGACTTCAGAGTGGTAAGGGAACTAGCTGCGCAACAGGTAAATTAGTTTCAAAATATTCACAGGTTTTTCAGTTATAGCCATCTTGAAATTGAGATACTTGAACTTCACCGGTTAACGTGAATTTTTGTAATTTGTAATCCGTATTTGATGGGGCCAAAAGATAGGTGTCCGCTATAGACAGATTTGAGTGATGTGCTAAAAAATCTAAGCCATTCATTACATAGCAAAGCCAATTTCGAGCTTGATATATAACATAGCCAAACCACCGCTTGAGGGTGTTTTAAGAACACGCCCGCTACATGATAGATACACCACGCCATGACAAACTTGTTTATTAATAACGAATTATATAATAAAGGCCATTTAAAATTTTTTAAAGGGAATTTAATAAGTTAATTATTGCGTCCAATAAAATAAACCCTCTGGCTATGTATTTGAGTCTGTTAAATTGAGTTGTGGTTATTCCTTGTTTATAACTCTATCTAATAGAATAAGCAATTTATAGATGCATATATGTTCTGACATGTTATACATGCCTCGGGATTGTTACCTGTTTGACTGTACAGGCCACAAGACCATAGATACAATCGGCAACAACTCTGGACCTGCTGACTATTTTGAAGACAATTTGACTGAAAGTTGTTGGTGGCATAGCCACCAACAACATTCAGTCAAATTGTTTTCAAAATATTCAGTATATCCAGAGTTAATGCACATGGAAATTGTAGTCTGCAGAAATTCAGCAGAGAGACAGTTAATGAACAAGATTTATAAAGTCAATATTGATAAGCAGTCCAAAAGATGGCTATTTTTGAAGATTTATCACTGGAAGGGCTGGCTTGGATATCGGAGCCAGCCATTCCAGTTGTAAAATTTCAAATATTCTCATCTCTTGGCCAGCAAATGGACATTTTTCAAGACACTAGAGGCTGGTTATAGTCCATTGATGGGCGAAGAACATTTTGATAGAGTTATCTTTGCCTGACTTGACATCCCAGTGCGTCAATTTAGACAGTGTAATGGTCAAGCAGGATAGTTGTCTTGAGGAAGGATATATTTGCAGGCGAAGAGAAGACTATTTTTAGAATTTTATCACTGGAATGCCTGGCTCGATTCTTGAGCAAGTCATTCTACTCTTAAATTTTTGAAAATAGTCTCCTCTTGGCCTGCAAATGGACATTGCCTCTGCATAATTTTTCTGGACCAACCTTAATCATTAACCCATACCATTCTGATGTTAAAATTTAAAATTTTCAAATTAAATTAAAAGATAAACAGGTGTTAATTTTTCAACAAATTTGGTGGAAGATGTTGCTGTCATAGACGACAACTTCATCCACCAAAATTGTTGAATAATGTACACCAGTTTCTTTGCTATCGACACCGTAAAAGACGTAATAGTGACACCAGAGTGGCAAGGGTTAAATAGCTAACAGTGAAATAGTCATTGATTCGTAATGATTCTTACCTCAAGAATGAAGTCACCGCTCTTGAGACCCGCTCGGTCAGATATACTGCCTTTGTCAACGCTGTCCAAATACTGCAGCGCGGGATACTCAGGTGTGGGCTGAAAATCCAAGGCTTGCTGAGCTGAAAACGTGAAAAACAGAAGATATTACCCGCTCACCTTTAGATCAGCTCCACCAACACCTTGTGTCCCTGCACTCTCTGAATATTAATTTCCATAAAACTATACAGGTAAGCTATTGAATATTTTCAGAATAATTTGACTGTCTAATCAGAATGTTTATTAAATAGTAAAGACATACAATTCGTACAACCTGATGAACTATTAATCGTTTAAGATGGATTACATCGAGTCAATTGTGATGTAATTGATTATGACGTCATCCAACATCTATTTGACAATGATGTCATATGGTTGACCTACAAACTGGATTCATCAATTATTAATATGTTAATGGTTAAAAAAAGAGTCTGCAGTGGTCTTGATGCATGTCACTTTACAGGCAAAGAAAACAGTATTTTTGAAAATTGACCACTGGAGTGACTGACTTGATAACAAGCCGGTACATGGACATACATATGACCTGGACAAACAGTGTATTTCCTTCGATTTGCTCAGGGAAATACAAATGGTATTTTAAAAAGTCCTCACTTTGTTCAGGATATATTATGTTTGTGCAGGTCATACATGCCCATACACCAAGTAAAACACCAGTATAACTAATAAACACACCATACCACGCACACCCACCCACGCTCGCACACACACACACACGCACGCACGCACTCACGCACGCACACACACACATGCATGCACATACACGCACACATTATTGTATGCTTCATTAACCCGTTGAAGACTCCAATTTGCGGAAAATAATTTCAATCTGTATTGCTCACCTGGACAATAGGCATTTCAACTAGAATGCTCTTTATCAACAAGATGGCCAGCAAACTGTTTATCCGACAGTTTCGAAAATTGCAAATTTGAGATCAGAATACCCAAAAACACATAAAACCAATTTCGGCTTCAAAATCCATCAAATAAAAAAATCCAATATGGCCACCAAACATGCTATATTTTGATTGGCCCACGGCGGCCATGTTTTTTGATGGATCAACCTCTCTTGAACAAATTTTAATGGCCCTTAGGCCCTAATCATATCTGTCAAATTTCGGCCCGATCCCTTCAGCGCTTCTGGCGAATAAGTCATTTTCTCTACAACTAGGTCAACCAAGATGGCCGCCAAACCATTTGACCAATCAAGTTCCCTTGCCATAAATCATATTTCATGAGGTTTGCATCAATCCCCAAGCCATTTCTGAGAAGATTCTTAAAGATGCTTCCTAAAATCGGCCTAAATCCAAGATGGCCGCCGGCCAAATTGGCTGATCGGGTTCATTTGAACAAACTTAGATCTCTATATGCAACAAACTTAGATCTCTATATGCCCTATGAATGCTTCCTCCCAAATATAATTGAAATCAGCCACAGTGGTTCTTGAGAAGAAGTCGTTTAAAGAATTCCCCATTGCTTTACTATGGGCCTATTACTTTACTATGGGAGCCTATGGCGGGAAAACAAACCAAGATGGCAGCCAAACCGTTTATCCAACAGTCTCGAAAGTGGCATATTTGAGCCCGCCACACTGATAAGCATATATAAAGCAATTTTCGCCATCAAAATACATCAAATACAAAAAAGCCAATATGACTATCAGACGCTGAATTTTGATTGGTTGATAGCGGCCATGTTTTTCAACGTAATAATAATGATGATAACATTACAAATGATATCTTTTTTTTCCCGCTAAAACATGGCAGCATTGAACAAACTTGAATGGACCTTGATCCCTAAGCATATTTACGAAATTTCAGACCTATCCCTTCAGCGGTTCGGGAGAAGAAGTAATTTTCGCGAAAACTAGGTCATCCAAGATGGTCACCAGGCAAATAGGCCAATCAGGTTGCCTTGAACAAACTTGGGTCTACCATTGCAATAGATGTGTTATGAGTTTTGAATCAATTCCTCCAGCGGTTTCGGAGAAGATTTTTTACTGTTTCTAAAAATCGGCTATTTTGGTCGGCGGCCATCTTGGATTTTGGCCGATCGGCTTCATTTGAACAAACTTGAATCTCTATGCCCTAGGGATGCTTCCTGCCAAATATAATTGAAATCGGCCCAGTGGTTCTTGAGAAAAAGTCATTTTAAAGGAAAAGTTGATGGATGGACGACGGACGGACACGATGGACAGTCGCCACGACATAAGCTCACTTGGCCTTTCAGGCTAGGTGAGCTAATAAACCGTCCATTTGCAGACCAAGAGAAAACTATTTTTGAAATGCTATCACTGGAATGAAAGATTTCACAGTTTATTATCCATAAACAGTACAAGGGTCAATTTGACTTACATTTGGCGCCTCTAAGTACAAATCCATATCCGTCTTTGCTCTTCTGAAGTGTCACAGTTCTTGTATGGTTCTCTCTGAGGAATACACAAAACATACAAATACACGTAAATACTAAATATCATTAATGATAATGAACAATGAAGGTGACAAAGATGACGACGATGCTGATGACAATGATGATGATAATAATGATGATAACATTACAAATGATATATCCTTTTCCCCGCTAAAACATGGCAGCATTGAAAAAAACCCCAATGAATGGCATGAATAAAATACGCCATTTTCGATAACGCGGATGTCTAAAATATTATTACAGCAATAATAGCACACAAGAGAATGTCATTATGTTATGTGGGTGTCGGATTACCTGCCAGGGGAGGTCATCACGCATACATTTGCAACGCAGGTGTCGATTACACTTGGCAGTTTAACCGTTTTCAAACGAAAGAATGAGATTCTTAAATTATATCTGGCTAAATGAGAAATATACTGAATGTTTTAAAGCAATTTGACTAAGATTCAAATTGGTTGTTTTTTTTAAATATTCAACAATTTCCACCGTAATATCATACAAATATCAGCTATGGTAAACGTGATGAAATGTATATTACCTAAGCGTGCCTAAATTACTGTGCTTATATAACTTCCTACTGAAATTTAACCTAGCCCTAGCACTCAAATTTCATCATGAAAATTTAAATTTTCTCATGGAATATGTCCATTTGCAGACCAAGAGAAGACTACTTTTGTAAATTTACCACTGAAATAACTGGCTCGATTATCGAGCCAGTCATTACAGTAGTAAATTTACAAAAATAGTCTTCTCTTGGTCTGCAAATGGACATTTGTCAAGACCACTGTGCAGAAGTAATTTTTGGCTGGCTTTCAGTGCCAAATGGTTAAAATGAATAAAAAAATCGATTCAGGTGAAATATTTATTACTGACTAAAGGTATTGGTGATTCAGATATTAGGTATTGCACAAGGTAAATCCATTCACATATTATACATGTTCAGTCGAACTTTAAACAGGTCACATTTTATTTTGAAGACAATATTTTCTGGATTCTGCTTGGATAATTTTCTTCCTAGTTCATGATTGGCATAATATATATTACGGAATGTACACAGAAATGCACCCTTGGACACATACTTGCTGTAAGCGTACACATGCACACACACACACACACACACGCACGCACACACACATTCATAAATTCTCTTTCATTTCTTCCGTATTTGTTATGATACCCGTGGAACTGATAGTTCAGAAGATACGACTACCAGGCTGGTCATATGTCTACAGGTCACTGGTCAAGCGAGATGGACACATGCGAGGATGGACCGCACTAATACTATTCTAAAACATTACAATATCTACTAACACTTGATAGTTATTTGAAAATAATTTGACAGAAATCTGATGCTTTTCAGACAAATAGTTTACAAAATATTCTGGATACTTCACAACCATCGAATACAGCATTTCTGGAATAATAGGGTTAATACCGCAATCAATAGAATGCAGAAAAATCTTTCATCAGCAAAAATTGCACACAAAAATATCATTTATAGAAAATTACTGTATAATTTATGCATGAGGTGCTCTTATACAAATGGAGGGATAGTCCTAATAACAACAAAGTTAATCCAGGCTTATTGAATATATCCACCTGTTTATATATGCATAAAGCTATCCAATAAATGAATGGGTGAAGGCATAGTGGACAGAGCGTTGACCCTTCTGATACTGACCATCTGACTGACCATCAAAAAGTATTTTTTTTCCCCAAATTATGTGCGATTTCAGCACAGGTGTTTATTTCTTAAAAGATATGTTGGAAGCCTTTGTACACAATGACGTTATTTTCAAGAACACTGCATGAATATCAGTTAGCATGGCGAAAACTGGATATTAACGGATACATGTATGTTTGTTGATATTTAACCAGCGGTACAAGGGTCAATTATGCTTTTCAGTATCAATAATAAAATCACTGACCATGTACCTGCAATCATAACACAATCAGGTTCACCAATAGAAAGTTTATTACCATGAGCTTGTTTATCGGTGAAATCAATGTTAATTGCTAGATTCCTCACTCGCCCATATTGAAAATTATTTCCATTTTTCACATTAACTGACTGCTGCCTGCCATCACACAATTTTAATTGGCAATAACTCTGGACATGCTGAATATTTTGAAAACAAATTGACTGAAAGTTGTTGGTGGCTTAGCCACCAACAAGTCTCAGTCAAATTGCTTTCAAAATATTTAACCGGTCCAGAATTATCGCCCATTGAAATTGTAGTCTGCAGAAATTCTGCAGGCAGACGGTTAAATATTGAGATAGATTATAGTTGTTTATGTGCAGCGAGAAATGTTTACTAAAAACTTTATGAGTGTTATTGAATTGAATGGTATGATATGATACGTATACGTTCCTGAATAGATATTGTTTAATTATAATGATTTTTCTTTTTTTTAATCCTAAATCGTCTGAATTTCAAGCGCTTAGACCATGCTATTGCATGCAGTTTTGCGCTATATAAATGTAATTATTATTATTATTATTATTATTATTATTAATATTATTATTATTATTATTATTATTAATAATTCTCGTTTCAAAAGTTAATTTAATGAAATTTGCTCAGTAATTTGAAGACAATTTGAGAGCATATAACGTCTGGTAAACAACATCATGCAAAACACAAGTAGGTCTTTCGCAATTTCCATTTGCATGCCATGAGATGATTTTTAAATCTTACCCATAGAATGACTGGGCTTACGCATGCACAAGCAAACACGCACCACCCTCACGCACGCATGTACACACACACACACACACACGCACGCACGCACGCACACCACCCGCATGCACGCACACGCACCACCAGCACGCACTCACACACACTTGCATAATTAAAACATAAAAAATTTGGTAAAATTTTGTGAGCTTGATCTCCGCTCCGAAAACATTGTTGCCGACGATTTATTAATTAAACTGATCAGCCTGATTACTAAAGCCAGGATATAACTTTCTGACTGCTGCACCAGCGGACAGCAATTTCAATGGACAATAACCCTGGACATGGTGAATATTTTGAAAACAAATTGACTGAAAGTTGATGGTGGCTTAGCCACCAACAACTTTCAGTCAAATCGTTTTCAAAATATTCACCATTTTTAGACATAAACCCAGTGGAAAATGTAGTTGCAGAAATTCAGCAGGCAGGCGGCTAAAAAAAAATCTAGATTAATAGCTGGTACTTTAGTGGCTCCTTGGATTCTAATTAACATATATTTTAAGCATAGGATTAATGTCTTGCCACTCCTTACTGTACACCAATGCTCAAAAGTTTGCTCAAATAAACTTTACCATTAAATATCAATGCCAGGTTTAAATCCTCATAAACAGCAATTAATATAAAAACTTCTCTGGTAACAATAAATCTTTCACATGAAATCTTAAATGAGATCACAACTAGGCTGCATTTTGAGGTGTTGCGTCATGCGTTTGCGCTCTGTTTTGCCATTAAATGACCCCGTGACCTAGATCTTTGATACTTTGACCTGAAACCCAACTTACTTCTAACAGCGCAATATTCGCTATTCGCGACTGGAAATTGTTCCAAACTTGGTAATTCGATATCCTTGCATTCATACCATATGGGCAAAATTGTGAGCTCATCACCTAATGCCAAATTTGGTAATTCTACATTTCTGTATTTCCATGTTTAATATGGCCTATGGATGTGTGATTATTGCTTTGAGTGATTAAGATCGATTATTTAAGAATAAGCACAATTGACCTTTCCATGTTTAGCTATGCCCCGCCCATCACTAGCTAAGCTCCACCCACACCTCGCTCGTGTTGGGATCGATCGATCTCTGAACACCCTGACTATCAATTTTTTTTAAACTACACATTTAAGCTGTTGAATATTTTGAAACCAATTTGACTGGGTGCTGTTGCTGCCTAAGGCAGCAACAGCGCCCAGTCAAATTAGTTTCAAAATATTCAACAGCATGTTTATTAAATAGCAAAGAATTACAAACACATACAATTCATACGTGTCGGAGTATTGAGATTTGTTGACGGTCTATATGGAACCCTTTGTGACGTAATGATTGTGACGTCATCATACACGTGCTGAGCTGATTATAACGTCATACGAGGTCAGATGATAGATGGATACTCTGGAAAGGTCCATTACTCAATTAATCACCTTATGTACAAATTACTCAGCCATATCAACAAAGGCATATCAATGATGAAGGCTTCAACCGTGTTTTAGAAATGTCCATTTGCAGGCAGTGGCGTAGTCACAAAGTTTGAGCATCCGGAGCGCTGGGCAGCAGGAGCGTGGGTGGGGGGGGGGTGACAATATTATTTCTATGGGCCAGGTGTCTGAGCAGGCGGAGAAAAGCTCCGGTGCTCTCCGGTCCCACTACACCATTGTTTGCAGGCCACGGTAAGATTATTTTTGAAAAGGTATCACTGGAATGCGTGACTCGAGTCAGTCATTCTAATGATACGTTTCAATGAGTAAAACATAAATTTTCGTGACCAATCACATTAAACAGTAGCTTTTCTAGGTAGTTTTTGAAATATTTTATGCAGTAGGAATTATTCATGATTATTCGATTATTTTATTTTTTATCATATAAATTCAATATTTAAAACATAATTGCAGATTTTCGATTTAATCATGTAACCCTGCAAGCCTAATTATGGCCGTTCTTCTAGCCCCAGACATGATACGAATGTATGTGTCAAATTCCTGATTCTATCTTTGTGTATTTTAGAGACATGATGTGAATAAACAGACAAATAGAACTGACCACATTTATATAACTCACACCAGCCTTCAGAGTGAGTTATTAGATTTCCATAAAACCGCCAAAAATAAAAGGGTAATCAGATTTTATGAATTAAGCAAAAATTTCACAATGTCTATCAATATTAAAACTTCTGTTAGTAAATTTTTTTAAATAGTGTTCTCTTGCCCTGTGACTTGATTATTCACTAAGGAGAAATTTAATATCCTTGATCAATCATTACCAATCTTGACCATTAAGGGGCTGACTGCTGCAAAACACCCGACAATAATTTTCATATATCATAACTCTGGACTGGATGAATATTTTGAAAACAATTTGACTGAAAGTTGTTGGTGGCTTAGTCAGCACCAACTTTCAGTCAAATTGTTTTCAAAATATTCATCAAATACAGTTATATCCCCAGGAATACGCTGTCTGTACAAATTCAGCACTAAGACAGCCAATTGGCTAATATGATAGCTGGTATTCAGTTTTGAAACGATGTCATTCTAAGATTTCAGCCAAACCTTTTTCTAAAATGCATACCATATAAATAGTGAATTTGAAACAATTGACCATCATGCAGTGTGGCAAAGGGTCAATTACTCACAGAGTGATAACACACAAAGGGTAAAAATCCCTAGATCGCCCCGGGGCATGCTCGATCACAGTGCAAAAACTTTATGATTTTTTAAGCCATTTAATTTAATTTCTTCCATGCAAACTAATTTAATTACCTACACCAGGTTATGAGTTCAAGCAACTATGTAATTCAATTGGCAGGTGTATTGATATCTAGTTTGTTTTATGGTTAATCAATATGCCAGGTGTTAATTGAGGCGATACCTAGTGTGCAGAGGCCATGAAGCCATCAAGGGATGCATATGAGAAGAAATGTCATAAATTCTTGTTGACATGCCAAACTTGTACCACTGTGAATCTGGATACATTAACCGTTTGACAGTCTGCGGTGATCTTGAGGAATGTCCATTTGTAGCTCAACTGAAGACTATTTTTGAAAATATACCACTTAAATGACAGGCTCGATAACAGAGCCAGTCATTCCAGATGTAAATTTAAAGAAATAATTTCTCAGTCTCCAAATGGAAATTTTCTATGAGAAATTTTTTAATTTTCTTGAACAAATTTGAGGTTTGAATGGCAAAGTGTATGGTGTCATGCAAGTCATTTCTTGTGCAATAATTTGATCCATACAGATTATTGTTGCTTTCTGAGATTTCCATATCTCTGTAATCTGATCCAATCATGATTTAGGTTTATCCAAATTACGGTTGACTGGTTTAATGAATGAGCAAGTTTCAGACTCACAAAGCCCACCACAAACATCTTTCTTCACTCGATTGACGCCAAGACAAATAATTTGCTGGGATTGGAGATTATAAATAGTAATTGCGCAGTGAGCATTACATCACAAAGAATAAGTCATTTCGTGTTTATAAAGGATAACTTTAGGGCCAAATTACATTTGCTATATATGGCATTCACTGATAAGCATCGCGCATGTGTACAGGCATGCATGCATGCATGTACACATGCTATCTATATAAACACAATTTTCTAATTTGGTGACTATCGATATAAAATCAGTATTGTATTGTTGCTATGTAGCAGTAGACTGCAGTCACCACACCCTATTAGGGGTCACCGCAAGAGTTTATTTACATGTACTTCAGAAGCCAGCTTAATACCATACATACACATCAATCAATATCAACCATTTTAAAACTCAAATTTGTTCAAGAAAATTAACATTTTCTCACAGCAAATGTCCATTTGCAGACCAAATTGAGAATATTTTTGAAACTATCACTGTAATGGCCGGCTCTAGTTATCGAGTTATGTATTTGAGTGGTAAATTTTCAAATATAGTCTACACTTTGTCTGCAAATGGATATTTCCCTAGATCCCTGCAGAAGCTGTTTTTGGCTAGTGTGTGTCAGTGTCAAAATACCAAGAGCCAATATTATCTTAATATTTTTAACCCTAAAACAAGAATATATCACAATTAACTTCCCTACGATATAATACATTTTGTTGAATATTTTGAAATTAATTTAACTGGATGCTGGTGCTGGCTAAGGGACAACAGCTTCCAGTTAAAGTGATTTCAAAATATTCATCATTTTATCAGGTACACTGTTTGTATAATTCTTATTTTGCGACGGAGATACACAGCACGCAAATGATAAAAACATCTATAGCTAGCTTGTCTATCAGACATATTCAATATTGACATCTTTTCCCCTGCACATCGTGTAGTTTACGATATTTAGTCTATAAATCTACATTTACTCTCTTGATCGAAACCTTAATTAACCCTTTTACTGTCAAACCAGCCAAAACCGGCCTCTGCAGTGGTCTTGAGGAATGTCCATTTGCAGGTCAAGATAAGACAATTTTTGATAACTTACCACTGGAATGGCTGGCTCGAGCCAGTCATTCCAGTGGTAAATTTTCAAAAATTGTCTTATCTTGGCCTGCAAATGGCCATTCAAGCAGCAAAATGTTAATTGTCATTAAAAGAAAATCAAAGGTCAAGGGCTCAAGCAAGAGGGTTCAATTTCTAGCTTTGTGCCCCACCCCCCTCACACACGCACGCACGCACGCACGCACGCACGCACGCACGCACACACACACACACACGCTTTCCAACCAATCTCCATCCACTTTGTGTATGTGTATTTGAAACGATTTATATGCTTTATTAACCCTTAATTACCAGAATCCCAATTTCAGGGTAATTATACAGGTTTAAGTTGTTGAATATTTCAAAACTAATTCCACTGGCATCTGCTGCTGCCTATGGCAGCAAAAGCTCCCAGTCAAATTAGTTTCAAAGTCTTCAAAAGTCTGTTTATCAAATTGTAAATTCACCAAAGACATACAATTAACCCATTAACAGTTAAATTTGGTCACGAAAATCAAACTATTTTCATAGTGATTGTTCATTTTCAGATTTTCAGGCAAAGAGAAGAACATTTTTTAAGATTTAACACTGGAATGACTGGCTCAGTTATCGAGCCAGTTATTCCAGTGGTAAATTTTCACAAAAATTGTCTTCTCTTGACCTGCAAATGGACATTCCACAAGACCACCCCAGAGGCGGGGTTTGTCCGACTTGATTATGACATCAGCTAACAACTGACATATTTTGATGATAATGTCAGATACTTGAGTGACAGGTAACATCCCTCCATTCAATCAGTATTGTTATCAATTATTGACAGCAAAAGCTATCCCCTTCTAACGATATCACTATCAATAGAAATTCTAGCCATCTTTTTATCCTATTATATAAACACATTTACCCGTATATCATTTAAACATCTGCCTGCTGAGTTTGCATTGCAGACGACATATTCCATGTTATATCTCTGGACCTGCTAAATATTTCGACAACAATTTCACTGAAAGTTGTTGGTGGCTAAACCACCAACCACTTTCAGTCAAATTGTTGTCATAATATTCAGCAAGTCAAGAGTTTTTGATCATTGAAATTATTGTCTGGTGGCTTGCAGCAGCGAGCCAGTTAAAACTTCTTCGAAACTTGCCACGGCTGATGTCCAATTTTGAAAATAATTGTTGGATAAAGCTGTCCATTTTATCTGACAGCCTTAATCAGCTTTCTGAAGATAAAGTTCTGGTAATGACCATTGTTTTTATGTCACGAAAGCTAAACATAAGGATAAGAATTAAGCCAAGATATACATTTACCAGTAGAATTGTGAAATAGCTTAACGCAACTTCAAACAATTACAGGTGTGCTTTCTTGAAAGAACTCGATTACCTACCTGAACAGTATAGACTTGTGAAAATTAAGCCAATTCTAGCTATATCCCTTTGTTATTTTTCTATCAGAGTAAGATTAATGTTGTATGGGGGGGGGGGGGTTGGCTTATGGTGAATGGGGGATTGGAGGGTTATCTATTAATGTATTTATAATAATAGGATATTTGTAGCGTGCTATAATTCCACGCAAATATTGCGTGCTCTAAGCAAGATATTTCATCTGGTATACATTAAAAGTTATTTATCACCCTGTCCATATAACTATAAATAAATAAGTATCAGTGAATATCTGAAAATATTTTGACTGGAGGGTTATTGGTGCTGTATCCGCCCATAATATTCAGTAAAATTGTTTTCAAAATCATCTCACGATTTCATTTTAGTTCTCTTCAATTAAACCAGATTACAGGGTATATGGTATCACAAAGCGTTAGGCAATTAGATAAACTGACTGACTGTTGCTTTATATTACACATTACGTTAACCCTTCTCTGATGGAAATCGATTTTAACTATACAATTAACCAATAGCATCCAGTCAAATAAGTTTCAAAATATCTAACATACCATCAATTTTGACTGTTGTATACATTTTTTAACTTCACCTTAAACATTACTACTGGATTAAGCTGTTTTTGTTCCAACACGACAGTAATTTGAATGAGGTAACTGTTGTCAAGTTGCCAAGGCAGTTAAATACTTACACCAACAAAAACAAGCCACCAACAAAAACAAGCCATTACAAACACGCCATTAACCCTTTTAATGCCAGTGTTTAAATTCTCAAGACAAACTATACATGAAAGTTGGGGAATATTTTGAAACTAATTTAACTGGATACTGTTGCTGACACCGAGGCAGATAGGCAGCAATAGCTTCCAGCCAAATTAGTTTAAAAATATTCAACAGGATATTTTACGGTCATAAAGGATTTATTGTTCTTGATCTGTAAGGGTTAATATGAATAGATATAATATAATATCAACATCTGACTGCTGCAAGACACCAGATAACAAATTTGAATGGGCAATAACACTGGATATGGTGAATATTTCGAAAATAATGTGACTGAAAGTTGTTGGTGTCCCAGCCACCAACTTTCAGTCAAATTGTTTTCGAAATATTCACCATATCCAGAATTAAACCCAATGGAAAATGTCGGCAGCAGAAATTCAACAAGCAGTCAGTTATGTATAATATGTCTCAATGTGAGGCAGAAAACATGCCAAGTCTAATTATAATACACTGTTACGCAAACATGAACAAATCTTACCACCAGTTAAGCCATTGTCAATAATTCTACAACCCTTATAATAACTCATAATATACAAGGGACAATGGTGCCGTTATTATTTTCTATATTTAAAACCTTGTTCAGCAAACAAATTCCAGTATGAATAACAATGATTAGTTAGCTCAGCACTCCAGAACGTGAGATAGATACACTCGCTCGTATGTCAGAATAATTATCAATTTTGCCTTCAATCTCATAGAGCCGCTAAAGATATCGTTTAAACTATCGTTTGTTGCAAAAATCCAATGCACAGATATTAATTTTGTCAGTGTTTTTCGCCACCCTACATTTCATCAAAGTCCAAAATGAACCCAGGATATTTGGTTTACGGGTGTCACATGGTGTGTAGGTAGATGATATCCTCCAATTAGACAATTGTCAAACCAATGTCAATGGAGAATTCCAGTTTACCCATCAATCATATGACGTCATAAACAACTATGTGACGTGTAGGCTGACTTGATTGACATCATAATCAATTACATCATGAATGACTTAGCTTGAGTTCATCATGAATGCTTAATTGATGATGGAGTAAACGTTGTTGTATAAATTGCAGTCTATTTTTTAATAAACATGCTGTTGAATATTTTGAAACTAATTTGACAGGCGCTAACAGCAACAGCAACCAGTCAAATTAGTTTCAAAATATTCAACAGTTTACCTGTATAGTTTTCGGGAAATTGAGTCAGGGAATTTATGGATCGATCGATCCGAACACAGGCAAAGCATGGATGGAGCTTAGCTAGAGATGGACGGAGTACTCTGTCATTATACCCACATTTTTTTAAAGAAATGTAGGGATTATGCCATCCCACCTGCGTGCGTGCGTGCGTGCATGTGTGTGTGTGGCACGCGAGCGGGAATTGATTGTAACACATTACTCCTGCAGCCCTAACCACTGCGTGCGTGCGTGCGTGCGCATGTCAAAATTTTGCGGCTACAAATCTGACCTTATTTCACCTCTAATTTTATTATATTAGTACATATCACACCCTATTTGAACCCTACATGCAGAGCTCCATACAAAAACATATTTCATATTCTAGGATATATGAATAGCTTGGAATTAACTGTCACCTGCTGAATTACTGCAGACTACATTCTCAATGTGCAATAACTTTCCACCTACTGAATATTTTGAAAACAATTTGATTGAAAGTTGTTGGTGGCTAAGCCACCAACAAGATTCAGTCAAATTGTTATCAAAATATTCAGCAGGTGTAGTTATTGCACATTAAAATTATTATCAGACGGGTTACAACAGTCAGACAGTTAACCGTGTGACTGCTGAGTTTTTGCAGAAGACATATTCCAAGGGTTATATCTCTGGACCTGCTAAATATTTTGAAACTAATTTGACTGAAAGTTGTTGGTGGCAGTCAAATTGTTTTCAAAATATTCAGCAAGTCCAGAGTTTTTGCTCATTGAAATTAATGACTGGTGGCTTGTAGTAGCGAGACAGTTAATATCTATCACAAAATATGTGTTAAATATTCACCTCCATTCCATGCATTTGTTAGTCTGTTTGACTATCATTTTTCATATGTACATAACCGGGATCAATTTACTCGTATAAAATAATGTCATATTAACCTGTTATCCCCTAAAATTCATATAGTTAAAATACCAAAACAACCATACAGGAAAGCTGTTCAGTATTTTGAAAGCAATTTGACTCGAACCTGCTGCTTTCTAAAACTCTCAGTCAAATTAGTTTCAAATTATTCAAAAGGATATTCCTTACATCATAACGGATTTATCAATTCTCGTTAACCCTCAAAACGACCATTAATTAACCCTTTATCCATCAAATTTGTTCAAGAAAATTTAAATTTTCTCATAGAACATGTCCATTTGCAGACCAAGAAGACTATTTTTGAAAATTTATTACTTGAATCATTGGCTCAGTTATCGAGCCAGGTATTCCAGTCGTAAATTTTCAAAAATAGGCTTCTCTTGGTCTGCAAATGGAGATTTTTGAAGACCAGGGCTGAACCCACTTTTGACCAATATGAGTGTTAAAGGGTTAAAACGGTTTCTGCAATGCAATGCTCTTTAGAAATGACCATTTGCAGCCCAAGATTTTTTTTTTTTAATTTACCACTGGAATAACTGGCTCAATAACCGAGCCAGACATTCCAGTGGTAAATTTTCCAAAATAATCCTCTCTTGGCCTGCAAATGGACATATTCTGTAAGAATATCAAAATTTTCTTGAACAATTTTGAGCGTTACTATGGTTAATGGCCTATATTTGAGCCCCATGTTTGTCCAAGAAGCTGATCAAACAGACACTCTGAAGCAGCCCGTTTTACTGTCCATGGTATCATTTGTTATTATGTAGAATTTCTGGACAGTAGAAATACCCTGTTTAAATGAGACCGCGATTAACCCTTTAAATCTCGCATGGCAGAGACGACAAATTCTTTATGATGTATGGAATATGCCGTTGAATATTTTGAAACTAATTTGACTGGGATGTGGCCGCATCAGGTTCCAGTCATGTTAGTTTCAAAATATTCAATAATTTCCCTGTAAGGCAGTCTTGAAATTGTCTCCGGGTTTCGTGGTGTTAACTGGTTAATTAATTAATTCTCTGCCTGCTGAATTACTGCAGACTACATGTTCCATGGGGTTTAAACTCTGGATATGCTGAATATTTTGAAAACTATTTGACTGAAAGTTGTTGGTGGCTTGCCACCAACAACCTTCAGTCAAATGTTTTCAAAATATTCAACAGGGACCAGAGTTATTGCCCATTGGAATTACTGTCAGATGGCTTGCAGAGAGGTAAGTTCAAATGTATGAAATTCTATCACACACAATTCATATGTTAATTTCTCTCTGAAAGATATAAATAGGATATTGTAGCCAATGATCAGTCGACATGACAGAAAATTAAATTTATAATTAAATTATTTACTCAGTGTAAATCATAAAGTCTCCATTCAAATAAGTTTTTAAGTATTCAGAAATTTTCCTGCTTGGCACCTGCTTTGATTACTCGGGTATTGCAAATTGAGAAATGAGAAGCGTTAAAAAACTTTAAATAGCCTTTTTCAAATTTAACCACATATGTAACTCACCCACCAAATCACCCATGTCAAAGAAACCCACACTCTACACAAACTAAATTTAAAACATATTGCGTGAACATTGTTACAGGAGTCTATGGCACAGATTCCTTAATTAACCAAATCACTTTAAATTAGCATTTCCTCCTCACCTTCTCCATGGCAACCAGTATAACTTACACGGTAACTTGGGTTATTTAACCCTTTAACCCACGAATGTTAAAAAAAATTTGAATTATCTCATAGAAAATGTTCATTTGAAGACCAAGTCTGATTTTTGAAAATTTACCACTGGAATGACTGGCTCGGTTATCGAGCCAGTCATTCCAGTGATAAATTTTCAAAAATAGTCCTCTTTTGGTCTGCAAATGGACATTTCTCAAGACCAATGCAAAAGCCGTTTTTGGTTGATATGAGTGTTTAAACGGGTTATGAAATTAGCTAGCTCACAAGTTCCATAATATAAACTAGAATAGGCAGTCGATGCCATCGCAAATCTCCATGTTTCGCCAACTTTGACAATGTGGCCCCCATCTCCTCCACCTCCCCCTACCCCACCCACATCTTGGGGGATAAGCCTAATGTAAACATTTCTCGCAATCCACAATCATATAAGTCCTAACATACCAAATTTGATTGTATTCTGCCAGCTTTGACTTTTTAGCCCCCTCCTCCACCCTGCCACCATCCTGACCATATGGGTGGATGGTGATTCAGATCTTAGATGGAACCTAAGCTAAATGTTGTCTTGAAGTCTACAATCACATAGGTAAGTCATAACAAATGATTGAATTTCACCAAATATTTTGGTGGAGATCGAGTCAGCTGGACAGACAGACAGATATATGGATGGAGGAATGGACGGAGGCGATTGCAATGACCCAACCATCTTTTCAAGACGTGTGGGGATAATAAATATGAAAGATATTGAATGGATACATGCTACTAGTTTGTGGTCATGTTCTTTTCAAGTCAAATAATTTCTAGTGAATCACAACAGGATAATAAAAATATATATAATTTTTCAATTAGTGGCAATTACCAGCCACAGACAATGTGAAACTGATTGACAGCCTAAAAATGTAAATTCAATTATCTTAAACTAGTAATTGTTTAAAAACAACAAAAATACTAAATACCTTAGTTCTGCGCATATAACTTTGCATTAATTAGAATCCTGAGGCAAATAATTAAATTTATTAATAAAAAAAATTGTATAATCTTTTTAATTTACAGCAGATAAGATATTACAAATTCTTTACATTTCAAAATACTTAGGCAGCAACATCTTTCAGTCAAATTATTTTCAAAATAATCAACAGCTTACATGTACCCTAATGAACATCTTTAAATTGAGCCACTGTGGCCGGTAGAAGCTCATGACATAGATCAGATGGCACCATCTTTTTACGTAATCCATTAAATCTTACGAGAACATGTTTTTATAAATTAATACACACTAATAATTTAACAAACATAACGCTTATTAAACGCAATGAAAAAAATTACTAATGACAGGCATATTGTCTGCCTGTGTATGTTTTTGCTTGACGATTTACTTGTGCATAGCAACGAGGTGTGTGTAGGTACAAGAAATACAGGTACACTGGGCATGCTGACATGATCAGAGTTTGTGGACCAATCAGGATAATTAAGTTCGGGGAATTTGATCCTTCCAAACAAGTTTAGGAATATCTTTGATGAATAATTATGAATATATTGCGAAGGATAAGAAAAGCTGGAGACAGATTTATGTTTTATTGACATAACTGCGCTAGAAATTACACCAATTAGACAGGTTGTACGCCATTATGTTAAACCATTAAATCATCAAATATATTCAAGAAAATTTAAATTTTCTCATAGAACATGTCAATTTGCAGACCAAGATAAGTTTTTTTGAAAATTTACCACTGGAATAACTTGCTCGATTATCAAACCAGTTATTCGAGTGGTAAACTTTCAAAAATAGTTATTTCTTGGTCAGCAAATGGGCAAATTATATGAGAAAATTGATATTTTCTTGAACTAATTTGAGGGTCACCATGGACTGAAAAGGATTAAGACTAGCTTGCACAGGCATTTTACATCAGTATATTCACCCACGCACTCTGCACACACGTACGCATGCGTGCACACATGCACGCATGCATACACAAATGATACAGGTTTTGACTGATGAATATAGCCAGTCATTCGACATATCAGAACATATTCAGAGTTTATAACCTCGTATACATCTATATCATCCTATACGCAAAGATATTAAGGTACAAATTTCACGTTTCTAACATAATTGAATTCATTTCATCAATGATACATACGCATCATAACCATGTTATGTGTGCATAGGATTTTTAAATTTCAAAACATCACCAGATGGGGGAGGAATGATGGGTGGAGAGTCATGTAAACAGTGGGCTTTGAAATGAGTTTACTTTGATAAATTTTGACAATTATTCCTCTGTTTGGCGAGGGATTTTCATTGGTTGTATTTTTAACATTCACACAACTATATCCGTTATATAGTAACCTACGCTTTACCTGCATCTCTTTTGTGCAAATATTTCCCATAATATAATTTAATTCACATTACTATAAACCGGTTAACCCCTAACCAACAGAAACTTCCGATTCAGAAATTCCATTTCAGACGATATCTAGGGTATATTTTGGAAACAATCTTTCTGTAAACTGTTGCTGTATATGACAGCAACAGCTTTCAGTACCTTTGCTTTCAAAATATCCAACAATCCTTCTTCTACTGACTTGATCTGTAAAAATTAACCGTTTGATAAGAATTCGATAAAGATTTTCTGCATACCTACCAACACACCTGAGAAACTAAATGAATTCGTGGTTATTCTCCCACCTATTCCCACCCACCCCCATACTATGCTAATACCATTGATCAATGACACATGTATATACTAAGTGGGCCTATTAGCCCTCAGTAATAACAGGACTTAACGTTTTTACCTCTATAAACCTGAAATGACAAATTCTTTACGATGTATGGAATAATCTGTTGGATATTTTGAAACTAATTTGACTGGTAGTTGTTGCTGCCGATGGCAGCAACATCTCCCAGTCAAATTAGTTTCAAAATATTCAACAGCTTTCCCGGATAGGTGTTTTGAAACTAAGGTACTTAAATTTCAAGGATCATAGCGGGTTAACCCGCAGTGAATGTTTACAGAGAAATGTGGACGCATTTATTTAAATTTAACAGAATAATTTAATTTCTTTTTCCAAATCTTACTTTAATCGCTTAAACCTACATTTAACAGTAATACTGTTTTTAAATGTGAATGCAGTTAGTTAAACATACATATAACACAGCTCCCGATCCTCCCTCTCCCTCACCTCACCCACCACACCGTATCCCTTTAACCATCAAATTATTAAACAAAATTTCAATTTTTTCACAAGAAATGTTGATTTGAAGACTATTTTTTTAAATCTATTACTGGCATGACTGGCTTGGTTATCGAGCCAGTCATTCCAGTAATAAATTTTCAAAAATATTCTTCTCTTGGTCTGCAAATCAACATTTCCCAATACCACTGCAGAAGCTATTTTTGGCCATTTTGAGTGTTAAATGGTTAAAACCATAATTTTCATTCCACAAACATTAATCATAAGTCCTTTAAGTTGAACAAGTTTTAACTTTCTGTCTTCAGAAAACATATTTAAACAAATTTTGTGACGTTGGAAATATTCCCGGTGGGATTGATACCTTGATTTTTTATGCAAACTCAAACTGGAATTCTTGCACACTGAATAAACAGTAAGAGCTGTGTGAGTTCTAAGCAATGATTCAGATCCCTGTGTATTTAAAATTTAACCCACTAATTTGTTCAAGAAAATTTCAATTTTCTCATAGAAAATGTACATTGGCAGACCAAGAGAAGACTATTTTTGAAACGGTATCACTGGAATGACTGGCTTGGTTATTACAGTGATACATTTTCAGATTAACCCTTTAACACTCATATCAGCCAAAAAAATGGCTTGTGCAGTGGTCTTGAGAAATGTCCATTTGCCGACCAAGAGATGACCACTTGAAAATTTACCACTAGAATGACTGACTCGATAACCGAGCCAGTCATTCCATTGGTAAATTTTCAAAAATAGTCTCTTGGTCTGCATATGGATATTTTCTGAGAAAATTTAAGTTTTCTTGAACAAATTCGAGTGTTAAAGGGTTAATTATCAGATAATTAGATTTTCATGATTAAAATTTATCATCAAAAAGATTAAGACTGTCTATTAATCCTTTCACTGAAAAACTATATTCTTTATGACAAAAAAACTTATTCTGTTGATTAATTTGAAATTAATTTGACTGGAAACAGATCTTCAACAGTTTGATGGCATCAAAAACGAGATATGGGGAATGCATCAATAGTAGAGAGTTAACCGTTAACCCTTTAACCCTAGAATTTGTTCAAGAAAATTTAAATTTTCTCATAGAAAATGTCAATTTGCATACCAGAAGCCTATTTTTGAAAATTTACCACTGGAATGACTGGCTCGGTTATCGAGCCAGTCATTCCATTAGTAAATTTTCAAAAATAGTCTTCTCTTGGTCTGCAAATGGACATTTCCCAAGACCACTACAGAAGCCGTTTTGGGCTGATATGAGTGTTAAAGGGTTAGACAGTTTGTATATATGGCCACACCAACACCATACACTAATTCAAAATATCAGACAAATATGACATACATCAAAGAACATTAAGATATTCACTTATGCACCTCCACACTAACAGAATCTCACTCCCTCCTACCACAAACACCTACACCCATTTTCCACATATGCATACACATGTTCAGGCGAATGTTTAAAATTAATGTTATGCTAATAATTAACTATCTATAATCTCCAGATAATCTTATTAGTATTTCATTAAACCTATAAATTGGAAATTTTAATTAATTGACTTAATCCTTAACTCTTTGAACCGCCAATTTGTTTTTAAAAATTTTCTCATGGAAAATGTCCATTTGCAGACCAAGAAGACTATTTTTGAAAACTTACCACAGGAATGACTGGCTTGGTTATCGAGCCAGTCATTCCGGTGTTAAATTTTCAAAAGTCAAGACCACTACAGAAGCCATTTTTGGATGATATGAGGTTAAAGGGCTAATCCTTAAATCCCAATATCTATAGAAACCTGGGTCCAACCGTACAGGTAGTAAAAACTGAAGAATATTTTGAAATTAATTTGGCTGGAAGATGATATTAATTAATATTTTAACCCTTATAGCCCAGAAACGACAAATTCTTTATGTACATGTATAAGGAATATTTGTGGTACTATTTGAAAATTTATTTAGCACGAATAGAAGTACGTGTATTTTCTCCTAATCAAGTTAATTTCAAAATATTCAAAAGCTTTCCTGTATAGTTGTCCTGAAATTGAGATTCTAGTATCTCAAAGGTCAAAATGTTAAATTTGGATACATATAGTCAAAAGCAGCCGCTATTAAGATTTCAAAATAATCAACAGAATATAATACTATTATCGATATGATTTGCAGTAGGCAGTCAGTAGGAATGAAAGCGTTAAGCGTGTAGAACAGAGTAGTAACACACATGACACGCATCAAGCATAATTTTAAATAGAAAATCTATGAAATTAAATTCAACTGAAATTTGTCAAAATAAAGAGCAGATTTCTTTAACACTCATATCTGCCAAAAATGGCTTCAACACCTGTCTTGAAAAATATCCATTTGCAGACTAAGAGAAGACCATTTTTTAAAATTTACTGAGCCAGTCATTCCAGTGATAAATTTTCAAAAATAGGCTTCTCTTGGTCTGCAAATGGACATTTTCTATAAGAAAACTAAAATTTTCTTGAAAAGATTAAGGGGTAAACGGTTAAATCAAGAATTCTGGGACTTTAGAAGTGAAAAGGTTAAATTCTATTACCTACATACATGTAAGTATATAAGTTTGTTATATACCCACCTTATTTAAATACCCTCATAATACGTATATACAAAGCTAATCACAGTACTTAATCCCTTCATCGCTATCGACCGGACCCAGCAAATTCTTTATGATCTATGACTCGATCCACACTGAATATTTCAAAATTAATTTGACGGATGCTGTTTAAGGCAGCAACGGTTTCTAGAAAATTCTTTTTCAAAATATTCACCAGTTGTCCTGTACAATTGATTTGAAATCGAATTACTAGGATTTTAGCATTGAAAGGCGTCATTATTAGTCAGCATAATTAGAATCACAAATGTCCACACTTGGAACATGGCACCGATATTCACTGTCAGGATTTCTGCATACCACATTTTCAATGGGCAATAACTATGGACCTGATGAATATTTTGAAAACAATTTGACTGAAAGTTGTTGGTCGCTAAGCCACCAACAACTTTCAGTCTAATCGTTTTCAAAATATTCAGCAGGTCCATAGTTATTGTCCATTGAAATTATTGTCTGGTGGCTTAGAGACACTTAAATTATACACATGCACACATATGCTGACTGAACAATGACTCATATTTCAAACAGATTGCATTTAAGCGCAGACGCTAAATTATAAACATTTCACTAATGGGTATATTAAACACTAAGTTAACTATTTGTTGTTGTTATTGTTTGTTTATACAGTTTAGACTTAGCTGGCTCAAATGAATGGCATGCAATTTGAAGACAATATTTTCAATGACGATGATGATAATGATGACAATGACAACTGCAACAACAGCAGCAAATAAATCCTCTCTCACAATATAACAATATTTTGAATTCAGGCGTGGCTTTCGTAAACAATATATTCATTTTAACAAGTGAATTGGTGAGCCGTTTAAAACCCATTAACCCCAAAATTTGTTCAAGAAAAAGATTATTTTTGAAAATTTATCACAGGAATGACTGGCTCAGTTATCGAGATCAAAATATTTGCTTATTTAATGTCAATTTGCAGGACAGGATAGGGCTATTTTTTAAAATTTACCACTCGAATGAGTGGCTCGGTTATCGAGGCAGTCATTCCAGTAGTAAATTTTCAAAAATAGTCTTTCAATTATGTCTGCAAATGGAGACATCTCAAGCACACTGTTCTTGACATGCTTGAGAGTTAACCCTTTAACACTCATATTAGCCAAAAATGGCTTCTGCAGTGGTCTTGCGAAATGTCCATTTGCCGACCACAAAAAGACTATTTTTTTTAATTTACCACTGGAATGACAGGCTCGATAATCGAGCCAGTTATTCCGGTGGCAAATTTTCAGAAATAGTCTTCTCTTGATATGCAAATAGACATTTTCTATGAAAAAATTTAAAATTTCTAAAATAACTTCTAGGGTTAAATGATTAAAATGGTTAAAAGGGTTTTAAAATATTCAACGAAATCCTGAGTTGGATTGCAGGAGTATAAGAGTTTAATACAAGTATATAAATAACATCAGTCATGCTGATTACAATGGCAATGATGTCACTAGGTAAATCATAAATATTGAATCTAATATGATAACTGTATTGAATGTACACACATGACCTCACCCACTGCACACATGCTTTTATGAGTTCACTTCCAGCTCAGTTCCCCATACCAACCCACCAAGCGGTAAATAATATAATCAAACATAATCTTTGATAATCAGGTGTGTCAAAAACACAGACACACCCAACTGCACACACACAACCGAACTCCAATCGCTGATTACATAACTAACCGCTCTGAAGACTTGATTGGAAATTATGCAACCGTAATTGCAAAATAAATTATCACTGTAATGAAATTTTAATATTCTATAAATTATTGCGGAAGAGTATTGTTATTAATTTCGAAGAAATTTTTTTAAAGCCTTTCAGCCCTCCTATACCAGAAATGACATATTCTTTCTAATGTAATGGAATGTTCAGTTGAATATTTTAAAACAGATTTAGCTGGGAACTGTTGCTGCCAATTTTCCCAGTCAAGTTTGTTTCAAAATATTCAACAGTTTTCCGGCAGCGTTGACTTGAAATTGAGACACCGGGTGAAAAAAAAAAGTTTTAAAAGGCTAATGTACAATTAGATTTTAACAACACAGGAATATATAAGATGATAAGGCTGTGCGTCAATTTCAGCCCCGGAAGTTTAAAAAATTTAATAATACTAAAAAGTATCCCTTTAATGCTCAAGGTTTGAAAAGAAAATGTAGATTTTTATTTAGTGAAAATCCATGTACACGCCAAGAGAAAACTATATTTGAAAATTGAATACTGGAATGACTGATTCGGATATCGGATTCAGCAGTGAAATTGGTTAAAACCAGACTTTGTAGATAGGTAAAATATATACACCGCCCATCAATAATTCAAGTGATTCGTATTTTATGACTTTACATGGCTGTGGACACATCAAAGAGATAGATCAATACTGTAAAATATTCCAGATGGTTAGCATATGTAGACATGTAACACACACTTAACACAGCTTCATATCGAACATCATAGTGTAAAACAAAATTATTAAATTTGAGGTGATCGAGTTAACAACACCTTAACTGTCTGAATGCTTCAGGCCACCAGACAACATTATTTCAATTGGGGAATAACTAGCGATCTGTGTAATATTTTGAAAATAATTTGACTGAAAGTTGTTGGTGGCTAGCCACCAACAACTTTCAGTCAAATTGTTTTCAAAATATTCAGCATATTCAGAGTTAAAGCTAATGGAAAATGTCGTCTGCAGAAATACAGTAGACAGACAGTTAACATTCAAGCTGGCCAACAGCAGCCTCTGCAGTGGTCTTGAGAAATGTCCATTAAAATGTTCTCATATAAATGTCCATTTGCAGACCAAGAGAAGAGTATTTTTGACAATTTACCACTGGAATGACTGGCTCAATAACTGAACCAGTCATTCCAGTGGTAAGTCTTAAAAAAATACTCTTCTCTTGGTCTGAAAATGGACATTTTATATGAGAACATTAAAATTTCTATGAACAAATTTGATGGTTAAAGAGTTAAGACAACTATACAGAAAATCCCTTGAATATTTTGAAATTAATTTGACTGGAAGCTGAACACCTTTTATATTATAAATAATTTAATTATATTTTATACAATAACTCAACTTACCGTCTCCTCACAGCCTGCGTCCCGTAAACTTGCTCAACTCGCAATAAGTCTGGCATACTTGTATGCAGGGCACGCTCACGTAACTTGGGCGATAAGTCCTGCAATGTCACTGCCCTGGGATTAGGTGGCACGCCCAGAGGCGTATCGTATAATACTGTTGGTGTGGAAGACGGAATTAATGGTGGACGTACTTGTGGAGACATTTGCATCCCTCTGCTGCCGTTGTTGCCAAGAGGGGTAGCATAATGAAGACCATCAGTCGAGATTGGTATGTGTTCAAAATTTACACTGTTCAAATTCGGCGTACTGCTATACTGTATTAACCCTTTCTTACGGGACAGTTTTTGTTGTTTAGTAAGTAGTTTCTGTTCTTTCTTCCGTCTTTTCTCGGCTTCTTTTTCAGCTTTCTTCTGTTCCTTTTTCTGCTGTTTTTGTTGTTTTTCTATAGATTTTCGTGTTTTTTTGTCTAAATGCTGCAGAGAGCCAGTTCGCTCTAATGCCATAGAATCGTTCAACATCGGCATACTGTAGAACTGTTTTGACCGATGGAGACTGGAATTTGGTTTCAGTGGTGGTGGTTGAATGATGTAGTCATTGTTCGGTATGATTGACGTACTACTATATGGAACCAGTGACGACTGTCCTCCATCAAGCGGGACTGAATGGACCCTCTCCAGCATCACTATCTCACTTGAAGGACGATATATAGCCATTTTGCCCATAGAATTGGACCCAATACTCGTACTCGTCTTATGTTTTTTCTTCATATTGTCAGATTCTAAACTGTTACTGTTATTATTATTATTACTCGGATTCGCGTTATAATAATCGTAATCTGGTATCAGTAATTTCTTCTTACTTCTATGCACCATACTGTTATGTTTATAAATTTCCAATGTCCTATCACCACCGCCGTTAATCTGTTGGTAGATCTGCTGGCTATTTCTAGGTAATGTACAATAGCCTGGTGGTAATGTCAACACTGCTCTGTTGTGGCTATGGCTGCCGGGTTTGACAGCTGTTTGCGGTGTGGCTGCTATCTGAGAATGTTTTGCCTCAGTGATCACCTGTACACCTGAGTTTGACTGGGCTACTAGCCTGAGATTATCTCTATCACTGCTATGAGTATTATAACTCTGTCTATTCACAACTGGTGAAGCTTGCCTTCCTAGCGCGGCCTGCACTTGAGATTCCCATAGTCTGACATCATTTTGTCTCTGTGAGGCAATACGACTGTGATCATCATACGGGCTGTTGTATTGAGTTTTTACACCTACGCTATGCTGGCCTACTCTCTCCGGATGTGAACCAGTGTTATTGACGTATTTGAGTATTGTTCCATCCGATGTTGTCCTATAGCCAGAGGTGACTAATGTATCACCTGTGCTATATCTAAACACACCTCTACCTGAGGAAGGCTGTACAGGACTACGGCCTACAGCGGGCAGAGGATAAATAACATCACCCGCTTCTGATGATGAAAAATAATCACTTTTATTAACTGGTTTCTTGATATTTCCTGCTACAACTACAAATGGAGAGACCGGTTCCAAGTCTCCAAAAACACTGTCCTCAGTAGCTAGCGAGAGGCCGCGTTGATTAGCTCTAATAAGCTGACTAGCGGAGCTATGCGTTCGTTGTGCTTGAGCAGGTATTAATTCAGCTCCATTAGAAGCATACAGTTTTTGCTGACTGGAGATAGGATGGGAGGTCACTCCAGCATGGCTCACATATTGACTGGCAGATGCGGCTGCTTCGGGCTGAGTATCACGAACAACAACCTCTGTTAAGGTCGAGTGACTGTGATTTCTTTTATTTTTGCCTGAGGAAGAACTTCTTGATTCTAGATTCCTATCAAGATATATGACAGAATCTCCGACAACATGCCTAACCCGCCTATTATCACGCTGCGCGACAGTCGCATATGCGTAGACGGGTTCAGATGAGTGATATCTAGGACGATGGCGATGTGAATGACTATGATGATGATGGTGACGATGTTTCACTAAATGTGTGGATGTCAGCACGCCAGAATGCGAATGTGTCCTCACAGTACGAATTTTCTCCTGTTGTGAATACGATCTCGGTAATGTTCCATACGGAAAAACCTTTACAAAGGCGTGGTCAGGTACGTACACAAGCCTGCCATGTTCCTCCGGTATCTTCACAACTGTATTCGCCGGCAAAGTCTGTGTATCAATACGAGCTAACTTAAGTCCCGCACCAGAGCCCTGTGATTCTTGATGTGGATCCAAATATGTACATGCGTATAGCCCTTCTTCACTGACTGGTGGGATTATTCTGCTGTGTACTGAGCGCTTTTTCAGGGCCTTTTGCGTCATATTCTCAGCTGCTAGATATGTTCAGACATGCCATAGAATAACATTACTAATAACTCTAAGCTTAACCTATTAACCCGTAAATTTTGTCAAGAAAATTTCAAAGAAAATCTCCATTTACAGACCAAGAGAAGATTATTTTTGAAAATTTATCACTAGAATGACTGGCTATGTTACCGAGCCAGTCATTCCAGTGACAAATTTTCAAATATACTCTTCTCTTAGTCTGTACATGGACATTTATCAACAGCACTGCAGAATCCATTTTTAGTCAAATTGCGTCTTACAGGGTTAACCGTGACACATGGCACAGAAATGAAGGGTGGTGGAGGTGAGGTGGGTATGGGTGGGGGCACGGGACAGAATGATCTACAGTCACTTACACAGCTGGCATCTTGCCTATCTACCTCTATATATATATATATATATATATATATGTATCCAATAAACCGCCTTCTATCTAAATCTATGAGGCAAGCATTCAGACAAACAGCCTAACAGCATTAATCCTATATTGTGCAAACACGCCTGCATTGTTTGTCAAACTGCCAGAAAATTACCTAGATTACACCCTATTTACAGTCCTTCCCTGTTGGCAAATACCTGGGGTATATATCACTCACAATTCACAGCTTTTAAAGTATTTTAGAATTTTAACTGCCATTCTATGGAGGGATAAGATCTGTCACTCAAGTATCTGGCTTCATAATCAATAGAGGAATTTATTTCTAGCTATGCCTCGCCCCTTTATAGCTAAGCGCCTCCCACTTTTTTAAGTGTGTTGGAATCAATTTATACTTTGAATCCTGAATCCTCAGAATCCCAATTTCAAGGGTGAATTGTTGAATATTTTGAAACTAATTTGGCTGGGACCTGTTGTTGCCATAGATAGTAACAGCACATGGTAAAATTAGTATCAAAATATATAACTTACTCTGAAATTGGGATTGTGAGGATTCAGGGTTCAAAATCGATTTCAACATATGTAAAAGGGTGGGATGAGCTTAGCTAGAAATGGGCGGGGCATAGCTAGAAATGGGCGGGGCATAGCTAGAAATGGCTCCTTAACCCTTAGCACACTGATATCACTTTTCTATCTTTTACAGTGTCAATAGCAAAGAAACTAATGTACACTTTTCACCAATTTTGGTGGAAGATGTTGCTGTCTATGACAGCACCATCTTCCACCAAATTTGGTGAGAAATAAACACAGCTCATCTTTTACCGTAATTTAAAAATTAAAAATTTTGACATCAGAGTGGTAAGGGTTAAATTGCTCGATTAATGACAGATAGCTGTACCGTACTTGTCACAAAAGGCATCTCACACATTTGCAAAGAAAATGCACTTCCCAACGGTACTGCAGAGGTGAAATAAAATATCCAAATTACAGCATACGGTACGGTGTGGAAGCCAGAAGCTAAATCCAGTCATTGAATCAAGTTCTTGTCCTCATCTGCACATGCGCAAATCCGTGCATGCAATATCGCCGACCATCAATCATCAATGTGTCAAAATGCTTGCACGATTGCGCGTCAACGATCATTTCTCTTTCGTAGAACCTATACACAATCAAACCTGTCTATAAAGACTGCCTTAGGAAGCACAAATCAGTAGTCACCTAATATACAGATTATTTGCAATTACGCTACAACACGGAAATCACATTTGTGGTCATGAGAATGAGTTTCCTTAAGCGGCTTCTGCAGTGGGCTTAAGGAATGTCCATTTGCAGACCAAGATAAGACTATGTTTGAAATTTTACCAGTGAAATGACTGGTTTTGACAACTGAGTCAGCCATTCATTCCAGTGGTAAATTTTCAAAAACAGTCTTCTTTTGTTCCGCAAATGAACATTCACTAACCAATAACTTTAATTTTCTTAACAAATTGTGACACTAAAGGGCTAAATCAGGTGTGCCTTTAAACCCCAATGTACGCTAACACATTCATCCGTGCAAATTTTGTCTCAATTTACAAACAAACAAACAAACAAACAAATGCACAAGTATGTTGTTGCATGCTTTGAAAGCAATTTGACTGGAAGCTGTTGCTGCCTAAGGCAGCAACAGCTTCCAGTCAAATTGCTTTCAGAGTGTGCAACAGAATATCTCGAAATTTTCACCATAAATAATTTCCTATATTTGCTTTTGCAAGGGTCAGAATTTAATTGGTCAAACCTGTAGTTAATTCCTATCCAGAGAGATATGATTGCAAATCACTATAAAATCACTGATTATGTTTCTGTTTTAAAATATAGGCAAAGTATATATTATCTCGATATGAACAAGTTATTTTTCGCATTTAATATGAACTATATACCACACAATTAGCATTTGTCATGACGATTGCACAAAAAAAGTATAATGGAGAAACGTTATATATTTTTTTCATCATGATCATCCCGCAATCCCTAATTATGTACAATATACAGATATACTTTAGGCTAGAGTTAAATCAAACCCTTCCGCAAAAACTGCTATCAATAAAATGTTTTAAAAATAATTTGATATTATGTAATAATGGCTGCTAATGGTAAATTCGTACATGTATAATTATATCCAGAATTAATCAGGAATCAATCATTAAGTTAACTTAACCCTTTAACACTCATATCAGCCAAAAACAGCTTCTGTAGTGGTCTCGAGAAATGGCCATTTGCAGACCAAGGGACGATTATTTTTAAAAATTAACCACTGGAATGGCTGGCTAGATAATTATCGAGCCAGTCATTGCAATGGTAAATAGTCAAAAATAGTCTTCTCTTGGTCTGCAAATGGACATTTCTTAAGACGAATGCAGAAGCCATTTTTGGCTGATATAAGCGTTAAACGGTTAAGAGTTACTGAGTATAATAAGAATGCTGTCAGTCATCTCTGCTTTTCCGATACCGAGGCACACATTTATTAATTTTAACCCTTTAATGGTCAAGAGTGGTCAAGAAAATGGAGATTTTTGCTAAGTGAATATCAATTTGCTGGGTCAAGAGAAGAGTATTTTTGAAACTTTACCACCAGAATGACTGGCTAGGTTATCGAGCTAGTCATTCCAGTGGTAAATTTTCAAATATACTCTTCTCTTGGCCTGTAAATGGACATTCATAAAGACCACCACAGAGGTCTGTTTTGGCCAGCTTGACCATCAGACTTAAACTAATTAATTATTATTCAATACTGACCGCTAATGGCATATTAAGACTAAGTAATATCGATAATTAATCCGACATTTTAAAGTCATCCGTCTCTTCTTGTCACATGCCTATTAATTAGGAAATATCTAGTGAACTTGAGAATTTGATCTTTGAAGAAGCTCATCTCATCTCAATACAAACACAGGACTCGGGAGTCTAGATCAATATGTTTCAGAGATCGTCAAACTAACATACGTCATCATCCCGGAGGATAGATGTTGAGTTTCAGAGACACATGTTTGTTTAAGTTTTACGTTTAGTTTATCGCTATTCCCGGTATCCCTAACATACATATCATAGCTTGCTTATACTTAACAGAACACCTTCCAAACTTCAAAGTATCAGTTCTTATTCACACCTGCTGGTAATGAGAACACAAAATTAACACAACAAAGATTGGAGCTACAATGAGCAGTTCGCAAACACACTAATATCACATCTGCTGCTGAGTTGGGGCTTTTTTTTACAGCCTCAAGATCTATTTGCTAGACTGAGAAAATATTAATAATTATAAAAATAATTTTTCATTAATTATCTGTTCAGATGATGACGAACCACCATGAAGACGGTTTACACAAACGAATGTTGAACAACATTAAATTTTAAATATCAGCTGAATATCCTAGTGCTATAGCTGCTTGACTGGTTTTCAAGCTTCAAAATTCACTCACCTCTGGGCAAATTCTACATAACCTAGGTTAATTCAACGAGCACTGAGTCAAAACATTAAAATGAGAAGAGAAGTTCACATATAACTGGACAAATGCTGTGAAATGGTAGGCTAAAAATTCACTTTTCTCCTAAATGAACCGCATGACTGGTTATGACTTAATCTCATTGTTAAAACACATTACTGAGTGCAGTTCTAAAGTTGACTACAATTGTGAGTGAATATTTAAGTTTTATGAGAAAGATTTGTCAAGAAAATTAAAATTCTTGTTTAGTGATTGTACAGTTGCAGGACAAGCTTTTTGAAAATTTACTACTGGAATGACTGGCTCGGTAACCAAGCCAGTCATTCTAGTGGTAAAATTTCAAAATTCATCTTCTCTTGGCCTGCAAATAGACATTGCTCAAGATCACTGCACAGGCCAATTTTGTCTGCCAAGAATCTTAAATGGTTAACATGGTTCTATGAGTGACCAAGTACTGCAATTGTTGCTGAGAGATCAGACAATGAATTAAAAATACCAGGCCTTATAATCACCAACTCTACATAAATAATGAAAAATCAACCAACACCACAATAGTACTACATTCCACAGGCACTGAGACCTTTGTCCAAATAATTTAAATCTATTTCAGTTTCAGTCTAAATCTCACAAACACTCAATATTTCATACAAGATTCTCAAATTCTGTTGTAACAGTGAAAAACACTTTACCTAAGTCATTACTTCCATAGGCATCGAAAACCTTCAAGCAACTTTTTTTCTCTAAATATTCAGAAAATATGCCACAATTTTAAAGCACATATGAAAACGAGATTCCACAGTATTTAGGATAGAATGTATGACAACTAAACAGAAGATTTCTAATAACTGACTAGCACAAAGTACCAGGACTGCACAAAGAATTACTCATAATAATTGTCTGCAGAAGGGTACACCTTCATACACCTGACAAATAATGAATGCAAATGGACAATCAAATGACTAATAGCCTTGCACATTAATTCTATTCATGCTTGCCAGATCATCTGCTCATTTGCCCTAACTGTCTGGCTACTGAACTTCTGCAGACTATATTTTCCATGGGTATATATAGCTCTGAATATGTTGATTATTTTGAAAAAAATTTGACTGAAAGTTGTTGGTGGCTAAGACACCAACAACTTTCAGTCAAATTGTTTTTTAATTATTCAGCAGGTCCAGAGTTATTGCCCATCAAAATTATTGTTTGATGGCTTGCGACAGTCAGACAGTTAAAAAAGAATTACAACTACAATACTTTTTTCTAACAGTACATATGCTAAGTACAATTAGTACTATAAGCCCGAAACAGTTAGATAGATACATGTATATAATACACTAGGCTTGCCTTCAACTCTCAAGATCAAATGACCAGAGGGGTAGATTGATCAACGGACAATGAATGAGAAATCTGAAGACAGGAGGGATTAGGATTCGGTATTGGACTGTCGGGAAGATGTTTGCTCTCATGCAAACAGACAAGCAGGGATGAACCCAGTCTTTCACAGAGAAAAGCAGCTGATGTTTTGAGGATGTTCCTAGTGTCTGTTTAACATACCCTCGTGGGTCAGATTTCACAGAAATGCAGTTTTAGATTATATCTGCTGCCTATTTTGGAAAGAATATGACTGAAATTTGTTGCTGGCTCAGACAGCAACAGGTTTCAGTCAAATTCCTTTCAAAATAATTGGTAGAACTTTAACTAAAAACATGCAATAAAGGTGATTTGTGGAACCCCGTGTACACAGGTGACATTGGTTCAATCAACATCACTCCCCTGTGTTGGATTGGGTTTTTTCTTCGTGATGTTTACTTTCGTTATTGTGTTTGCGCCTTCACCTTTTTCGACCAGAGACGATTAACGAATTTCTAAGATTCCAATGGCTTAACACCGCATACTCGATAAGCCTAGTCACAAATTAAGATGGCTGCTAAGTCAGCGGCGTCAACCATTGCTGACCCAATTTAAAAAAAATGCTGTGTATTAATTTACATATTTTAAGGAATGTTAACAAAACTGGTTACATAATTGGGACTCATTAATGGCGGTGTCATCTGATGTAAATCATACATGATTGATGCGATATATATATAGTTTGTTGCATAACTGCAATAAAATAATGCGCAACAACATATACTAGAAAGCGCAGTCGATTCAACTTTCCGGAGTATCCATCAATGATCTGACGTCATATGACATCATACTAAGCTAAGCAGCATGTAGGATGACGTCATAATCATTACGTCATAAATGATTCTACATGGCCAGTCTTTAACTCTTAATAGTTCGAATTGTATGTCTCTACTATTTAATAAACATGCTTTTAAATATTTTGAAACTAATTTGACTGGATGCTGTTGTTGCCATAGGCACCAACAGCAACCAGTCAAATTAGTTTTAAAATATTCAACAGCTTACCTGTATAGTTTTCTGGAAATTGATAGTCAGGAAGTTCAGAGATCAAAGGATCCCAACATGAGCGAGGTGTGGGTGAAGCTTAGATAGAGATGGGCGGGGCATAGCTAAAACTGGAAAGCTCCATTGCACAGCATCAGAAATCCTAATGCTTTAAAAAATTATGATGCTTTGCAGCACCCACCAGGCCCCAGGGTGGAGCCTAATATAAATGTCTTCTCACAATTCGCAACCATATTGGTAAGTCACTTCCCAAATTTGGTTGAATTCAGCCAAACGGTTTCCGAGAAGAATAGAGTCGGACAGACAGACAGACAAAAGGACAGAAGGATAGACAGATGGAAGTGATTTCAATTATTAATAATCTTTGCCATTTTTCAGTGTGTAGGGTTGAATTATTTTAATATGTTTTGAATATTTAGAGAAGAAATGTCATTCAAGATGAACAAAACTTTTATAGTGAACAGACGATTGGATGGAGGCGATTTCAGTATCCCTGCTATTTGTTAAAGCAGGTGGGAAAAAATTAATATATTTACAGAAGTATTGTCCAAGATGACAGCGTTGATATCATAGACAAGTGAATGTTTATTTCAAGATGATATATATATATATATATATATATATATATATATATATATATATATATATATATATATATATATATATATAAACTGACTTACATACTTAATATATACATATAATGCGAGGTTATTATTTTCGATCCTCAACCCCTCCCCCCCAACCTGGAGTCCCCAAAACACAATTAATTTACACCTTATTTAAGCCATCACTCTTTAACTCTGTAACACTCATATCAGCCAAAAACAGCTTCTGCAGTGATCTTGATAAATGTCCATTTGCAGACCAAGTGAAGACTATTTTTAAAAATGTTACCACTGGAAGGACTGGCTCGATAACCGAGGCAGTCATTCCACGGGTAAATTTTCACAAACAGTCTTCTCTTAGTCTGCAAATGGACATTTTATGAGAAAATTAAAATTTTTTGGAATAAATTTGAGGGTTAAAAATGTTAAGACAATAGAGTTATTAACTGTCTGACTACAGCAAACTACCAAACAATAATTTCAATGGTCAAACACTCTGGACATGCAAAATATTTTGAAAAACATTTGACTAGAAGTTTCTGTCAAATTGTTATCAAAATATTCAGCTCAAGCAGAATATTTGACCATGGAAAATGTAGTTTGCAGAAATTTATCAGACAAACAGTTAATGTTATAGGATTTCACATCAGGACCAATATTAACTTCTGGTAATGTCCAAATTCAAACACTAATTTAACAACTTTCTTTAACTATTTTCAAGGATTCTTTACAATCTTTGCAGAATTTATCACTTTCACATAGATTCTAACCGACTGAAAGTTAGGCATCTACACATCAATTTGCTAAACCCAAACAGATTTAGTCGCCCTGAAAGGTTAAAGTCAAGTACTTTCAGTGGCTTTGAAAAACTAAACCCAAGCACTTTTAGTGTCCATGCCTTGTAGAGAAAACTAATAACGTTTATATACGGGTGCAGGTAGCCTTCACAAATGTTACATACCCACCACCAAGCAGCCTGTTACATTTATCACCTGGACCATAAATATTTTAATTCGAAAATGTGGAAAATTATTATCAAATGTTTTTCCCGAGGACACAAGGAAACTTGTCTCTCAAGCACGCAAATTTTAAGCAGCAGAATGGGAAAAAAACTTCACAAAAACAGCAAATTTAGTTTTCAAAAACATATAAATCAGTCTCCAAAATAAAGAGTGACGCACACGCTATAGTTGTGACTATGTTATAAATGTAAAACATTTGACTGACAGATAGACCCGACGGACCGACCAGTTGACCGACTTTACTTGCTGTGAATCAAAATGAAAAATTCAAGGTGGCTACAAAACTAATCAACCTATCTGATAATAACATATTATAGAATATGATTAAGATATAATTTATGCATCTTGTTTTAACACTTTATCACTTAATCACCCAAAAACGACTTCTGCAGTGATCTTGAGAAATGTCCAATTTGCAGACCAAGAGAAGACTATTTTTGAAAATTTACCACTGCAATGACTGGCTCGATAAACGAGCCAGTCATTTCAGTGGTAAATTTTCAAAAATAGTCTTCTCTTGGTCTGCAAATGGACCGATTATATGAGAAAAAAAAAATGTGTTTGTACAAATTCGAGGGGTAAAGGGTTAAATACGGCCAATCAATTAATATGCGTTGATTAATAGTGCGTAAATTCAATAACTGCATTTATAGGCAGCATAAATATAATTCAATATACAAGTAAAAGATTAAATATTGGATATGTGAGTTAGTATAATTTGGAACACAATGTAAGAGCAATGCTCTGTTGAATATTTTGGACTTAATTTGATTGGCAGCCATTGCTGCCATTAAGGTAGTAATGGCTTCCAATCTAATTAAGTCCAAAATATTCAACAGTATGTTTTATTTTGTTTTGGAAATATTTAACGTTTCTGAGCTTCACTGTACATGAGAAAGTTCTCGGAGGCAAGAGGTCAAACATTTCAATGGCAATGTCTTAGACACTGAAGGCAACGAATTAACGCTTTACTGGTTATGAAATTGAAACTTTCGCTATTTGAAAGTCAATTTGCAGGCCAAGGGAATTATTTTTGAAAATTTACCACTAGAATGACTTGCTCAGTTATCGATTTTAATGCTAAATTTTCAAAAATACTCCTCTCCAAGAAGACCATTTAAAAAAATTTATCACTAGAATGAATGAATGGCTTAATTGTTTAGCAAATAAGCTAATCCAGTGACAAAATTTCAAAAACAGCCTTTTCTTGGGCTGCAAATGGACATTTCTCAAGGCTACTGCACAGGCCGGTTTTGGTCAGCTTGACCATTCAACACTGGGTTTATAAAGCTGACAGGCTGAACCCTTTCATGACTAAGACGACCAAACATGGCTTCTACAGCGGGCTTGAGGAATGGCCATTTGCAGGGCAATAAGACTATTTTTGAAAATTTACCTCTGGAATGACTGGCTCGGGTACTACCCGACCCAGTCATTGGTACCCAAGCCAGTCATTTCAGTGGTCAATTAAAAAAAAACCTTGTCTCTTAGCCTGCAAATGGACATCTAATCTTAGCAAATATTTTAAATATTCTTGACCAAATTTAGTCATTAAAGGGCTATAAGCTATTAAGTCAACTCCATTTTGGATGAAATTTAAGCTTGGGATTTAAAGTTATCCAGCTTTGCACGTGAGTGGATAATATGATCCGGTACCACTTAGTTGTGAGAACAGGTTGTATTTATTTTTAATTTACCCTAAATGGTTCTATTCTACCAGTTACTTTGAGCTGGGTATTAAGCTTTCTAGTCCTGTCAGGAAACTTTAATCGAGGGATGATAGATCAATTTTATCATCCTCACGAAAACATTGTCATAGTAACCCGTTAAACCGTACAGACCAGAAATGTCCATTTATAGGCTAAGAGAAGAGTATTTTTGAAAATTTACCACAGAAATGACTGGCTCATTTAACTAAACAGTCATTCCTGTTTTAAGTTTTCAAAAATACTCTTCTCTTGACCAGACAAGCACAAGTCCTGAAGAACCACCATCTTGTGGCCCAAACGCATGTGTCCTTTATGCACAGGTTTAACAGAATAATGATCAATTGTGTTCAATAGCTGGAATACACAGTAATTCAGTTTCAAAACTAAATAATGCAATGGACCTTTCCAGTTTATCCATCAATCATATGACCATCACAATCAACTACGCGACGTGTAGGATGACGTCATAATCAATTACGTCATGAATGACATAGATAAGTTTGTTATGAACGCTTAATTGTTGACGGACTAAGCTTTGTTGTACGAATTGTATGTATGTCTTTGCTATTTAATAAACATGCTGTTCAATATTTTGAAACTAATTTGACTGGGTGCGGTTGCTGCAAACATGCTATTTCCCACTTTCAATCCTGAATACACACCCGCAACCCTAAACACCACCTAAAACAGGACAATCAGGCAACCAGAGCTTACTGACTCGCACATACATAGATCCAGAAGGTGGAATCCATGCAGATCAGGACCAAAAATTGAAGCTCTTTTTTGTCGTCAGATTTGGCAAATCTATAGTTTCTCTTAGAAAATGTCAATTTGCAGACCAAGATAAGACTATTTTTGAAAATTGACCACTGGAATGACTGGCTCGGTTATCGAGCCAGTCATTCCAGTAGTAAATTTTCAAAAATAGTCTTCTCTTGGTCTGCAAATGGACATTTCCCAAAACCACTGCAGAAGCCGTTTTTGGCTGATATGAGTGTTAAAAGGTTAATGATTAAGATGATGGCATCAATGGTGGTCCTAAGAAATGTGCCTTTGCCAGTCAAGAAGACAATTCTGAATATTTACTACTCGAATGAGCAAGCCATTACAGTGGAAATTAAAAAAAAATTAGTAGAAATCTTAATATTCCTGACCAATCTTGACCATTAAATGGTTAACACCAATATATATTTTAAAATTATTGAACCAGACTATCCACCCACCCACCTGTACATAAATTATGAACCCCCATATACCACCCATCCCCCAACCACCAACCCGTCTGGACCTCAATACACTTGAATATTCCCTCAACTGGACAACATTTCGCACATGACCTCCTCAGTGAGTCATAACATTCACATATATCCAATCCATTAATTTCGAATAAAATTTTATCAAACCAAGACAAAGAAATAAATGTGTGCAAGAAAGCATGACTATTGACCTATACCTGCTAAGCTGTAAAGCAAACAAACAGATCAATAAAGATATTATCCTTCTGACAGCGATAATAAGGGCGCTAGTAATGAATTTTTAATATGAATCCCATTCAAAATGACCTCTCTCATTCACCCGCAGTATTCAGGTGCAAAGTAAAGCCGGCCAGCTAACCGCGTGGTTACTGTTTAATGATCAAGTCGGCTAAAACCAGCCTTTGCTGTGGTCTTGAGCAGTGTCCATTTACAGATTATTTTTGAAAATTTACAGCTGGAATGATTGGCTCGATAACTGAGCCAGTCATTCCAGTGGTAAATTTTCAAAAATAGTTTTCTCTTGGCCTTTGAATGGACATTCAGTAAAGGAAAAATTTCAATTTTATTGACCAAATCTTGACCATTAAATGGTTAGATGCATTTCATTATTAAGTTCCACTTAGCGTGATACTTGTATTTATTTTGAAAATTGTTTTACTTCAAGATGTTGGTGTCTAAAACAACATGCAACAGCTTGCAGCAATCGACCTACAATAATAAATATATCATTCTTGTTCCTTTTATCAGCTTTCTAAAAGTGGTGTATAGCATCTATCAAACATTAAATTTAATTAATTAAAATTCTTGAAAGCTATATTTCAATGGTTAATGGATTGGATCACACCATTTTATATTTCAAATTATAGCAATTTCATCCTGGGGATGCACATTTAATTAAGAGACCTGCATCCGATATGGCGTGCGAATATCAATCAATAATAACAGTGGCTTCTCCACGGCTTACTAGCTTTATTTTAAAATACATTTTATTATTGCAATGTTTCAACAAGTTTCAGGTAAGTCAAAAAGGGGGCATAAAAAATTGACACAAATGCTTGAAAGCCTGTACAAATTTTCACTTGAATGAAAGTAAAACAAAGTCCGAAAACTTTTTCATATTTCCTAAGTTAAAACTTCATCAGAATTTGACAGAAATGCCTGAAAACTAAACCTGATCTGTAACTCCTCATAATAAAGGAATGAACCAAAGTTCAAAGTATGGAAGAGACAGACACACAGTCAGACAGACAGACACAGACAGACAGACAGACAGACAGACAGACAGACAGACAGACAGACAGACAGACAGACAGACAGACAGACAGACAGACAGACAGACAGAGATGGATGAATAGCACCAGCCCACTCAACCCATTTAGCGGACTGATAATCATACCATTAAGAATGAAATCATGATGTACTGTATCTCCTACTAAAATATTCACTGACAAAGAATAGAGGATTCCAGTTTATCCATCAATCATATGTTGTCATAATCAACTATGTGATGTCTAGGATGATGTCATAATCAATGATGTCATGAATGACATGGATAAATTTGTCACAAATGCTTAATTGATGAAGGACTATGCATTGTTGTACAAATTGTAAGTCTTTACTATATTTAATAAACATGTTGTTGAATATTTTGAAACTAATAGCCATATGCAGCAACAGCACCTAGTTAAATTAGTTTCAAGATATTTATCATCTTACCTGTATAGTTTTCTAGAAATTGATAGTTCAGGGATCGATAACTACCAACACGGGCGAAGCGTAGGTTGAGCCTAGCCACAGATGGGTGGGGCATAGTTAAAACTGGATTCCTCAATTGCGAGTGTAGGTTAAACACTCTTTGAGATTTTTCCGAGACAAGAAAATCTTGACAACTATTAAATTTGTTAGGGAGAATAACTCTGGCAAATACAAACAAAATTTTGCATCACAAATACGGTCCGGAGGCTTACACAGAATCCACATACCAAATTTGGACTATGTATGTCTAGGCCATTTGAAGAACAGAACAGAGAACTCTGGTGATGCTGTGTCTATGAGTCCTGCTCAAACATGAAAATTGAAGAATTGGGGAGATAACTCCGGTAAATCTGGAAGGATTTTCATGAAACACCTAATATATCCAGTGAAGAAATTGCGAGTATGTAAATTTAAACTCTTAAATCTGGCCCTAAAGGAAGATGTTGATGAATACTGCTATGTGATGGATAGATCCTAGAAAAGTGGATGAACAGACAGACATTTTGATAACTTTATCGCCATACATTTTATGATAGGGGGGGGGGGGGGGGGTGATACATGCTAATGGAACAAGAAACTTATGTTTTAATGGCAGATTGGATCCATAAATTATAATGCCATAATGAAAGTTATAGGACTAGTACAGAAGCTACATATATTCAATCCTCAACTTAAATAAAGAAATTTAAATTCTCTCTTACAGAATGCCAATTTGTAGACCAAAAAGACACATTTAAAACAATTTATCACTGGAATGACTAGCTCGGTTATTGAGCCAGTCATTCCAGTGATAAATTTACAAAAAGATGCAGAAGTCAGTTTTGACCGGCTTAAATGATAAGTGTTATGGTTAAAATTGATTTGCTACAAAAACAAGCACATATGTATATTTTATGGTTATTGGTTCTGATGCGCATAACAATATCATGTTTTCATATGAGATATAACTACATGATGGGGGGTAGTAAGGCCAATGTCTAAATGTCAATCCAGATATTGATATTTTACATTAGATTAGGCATAAACTGCATAACAGCTGTTACGACTCAATACGGAATGGTCCAGGCATAGCTAACACATTCCATCCTGGATGGAATACTCATCAGAGTACTATTCTTAAGATGACAAATAATAAATCTGCGGGCTATTTAGAAAAAAATTTGACTGAAAAGTCAAATTATTTTTAAAATAATCAGTAAGAATCTCACTATAGTATTGAGCCAGTATCATCAATGGCACAGATGAGGGAATGGGTTGGCAATTTGCTATATAGAAGTAAGACTTGTCCATGAGAGAAAAGAAAAATTACACAGCAAATTCATAAATCAATATCTTTCATGCAAGTCTTGTGCAGAATATGTAGGTTTACGATCGAGTGTCCTTCACACTTTTATACAATATGGAATACTCTCAATGGCACACACTCCCTTAAACTGTCAATTGTTAAAATACAAAATGTTAAAATTGTCAAATACAGACGAGTTTTAACGCTTCAACGCTCAAATTTGCTTAACAAAACTTCAATTTTCTCCTAGAAAATTTATCGTTGGAATGATAATTTTCAAAAATAGTCTTCACTTGGTCTGCAAGTTGACATGTCTCAAGACATGGCTTGTGTGTTAAAGGGTTAATGCTTTAATGGCTTTATGCGCCAAGGGAGGAAACTCTTGCATCTTATAAATAGCAAACAATGCACCATTCATTGATTAGTCAGTGGGTCCGTTTAAGAGGTCCATCTCTAATAGTTTCTCCCATAAATGGATTGTATATTGTACTGTATTGTATTATGTAGCTGTACACATGTATTCACTGTTAAATAATGATGAAAAAAATCATTACGTCCAGTCCAATTTAATGTTTTGTTTTGCGAAAATTCCCGCCCAAAACACAAGATTGGAGATGGGAAAAGAGAAAAAAATAATGCACAATTTCAGCTGAGGTTTTAAGCTCAATTAGAGTATTCATCCTTTGATCGTGTATATTGTCACGATTGATCAAAATTCTAAACATTTTCTCACTGAGTGTCTGTCCATTTACAGGCCAAGAGAAGACTATTTATGAAAATTTATCACTGGAATTCATGAGCCAGCCATTCCTGTGGTAAATTTTCAAAAATAGTCTTCTCTTGGCCAGCAAATGGACTTTTCTCAAGGCCATTGCAAAGCCATTTAGAGTGGCTTGACCATTAAATGGTTAACAAAGCTACAGAGAACGAAACGAGCTCGAGAAAATTCTGAGGAATTCCGAGTGATATAAGGATTTGGCTACGAAAAATTGCTAGATGGAAAGATGGTTGAAACTAATGTCTTAAAATTACAGCATTATTTATTTTTCTAGATATGAAAAAATTAAGTTATGAGGGTTTGTCAAACAAAACAATAAATTGGTATGGTGTAACTATGTAATGATCAACACTCCTAAAATCTTTGCTTGGTGAATACTGGATCACTGGAATGCAAAGAGAACTATTTTTTGAAAATTTATCACTGAAATGACTTATTGAACCAGGCATTCCTGTGATAGTTTAAAAAATAGTCTTCTATTTGCCTGCACATGGACATTCTTCAAAACCATTACAGCAATGATCATTAAACTGTAAATTAATTGGATTGGGAGCTGTTGCTACCTTTCGTCACAGCTGTGAAAAACAATGCCATCAAATTATTTATAAATGATTTAACATTTCTCCTGCATCATTGTCCTGAAATGATGATAACGAGGTACACGACATTAATTTTCTCAAGAAAATTTCAATTTTCTTGATTACCGATAAAATTGACTGTTTACATCTAAATAGACATTTACAAATCTAGCAATTATAGTCTGCAAATGGACATGTATTTTCTTTGAGAAAACTGAGATTATTTTTGAAAATTTATCACTGGAATGACTGGCTCGGTTATCGAAAAAAAATTTCCCAAACCACTGCAGAAGCCATTTTTGGCTGGTTTGCGTGCTAAACCGCTAAAAACCCTGATGACGTGTTTCAAATTTTAATAAAATCCGTGAAATCAATCTAAGCAACAACTCTTCAACCAAATCGTTTTCAAATTATTGAACAAAGTTTTGTGTGCACAGGTTTTAAAGATCAAACGGCAACAGCAGAACAACGCGTCGTGATAGACACAAGGATGCAGTGTAATCCAGTCAGCTTGGTGGACAACAATCCGCTGTTTGCTCTAAGTACATTAGGACTTCCGCAGGTTTATTTGCTTTTGTCTTGTGAGTCAGACTTTATAAATGATGTTTGCAGAAACAAGTCTTTATTTACCCATAAAATTGACTGTTTACATCTAAATACACATTTACAAATCTAGCAATCATAGTGAACTATTTCCTCATTTCAATTAAATACCGATATCAAAATTTCAAAACACCTATTATTACAGTTAATCATCAAATTTGTTTAAAGAAATTTCTATTTTCTCATAAAAGATGTCCATCTGCAGAGCGATAGATTATTTAAAAAAATTTATCTCTGGAATGACTGGCTCAATTATGGTTTGCAAATGGACATTTCTCAATACCACTGCAGAAGATTATTTTATCAACAGTTTGGCATAAATGCTGTGTAGTAATAGGAACAGTAGGGTTGACAGGGTAAATAAATAATTATACATTTCTCCCTAGATCAGCCCGATTATGTTTACAAAGCAGTTTATATATAGACCCACCATTTGTTAACTAGAATTTGGGGCAACTCAAGCTTTTTCTCAATTCTTCTTCATAATAGCTAGAGTTTTTGGCCTCTGTAAGCTTTAATGCACTTTACATTAAAGCTTACCTTAACCTCAAATGCTCTACTTCATTCAACAGATCTTGTAGCAGTAACTAACTTCATCGTTCTATGCATCCCATGGATTGTGTAGCACGTACCGTGCATAAATTACAGGTTTAGATTGATTATGAGACCAGGCATTCTTCCAGATCTCGTGAGATTCCATCAAGATAGGTACTCCTCCGAGAGGCATGTAGTTTTCCTGAACCGTGCAACAGTCCTATCTCAATGCCGTACCCACGCCGAGTTGAACGAAACCACGCATTCTTCCGGATCTCACGGGACTGCATCCGTATGGGTACTGCGTCGAGATTCACATGCTTCCCGGTTGTTGGACCATTCAGATGGTCTACCCGCGCCGAGTTGGATGTTTCCTAAGTCATTCTTCCTGACCTGTAATATCTCCAGTACATTAACCACAACAGATCTTGTGGTTAATGTGTTTTACTACTAGCTACACCAGTTGGATGAGGTAGGGAGGGGTAGTTTATTGTCTGGCTCCGTCAGTTCCATGTCCCGCAGCCTTGTATGTAAGTGGGAGCCAGACCAATTCTGACGGCTGGGTCTGTCCCATTTTGCCAAAAAAATTGTTTATTGGGTTGTTAATTGTAGTTTGTAAGCAATACAGCTACGAATCCATATTAAATCTTTCTTGTTGTTGTTTGTTACCACTCTGATGTCAAAATCTTTAATTTTCAAATTAAATTAAAAGATGAACTGGTGTTCATTTTTCACCAAATTTGGTGGAAGATGTTGCTGTCATAGACAGCAACATCATCCACCAAAGTTGTTGAAAAATTTACACCAGTTTCTTTGCTATTGACACAGTATAAGAGAAAATATTGACATCAGCGTGGTAAGAGTTAGGTAAGTGTTAAAGGTGGATTGTCGACTCCGAGAAACCCACTTTACAGGTGAAATACAAAAACTTTTCAAACTTTCACCAATTCTTATTTCATGGTAGAGACAATAAGTAGTTTAACCATTTAATAGCCATGTTTTGTCAAGAAAAATTAAATTTTTTGTCTTAGTGCAGGCCAAAATACTTTTTGCAAATTTATAACTGGAATGACTGGCTTGATTATTGAGCTACGTAATTTAGTGGTAAATTTTCAAAATTAGTCATCGCTTGGCCTGCAAATGGATAATTCTTAGGACCACTGTAAAGATGGGTTTTCGCTGGCTTGACCATTGACATATCCTGGACAATTTCTGTGGATGTCAGGCGAATCTTCCTCTTGCCATGACATTTACGTTCACCTCCGGATATGAATTATGACATCATATAAGTTTCTGCCTATCAACAGCATTCTAGTTAGGCACTACCATAAATGACGTCACGTGTCTTTTCCGCTCCCCCCCCCCCCCCCCCCCTTACAATTAACTACAAAGTAGATTACGCTTTTAGCATTATAAAACTTAATTTTATCAAAGAATATGCGTCTTAAAGGTGAATATTCACACCAGATTGCTTGAAAATTAAATTATCTAAATTGTATACTTTTAGATGTTTAAACTTTAGGATTAAATATAAACAAACGAAATAAATCCTAACATATGATGATTTAATTCCGTATAAATTAATATAATTTTTTTGAGTTGTGAAATTGAATTAGAGGCTCGTGCCTCTAATTCAATTTGACAACAACAAAATTATATTAATTTATACAGAATGAAATCATCATATGTTAACATTTATTTCGCTTCAATACATCTAACCACATAATTTAAGCCTCTAAATGTATTCAATTTTAACAATTTTATTTTCAAGCATTTAGTGTGAATACGCACCTTTAAGAGAAGAAATTGTACATACGCATTACCACACCCATTGAGTTCCACGTGTTATGAGTATAATATATAATTTAAAATCATTGCATTTCACCTTTCGAATCAGTGAACCAGTTCTAACTTTGATTAACCCTTGAATTTATTTAAACAAATCTCAATTATGTCATAGAAAATGTCCATTTGCAGACTAAGAGAAGAGTATTTTTGAAAAGTTACCACTAGAATGACTGGCTCGGTTATCAAGCCAGTCATTCCAGTGGTAAACTTTCAAAAATACTCTTCTCTTGGTCTGCAAATGGATATTTCTCAAGAGAACTGTAGAAGACGTTTTTGGCTGATATAAGTGGTACGGGTTAACACTGTCTCAGCATAGCCATAATTTCATATATGAAGAGTGGGTGGGTGGGTGGGGGTGCGGGGTATGGGGGATAGGGGGGGGGGGGGGGAGGGGGGGGGGGGGGGGGAGTGGGTGGATAGTGTAAGTTAATGACACACATGCAGGAGGCATATCACCAGTAGCAATCATCCTGGTAACATACTTTTTGTCTCAAAACACCTTTTAACTCTAAGTGCACATCTTTTTTTTATACATTTTGAAAATGGCAATGTCAAAATCGCTGTTCAATATATGTCATGCAATGAATGGATTAAAAGCTACAGCTATCAGCTTAAGGTTTTTATTACACATTAAAATACAATTTTCCAACAATTTTTTTAATGTAATCATGAAATTTATAAGAATAATATAATGTAAAAATTTATATTAAACAAAAAATTGCCAAAGACAGTTAAAAATATTACCACCAAAATCTGTCTATTTCAATCATGTACAGAACTTCCATACCTAGAGACAAATCTAACAGATTCCCTCCCTTCCACACGCCACAGATATGAACTACATTCAATTGATGAATCCAGTTTCTCAGTCAATCATATGATGTCATAATCAACTAATATTGTGATGTGTACGCAGATGTCATAATAAATGACATAATGAATGACTAGATTTAGTCTGTCTTAAATGCCTGTCCGGTTGTACGAATTGTACATCTTTACTATCAAACATGCTGTTGAATATTTTGATAGGCAGCAACAGCATCCAGTCAGATTAGTTTTAAAATATCCAACAGCTTACCTGTATAGTTTTCTGGAAATTGATAGTCAGGGAGTTCAGGGATCGGTCGACCACAACACGCGCGAAGTGTAGGTGGAGCTTAGCTAAATATGGGCGGGGCATAGCTTAAACTTGATTCCTCCTTTCTTAGCATATTGACCCTTGACACTCCAGTCATGTCAGTTTCACAAAGGTGTGTACATACCTTACACCATGCCATAAAGTAGGAAATTAATGGACCAACCAGTGTCACATCTGACATTTATGCTGTACTTATGTGATCTACTATATTCAAGTACTGGTTTAGACTAAGGGCTGTAACAAACATTTGTTGGTCGAAAAATCGCAAACCAAGGGAAAACGAACCATGGTTAGGTTTGCTTGCATGAGATTCGTAAGCTATACATAACTTAATAGACAAACAGTCTCTGAATGTCCACTAAGTGTGATTTACCCATTAGACCATGAATGGAACTTAGCAGGGTATTAATCATCTATTATTTTCTAGCATTTGTTCTCAGAACTTGACATTTGTGTTTTTCTACTATTTAGCCAGAAAAGCAACCTACCTTTAAATGTTATTTTATGTTAGGAGTAACTTATTGTATCAATTATCATATTAACCCTTTAACCCTCGAATTTGTTGAAGAAAATTGAAATTTTCGCATAGAAAATATCCATTTACAGACCAAGAGAAGACTAATTTTTTTAATTTACAACTGGAATGACTGGCTCGGTTATCGAGCCAGTCATTCCAGCGGTAAATTTTCAAAAATAGTCTTCTCTTGGTCTGCTAATGGATATTTCTCAAACCAATTGCAGGAGATGTTTTTGGCTGATATGAGTGTTAAAGGGTTAATAAGTTTCGCGAACCAGTTCATGGTTCGGGCAATGCATATTGTGAACCGGTATGGTTCGTGAAAATCCTCACGAACCTCAGCCCTATTGAAATACCCTTTGCGAAACAGGCCACAGAATGTCAATACATTTTTACAGGAAAGCTAGCAGTTGAATATTTTTCAAATAACCCAGAGGCAGCAACAGCTACCTGTCAAATAACGTCAGGATTATGCTTTCTCTCGCGTGTGTTTGTGCGTGCTTGACAAATGGTTAAATTAACCCCTTAATCTGCAAATTTATTCAAAAAAATTTTAATCTTCTCATGGAAAATGTCCATTTGCAGACCAAGGGAAGACTATCTTTGAAAATTTAACACTGGAATGACTGGCTCGGTTATCGAACTAGTTATTCTAGCAGTAAAATTTTTTTAAATGGTCTTCTCTTGGTCTGCAAATGGACATTTCTCAAGACCCTTGCAGAAGCTGTTTTTGGCTGATATGAGTGCTAAAGGGTTAATAATCGCTGTAGAAGGCAATCTTGTACACAAAACAAGAAATCGAAGATAGCAATGACTTTCAATCAAATTATTTGCAAGCTTCATAACCGACAGTTCCATTTGCAGCTATGCCCCGGCCACTTCCAGCTATGACCCACCCATTTTTAGCTATGCCCTGGCCACTCCCAGCTATGACACACCCATTTTTAGCTATGCCCCGGCCACTCCCAGCTATGACACACCCATTTTTAGCTATGCCCCGGCCACTCCCAGCTATGACCCACACATTTTTAGCTATGCCCCGGCCACTCCCAGCTATGACCCACACATTTTTAGCTATGCTCGGCCACTTCCAGCTATGACCTACACATTTTTAGCTATGCCCCGGTCACTTCCAGCTATGACCTACACATTTTTAGCTATGCCCCGGTCACTTCCAGCTATGACCCACACATTTTTAGCTAAGCCCCGGCCACTTCCAGCTATGACCCACACATTTTTAGCTATGCCCCGGCCACTCCCAGCTATGACCCACACATTTTTAGCTATGCCCCGGCCACTCCCAGCTATGACCCACACATTTTTAGCTAAGCTCTGCCTACTTTTTACATGTGTTGGAATCGATGTGCAACTGTGAAACCTGAATTCCAAGAATCTAAATTTCAATGTAGGAGATAAGCTGTTGAATATTTTGAAACAAATTTGACTGACAGCCATACAATGCGCACACTTTCAAACAGTCTTTTCAATTTTCTTGATGCAGCTACGTCTTTTATTAATTGTGACATCAGCTACAATGTATCATGATGTCAGATACTTGAGTGGCAGATCGGATTCCTAACCGTTTTCAAGGCTTCACAATAAATTGCTCTAGACATGCGGAGTGAAAACTTATGTTTAAAGAATGTCCATTTGCAGGCCAAGACAGGGCTATTTTTGAAAATTTACCACTGGAATGACTGGCTCCGTTATCGAGCCAGGCCTTCCAGTGGTAAATTTTCAAAAATATACCTATCCTGGCCTGCAAATGGACATTCCACAACACCACTGTAGAGGCTGGTTTTGGCCGGGTTGGCCGTTGAAAGGTTAATACCCCATGCGTGGTTCCCATACACTGCTTAGTGGTAATAATAATTCTAACCATGGCAAACTCACGCACTTGATAGATGACAGCAATGTCTGCCAGAGACATATCTTTTTTCTCTCAAAATACGTACAATACCTATGAGCTATAATCCATCAAGCAATGTGACAACATAAATGTATCATAACTCTCAAATTAAGAAATCAGTCAAGCGTGAAGAGAGGGTATGCCCTAGAATGATATTGTGCGTTCAAGCGGAAACTATGAGATAAATAAGAACATAACTGTGAAGAAGATTCCATAACTAGCTTACAAGGAATGTATTATGGCAGTACATTTTGCTCCATGCCTGAATCCAAATAGACAGTGATATTATTAATTAATTGCATCAGACAACAGGATCGGTAAAAGTACATTGTAGAATTGTGTATTTGCGCACATGTCGGTGGGTGGGTTAATGGGTAGATTGGATAAATGGACATTTTCTATGAAAAAATTTAAATTTTCTTAAACAAATTTGAGAGTTAAAGGGTTACACTCTTCTTAACACTTTCACCGATGAATTCCCGATATCTCATTTTCAACACTAACATACAGGAAAGCTGTTCATTATTTTGAAATTAATTTGACTGGAAGCCATTGCTGCCATAGGCAACAACAGCTCCCTTCCAGCTCAATTAATTTCAAGATACGCAACAGAATAAGTTTTATATGGTAAAGAATACATGTATACCTTTTCTGGAATTTGTAAGTAAAAGGGTTAATGACGTCTACAGTTAACCCTTTAATGCTAAAAACTTGGTAAAAATAATTAATAATATATCTGCTTAATGAATGTCTATTTGAAGTTCAAGAGAAGACTATTTTTGAAAATTTACCACTGGAAAGCCTGGCTCGTTTATCGAGCCAGGCATTCCAGTGGTAAATTTTCAAAAATAGTCTTATCTTGTCCTGCAAATTGACTTCCCTCATTACAACTCAGGCTGATTTTGTCATGTTTAGCCATTAAACAGTTCAAGGACATACGCTTGTCCTAAGGTCAATTTATGAATGGAAATATATCTGTTGACCTCTAACCCATTTTAAGACGAATTTCCAGAGAATTTTTAGAAAATTAGACATAAGACTAGCTGATAATGTCGAAAATAGTTTGATGGAAAGTTTTTGCCGCATAATAGCGTGTAGTTCAGATCTATACTATATACACTCTAAAAGGAACTTTATTGACCAATGGTCTTCATATCATTACTGACCCAGTGGCGACTCTGAATGGACAGTGTCCAATACAAACAACAACCATATCAAATACAAATACGCCTCAACTTTAGATAGATATATGTTATTTACATTACAATAAAAATATAATTTTGTTTAAAAATACCGGGGCATAGCGGTACTTCGGTACTGGATAACTTGTACTGCTGGCAATCCTTTCCCCGCTACAATACCATGATCACAATTTTAATGCAGGGTTCCAGTCAAATTGATTTCTAATGTTTCTTACAATTTAAAGAATTCAACCCTTTCTTGTATAAAGGTGAAGTTTTCTTGTTGTGGTTATAACACTTTATTAGTCAGGCCGGTCCAAAACTGGCCTCTGTCCATTTGCATGGCAAGATAAGATTATTTTCAAAACTTTGTCACAGGAATGTCTGGCGATCATTGACCGAGCCAGCTATTCCAGTGATAAATTTAAAAAACAAGAATTCTGCGGAATTAAATGTCTCGCCTGTCTCCTGTTTGCCACAGTTGCATTGACCTTTGACCTTGTGACCTCTGTGTTATCATGCTGCTTCCTAACATTATATGTAACTATGTATTCAGGTTTAATTCCAATATGATTAACCGAACCTGAAATATGAATGATTTGCTGAATGGAAAAACTTACGGTTGAAAAAGCAGAGGTCAAATAGCAATATTAGAATGGCCTTGACCTTTGCACTGGTGACCTCATGTCACCATCCTGTATCCTCTTGGTATATATGTAAGCAACCATGTAGTCAAGTTGTGTTCCATTAGGGTTAAAGGGGAACACAAGAAGGGTTACCATCGTTTGCATAAAACACGCAGTTCTATTGTAGAGCCCACATTTAAGCTACTGTATAAAGCTTCCCCCCGACATTTGTATATAAATCCGAGTAAAATGGTGTTAAAAAACGCTATGTTGCTATAATTTTCTGTGAGTTAATTAAACCTATGACGTCATAGGTTGAATCCCATCCGACAAGAACCATAATAACGGCACTCTGAAGACAGGAGTGTGTGCATTGGATGGTGATATCTCTATCGGTGATAACGCTATCGACATCATTTATATATGTACAGATTGAAGAGATTGAGACGTTTATCACACTATCGCAAATTTATGGAATGTATTTGTTATTTTCACACATTAATTGCCGAACCTTAAGATGGCCATTTTCTATGAAGATACCTGCCAATTACGTTAACATTACAACATCTCAGGGAGTTTTGAGGCTAGTATGAAAACATAAGTACCTAAAGATGGACTGGATGTATGTACAAACTATTTAAACTCTCATATTAATAGATGAAACTTTAACAACATTATCTGCCGTAGCCCCAGTGAGAGCGTTGATTCAATAGTGGCAATTATATTGAATTGCCTATACTATCGCGTCATTCATTTATCTTAAGATCAAAACTTCATGTCAAAATTGGCACCATCAGAGAAATCAGACAAAGGACTGTTAGTATATATTCCTAAACATTTCCGCAAATATAGTTTATATATTCCTAAAACCGCTGAGGAGAATCCCCTTATAAAAACGCAATTCGCAATTTTATTGCTGTAGCGTTGGATGACAGCGAGAAAAACGTTCAACTTATGACGTCATACACCTTCATCCGGGAATAGAAATTTAACCCATGTACCACATATTTAAATAACGAAGATAGATATTTCTAATTTGAGCACAGATCTTACAATTATATTCTTGAAAACGTTACGGTCTGTAGATTCATTTTATACACAGTAGTATAGAGGGTCTGGTGATTCCCTTTAAGCAATCTCGAAATGTAACATGATGAAACTTCACATTGAAAAATAACAGTTTTGTAGAGGTCATAATGACCTTGACTTTCGACATTGTGACTTCAGTGTCAACATGCTCTTTGCTAACATTATAGGCAACAATGTTTCCAAGTTTAGTTCAAATAGGATTAACCAATCCTGAAAGATAAGCTGAGAAGTTTTGCTAAACGCTAACAAATTAATGTTGAAGAACTTGTATCATTTTCACAGCGACCTTGACCTTTGACCTTGTGACATCAATATCATCAGACTGCTTCCTAACAGTATAGGCAACCACATAGCCAAGTTTAGTTGCAATAGGAAAAACTGATCCTGAAATATAAGCTGAGAAGTGTTGCTAAATGCAAAAACTTAACATTGTTGACGCCGTCGCTGTCATGGTTGGAAAAGTGACACATATGTCATGCTTTTTTTTTACCATTAGAGGGCCTAATGTAAAAATTGTTATATACAGTATAACTCAGAAATAACTTCCAACACAAAAATAAAACAAACTGTTGAATATTTTGAACATAATGGATCTTTCCAGTTTATCATCATCATATGACATCATAATCAATTATGTGACGAGTAGGATGATGTCATAATCAATTAAAGCATGAATGGCTCGATTTAGTCCATCTTAAATGATTGATAGTCCGACACGCCGTACGAATTGTGACACGCTGTACGAATTGTATGTCTTTACTATATAATAAACATTCTGTTGAATATTTTGAAACTAATTTGACTGGGTGCTGTTGCTGTCATCGGCAGCAACAGCACCCAGTCAAATTAGTTTCAAAACATTCAACAGCTAACCAGTATATTTTTCTGGAAATTGATAGTCAACCTATGGCTCAGGGATCGATCGATCCCAACATCAGCGAGGTGTGCGTGGAGATTAGCTAGAGATGGGCGTAGGGCACTAGCTAAAACTGGAACGGTCCATCTGACTGGAAGACATTGCTGGCAAATACAATTGTGTTCAAAATATTCACCAGAACAGTTCTTAATTACGTGTTCAAAACTGTACTAACTAACATGTTTCTGTCCTTTGTTTTGGAACCATGTTGAGTTCTTTATGAGATATGCTGTAGCTATGCGATGGTTTGTCTTAAAAAAGTAAACGTCAACATACAATAAGGGGTTCAATATTGTACAATACTTGTACAATTTTTTGAAACACATGATTTCTTCCAGTACTTAAATACATGTAAATGTCAAGATGACGATTTCAAGATCAAGCCCTTTATGTTTTAATAATTTACATTGTAGTGTAGGACACGAACTAACAACATGCTTGTGAAATTTATGTGTATATATGTTTCCCTATACACTAGTAATATGTCTGGGTGTAAATAAATTGAATTGAAAGCGAGCGATAGGGAGGGAGGGAGGGTGGGATGGATGGAGGGGGGACAGACACACAGATAGAGAGGGGAGACTGAGAGGAGAGACAGAGAGGTGAATGGAGAAGGGAGAGAGGGAGAAAGGGAGAAAGAGAGAGGGATGGTGACAGGGAGGAAGGGAGGGAGGGTGGATGAGATGGTAGGAAAGGGGGGAGAGCGAGAGAGAGGATAGGAGCAGGAGAGAGAGGAAGGGATGGAATGAGGGAGGGAGACAGAGAGATAAGGAGGGAGGGAGAGTGAGACAGATAAAGGGAAGGGAGGGATGGAGCGAGCGAGGGAGTGAGAGAAAGACAGGGGGAGGAGACTGACCAATCGACTAACTGACCAACTAACCGACTGACTGAACGACCAATTGATAATCCTGACTATTATGAGAATTCACATGCATTTATCAGTTCAATAAACTTGTAATAAAACATTTTTACATACATAATATATAACGCAATTTCAATGGTATAATTGAATGTCAATGTAATGAATAATATTGCACAGACTTAATAACTTTATAACAACAGCCTGCGGGCCTTAATGTCCACCATGTGTATTTTTAACAGAACATCCTAATTCATTTTCTCAAACTTTCTTTTTGTGAATATTTCCACTTGACTGAGTTTTTCAACTGTCTGAATATATATCAAGTATGTCTGAAAATTTTTCAATCTATAACACATAAAGAGATAAAGTGAAGGTGTGGTATATATCTGAGTATGGCATATTATTATTAGCTTTCATAACAAGCCCAAGGGCCTGTGACGTTCACCTGGACCATTAGCATTTGAAGCATTTGCATTTAAATATACATGATTTGTTACATTAAACAAGACGGAAAAAAGAAATCTACCAATTAAAATTTTGAATGGAAATTCTGGCGCCTATGATCATAGGATCATTTTAGACAAGTTTGGTTAAAATTGCTCAAAGTAGTAAGGAGAAGAAGCAATTTGACTATTTCCAGTAAATTTGTAATAAAATCTAAGATTTTTACCCAAAAAATTTGATGAATCAAAATTCTGAATGCAAGTCCTAGAGCGTATGATCATAGGATCCTTTTGGCCATATTTGTTTGAAATCAGTTTAGTTGACTGACAAACAGAAGAAGCAATTTGACAATTTCCAGTAAATTTGTCATAAAATCTAAGATTTTCACCAAAAAAATAGTTCAATCAAAATTCCGATGGAAGTTCTGGAGCCTACCACCATAGAACCCACCTAAACAAATTTGGTTGAAATATGTCAAGCAGCTATGGAGGAGTAGCATTTTGACCATATACCATAAATCTTACATAAAATCTAAAATTTTCACCTAAAAAATTGACGAATCAAAATTCTGGATTTCTAGAGCCCATCACCACAGGATCCTATCAGCCAAATTTTCTTGAAATATGTCAAGCAGCTATGGAGGAATAGCATTTTGACCATTTCCGGAAGATTTTTCATAAAATCTCAGATTTTCACACACAAAAATTGATCAATCAAAATTCTGAAAAGATTTTCTAGAGCCTACCACCATAGAATGCATCTAGTCAAATTTGGTTGAAATATGTCAAGCCACTAAGGAGAAGTAGCATTTTTACCATTTCCGGTAGATTATCATAAAATCTCAGATTTTCACACAAAATATTTATTAATTAAAATTCTGAAAGCAGCTAAGGCGGAGTAGCATTTTTACCATTTCCGGTTGATTTTCATAAAATCTCGGATTTTCACACAAAAAATCGATCGATTAAAATTCTGAAAAGAAGTTCTAGAGCATACCACCATAGAATGCCTCTACTTAAATTTAGTTGAAATATGTCAAGCAGCTAAGGAGTAGCATTTTGACCATTTTCAGTAGATTTTTCATAAAATCTCAGATTCTCACCCCAAAAATTGATAATTCAAAATTCTGAAAACATCTTCTAGAGCCTACCACCGTAGAATGCTTCTAGTCATATTTGGTTGAAATATGTCAAGTAGTTAAGGAGTAGCATTTTGACCATTTCCGGTAGATTTTTCATAAAATCTAAGATTTTCACCCAAAAAATTGATCAATCAAAATTCTGAAAAAACGTCTGGAGGGTATCATGTTAGAATCATTCCAGCCAAATTTGTTTGAAATTGGTCCAAACGTTAAGCAGAAGATGCGATTTGACGGACAGACGATGGACGGACGGACTACAGATGGCCGCCATGGCATAAGCTCAGGTGAGCTAATAATGTGTGTGTGTGTATGCCTTGAATCCTAAATATAATCATGAAGTGTGCATTTAACCTTTTGACGCTCACAGACACGAAACGACAAAATGTTTATGATGTAAGGATTATCTTGTTGAATATTTTGAAACTAATTTGACTGGGAGCCGTATGGCATTACCAGCATCCAGTCAAATTAGTTTCAAAATATTCAACAGTTTTCCTGAAATGTTGTCTTAAAATTGAGGCACTGGAATTTCAAGGGTTAACGTGTTAAAAAATATAATTGAGCTGAGATTTCTTTTCAAACTCCTGAGCGTACATATACATACATCTATTGCAGGAATCCAGCTTTAGCCCCGCCCATCTGTAGCTAAGCTCCACCCACACCTCACCCATGTCTGAACTCCCTGACTATCAATTTCCAGAAAACTATATAGGTAAGCTGTGTGGATATTTTGAAACTAATTTTACTGGGTGCTATGGCAGCAACAGCGGCCCAGACACATTAGTTTCAAAATATTCACCCTCATGTTTAGTAAATATTAAAACATACACTTCGTGCAACAATGCTTAGTCGATCAACAATTAAGCCCTCTTCATTCATGACATAATTGATTATGATGACATAAGATGATGTCACATGATTGACTGAGAAACTGGAATCCTCCATTCCCAATGCACTCAAGCTGGCTAAAACCGCTTTCTGCAGTGGGTCTGTCTGCGTCTGCCTGCCTGTTTGTCTGTCTGTCTGCCGGTCTGTCTCTCTGTCGGTAGCCCTATCTCCACAACTACTGGTCCGATTTGGCTTAGATTGTAACACAAATGATCTTAGCATCAAAGAGAACTTCTAGAGTTGGCCGTGATATGGATAAAAAATGTTGGTCGACTGGATAAAAACTTCTGGTCCGATTTCACTCAAATCTTAACACAAGAAACGGTGTGGCCATACACTAGATTTCCACAACATTGCTCATGATCCAGGAACCCTAAAAATGTGGAAAATCTTAAAAAATCCATACAACTTACAATGCAACAAAAAAAAGAGGGACGAGGGTTTTCCAAGCAATATATGACAAGATTCACTGGTGAACCATATAGGCAGTTAGCAAGTTTACTGAACATGTCCATTGACTATAGTCAGACGAATGCCTGACGGTTAACTATAGTTAGTTGGTACCAAATCTCACCCTTTCAATTATTATATATCACGGGACGTTGTCACGAAGAATGTCTAAGTTACACACACACCTAACTGCTTGCACCTATTTAGAAGCCCTGACTACGTAGTCGTCATATTCATGAAGGCGTTTTTTTGACATACGTCATATCTATACATTTTTTCGCACTTAACCCTTTAACCATCGAATTTGTTCAAGATTCAAATTTTCTCGTAGAAAATGTCCATTTGCAGACCAAGAGAAGAGCATTTTGGAAAATTTACCACTGGAATGACTGGCTCAGTTATCGAGCCAGTCATTCCAGTGGTAAAAAATTGTAAAAATAGTCTTCTTTTTGGTCTGCAAATAGACATTTCTCAAGACTATTACAGAAACCATTTTTGATCTATAAGGGCTAAAATCTTACGGTCACTGATGCCTGTTTACTACCACTTCAAACTGAACCATGGCTTGACTCAGATGATAAAAGTTGATCCCTGATATCTGTTTGGCCCAGAAAGGTAGATGGTCTCACTACTAGGGTTGCTTGCTAATCTTTAACTCTTAAACCCTCAAGCCGACCAAAAACGGTGTCTGCAGTTTGTATGAGAAATATTAATTTGCAGACCAAGAGAAGAGCATTTTGGAAAATTTACCACTGGAATGACTGGCTCAGTTATCGAGCCAGTCATTCCAGTGGTAAAAAATTGTAAAAATAGTCTTCTTTTTGGTCTGCAAATAGACATTTCTCAAGACTATTACAGAAACCATTTTTGATCTATAAGGGCTAAAATCTTACGGTCACTGATGCCTGTTTACTACCACTTCAAACTGAACCATGGCTTGACTCAGATGATAAAAGTTGATCCCTGATATCTGTTTGGCCCAGAAAGGTAGATGGTCTCACTACTAGGGTTGCTTGCTAATCTTTAACTCTTAAACCCTCAAGCCGACCAAAAACGGTGTCTGCAGTTTGTATGAGAAATATTAATTTGCAGACCAAGACAGACTTTTTTGAAAATTTACTACTGGAATGACTGGCGTGGTAACCGAGCCAGTCATTACAGTGGTAGATTTTCAAAAATTGTCTTCTCTTCTTCCGCAAACGGACATTTTCCTATGAGAAATTTGAAATATTTTTTAACAAATTTGAGAATTAACCCTTTAATACTCAAGTTGGCCCAAAACGACTTCTGCAGTGGTCTTAAGAACAGTCCATTTGCAGACCAAGAGAATCCTTTTTTTTAAATATACCATTGTAATTATTCGCTCGATGGTCAAGCCAGTTATTGCCAGGGCACATTTTTTCAAAAATAGTCTTCTCTTCAAAGTTGATGTTGAAAGGGTTAACCCTTTCACTGATACATCCCCTGCATCTCAATCTCAGGGTAAAGAAACAAGAAAGTTATTGAATATTTGAAAATTAATATGACTGGAAGTCGCAGCAATGGCATCTAGGCAAATGAATTTCAAAACATTCAACAGAATAAGTTTAGTATTGCGCAACGGCTTCCAGTCACATTAATTTCAAAATATTCAACAGAATAAGTTTAGTATTGTACAGAATTTACATCTTCATGGTTTTGTCAGTGAAAGGGTTAAGATAGGGAAACGCCAATATCATAAAGTAATATATCTTCAAAGAGCTGGTATCAATTTAACTCTTTCAACCATAAAATCTCAATGTCCCAGGATCAAGGTAAGCATCCATACAGGTAAGCTGGTGAATATTCTTAAACTAATTTGACAGGAAATCATTGCTGCCTAAGGCATCAACGATTTCTCATCAAATTAGTTTCGATAGACTATTTCATACATACTTCACAAAAAATTTGCAAACACTGGTCATTATTATCAAAATTGTTAAATAAGTCACTGACAACCACGAATTTATTGTGTTCTATAAATCCATGTTATTAACCGCATTCCCCCAACCTCTACCAAACCCACGCATACATGTAAGGTCCACGTGATACCAAATCACCCACCCCCTGTACAAACCACGCATACATGTATGCTCACGAATAAATATTGACATTTTATGTGAAACAAAGAAAACTTGAACCAATTACATTGATCAATTGATGGTCAGAGTATTTATGAATTCATATTCAGAACTCAGACAACAGTTCATGGCGTGGATGGTCAATGAGATAGTAGATAACAGAACACTTAAAGTTAAATGAGTTGTGAAAAAATGGTAAAAGGGTGATGGGTAGATACATACATGTACACACCTACACACGCGTGTTCATAGGTATGCACACTCGGGTGCACGAATGCACACACACGCCCACACAAATCTAACACTAGGTCAGCCATACTAGTTAAGAGGAGACCAATGCAACAAGGTCATTAGAAGCACATTTTTTTACCAAAACAATAGTGAATCTCCAGGATTCTCTCTCCAGCCACAATGTTGAAGTAAGGTTTTTTCAACAGCGATTCGAAAAAATCTAGACAAAATCATGTACAATTTTGACTAACACCAGAGCCGATAGCACTACCAATAAAACCGCAATAGCAAAATTTTAACGTATTATACCACAGCTTAAGTAATGAAGACATATGACGATGACGATGACGATGATGATGGTGGTGGTGGTAGTGGTGGTGGTGGTGGTGATAATGATGATGATGATGATGATGAATGACTTGGCTGTCATACCATTAGACTGACATGATATAATGATAAGAGATGTTGGCTATATGATGAGGGAGAGACAGATAAATGAATAGAAACCATGAAATATACGACTGACTGATGACGTTTCATTCGTCAGTTCATACCTTAACCAATCAGGAGTATTTACGTTTGGTGATAAAACATGACAAGGATTTGCCTTATAATGCAGAATGTCACAGGCAAATGGACATTCTTCAAGATCACTGCTGAGGCAAATCTAAGAAATATTCTGTTTATTACTTTGAAAGTAATTTAACTGGTAAAACATTGCAACAACTTCTACAGTCAAATTATTTTCAAACTATTCAACAACTTTCTTGCATAGCTATCATGAAATGGAGAATAGATACGATACTGTGATTTCACACTTGAAAGAGGTAATAATATTTACCAGAAATGAAAACTGCTGATTAACCGGGTGAATGAACAAAGATCCTGGTAATTAATATTGATGTGGTCATGCACGCATGCACGTATGTACGCATGCAAATAACAGCATGCACACATACCCGCTTACCCATTTAACGGTCAAGATTGATCAAGAATATTGAGATTTTTCCTTACGGAATATTCTAGGCTAAGACAACAAGGATTATTTTTGAAAATTTACCATTGGAATGACTGGCTCGGTTATCGAGGCAATCATTCCAATTGTAAATTTTCAAAAATCATCTTCCCTTGTTGTGTAAATGGACATTTCTCGAGACAAATGCAGATCAATTTTGGCCAGGTTGGCAACTAAAGGGATAATAGAGGATTCAAGTTTTAGCCATGGCCCACCCATCTTTAGCTAAACTCCACCCACACTTCACCAGTGTTGGGATCCATGAATACCCTGACTATCAAATTCTAGAAAACTATACAACTAAGCTGTGGAATATTTTGAAAACTAATTTGACTAGGTGCCGTTTCTGCCTATGGCAGCAACAGCACCCTGTCAAATTAGTTTCAAAATATTCAGCAGCATGTTTATTAAATAGTAAAGACTTACAATTCATACAACAAAGCTTAGTCCATCACCAATTAAGCATTTGTGATGAACTTAGCTACGTCATTCATGATGTAATTGATTAATATGTCATCCTACACATCACATAGTTGACTATGACATCATATTATTGACTGAGAAACTTGAATCCTCCATTGGACATAATGAGTGTGTGAACTTACCTGTATCCTCGCAACAGTGCAGCCAACGTATTCCTGTCCATCTCACCAGCAGAGCTCGCTATAGAGGAAATAACACAAAGCAATATAATCACCAATTAATTAACACCTGATAGAAATAAGCAGACTAAAGTCACAATATTACAAGTGGAATCAGATATTGCAAACTCTCACCTTCCCGCTTTGTCACATTCTAAAGATTTCTCAAATTGTGACAAAATCTGCCCTTTGCAGTGGTCCTGAGGAATGTCCGTTTGCAGTCCAAGAGAAGCCTATTTTTTTTAATTTACCACTCGAGCCAGTCATTCCAGTGGTCAAATTTCAAAGATAGTCTTCTCTTGACCTACAAATGGACATTCAGTATTTTCATTTTCTTGACCAAATTTGACCATTAAAGTGTTAAGATCATTTAGTGTGTTAAAGTTTGAGCCAAATCATATCAGGTTTTTATAGATTAACCGACCGACCGACCGAACGACAGACAGACAGACAGACAGACAGACAGACAGACAGACAGACAGACAGACAGACAGACAGACAGACAAACATACACAGCCAGCAAGACAGACAGCCAGCCAGACAGACTGACAGATGTAGAGACAGCAAGACAGACATAGAGACACACAGACGCAGAGATAGACAGATGTAGCAATACAGACAGACAGAAAGTCAGAGTGGCCGACCGACCGCGACTCACAGACAGACACATGTAGAGACAGAGAGACACACATAGAGACAGACACACGTAGAGACAGACAGGACTGCAATATCAAATTCTTCCACTTATGGAGGGTAATTAAAACTGTGCTTCTGAATGCTGTCATAGACAGCAATACTGTATTCTATAGAAACTTTTTCCACCTAAATAAACCACAAGTACCCTATGAATCAGAACTGATTTCTTATGTACATAAACTATATTCGACAATACAAATCAGATACATCCACGTCATTTGTATCTCCTTACCTGTTTAACTAAGGCACATCTCTACATCAAAGCCACATTTATGATCATCAAATATTGCATAATTAACGAAAAAGCATTTAATTAAATTGTAATCGTGGTTTTTAAAATATGTTTCTGTAGCAGAGACCTACATTGAATCATCCGTCTTACAATACAGAGACACAGACATGAACATGAAAATCATTGTCTCAGTCGGTTGATCAATAAATCAACTAATAGCGTTAATTATTGATATGCAGAAAAAAACAATTTCCTCTCATGATTTATTTTAAAAGATCAGGGCTTATCAACCCTTTTACAATCAAGCTAGTTAAAAATGGCTTCTGCAGTGGTCATGAGAAATGTCCATTTGCAGATTACTTTTGGAAAATTTACCACTGGAATGACTGGTTCGATAACCGAAACAGTTAATCCCGTAATAAATTTTCAAAATAATTTTCTCTTGGTCAGCAAACGGACATTTTATATGAGAAGATATATTTTTTCTTGAATAAATTTGACGGTTATCTGTTTAATAGGCTTGTGTCAGAATGGAGGGGTGTGGAGGGTATGGGTGGTGATAAGATCTGCCTGCACTCGATATATTTGTGGATTTACCTCCGCTTCTAATGCCTAACAAATAGAAATCACTACCTTGAATGCAAAATTTTTATGATGAATGTATACACTATAAATAATTTGCACATATCTTTTCTAAATTTATATTGATAGTATTACACAAATGAAGGGAAGTAACTCCTCCCATATGAGTATTGACTATTAACATCAATATACATAGTTGTCTCCATCCATAAATGAAGCTAATACTCTTCTTTAACGCTTTCACTGTCAAATCCCTGAAAATGTAATTTCTTTACGATATAAAACTTACTCTAATGAATATTTTAAAATTAATTTGACTGCAGCAACGACTTCCAATTAAATGAATTTCAAAATATTCAACTGTTTTGCTGTATGAAATAAGATATGGGGAATTCATCAGTGAAAGGGTTGACCCTTTAACCCGTAACTTTGTTCAAAGATTAAAAACAGTTTATATACATATTTAGAGATCATCCGCTGCTTAGATCATCACCTGCTGGATGTAGCATATCAAAGTATCTACATATGCGATGCTGATATAGTGCTGTCAGTTAGGCCATTCCATATCAGCACTGTTCTTGGTGTTAACGCTTTAACCATCATATCAGCAAAAAACGGCTTCTGCAGTGGTGTTGAGAAATGTTCATTTGCCGACCAAGAAGTCTATTTTTGAAAATTTACCACTGGAATGACTGGCTCGATAAGCGAGCGAGTCATTCCATTGGTAAATTTTCAAAAATATTCTCTTGGTCTTCAAATGGACATTTTCTACGAGAAAATTTTAATTTTTTTAAACAAATTCGAGGGTTAAATGTTTAATGAGCTATGATATTCGTGAATGGTTGTCTGTATTGACTGTAGCTTTTGTGAGTGGTTATGTCCAGCGGTATTTATGGACGCCTTATTAGGATTGTATTCAGGAAGAATTGGTAAATTGCTTGTACATGAGCATCCATCCTATTGGCTATTCTTCTCTGCTTGAACGAATCCCAGCCTTGGCTTGTCAACAGCTCTGTAACACTCTGCTTTGGGAGTGAATGTTGTTGCTTTCCTCTGGATTATGTCGATGGTATGACAGTTCTATTGTGGATGGCTCGCAAACTGTGGATAGGAGCTGTATTCCAGTTTTGGTCAGATGAGATTCTGGTAAGTCGCAAACTGTGGATAGGAGCTGTATTCCAGTTTTGGTCAGATGAGATTCTGGTAAGTCTGTTTTTAACTGATTGAAGGCTGACGTGTAGAACAGTGCTTGGATTACATTTACACAAAGTTTCTGATTGTTGCACAGATTTCTTAAATTCTACAGAATAAGGTAGTAATAAAATTGAGATTGCCATAAATAAGGGAGGTAAGTCATGACAAACAAACGGTAATAAGGATACATGTGTTATCTACCTTGGACTAATAGTTACATTCTGCAATCCATACATAAGGGAGATTACTCCAGACAAATAATATGCAGCAAAGATATATTACCGTACATGTATTACCTACCTTGCTCTATTAAATACTGACATGTTAAGATAGATTTTGCAATTAATCTTTAAGGGAAGTAACTCCACACAGACAATATTCACCAAAGATATTACACAATGCATGCGCTAATAATGACATTTGAAGTTACGTTTCAGTTTTACTGTACCTCTTCTCATGACTTTGAGCTCCTGAAGAGATCCGGGCACAGGAATGGTGTCTCGAATGATCTGACTGCCTCTATCGAATAAATTAGTTGGTGATTCACTTATCACTGGAAATAAGATGGAAAAATTGAATTAAAAATTAGGTTATTTAACCATTTAATGGTCACGATTGGTCAAGAAAATTTAAATTTTGCATATGTGAATGTCGATTTTGAGACCCAAGAGAAGAATATTTTTTGAAAATTTACCTCTGAAATTACTGGCTCAGTTAGCCGGTCGTTCCAGTGGTAACTTTTTAGAAATAGTCTTCTCTTGGATCTGTAAATGGACATTCCTCAGGATCCTTGCAAAAGCCGGTTTGACCGGAAGACGGTAAACCTTTTTATGCCGAAGCCGGCCAAAAGCAGCCTCGGAAGTGGTTTTCAGCAATGTCCATTTGCAGGTCAAGAGAAGACGTTTTACAAATTTACCACTAGAATGACTGGCTCGGTAACCAAACAAGCTATTCCAGTCGCAAGTTTTCAAAAATAGCCTGCATATAGATACAAATATTTAGATTTTTTGATAAGATTTAGTCATAAGAGTTAAACATAATTTACATGGGTGATATGTACAGCATCCTAAATGTGATAGACTGATGAATATTTGAAACCAATTTCACTGATTCTCAGCAAAAATCTTTCAGTCAAATTATTTTCAAAATACTCAGCATGGTATATTACATTGAATTTCTTTTATCTTTATGAGAGATCAGAATGAATTGAAATACCACCATGAGATTACAATGCTCAATTACAGATCGGGTCACATTAGATAAACTGTTAATTATTTTGAAACCAATTTGACTAGAAACCGTTGAAAAGCATTTAGTAAAATTACTTTCAAAAATATTCAAGAGAATATTTTAACTCCGTAAAGAATTTATCGAATCTGGATTGTGGTAGTCAAAGGGTTACGGTTCTTTAACCCTGTCACCGGTGAATTTCCCATATCTTATTTACAAGGAAACCATACAAGAAAACTGTTGAATATTTTGAAATTAATTTGACTGAAAGCCATTGCTGCCGTAGGCAGCAATGGCTTCCAGTCAAATTAATTTCAAAATATTCAACAGATTAAGTTTTATACCGATACTTTTTCAGGGATTTGTCAGTGAAATAGTTAATTCTTACCCGGACTGGAGCTTGTGGTAGATGACACACTAAGTCGGGGTGAATCAGAGTTATATCCCTTCCACGAATTCTCGGACATCGATTCGTCCTGTATACTAATTCCGCTCGAGTCCAGGTTTCCTCCATTCGCCATCTCCCATGACATAATGCTCATACGTGGCGCGCTCCGACTTCGGATCATCGCTCGCATGCTCGGCGTTATTGTACCAAACTTACGTTTGGTGTTATATGACGGAAGCTCACGGAATGCAACTAAGAACGAGAACAAAAAGTAAAAACATATTCTTTTCTATGTAGATAATAATAAATCTGCTCGTTATTTTGAAAATAATCTCTGACTGAAAGCTGTTAAAGCAGCAACAGCTTTATATCAATTATTTTCAAAATTTGAACAGAGTTTTATACAATAGCTATTCACATTTACAGGGGAGGTTGTGGGTACATTTTGCACATCACTAAATCATAATAGTTAATTTTAGCCGTGATCTAGTCAACAAAATGGACCTTTCCAGTTTATCCATCAATCATATAACATAATCAACTACGTGACGTGTAGGATGATGTCATAATCAATGGAGTCATGAATGACGTAGATACTGGTAAGTTCATCATGAACGCTTAACTGATGACCAACTAAGTATTATTGTATGAATTGTATGTCTTTACTATTTAATAAAGATGCTGTTGAATAGTTTGAAACTAATTTGACTGGTCGTATGGCATCAACAGCACACAGTCAAACTAGTTTAAAATCTTCAACAGCTTACAAGTACAGTTTTCTGAAAACTGATAGTCATGGAGTTCAGGGATCGATCAATCCGAACACGGCCAAAGTGTGGGTGGAGCTTAGCTAGAGATTGGCGGGGCATAGCTAAAACTGGGTTCCTCCACTGGCGGTTGTTTGATAGAAATATTCATCAAAGAAATATTCAGAAACATGATGTCAATATCCATCCTTTACTCATCTTGACAATGCTTGAGGAATGCCCAGTTACATCTCAAGAGATGACTATTTTAGAAAATTGACCATTGGAATGACTGGCTCGATAGCCGAGTTAATCATTTCAGTGATCAAATTTTAAAGAATAGTTTTCTCTTGGCCCGTGAAATGGACATTTACAAAAGCAAAAATTCAATTTTCTGGACACCTGAGCATAAACCCTTTCACAGCCACTTCTTCATATCTCATTTTCAATGCTACCATGCAGAAAACTGTAGAATATTTGAAATTAATTTGACTGGAAACCATTGCTGTAAGGCAGCAATGGCTTCCAGTCAAATTAATTTTAAAACATTTAACAGAATAAGTTTTATACCCTAAACAAGATACTTTTTCAGGGATTTGTCGGTCAAGGGGTTAAGTGGTCAAACTTAGGATTTGTATGAGAATGTGATGATATACATACATAGTGTGAAGTTATACCTCGGCTTGCACAACCATTCAATTAATCATGATTATTTTTTTTTAAATATGATGATGATAAGAAAATCAAATAATCGATCAATCGAAGATTTTCAATCTCCAAGACAGATGTTTTTCAAACGTAGTCAGCTTATATTTTCCCATGTTACTAACCCATGTGAATGTGAAAGATGGTTGTAAATACTGCGTTATATTTATCTTACTTATTTTGTAACTTGTTTTAATGAAAGAAAATAACAAACTTTTGAAATCCACCATTGTTTTTTTCAAACCAAGTTTTCGAGGTACTCAACATTGTGCCATTTCTCCACAGAAGCAAAAATAATTTGGCCAGAATATTACCATTTTTCAAACTACCGTATTTCGCTTAATAGTAGCATAGGCTTCTATCAGGACAAGAGGTGTTCAATTTCCAACCAAACATCTCTGAGAAAGGCTTATATTACAGAGTTTTCCCCCAAAAAGTTTTCTAAAATTGATACCACGGAAATTCAACATATTTTCTCCCGTAAAAATTCCCACCGCCTACGTTTAATGTATACCTCAAAACATCACCGGGGAAGTGAAATTATTTGTTTTGAGCGCCTAAATATTGCGTATCCTGTAATAAAGCTCGTTTATTACAGCCAAATTAATCCACAATTTGATATAAAATGGCATCGCGAAAAAATACAAATCACGTGATTCGACTCCAATTGAAGAGTTTATTTTAGAGCGAGTACTCGGATATAAATATTCTGGAATTGGGTACTCGGAACTCGGGAATATCTATATCTTATCATTGCGCGATAGGAACTAAGTATTATCTTGATCTTAAAAATGGGTACCCGTTTGATAAACTCCCGTTAGCGTATAATATCTCGCGATCACATGATGCCTCCCATCTCAAGAACCGCTGACTCGCCAACTTAAGAAGCCGGCTATATTGTCATTCGTAATAATTCAATTTGGATCATTTAATGTTGATCGGTGTTAAAAAATTGATGCACATTTTCTCCCGTGCTTGTTGTTTGGTTCATAAATTTGGTCTTAAAATATATTTATAAGGAAGGTATTTAATCACACTAAGACTGTTTTACACGCATTTTGACTACAAAAGTGTGGAATAAACTTTATTATATCTTGAACATATGTGGCCTACTACTAGTATTAATCTAATAGGCGGTCAAGATTTACAAATCCGAGGCCTGTATTGACTTCTAGAGGGGCCGGGAATGTATCAGGGCAGAGATCAGTCTGAAGTAGACACACCCTGTGACACGATTGTTATTATTATACACGCTATTCTTACAAATTTTCCTATTCATTCTGCCGAGTTAGGGGGTGGGCTTCTAATACAGAGTTTTGCCATTTTGAAACTGCTAAGAAATCATTGGAGCTCATGTCAAAGTTAGGGGGGGGGGGGGGCTTCTATTAGAGCATAGGCTACTATTAAGCGGAATACAGTACACACTTTCGCTAAATATAAAATAGCGCAGAATGAATAGTTGTTGTAATTATATTAGTTAATAGCATATACATTTGACCAAAATGTGGATAAGCTGGTTATAGAAATATGTTGCTTTGGACAATCACTTCCATACTCTTTCAGAAACCCCTGTACCACACATAGCTGAATATTTATTTTTCTTGGGGAGTTCGGGTCTCGCCAGATTGTATCTATATTGTGTTCAGTAATTGTTCTCTAATGTCCATAAATTATTATCTGGCAATTAAATTGGAGGCATTTTAGTAATGTCATCTGCTATACCAAGTTGTATCCTGATTAAAACAAGTCTAGTTACACCTGCAGTATGCCATACATTTTCCAAAATTCACTACGCTACAGTATATTGCAAAACCCTGCATAAAATCACAGACATTCTTTTAAATATTCTCAACTATTCCTTTGAAATATTTGTATCCAATTAATATCCATGAATAACAAAAAATTCTAAACAAATTATAAAGATTTTTGTAAAAATATGTTCACTTACCAACATCTTCTGGTCGATGCCTCTGGATAATAGCGGCAAGATCCGTGTGACCTGCCAAGATGGCTGCCTGAGCTGGTGTCTGGTTGTTATAGTTGAGAATATCTTTCTGGGCACCACGAAATAATAACACACGAGCGCACGATTCCTGCATGGACAGCATGATTGATAGATTTAAATACGAGTTTAAACACAGCTTAGATATCCTTTAGTGGTCATGACGGACAAAACCAGCCTTTGCAGTCATCTTGAAGACACACCATTTGCAGGCAGAGGGAAGACAATTTTTGAAATTTTACCACTGGAATGACTGACTCACTTATCGAGCCATTCATTCATGGGAAATTAAAAAAAATAGTCTTCTCTTGGTCTGCAAATGGACATTTTGTTCAAGAAAAATAAATTTGAGGGCTAACTGCGCCGATACAAAAGCCATTTTTGGTCCGATTGACCATTAAATGGTTAACACAATATTAATTTTACCAATCTTATTTTCATAATGATTACATCAATGAATCCAATTTCTAGCTAAGCCACACCCATGCTTTGCCCGTGTTGGGATTGATCGATCCCTGCACTCTCCGAATCTCAATTTCCAGAAAACTATACAGGGAAGCGGTTGAATATTTTAAAACTAATTTGACTGGGTGATGTTGCTGCCAAGCTGCAGAGGCAGCAACAGCGCCAAGTCAAATTAGTTTCAAAATATTCAAAAACATGTTTATTAAATGGTAAAGACATACAATTCGTACAACCTGACAGACTATTAAGCGTTTAAGACAGACTAACTCTAGTCATTCATGTCGTAATTGATTATGATGTCAGCCTACACATCACGTAGTTGATTATGGCATCATATGATTAACTGAGACAAAGGCTTCATCAACTTGTGGATGAAGCAAGAAATTAATATTGTTTTAACTTTGTCCTAATATCTTCTGGTGAAAATGAGCCAGTGGAATGAGTTATTGTCCTAGAGCAGCATCGGCCTGCATTCGTAAAAACATCACCAGGATTTGTCATCAATTTCTATGCCAGATCTGGATGTTGCACTAGCATCTATCCCAGTGGTGTCTTAGTCCTTTGACTGATAAACTTATTCTGTTCAATGGCTTTCAGTCAAATTAATTTCAAAATATTCAATAGTTTTCCGGTATGATTGCTTTGAAAATGCGGTATGGGGAATTCAACGGTGAAAGGGTTAACCAATTAACGATCAAGCCGGCCCAACCCAGCCTCTGCAGTGGTCATGAGAAATGTCCAATTGCAGGACAAGAAGACTATTTTTTAGATTTTACCACTGGAATGGCTGATTTTTGAGCCAGTCATTCTAGTGATAAAGTTTCAAAAAGCGTCTTCTCTTGACCGGAAACTGGACATTTACTCTGGAAAAATCAAAATTTTTGTGACAAATCTTGACCATTAAAGGGTCAGTCCATTAACCCTCAAGCCCACCAAAATCAACTTATACAGTGTTGTTGAAAAATGTCTATTTTCACACCGTCAACAGAATATTTTTGAAAATTTACCACAAAAATTACTGTCTCATAAAGCGAACCAAACGAAAACGGCTTCTGCAGGGGTTTTGGGAAATGTCCATTTGCAGACCAAGATAACACTACTTTTGAAAATTTACCACTGAAATGACTGGCTCAATATTCGAGCCAGTCATTCCACTGGTAAATTTTCAAAAATAGTCTTCTCTTGGTATGCAAATCGACATTTTCTATGAGAAAATTAAAATTTTCTTGAACAAATTTGAGGCTTAAAGTGTTAACAGAATATTTCTTTGATATGTGTACCTGGTTATTAACAGCACAGATGTGAAGCGGCGTGTTGCCACTGGCATTCTGAATATCCATATCTGTCCCATAGAACACGAGTAGTTCCGTATGCTGGACACGCCCATTTCTACATGACTATAACAAATAAGTAATGTTAAATTATCAAATTTGTACTAGTTACATCCTACATACGTATATTCTAACTGGTTTTCATTTGAAGTGTTGCTGAAGGTTCAGCAGTTCCTGTCGAATACACTAAGAGCTTTTAGCAACATTGTAAAACAAGTAAACATGAGATTTCTTCCAACCAACCGGGATAAAGCTGCAATGTTTGATAAGCAATAATAACTGAAAAGAAATAATAATCAGACTGAATCAATTACTTTATGTCTTAAAGGTGCATATCCACACCAAATGCTTGAAAATAAAATTGTTAAATTTGTTTACTTTTACAGGCTTAAATTGTAAGTAACAACGAGTAGATGAGAGGTAAATGGCCTTACATGATGTAGTTCTCCCCAGCCCTGTTCATCCGTCGTTCCCACGAGAGCACGTTCATGTAGCAACATCTCTGTACATGCTGTGTTACTATCATTTATAACGCTATAGTACAATGGTGTCAGACCACGCCCATCTTTGTAGTTCGGTGACGCTCCCAGATCCAGCAATGCCTGGGTAATACAATAAAAGTATATTATTAACCATTTTATGGTCTAAATCGGTCAGGAAAATTAAAATCTTTACTCATTGAATGTCCATTTACAGGACAAGAGAAAGCGATCATTTGAAAATTTACCTCTTGAATGGCAGACTCTGTTATCAAGCCAATGATAACAGTGGTAAATTTACAAAAATAGTATTTCCTTGGTCTGGTGATGGGCATTCCTCAGCCATACCACGGCAGGCTGGTTTTAGTTTGACCACTATAGGTACAAAGTTCTCATTTCGCAATAAACAAGTGGCCCAAGGGGCTTGTATTGTTCACATGGAATTATTGGCCACTGGCACACCTGAACAAAATGAGATGACCACCGGAAAAATTGAGCAATCCAATTTCTGTGAAGAAGGTGTTGCCAAGATTTATCAAAATTGAAAATTGGCCCCGCAGTTAATAAGTAGTCTTTTTATGATTTTCTCAGAAATTTGCAGAAAATACAAGATGTCTGTCAAAAACACAAAATTTTGATTGATTCATGGTGGACATATTTTCTTGATAACTTGTATCAACTTTCCATGGACAAACTTCAATGCCGCTTAGGCCCTAATCATATTTCCCAAATTTTGGCCTGATCCGTTCAGCGGTTCTGGAAAAGCTATTTTCGCAAAAACTAGGTCATCCAAGATGGTCGCCGAAGCATTTGGGCAATCAAGTTCCCTTAAACAAACTTGGTTCAACTGTTGCTCCAGATTATGTTTCATGAGTTTTGAATCGATTCCCCATGCGGTTTCCGAGAGGTTTGTACAAATCAGCTGCCTTTAAACAAACTTAGATCCCTATGTCCTTAGGATGTTTCCTGCCAAATATACTTGAAATTGGCCAGGTAGGTCTCGAGAAGACATTTAAAACTTCCCATTGCTTTAGTATGGGAGTTTTTAGGTGGGAAAAAGATCCAAGATGGCCACCTAACTGTTTATAAGACAGTTTTGAAAATTACAAATTTGAGAACACTATATAAAACCAATTTCAGCTTTAAAATCCATCAAATAAAAATATTCAATATGGCCACCACACACGCTACATTTTGATTGGCCCGTGGCAGCCATGTTTTCTGACTTCCCTCGAACAAACTTTAATGCCCCTTAGGCCCTAATGATATCTGCCAAATTTCAGCCCGATCCGTTCAGCGGTTCTGGAGTTGTTTTCGCGAAAACTAGGTCATCCAAGATGGCGTCCAAACCATTTGGCGAATGAAGTTCCCTTTAACAAACTTGGTTCAGCTCTTGCCCTAGATAATACTTCATGAGGTTTGCATCGATTGCCCAAATGGTTTCAGAGATTTTTAAAGACTTCTCAAAAAATTGGCTAAAATCCAAGATGGCCACCAGCCAAATTGACCGATTGGCTATCTTTGAACAAACTTGGATACCGATGGCCTAAGGATACCTCCTGTCAAATATACTTGAAACTGGTCAAGTGGTTCTGGAGAAAATCACATTTTAAATTTCCCATTGGTTTCGAAAATGGCAAATTTGAAGTCAGAATAGCCAAAAACCTAGATGAAATCGATTTCGGCTTCAAAATCCCTCAAATAAACATATCCAATATGGCCGCCAAACAGGCTACATTTCAATTGGTCCCAGGCAGCCATGTTTTTTTATGCATCAACTTCCCATGAACAAACTTTAATGGACCTTACTTAGAACCTAATCAAATTTCGGCCCGATCTGTTCAACGGTTCTGGACTTGTTTTCGCTAAAACTATGTCAACCAAGATGGCCGCCGAACCATTTGACCAATCAAGTTCCCTTGAACAAACTTGGTTCAGCTCTTGCCCTAGATCGTATTTCATGAGGTTTGCATCAATACCTCAAGCGGTTTCGGAGAACATTTTTTAAAGACATTTATAAAAATCGGCCGACATCCAAGATAGCCGATGGCCAAAGTGGCCGATCGGCTTCCTTTGAACAAACTTGGATCCCTGTGCCCTTGTCCTGTCAAATATAATTGAAATTGGCCCAATGTTTCTTGAGAAGTCATCATTTAAAGGAAAAGTTGACGGATGACGGCCACACGGCATAAGCTCACTTGGCCTTTCAAGCAGGTGAGCTCATAAGGAAAGTTGTGCATGAGATATGAGATGCCTGTTGATTTATGCACAATTTATCCATCAAGCAATGCTATTCAGCTTGCAATGCTCTGACTTCATATTTGTTCTAACTATTGAACTTGGTTATTGGTTGAGTCTATTGTTTGTACAACCAGGAATTTCTAAAAAAAAATCCTGGTCATTTGTCTGGCAACTCTTGACATGTAAGCATGTATTCATGTCAGTAAGCTCGACAACGCATATTTCAATACTGTTCAGCGCAAGTGTATCACTTTCCAGGAGAAAATATGACAGCTGTTGTTTACTTTGAAAATAATGTGCGTGAAAGATGTTGTTGTCAACACCATTTAGTCAAATTATTGTCAAAATAATTAGTAGGCACTCAATAAAAATTTGTGCTGCAACAGCCTTCAGTTAGAATGTTCTAAAATAGTCATCATAGCTTTCAGTTGAAACATGCTGCAAATTTGAAAACCAATTTGACTAAGTTGTTGATTACACAGACATAAACCACTTTGTCAAATTGATCAACATGAAGATTTAAACACAAATTTCAGTCAAAGTTTCTACCTATGAATGTTTCCAGTTTATCCTTCAATCATATGACGTCATAATCAGGATGACGTCATAATCAATTACGTCCTAAATGATGTAAATAAGTTCATCGTGAACGCTTAATTGATGATGGACTAAGCATTGTTGTACGAATTGTATATCTTTATTATTTAATGTAGTTTTCTGGAAATTCAGTCAGAAAGTTCAGGGATCGATCGATCCCACCATGGGCGAAGCCTGGGATTGGCAGGGCATAGCTAAAACTGGATTCCTCCATTATGCTAGTTATTATTCTTATTACCTTGACTGATTGGCTGTTGCCACGGAGAGCAGCTTTATGCAGTGCGGTGAGACCGAGTCTGTTTCTGAAGTCTAAGTGTGTTCCACCACTCACTAGAGTAATAATCATCTCCCGGCATTTATCACCCAGAACAGCTATCGTTAACGGTGTTTCTGAAATTTCAAAGGGAAGTCTTGATTCAAAAGTGGCAATCTTATTTAATATTGATATGACTATGCTATCGCGGCTTTCATTTATCTCAAGATCAGAACTCAATATCAGAATTGGTGCCATCAGAGAAATAAGATAAAGGCCTTGCTATCAAATATTGTTTCAAAATTTTCACAAATATAATTTGTATATTCCTAGCATAGCTGATGAGAAAAGCCTTCTAAAACAGAATACGCATGTTTTTTGCGATAGTGTTGGATTACAGCGAGAGGAATGTTCAACCTAGGACATGATACATCCCAGTCAGGAATAGGAATTCTGATAAGCTATCACATTTTTAAACTACAATGTGCAGTCGATGGCACCCATGCTTTCGCCAACTTTGTCTTTCCCCACAATTCTATTGAATATTTTGTACACAATGGACCTTACCAGCCTATCTATCCATAATATGACATCATAATCAACTATGTGACGTGTAGGATCAAATCATAAGGCCATCCATAGAAGAAAATCTGTTTCTTCCAAACCGGCTGGAGAAAAAAGTCTTCAGTAGGGAGGGAGGAAATTAATTTTTTTCCAATTATTAATTTATTTTAAAAAGGTCATAAATATTTGTTTTTCAGATATTTAACTAGAGTCCATTAAATATGGTTGTAATCGTCAAATTTGTCATGTTTTTCATGTCACAATTAGCAAATGGGATTCACATTGCATACAAATGGCCTTTAAAACATTGTTATTTGTATAGTTTGACAAATGTATGGATGCTTTAGCATTTATGCTGGGTGAAAAAAAGAAAAATTTCACCAGCACGGTTTACAGGAAACGAAACTAGTTTTTATTTTGGCCTAATCTGTGACATCATAATCAATGATGTCATGAATGACGTAGATAAGTTCATCATGAACACTTAACTGAGGACAGACTAAGTGTTGATGTATGAATTGTGTCATTATTATTTAATAAACATGCTGTTAAATATTTCGAAACTAATTTGACTGGGCGCTGTTGGTAGGCAGCAACAGCACCCAGTCAAATTAGTTTCAAAATAATCAACAGTTTACCTGTATATTTTTCTGGAAATTGATAGCCAGGGAGTTCAGGGATCGATCAATCCTAACACGGCGAAGTGTTGGTGGAGCTTAGCAAGACATGGGCGGGGCATAGCTAAAACTGGATTCCTCCATTGGACTAGCAGACAGTGCTACCAGAGACAGCAATGTCTTCCAATCCAATTCTATTCCAAATACTTAACAGAACATTTCTTACATGTTTAAATTTTTTACTAACATACATGTTTCAGAAACATGTTAACTTATTTATAAACTGTACTGTAATTGCAGCTCAAAATCTATGAATATGACTGTTTTATTTTCAAGCCTAGTGAGAAGACAGATACAGCATTAACACTCTTTTTACTTAATGTCTGTCCATTTGTAGGGCAAGTCAGAGAAGACTAATTTTGAAACTGTACCATAGAAATGACTGGGCTTGGTTAATGAGCCGTTCAGTGGTAAAATTTCAAAAGGTTTTCTCTTGGCCCGCAAATGGACATTCCATTACATAAGACCATTGCAGCAGAGTCCGGTTTTGGCCGACTTGACCATCAAATGATTAACACTTTCACCGACAAATCCCTGAAAAAGTATATTCTTTACAATACAAAACTTATTTTGTTGAATATTTTGAAATTATTTTGACTGGAAGTCATTATTGTGCTGCTTAAGGCAGCAATGGCTTCCAGTCAAATTAATTTCAAAATAATTAAGTTTTCCTGGGGAATTCAGCAGTGAAACGGTTAATAAGATCCCAAAATTAGTCCTTTCTACAAAAACAGAGTGCTAAAAAAAGTTTCACAAAACATGCTACATGTATCTTGGAACAGAGCACATACCTCCTGTATCGGGGTCATGGTAATTTGGGTCGAGTCCTTTGGCAACGAGTTTGGACACCTTGTCGGTCTGTCCATGACGGACATGGTCCAGGAATTGTTTCAAGACGGCTTTGGTATGTAACTGTTTTATCTTTCGCTGGTTTATCTGCAGCAACTTGTAGACACGTCGCTTGTACTTAAACTGACAATACAAGAATAAAATACAGATATTATATATACATTAGTTTTCAAGAACAATTCTCATGGTTGGCTAATAAAATCTCAAAATAGGACAATTTACTGGGTACTGTTATTTCAGACGGGTAAGGTCAGTCGCTGACTTATATAAACCCTTTAATGGTCAGGCCGGCCAAACCCGGCCTCTACAGTAGTCTTTAGAAATGTCCATTTGTAGACCAAGAGAAGACTTTTTTAATTTACCACTGGAATGACTGGCTTGATAACCGAGCCAGTCATTCCATTAGTAAATTTTAAAAAAAATTTCTCTTGGCCTGCAAATGGCCATCCAATGAGTAAATATTTGAATTTCTTAAAACAATTTTGACCATTAAAGGGTTAATCCACGACAAAACAGTATTTAACCCTTTAATGGTCAAATTTGGTCAAGAACATTTTAAAATCTGCCTATTGAATGTCCATTTACAGGCCAAGAGAATAGAATTTTTGAAAATTTTTCACTGGAATGACTGGCTCAGTTATCGAGCCAGTTATTCGAGTGATAAATTTTCAAAAATTATATTCTCTTGGCCTGTAAATGGACATTCCACAAGCCCATAACAGAGGACGCTCTGGCCGGTACGACCATTACAGAGTTAAAACATTACATAGCATTTTATCATATATTTTTTCTCAGCTACGTGTATCTTTCTCACTGGCTCCAAATGTACAGAGACCAAATCATGTTAATTTTTCATTATAAAAGAGATATTAGATGCATACATAGAAATATTTTGACCATATATGGTCTAAATGTGTCCAAAAATAACAAAACCTGCCACCACTCTTCACACCATTCAGACAGACAAACAATGCTGGATGAAGTTATCATTTTTTGTAATTTGCGCATAGAGGAGAATATAATTAATACCTCAAGAAATCCTATTGGCCCCTGTAATGGGTATTCCCGTAGTAGACGTTCTTCATCTAGAAATTTTCCTGCTCGACCATTGGTTGGAGGGCAATAGAGACCATAGTTCAGTCCATCTTTCAAGTCCTGCAATCAAATAGAACACATAAACAATGTTTATATTAGGCCTATATTTACACATTAACTCTTGAATTTGTTCAAGAAAATTTCAATTTTCTCATAGAATATGTCCATTTGCAAACCAAGAGATGATTTTGTTTTAATTTACTACTGGAATGACTGGCCTGGTTACCGAGCCAGTCATTCCAGTGGTAAATTTTCAAATATAGTATTCTCCAGGTCTGCAAATGGACATTTCTCAAGACCACTGCAGAAGTAATTTTTGGCTGATATGAGTGTTAAATCGTTAACTCTACATTTACACAATAAATTCTTTGATTAATGGGAATTTGCATTGAATATTTAGAACCTATAACACAAATGTATAACCTTATTGAAGCGCCTGCTGCCTAGATGTTTTGCTACCTTAAGCAGCAATGACTTTCAGTCAAATCATTTCCAAAATAATCATTAGTGTCTTAACACATCACACGCTCAGAACAGAAATGACAAATCCTTTATTCTGAAAGAATACTGTTGAATATTTTGAAAATAATTTGACAGGAACATGTTGTTGCCTAGGAAGCAACAGGTTCCAGTCAAATTAGTTTCGAAATATTCAACAGCTTTCCTGTATCGCTGTCTTGAAATTTAGACACTGGAATTTCAAGAATGACATGGATAACTACTTAATCTGTTTTGTCATCATACATAGACTTCGATTTCAAAGCAGCTTAATTTTATGAAAAAAATTGAATAATTATTCTCTATTAGAACGCAAATTGTCTTTAGACCATTCTGAAAGCCATTTCTTTACACCACAAATAATATACTCCTGAACATTGTATCTGAGCAGATGCCATGAAGTTCCTCTTTTACAAAATACATTTAAATTACCTCAAGGGAAAGAACTCCTGATAAATCATATTTATTAAATGAACAAGATTAGAATTATCTCCCTTGGTAAATTAAATTTAACTAGTTTGAGACATTTTGAATGGTGGGGCCCCCATACACATGAATTCACAGATGATTAGTGTAATATCATTGAGATCACAAGAGCAACGGTCAAGGTTATAAACCATTCAATGATCATGGTTTGTCAAAGAAATTGTGAATATGTGCTTCGTGGCTATTTACAAGCCAAGTGAAGATTGCAGCCCATCAGCCTTTCATTTCAGATCCAGACTAATGTTCGAGAAATTTTTACTTTACCACCCGCTCTTGTGTTTGCCCTTTAACCCTCGAATTTGTGCAAGAAAATTTAAATTTTCTCATAGAAAATATCCATTTACAGACCAAGAAGACTATTTTTGAAAATTTTACCACTGGAAAGACTGGCTCGGTTATCGAGCCAGTCATTCCAGTATTAAATTTTCAAAAATTGTCTTCTCTTGGTCTGAGAATGGACATTTCTCAAGCCCACTGGTAGAAGCCATTTTGGGATGATATGAGTGGTCTAACCCTAACTTCTGCAGCGGGCTTGAGAAATGTCCATTTGCAGGTCAATACTTGTTTTTTAATTTACCGCTGGAATGACTGGATGATAACTTATCCACCCATTCCTGTTATAAAAAATTCTCTCTTGATCTGAAAATGGGCATTTTTTCTGAGATTTTAATTTTCTTGAACAAATTTGAGGGTCAAAGAATTAAAAATTTAGTCAAAGCAGTTCCTGACAAATAACCCTAGAGAGGCAGAAATAGATGAGAAACAGATGCAATGCCCCTTATCTCTCCCTTACAGAAGGGAGGGCAATAAATGTCAACTCCAACTTGCAGGTAGCCACAGCAGATTCTGTGCTGCTATATTCATGTAAAGATAAAATGCAACCAGGACAATTTAATGTTAAATCATTTAATCATTTAACACTCATATCAGCGAAAAATGGCTTCGTCTTGAGAAATGTTCATTCCAGAGCAAGATCTTTTTTGAAAATCTACCACTGGAATGACTGGCTCCATAACCGAGCCAGTCATTACAGTGGTAAATTTTCAAAAATAGTCTTCTCTTGGTCTGCAAATGAACATTTTCTATGAGAAAATTGAAATTTTCTTGAATGAATTTGAGTGTTAGAGGGTTAAGGGAGAAAACTCCTGAGATGACAGTAAAGACGAAGGCTGAATTGTCTCCCTTGTGCATATATTTATATTCCTAGCGAGAGACATGATGAATAAATAACATATTGGTACAAAGTCCTTGATACACTAAATTATACAAAAAGTTTATTTGATCTACATGTAGGTGTCCAAAGGTGGCGTCGAGAGTTGTCATTACTATACAACATGTACTTATATGCATAACATCAAAGAAGCCTAGATCAACCCTTGTTGATTACACATCTTCTTCAGACACCTTCAAGCCAGTCAGATAGAAAACTGTCTGAACATTTAAAGGAATACATTCACTCCAGAAGCTTGAAAATTAAATTGTTAAAATTGTATACTTTTAGAGGCTTAACTTATGTAGGTCAATGAAAGGAAACGAATTAATTCTTAATGATGATATTATTTTGTATAAATTAATATAATTTTAGCTGCGAAGTTGAATAACAGACATGTATCCATAATTCAGCTTCACAACAAAAAATATTATATTATTTTATACAGAATGAAATCATCATATGCTAGAGTTATTTTGTTTCATTACATTGACGTATAAACTTTAAGCAATTAAAATTAAACCATTTGAACAATTTTATGTTCAGTCATTTTGGTGTAAATGTGGGTATTTAATGAATAATTTGAATGAAATAACAATGGCATCCATTAAACTGTTTCCAACATAGTATGCATCATAAAACATTGAATATTAACTTCATTTATCCCCTAGATATGCTAGAGCAAAGGAATTCTAGATTCCAAAATTCCATTTCATTTGACATGATAATTGGTGAACGATGTTGCTAAAACCTGTTGACAGCATTTGACAGACCTCCCACCCAAAAGAAACTGACTGCCAGACCGACTTATACCACGCAAGCGTGAGTGGTTACAGCCATAACAGACAAGATGAAATAGATTCTCACTATTTTGATGAACAATTTGAGATCTTACTGACTTGCTACCTCAATCATCTGTGTGAGTGTCCAGAAATGGTTTTAACTGTCTAATTGATGCAAGACACTAGCCAATAATTTCAATGGGCAGTAACTCTGGAAATGCTCAATATTTTGAAAATATTTGACTGAAAGTTATTGGTGGCTTAGCCAACAACAACTTTCAGTCAAATAGTTTTCAAAATAATCAGCATATCCAGGGTTATAAACCTCATGGAAAATATAGCCTGCAGAAATTCAGCAAGCAGACTGATAAACAAGAGGGTATTGACGCTCAGCTCGCTGACGCTTAACCATTTAACACCCATATCAGCCAAAAATGGCTTCAGCAGAGGTCTTGAGAAATGCCTATTTGCAGACCAAGACTTTTTGAAAATTTACCACTTGAATGTCTGGCTTGATAACCGAGCGTCATTCAAGTGCTAAATCTTCAAAAAATAGTCTTCTCTTGGTCTGCAAATGGACATTTTCTTGGATAAAATTTTAATTTTCCTGACCAAATTCGAGGGTTAAAGGGTTAAACCTCTTGAGCCCACAAGTAAATGAATGGAATGAACTTAATTTCAGTGATTTAAATAAATTTGCTCTAAATAGGTGAAAAAAAAATTCAAAATATTATGTACTGGTTGAATGCTTTATTATTGGTTTTATAAGACCTAAATTTCCCCTAAATGTTACGCAAACCTTCACAGGTACATCAATTGATACACCTCACAAATTTAGCACAAGCTTCACCCATACCCCAAGTTTGATGACCATAGATGTCCAGAAGTTTTGAGAATCCAGACTGGAAAGCAACTTATTGGATGTTGATTGAACATTGAAAAGTAGGTCACAGTGACCTATATTAGATACAAAACACACTTTTAGAGCAGGATTTATTACTGCATGTGAAAAACTCTTTAAATTATATCCCAGACAAGAATGTTTTAAGATATTGGGTGATTCATGAAACATAGTCTCGATAACATACTTCTGCTGTGTGACACATGACACCCCTAGCATGCAATGCATCCATACACAATTTTGGTTACAGTAGGCAAACGATGATTGAAACTACTAACAGAACAGGAATTCACCTTTCCAGAGTATCCATCTACCGTCTGACGTCATATGATGTCATAATCAGCTAAGTGGCGTGTAGGATGACGTCATAATTATTATGTCATAAATGAGTCTATTAGACCCGTCTTTAACTCTTATTATGTTTCTACCATTTAATAAACATGTTGTTGAATATTTTGAAACTAATTTGACTGGACGCTGTTGCTGCCTATCACACCAGTCAAATTAGTTTCAAAATATTCAACAGCTTACTTGTATAGTTCTCTGGAAATTGAGTCAGGGAGTTCAGAGATCAATCGATCCCAACATGAGCAAGGTGTGGATGGAGCTTAGCTAGAGATGGGCGGGGCATGGCTAAAAATGGAAAGGTCCATTATCTATCTTAGACGCATCTGCACCCATTTAGAGGACCACAACCACAACAGTCTCCTCTTACAGGGCCACTTTGAGAAAAGAGGATACCCCATAGGCATCCTAATGACATCAAGAGTGAAAGCCAGGCAAAAACCCAGGCACACCTTACTACACCATCCAACACAGCTCAGTAAAATACAAAGACCTATCTTTGTCTGCGAATTCACTCGCACAGGCATCTTTCTAAAAGATACCATCAACAAGTACTGGCCAGTCTTGGAAGCTAGCAACAGGTGCAGGTTGGCCTTCCCTGAAAAACCACTATTTGGATTCAAGAAAAATAAGACTATCAAAAATACGATAGTTAGAGCCAAACTTCCGCCTCTTATAGCACCGCCAAGGGAATCACATAGGAACCTATTCATACTGTGCCCAATGAAAAATTGCAACATCTGCACCCACATGGACAAAAGACGGTTCTTCACTAGTACCCATACAAAACTATCCTACACCGCCAAAATCATCGGCAACTGTCAAACCAGAAACATTGTTTATCTCATAACCTGTGATGTCTGCCACAAACAATATGTGAGCGAGACGCGACGCACGTTCAAAGCACGCTTACAAGAACACTGTTCTATAACCAAGCTCTACAGGAGCAAAAGATATGACACACCAGTATAGAGACATTTCAACAAGTCATCCAGGTTTTAACATCAGACCCAGATGACAGTAACTCCACCATTTGGAGGAGATGTAAAGAAAGCCATTGGATTCATCAGCTCAACACTATAGAGCCAATAGACATCAACATCTCAGGCTAAAAATGGCTTCCACTTCCCTGAGACATAAGGCATACTGAACTACTTATGAGATGTGACACACCCTTAGCGTACAATACATGGATACACCAAGTTTAATTACAGTATATGAAAACCTGAAACTACAGCCTGGACAAATCAGTTGAGTTAAAAATGAATAAGTTATCCAAGGGAGAGCACTCTTGATCATTCATCATATTACACAGAGATTTGAATTATCTCCCTAATTGTGATTTATAAATCACACCTGTTTGGGATACTTAGATTAATGTATTCTGCCATCAAAACTGTAAACTGGTAAAGAAAAAAGGTCATAAAGCCACTGTGAGCTTATACTATGAGACCACCAGTCCTAAATGACTACAACTTAGGGGGATACATAACTGTTATTACAATAATCTCAAAAGTGGAAAAATTCTGGTGAACATTTTGAAAAATACGAGAGGGAGGGAGGGAGGGAGAGAGAGAGAGAGGGGGGGGAGAGGGAGGGAAGATGGTAGGGTGGGAGAGGGGAGGGAGGGTGTGAGAGAGGGGGAGGGAGCATCTGAAAGTTCAGTGGTTCGAACATTAACCACTTAATATTCAAGTTTTGTAAAGGAAACCGCAATATTTTCTTAGTGAATACCCATATACAAGGCAACGAGCGAATTCTATTTTTGAAAATTCACTACTGGAAATCGAGCCAGTCATTCTAGTGGTAAATTTTCAAATATATACCATCCTTCCCATTAAAGGGCTTCCCCAGGCTTCCATGTATTACTTAATAATCTGTCAATAACTGCAGTCAATACATAGCATATTAATTTCATGGCAGCCATATTGGTGCACTGCCATAATTATTCCAAGAGATTTCCGTATGATTGATGATTACAGCAACTGCCCTAGGCTATAATTAGACTAAAAGCATCATATAAGCACAGCTCTCAGAACTCATGATGTATTGATTAACAATGCGGCCTTAACAATGACCTTGTATAGCTGAATCACTGTCCACCTTTATCAAATGACCACCTCTCTTTAATGGCCATAATAGCTTGGTTAAAGAACCGTCATCCTGGTCATAATGTGAATTTCTTAACTCTTTAATGGTTAAATTTGGTTAAGAAAATTACAATATTTGCTTATTGAATGTCCATTTGCAGGCCAATAGAAGACTATTTTTGAAAATTTATCACTGGAATGACTGGCTCAGTTATCGAGCCAGTCATTCTAGTGGTAAATTTTCAAAAATAGTCTTCTCTTGGCCTGCAAATGGACATTCCTCACGACCACTGCATCGGCCGATTTTGGTCGGCTTCGTGATGAAATGGTTAAGAGCCATAATATTGTGACTAAAGAACCGCTGTGGATTTGTGGTCATAATATGAGTATCTCACACATTTAACGGTCAAGCCATCTAAAACTGGTCTCCTCAGTGGCCTTGAGGAATGCCCATTTACAGGCTAAGAGAAGACCATTTTTGAAAATTTACCACTGGAATGACTGGCTCGGTTAACCTAGCCAATCATTCCAGTGGTAAATTTTTTTAAATAATCGTCTACTGGTCGGAAATGGATATTTTCTATGAGATCAAAATTTTCTTGAACAAATTTGACGGGGGAAAGGTTAATTATCCCTAACATGAGTGTTTAATCCTTTCAACCATAAATACAATGCAGGTATTGCTGGTGAACATTTGGAAAATATTTTGACTGGAAGTTTTTGCGGAGTAGTCATGTTGATACTGAATGAATGGACAGACAGGACATGACTAACCCTTCAAACCACAAATTAGTTCAAGAATATATCAATTTTCTCATAGAAATTTGTTTATCTGCAGACCAAGAGATTACTTTTTAAATTGACCAGAGGAATAACTGGCTCGGTTAACGAGCCAGTCATTTCGGTGGTGAATTTCCAAAAATATATTCTCTTGCTCTGCAAATAGACACTTCTCATGACCACAGCAAAAACCGTCTTTGGCCGGCTTGAGTGTTATTTAGGGTTAAGACAGATAAAGCATCCACGCTGATTCTGAAGTTACCTTAGCGAAAGTAGCGACGACCCTCTGCTTCGCGATCCAGACTGTCTCGTCCAACTGGAACTGAAGACATTTCTGAAACATAACAAGAAAATACATATGATTTTCAAATACAAAGAGCAGTAATTATTTCGCTTTATATAAGGCTAAGCCCATTCTATCATTAAGAAATTAGGAAGCTGGTTATGAATTTAATATCAACTATCTTTATTATAACACATTACATTCAGATAAATTTGTCTTCATATATCATCAGCCAGTTCAGCTTTATCCATTTAATGATGAAGACTGTGTTCAGGAGCCTCACTAAATTGCAGGTTAAAAGAAGAGTATTTTTTAACTTTTACCACTGGTAAAAACGAGCCAGTCATTCCAATGGTAAATCTTCAAAAAATACTTCCCTTGACCTCTAAATGGACATTCACTAAGTAGAATTTTGATTTTCTTCTGGACGGTGGTTTAGTTGGATAGTACTCGCCTCCTATCCAGGGATTCTCATAAGGGTTCTTATGAGGGAATAGACCCTTAAAATGAAGCAGAGCACCCATAAAAGTTGTGGTAGTGGGTCCCATGGGACCCCTGAAAATCTTACATGATTGTTAAATGTTAATTAGTTCTATGGGTTTTTGTAGAAACATAGCCACAAAATCTAGCATGGAACCCCCATAAATTAATTCATAGCTGTGCACCCATAGAACTCTCAAATTTTAGCATGGATGAGAAAAACTGCATGGGAATCCCAAATTTCAGTTCAAAACGCTAATGGGATGGCCTCTCAAAACTGCCTGGGTTCGAACCCTACTCAGGTCAAAAACTGAATAAAGGTACAAATTACATTGCAGATGATTGACTGAGCTAAATCATAGTGCCAGTGCGTCATCAATGACAGGGTTCATAACTTGATAGAACTAATGCTTGCCATTAAAGGTGCGTGTTCACCAAAATGCTTGAAAATAAAATTGTTGAAATTATATACGTTTAGGAGGCTTAAATTGTGTACCTCAATATAATGAAATGAAATAAATCTTAACTTATGATGATTTGATTCTATATAAATAAATTTTGTAGGTTTAGTTGTGAATTTGAATTAGTAACTCGTGCCTCTAATTCAATTTGACAACTTAAAAAATTGTATTAATTTATACGTAATGAAACCATCATATGCTAAGATTTATTTCGTTTCATTACATCTAAGCACACAAGTTAAGCCAAAATATAAAATAAAAATATGCTAAAAGTATATAATTTTAAAGTTTTTATTTTGACCCATCCTGCTGTGAATATGCACCTTTAACGAAAGACAGACAGGGTAGGTGGCGCATGGGCAACATATATAGCCACAGGTAAAGGGACAGGTAAAGGGATACATAGCTATATTATACATGTACACACCCCTGATTTTACCAACACAGGAGACTAGTTGTCATATAATTGATTGACAAGTTCAGCACCAGAATATATCATTAATACAATGATAATACATCAATTGGATATATACATGTATATATACGTCTATATTGGGATACGTTTCTGGTATAGAATCGCGGAAAAAAATTGTGGAAATGTGTCACGGCTTATAGCAGATCTATACTCTGTAGTCTGTAATAACCCTTTAAATATCCCCCCAAATTCCATCGCTATGCTTTTCAAGACAACCATACAGGAAAGCTGTTGGATATTTTGAAACTAATTTGACTGGGAGATGTTGCTGCCATAGGCAGCAACAGCTCCCAGTCAAATTAGTTTAAAAATATTCAACAGAATATACCTCTGGAAGGGTGGGTTAAAGGGATGTAAACAACGCACGGCTGAATTAACATCTAAGCGTAACTGTATTCAATGTGGATTACTGGATAACTAGTAAATTCATCTTGACAACGGTGTTGCGTTAGCTGTTGCTTAATGCTATAAGATAGCAACAGCTAGCTCATAGCAAACTAAACACCGGTATTCATTCCATTGTCTCGGATAGCAAAATCCGAAAAAAACTTGGAAACAGCAATATACTAGTAGAATGAATACATGCAACTACGGTTTAGATCTCGATGCTCGTAGAAAGAATACACAGAATCAGATCATCTGGATGCTTGATCATTATTGCCAGGAAATGATTGAGCGTGATTGATCATAATAGAATGTGATCACGAGCGTGATCGGTGATCAGGTGACAGGACTGTGCAGATCATTCGCAAATATATATGTAATCGGAGGAGAAAGAGCATCTAAGTAATTAACCCTTTAACGGTCAAGACAAAGGCCAAAAACGGCCTCTATATACATCGTCAGAAATGTCCATTTGCAGGTAAAGAGAAGACTATTTTTGAAGATTTACCACTGGAATGACTGGCTAAAATTTGAACATGAACGGGTCAATAATGGTCAAGCAGTGGCCCAAAGGAATGTCCATTTGCAGGAATAGAGAAGTCTTATTTATCATCAAGAAAATTGATGTTTTTGCTTAGTGGCCGCATTTGGAAACGAATGACTATTTTTAACAATTTTGCACTGGTTATCGAGCCAAGCATTCCAATCTGTCCGAAAGATGACCGCAAAGGCTGGTTTTGATCAGCTTAAACATTAACCCTTTAACACCTGAATTTAATCCAAAAAAACTAGATTTTCCCTCAGAAAATGTTAATTTGCTGACCAAGAGATGACTATTTTTGAAAATTTACCACTGGAATAACTGGCATGGTTATCGAGCCAGTCATTCCAGTGGTAAATTTACCAAAATAGTCATCTTTTGGTCGGTAAATGAACATTTCTCAAGAGCACTGCAGAAACCATTTTTGGCTGATATGAGTGTTAAAGGGTTAAACGGGCTAGCTCATGGAATGGGGGGGGGGGGAATCTATTTTTCGCTAGGTCCCGCCCATCTCTAGCTAAGCTCCCACACTTCGTCCGTTTTGGGATCGATCGATCCCTGAACTCCCTGACTATCAATTTCCAGAAGACTATACAGGTAAGCCGTTTAATATTTTGAAACTATTTTAACTGGGTGCTTTTGCTGCCTATGGTAACCAAGCCAGTCATTCCAGTGGTAAGTTTTCAAAAATAGGCTTCTCTTGGCCTGCAAATGGACATACAATAAGCTGATATTTAGATTTTCTTGACAAAATTGAGGTATTAAAGGGTCAAACCTAAGGACAAGAGCCATGGAAAAAGTCATGAAAATGAAATCCATAAGAATGTGCAAGTGATATCAGGCACCTACAGCTGACACCCACCCATGCCGACCTCACGTGTCATTCCTTATGGTGCCGCATGACTCAGACTAGACAATAGAGCTCATAAATAAGTTTAAATGTTGCCAAAACAACAAGTGAAACGTGTTGATTTTAAAATATAACTTTGAACACAATGTAAGAAATGATCTGTTGAATATTTTGAAACTTATTTGACTGGGAGAGTAACAGGTTCCCGAGAAATTGGTTTCAAAATATTCAATAGCTGTCACGGATAGTTCTCGTGAAACTTGGAGAGTGGAATTTCACGGGTTAAAGATCTAATTACCAATTAATTAATACATTTCATACTATATTCTATAAAACTAAGGCAGCAAACATGTTTTCACAATAATTAGCATTTTCCATTTTTCATCCCTTAAACTATGATTCTTTAAAAAGTCAGCATGAAAAAAGTTACTCAGTACTTGTTTTGTATCCGTGAGTCAGATGATGAGTTGGGTTAACAATCTGCCTGTTGAATTTCTGAAGACTACATATTCCACGAGGTTTAACTCTGGATCTGCTGAATATTTTGAAAGCAATTTGACTGAAAGTTGTTGCTGGCTATGCCACCAACAACTTTCAGTCAAATTGTTTTCAAAATATTCAGCAGATCCAGAGTTATTGCCCACTGAAATTATTGTCTGGTGGCTCAATGCAGCACATAGACAGTTAAATTGTGAAGAATCTTCAGCCTATAATTAAGCGTAATTATGACACATTACTAATTAGCCTAAAAGCATGAGAAATATGACAGCATCTAATCTGTAATTATGAATTATCAGTGTCTCGCGTGATAGATGATAATTATGATAATTTAACATCATATACTAATGAAGCCATATTGTAATGACGATTGAAATGAATTTCTTCCCGATAAGATAATTAGAAATATTTGCGACAAAATAAAACTGGAATCACAAGGACACGTACCGGTAATAGAGGGAAGTATCTGAGATTTTAGTCAAAATATGTCACTGGTTAGCTGACCTCACAAGCAAACCAAGTTGACCAATCAGAAAAGTGTCTGAATGGACCTTACCAGAGTAATGATGTCATATGACTTCATAATCAGCTAAGAGGCATGTAGGATGATGTCATAATCATTACGTCATAAATGATTCTATACTTTATCTCTTAATAGTCTGACACGTTGTACACATTACATTGTATGTCTCTACTATCTAATAAACATGCTGTTAAATATTTTGAAACTAATTTGACTGGGCGCTGTTGCTGCCATAGGCAATACATCCCCAATACAGCCTACCTGTATAGTTTTCTGGAAATTGATAGTCAGGGAGTTCAGAGACCGTTCGATCCCAACACGAGTGTGGGTGGAGCTTAGGCTTGCACGATTTTTGCTTTGAAACATCGCGATCGATTTAAAAAAAAAATCAAGATTTTCGATTTAATCGTAGGTCCAAATTCCAAAGTATAAACCGGGGTAACGTGACTTGTCTCTAGAAAGTTTAGATAAATGATATAAAAATAGCACAAAATTAGAACACATTTTCATGCGCCAAATTCTTACCATCATACGTCTATGCTTAATATATACCTTATATCCATCATCGCGGGAGTGAAATCATTAATTGGGACCGCCTAAATATTGAGCATAGTTTAATAAACATTATTGATGTCATCAAAATTTTAGGTAAAATATCGCAGAAAAAAAATAAATAAATTACATGATGTATCAGCTTCCGCTTATAGCCTCCCTTTGTAGGACAAGTTTAGGTCATTATCGGAGTAACGCGAAGATGTTAATATTAGTACCCGGGGAGATACTGTGGAACCCACATACATAGGACGGGAGCTTTGAGTAGGTACGAGTGTAACGGCATAAACTCGTCCAATAGTGCAGTTTATAGTTGCTTTCAGAATGTATGATTTACATTTAAGAGTAATCAACAGAACAAAATCAAACAACCTGGAATGCTGCTGCTTTATTTCCTTTAATTTGACATGACAACCGTATCAAAAAGGAAAAATTATTACACCGCCTGAAATTGCTAACCCTAGAATTAAAAAGAATTATGTTTACTGATTGCCTAACACTCTGCAACTAAGTATATACTTGGCATTTCATGACAGACTCAGGGTCTGCAGCGAAAGAAAGAAAATTATATGGCGATTCGACGGAGTAACTAGCTTGTTTTCTCAATGACAAAGGTGTTACCTCGCTATCGTTAGCTTGTTCATTGTAGCGTTTTGTGTTGTGATTAGTAATTATTCGCCACAGCGGGATATAAACACAATGAACACAGGCGTGAATTGATTATAATTGTACTCATGTACTGATAAAATGCGACGGAAAAGTACCCACTTCAGATTTTTTAAAAACATGAAATTTTTGACGATTTTCCGATTTATCCTCAATTACATCGTAAAAATCGTGATTTAAAAAATAAATCGAACTTCACGATTAAATCGAAAAATCGCGCAAGCCTAGTGGAGCTTAGCTAGAGATGGGCGAGGCATAGCTAAAATTGGAGAGGTCCACTGCATGTTTTGGTGAATTTACAATTTAATAAGAAATATTCAACAGCGTACCTGTATAATTATCTTGAAATTGTGACCTGGAATTCAGTGTTCACTGTGTTAAAATCAATTCAAATATACAGGAAAAGTAGGCGGAGCTTAGATAAAATTAGGTGGAGCTTAGATAAAAGTAGGTGAATTTTAGCTACAAAAAGGCGTGGTTTAGCCAGAAACGGATCGCTCTATAGGCATTGTCTTGCACGCTCCACTTTCCATGTTAATTATGCGTCCGGTTATTTCTGGGTAATGGAGCGTGACCAAAAGCTGTTAAATTCCGCGGTCCAGAGTTTTATGAGTCGTAAACATCTACACCTTGACCATCTGATGCAAAAACATCTGCCAATCTAACTATGCATTGTATGAAATGGTCTGTTGTAAAATATTTTTTAACATAATTGGAATGGCAGACTGTGCTGCCTCAGGCAACTGAGGCAACAATTAATGTCTTCCAATCAAATGGACCTGTCCAGTTTTAGTGATGTCCTGTCCATCTCTATCTAAGCTCCATGCACACCTCATCTGTGTTGGGATCAATCGATCTCTGAACTCCCTGACTATCAATTTCCAGAAAACTATACAGGTAAGCTGTTAAATATTTTGAAGCTAATTTATCTGGGCACTGTTGCCGCTATGGCAGCAACAGCGATAGGCAGCAACAGCGTCTGCACAACAGCGTCCAGTCAAATTAGTTTCAAAATATTCAGCAGAATATTTATTAAATGGTAAAGACATACAATTCGTACAATGTGTCGGACTATTAACCCTTTAGCACTGATATCAGCCAAAAACAACTTCTGCATTGGTCTTGAGAAATGTCAATTTGCAGACCAAGAGACTTTTTTGAAAATTTACCAAGCCAGTCATTCCAGTGGTAAATTTTCAAAAATAATCTCTTGGTCTGTAAATGCCCATTTTCTATGACAAAATAGAAATCTTGAACAAATTCAAGTGTTAAAGGGTTTTAAAGCGTTAAAGACGAAATATATCGAGTCATTCTGATGTCATGATTATGACATCATCCTACACGTCACGTAGTTGATTATGAGGTCATGACGGATGCCTAAACTTGGAAAGGTCCATTATGTTCAAAATATTCAACAACAGTACGTTTTATTTTGCTTTGGAAACATGTCACGTTATTTCTGAGCTATACTGTAATATACAGTACGCAAGAAAGACCAGATATATAAGTCTTCCCAACATATATGAAATATTTTTCGGAATATCAAATATAAAACTATTGACTTGTTTTCTAAGTAAACTTGCAACAGCACCCAGTCAAATCATTTTCAAAATATATTGCTTATTTTTCGTTAATTGATACACATCTCATCTCTGTCTTATTATTAGTCAGGTGTGAACTAGTTAATGAAAATATTAAAATATAAGTGATTTTCATACAGTAATTATTTGAAAACAAAAATTCTTGTAGTAGTTGACCATTAATACAAATTAATATCCATTTGTAGATTAAAATTTCTTCTTTACTCTTAGAGCATGACTGAAATGCACTATAATGTTTACAGCTAATGTTCACTATAATGGCCTAATAATAATTTAGTGATAATTTGCCGACTTCCTACATCACTGATAATATACAGTACAGCTTATATAAATCAGCTCAAACATTTCCAAAACGAAATCCGAAACGTCAAAGTATAGTATAATTTTGAACATGATGCAATAAATGTTCTTTGAATATTTTGAACATAATTTGATTGGAAGGCATTGCTGCCTTAGGCAGCAATGTCTTCCAATCCAATTATGCTCAAAATATTCAACGGTATATTTTATTTTGTTTTAGAAACATGTTATGCCATTTCTGACACGTACTCTAGTTAGTTTGTCAGTCAGTCATAAAAACTGATTCTGGTCTGAATTGATTCAAGAGTTTTTCATATACAGTAATCAAACATGGTGTATACATGCTTTGTAGGCTATTAGAAATGTATGTACCATAACAATTTGCGTGACCTCAGTGTGACCTACTTTTCATGCTTCATCCGCATCTCCTGAGATAATATCAACATTGTTTGATAATTTACGACATACAAATTTGCATACATAAATTCCGACCCCCATCACACATATTTGTTATTATTTGTTGTTTTTCTGGAATCTCGTGTGCGCGTATGAGTTTTCAATTTAGGGAAGCATTATATTTCCAAAACAATCCAATTGGAAAGAACTCATAAAATCTTAAATATGTCTCGACAGTTCGCCGGCGACATACAAAATACTAGCTCCACAGTGATCGCTGATCTGAAACATCAAAGAGCTACACGAGGAGAGGACTGAAAATGCAAAATATTCTATCGTGACATCAAACAAATAAGTTGCATAATAATATATTTTGTTTATACAAGACCAGCGATGAATCTCAAACCACCACTAAGTAGCAAATACACTGGCTTCTCTGTGAAATGGAGATGCAGGCAACCATCAGATTTGTGTTTCCATTTTTTATATCTGTGAAATTCATAATTTGCATCTTCTTGGATATTGAGTAGTCGTATACATAAGAATTGATGTTAAAATGACAGTATTGAGCTACTGAAAGCGGTTTATCGGCATGGATACGTAGATTAAATTTATAGCTCTATCAGGTTAATAGCCCCTTTAATATATGCAAAATTCTAACCATTAATATAAATTGATACCACAGACAGCCATTTAATCCTTCCTTTAACCCTTGAATTTATTCAAGAAAATTTCAATTTTCTAACTAGAAAATGTCCATTTGCAGACCAAGAGAAGACTATTTTTGAAAATTTACCACTGGAATGAATGGCTCGGTTATCGAGCCAGTCATTCCAGTGGTAAATTTTCAAAAATAGTCTACTCTTGGTTTGCAAATGGACATTTCTCAAGACCACTGCAGACGCCGTTTTTGGCTGATATGAGTGTTAAAGGGTTAAACAGAAGGGGGGAGGGGCATGTAAATGGGCAGGGGGGGGGGGGGGGGAGAGAGAGGCAGAGGGGGTGGGAGGTGGGTGGGTGTTACATTCAGGTGGCACTCTATGCTCTCTATACAAGAGGATATACTGCCAGCTAAATACAACCATGAAGCACAGCCATGCACCCACAAAAATTTACACCACTTTTTTTCAATGTTCTAAAAAGAAGGAGAAAGCCAGGCGGGTGAGCCACCTTTTACCTCTCAATATCAAACTCTCAAGCCACTCTTGAAACCAGAAAGTATTGCTTCGTTACAGGTTTCAGTTTGGGAATTTATCCAAATTCACAGGATCATACCGCATATATTAACAGTGTCGCTGCAGCAAGCCACTAACCAAATTGTTTTCAAAATATTCAGCAAATTATGAGTTTTTGCTCATTAAAATTATTGTGTGGTTGTTTGCAGCAGCGGCGAGACAGTTAACTATGCATGCTGGACAACAGATGAACATGCGCCATAGTATACACAGAACTTATAATATGCCAAATGACTAATCAGGCACTGGGTCAACTCAATGGATTAACTGAGATTTAAATTGATTTAAATTTATGATATAATGGCGGTTAGAAAAAAACTACATCTCAGTCAAATTATTTTCCAGAGCATGCAACCGGTACCCCCTATACATTATGATTATACAATATGATTGACCGGAATTTTAAAATTCTGTCTTAAATTTAAAATTGATGAAAATTTATTACAATCACCATCTCTTGAGAAGTTGCGATCAATTTTTGTGCGTGACAGTGTCAATTTAATAACCTGCTGTCAATTTGTTCGATATTATAAAATAATAACTTGTACTCTCCTAATGAAACCTGAAAATCCAGTAAGCTGAAATATAGATATAGGCCCTACAGTGAAACACAGCCTACAATGGACACCTGTTGTTTTACTATCACCTGTCCTAATTAACTCTTTTATCTATCAAAGCCAGCCAAAACCGTGAGCCAGTCATTCAACTGGTAAATTATGAAAATAGTACTTTCTTGGTTTGTAAATGGAAAATTTCTGAGAAATTTGAAATTTTCTTGACCGAAATCAACCATTAATGTGGGTTATTGTGACACTAAAAGCCATTTTATAATTACTATCTGATTATATTAAATCCTTAATGGTAAAATTTGGTCAAGAAAATCTGAATATATGCTTATTGACCAACCAACCACACCAAGAAGACTATTTTTTAAGGTTTACCACTGGAATAACCGGCTCGGTTATCGAGCCAGTCATTCCAGTGGTAAAATTAAAAAAATATGCTTTAGGCCCACAACTGGACATTCCTCAAGGCCACTACAATGGTCAGTTTTGGCTGGCTTGACCATTACAAGGGTTAAAGGTGACCATATGTTTATAGTGACTGATCACTTTGAGATGGTCCATAAAGCATCAGTTATTTACAGGTTTTTAGCTACAGCTGTATTTTATCAAAACCTGAAGTTCCTGTTATTAGTTAATGAGTCAATTCTCCCACCCAGTGATAGGTGTGACTCGGATACCTGTACCTGTCAAACTGATAATTAGCACTTTGATCTCTCATGACATATTAAGTCACAAATGCTTTAGACTCCACATACCTATTGGATCTAGAAGATATTGATTTTTTTTCTAAAAGGATGCTCAAAATTTTAACCACCTGACTTAATCCTTAAATATTCAAAAGCGTTCAAGAAAATCCTAAGTTTTATTACATAATGTCAATTTTTCGGTCAGGAAGAAAATTTCAGAAAATTTACCACTCAAATGACTGGCTCTGTTATTTAGTCGGTTATTTTAGAAGCAAAAATTTCTAAAATAGTCTTCTGTTGACCACTTCAGAGGATTTTTCGCCCATACTTGAGAATTAAAGGGTTAACTAAACAGACCTTTTGGGCCCAAATACAACCTCCTATGACAATAAACATGTATGAACCTAGCTCAGGGTCTCTCACAACTGCTTGTTATTTACATTCACCCGGTCTTGCTAAGAGGGCATTGCGATTGGGTCAGTCTGCCTGTCTGCCTGCTGACCTACCCGCTGCTTGCCTGCCTGTCCAGGACTGTATCTGAAAGACAGCTAATCAAATTTGACACTTTTAACATGATGAAGGAACTTGCTGTACAAGAGGATATCTTTGGCGGTGATCCGGACAACAGAACCTATATCCAGATTGGATCAAATTCCGGATCCGTGGATATCTCAAACTACTGGTCCAATTTGGCTCAGATTTTAACATAGGAAAGATGTGACCATATACTAGGATACCCAACCTGTGGGCATGATCCGAAAATTCAAATCCTTCCAGAAAATCCGAAAAAGTATTAAACGTCCGACAAAATTTTACACTGTGACAAAAACTGGAGGTTGAGGGTTTGCAATCTCTGAATACTCTGGCTATAGCTGTGAAAACAGTATAAAATACTTTGCCATAGGCGGAATGACAGTATATATTTTCAGTCAAACTATTTTCAAAATGTTCAATAGGAATTAAACTATTTGGTACATCAGAAATAAATGTTTTCATAGTCTTACATGCATCATGCCTGGCCTCTCAGTGTCGTGATAAAATGGTTAAAATGTTTTCAAACATCATGTGTGTATCTATAAAGACCATATTTGCGCACATGTTTTCCTTGAACCAGGATTAAGGCTAATATTGGCTGAACATGTAATGTAAGGCGGCTAAAGCCTATGAGTAACAGAATTTTCAGGTGTTGCCTCTGACATAATAGATTATTAGATAGAGATAGTACAACTTCATGTTTACTCCCTTTAACCATTAAATTTGTTCAAGAAAATAAAAATTTCCAATAGAAAATTTCCATTTACAGACCAAGAGGATTATTTTTGAAAATTTATCACTCGAATGACTGGCTAGGTTATCGAGCTAGCAGGGTTGGGGTAACTGTAACATGTAACTGTAACTGACTGTAACTTAGTTACATTTTTCATGTAACTGAAGTAACTTGTAACTGAAGAATTTTTTTAGTTACAGTAACTGAAATGTAACCAGTTACATTGCAACAGTAACTGAAATTTCAGTTACATTTCAAACTTTTTAACAAAATTTATCAAAATTTTCGTAATTTGCGGCATAGCTACTGTTATGCACATGACACTCCAATATCCCAATTTCAATGTAATCATTCAGGTAAGCTGTTGAATATATTGATGCTAATTTTGCTGGAAGATGTTGATGCCATGGGCAACAACTTTATTTCTAAGCGTCAGTGATATTTATTTTAGAAATTTGCCATTAGAATGACTGGCTTGATTATTGGGACAGTCATTCCAGTGGTAAGTTTTCAAATATAAATCTTGTAGACTACAACATTTCTTGACCAATCTTGACCATTAAAGGGTTAACCCACTCTATATCTGTATATGTGATATTTTAGCAATGATAAGCTGAATGTTAATGCTACATCAGGCAACAACCACCTTTAATCTTATACAGCTTTTACATTAATCTACAATGTAACTTAGAAACAGGTTGTTTACTAAATCATTATAGAATTGACTGTTACATTGAAAGATATAAATTTGTTGAAGAAAACTAGCTTTGTCATAGAAAATGTCCATTTGCAGACCATGAGATTATTTTAGAAATTTTACCACTGAAATGACTGGATTGGTTATTGAGCCAATGATTCCAGTGGTAAATTTTCAAAAATATCTTATAGTTGTCTGAAAATGGACATTTCTCAAAACCACTGCAAAAGCTGTTTTGTCCAGCTTTAGTGTTAAAGGGTTAAAAGGATCATAAACAGCAAATGTTGAATTGTAAAGAAAGTTCAAATCTGGCACAGTATGTGTTAACAGCATGTCCTGTTCTTTTCTTTATATACTATTGATTATGCCAGCTTAGCACATCATTGCTCAGCAATTATACTCAAGCTAGGGTCAATTCACTTAGGTGTGCTGATACAGATCAATGAAAAATGCCATTGATAAAAGTCAAGGCATCTACCATTTTGGTATAGCAGACAAAATTTATAAAGGCTGTGGGATTAAACTAGTGCACTGGAAAGCTGTTTAAAATTTTGAAACTAATTTGACTTAGAAAAGCTGTTGGTGCCATATAAAGCAACAGCTTTTAAGTGAAATTATAAATGTAGTAAGTATAAAGTACTCAGCAGATTATCTGATCGGAATCAATTTGCCATTACAACTAATGAATGTAATAAATTATTTTCAATATATTTAAATTCTTATTTGAAATTAAGCAAACATCAAAGCTGATGGACATTTGGAAACTAATTTCACTGGAAACTGTTATATTGTCCCGTGGTAGATGGCAGATTATCTTATCATAACAAGTCAATGCTGTAAGGAAATCTGTTGAACACTGAAACTAATTTCAGTGAAAAACTGATAATGGCTATGGTAGCAAAGCCTTCATCAGTCAAATTAATTTCAAAACATTCAACAAATTATTTCTTACAATAAGATTAATGTTTGTTATATGACATATCTGGGTTGAAAGGGTTAGATGAAAAACTATATGTGCATCTTTGAAGGCTGTGGAATAAACTAGTGTCTTATTATTTTAGAAACAAGTTGATTGAAATCTGTTATTGCATATGACAGCAACAAAATTCAGTCAAATTTATCAAAGAATTTTCAGCAGATTTTGTATTTTATATCTGTAATGGATTAAGTTTTGTCAGTATATTATATCAGTGGTTATAGTGTTATTTTGTTTCTACTATGTATCTCAATTTGGTTGACTACATTACACCTTTTATGATGATATTGATGTTCACATAGTCCTTCATAATAATCATCAGTCAAAGTAACTAATGTAACTGAAATGTAACTTTAGTTACATTATGCAAAGTAACTGAAATGTAACTAGTTACATTGCTCAACAAATGTAACTGTAACTGACATAGTGCAATGTAACTGTAACTGTAACTAGTTACATTTTAATGTAACTGACCCCAGGCCTGCGAGCTAGTCATTCCAGTGGTAAAATTTTCAAAAATAGTCTTCTGTTGGTCTTCAAATGGACATTTCTTAACACTACTACAGAAGTGGTTTTGGCACGCTCGAGTGTTAAAGGGTAACTCTCAGGTTAGATGGAACTAAGAATAACACATGGGTTTTTCCCAAGTTGTGATTTGTAGAATAGGATATGGCACACCTAGATATTCAACTCCTTGTAAATACTCATTCCAACTAAGACCTGTCTGCGTTACTGCAGTTACGTGCCTGTCTGTCTGCCTGCCTGTCTGTCTGTCTGTCTGTCTGTCTGTCTGTCTGTATGTATGTCTATCTGTCTGTCTGTCTGTCTGTCTGTCTGTCTGTCTGAGGGTAAACCCAGTACTGATACCAGTCAAATTTAATTTTTTCCCATTTTCTGGCCAAGAAGACTATTTTTTAAATTTACCATTAGAATGATTCGGCCCATTAGCGAGCCAGTCAATAATCGAGCCAGTCATTTCTGTGGCAAAATTTCAAAAATACTCTTATTAGCCTGACAACTGAAATGACCGGTTCGATCAAAAACATAGTCAGACATTCTAGCTTTAAATTTTGTGATATGTTGTTCGTCTCCTGGCTTTACTCTTCACCTGGTCTGCAAATGGACATTTATCCGGATTACACAAACCATTTTTGGCCGGTTTAACGATTAACCAACATACATTTATATTTATATATATATATATATATATATATATATATATATATATATATATATATATATATATATAGTTCAGCTAAAAAATAACTAACATATTTCCAAAACAGAATAGATCATATTGTTGAATATTTTGAACATAATTGGATTGGAAGACATTGCTGCCCAAGGCAGCAATGTCTTCCAATCCAATTATATTCAAAATAGTCGACCAAAAATCTGTCTGTAAATGTCGTGTTCAAAATTGTTCTAACGAACATGTTTCCGTTTTTGTTCTTGAAACATCTCAACCTATTTATGGGCTGTACTATATAACTACATTATTGACCTGCCAATACAATTATTTTCAGTCATAAACACTATTGTCCATTATACCTATATATTATAATGGCTACTTTATGAGTGTACATATCACGATGGTATTACTATCACCGCATATAAACACTATTGTATTTTTCGTAATTACTCGTACGATCAAACATTAAATGGTATTACATTCAATAAGAAATTGAATAAAATCGGACAGCAATGTCATGCGACAAAGATAATTGTATCGGCTCCTTTATTAATATAAATATATATTACTTTAGTGTCTGTGATAACAACATGGACGCCGCTTCAAAAGAATGACCAAATTTCAACTTATAGGGGGTGTGGGGGTGGGCAGTGATGATGGGGGTGTGGTGGACATTCGCGTATAGGGATCCATTCTAGCCACGCCACACCCAGCTAAGCTCCATCCATATTTTGCGCGTGTTGGGAACGATTTATATATATTTTGAATCCTGAATTCCCAGAATTCCAATTTCAAGGTATCAATACAGGTAAACTATGGAATATCTTGAAAATAATTTAACTGGAATCGTTTTCTGTCTTATGTTTCAAAATATTCAACATCTTTCCTGTAAAATGGTCTTTAAGATTGAAATACTGTAATTTCACGGATTAAAGAACTATCAACATCAGTGATTCCCAGATTTGACCAGATTGACCATTAACTGGCTGACCGCTGCAAACCACCTGACAAGAAATTCAATGAACAATAACTCCGAACACGGCAAATATTTCGAAAACAATTTGACTGAAAGTTATTGATGGCTTAGTCACCAACAGCTTTCAGTCAAATTGTTTTCAAAATATTCGGCATATCCAGATTTAAGTCCCATGGAAAATGTATCGCGCAGAATTTCAGCAAGCATACAGCTAAAGATTTAATACATTACCTGTATTTTCAGCTCAGGAATGTTAATTCGAATGTAAACCGTCCCTGTACCGGTGAGTTCGGAGTTCGAAACGTTCGTTGGTGGCTCCTCCTTCATAATTAGAATTCTATAGCACGAACGTCAATAGGTTAATAATCCCTGCTTGGTTCCAGCTTTTCGTAAAAAAAACCCGCACTCAATATAATTAAATCACATATTAATTACCGAATCCTGTTAGCTGATCTGGGACGTGACAGATGCGGGATATATAGTTGTCATGGTGATGAGGTAATCCATTTCACAACTGGTCAGTTCACGTATAAACAGTAAAGCATTATTAAAGCACCATTATATATTCTTAGCCAAGCACTTTAGGCCCTAATCTGCGGAAAATGGCGAGATTATTAACTTTTTAAAACATCAAACCTGTTTAAAATCAGATCAATACTTTAATGCATTTCATAGATGAACAAAATTATACTTGCTACTCAATATAGCTAACTCGTGCAGATTATTTAAAAAATAATTTGAGTGAAATCATTGCTGCCTAAAATCGCAATAACTTCCAGTCTAATTGTTTTCAAAATATTCAACAAATTTAATATTTAGCTCTATTGATGCAATGCAATCCAATTTTAAAAGGAAAATGTGTTATAGCATTCACAGTAAAAACCAAATGGTGAGCAAATCTGCAGCAAATTTGTACAAATAATCACGTTATTAGACATTTTTCTTTAAATATGTACCAAAATCCTTTAAATTTAGTACAAATCACACATTTTTGCTAATAATTCCAGAACACAATTATAATACTCCGCATATGGATAGAATATAAATCACAAGTTTGAAAACGAAGATCGGAAACGCCCATACAAAATATAAATAATCCACCTGTAAAAAATCCCCACGCATTGTTCGTTGAATAACCAAGCCAGTGTGATGTATGGGTAGTTGTTATATATTATATCATGTCTATGAAGCTGTTGCTCGATAAATACATACACAGAATCATCTACGGATAAACGTGATTTCAACAACACGGAACACTTTGTCATACATGTTGCAGCAATGGCGGGTCTAATTCAGGTATTGTATAATCCTCAATGTATCAAGCATGTTAAAGGTAAACCGTGATCTTGTTTTTTTGCAAGCTCGTGACACGCATTCCACAAACCTGTGAAAGACAAGAATAATAGTTATATCAATTAATATTTTGATTCATCAAATCCTTATATCTCAAACTCAGACTTATTTTAGTGAAACACTTAATGCTGCTCAAAACGACCTCTTCAGTGTCGGTGAAACATGTTCTTTTGCAAGAGAAGATGGGTTTTTCATACAATTGCAGAATGGCCAATTTATCGAGACACATTCTAATGACTTCTCTTGGTTTGCAAAAAACATTTTATGAGCAAAAACATGATTTAGACAATCTTAACCCTTTAACCCTCATATCAGCCAAAAACGGCTTCTGCAGTGGTCTTGAGAAATATCAATTTGCAGACCAAGAGAAGACTATTTTTTTTAATTTAGCACTGGAATGACTGGCTTGATAACCAAGCCAGTCATTCCACTGCTCAACTTTCAAAAATAGTCTTCTCTGGGCCTGCAAATGGACATTTTCTATGAGAAAATGATAAATGTTCTTGAACAAATTCAAAGGTTAAAGGGTTAGGACACCCAAAATGGCTCCTGGAGTTATGTTGAGAAATGTCAATTTGCAGACAAAGAAGCCTATTTTGGAAAATTTCCTAATGGAATGACTGGCTCAGTAACCGAGCCAGTCATTCCAGTGGTAAATTTTGAAAAAATAATCTCTTGGTTTGCAAGTTGTAATTTTCTATGAAATTTTTCTAGATATCCTGGAACAAATTTGAGGGATAACTATTGTTACCCAGTACCCCTTGACATATTCCAACACATACCTACAGTCACATACTAAACAATACATGATTACATAGTAAGTATTTTTTAACAGAATTGCGTCTAATGACACACTCCCACAAAATCTAACAGGAAAGTCTCCGACGACATACAGTCGCGGTCACTTTCTAACAATAATATCAGTCTCTAAAACAATACAACAATGGCAACAATTAAATTGTGAAAAAAGATTTTTCGATAAAGCATTTATGAAATCTCAAACTGGACAGCTGCTTTTAAATTTGTATGAATTTCATGAGCCTTGGGGCTTGAGTTACATTGGGAATGTAGTTTTAAAACTTTAACGCTCAAATGTATTCACTTCGAAAATGTCCATCTACAGACCAAGAGAATATTATTTTTGAAAATTTACCACTTGAATGACTGGCTCGATTATCGAGCCAGTCATTCTAGTGATGAATTTTCAAAAATAGTCTTCTCTTGCTCTACAAATGGATATTTCATAAGAGCCCCGCTTAAGCGCCTTTTGGGCATCTTGAGCAGAAAAGGGTTATAAGAATATGTTTGTAAGCATTGTTTTTTTAAGAATTAAACCCATTTTCATTCTATACATATAATATAACTGATTATTTGAAAATGATTTGACTGAATGTTGTTGCTGCCTTAATCAGAAACAATCTTCAGTCAAGTTGTTTTGAAAGTAGTCAGCTCACTTCAGTTTAACTCCAGTAAATTGATTAAATTCTAGTGTTTGTTGATTTCGGCGATAAAGAAGATTTACTTTTGCAGACCCCCACCCGCTGCGGGTGAGATTCACACAATTACCGTTGAACAAATATTTGATCGGAGATACAAACAGCATTTCAGGGATACCAAAGAACAGCCTCCAAAACAGAATTCATTTATTCTACTACTCAACACAGGGATGTCGGGAGAGATTTTTGGTGGTATGGAGAATATATATATACCGGCATAATAGTTTTCATTGATTTATTCTGGTTTACTACCGTAAGCAAAACAAGAGAAGAGTGATGGCTTACCCCACCTCACCCATTTTTGTCACATTATAACGTTTACAGATTTTCCAAATTTTTTTAGTTCAAATTTGTGGAATCCTAGTTTATGGTCACACCCTTTCCTGTACTAAAAAATTTAACCAAATTGAACCAGTAGTTTCCGAGATATCAACAAATCCAGAATTTGATCCAATCTCGATACAGATTCTTATATCTGGTCTGGAAGTCCTCTTGCACAGCCCATTCCTTTGTTGTGTTAAAATTTAAGCCAAATTGGATTGGTAATTTTTTAGACACACGGACAGAGAGACAGACAGACAGACAGACAGACAGACACGATTGCAATACCTTCCTCCCCGTGTGGCCCAGGGTAATAATAACAAGAACTAGATGGTATTTCATGAGTTTTGAATAGATCTCCCAAGCAGTTTCAGAGGTAATTTTTAAACACATTTCAAGAAATTAGCTTCCTACCAAATATAATTGAAAATCGGTCCAGTGGGTTCTAGAAGTCATTTAAAAAGAAAAGTTGATGGATGGACAGATGGACGGTCACGACAGCATAAGCTCACTTGGCCTTTCATGCCAGGTGAACTAACAATAGGCCTTAGGGGTCTGCAGTGCATCACACATCATCTGCAACATCGGTAAGAAAAATGGGTTGGAACTATATAACCATTTCTGGACAAAATTTAATCTAAATTCAAAGTGAAATTAAGATAGGAAGCATGACAATTTGCGTCAGGAATGAAGGATTTTGAGATCAAAATGCAAATTTATCCACCCACTCCCCAAACACTTCCGCCAAAAGAAATTAAAGAATTTATTATTGGCACTGACCCGATTGACCAATTAGTCTAAAAAGTGTCAAAGTCATACCCATCAGTGTGTGCGTGCGTGCGTGCGTGCGTGCATGTGTGTGTGCATGTTATGACCCTGATGCAGGTGAATAGACAGTGTTAATGCCTGCATGGAGGCGCATGTGCGTGTATACATTTACCAATATTTGCACAAAATCTACAAACTCAATCCATTACTAATGGCTAATATGTAGACACAGAAGCTGTTTAAACACACCATTATCTCTGAGCAATATATCCGGGAATGGTCAATCACAATTTTTATTTAACCATTTCATGGTCGAATGCGATAGAGAATATCATAATATTTCCTTGTTAGATTTCCATTTGTAGGGTAATTGAAGACTATTTTTGAAAATTTTACCACTGGAATGTCTGACTCGGTTACCGAGCCAGACATTCCAGCAAATTTTCAAAACTTCTCTTCAATTATCTAGCAAATGGACATTCCACAAGACCACCGCAGATGTTGGCTTTGGCCAGCTTGGAACGGTGGGTGAGGGGGTTAATATAAGATTTTATGTGTACAATATCGACCTGACCAGATTTTATGTGCTCTTATTAAGCATGAATATAGCTGATTGTCCATGTACCTGCGTGATACAGATAATTACCCAGGTTTTAACGGTCAAGCCTGCAAAATGAAGGAAATTTCAATTTCCCTTTCTCCGAGATCTAACAATACTCGCCATTCTATTACTTCTGATAACAAGCCAATCTGATAGCTGGCTCTAAGAATCTAGACTTAGTAAGCTTTACCGGCTCCTGGAATCGGGTACCCGGTTCCCAACAAATGGGTACCCGTCTGCCAGTGAGGCTCATATTGTTTGCATAGCTACCAAACAAGAGAATAGCTATGGTATGCCTCCGTAGGGCTAGGAGGCAGGGTCCGTAATAGAATGGTGAGTATTGTTAGATCTCGGAGAAAGGGAAATTGAAATTTCCTTCATTCTCCTTCGATCAATACTCACCATTCTATTACTTCTGATAACACCAGATTTAAACAGTAACCTGGTGGGAAGGGGAAAGCCATCAATTGCTTCTTTTGCCCCTGGAGAAAGATCTTAGACTTAAACTTGACATACAGAGACCTAAAAGGACCATCAAGTTTATGGACCGAATCACATTCGCATCACCGCCCACCCACCCCACCCCACCCCTTTTTTCTCCTAGGAAAAAGGGAGAGAACTCACGAACATGCATCTCGCCTGAAACACAAATATGCTAAGAGCGTTAACTGCTCTTTGCATATATTAGCCTGGGAATGAGCATGAATATATAATATGAATGATCATGATATATAAACATAATAGAAAAAACTCTCAAACTTGAATTACCTTATGATTATTGAGTTTCAGCCGTGGAGCCTTCAACCAAGCACTTGTTCGACTATCCATGACACAATTTGGTTGTAATCTACTTGCTGGACCATGTCTGCTCCTTAAATTTTGCATTTTCAAGTACCAAAAAAGGGAGCACATCAGTGTGGCCATTTAAAACTATCGTTTCAAAACAGCTAAGGCGAGTGGATTGGCGGAGTCTGATACATCCATCATATAGTAATCCGTGAATGAGGACTCACAGTGCCATTGTGCAACAGCCATGATGTCCTCTAACGGGACACTATTGTAAAGGGCGGTCGAGGCGGCTATTCCTCTGACATTGTGTTCCCTTGCGCATTGCACCTGGTGCCCAGTCGCAATCTCGTGGGTAGTTTGGATGCATTCCACCACCCAACGAGAGATAGAATCCATGGATGCGGCGCCATAAGGCCTTTTATGGCAGATTCATAAATGTCTATCATTCGACCGTAACGAGTCTGTCCGTTTTTTGTACTTAGTCAAAGCACAGACTGGGCACCAGACACTGGCATCACGATCAAACCTAGTTAGTTACGGTATAATGATCGGTTTGCCGGGATATTTCAAAGATTGATTCTTTGACATAAACTCTGCTCTTGGCAGTAGACGCAGACCCTCTCTCGAGACAATAAATCGGTCCCTCTCTGCTGAAAGCGCATGGATCTCACTGCGCCTTCTTGCTGAGGAAGCTGCCAATAGAAAGACCGCCTTTAGAGTCAAATGCTTTAGACTAGCCGAACCCAAGGGTTCGAAAGGGTGCTTGGCCAGTACATTAAGCACTAAAGATAGACTCCAGGCTGGAATGACTACCAGTTGTCTCAGTCGGAGATTGCTCATTCCCTTCACCATCACATTTAACTGGGCCACCTCTGGACTATCCCTGTTGGCGAGACAAGGGATAACTGATGCCAAACCTGAGTTGTATCCAGCAATTGTGACAGGAGCTAGTCCAGAAAAGAAAGCTCACAGAGAAAGTCTGCTATTTGCTGAATAGTGGATTGAAAGGTATCAATACCCTTTCCTTCACACCAGTCTGCAAATTTGTCAACCTTGTGGTTATATCACTTGAAGGTTGACCTCCTTCTCGAAGCTGCGATGAATTTCACAGCTTGTTGAGAAAAACCTTCCGACGTGGAACGTTGTTCGATAACATCCACGCAGTTAATTTGAACATTTTGGGATGCTCGTGTAGGAATCGTCCCTTGGCCTGGGAAATTATGTTAGTTATCTCGGGTAACTGCACTGGATTGTCCACCAGCAGATCCAGAAGATCCATGAACCATGCCCTGCTTGGCCAATACGGCGCTATTAGGAGGACCAGGCACGGCTACTCCCTGATCTTCACCAAAATCTTCGGCAGAAGAATGGTGGGCGGATATGCATAAGCGTGCATCCCTTTCCAGCTTATCGCCAGAGCATCTGTATCGACGGCATTTGGATCTGGAATCGGCGAGACATAAGTCATGATTTGAGCATTTTCCTTTGTGGCGAACAAGTCCATGTTGTGTTTGCCCCATTGCTCGAAGATCCTGTGAAGAACTGGAGGGTTGAGAGACCATTCTGTTGGCAGAATTCTCTGTCTGCGAGACAAAGCATCCGCCAGAATGCTCAATCGCCCACGAATGTGAGCTGCTTTCAAAACTGAGCAATTCTGCACCATTGAATCAAGTGCCACACCTTCATACACAGTGTGGGGGACTTGGTCCCGCCTTGGTGATTTATGTATGATACTACTGTCGAGTTGTCTGATCATATCAATATCACCTTGCTCCTGACTTTTGGAAGAAACTTTTCCAATGCCAGTTCCACTGCCATCATTTCCAACAGATTGATATGCAACTGGCTCTCTTGGAGAGTCCATGTGCCCGAGACCTGCTGTTCTCCGAGGCAGGCCCCCCCACACCCCTCCAGCGAAGCATCCATGTACACAGACAGCTGGGGGTGGGGTAGGTGCAGCGAAACTCCTACTAGGAGATTCTGACGCTTTTTCCACCATACAAGATGCGACATTCTTGGCTTCAAAACTGGCACCAGCTTTGACAGAGGTTCTGTTCTCTGTTTCCACAGAGACATCAGATACAACTGGATAGGTCTTCGCATCAGAGCAGCGTACAGGATTACCTGCTCCATGGAGACCATCATGCCCAGCATCTGAAGAAACCGCCTCGCCTGAATGTGGTTTCCCAATTGAAAACTCTTGAGGATGGCTATCAGGCACACCACTCTGGGCTCTGACAGGTAAACCCTGCCTTCCTCGAGATCGAATCTCATCCCCAAATAAACAAAATGTTGAGTGGGTGTCAATTCGGATTTCTCCTTGTTGACTATCCAGCCTAGATCTGAAAGTAACTTCAGAGTCAGAGCAGTATCCACTTCTAACCTGTCTGACGTCTCCGCCTTGATAAGCCAATCATCTATGTAGGTGTGTAGCACCACGTTCTCTCTTCTGAGAAACGCCGTCACTGCAAGGACCACTCTTGTGAAGACCCGTGGAGCTGTCGACAGGCCGAATGGGAGGACTTCAAACTCCCATACCTGATTCTGAAACGCGAATCCCAGAAACCTGTGACAACCCCTCTTCATTGGAATGTGGAAATATGCATCTTTTTGATCGATTGACACACACCACATTCCTTTCCTCAATCCTGCCATTACCGACCTTGGTGTTTCCATCTGAAACCGAGGCCGATGGATAAAACAATTCAATGGCCTGAGATTGAGTACGGGTCTCGACCCCCCTGTGCTCTTGGGGACAAGGAACATGTTTAAATAGTGTTCTGGTTTGCTGGTTTTATTGCTCCCTTCAGAAGCAAACCTGACACTTCGTTTTGAATGGCTTCTAACTTGTCTGGTTCCCATGGTACAGGTGTCCAGACAGGTGCCAAAGAGATTTCGTTGTGGAAAATCCCACCACTCCGGCATGTACCCCTGGGATAACCATCCCCGGACCAGACTGTCTGACATCACACCTCGCCAAGCCTCGACGAAACGCATGAGCCTTCCACCCACTATAGACGCATTGACGCCTAATGCGGCTCGTGATCCGCTACCCCCCAGCACTCTGGACTCCAAGTACCCAGCAGTCATCTTCAGTGACCGCTGGAACCACACCATACCTGTTGTATTCCGCACGGGGAATATGACATCTCGCCCGCACCTCCCTGGAAGCCGTAGGGAGCCAGCCCTTGGTCTGGAGTTGCTTGCTATAAATAGCATCCAGTAACTCCTTAAACCTTCGATCCAGTGAACTGGATCCGAGCCGCAGGCAAGACCCCCGTCCTAATCGATGCAACCGACAGACAGGGTGTATCCTCTTCGGCCGTGGCTGAAACGATAGACGGGTCCACCCTGGCTAGCCAAGCCAGAGCCACGGACCAATCTGTCTCCGAAGAGGACACTCCAGTGAATACGTCACCCGTTGACGTATCCACGGTTCTACCAGCAACGGCCTCCCAGCTAGGAGCCACCGCTGGTAAGCCAGAAACACCGGTACCGTACAGTTCCACCGCCACCCCATGGAGTTCTCCATTCCATGGAGTAGGCCCTCACGGAAAACCATGCAGATCTGTAGCGGTTATGAAACCTTGGCCATAGACGGGTGCCAACGGCACCCCATGAGTGACCACTGGACCAGGCGAGATAGGCATGTATCCAGCCTGGCCAGCAACACCCGTCACCATGCCGGTTGGTGGCACACCAACTAGCCCTGGATGGGTGCCCGGTACCGGTGTGGCCTCAACTACGGGTGGAGTGGCTGTCTTGGCTTGCGCCAAACCAGACAGATGGAGGACGGTTTCGTCCAGGATGGAATCGACCTCCATGCTCTCCACCCGTGGCATCTCAGGCCATAGCAATCGCTCCTCCTCGGCCTCCACAACTTCAGACCCCGAAGAGTCGTCACTAGATGAGGAGTCGCTGGAGCCGCTCTGGCGAACGGCTCCTATGCCTGACGGACCGGCCACCGCTACTGGACCACCCGGAGGTGGCCGCAGAGACAGAACCCATCAGGCCAGAGCACGACGGGACTGCCAGGGAGCCATACGATCGCTCCCTCGGTAGCCTATCCAAGGACAGGGTCCATACCAAGCACGGGAAGAGACTGCCCTACAACTTTTGGCATCAGTGACGACACCAGCGTAGGAAGGACGCTATGCAAGGTTTCCACAGGGGCTGAAACGGACGCTCCACGCTTTACTTTTGGACTGCCTGACCCCGCGTCAGACCATGCCAAGTCCTTCTGGGAATGGAACGTGACCAACATGTCGACCGGCCACACTGAACATATATCACACCTATTATGGATATTGTAAGAACAATGGTAACAGACATGGTCTTTATATGTGACTTTGACGATCTTGTGGCACTCTGGGCAAGTTGGCGGGGTAAGCTTGGCCTATAAAATAAACACAAAACCTAAAATAAGCAAGCGGAACGAAACAATATTGGAAGGCAGACAAATTATTTTCAGATATATTGACCATAAATAAATTGTAACCCTCCAGCACCCCACCCCGCAACGTTACAGCAAAGATCGATAGATTATGATGACAAGAATGATGCGGACATGAATACACCCATATACTGATCCTGAAGGATGCATAAACGGAACCAGGAACCATATCGCATAGCTTTCGCGGTATATTTAACAATAAATTTTAAATTATACTCGCAAACGAAGGCCGAAACGATATGTGAAGAAAACAACAAAATGTAAACAAACTGCTGTAAAACACGGTAAAACCGCAGACCACACATCTTAATCAAAAATTTTGAAACCACCAATCATTGCAAACAGATCGTGATAACACGGAAATCTTGAAATTCCAAAGTTTTCTGGTACAAATAGAGTACGCAGCACCCAGAACAAGATGTGCGAATTAATGAAACATTTTCTTCACATAAAAATCCGAGATAAATCCGGGTGTGAGGTCACCCGCTCGGATAATACGGAGAATGACGTCAGCCAATTTTCGTATTAAAAACACTGTATAGCCAACTAGGCTTGCACGATATTGTCCTAGAATATATCGCGATATGTTGTGGTGAGAAAATCACGATATTTTGATATTTTATGGTATGAATTCATGGGGTGAATTGGTCTTGGGTTGAGTTGGAATGCACGGTTTGGCTTATGTAGACATATCGGCTCCACTATGAGTTTTCATATCAGTTTTGACCAAATATGACCTCTAATTGGTAAATTTCAACAAAAATTAAATCCAGTCGCCAAGATGCTTAAACGATCATTAACAACACGAAAATAGGACACAATTTCCTTGTCTAAATTTTTGACACCTTACACCTTGGCTTGATGTATACCCTGCCCATCACTGCGGGAGTGAAATTATGACATTGGACAACCTAAATATTGCGTACTCTGTTATAATCATCATGTTGTCTTTGTGAAAATGTACAAATCCCGTGATATTAGGAACACACTTTAGGTCCATAGATATCTAATGTTTAGATCTGCTCCGCTTTACCGAGTACCTGTTTACTAATAATAGTTAGCCTTCAGAACCATTTCGGATAGTTCACCATGCAGGCTAAAGCATGTACACTGTCTCATTTAGCTATAACATTTGTGAATGCACTACCTCTCGCCTCCAAAAACAGGAGAGCAAGCAATATCACATGAATATTTTCGCGACGCCATTTATAGTCAAATTTAGGATTAATTTAGATTTTATAAACCATGCTTATTAAAAAATATACAATATTTATACCGTCCCAGGTAATAATTTCACTCACGCAATCATGGTTTTGAGGTATACAGTACGGCGGCAAGAAATTGCACCGGTAAATTGCGTTCAATTTTTGTATTATTGTCCATCTCTTAAAACAATTTAAAAAAATGAACTTCAACTTTTTCTTAACCTATTCCTAATATAAGCCCACCCCTCTCGCAAAGATGTTGGTTTGGAAATAAATTGAACAGCTTGCCGTAATAGAAGGCTATGCTACAAACACATAACAAATAGGCAGAATACGGCGTGACAGTAACATTTTCGCGATATTTCGATTTTTAAAAAATCATATCGTAAAAAATTGTGGCTGGAAAAAAAATCGCGATTTTCGATAATATTGGATGTAACATTTTCGCGATATTTCAATTTTTTTCAAAATCATATTGTAAAAAATTGTGGCTGGAAAAAAAATCGCGATTTTCGATAATATTGGATAATCGTGCAAGCCTATAGCCAACACCTCATTTCATATCTGCCGATTGCCTGTTGGGATTAAAGGAAGGCGACCAATCTGGCATATTTCGTTGTTAACACACGTCCCAGGTTCGGGGTCAGAAATTGGAACATGCGACACAGACAAAATTTTATAGACCTAAGTCTTTTACAACTATGGAATAACATCGAAATATACAACCTGGTTTTCAACAGCTCCTTCCATGGTAATCCAATAATAGTTGTAAGCGGAAAAAAACAGCTACCACAGCACAGAAAGACTTAGAAAACTTAAATTATAGAAAACTTAAATTAACTAAGATATTTCCAAATGCTATTTGAAAGCATGTGTTCTCTTGTTGCTATGCCACCAATCATTGCAAACTGGCAGACGTGTACCTGTTTGTTGGGAACTGGGTACCCGGTTCCAGGAGCCGGTAAAGTGTACTAAGTCTAGATTCTTAGTAATAGAATGGTGAGTATTGATCGAAGGAAAAATGGCTTTACATGCTGTCGTATGGAGAAGTCTCAATTTAACAGACCAAGAAAGCAAATTTGTAAAATTTACCAATAGTTACCAAAGGAATTGGCTCGATAACAGAGACAGTCATTCCAGTAGTAAATTTTCAAAATATCTTTTTGGTTGGCAAATGGATAATAACTGAGAAAATATCTAGATTTTTTTTACCAAGTTTGATCATTCATTAACCCTTTAATTGTCAAATTTAATCCCAAAATTTCAATTTTCTTCTGGAAAATGTCCTTTTGCAGGCCAAAAGAAATTTTTTTTTTTTAATTTACCACTGAAATAACTGGCTTGGTTAATTAAGACATCATTCCGACTTAACACCTACATATAAGAACCACCATCATTAATGCGGGCTCAGAACACATTCTTCCCAGTGTATTAAGGGGACACCTGTCTTTAGTGACCATCATTTTATCCTTATATCATATCATCAACTGGTACTATATGTATATATAATTACATACCTGTTAATTAAGCCTAAAACACTGATAAATTCCATGCATCTCAATGTCAGGCCAAACAGACAGATGTCTATTTGTAGAACAAAAGAAGACTATTATTGAAAATTTACCAACTGAATGACTGGCTCGGTTATCAAGCCAGTCATTCTGTTGGTAAATTTTCAAAAATGGTTATCTCTTGGTCTGCAAATTGACATTTATCAAGAACACTGCAGAAGCCATTTTGGCTGATATGAGTGTTAAAGGGTTAATACGACTTAACCCTTTAACACCCACAACAGCCAAAAACGGCTTCAGCAGTGGTCTTGATAAATGTTCATTTGCAGACAAAGAAGACTATTTTTGAAAATTTACCACTTGAATGACTGGCTCGATAACCAAGCCAGTCATTCCAGTGGTAAATTAAAAAAGATTGTTTTCTCTTGATCCGCAAATGGAAATTTTCTATGAGAAAATTGAAATTTTTTGGAACAAATTCGAGGGTTAAAGGGCTAAGAAGCCATGAGTTCTGGTCATATTAGTTTTTAAATGTTCAACAGAATACGCTATAAATCATAAATAATTTACTTTTTTAAGGATGTGTGGTGCGATGGGTAAACCTCACACACCAGAAATGACAAATTCTTTATGATGCAAAGATGATTCTGTTGAATATTTTCAAACTAATTTGACTGGGAGCTGTTGAAGCCATAGACTCACAGTCAAATTAGTTTCAAAATATACCACAGCTTACCTGTATAAAAAATCTTGTAACCGAGACACTGAAATTTAAGAGCTAAAAGGTTAGGTCCCTCTTTTGTACAGGTATATATATCCAATTACGGTAATCAACCTGATCCACCGATTCCACTCTCGCAATCAGCTTAACAGCGCAACTAAACCAAGTGTGACTGACCAAATGAAACTGACCACAACATATACTAATCACTATGAAATTTATATGAAAATTAACAATATATACCCGTAAACACTGACAGCAGATGTAGCAAGAATGACAATGAAACGAGGCATGTCACTGACCACATGACCAGAACTGACCATAACAAATACTAATCAGTATAAAATTCATATCATCATTAAAGCTTTAACTCAAGTAATGGCTTTTGTAGTGGTCTTGGAAAACGCCAATTTTCAAACCATAAGAAAGTGATTTTTTGAAAATTTATCACTGGAATGACTGGCTCAATATTCGAGCCAGTCATTCATGTGATAAGTTTTCAAGAATAATCTTCACTTGTTCTGAATATTGACATTTTTTAATCAGAAAATTTAAATTTTATTGAATAAATCTGATGGTTTAAAACAGTATTTAATACTGTACACACTCAACAACCGATCTATCCGCTATGTCTAGCGACGATGTTATTAGAAATTCCACGCCTATCGCACCAGGATCTATCACCAGGTTTATCAATCCCTTGTGAATACACCTACACTGACTAATGAGAGCCTATTCAGTCGTGTTATCATCGTACAATTACGTACATGCGTGGTTAAACTAGATGTTTAAAGGATGAATATGTTACTGTTAATGACAAACACTATTCAGGCAAGCAATTGAAAGTTAGGACAAAAAACAACAACAATCGCCTCGGGTCCATGTTAATATGAACAATACACTATTAACAATCAACAGCTGTATTAAAAGCGGAGAAATATGAACACATATTTTTTATCTTAGCTCTTTAACCATCAAATTTCTTTGAGAAAATTAAACTTTTCTCATAGAAAATGTACATTTGCGGAGCAAGAACATAATTTTCCAAATTTACTACTACAATGACTGGCTCAGTTATCGAGCCAGTCATTTCAGTGGTAAATTTTCCAAAATTGTCTACTCTTGGTCTGCAAATGGACATTTCTCAAGACCACTGTACAAGCTGTTTTTGGCCGACTTAGTGTTAAAGGGCTAAAAATGTTCACAATCTACACTTGTTGATTATTTTAAAAACAATTTGACTGAACGCCATTACTGACATACAAATCTTTTTTCAAATTAGTGTTAAAATTACATATGATATTTACCTCAAATAAATCTATTTTCCAAAATAAAATATGTTGTTAATGACTCTTAATGTACTCATACACGGCACACATCCTGTCCTTGGGTAAATAATAACAAACTACAATGCTATGATAATATTCCTGTCCCCTGCCTGATCTACGCATGTGATGGAAATGAGGCTCTGTCAATAGCTATAATAATCCTACAAGAGCTGCGATACACCACTGATGCTACAAAACACTGCTAGAACTTTATCACACAGCGAATAACGTCGAATAACGAGAGATGTTATTCCTACATCGATAACAACACACCTGCTGACACAGGCCTAATCATGTGGTTGACACAACAATGATGACCATGTATATCAGAAATATAACAGCTTTAATATCAACAAGTAAGTTCACCAATGTTAACAATCGGTATGGATGAATGATCGGTCTATTGCACACTAGAAAGTGTGCTTGCCCATGTACTTTAATGCATACACGCATATGTTTATATATGCAAACACATATATATGCATACATGCATCTTAAGTACATGTATGCTTACACACACATGCCTGCACGTACATGCGTGAAAACATATACACATTCAACACAGTATATATATATATATATATATATATATATATATATATATCTTCAGTGATTAAGCCAACCAATGGTCAAGATTTGTCCAAAAAATTAAAAATTTTGTTTACTAAATTTTCATTTGCATTCCAAGAAGACTATTTTTGAAAATTTACCACTGGAATAACTGTCTTGGTTATCGAGCCAGGCATTCCAGTGTTAAATTTTCAAAAATAGTCTTCTCTTGACCTGTAAATGGGCATTCCTCAAGACCACTGCAGAGAACGGTTTTAGCCGGCTTGACCATTAAAGGGTTAGGCCACCTAAAAACGGCCATTGCACAGTGGTCTTGATAAACGCCCATTTGTAGAACAAGAGAAGACTATTTTTGAAAACTTATCACAGGAATTACTGGCTCGGTTATCGACTATTATTATTATTAATTCCTGTCATAAGTTTTCAAAAATAGTCTTCTTTTGTTCTGCAAATGGACATTTTCTGAGAATTTTTTAAAATTAAATTAGACGATTAAGGGATAACTACTTTAATTTTTAAAATTCCTTAAGAAAACATACATTTTTACATAAACATGTAAATCATGAATGTCATTTGCTCACCAAATTTTTTGAAAACTTACCACTAGAATGACTGACTCGATTATCACGGTTTGCGTACAGTCAGTCATTCCAGTCATGGCTTTGAAAATATTCTTGCTTTGGTCCGTCCATAAATGTACATTTATCAAGACCATTGCAGAAGCTATTTTTGGGAAGATTTGGCAATCAGAGCGTTAAATATCTGGAGTGCAAACATACCTGGAGCTCATATAATAGTCCTTTTAAAGGAAGGAATTTCTAGCATTTTACAAATACATCAACAGGAGACAAATTATGCTTTTAAATGTATCAATAGCGAGGTTTTAACCCATAATCAAGATGACAACACACACATACACTAAATTTTGTACTATGTAGTTAGTCCTAATGATTTATCTGTTGAATATTTAAAAGCAAATTTGACTGGAAGCATTTTACTCCCAACAGCAATGGCTACCAGACAAATATCTTGTGTCAAAATAATCTGGTTTCAAGAATAGCTGCTCTTAAATTGAAGACTATTATGTCAGCTTTAATCCGGTTATTGAAACCTATTTACACAAGAAATTGTGGAATATAATACCCTGCGTTCTAATCACAAATGTTCAGTGAACTTTGTATGCGTAAAACTTCTCAGTCAGCTTAGTAAATGTCAGCCTGCTGAATTTCTGCAGACTACATTTTCCCTGGGTTTTAACACTGGATAGTCAACATTTTGAAAACAATTTGGCTGAAAGTTGTTGGTGGCTAAGCCACCAACAACTTTCAGTCAAATTGTTTTCAGAATATTCTGTATGTCCAGAATTATTGCCCACTGAAATTATTGTCCTGGTTTGCATCAGGGTGACAGCTAAGAAGTATCTGGCACTTTATCAACATCTAAACATGCTGATTATTTTGGAATAAATTTCACAGAAAGTATTTAGCAATAAGTTTCAATCCAAATACTTTTAAAATAAACTGCAGTATTTAAACATTAACGGGCAATAAATGTGTACCAATCAATGATATGCAGGATGAACTAAGTAAATAAATGCAGATATCTTATTTATTTACACTGAACATTACTTATAATTATAGATCAGGAATTTCACCTCCTTGAAAACTTGTCATAAACGATTTTTCTTTAATCCATTCATATAGTCTCGACTGCTGAGTTTCCTACATTCCCCATGAGCTTTAACTCTGGATATGCTGCAAATTTTGAAAACAATTTGACTGAAAATTTTTGGTGGCTAAGCCACCAATAACTTTCAGTCAAATTGTATTCAAAATATTCAGCAGGTCCAGAGTTATTGCCCTTTGAAATTATTGCATGGCGGCTTAACAGCAGTCAGACAGTTAATCCTCGAATTTGGCCAAGTAAGGTTTTTAATTTTCTCAATATGCAGAAAAAGAGAATACTATTTTTGAAGATTTACCACTGGAATGACCGGTTCGATTATATTAAGTTTTCAAAAACATGGTCTACAAATGTAATTTCTCACAACTACCAGACGCTGTTTTTGGCCAGATTAACTGTTAAAGGGTTAACAATTTGTACACGAAACTACAAGACTGTTATAATCTATTCAATTCAATGTTCAAACGCGCAATATAGATATCACAAATGGCTAAATATTTGAAATACCATGTTATAGTCATTCAAGATGCTAAAATTACCTTAGTGTAGACTATACAACATTATATTTCGCATTATCCCACAGACCTATGTATCGCTGTCTTGAATGCCTGGTCATGATTTACCAGTATCTAGAGAATTTTAATGCTGTAATTGACAAGCTGGTAAAAAGCTGTCCTCTGCAAATGGGCCCGAGAAATGTTCATTTGTAGACCAATAAGAGTATTTTTGAAAATTTATCACTGGAATATGATATCCGGGCCAAACATTCAAGTGTAAAATTTTCAAAAATAATCTTCTCATGCTCTGCAAATGTACATTCATTAAATATTAATTCGCTTGACTACATTTGACCTACAACATTCTTTTATCGACGATCCTGTAACAACATAATATACAATGACTGTACATATGATATTTAAATTACCACTCAGAACTAAGATTCTGCTGAATATTTTCTAATCACTGTTAATGAAAGCGCAACACCAATGAAGATTCAGTCACATTTCTCACAAGACCATTCAGCAGTATTTGTATTTAAACTCCAAGCCTTCAGTGAATTCTGATAAACTATCTAATAAATCAGGACACTTTGTTTAAAATCATCCACATAGTATTATATGCTCCAAGCATATGCACAGACATAATGCTTAAAGGTCAGTGGAGATCAGATTTCATTAACCCGTTAAGTCTCAAATCCGTTCCTAATTCTTAATTTTCTCATAGAAAATGTTCATTTACAGAACAAGAGAATATTATTTATGAAAATTTATCACTGGATGACTGGCTCGGTTATCGAGCCAGTCATTACAGTGGTAAATTTTCAAAAAACGTCTTCTCTTAGTCTGCAAATGAACATTTCCCAGAAACCCTGCTGAAACCATTTTTGGCCGACTTGAGTGTTAAAGCGCTAATGGTCAAGTTGGTCAAAACCATCCCCTGCAAAGGTCTTCAGAAATGTCAATTTGCAGGCCAAGAAAAGGTTATTTTTCCAAAGTTATCATAGAAATGACTGGCCCAGAGCCAGTCATTCCAGCGGTAACTTTTCAAACAAAGCCTTCAGCTTGCCTGCAAATGGACATTGAATAAGCCAAAAAATGTCATTTTCTTGACCAATCTTGACCAGTAACAAGTTAATGGAGGCAGTAATATCTATGACAAATTTTCACAAAGCACATTTTTGCCTCCCTAATATCTCGTTATTTAAAAGGTAGAGAGTTATGAACACAGGCAACTGTAAAATGGCTAACATAACACCTGTGAGGGAGCCCTGAACTGAGTGTCTATACTTCAAATTCACTTCATGAGTGGGCTAATGGCAGTCTTAATGTATTATGCGGTATATGGCACTGTTTCTATGAATAAGTTGTCCGGCCACACACATGCGTTTTACAGTCTTTTTCATATCTTTTGGCCATTAAACCTTTAAGCTTGAAATTTTTCAAGACTATTTCAATTTTCTCAAAGAAAATATAAATAAGCAGACCAAGAGGTTATTTTGACATTTTACCACAGGCTCTGTTATCGAGCCAGTCATTCCAGCTGTAAATTTTCAAAACTTTTCTTCTTTTGGTCTTCAAATGAACATTTCTCAAAAACAATGCAGAGGCTATTTTTAATTGATATGAATGTTAAAGGGTTAATGTTGGTCACGATCCCAGGATGATTCATCATAAAGAAATATTAGTTATCTCTCCGGTATGTTTAAACGGAAAGTTAGAGGTCATCGAAATCTACAAATATCAACCAGCCATGAACCGAGACAAGGGTTACGGTATATCAGCAGTCTGCCAGTCCATGCTGTCACCCGACTACATAAGAACTGACCGGAGTGACTTTGCCAGCGACAGTCACTTAGTGCTGGAGAAGTGACTGAGATGGTCACCAAAGCTAAACTCAAACAATTTCTACATCCCGGAGAGGTAACTGATATTTCTTTATTATATACATTGAAATAGCTAGATCACTGCTTCATTAGATAGGAAAGAATGCAGAGAGAGAGAAGTCTTCCAAATGGCTAGTCAAGGTTTGATCCAATCCAGAATGCTTCAGTAAAGCTCATAAATTAGGCAACATGTTTTCAAAACCCCCACAGAAACATGTTAAATGTTCTGTTGAATATTTTGAACATAATTGGATTGGAAGTTAGGCAGGAATGTCTTCCAATCCAATTATGTTCAGAATATTGAACAGAACGTTTTATTTTGCTTTGGAAAGATTTAAAGTTAGTTCTGAGTTCTTTAGTAGTCAAATTACTTTCAAAATATTCAACAGTTTTCGCATATGACAGCGTTGAAAATGAGATATGAGGAATTCATGGGTGAAATGGTAAATGTTACAGCACAGCTCAGAATTAATAAAAATATATCCAAAATAAAATAAAACACTAAGTACATTTGAATATTTTAGGACATAACCTGATTGGAAGGAAGCCATAAGACACCAATAGCTCACAATCAAATTAATTCTGAAACATTCAGCCAAACATTTCTTAAATTGTGTTCAAAATTGTACTAACTAACATGTCTCTGTTTTGGAAACACGTTGATTTAAAAATTATGAACCTACCTAAGTCCAAACACCATCAGACTCATTTTATTCCAAACTTTGTAGCATTTCATAAATGATCTTTAAAACAAAATTATTTCACCATTTCTTGGTCTGCGCCAGCCAGCGTTGTTTTATCATTTGTGTCATTCATCGCTAGTTCATAAGCTAAGCCAATAAAAGCTCTGGTAAAGTTTATATTATATTATAATCAATGACGGCTAATACAGAGTACAGTACAACTCAGAAATAAGTCAAAATGTTTCGAAAATAAAAACAGAAACATCTTAGTTAGTAAGCAATATTTTGTTGAATATTTTGACCACAAATGTATCTGGACCCATAAGACCAATGTCTTCCAATGCAATTATGTTCAACATATTCAACAGTACGTTTTATTTTGTAATGGAAACATGATATGTTATATGTGAGCTGTACTGCATATACCTGCTGAACACTCTAGTACATTTGATAAATAATCAATTGATTGACCTCAAATGAAAGGCTAAACTACAATGGATGATTCCAGTTTCTCAGCCAATCATATGACATCAGTTCGAGCCAGTCATTCCAGCGGTAAATTCTCAAAATGTCTTCTCTTAGCCTGCAAATGGACATTCCTCAAGACCACTACAGTGAGGCCAGTTTTGGTCGGCTTCGTCACGACTGAGTTAAACGTATACAATGAAGTATGGTGAAACTGGTTATAATGCCATACTAGGCAGGTAAATTAATGACTTAAATTTTAGAACGCAATTAATTTTCGGTAATTGTAAACAAATGAATACAGGTGTTTGTAGTGAGTTCACTTCGGTTGCCAATTCTGATAATATATTTTTATATGGTCAATAGAAACTTGGCACTGTTCAAGCCTGCATGTCGCCTTAATTATTTGCTAAAATTAGGAGATACTCTATTTTAGGAAATACATTACTTAACTGTGTGACTGCTGCAAGCCACCAGGCAATAATTTGAATGGGAAATAACTCTGGACCTGCAGAATATTATGATCACAATTTGACTGAAAGTTGGTGGTGGCTTAGCCACCAACAACTTTCAGTCAAATTGTTTTCAAAATATTCTGTATATCCAGAGTTACACCCCATGGAAAATATCGTCTGCTGACATTCAGCAGGCAGAGAGTGAAGGAAATACTTGTTCAATCGCTCACTTGCAATTATTGGCCACTGGCACAACCGAACAAAAGGAGATGACCACTGAAAAAATTTACCAATTAAATTTCTGTGTAGCCAAGTTTTACTAAAATTGACCCAGTGGTTAATAAGTTGTCTTTTTATGATTTTCTCAGAAATTAGCATAAAATACCAGATGTCCACCTAAAAAAGCTAAATTTTGATTGATTCATGGCAGACATACTGTTGTTTTGACATCTCCATGGAACAATCTCTAATGGCCTTTAGTCCCTATCATATCTCCCAAATTTTGTCCCGACCCATCTAACAGTTCTGGAGTTGTTTTTGCTAAAACTAGGTCATCCAAGATGGCCACCAAACCATTTGGCCAATCAAGCTCCCTTGAACAAACTTGGTTCAGCTCTTACCCGAGCTGATATTTCATGAGTTTGAAATCAATCCCTAAAGCGGTTTCAGAAATCTAAGATGGCCGCCGGCCAAATTGGCCGATCGGCTTCATTTCAACAAACTTGGATCTCTATGCCCTACAAATGCTTTCTGCATAATATAATTGAAATCGGCCCAGTAGTCGTGAGATGCAATTTAAAGAAAAACTTGATAATGGGCCGACTCCGGACGAATGACACTGGATGACGGATGGACGACGGACGGTCGCCATGGCATAAGCTCACTTGGCTATAATTTGGCCAGGTGAGCTAATAATTGTCTGGTGGCTTGCAGCAGTCAGATAGCTAATGTTGACATTAATTGAGAAAATTGCTCCCAGTAAAATTGCTTTCAAAACAGTTCTTTCATCGGACAGTATTTGTCACAGTACAGGTATGTCAATAGGATTGAAATTGCAAAAAGAAAATTTACTTAGACAAAATAGTTATTTCTAGCACCCTTCCTTATCCAATAATAATAAACCTATACTGCTTGTATTCATTGCACTAAATTATAACTTTCAAAGAACTCCTCGAATTGATTAATTGCACTTAGTACTAGTATGGATCACAGACTCATGAGAGCAAAGGGTTATGTAATTTTAAGGTTCCTTAAAGCTAAATCTGTGGGTATAATGGCCACTTGTTTTTGGGCCACCATGTACAGTACAGCTCAGAAATAACTTGGTTTCCAAACAAAATAAAATGTACTGTTGAATAAGTTAAAGGGGATCAATCACAAACAGAAATTTTTACGTAGCATGCCTAAATTTCTCCATGGAAAGTAATTTTCTTCAATTTCCAATGTTAATCACGGAATGACGTCATCGAATGCGATTTTTGAAAATTTACCACTTAAATGACTGGCTCGTTAATCGAGCCAGTCATTTCAGTGGTAAATTTTCAAAAACCGTGTCTCAAATGGAAATGCCCAAGGCAGCAACGGCTTCCAGTTAAATTAATTTCTAAATACTCACCAGTTTTCCTGCATGGATGCGTCGAAAATGAGATATTGAGAGTTCATCGGTGAAAGTGTTAATGGTCAAGCCATCAAAAACAGCCTTTGCAGTGGTCTTGAGAAATGTCAATTTGCAGGCCAAGAGAAGATCTTTTTTTATTTTACCACTCAGTAATGACTTATAGGCTCAGTATCTAAGCCAGGCTCGTTTTCTGAGCCTAATCAGTCATTCTAGTGGTAAAGTTTCAAGCATAGTAGTCTTCTCTTAGTCTGCAAATCAACATTTAATAATCACAATTTTTAATTTTGTTGACAAATCTTGACCATAACATGGATTAAGCGAAACCATCCATACATTCTAGTGTTATACGCTCCGGTGACTCTTTTGACATTTTTTTCAAGCGATATAGATATTGATCGCATATGAGAGCATAAATGTGTGTGAACTGTCGATTGAAATGTTATACAACATAATTCATATCATCGCAATATTCATAATATTGCTGACCTGGCCACAAAGTAATCATTAACTGGCTAATAAATTCTCTAATAATTACAGTAATACAAATCAGTGAAAAAACTAGAAAAAAAGCAAATAATTAATTCTAAAAGTCTTATTCAACACAGAAACATTAGTTGTCGTGTTGACAGACAAATTAACACACAATCGCAAGATTTTATGAAATAGAATATGTTATAGTAGGATTGAAGGTTGCATTAACACAATTTTTTAACATACCGAGCACTGATATATACTTGTATTACTGACTGATTTAAATAACAATTGTTAAATTTTTTTTAATTTGACAGATGACATGTATAGCCTTAACTTAACTCTGTGTACTAAAAACGACATGGTAAATGACATTTATATACTTTTAACCCTTTAAGCCCTAAATTTCAATTTTCCCAAAGAAAATGTCGATTTGCAGACCAAAAGACTATTTTTGGAAATCTACCACTGGAATGACCGACTTGGCTATCGAGTCAGTCATTCCAGTTGTAAATTTTCAAAAATAGTCTTCGACATTTCCCAAGACGACTACAGAAGCTGCTTTCAGCTGATATGAGTTTTAAAGCATTAACCGTTACACTCTGATGTAAAAACTTTTCCATTTCAAATTAAATTAAAAGATGAACTGGTGTTCATTTTTCAACAAATTTGGTGGAAGATGTTGCTGTCGTAGACAGCAACATCGTTCAGCAAAATTGTTAAAAAATGTACACCAGTTTCTTTGCTATTAACACAGTAAAGGATAGAATATTGACATCAGAGTGGTAATGGTTAAACCTTGAGTGGGCAAGCTGGCTAAAAATTAGTTTGGCAGTGGTCTTCATAAATGGCCATTTGCAGTATAAGAAGACTACCTTTGAAAATTTACAACTGGAATGACTGGCTCTATAATTGAGCCAGTCATCTTAATGATAAATTTTCAAAAAACTGTTTTCTCTTGGCCTGTAAATGGACATTCCTCAAGACCGTGACAAGAAATCTTGGCCAACTTGGCAATGACACCCTGTCCCTACAACGTTGAAGTCATTTGGACCAAAGGTATTAGACTCTAGCAGTATGTCATGTTACCGTCCACAATTTAGCTTTTAATCATCAAAATTGTACAATAATATTAAAAATTTCGCTCAAAGAATGCATATTTACCCGCTAACAGAAGACTTAATCGGTTATCGAGCCAGTCATTCCAGTGGTAATTTTTCAAAAATAGTCCTCTTTTAGTGTGCAAATGGACATTCCTCAGTTTTCACAGGCTTGATCATGAAACTTTAACTTAATTAAGTAATAAAGTACATACCCTAATAGTGATCTGAATACAATATCCTTCCTGATTCACCCACAGGCGTCATGTGATCATAGCGTCAACTCACCTATAATGTTATCAGTTTATTAACCATCTCAGCCTGCTTAATTTCCACGGACTACATTTTCCATGTGATTTAACTCTGGACTTGCTGAATATTTTGAAAACAATTTTGCCACCAAAAACTTTCAGTCAAACTGTTTTCAAAACATTCAGCAGGTCCAGAGCTATTGTCTATTGAAATTATTGTCTGGTGGGTGGCAGCACTCGGACAGTTAAACCTTCTGCTAGATACAAGAATAACTCGATGCGATATCATAGTTTAAAATAACGATCTATTATCAATATTATCAACGTATTATGCATTGTTCGCGCATTAACCCATTCCAACACAACAGACACAACTGTCAAGCGAGACACACTTAACACTTATACACTCAAAATGGCCAAAGACGGATTCTGCAGTGGTCTTTGGAAACATCCATTTGTAGAACAAGACTATTTTTGAAAATTTATCACTGGAATGACTGGCTTGATAATCAAGCCAGTCATTCCAGTGGCAAATGTTTGAAAATAATCTCTTATTCTGCAAATGGATATTTTTAAAGTGAAAATTTAAATTTTCTTGAGCGAATTTAAGTGTTAAATAGTAACTAATATATTCAAGTAAATACCTTATAAATGTTAAATGCACATAAAATGTTCAATACAAGGAATTTAGACAATGCATTTGCGAATAGAATATTTGAATTCCTATGATAAGTTCAACTTCTGGTAGATCTAACTATCATTTGGGACAATCAAGATCAGGACAAATCATCTCAGGGGTGGTTCAACAACACATTTATTTATCTCAGATCTGGACACCTGTGTTCAAAAGAGCATTTTAAGATAAATTCAGAAGTTCGTTTTGAACATTTTGAATGAAAGTTATTGCTATCATAGGGAGCAATAAATTTCAGTCAAACTGTTCTTAAAATAATCAGCAGGATTTGGAGTTTATGTAGTATGATAATGTGTAATCTTTATAGCATGTATATAGAATGATCTGAATTAAGCCTTTCAACTCTGAAATTTTAGTCTCTGTTACAAAATAATCACACATTATACTAAGTTTTAAAATATCTTAGAATTTATCTGACTGGAAGCTCTGTTGCAACCTATAGGCAGCAAAAACTTCGAGTCAAATTAATTTCTAAAATAATCATCCGTATCTTTCTTACATTATAAAGAGTTAGCTGTATCGGCTATGTCTATGACTAAGGGTTAACCCTTACGACTCTTCTGTCAATATTCTATCTTTTACTGTGGCAATAGCAAAGAAATGGTGTACATTTTTCAACAAATTTGGTGGAGGATGGTGCTGTCGCAGACAGCACCATCCTCCACCAAATTTGTTAAAAAATGAACACCATTTCATGTTTTAACTTAATTTGAAAATTAAAAACTTTAACATCAGAGTGGTAAGGGTTAAACGACATAATGCAGCTCCACCTTTTTCAAGTGACACTCATCTATTTTCAAAGTTGTTATCACAGATTACGTCTTTCATCCTAGATAAATAACACACCTGATATAGATTATCAAATACAGGTAAATCTCTTAATATTCTGATGATAATTTGGTTCATTATTTGTTGTGTCCATGTGGCGCTGATGGTCAAGCCAACCAAAAGTAGTCCCTGCAGTGATCCTGAGGAATGTCCATTTACAGGCGTATAGAAGACTGTTTCAGTACCCAAATTCAGTTATTCAAGCGGTAAATTTTCAAAAATAGTCATTCTTCTCTTGGCCTGTAAGTGCACATTCACTTAGCACAAATCTACATTTCCTTGACCAATCTTGACCATTAACCATTTAACACTCAAAACAGCTAAAAACGGCTTCTGCAGTGGTCCTGAGAAATGTCCATATGCACACGAAGAGAAGATTAGTTTTGAAAATTATCACTGCAATGACAGACTCGATAACCGAGCCAGTCATTCCAGTGATAAATTTTGAATACTAACCTCTTAGGTCTGCAATTGGACAATTTCTGAGAAAATTGAAATTTCCTTGAAAAAATGTAAGGGTTAGCGTTAAACCCTCGCAGAATTCACTAATGTATGTCATTTGACGGTTACTTTTAAATTAAATCGTGATCGTAAGCTGTTAATATTTCTGATGATTCAACCAGGAAGAATTTCATTAGTACGCATTGTACTTGTTGTTATCAAACTTTTCAAAAATGCTAAGAAGGTACATAGATAACATGTAAATCTATAGCAGGATAAGAGAGGTACATTGATAGCTTAGAAGTTAATAGAACAGGGTATGATCTAGGGAATAAGAAAGTATGGTAGTGTAGGATGTGTATCATAGGGGAGAAGTGGGTAGTGTGACTTATGACGGGTCGTGAAGCTGGAGTGCTGACTGGCAAGAGTGGATGTCTCTGGTGTAAGTCAGTGTGCACGCACATCCTCTCAGGGATAATAACTGTGATACAGTTTAGTCTTTCAAACCATTGACATGTTCAGGTGGCGATAGATTGAGAATCCCATCCACTGTGACACCTCCATTTGGTCGCAGTATAACTTGGAAGCAAGGGGTGGACATTCAGGCGAGACAAGTGTACCGACAGCCCATATTGGCCTATAATGCAAGCATTTGTAGACATCTATCCAGCTTTACAGTGCATCGTTAGAAATTATGCTGTCTGGCTGACGTGTTTGCCACATCAGGCAAACTGCCGAGCTGTTACAGTTATACAGCATTTACATGCTGTGTTATGCAAATGTAGTCCTTTTGCCCAGAGAATTTTTTATCTACGAATCCATAGCTTCCAGAACTAGAATGCTATGTTCGCATGACATGGCGTGCAGGAATGTCAGCAGTACTGCGGAGAAGTGAGCCAAGGATTTTACTTTTCCTCCATGGTACGCCACCATGAAATGGATCATAATTTGGTTTAGTTTCCTGCTTTGCTGATAGGGGGTAAATGTGGGTGAACTCTGTTTTGGATTCATTCATAAATATATACTCTCAACTTTCAGTTTGCTTGCAGCTATTGGGAGTTATAAGTTCATCAAAGCGTTTTTTCATCATCTATGAAGTCCACATTGTCAGCATATTCCATCACTAACGGCATACCCAGTCTTTAGAACTCAGTTAGGATCAGACCTTTCCATTTTATCAATCTATCATACGACATCATAAACAACAACTATGTGACACGTAGGATGACGTCATAATGAATGGACTGTTCCATTTTTAGCTATGCCCCGCCCATCACTAGCTAAGCTCCACCCACACCTCGCCGTGTTGGGATTGATTGATCTCCAAATGCCCTAGCTATCAATTTCCTGAAAACTATACAGAGAAGCTGTTGAATATTTTGTAACTAATTTGACTGGGTGCTGTTGCTGCCTATGGCAGCAACAGCGCCCAGTCAAATTAGTTTCAAAATATTCAACAGTATATTTATTAAATAGTAAAAGCAAACAATTTGTACAACAACGCATAGACCGTCTTCAAACATGCATTCGTGACGTACTTATCGACGTTATTCATGACATCATTCATTATAATGTCATTCTGCACATCACGCAGTTCATTATGACATCATATGATGGGCGGGTACTTTGGAAAGGTGAATTACAGCATGAACGACTCAATTTAGTCTGTCTTAAGTGCTTAATAGTCTGACACATTGTACAAATTGTATGTCTACTATTTAATAAATATTCTGTCAAACCTAAATTACAATCTAACAGCTTAACTGTAGAGTTTTCTGGAAATTGGTAGTCAAGGGAGTTCAGGGATCTATCGATCCCAACACAGGCAAAGTGTGGGTGGAGCTTAGCTAGAGATGGGTGGTGCACAGCTAAAACTGTAAAGGTCCATTGGACTCTCTGAGAAGCTTAATAATCTTGTGCATCTAACGAGCTTATATCATATTTGTCTTTGAAGTAAATGCATCACACAGACATACGACAAATTGGCTATGATGTAAGGAAAATTCTGTTGAATAATTTGAAACTAATTTGACTGGGAGCTATTGCTTCCTATGACAGACAAATAAATTTCAATATATTCAACAGCTTTCTGTATATAGTTGTCTTGAAAGCGTGACACTCAATTTCAAGTGTTAAATGATTAGTGCCTAGATAGTCAGCGCATAACACACTAAAATTTTCTACAAAGAACTTTCTTCAATATTAAACATGCAAACGTGTTTCTTATGTCCAAATGTTTATCTTTACATGATTGCGAGTGCACGATCTTTGCGGTACGTACCTCGGTATCTCTAAACAAAAAAATCTACAAATGTACTTTTCGTTTATGCCAGATTTGACCCATGGCTATACGAAAACAGACAAGGTGTACAGGTAGCATTCAGCCAAGGACAGGCATCTAGGTGGGACTTGACCAGTAAACTAACACATTAACACTTCCATTTGTTCAAGAACATCACAATTTTCTCATAGAGTACGTCCATTTGCGGACCAAGAGTAAACTATTTTTGAAAATCTATCACTGGAATGATTGGCTCGATAATCGAGCCAGTCATTCCAGTGATAAATTTTCTAAAATAATTTTCTTTTGGTCTGTAAATGGACATTTCTCAAGACCACTGCAGAAGCTGTTTTAGCTCAGCTGAAGAGTGTCACCTCCCAATGTCTCACCCCTTGTCCAAAAACAAACACACCTGACTTAGTTAAAGTTCATTATCACTAAAATATGGGATCTAAATTCTGGCATTGTAGCTATGTATACTGTTACAAATACACCTGTAGTGATGGGAATGGGTGAGGTGGAGTGCTGGCGGAGAGCATGTTCAAATTTTTAAAATAATTTGCTTGAAAACTATTACTGATATACGCAGCAATGACTTTCAGACAAATAGCTTTCAAAATATTTAGGAAGTCTCACAGTATTGTTGTAATTTGAATCTAACTTTCTGGGAATTCAGTGTGAAAGGATTTTGAAACCGAAATGCATGACCTCTGCAGTGTCACGTTAACGAAAGTCAATATTGTGGCATTTTCTTTCCAATTACTTGTTTAAACATGACTAGAAGACATGTACGCTCTGGTCAAGAAACAATACAGAACGACATTGACCGGTTACATTGTTCTCTGCTCAAATGTTTAATTATACATGGGAGCGTTCATCGTGATTTCCCCCTAGAGAGCAAAACAAATGCTTCGGTTACAAAGAACTGATACAATAGGACTCTGATTGCTGAGAACAAACAACATAAAATTTGAACAGTTCAATGCCATGGTGCAATACTGAAACATTAATTTCACCTAGATTGGATATGAAAAAAATAACGATTAGGGTATAGAAAAGCTAACTGTTTTCTATGTAAGTCATGGGGTCTACTGAGTTTGAAAACAATTTACCTGAAAGTCGGTGGTATCGTAGTCAGGAACATGGTTTGAGAAAATTGTTTTCCAGTCAAGAACAGATTCACTATGCATGGATGAGTCAGCTTTATTTGATTCATAGTGACCCTTAAATGGTCAAGTTTGGTCAAGCAAATTGCCATTTTTGCTTTATGAATGTCCATGTGCAGATCAAGAAGACTATTTTTGAACACGTATCCCAGAAACGACTTCGGCTCGACAGGGTTGGCGATGGAGGCTTCCCATTTCTCAGTCAATAATATGAGATCTTAAACATCTACATGACGTGTAGGATGGTGTCATTATTAATTACATCATGAATGATGTAGCTAAGTTCATCAAGAACGCATAATTGATGACAGACTAAGCATTGTTCTACAAGTTGTATGTCTTTACCCTTTAATAAACATGCTGTTGATTATTTTGAAACTAATTTGACTGGGTGCTGTTGCTGCCTATGCTGTTGCTGCCATAGGCAGCCACAGCACCCAGTTCAATTAGTTTCAAAATATTCAACAGCTTACCCGTATAGTTTTCTGGAAATTGATAGTTAGGCAGTTCTGGGATCGATCGATCCCAACACTGGTGAGGTGTGGGTGGAGCCTATGTAGAGATGGGCATTCTACAAGCCACAATAAAAACATACTGTCCATCCTAAAACCGCCACTACATTTGGACATACCGACATTCCTACAGTTATCATGTTGATCTGAAATTTGACCACATGTAAAATGATGAAAAAATCTCAATATCTTGCTAATTTTACCAAAATTGACCACAACTTAGCAAATTATATTTTTACTGAAATACACAGGTAGTTCCCATAATGAAGAGAGTTACAAATCGCTGGTGAGTTTTGATTTTCTGAGCACTGAAGCAGAACAGATGATTTTCTGAAACAGATTATCTCAAAATAAAGCGGTCATCTCCCTACCACCAACCATACACAAAATCTACCAATCAATGCTGTCACATGACGTCACAAAAACTGACCAGAGTAATGTATCTAGGGAGCATCAGTTACTGCTGCAGAAGTGACCGAGATGGTCACTAAAACTACACTCAAACAAATCTGATGACATCACGGATGGTAAATAATTTCTGTTATTATAGTTGTCTAAATACTATTCTAATGATACAGCATAAATACTCTAGAGATCACCTCACATTTGTAATCAAATAACTGTGGTTCATTAACCATCTGACTGCCAAGTTTTTTGCAGACAACATCTTCCGAGGATTATATCTCTGAGCGTGCTACATATTTTGAAAACAATTTGACTGAAAAATGTTGGTGGCTAAGCCACCAAGAACTTTCAGTGAAATTGTTTTCAAAATATTCAGCAAGTCAAGAGTTTTTAATCATTGAAATTATTGTCTGGTGGCTTGCAGCGTCGAGACAGCTAAGAGGGGTGGTTATACATGACTGAACTAATACTACCTGTTAAAGCACCATATATACTACTGATAAAAACGCATCCTACTAAAGCTGTCTTGTATTAACCATTTCACTATTAAAATCCCAATAATGCAATTTAATCCTTTAACAATCATATCAGCCAAAAACGACTTTTGCATTGGTCTTGAGAAATGTTCATTTGCAATCCAAGAAAAGAATATTTTTGAAAATTTACCACTGGAATGACTGGCTCGATAGATGAGCCAGCCAGTCCAGTGGTAAATTTTCAAAAAATAGACTTCTCTTAGTCTGCAAACGGGCATTTGAGGGTTAAAGGGTTAATGACTCAAAATATCCAGGAAAGTAGTTCAATATGTTGAAATTAATTTGACTGGAAGCAGTTGCTATTTTACGCAGCAACTGCTTCCACGCAAATTAATTTCAAAATATTCAACAGAGTATTTCTTACTGTAACAAAGTTCTATTCGGTCTATAATGCAAAAAGGGTTAAGATACAACCTGTCCTTTAACTGTCCCTAAAGGTGACCAATAAAGATGATTTTATAATGACCAACAAACAAACTGCCTTAAGCGATCACACTTTCGTTATTATTCGTAAGTAAGAATGCCTTTCTAATGCTAATGATATATCTATCACATGTGTTTGCAAAAGAAAATTCAAAACATATACAATCAAATGTTTATTTTATTTTTTGATTGGGGATTGTAACATATGTTGCTTCGAGTGTATGGAGTAACCTTTATAACCAACTTGCTTTAAAATTAGTATATATTTGCCTCAAATCTTTTGCTGATCGAATTCAGTGTTCATGAGGCTTCTGAGAAGTTTCGCGCAATTTCATTGGCTATTATTTTTTCATATGACCAATGAAATTGCAGGAAACAAGCTTGTAAAGAATGAAAGGTGAAAGAAATACATATGAATATTATTATATGCTCTATTTTAATACATTTTACTTAGTTAATTTTTTTGAAAATAGTTGACAAATTACGGTCTCTAAATTAGATTTAATGACAGAGTTCAGTCAATTTGTTTTCAATTTATTAAACAGATTTGATACTGGAGCCATAGCCATTTAACACTTTAGTGGTCAAATTTGGTCAAGAAAATATAAATATCTGCCTATTGAATGTCCATTTATAGGTCAAGAGAAGACTATTTTTTTTTATTTATCACAGGAATGAGTGGTAAATTTTCAAAATTTTTATTCTTTTGGCCTGTAAATGGACATTCCACAAGACCATAACACTGTCTGGTTTTGGCCAGCATGACCATTAAAGGGTTAACGGTCAAGATTGAAGAAAATGAATAATTCTTGCTTTAGCAATGAAAGGGTTAATTGTGTAACCTGTTAACGGTCAAATTTGGTCAACAAAAATCAAAATATTTGCTTAATGTCAATGTCAATTTGCAGGTTAGAAATTACTATTTCTTAATATTTTACCTCTGCAATGATTGGCTCGATTATTGAACCAGACATTTCAGTTGTAAAATTCGAAAAATAGTCTCCTTGTCTACAAATGGACATTTGTCAAGACTGCACTGCAGAGGCTGCTTTTGGTCCACATCATCATTAACCTTCCAACCCTCGAGTTTGTTCAAGAAAATTTAAATTTTCTCATAGAAAATGTCCATTTACAGTACACAGAAGACTATTTTTGAAAATTTACCACTGGAAAGACTGGCTCGGTTATCGAGCCAGTCATTCCAGTGGTAAATTTTCAAAAATAGCCCTCTCTTTGGTCTACAAATGGACATTTCTCAAGGCCTCTACAGAAGCCGTTTCTGGCTGATATGAGTGTTAACCGGTTAAAGGGTTAGTTACAGACAATTAATATGTCAGACTTACATGAGGCAATGTCAGGGTAATTACGTTTGATTACATTATGTAATACGAATAACTAATTAGATCTAAGGAATGAATTTCTCTATACTAACCTGACTTTTGATAATGATCCAGATCTCAATAATTTAAATTTTATTGCATTATGAAAAGAAGAAATGCAGATAATTGAACAATCTTTGTAAGTTAATTTGCATAATTTAAATATTAACTCTTTCATCCTTGAAATCATAGTATATACCATCCTGATAAAATGCTTAGGTGTTGAATATTTTGAAAGAAACTTGATTGAAAGCTATCATTTAGGATCAACATTAATTCAAGTTATTCGCAAAAAACTCTAGAAAATAGTCCTACAAAATCAATGAAATTTTTTTCTAGTTGCCATTTGGATTAATTAAGCTAATTTATTTTAAAATTTAACTATAAATATGCCTAATATTACCATAGCTATAAATACACCACACAGGAAGTACGCCTGTGACAATTATTCTTGTGCGTGTTTAAATCAAGAACATGCACCAATTCTTCAAACAAATATATGTTATTATTACGACTATTTGATTCATAATTATCATACTCGGTATATATTTTAAATGAATGTTGAAGTATGATCAGTTAAATATGCTAATTGGCCCTTGATTTAACTGGCTCACTGCTGAAAGCCACCTGGCAATAATTTCAATGAGTAAAAACCCTTGATATGCTGAATACTCTGAAAACAATTTGATTGATAGCCACCAACAACTTTCAGTCAAATTGTTTTCAAAATATTTAGGAGTTCGAGAGATATAACCTCTGTAATATGTCATCTGCAATATCTCCACTAATTCCACTACAATAGTTTATGCCTTATTTTTGTCGCCATTAACCCCGCCAACCATACAAAACAGATAACATTTTTTATAACATGTGTATACAGGATTCTCTTGAATATTTTGAGACTACTTTGACTGGAAGCTGTTGCCGCCTAATGCAGAAACAGTATTTAGTCAGATTATTTTCAAGATATTCAAATTACAATATTTCCTGAATCTTTTAACCGTCTGATTGTTGAGTTTTTGCAGATGACATAAAAGTTAAATATCATTTTAATACATTAAACAAACTACCTATACATTAAGACTGCTGCTATACACAATATTTACCCGACAGATGCGCAGTTAAATAAGAAATTTAGAATAAAATCTTTACAAAAGATGTAAGCGTGTTACATCATTCACCTATCACGCATATTGAGAAATACTTCTTCTCCATCTGAGTAGCGAATAATATCGAAAAAAGAATATATTGTATTCAATTCTCCGTAAAGATTCTACAAGTCGAGAATAGCCTAATGCTAGCCATCTCCATTATGAACATGCGGAACAAATACGGCTATCCGTTCTCAGATCTTATTGATTTAGCTAACGCTTTCAAACCAACAATCGTACTTTAATGCCAATGATCGTCCATCCTGTTCCTGCTAAAAATGTTGTCAATAATTTAATCGAATGAATTCCGTCGAGATAAAAAAAATTCCAATTGAATTATTTAAAAAAATATTTATAAAATTATAATGATCGTCTGATGGGAAAAAATGCTCATGTGTATGTGTGGATTGTTGGAGCAAAATGGTAAACGCCTGCCAGCTGAATTTCTGCAGACTACATTTTCCATGGGATTTAACTCTAGACCTGCTGAATATTTTGAAAACAATTTGACTGAAAGCCACCAACAACTTTCAGTCAAATTGTTTTCAAAATATTCAGCAGGTCCAGAGTTATTGCTCATTGAAATTATTGTCTGGCGCTTAGGATTTGTCAGACAGTTAAAGGAGGCAGGCATTATTCTTGTGGAAGTGCAGCATGTATGTACTTCCATCATTCAATCAACCTTCACTATAAGAGCGCATGAATTGACACGATCATATGAACTAATATGCATGTACATGCGTATATAAGATACACACGTATAACCAGAAATAAGCAACACAAATATTATGAGCTAGCGAGGGCAGATCTAGAAATATTTAGGTAGTGTCTATATCGTAGGGGACTCGATTCCTTCCGTCAATCTGGGGGTACTGGGAGCCCCCACCCTCCCCCATCAAGGAAATTATTAAAACACACACATGCTTAAGTTTTTTCTTTATTCTGAGTAAAAAATGAGTATATTTATTTGGCCTTTGAATTTTGTTTAAGAATTTGTAAATTTTAATATAAAATCTTTTTGTTTTATAGCATATAAGAGCGGGGGTGCCCCGTGCACATTGGACAAGCCAATGGAGCTATCCCAACGCTATGGGAATATTTGACTGGTTAACTATTTAATTCTCACACGCCATAGAGGATAAGTTCATTTTTATTTCAAGGAATATTGCTGTTGAATAAAATAATTTGACTGGGATATATTGCTGCAACAACAGCTTCCAGGCAAATTAGTTTTGAAATATTCACCAACTTCCCTGTACAGCTGTCTTGAGATTGAGGTCCTGGAATTTCAAATGTTTGCCTGAGCCCAACACAGCACTCTTTGGACTAGATAGAATATACATACCAAGAGTTGATCTAACCCTTTAACTGTCAGTCTTTCAAGAAAATTACAATTTCTCATAGAGAATGTCAATTTGCAGACCAAGAGAAGACTATTTTTGAAATTTTACCACTTGAATAACTGGCTCGGTTATCGAGCCAGTTATTCGAGTGGTAAATTTTCAAAAATAGTCTTCTCTTGGTCTGCAAATGGACATTTCTCAAGATCACTGCAGCTGTTTTTGGCCGAAATGAGTGTTAAATGGTTAAATCAGAGAATTCACATGTTATGGTAGATTATATCAAAAGAAAGTCTAGATGGATGTATAGGAATTGCAGGTCACAACATATAACTATCTCTATATACACCTAACATGGCACAACACTGAAATGTCACACGATCTTGAAGAGGGAACACAGCATACCACCAAAACTGGATATTCTTTGTATAGATTTTGCAACGATCACACTTTAAAAACATATAAGCCACAATCTTAACCATATAATTTTTATGATTTGCCACGAAAAATTAAAATTGTTTGCTTTTAGTAGTGACTGACTGTCAATTTGCCGGCCAATAAGACTTTTTGAAAATTTCCTAATGGTGTGCCTGGCTCCGTTATCGAGCCAGTCATTCCAGTGTTAAATTTGTTAAGATAGTCTTCTCTTGGCATCGTAAATGGGCATGCCACAAGACCATTGTAATGACCAGTTCTGGCAGTATTGGCCATTAACCTTAGTGGGGGAATACTTCAAGATGTTTACTGATGTAGTATGCTAACCCTTTAATGGTTAAATTTGCTCAAGAAAATCAAAATATTTGCTTAGTGAATGTCCATTTGCAGGCCAAGAAGTCTTACCGAGCTAGTCAATCCAGGGCAGAATTTTAAACATTGTCTCCTGTTAGCATACACATGATCATTCCTCAAGGCCACTGAAGATGATGTTTTTCCCCCAGCTTTGCCATGTAAGGGTTAATCTCATTTGGATAAGGGAATTAGGTTGGAAGACTTAAGACAGATTACATTGAATTTACAAGGAATGCAGGGACACTATCATACCTGACAACCACTGGCTTATCATTGACTATTCTTATCAGATGACAATATATGTACAAGCATAAGCATAGTGTCAGATGAATGTTGAGAGTTTTATGAATGTGAAGAGTCTAAGGAACATGGATGGCCCTCCAATGATAAACAACCAGTAAAATGGAGTAATAAACAGACCATGACTTCTTTGTGACATTTATTATTGGTTTGATTCACCTAGGTCAAGTCCCTAATCGCTAGGTACCATGCTGGCCATATCTAGGCTGGTTATGGCCTATCCGATTTGGTTTTAATTTCAGTTTATTACACCATTTTACTGCTAGCCGCCACAGTTTTTACACTGGTACCCATTTATACTCCATGGATGGTATTCCCGAAGAGGGCCTACATTCTAGAAGAACCTGAAAAGGCTTAACTAGGGCTTACACATCGATGGTCACTGACAAAGAGAGACAGTGCTCACTCTAGGTTAGAAAAAAACCCTACTTGGCCTGCAAATGCCATTCCTCAAGGCTACTGAAGTGGCATCAATGAGGCATTCTGATTGGTCTGTTTTCTACTTTATGCCCAGATGTAAGCTACACCCTCTTCATGAATACTGGCCATGGGTGGAGAGAAACAAATAGTGAAGGAGATTGCCCACATTTCCATCAACACCCAGATAGTCCACCATTCAGGCGCAAACCTGGTTTCTTTGGTTAAGTAGTCCTGAGTGGTAACCGCAACACCAAGCCGACTCTTTAGAGACCTTTATTACAATCACAGGGCATAGCATAGTAAATATTTGTTTTGCTTGTCTACCATGATAACGCAGGTTACTAAGCTGGTGTTGGACCAATACCGGGCTAATGTAGCCTTGTAGTGGCCAAATTTCGGCCCAGTATCTTGCGTCATCAAGGTATCCACGAGAGGTTGGAGAGGAATGGTGCTTACTGGTAAAGTGATTGGTATTCATTTGAATAGACCTTTCCCACATATTAGCGTATTTGGGGAAAATACCTTCTTAGAATGCATTGCGCATACCACTTCTTGCAAACAGCATTACCTTACTATGAGAATCAGATACCGCGCACTTTAAGCAGTTTATATGAAGAACTAATTTCATAATATTATTGAAGTCATACATGATTTAAATAAAATCGTGATTTTAGTCCATCATATAGGAATGATTTAGATTGCTGTGCATTTTAGTGTAATAGTAACTCAATGCGGGGCAGCTGCTTGTTGGCAGCATTACCAGCCAGTAGTTGTGCTCTGAGAGTTGACTAAGGGGTATCCCTGCGTAATAACGTCAATGTGGGAAAGGTGTATAGAAACTGTTTTCTCTTACTCAACAAACCTCAGGTTCATGTCTCAGCGAGGGTCTATAAAATATCATGATTATTGAAAACACAGACAATCCTCTTAAAATACTCATCATTGCCTCTCTCTCTCTCACCTCCCAGGCGATCATAGGTGCCAGGGTATCAGTGTCCAAACTGGGAAATAACTGTTATAAAGCAATCCTAGATACTGGCTTAGAAGTGACCTAGAAAATAAATACCTGATAGTAGACTATGTACCCAAACAAATAACTTAATTGTAACTCAGGAATTAAACTCGGAATTAATAAACCTTGTGCAAGGTTATAATTATTGTGCATCATCTGAGATTATATAGCCGACCATGTGTGCAAGCTTCATTCCAAAAGGGTATTAGCCAATCAGGTAAAGAATACCAAGATGAAGACTCAAACAATCCCATCACCATCCCTCCATTCATTCACACACTGACTTATCCACCAATCTATCATTGCAAATTTCTTTATAGTCATATTCCTGTATAAATCCCAGTAAAAAAAATTAATCTTAAGTTCACAGCAACAATACCGCGAAGTTGATGAAAATTCTGAAACCATTTGACTGGAAGTATTGTATGTATGATTACTGTTCTGCGGCTGTAGTAGAAACATCCTACAGCTGCAATAAGTCCTTCCTTGCATTTGACCACTGTGTCTTGTCCTCAGCAGAAATCCTTAGCTTCCTCAGGTCCATTCTTGACCTAAATGTACCGAGTCCTGTTTTCTGGAGGTCACCTCGCAGCACGCTTAACAGTTTTATGCAATGACGTCATCTACTGGCATTATATTTGCTGGCTCCCAGTAGTGCGAATTCCAAGGCTCTCTGTGCTGTGTGTCTTCTGGCATCCTTAGCGCATGGTTAAACATGGACCATCTTTGCTGGAGGGACTTTTACGGACGCTGGCAAATTGATTACACATCTTGTATAGTGAATCGTTGAAAATTATGGTGTCTGGTCATTGGTGTCCAATGATGGTGCATAGGTATTTGCAGTGGCAGGCATCAAGTTTATCTAGAGCTGCCTTTGGAGCTGCCCAGCTGTTACAGTTATACAGCATCAAGGAAATGCTGGTTGCATTGTATAAACACAGTCTTTATGTCACGGGCATCTTTGATCTACGAATCCATAGCTTCCAAAAGGACTGGAAAACTATGTTCCGCATGACACAGCATGCAGCGATGTCAGCAGTACTGCCCAGGATTTTAATTTTCCTCCATGGTTTGCTGCCACGAAGTTGATCGCCATTCTCTTTAGTTTCATTCTTTGTAAATAGATATATGTGGGTGAACTCTGTTTTTGATTCATCCATAAAGAGATGCTCAATTTTCTAGTTTGCTTTCAGCTATAGGGAGTAGTTCGTCAAGGGGTTTCTTTTCCTCGTCTATGACACACACATCTTCAGCATATTCCATCTCTAGTGACATACACAGTATGAACACTAGAGGGGGGGGGGGGGTTGGGTTTGGTCTTGTGGAATTTTTCTGCACAAATTTCAATGCAGGAGCAAGGTAGCAGGTGAAATGAACAGGGCATAGTCCATCTTCCTGTGGGTAGCCGATTGATGTCTCAAACTCAGCAAACTTTACTGTCTTGACCCGTACTCTTGAGCTTGGTATCGGCAAGCGGTAGTCTCACTAGTCGCAGCTCATCTTCACTGCAACTGTCCTGGTGTAGTCCATCTAGATTCTTTGAGCATTTAATTGTGTCCAAGTCTCGTGACATGTCACGATGGAAGCATAGCTATTACATAAAGCAGTACGATTTATCAAATTAGTTTCAGAATATACTCAGATGAATATCTGTTAAATCGTAAAAGAAGAGATACCCGAGGCTTTATTTTTCAAAAACCTTAGCATTCTGTCATTTAAAAGCTAAGTGACAAGCCATATCTTCGGCTTTGTGTATGGATCTCCAAAAATGTATTGACGATTAATGGTTAATATTAAATTCCACAGCCTGAGGAGGTAGTACTTCAGGACAACAGCTCAGTATACAAACACACACACACACACTATTCATAATTACGCTCTGCTATGTCACAGGTGAATTTCAACTCATTGCAATATTCATACCAACACGGATAATACAAAAGCATCGTCTACCTGTTAAACATCTTTTTGTAACATTTAATCTTTTCCACACACAAAACAAACTCTCATCTGTCAGCAAACTATGTAAAGATACTAATAACAAGCTTTTAACAACCTAACCCTCCAATTTATGACAGAAAATTTAAATTTTCTCTTAGAATTTAATGTCCATTTGCAGACCAAGAAGACTATTATTGAAAATTGACCATTGAAATGACTGGCTCGATTATTGAGCCAGTCATTTCAATGGTCAATTTTCAAAAATAGTCTTTTCCTGGTCTACAAATGGACCGTTTTCAGAACAACTGCAGAAGCAATTTTTAGTTTGAATGTTAAACGGTTAAAGGTTTAACCATGTTTTGATGTGTCTCTCACCACACATAACATTTACTAAACTAAACAAAACTTGAAAATTAAACATTGACACAGCATAGTAAGCTGGGTATATGCACCTGAATCTTCATTAATGCCGTCATCATCGTATCGCCCTGATAGCATCATCAAATTGATATTGATATTGATATATATATATATATATATATATATATATATATATATATATATAAAAAGGGCTGAGCTAATATAGTGGTATTCCCCAGAGCATAAATTGGCCTTATTTTACAGGGAAACGTAAATGTCAAACGCAGGCTGATTCATCAGGCTCCAAAATACCAAGTAGCTGGTGTGTTTCAGAATGATTGCGCAATAGCACTATATTAGTTGCTATATAGGCAATTGCATTCAACAAGCTATGCATGCAGACTCTTGCCTGTACTGATAATTAAATTCACAACTCGGTTATAATCATCCATAAGGCTTAGGTGACGGATATAAATGATATAAAGTGGTATTGATTTGCTTGTTAAGAAACTGGTTGTTTGACATCACTCTGTGTCTTACCCATATAACACTCATATCAGCCAAAATCAGCTTCTACAGTGGCCTTGAGAAATGTCCATTTACAGACCAAGAGAAGACGATTTTTGAAAATTGCCAATGGAATGACTGGCTCGATAACAGAGCCAGTCATTTCAGTGGTAAATTTTCAGAAATAGGCTTCTCATGGTCTGCAAACAGACCTTTTTTATGAGAAAATTTGATTTTTCATGAACAAATTTGAGAGTTAAAGGGTTAACGCCTGGCAATTCAACAAGATTTCATTACAAGGTCAGCAAGAAATTGATGATTAGATGTTTGTGTATATATATTGAGAGCGATGTTGCTGCACATTTAATCCACAATATCTTGTTAGATGGTGATCTAAGACGTCATATTAGGCAGCAGATATGATACTCATTGTGGGACAGGTAATGTGGTTAATAGACCTTTCCGACATCAGCATATTTTGAGAAAATACCTTCCCGGAATGCATTGCGCATACCACTTTCGGCTGGTAACCGCGATAGCCGACGCGCAAACGGCATTACTTTACTATGGAAATCAGATAGAGTGCACTTTAGGCAGTGCGTATGAAAGACTATGCTCATAATATTTTTGAAATCATAAATCATTGGAAAGCTAAGCCAATCTTCTATAGATTTCTGTATTAGTTTTTATAGTTTTATAAAATTTAATACAGTTGATTACAATTTTAAAATATCCCCTATTGTCCACTTGATTTAATGAATCTAAGTCGAATGGTGTATCTTATATACACAAATAACTCAGTGAAAATGTTACAAAAATATAAAGAATAATGCATTAATGTTTCGGCAATTGAATGCGCTTTCCAATGATATATGATTTAAATAATATAATGATGTTAGTTTATCATAGTAACCGTTTAGAATGCTGTGTACTTTAGTGCAAATGTAACTCACCACGGGTCAGCGTCTTGTTGGCGGCGGGTACCAGCCAGCAGTTTTGCTCTGAGCATTGATTTATGGGAATCCCGATGTAATGACGTCAATGTGGGAAAGGTGTATTAAACTGGTACTTGACGACGTACAGTCACAGGATTTTGACTCATATGGCCATATGGGAAAACCTGGAACTGAATATGCTATGTGCTGGGTGAAGGATCGACACTGTGATAATGGTTGATTTAATAGTAAAGCCCATTAGTTACTAAAGCCTACATGTACTTGTCAGGCAACATTGGAATGCGAAAGAATACATGGTATCCGGAGTTGATAGATGATAGTCAGGCTCTGAAAGAATACATGGTATCCGGAGTTGATAGAGATTTTAAAATAACATTGTTGGTACAAAGCTGTCAGAAATCCGTCAAATCGATCCAGATGCAAATGGATCACCCGCTGAGTTTGAGTAATTTCATCAATAGCCGTGATCTAGAATCAGTGAGAAATAGGCAACCTATTTCCTACATCGTCAATCTTCCAACTTTGACTCAGAGTACTGAGTCATTTAAGTCCATCTTACTAGGTCGGTATCAGAGCCTGACTATCATCTTAAGTGCCTGTATAAGACCTGAAAGTCTGCAACCTGTATTGGAAATTAACCTCCTTGCACCTTTCTGCCTTAACCCTTCATTTGTCAATATTTGTCAAGGAAATTTAAATTTTCTCATAGAAAATGTTGACGAATAGCAGATCAAGAAATGACTATGTTTGAAAATTATCGGCTATTGAGCCAGTTATTCCATTAGACAATTTTCAAAAATAGTATGTTTCCCAGCAAATAAATGCCGACGATGTGGACTTTATAGATGAGGAAAAGAAACCCCTTGACGAACTTCTCCCAATAGCTGCAAGCAAACTAAAAATTGAGTTCACCCACATATACCTATCTACAAAGCATGAAACTAAAGAAAATGACGATTCACCCCGTGGCGACGAACCATGGAGGAAAAGTAAAATCCTGGGCTCACTGCTTTGCAGTACTACTGACATTGCTGCACGCTGCATCATGGGGAACATAGCTTTCCAGTCCTTCTGGAAGCTATGGATTTGTAGATCAAAGATGCCCTTGGTAAAAAGACTACGTTTATACAATGCAACCTGCGTATCCTTGATGATGTATAACTGTAATAGCTGGGCAGCTCCAAAGGCAGCTCTAGACAAACTTGATGCCTGCCACCGCAAACACATATGCACCATCACTGGACACAGATGGCCGGAGAGCATATTTTCCAACGATGCCCTATACAAAATGTGTAATACGCCGCCGCTGTCTGTAAAAGTCGCCCAGCAAAGATGGTCCATGTTTGGCCATGTGCTAAGGATGCAAGAAGACACACCAGCGCAGAGAGCCTTGGAATTCGCCCTACTCAGAGCCAGCAAATACAGAGCCAGGAGGACGTCATAGGATAAATCTGCTAAGCGTGCTATGAGGTGACCTGAAGAAAGCAGGATTAGTTACACTCAAGTCAAGAATGGATCCGAGGAAGGATTTTGGCTGAGGACAAGACACAGTGGGCAAAAGTGAAGAATGACTGATTGCAGCTGTAGGATGTTTCTACTACTACAGCTGCAGAATACAGTAATCATACATACTAGATGGGTTTTTTGACTGCCTTGAACATTAAAGGGTAAATTATACAACTTATATCAACTTTGATTACTTTTAAAACGAGGTTATATTTGAAAATGATATTGCTGTTAAGTCAGCTGCTGCTATTTAAAAAATCAACATCATTCAACAACACTCATTTAAACACACATGTGCGCATGCACGCACGCACACATACACAAACACGCACAACCTTGTATATCCATAGGCTCATACAATTATAACCTCTCACTGCGCTGTAGCAGTAAAAGGGATCCAGAAGATTCTTGACACAAAAGTGCTAAAACTATTGACCTTTATAAATTATGGTCACTCACTAAGGTGAAGAGAGGAGCTTAAGACAGGCTTATGACAGGACAATCACACATACATCTTACCCCATTAACATTCAAGTCAGCCAAAAACAGATTCTACAGTGAAATCTCCATTTGCAGACCAAGATACTATTTTTGAAAATTTAGCACTGGAACGACTGGCTCGATAACCAAGCCAGTCATTCTAGTGGTAAATTTTCAAAAGTGTTCTTATTTTGGCCTGCAAATGAACATTTTCTATGAAAAGATTCAAACTTTCTTAAATAAAGTTTAGGGTTAAAGGGCTACAGTCAGGAGAGGCCAGGATTTATGACAGGCAAATCAAGCAGCCATGTTAAGTATGCTTATACTTATAGTCTAGGTCACTAGATAGTGTTTGCTAACACATCTGCTCCTATATATTGTGTACAGTAAAACCTGAACTATGTGACTAACTTATGAAGTGCAAACAATGGAGGGAGCCAATCTGTCACTCAAGTATCTGACATCATAATCCATTATGTCACGTAGGTTAGCTGATGTCACAATCATAATGACACATATATAGCTCCTGAACGAGCATATAGCTCCATCACAAAATTGAAACATCAGGCACTAGTGTATGAATGGTATGTCATTGATGATTTACAACTAATTTGACTGGGAGCTGTTGCTGCCTATAACAGTCCACATCGAATTTGTTTCAAAGTGCTCAATGGCTTACCTGTATAAGTTGCGCTGATATTTAGATTCTGGGAATTCACGTTTCAAAGTTTCAAGTTAATTCCAAAACATGTAAAAAGGTGGGTGGAGATGAGCTAGAAATGGGCAGGCATTAAGCTAGAAATGGGTGGGCATTAAGCTAGAAATGGGCGGGCATTAAGCTAGAGATGGGCGGGCATTAAGATAGAAATGTGCTGGTATTAAGCCAGAAATGGGCAGGCATTAAGTTAGAAATGGGTGGGCACTAAGCTAGAAATGGGCAGGCATTAAGCTAGAAATGGGTGGGCACTAAGCTGAAAGGGGTTGGCATTAAGTTAGAAATTGGTGGGCATTAAGCTAGAAATGGGCGGGCACTAAGCTAGAAATGGGCGGGCACTAAGCTAGAAATGGGCGGGCACTAAGCTAGAAATGGGCAGGCATTAAGCTAGAAATGGGCGGGCATTAAGCTAGAAATGGGCGGACATTAAGCTAGAAATGGGCAGGCATTAAGTTAGAAATGGGTGGGCACTAAGCTGAAAGGGGTTGGCATTAAGTTAGAAATTGGTGGGCATTAAGCTAGAAATGGGCGGGCATTAAGCTAGAAATGGGCGGCCATTAAGCTAGAAATGGGCAGGCATTAAGTTAGAAATGGGTGGGCACTAAGCTGAAAGGGGTTGGCATTAAGTTAGAAATTGGTGGGCATTAAGCTAGAAATGGGCGGGCACTAAGCTAGAAATGGGCAGGCATTAAGCTAGAAATGGGCGGGCATTAAGCTAGCAATGAGGCGAGGGGCATTAAGCTAGAAATGGGTGGGCATTAAGCTAGCAATGAGGCGAGGGGCATTAAGCTAGAAATGGGCGGGCATTAAGCTAGCAATGAGGCGAGGGGTGTTAAGCTAGAAATGAGTGGGCATTAAGCTATAAATGAGGTGGGGGGCATTAAGCTATAAATGGAAGGATATTAAGCCAGAAATGGGCAGTCATTAAGCTAGAAATGTGCTGGTATTAAGCCAGAAATGGGCAGTCATTAAGCCAGAAATGGGCAGTCATTAAGCCAGAAATGGGCGGGCATTAAGCTAGAAATGGGCGGGCATTAAGCTAGAAATGGGCGGGCATTAAGCTAGAAATGTGCTGGTATTAAGCTAGAAATGGGCGGGCACTAAGCTAGAAATGTGCTGGTATTAAGCTAGAAAGGGACAGGCATTAAGCTAGAAATGGTGGGTATTAAGCTAGAAATGGTGGGTATTAAGCTAGAAATGGTGGGTATTAAGCTAGAAATGGTGGACATTAAGCTAGAAATGGTGGGTATTAAGCTAGAAATGGTGGACAGTAAGCTAGAAATGGTGGGTATTAAGCGAGCAATGGATGGGCATTAAGCTAGAAATGGTGGGTATTAAGCGAGCAATGGATGGGCATTAAGCTAGAAATGGATGGGTATTAAGCTAGAAATGGATGGGTATTAAGCTAGAAATGGTGGGTATTAAGCTAGAAATGGTGGGTATTAAGCGAGCAATGGATGGGCATTAAGCTAGAAATGGATGGGTATTAAGCTAGAAATGGTGGGTATTAAGCTAGAAATGGGCAGGTATTAAGCGAGCAATGGATGGGCATTAAGCTAGAAATGGTGGGTATTAAGCTAGAAATGGTGGGTATTAAGCTAGAAATGGTGGGTATTAAGCGAGCAATGGATGGGCATTAAGCTAGAAATGGATGGGTATTAAGCTAGAAATGGTGGGTATTAAGCTAGAAATGGGCAGGTATTAAGCGAGCAATGGATGGGTATTAAGCTAGAAATGGTGGGTATTAAGCTAGAAATGGTGGGTATTAAGCTAGAAATGGGCAGGTATTAAGCTAGAAATGGGCAGGTATTAAGCTAGAAATGGTGGGTATTAAGCTAGAAATGGTGGGTATTAAGCCAGAAATGGGCAGGTATTAAGCGAGCAATGGATGGGTATTAAGCTAGAAATGGGCAGGTATTAAGCTAGAAATGGTGGGTATTAAGCTAGAAATGGTGGGTATTAAGCTAGAAATGGATGGGTATTAAGCTAGAAATGGTGGGTATTAAGCTAGAAATGGGCAGGTATTAAGCGAGCAATGGATGGGCATTAAGCTAGAAATGGTGGGTATTAAGCTAGAAATGGTGGGTATTAAGCTAGAAATGGGCAGGTATTAAGCGAGCAATGGATGGGCATTAAGCTAGAAATGGTGGGTATTAAGCTAGAAATGGTGGGTATTAAGCTAGAAATGGGCAGGTATTAAGCTAGAAATGGGCAGGTATTAAGCTAGAAATGGTGGGTATTAAGCGAGCAATGGATGGGTATTAAGCTAGAAATGGTGGGTATTAAGCTAGAAATGGATGGGTATTAAGCTAGAAATGGATGGGTATTAAGCTAGAAATGGATGGGTATTAAGCTAGAAATGGTGGGTATTAAGCTAGAAATGGGCAGGTATTAAGCTAGAAATGGGCCCCTCGATTAGTCACTATACAGAGCCATGATATTTTAACACTGAAATTGGGAAAAGAAAAAATTTAAATATTTGCTTATATTGAATATCCATTAATTCACAAGCCTATTTTAAAGACTTACCACTGGAATGACACACAGCAGGTTTCATATTTATATCAAAGGAGCCCATCCATACGCAGCGATTTTGAGATTTTAAAATGAAAATGCTAAAATTCCAGTTTTTATATCATGGCTATAATTTGCTGTGAAATACACCCCTATGATAGGTAAATACAGTGAGTGGCTTTCAAAGGACTCTTTTATACTGAATAAATATTGGCTTAAATATCTTATAGGCAAAAACTTGTTTACGCACAGGTAAAATATCTGTTACTAGGAGCTAGATGGGTGTAAATATAGAAATGTACAATATTACGGTAAACGGATGATAACATCAGAAAATCTGAAACTAAAATTAGCATTGTCGAGGTATTTGATTATTAAGATGTGTTACAAACTTTTACAGTTTAATTTGCTTAAATGGGTAGGCATTAAAATATTATATAAAGCTTATAAAGATTATTAATTATTAAAATTAACGAAATTCTGAAATTCTAGATGATTATAAAAGCTAATTTATGACACTTGGTGCTTCTTTTCACATATTAACCCTTTCACTGATAAATTCATGTACCTCAATCTTAGGGCAAACAAACAGGAAATCTATTGAATATTTTGAAATTTGTATATGACTGGAAGCCGTTGCTGCCTAATATAAGGCATTAAAAGCTTCCAGTCATATTAATTACAAATTATTTCAGAAAATTAATTTTTTCAGGGATTTGTCGTTCCAAAGGGTCTATTCTTCCGAGATATAAAGTCAAAAGGTATCACTGACACAGCGCAAAACACAAAAACTTATATAAATATTTTTAGACAACTATTCTGCTGCAGAATAATTGAAAAGTGAATCTGTTTCCTATTCGGGCTCTAATGCGCATGCGCGAGCGCGCTTAGCGACAAGCGTCACTATGAGGTGAGTATAGACTGGTGCCAGTCTATACCTGAAGGTAGGCTGGAGGTGGGACTCAACCAGTAGCCTCGTTGAGGGTCCATAGGAATAGGATTAGGCATGGGGAGGTGTATACAGGCATAAAAATCTTATTCTGATAGCAAAATGCAAATAATTGATTTAGCAAGTAGTGATTGAACGGTAATGGATGTTTTTGTGGTGTAATAACAACTGTTGAATATTTTGAAATTAATTTGACTGAAAGCCATTGCTGCCTTAAGCAGCAACATCTTCTAGTCAAATTAATTTCAAAATATTCAACAGAATAAATTTTATATCGTAAAGAATATACTTTTTCAGGGATTTGTATGTGAAAAGGTTAAGCTGTACTGTAATGCAGATGTTAATTTTGCCTAATTAAATCCTGTTAACCCTTGAAATTCCAGTGTCTCAATTGCAAGACAACTGTACAGGTAACCTATTGAATATTTTGAAACTAATTTTATTGGAGCATGCTGCTCTGATAGGCAGTAATGGGTCCCTGCCAAATTAGTTTCAAAATATTCAACAGTTTATTACTTACATCAAAAAGAATTGTGTTTTTGGTATATGAGGGTCAAAGGTTAAATGGGCAAACCGGCCAAAGATGGCTTCTTAACCCTTTCATGGTCAAATTTGGTCAAGAAAATTTCAATTTTCTCTTAGAAAATGTCAATTTGCAGGCTAAGAGAAGACAACCTTTGACAATTTACTACCTGAATGACTGGTTATCGAGCCAGTCGTTCCAGTGATAAATTTTCAAAAATGGTCTTCTCCTAGCCTGAAAATTGACATTTCTCAGGACCACTGCAGAGGCCGGTTTTGGCCGGCTTAACCATTAAAAGGTTACGGTGGTTTTGAGAAATGTCCATGTAATACAGTCCATGAAGACTTTTTAAAAAACTTACTACTAGAATGACTGGGTCAATTTTAAAAATTGTCTATTCTTGGCTTGTGAATGGGCAATCACCAAGCACAAATTTATCTTTTTTGTCCATTAGAGGATAAGTTTTCAGATATCAGCTTACTTACCATTATTCTACAGGTACCACCCTTGTCATCAAACAATGATTATCATGCAGGTATAATTTCCTGCACTCTGTCATCCTATGATGCTCCATAGTTCAGTATTTCCAGCTGAAAAACAAGAACATAAACCAGATCAGAATTTAAGCCATTAAACCTCAAATTTGTTCATGAAAATTGCAACTTTCTCATAGAAAATATCCATTTGCAGACCATTTGAAAGAGAATGACTGGCTGGGTCATCGAGCCAGTCATTCCAGTCATAAATTTCAAAAATAGCATTGGTGTGCAAATGGACATTTCTCATGACCATTGTAGAGGCGATTTTTGGCCATCTTGACCACTAAATAGCTAGGCCAGGTTTGACGTGATTCAGCATTAATTTATTTTTTATGTTCACTGGAACCTTATAATCTTAATATTAGAATAATTAATATCTAAATTATCAACCTCATTTAAATGGTAAATACCATTTTGAACTCGTTACATCTCATTGAAAATCATGTTTTCTAAACTCTGTTAATAATTCTGATATTAAATGGGAACCCAGGTTTGTGCTAGGCAATTTCTGTTTAGACAATTCACCTCTCCCCTGCCCCACCACAATTTACCTGCGAATAAAGTGCCTATGTTTAACATCACCCCTATTTGTCCGCGCCTGCCGGCCCAACCACCCGTCTGCCCATCTACCCATCCGGAGCTGTAATATTCAAGAACCACTGATCCGATTTGTCTAAAGTTTTAACACAATGAAGGAACTTGCTGTGCAAAATGCTTTCCAGATGTTGGCCATTATCCAGATATTTAAAAATCCAGATCCAGATAGGATAAGATTCCTTATCTATGGATATTTTGGAAACTACAGCTCTGATTTGTCCCAGATTTTAACACAAGAAAGGGTGTGACAATTCATTCGGATTCCACAACTTTGTGACTGATCCGCACAAACCTCGAAAATCTGAACAAATCCGGGAGAACTCGCAAACCTTTTACAACGTGACAAAAACATGAGGGTGAGGAGTCTGCCCTCTCTGAATGTTCTTGTTTCTCCTCTACCCTTGAAGATTGGCTCATAAGGCCATGTTCACACTTGTACTCCGAAACACTTTATTAACACAATCTAATACTGGTGGGATGATGCGGTGAAGTTTAAATTTTCTGTTCATACTAATATATTTTTAATTTAAGTAAGCCACCTCAAACACCGTGATCATATTGAACTAGCCAGAAATGTGATGTGGCTCTGGCCCTATATGAGATTCTCGTTAAAGAGTCACACTTATAAGCTATAGTGTAGATATGAAATGCATTGCAAATTCTGATTACAGATTTATGTTAGAGCAACTACTTCGATTCAGTAATGTGACTTAGAATACATCCTAAGTGTATTTAACCATTTAACGTATGCTTCCAGACCGAGAGAAGACTATTTTTTGTAAATGTTCCCACTAGTATGATTGGCTAGTTAACGAGCCAGTCATTCTAGTGGTAAACTTTCAAAAATAATCTTCTTTCAGTCTGCAAATGGACATTTTCTGAGAAACCTGAAATTTTCTTTAACAAATTTTATGGTTAAAGGGTTCAACCTTCCCCTCAGTGTACATAATGATTTGTACTAAGTCTTTAACGCTTGAAATGCCAGTGTCTTAATTTCGAGACAACTAAACAGGCAAGATCTTGAATATTTTGAAAATAATTTGACTGGAAACTGTTGACGCCATAGGTATCAACAACTCCCAGTCAAATTACTTTCCAAGTATTCAATAGCATATTCCTTACTTTAATCAAGAATTTGCCCTTCCTGGTCCGTGAGAGTTAATGTTTTGTCGACCACCTGCCATTAGAGACCACATTTTAATAACCAACACAGTGTCCTTAATAGACAGGTTCAACTGTATGACAAACAAGAGGCCCAAGGGCCTGTGATGCTCACCTGGACCATTACCATTTGAAGCAGTTGCATTTAAATGTCATGATTCATTACATTAAATAAGATGGGAAAACAAATTTTCACATGAAAAATCTACCAATGAAAATTTGAAATGGAAATTCTGGCGCCTATGATCATAGGATCATATTAGCCAAGTTTGGTTGAAATTGATCAAAGTAATAAGGAGAAGCAATTTGATATTTTCCGGTAAATTTGTAATAAAATGTAAGATTTTTAGCCAAAAAAATTTTATGAATCAAAATACTGAATGCACATTCTAAATCCTATGATCATAGGATGCTTTTGGCCAAATTTTCTTGAAATCAGTTAAGTTGAGAAAAAGCAATTTGATGATTTCCGGTAAATTTGTCACAAAATCTAATATTTTCACCCAAAAATTGATGAATCACAACTCTGTATGGAAGTTCTAGAGCCTACCACCATAGAATCCATCTAACCAAATTTGGTTGAAATATGTGAAGCAGCTATGGAGGAGTAGCATTTTGACCATTTCCAGTAAATTTTTCATAAAGATTGTCACCCGAATAAATTGACGAATCAAAATTCTGTATGGAAGTTCTAGAGCTCATCACGATAGGATCCTTTCGGCCAAATTTGGTTGAAATTGCTCAAAATGGTAAGGAGAAGAAGCAATTTGATAATTTCCGGTACATTTGTCATAAAATCTAAGATTTTCACCCAAAATATTGATGAATCAAAATTCCAAATGGACATTCTAGAGCATATGGCCATAGGAGCCTTTCAGCCAAATTTGGTTAAAATCATTCAGAATGGTAAGGAGAAGAAGCAATTTGACGATTTCCAGTATGTTTTTCACATTTTTAGATTTTCACCAAAAAAATTGATCAATCAAAATTATGAATATATATTGGTGAGCATATCACCATAGAATCCATCTAGTAAAATTTGGTTAAAATATGTCAAGCAGCTAAGGAGTAGCATTTTGACCATTTCCGGTAGATTTTTCATAAAATCGAAGATGTCACCCAAAACATTTGATGAATCAAAATTCTGAATGCGTGTTCTAGAGGCTATGATCATAGGATCCTTTTGGCCAAATTTGCTTGAAATCAGTTAAGTTGACAAGAAGAAGCAATTAGACGATTTCCAGTACATTTTTCATAAATTTCATAGATTTTCACCCAAAAAATTGATGAATCAAAATTCCAAGTGGGCATTCTAAAGCCTATGGCCATAGGATCCTTTCAGCCAAATTTGGTTAAAATCCTTCCGACTGGTAAGGAGAAGCAATTTGATGATTTCCGGTATGTTTTTCATAAAATTTTAGATTTAGAAAATTAGTGAATCAAAATTCTGAATGGAAGTTCTGGAGCTTACAACTATAGGGTCCTTCCAGCCAAATTTGGCCAAAACGCTCCTGTGGTTAATGAGGAGCAGTGTTTTAAAGCAAAAATTGACGGACGACGGACAGTCATCATGGCATAACCCCACTTGGCCCGGGCCAGGTGAGCTAAAAACAAGAGCAATCAGAGATTGCAAACCGGGCTCGTCCTCCAGTTTTGTCATACTGTAAAGATTTTTCTGATTTTATGGATTTATTTTTTTTAATTTTCCCTAATTTTTTTTATCATGCCTAAAATTTGAGCCAAATCGGACCAAAACTTTTCGAGATATACCTATGTGTTGATTTTGATCTGATCCATATCTGGGTTACTTTATCCAGATCATGATCAAAATCTGAAAATCCTCTTGCACGGTTATGTTTCCTTGTAGTGTTAAAAGTTAAACCAAATCCGTTAAGTACATGTAGTTTTTAAGATGCAGCTCCAGACGGATGGACAGACACACGCACGCACGCACGCACGCACGCACGCACGCACGCACGCACGCACGCACGCACACACACACACACACACACACACACACACACACACACACACACACACACACACACAAGTACACACGCACGCAAACACGCACAGGCATGTGCACGCACACACACACATGCACGAGCGCATGCATGCACGCACGCCCGCCCGCACGCACGCCCCTTCCTCTTACCGGGCAGCGACAGTAATTATTGAAATCCTTAATTATTATTATTACTATACAGTTTGATAAAGAACTAAAATGTCTATAAACAAGTTTGAGTTGACATTAACCCTTTAACCCTTACATCAGCCAAAATGGCTTCTGCAGTGATCCTGAGAAATGCCCATCTGCAGACCAAGAGAAGACTAATTTTGAAAATTCACCACTGGAATGACTGGCTCGATAACCGAGCCAGTCATTCCAGTGGGAAATTTTCAAAAATAATCTTCTCTTGGTCTGCAAATGGACATTTTTATGAGAAAATTTAAATTTATTTAAAACAAATCCGAGGGTTAAGTCATACGCTGTATTACACACACACACATAAATGACCTCTGTACAATTATAGTATGGCACATAATATACTAGATGTGTTACATACTATATATGCATTTTTACAGAGCTACTGGCAGTGATTGACTGATCTCTTCACAGATAGTAGGAATAATAATAACACAGATATAAGCATAGATATATAATCCCCAATTACAGACCCATAAGTAAGACATATCATATGATAGATATTCAGATAGCATCTAAGGAGCACAATTGTATTTCTAAATATCCAATAAACATTTCGATAGGACCATAAACAACAGGGGGCCTGTACCTATCACTGGAATTAATTTCCGCTGGCACAAAGGAACAAGACGAGCTGACACTAAAAATTTACCAACCTAATTTCTGTGAAGATTAGGTTTAGCCAAGTTTTATCCCAATCCCTTGATTGGTTCTGGAGGTCGTTTTTGCGAAAACTAGGTCATCCAAGATGGCCGTGGAACAATTTGGTCAAACAGGTGCCTTTAAGCAAATTATGTTCAGTTAGATCTTTCCCTAGATGGTTCATGAGTTTTGAATAGATTCTCCAAGCAGTTTCAGAGGTTTTTAAAGATGTTTCTAAAAACTAGCCAAAATCCAAGATGACCACTGGCCTGAAATTGGTTGATCAGCTTCACTTAAAAAAACTTGGATCTCTATGCCCTAAGGATGCTTCTTGCTCAAAATAATCATAATCGGCCTTGTAGTTCTTGAGACCAAGTCGTTTAAGGAAATGGACGGCGGATGGGCGGATGGACAGACACATAACGGACAGTCATCACGGCATAAACTCACTTGGCCTTTCAGGCCATGTAAGCTAAAACGGTTGTTTGCATGTAATGAAGGGTGATCAACATATATATCTTGAAGATAATTTGAATTAAATTTATTAACACTTTATTTAACACACAAATATTTATTCAAATTTTATCACATTATACTATTTAACCCTCTAATGGCTAAGCCAACCAAAAATCGCCCTCTGCAATGATTTTGAAGTATATTTGCAATCAAGCGAAATTTTACCACTGGAATGACTGGCTCGATAACCAAGTCAATCAATCAATGGTAAAATTTTCATAAATCATAACTTTGCTATGATTGATGGCCCACAAATTGAAATTCAACAAGTAAATATTTGATTTTCTTGAACAAATTATCCCATTAACCCTTTCAATGAGAAATCACTAAAAAAAAAGTACATTCTTTATGATGCATAGCATATTCCGCTGATTATTTTGAAATTAATATGACTGGAAACCATTGTTGCCTATGGCAACAATGGCTTCCAGTCATATTAATTTCGAAATATTCAACAGCTTTCCTGTTTGTTTTCTCCGAGATTGAAAGACAGGAAGTTTATCAGTGTTGTTAAAGCGTTAATCCAGAAACACCGATTTTTTTGCTTATAATTTCACATCACGGAGACATCGGCAACTCGCTTTAACAACATTTATTAGAATTTGAAATAGAGACTCAATCTGTGCACAATTTATCATTCCTGTTTTCGCTGCTGACAAGGGAGAAATTAGTACTAATTGATATAATTGAATATTCATTATTAACTGCCTAATAATTATATTTGGTCATGTTAACTTTAACGACGTCAACAGTACATACCATATATAGACAAGCGCTGTACGATGTAAGAAATATTTGGAATCTAATTTGACTGGTCAGGTGTTAAATGTTATCTAATTAAGGCATTAAAAGCTTTCAGTCAAATTAATTTCAAAATATTCACACAGTAACCTGTCTGTTACGTTCAAAATTGAGAGGTTCGAAATGATTAATCCAAGTCAATCTACCCCAAATTAGATCTAATTTACAGTAGATAAGATTAGAAATAATTATGAGTATTTCTTAATGCACTATATTGACCTTTGTCTGATTCCAGTACACTGATACATTAAGTGACCTGTTGTGTTACCGCAGCATGCGCACATCGTTTGCACGAATCCGCACATACATGTCTCCCGGCATACATATGTATCGAAGAATTTGATCTGTCACTCATGTATCTGCTGTTATAATTAAAATATGTCACTCGTTAGCTGACATGTGACAATGGACGTTTCCACTTTTAGCTATGCCCCGCCCATCTCTAGCTAAGCTCCACCGACACCTCGCTCGTGTTGGGATCGATCGATCTCTGAACTCCCTGGCTATCAATTTCCAGAAAACTATACAGGTAAGCTGCTGAATATTTTGAAACTAATTTGACTGGATGCTGTTGCTGCTTATGGCAGCAACAGCGCCCAGTCAAATTAGTTTCAAAATATACAACAGTATGTTTATTAAATAGTAGAGACATGCAATTCTTACAACGTGTTGGACTATTAAGAGTTAAAGACTATGAATGTGGGAGAGTAACCATTTGAGTGAAATTATAATTTAATAAACATCCTGTTGAAATTTTGAAACTAATTTGACTGGGGGCTGTTGCTGCCATAGGTTACAGCTACCAGTCAAATTTGTTTCAATATATTCAACAGCTAACCTGTATAGTTACCTTGAATTTTAGATTCTGGGAATTTAGGGTTCACAGTCAAAACTGATTCAAATGCTTAAAAGTTTGCAGAGCTTGTCTATAAATGGGCGGGGGCATATAAATGGGTGGAGCTTAGCTATAAATGGGCAGGACATAGCTAGAAATTACTCCCTCAATGTTATGCAATGATGTTGCCTCCTTTAACCGTAGCCCTTTCACCAACAAATCCTGAAAAAATTATATTCTTTACGATATAAAACTTATTCTATTGAATATTTTGAAATTAATTTGACTGGAAGCTGTTGCTGCCTAAGGCAGCAACAACTTCCAGTCAAATTAATTTCAAAATATTCAACAGTTTCCGTGTATGGGTGCCTTGAAAATGGGATACGGGGAATTCATCGGTGAAAAGGTTAATTATTTATTTATCAAACATAGTCTATGATCAATACAAGCAAAGTCGATGTTTGTCATCACCAACATTTAGGAGACATCACACCTCGCAGAGCTGACCAGCACAGCCTTAGTCTCAAACTCAGCATTTTACGGACTGCCCGATACACGGTTTAACTACCTGTGGCAGTAGCAAAATGACTATGGTAATTGTTTCAAAATGTTCTTCGAATGCCAGAAAACATGCCCGCTCAGAAAGTATTTAAGTTTTTTTAGTACTGGGTGCCACCAAGTATCACGTATGCACAGGATTCTATAAACACAAACTAATGCAATCAGACCTAAAAAAACCCCGCAAACTAAGTCCATAGCATGTTTATGGAAAAGAACATTAAGGGGCTGAGGATGTTCACAAAGGACAAGATACAATGGAGAATGTTGGAGAAAGCTGTTTGCACCTGAAAGGAGTTTCCACTTATGACGGCGGCAGACAAAAATCATTGTCATCATCATCAATACAAGCATTAGAATTTCAATTGTACCGTATGTCTTATTTGATTTAAATGGGATGAATCCACTTTAGCTATGCCTCGCCAACCTCTAGCAGCAAGTTCTGCCCATGCTTTGCATGTGTTGGGATCGATCTATTTACTTTGAATCCTGAATTCCCAGAATCTTAATTTCATTCTAACAGTACAGCTAACCTGTTGAATATTGTGAAACTAATTTGACGGGGGACTGTTGCTGCCTATGACAGCTACCAACAGCGCCCAGTCAAATTAGTTTTAAAATACTCGACAAAAACTATATTAAATGGTAAAGACATACAATTCATACAACTGATGGACTTTATATAATAATTCCAAGTTCATAATAATTCCAAGTTCATAATAATTCCAAGTTCATAATAATTCCAAGTTCATGACGGAATATTTCTGTTAATTATGATTGTGATATGAGCCTACATGTGACTTAATTGACTACGGCGTCATATACTTGATCCACAGATTGGATTCATCCATTACATGAAGCAATTGACCTTTCCAAGTTTACCCATCCATCATATGTCAAAATCAACTACTTGACATGTAGGATGATGTCATAATCATAACGTCATGAATGACTCGAAATAGTCTGTCTTTAGCACTTAATAGTCCGACACGTTGTACGAATTGTATGTCTTTACCATTTAATAAACATTCTGTTGAGCATGTCTATAATAGGCAGCAACAGCGTCCAGTTAAATTAGTTTCAAAATATTTAACAGCTTACCTGTGTAGTTTTCTGGAAATTGATAGTCAGGAAGTTCAGAGATCAATCAATCCCAAGACGAGCGAGGTGTGGGTGGAGCTTAGCTAGTGATGGGCATGGGATAGCTGAAACTGGAAAGGTCCTTTAATTAACAACACGGAAAAATATGTGACACCTTTATGCAAGAAAACCCCATAATTTTGCTCATAAGCAGGACACTTAAAGGAACCAGGATTCAAAGATAAAACATTTAAACAAAATGCCCAAGGGCCTGTGATCATTACAGCCTGTGACCTGGACCATTAGCATTTGAACCATTTGCATTTAAATAGACATGATGGATAATTTACGGAAAATCAAAGATGGTCACCAAACATTTGACGAATCAAGAATCTTGTTGAATATGTTGAAGCCTCCCATCATAGGATCATTCCACCAGTTTTGTTGAAATCGGCCATTGATTAAGGAGTACTGTTTTTAAACGGCTCTGGACAATTTTCAGAAAATCAAAGATGGCTGCCAAAACATTGACCTATCGAAATTCTATTCAAAGTTCTGAATAGAATTTCTACGGGGTACCACTATAGGATCCTTCCAGATAAATTTGGTTGAAATTGTCCAAGCGGTTAATGTCTTTTATGAATATTCTAATTTAATAAACATTCTATTGACTATTCCGAAACTAATTAGACCACTGTCCTTGGCAGCAACACCCTCCCCTTTCCATCGCACACATCCCCCACCCAGTCGCATTAGTTTCAATATATTCAACCGCTTACCTGTATAATTACCATGAAATTTAGTCTGGGAATTCAGGGTTCAATGGTTCAAATCAATTCTAACATGCAGAAAAGGCTGGCAGAGATTCGCTAGAAATGCGTGTGTCACAGCTAGACATGGATCCTCAACATATTGTGAGAGATCATCCTAATGAGACATCACCAAACATGAAACTCACACCTACATTTGTCTGGGAGAACTGTCTACGACTGTCGCACTAATTGGCAGGAAATACCTAGATATTTCGCAGAGAATCAAAGCCTTTGGCATGAGCACGTAAGTGTAGATATAAATATTTTCTCTAATTAACTCAAATTATTTATACGAAGAAAGCATTAATCTGGCGGGACTGAGAATACGTCACTACAGGTCAGAAATAACGTAACATATTTCCAAAACAGAACACAGCATACTGTTGAATATTTTGAACATAATTTGATTGGAAGACATTTCTGCCTAAGGCAGTCAAATTAATTTCAAAATATTCTGCAGTTTTCCTATATGCAGGTTGCTTGAAAATGCGATATGGGGAATTAATCGATGAAATCGTTAACCCTTCAGAAAGGTGTAAAAAAGTTTCAAAAGTCTGCTCTTTTAGAGCGCTTTCTATCTACAATATTCTCTCCCAAACGAAAATGTTTTAACCCCTCTTGTCTCAACAGCATCTCAAAGTACTAAAAACATTTTGATGGTCAATACTTTCTAAGATAATTTAATTTTAGAAGACTAGTTTTTGTAAATTTACCACAGAATTTTTTTTCGTCGGCTTTACCATTAAAGGGGTAATGGTAAAGAAAGTAAAAGTTTTTACTTCGCCAGTGTTTATCTGCAGGCTGAGAAGAGTATTTTTGAAAATTACCACTAGAATGACTGGCTTGGTTACTGGTAAATAATCAAAAATACTCTTCTCTAGGCCTATCAAATAACCATGTCTGAAGACCACTGCAAAGTAGTTTCTTTGGACAATTTGACCATTAAAGGGTTAAGTTGACATAAGAGGGTTTGAGAAATGCATTTCCCATCATCCTTTGCATGATATGCTTATTCACACGCATGGCGTAATAAATGTCTATATGATATCGCCTCACTTGCAATTACAGTGATACATATTTTCGCGATCTACCTCCATACATGTTTTGTGAAACCGCCGAGCGCTCTAACAAAACGCAGCGTCTATAAGGAGTCTCAAGTTGGAAAGCTAAACATTCCTTTTCGAAAGAGCTGCAGAAACAGCTAATTCATTATAACATATATGGAGTATTCTGTTTAATATTTTGAAACTAATTTCACTGAAACCTGTTGCAAAAATGTTTATATTGTATGTGTGGTATTCCGTACCAGCACTGTCCAACAGCGAAAAAAATGCCATGGATAGTTTAACTGTTTAATGATCATGTCGGCCAAAACGGGCCTCTGTCATGGTCTTGTAGAATGTTAATTTACAGGCTAAGAGAACACAATTTTTAACAATTTTCCACTAGAATGACTGGCTCGATAACCGAGCTGGTCATTCCGCTGATAAATTTCCAAAAACTGTATTCTCTTAGCCTGTAAATCAACATTCAATAGACAGATATTTAAATTTTCTGGACCAAATTTGACCACTAAATGGTTAAATATCCATGAAGCATGAAGAGGTAGAAGACAGGTATACACTTAATGTGAAGAAGACATACAATTCTCAGGTAGTAGAAATTTCTTTAAATATATTTCCTGTCCAATTTGATGAAAACTTGAAATTAAAAAAAACCCCACGGAAACATAACTCATATGAAACATTATAGCTTTAACGTAGTGAAGACATCCAAAACTATCCTTTGATATTTTTGAAATTTTATAACTGGAATAACGGGCTCGGTTACCCCAGCCAGTCATTTCAGTGGTAAATTTTCAAAAATATTCTTCTCATAGTCAAATTTGTATCAAAATATTCAACAGCTTGCATGCTGTGTGTAGCTACATTGAAAATTATATTCTGCTAATTAACCCTTTAACACTCAAACCAGTTAAAAACGTCTTCACCAGTGGTTTTGGGAAATTACCATTTGCAGACCAACAGAAGACTATTTTAGAAAATTTACCACTGGAATGACTGGCTCGATAACCGAGCCAGTCATTCTAGTGGTAAATTTTCTAAAACAGTCTTCTCTTGGTCTGCAAATTGACATTTTCTATAAGAAAATTTATATTTTTTAAAACAAATTTAATGGTTAAAGGGGTAAGGTTTCAAAGTTTCAAATCAATTTCTACATGAGAACAAAGTGGGCGGAGCTTAGCTAGAAATGGGCGTGGCATAGCCTAGAAATTAATCCCTCTATTACAAATCTATTACAATAGTAACTGGCTTTTGGGTTCACAAGATGGTAATTAATGGATGAATCTGATCTGTCAGTCAGGTACATGACATCATAATCAATTACGTCACATGTATATGCCGACGTCACAATCATAATTGACAGAAATACTCTGTCATGAATTGGAATAGTCCGTTGACCAGATGTACGAATTGTATCGCTTTACTATTTAATAAGCATTCTGCTGAATATTTTAAAACTAGTTTGACTGGGCCATAGGCAGCAACAGTCACCAGTCAAATTAGTTTCAAAATATTCAACATGTATAGTTATCATGAAATTGGGATTCCGGGAATTCAGGATTGAAATTATATAAGCATGTACAGAGAATAGCTAGAGATGGGCGGGGCGTAGCTAAAAATAGATTATGACCACACATCTTAATGTATCACCAACTTGTGTACCCAAAAGTCAGTGTGCATTATCTGACATGATTGAGTTAACCCCTCCCCTCTCCCCACCCCCACCCCCAATGGTAAATAAAGACCTGCATTCACCTCATAAACAATAGATATCATACATGAATGGAGAAATAGAAAAGATTAACTGTGTCATATTTAATTAGAAATTGTAATTGGTAAGAAATGATGAGAATATTTTTGCTTCATAAACACGTCAAAGATTCACGCTTCAACCATAAAATATACATATGAGTCATAAATTAGGGAAAAAATTGTATAATTGCAAATGCCCTATATTATACCTACTTGCTCATGATCAATAGGAATGTCAGTGTGTATCATAAATAGATGAATATATGAGAAATAGCGGATAAAGATTTCATTAAAGGGATAACTAAAAGGGATAACTAATCTCATCTCAAATCATGTATTGCACTGATAGATCATGGTTTATAGATTCCATATCATTCATATCCTGTCACATTCCCTTATCTGTTTCACAATTATCTGCTTTGTAATATCGCGTAAATGTTGAACCATGATTTCCACAATTTTGTCACCTCTAGGAATAGTGTGTGATGTCATGTGAGTGCCAATGCATTACATGCTGTATTATGTAATAATCATCTTGTTGAATATTTTTAAAGAAATTTGTCTGGAAGTTGTTGCTGTCTAAGGCAGCAACAACTTCCAGTCAAATTACTTTCAAAATATTCAACAGCTTATCTGTATAGTTGCTTTTATACCACATTGTCAAGCTATAGACAGCACCTCTATGACTGAGCGCATATACCGAGGCAGACACGCTAGATTTGTTTTGATTGGTTGCAAAGTAAATCATGACAGCCACCATAAGCTGGAGAAATGTACCAACATTTAGCTACTAAAGCATGAATATCTTTCGTTGACGGGATGATAAAAGCTTAAAATTCCACGGACAGTTTATGACTGGCCTATTAGATCACCTGTACAGCTATCATGAGATGAGGTTAGTTAGGAGCGAGTGACTGACTGAGTCAGTGTGTGCGTATGTGTATAAGTGCATTTATGAGTGTGTTTGTATGTATGTGTTTGCTGCTTATTTAACTGTATATAGTTTATTGTGTTTGGGAGGGCCTCAGGAAGATCAGTTTACTGATGATATACCCTCGATAAATAAAGATTATTATTAGTATTATTATTATTAGTATTATTATCCTTTAACAGATTTTGTCTTAAAGTATCAGTGTCTGAATTCTCAGACCTCTCATTGTTGTCGGCGGCAGCAGCAGCATCATCATCATCATTATCATCATCATCATCAGCCTTCATTCAATGGAATGGAAGCTGCAACTTGTGTGTGTTACCTCTCCCCATAGCTGCAAAATAACTGTAAAATGTGTGGATTTCTTCCTGAATGAAGTGAAGAGCGAGTCTACCCATGTATGCCTATTAGCAACAGAAAGAGTAAGTGACAAAGCCATGACGACCAATGAATGGAGAGCTATCAGAAGATATGGTAGTGATGTCTTCTATAGACCTAGCCCAGTGATCCTATGTATTTTCAAGATGGCCGCCGGTGGCTGGTGACCATATTGGATCTTAGATCAAAGTCAATTTTGATAGGTTTTTCCTCAGCCCAAGTCCAGTCATCCTATGAAGTTTCAAAGCGATCCAATAAATAGTAGGAGAGTTACCCTACAGAAACCAATCTGCCGCCCGCGTGGACAGCACCATCACATTAAATACCTGCCAATTTTTGGGTGGGGTATAAAAATAGTCTTATCCTGGCCTGCAGATGGATATTTATGAAGAACTATAGCATGGGCCAATTCCAGATGACTTGAGCATTAAATAGATGAAAATTGTTGCCAGATAACAACAGCAGTTTTCAGTAACAACCATTACAAAAACAAACATATTTGACTTAGTAGAATTAGCATAAACAGTGATAATAACATAATAAAGATAACTGATTAAGCAGAGTGAATTACTGCCTGACGCTTAGTCTAATGGTCAGATCTGAAAGTCTCCATGATCTGAGCCCTGTTGCTCAGCTCCCGTTATGCTTTCTGGCTAGGTGCCCGGATGTGGCCTGGTGGATAGCCAAATATGGGCATATGTTGCCTGCAGCTGGTCACATGCCCTGGATGCTTGGGGTGGGGGTTGGCAGTTACCAGTTGGGCCCTGACAGTTTTGGCAGCATGGAATCATGGAAGATACAACTCGTCAGTATCATGGCATCTCAATCGTCCTTTCCAGTTTATCCATCCATCATCTGACATAATAATCAACTAAGTGATGTGTAGGATGTCATAATTAATGATGGCATGAATGACTCCATTTAGTCCGTTTGGGTATCCCAACTGCCAATTGGAACAGAGGGACACTATGGCATTATTCTAGGAGACTTAGCGTGAGTTAACCTTTCAACACACAGTGGCCCAAAAATGTCTGCTGCAAAAGCCGACCCAGTCATTCCTGAGGTAAATTTCGAGATAATCTTCTCTTGGTCTGCAAATAGATATTTTCTATAAGAAATATGCAATACTCTTGAACAAATTTGAGTATTAAAGTGTCAAAGTATAGGGTATGCGGCAGAAAAATTAATAATAGTTTTGCCATTATCTATCAGTCTGTTACTGTGGTCTGGTTCACTATGCCGTATAAGGCATATTACATTGTTCATGTGCCTTAAGCCCTGACCCCTGTCACATTCTCACCCACTATCCACCAACCCCCACCCCCCCCCCCCCCCCCCCCCCCCCCCCCCTTCGTGCATAGCTCTCTATTCATCTGAACCGAAAAATAATATTCTCACCTTTTGTATTATAATACCTTGATTTATTTACAGGTGGTGTTAGTAAACCTTGTTGATGCATAAATAAATGAAACAAAACAAGAAATTAACAATTATGATATAAAAAGAAGAAACTAAAAATGTCAAACTTATAATTTTTGTCTATTTTCTCCATTTGATATGCTCTCACTGTGCGTGACAGTGTGTGTACAATGTTAGCCTGATAAATGGAGGCTTGAATCATACTACTAACAGTAATCTTAATTCAGTTTCTTGATGTGACCCATATAACAATGGCAGAAAGTAACCTCAAGATTAATTTGATGCTAGACGTTTTTAAAGATATTATAAACAGTATTAATATTGATGTTTATTTAATATAATTAATGTCTTTATCAATTACGGAAGCTATTCTAGAAATATATAATTAGTCTAGAATTAATACCCTAAAAATGCATAAATAACCAGTAAAGTACACGCATGCATGCACTTTATGAGATGGCATCCTGGTTTAGTGGTCAGCGCTCTGGACTTTAACCCATTAATGGTCAATCTGGCCAAAACCGGCCTCTTCAGTGGTCTCGCGGAATGTCCATTTGCAGGCCAACTGGCCAAGAAAAGACTATTTCTGAAAATTTACCACTAGAATGCCTGGCTTGATAATCGAGCCAGTCATTAGTGCTAAATTTTCAAAAATAGTCTTCTGTTGACCTGCAATTCGACATTCAATCAGCACATATTTTGAATTTTTAACCAAACCTTACCATTAACCCCTACCACTCTGATGTCAATACGCTATTTTTTTCTGTGTCATTAGCATAGAAACTTATGTCCCATTTTCAACAATTTTGGTGGTCGATGTTGCTGTCGTAAGAGATTTGATAAAATCAACATCATGAAACCACAAAAACCATGTCTTTATTCACGCTCTTACACCTCCATTACAAGCTGTATCAGGACTATGACAATTACTGATTAACCTGTACAACTCTGAGATCAAAATTTCAAATTTTAAAATTAAATTAAAAGATGAACAGGTGTTAATTTTTCAACAAATTTGGTGGAAGATGGTGCTGTCGTAGACAACAGCATCTTCCACCAAAATTGTTGAAAAGTTAACACCAGTTTCTTTGATACTGGCACAGTAAAAGATAGAATATTGACATTAGAGTAGCAAGGGTTAATTACATAAAACTTGGCGTAAAATAAATAAGTGTTTGTAGAATGAAGCGCTAATGATAAAGATGTCTATAATGAAAATAGTATGCCATCACATGTTCTGGTGAATGATTACTAACACGGTTTGAACTAATGTGCGGTGGACTATTTCGCAGATGATGGAGACCTGGACAATCTCTTTCACTCCCTGCCTCTCTCCACCCAGGAGTATAAATGGGTACCAGCGTAAAAATTACCGGGGAAGCTAGCGATAATGGTGTAATAGAATGAAAATAAAAGCATCCGATATCTATATGGCCTGAATGAGGTCTAGAAATTAGGGACACAATATAGGCGAACCAGATCAATACCCTCTTTACGCCTCAGTGGTCGACTCTCTCACATCATTGGAAACATGGGCAATCCCCCGCTGCTCGTTGCATCTCCACCAGAGCTGGGGTCAAATATTTTCTAAATTATTTAAATACAAATACCTTAAATAATCTCCGACAAGCAGTGTAAATGGGTACCAGTGTAAAAACTGGATGTTAACCTTAATAGCAGCCTAAACACGAATGCAACCCTACGAAATGAGGGACTTGAAATTGGCCAGGGACACCATTAACCTCAGCTTGTACCTTAATACTGACCACATTAATTACAACGATATGGCGAAAATAGTACAAATACCGAGACCGAATGAAAAAACTACCATAAAACTTCACCATTCCATACCTGGATACCAGAATATTAATTTCAAAATAACCACACAGGTAAGATGTTGAATATTTTGGAATTAATTCGACTGGAAGATGTTTCTGCCTAAGGCAGAAACAGCTTCCAGTAAAATTAATTCTAAAATATTAGATATTTTCTTATTTATAAACCATAAAATATTACATAATCACTTATATTAACCATTTAAACACCAGATACGGATACAAGAATGCAGGGGTTCTCATAAGGGTCCTTTTGAGGGTAGATACACCCCCAAAATCCAGCTTGAGACCCCGAAAAGTAGTGGCAGAGGGTCCCCTGAAAACCTTGTATGATCGGGTTACACTAAGTAGTTTTATAGGTTTTTTAACGAAAATACCTAGACAATCTAGTCAAGCATGAGATCACCATAATAGTTGTGAGTTCACAATACTGTCTAATTTTAATATGTATGAAAAATATTGCCTAGGAACACCAGATTCCAGTTTTGGACCCTCAACTTTCAGCTGGGGATCCACAGATTTCAGGTTGTGGTGGTCCCTGGGACATCCAAAATTTAGCTGTCATGAGAAACACTGCAAGAACGTCTTTAACATGGAAGCAATATTCTCCTCAATATCTAGTCATTAAACTAGAATTTGATGTGAAATCATTAGGCAGACATTGCTTTCAATTAATTTACTTCTGAATTTCTACAGACTACTTTTCCATGGGATCCTAACTCTGGATATGCTGAATATTTTGAAAACAATTTGACTGAAAGTTGTTGGTGGCTTAGTCACCAACAACTTTCAGTAAAATTGTTTTCAATATAGTCAGCATATCCAGAGTTATTGCCCATTGAAATCATTTGTGGAGACATATATAATATATATATATATCTCAGAAGTCAGACCGATAAACACAAACAATAGGCTCAAGGAGCCTGTATCGCTCACCTGGACCATAGGCATTTCAACTAGAATGGTCTTTATCAACAAGATGGCCACCAAACCGTTTATCTGACAGTTTCAAAAATTGCAAATTTGAGATCAGAATACCCAAAAACACATAAAACCAATTTCGGTCCCAAAATCCATCAAATAAAAAAACCAATATGGATGCCAAACATACTATATTTTGATTGGCCCATGGTGCCCAGGTTTTTTGATGGATCAACTTCCCTTGAACAAACTTTAATGGCCCTTAGTCCCTAATCATATCTGCCAAATTTCGGCCCGATCCCTTCAGCGGATCTGGAGAAGTCGTTTTCGCTACAACTAGGTCAACCAAGATGGCTGCTGAACCATATGACCAATCAAATTCCCTTGAACAAACTTGGTTCAGCTCTTTCCCTAAATCATATTTCATCAGGTTTGCATCAATCCCATAAGCGGTTTCGGAGATTTTTAAAGACATTTCTAAAAATCGGCCAAAATCCAAGATGGCCGCTGGGTCAATCGGCTTCCTTTGAACAAACTTGGATCCTTATGCCCTAAGGATGCTTCCTACAAAATATGATTAAAATCGGCCCAGTGGTTCTTGAGAAGAAGTCATTTAAGGGAAAGTTGACGGATGACGGACGGATGGTCGCCATGGCATAAGCTCACTTGGCCTTTCAGGCCAGGTGAGCTAATAATGCAAAATGCTAAGAAATTGACAAGTACAAGAAAAAATTTAAATAATCACATATAATGCACTAAATAGAATCTCAAACATCTTCGCCAATTCATATCAACTTTATAACACTCACAAAATTATTCCCTTGCTCTGTAAATGGACATTCAATAGGCAGATATTTCAATTTTCTTGACCAAATTTTACCATTAAAGGGCTAATAAGATCTCATTTAGAACTCACTAAAGCTAGCTCCAAATGTGATCTTACTACAGTACAGATCAGAAATAAAGTCACATGTACTCATGAATATTGTGCACATAATTGGATTGGAAGACATCGCTGATGTAGGCAGCTAAGGCAGCAATGTCTTCCAATCCAATTACCCTGTATTTTCCCCATTTTAACCGCCCCTCCCAATTATACCGGCCCCTTGTTTTTGAGAACTGTGAAGAAAAAAAACTAAGCTCCAAATTCCCAAAAGTACAGAACGAAGACAAAATAAAAATATTAAATTAGCACGAAAATTGAACACATTTCCACACTAAATATTTCATACCGTTTTCGCATATGCTTGATGTATATCACATATATATCCATCATCGCGGGAGTGAAATTATTAATTGGGACCGCCTAAATAGTGCTTATACTTTATTAAACATTGTTTATTTCATCAAATGACTTATCCAGATTTTGATAAAATGGCGCGGCGAAAAAAGAGAAATAACGATTTGTATCACGTGATGTATCAGCTTCTGCTTAGTGGGACGACTTAAGATCTTTACTAGAGTAGTGGCAAGACACTAATATTAGTACCCAGGTAGATACTTCACAATCCACATACATAGGAAGGTAGCTTCGAGTAGCTACGAGAGTGATGGCATAAACTCGGCCTATATAGCGGAAGCTGATTAATACTCGGAAGAATCGTCTGCGTTTTACAGACATAATTTAATGGACTCGAGAACTTGGAATGTACTGTCTATATATATAATCAATACGTGAGCATTATACATTTATATCCGACCCACCTAACGGGTACCCGATAAAATAACCGCGATCTATGGTGAATTTTTCTCCCTAATTAAGCCGCTCACTTACGCGACCGCTAACCGCCCGGCGGTTAAATTAGGGAAAATACGGTACTGGTACATTCAAAATATTCAACAAAACATTTTTATACGTCATGTAAAAAACATACTAACTAACAATGATTGTATTTGTTTTGGAAACAAAGTTAGCTTACTTCTGAGCAGTATTGTACATTTGTGTGATAAATTTGATAAGAATTGGCAACTCATTTGAAATCTAGTCCATCAAATTAAATCTGTAACCATTTACTTGTCAATTCCACAACAAACAGCCTCTGCAGTGGTCATCAAGAATGGCCATTTGCAAGCTAAGAGAAGATTAGTTCTTGAAGAATGTCCATTTCCAGGCACGTGAGAAGACTATTTTTGAAAATATACCACTGGAACAACCGGCTCGATAAAAAATAGTTTTCTCTTGACCTACAAATGGACATTCAATAAGCAAATATTTTGATTTTCTTGACTAAATGTGACCACTAATTGTTTAACCATTTAATGGTCAAGATTTTTTCACAAAAATTAAAATTTGTCCTCAGTGTATGTCCATTTGCAGACCAAAATAAGAAAATTTTTGAAAATTTACCACTGGCATGACTGGCTCGATTATCGAGCCAGTCATTCCAGTGGTAAATATTTTAAAATAGTCATATCTTCGCCTCCAAATGGATATTCCACTGCAGAGGGCAGTTTTGACCGGCTTGACCATTACCCATTTAATGGTCATACCAGCCAAGAGAATTCAATTTTTGAAAATTTACCATTGGAATGACTGGCTCGATAACCGAGCCAGTCATTCCAATGGTAAATTTTCAAAAATTGAAACCCTTGGCTTGTAAATGGAAATTCAGTAAGAAAATAATTAAATTTTCTTGACCAAATTTGACCATTAAATGGTTCAAGGTTTAATAATACCACTGAATATAATACAATGACCCTATAGAAGGACTGCATAAATACTGCTTAGTATTGTTATAATCTACACGGTTATAACCAGAATTTCCATGAAAATTTAATATATAAATCTATATACCCAGTCATCGGAATGAAAGCAAATGACGATAAATGTCATGAATCAACAGGTAACGCGCGAAGCTCACTTGTAGTCACGACAACGCTCAGGTGTAGTTTCTAATGAACGGCTGTCAATAATTTATCAATCATAAACTTTCCATGGCCGTCGCATCTGACCTATCAATAAACGCTGCTGCGATTCGGTCGATACATGGAGTATATATATATCATTTAGTATAGAGAAACAAGGCCATCGTTTTACTAGTGATGCCTTTAATGGTCAAGATGGGTTAAGAAATTCACAATTTTTGCACAGTGAATTTTCATTTACAAGTCAAGAGAAGACTGTTTTAAAAAAATTACCACTTGAATGACTGGCTCGATTATCGAACCAGTCATTCAAGTGTTGAATTTTCGAAAATAGTCTTCTCTTGACCTGTAAATGGACATTGCTTAAGACCACTGCAGAGGCTGGTTTAGTTAGGCTTTACCATTAACCCTTAGCACTCTGATTTCAAAAATAAAAAATTTCAAATTAAATTTTAAAATGCACTGGTGTATATTTTTCAACAAATTTGGTGAAAGATGGTGCTGTCGTAGACAGCAACATCGTCCACCAAAATTGTTGAAAACTCTACACCAGTTTCTCTGCTATTGATAAAATAAAAGATAGAAAATTGACATCGGGGTGGTAAGGGTTAAATTCTCAAAGATAAGCTGGGATTACCAAATCTCTTTCATTTTTGTAAACCGTTTTGCTGAAACTTTATATCTTTGACAGCAACAGCTACAATTAAAGGCAGCGACAGAATTCAATTACATATTTTTCAAAATGGCCACCGGCAGATATTTCCAAACTCCTCCGACATCTCTAACAACAGCATGATCGTTAAAATTCTTACAAACAGCGAAGCCCTGAACTTCAGATACATACACATTTATAGATATATAGATTTTCTATTCACGAAGCTGGATTCTGTCTAGAGCATAGATATTTATAAATATATATTGTATTTAGTACCTACCAGCCAACCTAATTTGTCTGAAACATATCTTGATCACAAAAATAACATTTAATCAAATTATTTTAAAAACACAACAGTGCCTATAGATACAGAATTACCTAACCTGAATAAAATTGCTGATATGTTTTGGAAATGCTAAAAGAATGAGATCAAACTGTACTTTTATTCTATAATTATACGTTTATCATTCAACCCGTAACACTTTAATGGTCAAATTCTCTCAAGAAAATTAAAATATTTGTTTATTGAATGTCCATTTGCATGCCAAGAGATGACCATTTTTGGAAATTTACCACTGGAATTACTGGCTTGGTTATCGAGCCAGTCATTCTAGTGATACATTTTCCAAAATTGTCTTCTTTTGGACTGCAAATGGACATTCCTCAAGACCACCGCAGAGGTCGGTTTTGGCCGGCTTGACCATTAAATGGTTAATACGACTCTGATGTCAATATCAAGGAGACTTGTGTACATTTTTTCAACGATTTTGGTGGATGATGTTGCTGACTACGACAGCACCATCACCCAACCAAGTTTGTTGAAAAATTACCAACAGTTCATCTTTTAATTTAATTTGAAGATTTAAAATTTTGACACCAGAGTGGTAAGGGATACACAAGGCCTGACCGATTAACTGATTTGAAATAGTTGCTCCGATGGAAATCTGTAATATGAATGAATTGTGTATTTATGCTGGGGCTGTAACGATACAATTTTCCATGCTACGATACGTAACACGATATACTGGGCACGATATGATATCCGATATGATACGTAATTTTTTCACTACGTTTCATCTGAACATGTCCATTTTATGCAACTCTTACGCTCAAATAATAAACATATTCAGATGAAACTTACCGGTAATGAAAATGGCGCGCTGGACAACACTGTGCAAGAATGCTTGTACTAAACCGTCATGAGATAATACTAATTTTCTATGCTATAATATAATAAAACTGCAATGATACAAGTTTCATGAACATGCATAATGAGATTCACTGATAATTCCATCAATCATTACAGCCACGATTTATGCCATTAACCATTTATCCCTTGAATTTGTTCAAGAAAGTTTCAATTTTCTCATATAAAATGTTCATTTGCAGACCAAGAGAAGACCATTTTTGGAAATCTGCCAGTGGAATGACTGGCTCGGTCAAGGATCCAGTCATTCCAGTGGTAAGGTTTCAAAAATAGACTTCTGTTGGTACATGTATGCAAATGGCCATTGCACATGATCAGTGTTGAAGCCGTTTTTGGCTAATATGAGTGTTAAAGGGTTATGGCTTTCCTTATGTAGAATAACACATGATCAGACACAATGACACCCATTTGTTAGCAGATTCCTTTACAATCGCCATGTTTTACAGATGTTTAACAATCAAACTAAAAATACACTGGTCCAGGGATTCTCTTAAGGGTCCTTTTGAGGGTATACACACCCAAAGATGCGGTCTGGACCACCAAAAGTAGCGGAAGTGGGTCCCATTGGACCACTGGAAATTTTGTACAATTGTGTAATACTAAGTAGTTTTATATTTTTTTTGCACAAATATACACGTACCTACAAAATCTAGCATGGTCCCACTAATAATGCGTCCATGGTGCTCTCTAATTTTAGCATGGATAAGAAATACTGCTTTGGAACACCAGATTTCAGTTTGGGAGCCCTAAATTTTCAAAAATAGTCTTCCCTTGGTCTGTATAAATTGACATTTTCTATGAGAAAATGTTACCTTTTAAAACAAATTTGTGGGTTAAAGGATTAACTGTTTTGTGATGCAAGTGTAAACATGACCTTAGTCATTGTCAGAATGAAAGGTTGGTCATGTGACAAGCATATTGAATAAAAGCAATGAAATATAACATTCATCTTCTAATACATTATAACAATAGTTTACATGTAATTAATATGTCAAAAAAGGGAACTGTTATACAATCAAGGAGACGTTTTTGCTTATAGTAAATCTTCTTTTCAAAAGACTTCCCAAGTACACACATATTTTTATAAGTATAACAGTCTTGATAGCATCCATTAAATTATTATCAATCTGCTGTGAATGGTCTAAATATATTCTCTAATTGAAAATTGGTGTGCAGTGAGGTTGGTAGAATTTCTAATTGAATGTTGCCTTCCCTGTTGGTCAACAGCATAGGGAACAATGTAGAAATAACTACCCTGGTATCTACAATACACAAGTAATGGACCTTTCCAGCGTAATGACATTGTATGACGTCATAATCAGTTAAGCAGTGTATATGATGACATCATAGTCATTGTCATAAATGATTCTATAGGTCCTGTCTTTAACTCTTAGTCTGACACGTTGTACAAATTATATGTCTCTAGCTACTATTTAATAAACATCTTGTTGAATATTTTGAAACTAATTTGACTAGGAGTTGTTGCTGCCTATAACAGCATCCAGTCTAATTAGTTTCAAACTATTCAACAGCTTACCTGTATAGTTTTCTGGAAATTGATAGTCAGAGAGTTCAGAGATCGATCGATCCCAACACGAGCGAGGTGTAGGCGGAGGTTAGCTAGAGATGGATGAGGTATAGCTAAAAATGGAAAGGTCAATTGAATATTGTCGCAAATCTGATATTCTAGATCGGTTCCAGCTGCATTACCAATGGGTGCACCAATATTAAATTTGAGGTTGGAGAGAAAGAGACGGAGAAAAAGAGAGATTGAGGAAAGGGAAGGAGAGCGTTAAGGTTAGTGAAGCGATGGAGAGTGAGAAGGGCAGACAAGGAGGAATAGGAGAGCAGACAGATGGAAGAGGGGGGGGGGGGGGGGGGGGGGGGGGGGGGGGGTGAGGGATGCTTGGGGAAGGAAGGAGTGGAATGGATGAAGGAAGAGAAATAGAGGTAATTGAGTTAGGCTTGCATGATTATATATTTTAATAAAATAGCGCGAGTATTTTTTATATCGCAAATTCATATGATTAAATAAAAAATAATAAGTAATTGAATAATTGTGAATAATTTCTACCGCATAAAATAATTCAAAACCTACATTTAATTACTCTTTAACGTGATCGGTGATGAAAATTTACATTTTGCTCAGCGAATCTATGTCCAGTTGTAGCCGAAGTGACGACTATTTTTTAAAGTGTATCACGGGAATGACTGGCTCGAGAGTCGAGCCAGGCATTCCAGTGATACATCTTCAAAAATTGTCTTCTCTTGACCTGCAAATGGACATTTCTAAATACCATTGTAACTTTCCTCATTGCTGACCTTGTTGTAATGTCTTGGTAATATGTATCCAGTTGATTAATCGAGTAATCATTATTCTTAAATAATCAATCATGATCACTGAAAGCAATAACATCATAAGACCAAATTGTGTGATCCTGGGAGGGAAGGAAAGATTGGACATTACATAAAAGGATTCTATAATCTATATTAGTTTTTTTCTGTGCCATATACTTTATTTTTCATTTTATTAGCCTAATTAATTTAAGTAAGTTAGCGATGTGTGTCAAACAATTTGACAACAATATAATTATAATCATTATATCAAATACTGTATATCTGGGATTATGTACACAATCTCGTTTTCTTAATATAATTGCAGAAAAATTAACCATTTAAAATCCAGGAAAACCAAAAATGCCTTCTGTCCGAGTGGTCTTGAGAATTGTCCATTAATTTGCAGAGCAACATTATTTTTTGAAAATTTATGACTGGAGTGACTGGCACAATAACTGAGTCAGTCATTCTACTGATAAATTTGTCAAAAATAGCCTTCTGATGGTCTGCAACTGAGAACATTAAGATATTCTTGAACAAATTTGGGGATCAAAGGGTTATGTACTGCAATGTCTGTCTTAACCCTTTAACACTCATATCAGCCCAAAATGGCTTCTGCAGTGGTCTTGTCAAATGCCCATTTGCAGACCAAGAGAAGACTATTTTTTTTAATTTACCACTGGAATCACTGGCTCGATAACCGAGCTAGTCATTCCAGTGGTAAATTTTCAAAAATAGTCTTCTCTTGGTCTGCAAATGGACATTTTCCATGAGAAAATTGAAATTTTCTTGAACAAGTTCGATGGTTAAAGGACCACTTTATGAAGCGCAATCAATTACAGTACAGCTCAGAAACTTATTGTTTTTCCAAAACAAAATAAAACACTTGAATATTTTGGACTTAAATTTGATTAGAATCTAATCAAATTTAAGTCCAAAATATTCAACAGAATATTACTTATTTTGCTTTTGAATGTTATTTCTGTGAGGTATTGTACACGCACGCATGCACGCAAATTGGCATGCATAGTGCATATAATTAGAAGACTTCTGTCTATTTATTATAGATAAATAGTAATTTACTGTATAGATATTTCTCCAATCTAGCCGATTATCTTGGAAACAATTTGACTGCAGAATATCATTATTGACTTAATAGAACTTACTTTCAGTCAAATTTAATTCAGTATATTCAGCAGGGCTTTTTATTTAAGTGCATTAATAAAATTTAAGAAATTAAAATTAAGTTGGAATAAGAAGGGTTACTGATTCAATGATCCGCCTGCAGAGCTCTCACAAATCTCATGTTTTAAATATTTAAATGCACCAAAAACAATGACAAATACTTATGTTAATAAAAACACAAAATATCTTACGCATATCCTGAACAAGTTCAATAGCTAAAAATAGAATATATCTTTTAAATTTAAATCTCTCAGATGTTGTAGTCCTCCTCCACCCATCACCCATTCTCTCCCTCATATATCTTTTAAATTTAAATCTCTCAGATGTTGTAGTCCTCCTCCACCCACCACCCATTCTCTCCCTCATATATCTTTTTAATTTAAATCTCTCAGATGTTGTAGTCCTCCTTCACCCACCACCCATTCTCTCCCTCATATATCTTTTAAATTTAAATCTCCCAGATGTTGTAGTCCTCCTCCACCCATCACCCATTCTCTCCCTCATATATCTTTTAAATTTAAATCTCTCAGATGTTGTAGTCCTCCTCCACCCATCACCCATTCTCTCCCTCATATATCTTTTAAATTTAAATCTCTCCGATGTTGTAGTTCTCCTCCACCCACCACCCATTCTCTCCCTCATATATCTTTTAAATTTAAATCTCTCAGATGTTGTAGTCCTCCTCCACCCACCACCCATTCTCTCCCTCATATATCTTTTAAATTTAAATCTCTCAGATGTTGTAGTTCTCCTCCACCCATCACCCATTCTCTCCCTCATATATCTTTTAAATTTAAATCTCTCAGATATTGTAGTTCTCCTCCACCCACCACCCATTCTCTCCCTCATATATCTTTTAAATTTAAATCTCTCAGATGTTGTAGTTCTCCTCCACCCACCACCTATTCTCTCCCTCATATATCTTTTAAATTTAAATCTCTCAGATGTTGTAGTTCTCCTCCACCCACCACCCATTCTCTCCCTCATATATCTTTTAAATTTAAATCTCTCAGATGTTGTAGTTCTCCTCCACCCATCACCCATTCTCTCCCTCATATATCTTTTAAATTTAAATCTCTCAGATGTTGTAGTCCTCCTCCACCCATCACCCATTCTCTCCCTCATATATCTTTTAAATTTAAATGTCTCAGATGTTGTAGTTCTCCCCCACCCACCACCCATTCTCTCCCCCATGGTCAGTTCTTTTTATTGACTAAGCAGGTTATACAACATTGATTGAGGTTGGATTGCTTGGACATGGGCCTTCTGAGGTGTAATTGCCCTCAGGTTAAGTTCACTTAACCCTTGAATCGTCCAGATTTCTTTTTTTTAAACCAAATTTTCGCTTAGTGAGATTCCAGTTGCCAGTAAAGAGATTATTTTTGAAAATTTATCATTAGAATGACTGGCTTGGTTATCGAGCCAGGCGATAACAGCAGTAAATTTTGAAAAACAGTCTTATCTTGACCTGTATCATCAAGACCACTGAAGGAGACATTTTTGCTGGTTAAACAATTATCCCTTTTACACCAAAAAAACCGGCTTTTAGCGGTCTTGAGAAATATCCATTTACAGACCAAGGGAAAATCATTTTTGAAAATTTACCATTAGAATGACTGGCTCGATAACCGAGCCAGTCATTCCAGTGATAATTTTCAAACAATCTCTTGGTCTGCAAATGGACATAGGTGTATGCGTGAGTGCCTGCATGTGTGTGCATCAGTGTATTGTCCTTTTACCTGTATGGTAAAAGTGTCACACAAGGCCAATGTTATTACTCTGCATTGCCAAACCAAGGAAGTAAAAAGTAATTTTATCTGATCTGTAGGGGTGTAAGGATAAAGCATAGAAAGGCCTCTGTGTAATAGAGGCCTGGGGCAAAAATTTTACAATCAGATCAAAATAAATTCTGCTGGGCACTGAACCGCAACAATTAAATTGAAAATAAACCAGAATTCAAAACAATCATATGTTAATTTCAATCTGGTTAAAATATTCAGTTGGAATATTATCACTTTAAAATGACATAAATAAATGATTAAAAAAACTTATTTGCATTTTTATATTGAGATTCGATATAACTTCATTTTCAATTTAATAATTTGATTATTATGCATATCAATATAGGTCATGAAAGCCACCATTCTCACGACAGACATGGCGTTTTTGATCATAATTCTTTACACGAAATCGGTGGAGACCAGATATTATTATATACAATTAGATCACATAGATTATACTCATCCAGTACACCAATACTCACACACATCTTAAAGTTTTAACCCTCAAATTTGTTCAAGAAAATTTACATTTTCTAAGAGAAAATGTCCATTTGCAGACCAAAAGAACTCTTTTTGAAAATTTACCGCTGGAATAACTGGCTCTGTTATCGAGCCAGTCATTCCAGTGGTAAATTTTCAAAAATAGTCTTCTTTTGGTCTGCAAATGGACATTTCTCAAGACTACTGCAGAAGTCGTTTTTGGTTGATATGAGTGTTAAAGGGTTAATGACATTTTGTAAAAAAAACCCACTTAAATTTTCTCAAAGAGCGTGTCCTTCTGAAGCCCAAGAGATTCGCTTTTCTAAAATTTACTACTGGAATGACTGGTTTGGTTATCAATCCAGTCATTCCAGTTGCAAAAAAAGGTTTTCTCTTCCTCTGCAAAAGGAAATTTATCTGCCGTAGTAATTGTGCATGCCTGCTGCAACTTTAGCGACGTGCTATTATATACAGGTGCATAAATATACATTACATGAATTATTGTGATTCGTGTGAAAATACAAAAAAAAACACCAATTCTACTCATGATTTGATTTTGCATAATTTATATTTCTTCTCCACAATTAATAATGCATAGCCGACCATCCATACTTAATTAATCAGGCAAAAACGACTAAAATGGCCATCAATTTTTTATGGATGCAAAACCCAAGTAAGTGGATAAATTGTCAAACCAAGTACAAAGCAGCAGATATGTTCCACAGACGGCTTGATTAACTCATTAATGGACCTTTCGATTTTTAGCAGGTAAGCTATTGAATATTTTGAAACTAATTTGACTTGGTGCTGTTGCTGCCTATGGTCAAAGTAGTTTCAAAATATTCAACAGCATGTTTATTAAATAGTAGAGACATACAATTCGTACGTGTCAGACTATTAAGAGTTAAAGACGGGCCAAATAGAATCATCCCGCTTAGCTGATTATGACATCATATGATGTCATTACTCTGGAAACATCCATTGTCAAGATTGGTCAAGAAAATTTAGATTTTTTGCATATTGAATGTCAACTCATGATGATTTAAAAGAATTTTAGTACTGAAACGACTGGCTAAGCTATCGATCCAGTCATTCTAGTGGTAAAATTAAAAAAAGAATCCTCTCTTGGCCTCTAAAAGGACATTCTTCAAAACCACAGCAGAGGACAGTTTTGGCAGGCTTGATCAACCAGGCTTTAACCACGCTATAACTTTAACTGTCTGACTGCTGCAAGCCACCAGATGATAATTTCATTGGGCAATAACTCTGGACTTGCTGAATATTTTGAAAACAATTTGATTGAAAGTTGTTGGTGGCTTAGTTAATATACGCAGCTCAATTTCAAAGCAAGAATGCAGGTAAGTTGGTGATTATCTTTGGAAAGATTCTTTCGACTGGAAGCAGTAGCCACCATAAAAGCCTTTAACACTACACAAGCAGGCCAAAAAGGTTTCTGACATCTCTGGAGTGGTTTTGAAAAATGTCCATTTGCAGACCAAAGAACTAGTTTTGAAAATTTACCACTGGAATGACTTGCTCGAAAATTTCTTTAACCCACCTGACCCCCATGACCACTAGGATGACTGGCTCAAAAACGTCTATAATACTCCATCGCCATTATGAACTAGAGCAATATAAGACGCCGTAGACCCTCACACTCCCGTTCTACACGGAAGATTTTTGTCACATTTTAAATATTCCAAATTTTCTGGATCATACCCAAATTTGTGAAATCCTCTCTTTGTTGTCCTAAAATTTGAGCCAAATCGGACTGGTAGTTTCAGAGATATCCATATGTTCGGAATTTGATCTAATCTGGATCTGGGACATCATGCCGCTAAAGTCTACGAGTCTTATTGCACTGTATGCTAAAATTGGAGCCCGATTGGACCAACTAACAGACAGACAGACAAACAGACAGACAGATGGATGGATGGATGGGCAGATGGATGGATGGATGGACAGAGACAGACATGCAATGTCCTCTTCCCCTTATGGGACAAGGGTACCAAAATAGCTCATCTACATGTAAGCAATATCAACATGGTACGTGACATTAATTGTCTTACTGCATAAATTCAATGGACAATAACGCTGGACCTGCTGAATATTTCGAAAACAATTTGACTGAAAGTTGTTGGTGGCTTAGCCACCAACAACATTCAGTCAAATTGTTTTCAAAATATTCAGAATATCCACAGGTAAAACCCATGTAACATGTAGTCTGCAGAAATTCAGCACGTAGACAGTTAATAAAGGGTCAGCAGGCTTTAAACTGTCCTTGTGTGGATGCTCTATTGTATTATAGACTGACACTATTTATTACTTATGAACAATACAATGACCATACAGGATTAGCATAACAATGAACAACAATAGTATTACCATAAACTGACCTCTGTTTTAATTAACTCTTTAATGGTCAAGCCGGCCAAAATTGGGTTCAGCAGTGGTCCTGAGAAAATGTCCATTTGCTGACCGAGAGGAGACAACTCTACATTTTATATCCTACTCCTCCACCTCCTCTTCCTACTACTACTGCTGCTGCTGCTACTCCTCCACCTACTATTACTACTGCTGCCACTACTGCTACTCCTCCTACTGCTGCTGCTGCCCCTCCTCCTCCTACTGCTGCTGCTGCTCCTCCTCCTCCTCCTCCTCCTCCTCCCCCTCCTACTGCTGCTGCTGCTGCTGCCGCTACTACCACTACTACTACTACTACTACTACTACTACTACTACTACTACTACTACTACTACTACTACTACTACCACTACTACCACTACTACTACTACTACTACTACCACTGCCGCTGCCGCTGCTACTGCTGCTGCTGCTGCTGCTACTCCTCCACCTACTATTACTACTGCTGCCACTACTGCTACTGCTCCTCCTCCTACTGCTGCTGCTGCTGCTGCTGCTCCTCCTACTGCTACTGCTGCTGCTGCTGCTCCTCCTCCTCCTCCTCCTCCTACTGCTGCTGCTGCTGCTGCTGCTGCTGCTACTACTACTACTACTACTACCCACTACTACTACTACTACTACTACTACTACTACTACTACTACTACTACTACTACTACTACTACCACTGCCGCTGCTACTGCTGCTGCTGCTGCTGCTGCTGCTGCTGCTACTCCTCCACCTACTATTACTACTGCTGCCACTACTGCTACTGCTCCTCCTGCTGCTGCTGCTGCTGCTCCTACTACTACTCCTACTACTACTCCTACTACTACTACTACTACTACTACTACTACTACTCCTACTACTACTCCTACTACTACTCCTACTACTACTACTACTACTACTACTACTACTACTACTACTACTACTACTACTAACTACTACTACTACTACTACTACTACTACTACTACTACTACTACTATGACTACTACTACCACTACTACTACTACTACTACTACTAATTTCTAAAGTTTTAATTGCTTAAATACATCAATCTATAGATCCAGACATCGTACATACCTTGACAAGAAGGCGTCCAGAATTCCTTAAAATCCAGGTTAACATGTTATATAGAAATTGCACACGTCTTCCCAAACACATTCAGTTATCAAAGTCCACAAGTTGTGGCAGAATTAATCCCTGAAATATGTCAAATAAAGCGGGAAATAAAAGTTGCCTGTACGTTTGACAATTACTGCAAAAACTACCAAAAAATGATTATCAGCAAACTATATGCAGACAAATTTGAATACACTTCAGGGTTTAAGACTACATAAATTCTTATATATCTCCGTGTTTGATTACGAATCGACCTACACTAAAACATATCAGTGACAAGAGTCCTCTATAAAGGTATGAATATTAATTAGGGACTAGCTAACCTTTATCCTTCCGTAGTCGATAGAAATACAGTCACAAAATCATGCTCAATTAACAGGCAATTGTTTTGATAAAGGAATGCGGATGGAAACCGTTGTTTCAATATAAATACTGATACATTTTTGGAAATGAACGCCAGTTCCTATGTACCACAAAATTATGTTACAAATTAGACGTGAAATGGTTAGTAATATGCATAACTAAGAGGTCTATATCAGGAAATGGGCTAAAGCCTTATATCTGAGCTTCAAACTTCCAAATTGTAATGACAAAGACATGCGTGAACTCTGCTCGTATGTCAGGATTACCACTAAGCCCTTTTCATCCCAAATAAGCAGAAATATTAAACGTGCATATTCACAGAAGAATGGTTCAAAATAAAATTGTTAAAATTATATACTTTTAGAGGATTAAGTTGTGTGTCCAGATGTAATGAAACGAAATAAATTTTAGCATATGGTGATTTCATTACATATAAATTAATATAATTTTTTCATTTGTCAAATTGAATTAGAGGCATGAGTCCATAATTCAAATTAACAACTAAACCTACAAGATTTATTTATATGGAATGAAATCATCATAAGTTAAGATTTATTTCATTTCATTATGTTGAGGTACACAATTTAAAACCTCTAAAAGTATATAATTTCAACAATTTTCTTTTCAAGCATTTTGGTGTGAACATGCACCTTTAAAAGTCTGAGTGGAATACGAAACAATCTCAATATTTTGAATTTTCAAAATAATCAACACCATTTAACTCTAGTATCTATTTAGTCATTACACGCTAGAAACGACAAATTCATTTTTATGTATGGAATATTGTGCTTAATATTTTGAAACTAATTTGACTGAGAGCAACAGCTCCCAGTCAAATTAGTTTCAAAATATTCAACAGCTTACCTGTAAAGTTATTCTGTAATTGAGATACTGAAATTTCCCTGATTAAAGGCACTGGTGTAAATATTATAGACCTAACACAAGGATATGTGTCAATGAAGGATTAGATCATAGACTGTACTTTCTTGAAAGGAAGCGCTGTTGATTACCTGATCCTATCGTCACTACAGCAATTACATAGCACTATAATTAATTCATAAGGCGGGGTGACAGGTGGGACAACAATTAGTTAGCAACAAGTTGTTGCATACCATGCGTAACAACAACTTAAGTATTGAGCAACTTTCCAGCCAAGATTTTTGTTAGACCTGACTTGTTGGTTGGCCCGTGCCACACAAACTGAATATGTTGTTAGCGATTTGTTGTACCATGTGTAGTCAAAGTGTTTTTCCTCAGTGACGGAAAACAGACGGAATTAATGGAATTGGTAATTTAAAACAGAAAAGTAATATTTAAATAGAAATCAGTGGAAAATGGTATTTTTGATGCAAAACATTTGTGAATTGTAAACAGAAAACCACTGTCCCTACGTGTATCACTGGCTTAACCCGTTACCACCTATATCAGTCAAAAATGGCGTCTACAGTGACTTCAGAAATGTCCATTTGCAGACCAAGAGAAAACTACATTGAATATTTAATTTTCGATAACCGAGCCAGTCATTCCAGTGGTAAATTATCAAGAATAGTCTTCTCTTGGTCTGCAAATGGGCATTTTCTATGAGAAAATTGAAATTTTCTAGAGCAAATCTGAGGTTAATGAAAGAGGATATCTCGAAACCTGCTGATCTGATTTGGCGAAAATATTAACACAATGAAAGATCTTGCCATGCACGAGGATTTCTGGATTTTGGCCATGATCCGGATAAAGACCTGTATCTGGATTGGATCAAATTCTGGATCTATGGATTGAAGGAAATTTCAATTTCCCTTTCTCCGCGATCTAACAATACTCACCATTTTATTACTTCTGATACAAACTATCTTGGATAGCTGGCCCTAGGACTCTAGACTTAGTAAGCTTTACCGGCTCCTGGAACCGGGTACCTGGCTCCCAACAGCTGAGTACCCATTTGCCATGAAGCTCGTATTGTTTGCATAGCCACCAAAGAAGAGATACCCATGGCTTCCTCGGTGGGGCTGGGAGGCAGGGTCCATAATAGAACGGTGAGCATTGTTAGATCTCGGAGAAAGGGAAATTGAAATTTCCTTCATTCTCCTTCGATGAATACTCACCATTCTTTTACTTCTGATATACACCAGATTTAGACAGTAACCTGGTGGGAAGGGGCAAGCCATCATTGCTACTTTTGCCCCTTGGAGAAAGAGCGTAGACTTAAACTTGACAAATGGAGACCTAAAAGGACCATCAAGTTAAAGGGACCAAATCACATTCGCATCACTGCCCCCCCCCCTTTTTCTCCTAAAAGAAGGGAGAGAACTCACGAACATGCATCTCGCCTGAAACACAAATATGCTAAGAGGGTTAACTGCTCTTTGCATATATCAGCCTGGGAATGAGCATGAATATATAAGATGAATGAACATGATATATACACATAATACAAAAAACTCTCAATCTTGAATTACCTCATGATATTTGGATTCCAGACGTGGAGCCGTCAACCAATCACTTGTCCGGCCATCAATGACACAATTTGGTTGACATCCTCTCGCTTGACCATGTCTGCTTCCTGATTCTTGCTTACAAATGCCAAAAAAGGGAGAAGAGAAGTGTGGTCGTTTAACTATCATTTCAAAACAGCTAAAGCGAGTGGATTGGCGGAGTCTGACACATCCCTCATACAGTAATCCGTGAGAGAGGACTCACAGTGCCATTGTGCAACAGCCATGATGTCCTCTAATGGAACACCATTGTAAAGGGCGGTCGAGGCGGCTATTCCTCTAGCATCATGTCCCTTGCGCAATCTCATGGGTAATCTGAATGCAATCGACTACCCAACGAGAGATAGAATCCATGGATGCGGCGCCATATGGCTTCTTATGGCAGATCCACAGATGTCTATCATTCGACCGTAATGAGTCTGTCCGTTTTTTGTACTTAGTCAAAGCACACACTGGGCACCAGACACTGGCATCATGATCAAACCTAGTTAGTTTTGGTATAATGATCGCTTTGCCGGGATATTTCAGATTGATTCTTTGACATAAACTCTGCTCTTGGCAGTAGACGCAGACCCTTTCCGGAGACAATAAATTGGTCCCTCTCTGCTGAAAGCGCATGGATCTCACTGCGCCCTTTAGCTGAGGAAGCTGCCAATAGAAAGACAGCCCTTGGAGTCAAATGCTTTAGACTAGCCGAACGCAACGTACATTAAGCACTAAAGATAGACTCCAGGCTGAAATGACTACCGGTTGTCTCGGTCGGAGATTGCTCATTCCTTTCACCATCACATTTAACTGGGCCACCTCTAGACTATCCCTGTTGGCGAGACAAGGGATAACTGATGCCAAACCTGACTTGTATCCACCAATTGTGACAGGAGCTAGTCCAGAAAAGAAAGCTCACAGAGAAAGTCTGCTATTTGCTGAATAGTGGATTGAAAGGTATCAATACACTTTCCTTCACACCAGTCTGCAAATTTGTTAACCTTGTTGTTATATGACTTTAAGGTTGACCTCCTTCTCGCAGATGCGATGAATTTTGCAGCTTGTCGAGAAAAACCTTCCGATGTGGAGCGTTGTTTGATAACATCCACGCAGTCAATTTGAACATTTCGGGATGCTCATGTAGGAAGCGTCCCTTGGTCTGGGAGATTATGTTCTGAATCTCGGGTAACTGCACTGGATTGTCCACCAGCATATCTAGAAGATCCGTGAACCAAGACCTGCTGGGCCAAAATGGCGCTATTAGCAGGACCAGGCATGGTTCCTCTCTGATCTTCACCAATATCTTCGGCAGAAGAATGGTGGGTGGGTACGCGTAAGCGTGCATCGCTCTCCAGCTTATCGCCAGAGCATCTGTATCGACGGCATTTGGATCTGGAATCGGCGAGACATAAGTCATCTTCATCTTTTCATTCGCTGATCATACTGCCAGTCCTGTAAGTGACTATCGACATGATCATAAGCGTTAGGTGCGTGGATCCATGGTTTACTAGAGTGCGCTGTGCGGCCTGGAACCTCCGTCTTGAGCATTTTCCTTTGTGGCGAACAAGTCTACGTTGGGTTTGCCCCAATGCTCGAAGATCCTGTGAAGAAATGGAGGGGTGAGAGACCATTCTGTTGGCAGAATCCTCTGTCTGCGAGACAAAGCACCGCCAGAATGTTCAATCGCCCAGGAATGTGAGCTGCTTTCAAAACAACCGAGTAATTCCGGCACCATTGAATCAAGTGCCACACTTTCATACAGTGTGGGTGACTTGGTCCTGCCTTGGCGATTTATGTATGATACTACTGTCGAGTTGTCCAACCGTATCAATATCGCCTTGCCCCTGACTTTTGGAAGAAACTTTTCCAATACCAGTTCCACTGCCATCATTTCCAACAGATTGATATGCAGCTGGCTCTCCTGGAGAGTCCATGTGCCTGAGACCTGGTGTTCTCCCAGGCAGGCCCCCCATCCCTCCAGCGATGCATCCGTGTACAGGTACAGCTGGGGTGGGGTATGTGCAACGAAACTCCTACTAGGAGATTCTGACGCTTTTTCCACCATACAAGATGCGACATTATTGGCTCCAAAACTGGCACCAGCTTTGACAGGGGTTCTGTTCTCTGTTTCCACAGAGACATCAGATACAACTGGATAGGTCTTCGCATCAGAGCAGCGCACAGGATTACCTGCTCCATGGAGACCATCATGCCCAGCATCTGAAGAAACCGCCTCGCCTGAATGTGGGTTCCCAATAAAAAACTCTTGAGGATGGCTAACAGAGACACCACTCTGGGCTCTAGCGGGTAAACCCTGCCCTCCTCGAGATCGAATCGAATCCCTAAATAAACGAATTGTTGAGTGGGTGTCAACTCGGATTTCTCCTTGTTGACTATCCAGCCTAGATCTGAAAGCAACTTCAAAGTCAGAGCAGTATCCACCTCTAACTTGGCGGGCCTGTCTGCCTTGATAAGCCAATCGTCTATGTAGGTCCGAAGCGCCACGTTCTCTCTTTTGAGAAACGCTGTCACCGCAAGGATTACTCTGGTAAAAACCCGTGGATCTGTCAACAGGCCAAATGGGAGGACTACAAACTCCCACACCTGATTCTGAAATGCAAATGTCAGAAACCTGTAACAACTCCCGTTCATTGGAATGTGGAAATATGCATCTTTCAGATCAATCGATACACACCACATTCCGTTCCTCAATCCTGCCATTACCGACCTCAGAGTTTCCATCTGAAAACGAGGAGTATGGATAAACTAATTTAATGGCCTGAGATCGGGAACAGGTCTCCACCCCCCCTGTGCTCTTGGGAACGAGGAACATGTTTGAATAGAAGTCTGGAATGTTCTGGTTTGCTGGTTTTATTGCTCCCTTCAGAAGCAAACCTGACACTTCTTTTTGAATGGCTTCTAACTTGTCTGGCTCCCTTGGAACGGGAGTCCAGACTGGTGCCAAAGACAGATTTTGTGGTGGAAAATCCCACCACTCCGGCATGTACCCCTGGGATAAACATCCTAGGACCAGACTGTCTGACGTCACACCTCACCAAGCCTTGACGAAACGCATGAGCCTTCCACCCACTATAGAAGCATTGACGCCTAATTCGGGTGTCTGGCTCACTATCCGCAACACCCCAACCCCCACCCCTCTTGACGAGAGAGAGAGAGAGAGAACCATTTTGGTCTTGGGTTGACCGGTCTAACTGGCACCGCTGTTCCTGTCGCACAGGTGCAGTCCAAGCAGATACGAAGGGAGCCCTCGCACCCTCAGGTATGATATGCTCCGTGCTTTCCGCCCTTTGAGGACTTACCCTTCCCCTTCCCACCTCTCGGGCGGTCAGTGGCAACATTGGGGTGGGTAGGAGTCTCCACAAGCTTCTTGGCCTTCTTCGCCGGAGGCGGCTGAGAAGACCCAGTACAAGCAGAAGCAGCACTAGGCTTGGCTTTTATGCTTCTTCTGCTTCTTAGAAGGTTGCCCGTTTAGTGGCCTGGCTACAGTCCCTAGTGCATGCTCCTGGCACACTAGTTCCAGCTGCATATTCACCGCTAACCAATTCTGCGCGATGCTGGCAGTGTCTTCTAAGATGGCCCGTGCTTGGCCACCAAAGCTGCTAGGGCCAGTAAGGGGCAACCGAAGAAGACACTCCCTAATGGCCATAGCCGGACGCATATGGTCAAGGACCATCTGCCTCCTAGACTCTCGCGCCTGCACCCTTGCCAATGCATCCACAGACAGCACCAGGCTGCCATTCACACACGATAGCACCACAGGTGGCACAGGAGGGCTTGCCCACGCTTCAGCCCACACCGACTGAAGAAGGCGATAAGAGTGATTGACAGCACTCATTGCTGCACTCAACCGCTCATCGCATAGGGACAGGACTTCATAATGGTGCACCTGGGACTTGTCCACCAGCGCCGGGGCGGGGCCACCCGCTCCAGCACTCTGGACTCCCAGCACACAGCGACAATCCTCAGTGACCGCTTGTACCATACCATATTTATCGTATTCCCCCCATGGGATATGACACCTTGCCTGCACCTCCCTGGAGGCTGCAGGGAGCTGGCCCTTGGTCAGGAGCTGCTTGCTATAAATAGCATCCAACACCTCCATAAACCTTGGATCCAGTCCAATAGACTGGATCCAGGCTGCGGGCAAGATCCCCATCCTAATCGATGCCACCGATGGATGGGGTGCATCCTCTTCGGCCATGGTCGAAACCAGACGGGTCCACCCTGGCTAGCCAAGCCAGAGCCTCCGACCCGTCTGTCTCCGAAGAGGACACTCCTGTGAACTTATCACCCGTTGACGTGCTCATGGCCCTACCAGCAACGGCCTCCCGGCTATGAGCAATTGCTGATACACCAGGAACTCCGGTACCGTACAGTTCCGCCACCACCCCATGGAAAAGACCAGTCCATGGAGTAGGCCCGCACGGAAAACCGTGCGGACCCGTAGCGGTTGAGGAACTGTGGCCAAGCATGGGCACCAATGGCACCCCATGCCTGACCGCTGGACCAGGCGAGATAGGTGTATACCACGCCTGGCCAAGCCAGACAGATGGACGGCGGTTCTGACCAGGATGGAATCGAACTCCATGCTCTCCACCCGCGGCATCTCAGGCCGCAGCAATCTCTCCTCCTCGGCCTCCTCGTCTTCAGACTCTAGAGTCGTCACCAGACGAGGAAGCACTGGAGCAGTCCTAGCGGACGGCTCCCTTGCCTGACGGACCGGCCACCGCTACTGGACCACCCGGAGGTGGCCGCAGAGAGACAGAACCAATCAGGCTGGAGCCCGATGGGACCGCCATGGAGCCGTACGAGACGGCTCCTCGTACGGCTCCCTCAGTGGCCAGTCCAGAACCCTGTCCAAGGACAGGGTCCATACCAAGCACGGGAAGAGACAGACCTGCAACTTTCGGTAGCAGGGATGACACCAGTGTAGGAAGGATGCTATGCAAGAAGCCTTGCATAGCAGGTCCAAACCACACCGGAGGTGCCATCTCCACCTCTGGTTGCAGACGTGGAGCGCCCCCAGGGGCCGAAACGGGCGCTCCACGATTTACTTTCTGACCGCCTGACCCCGCGTCAGACCTTGGCAATACCGTCTGGGCAAGGAACTTGCCCATCATATCAGACGACCACACTGCACAAATATTACACCTACTATCAAGATTACAATTTGTACATTTAAAGCAGACATGGTCCTTGAACAGAACTCTCACAAACTTATGGCACTCGTCACATGATGGCGGGGCTGGCTTGGCTTATAAATAAGCACAAACCTACAATAAACAGGCAGAACGAAACAGGAATGGAAGGCAGACAAATAATTTTCAAATAATTTGACCATAAATTAATGTTAACCCTCCAGCACCCCACCCCGCAAGTTTACAGCAAAGATCGCATTGATTATAGCGACAAGAATGAAGCGGGCAAGATACACCCATATACTGATCCTGAAGGATGTATAAACGGAACCAGGAATCATATCGCATAGCATTCAGGGTATATTTACTAATCAATATGAATTATACTCCTAACAAAAGCCAAAACGATATGTGAAGAAACAACAAAATGTAAACAAACTGCTGTAGAACACGGTAAAACCGCAGACCACACATCTTAATCAAGAATTTTGAAACCACCGATCATTGCAAACAGATCGTGATAACACGCAAAACTTGAAAATTCCAAAGTTTTTCGGGTACCAATACAGTACGCAGCACCCAGAATCAGATGCGCGAATTAATGAAACATTTTCTTCACATAAAAATCCGAGACAACTCGGTTGTGACGTCACCCACTCGGATCATACGGAGAACGACGTCAGCTGATTTTCGTGTTAAAACACTGTATAGCCAACACCTTATTTCATATCTGCCGATCGCCTGTTGGGGTTAAAGGAAGGCGACCAATCTGGCATATTTCGTTGTTAACACACGTTCCAGATTCGGGGTCAGAAATTTGAACATGCGACACAGACGAAATTTTGAAGACCTAAGTCTTTTAACTATGGAATAACATGGAATTATACAACCTGGATATCATCGGCTCCTTCCATGGTAATCCAAATAATCCTTAGAGAGCGAACACAAAGCTATCACAATCACAGAAAAATTACTTAGAAAGTTTAAGAAAAGCCAAGGCACTTCCAACTGCAAAAAAGCATGTAGCTCTTGTTGCTATGCAAACAAGAATGATCTTCATGGCAAATGGGTACTCGACTGTTGGGAGCCGGGTACCTGGTTCCAGGAGCCGGTAAAGCTTACTAAGTCTAGAGTCCTAGGGCCAGCTATCCAAGATAGCTTGTATCAGAAGTAATAGAATGGTGAGTATTGACCGAAGGAGAAATCGTGGAAACTACTGGTCTGATTTGGCTTGATCTAATTTTAACACAACAGTGTGACCATTCATACACTTTGATTTCACAATTTTGGGGGTGATCAAAAATCTGGAAAATCTGAAATATCCGACAAAAATGGGAGGGCGAGGGTCTGCAATCTCTGATTTCTCTTGTTTATGTGTATTTATATACTAATATCAATTTGGAGTGCAGAAAAACCTGAAACCATGGGGATAGCTAGGTGTCAGATAGCCTACAAACGCGTCTAAAACCACAGGGTAAAGAAAGTTTTTCTAGAAAACTTGGCTTAGAAATCTTGGGAAATTATACTATATATCATGTGACAAAATTTCCAAAAATTCAAACTGTTAATTTATGGATTAAAATCGATAAATGAACCTATATATTTTAGAGCTGCGATAGCAGCTCAATAAACTGCCATGTCCTGCAGCCAGCCAGCCAGTCAGTCAGCCAGCTAGCCAGTCAGCCAGCCCATCAGTCATCCATCCATCCATCCAGCAGACCGGTTGGTCGACAGCCAGTCAGTCATTCAGAACATCAAATACATATATGCATTGGCAAACTGTATAGATAATTAAACAATAGTTTCTACAAAGTAACTTATTTATTTAATACGCATAATGGCGCCAAACAGTAAAGGTGAATTATAATCTGTCTCAATATTTTCTTCACGAAGTATCATATTTAGCTACATTATCTATCTGAAAAACTGCTTATTGATGCCTATTTGATGATAAAACAGCGTCAAACCTAGTTTTTATACTGAGCATACTGTCTGAGAAACAGAAATTGTGTCTTATTTAATATAATGAATGTATACTGGTGTGAATTAATGCTTACACCTGTGACAAAATTAACTGTTTAACCCTTACACTCTGATGTCAATAGTCTGTCTTTTATCGTGCCAATATCAAAGAAACTGGTGTACATTTTTCAACAATTTTGGTGGACGATGTTGCTGTCTACGACAGCACCATCTCCCACCAAATTTGTTGAAAAATGAACACCAGCTCATCTTTTAATTTAATTTGAAAATTTAAATTTTTGACACCAGAGTGGTAAGGGATAACGTTCAAGCTGGCCAAAACAGCTTCTACAGTAGTCTTGGGAAATGTATATTTGCAGAGCGAAACGAGAATACTAAAAAAAATTTATAACCTGGAATAAATGACTCGATAACCAAGACAGTCATTCCATTGATACATTTTTTTTAAATCTCCTGGTCTACAAGGTGACAATTTCTATTCATAAGAAAATTTAATACATGATTCCAAGAAAAAATAAAATATGTAAAATGTAGTTGAATATTTTGGACTTAATTTGATTGGAAGGGTAGCAATGGCTTCCAATCAAATTAAGTCCAAAATATTCAACAGAACATTTGTTGCAAACATTGCGTTCAAAATTGTACGAAATAACAAATTTCTCCTTTTGTTTTGGAAACATGTTAAGCTATTTCTGTGTTGTACTGTATATCAATGATTCAATATAACAGCCAAGATAGAATTATGATTATTTTTCAATTATAATTATCTAATTAAATCATGTAAATGTACTTTACAAACGAATCTTTTGATTGTGGTACACAATAAATGTACTTTTAATGGTTCTGTCTGTAGTAATTGGACAAAAATACATTTTCCCACCAGAAAAATTCTTAAACTTTTTATGTAACAATTTACAAATCAGGTTTTTTAAGGTGAATAATAGTAACTATCCCTGTTAACTCTTTCATCCATACAGAACCACAAATACAACAAATTTATGATGATGGTGAATAGTCCTGCTGAATGTCCATTTGCAGGTCAAGGGAAGTTTTTTTTGAAATTTTACGACTGGAATGACTGGCTCGATAAATTTTCACAAATAATTTTCTCTTTGTCCATATATTAACATTTTCTATGGAAAAATATAGATTTTCTCAGAACAAATTTGAGGTATATAGGGTTAAGACCCCTGTAATTAATAATTCAGGATTCGTAATAAACTAATCCCACAAACGATGGAATATAATTACTATCTTTCTAAACATTGTAAAATGATATATTAATTACTAAATGTTATTATGACGATTTACCCTATAATTATGTTGAAAATAATCTGACTGAAAACTGACGCTGATTAACTTGTTATAAAAATTAAATGAGAAATCATAGATTGCAGAACCCAATCTTTTGTAATTTTTTTTTATTTCCAATATTTGTGTGATCGATCAAGAACAAAGTTGTGGAAACGAGTGACTGGTTACACCCTTTCTTGTGTTAAAATTTGAGCCAAATCAAGACCACGAGATTCCGAGATATTCATAGATTCAGAATTTTATCCAAAATAGGTTTTTTTTAATCTAGATCATGGTCAAATTACTGGAAATTCCCTTTCACAGTAAGATACCTTGTTGTCTTGAAATTTAAGCCAAATCTGATCAGTAGTTTTTTAGATACAGCTTTTACGCAGCCAGATCGATACAAGCAGACCCGACTGGAGGATTCCAGTTTATCTGTCAATCATATGACATCATAATCAACTATATGATGTGTAGGATGATGTCATCATCAATTACATCATGAATGATGTAGCTCAGTTCATCACGAACGCTTAATTGATAACGGGCTAAACGTTGTTGTACGACTTGTATGTCTACTATTTAATAAACATGCAGTTCAATATTTTGAAAGTAATTTGACTGGGCGCTGTTGCTGCCATTGGCAACAAGTCAAATTAGTTTTAAAATATTCAATAGCTTACCTGTATAGTCTTCTCGAAATTGATAGTCATGGAGTTCAGGGATGGTTTGATCCCAAAATGGGGGAAATGTGGGGGAGCTTCTAAAGCTAAAGATGGGTGGGGCATAGCTAAAACCTGATTCCTCCATTATGCAATACCCTGTTACCATTACGGTGTGAGAGTAACTAGAGGGGTAGAGGCCAAAAGATAACCCTCAAAGAAAGTGATAAATTTCTTTCTATGCCACACCCATTTCTAGCTAAGCTCCGCCAACTCTTATGTGTCTTGGAATTGTTTAAATATATACTTTGAATCCTGAATTCTCAGCCTCCCAATTTCAAGGTAACTACACGGGTAAGCAGTTAGAGTACGTTGAAACTAATTTGACTGGGGGTTGCTGCCTATGTCTACCAGTCAGATTATTTTCAAAATATTCAGCAGAACGTTTATTAAATTGTAAATCCATCAAAGACAATAAGACATACAATTCGTACACCTGACAAACATTTCAGTTTTCATGACAGAGTTACAATACATCATAATGACTGTGACGTCAGCATACACATGGCATAATGGAGCTTTGCCCCGCCAACCTCTAGCTAAGATCCACCCACACTTCGCATGTGTTGGGATCGATTAATCCCTGAACTCCCAAACTGTCAATTTCTAGAAAACTATACGACTAAGCTGTTGAATATTTTGAAACTAATTAGTTTCAAAATATTTAACAGCATGTTTATTAAATAGTAGACATGAAATTAAGCGTTCGTGACGAATTTATCTACGTCATTCATAACATCATTGATTATGACGTTATCCCACACTTAACATAGTTGATTATGACATCATATGATTGATGGATAAACTGGAATCCTCCCTTGAATATGTTGTTATATACTTGAGTGACAGATTGGATGCTTCCAAAATAGTCAACCAAGAGTTTCTTCTAGAGATGTTCAGAGTCACTCTTGTCAAATTGATTCAAATCTGACAAGTGTTTAATGAGGAGTAGGTCTTTCAAAAGGTTTTTCAAAATCTCTAAAAAGCTGCCTATGTTGCAACTATAGAATGCCACACTTGTTCACTTTAAATATTCAGGGAGTTTCATATCATCATCTGTTGCGACGTTGGAGGCCCTACTGAGATATCGTAGTTATCTCCCTTCAACAATCTCGCCAGATGTCAAAGGTCTGCAAGCAGACTACAGTTTCCATGTAATGTGCTTTAACTCTGGATATGCTGTATATTTTGAAAACAATTTGACTGAAAGGTGTTGGTGGTAGCCACCAACAACTTTCAGTCAAATTGTTTTCAAAATATTCATCAGGTTAAGAGTTATTGCTCATTGAAATTATTCTCAGGTGGCTGGCAGCAGTCAGACAGTTAAGATAGCATATAGCAGTCTTTAAAGATAAAATTTAAAATAGCACATTTGTAGCGTGCATGCGCTTAAATGCATGCACGCGCACACATACCGGCGCACAAATTTAAGCATTATAATACAAAATAAAAATTAACATACCTTGATCAACCGAAATACGTGAAAAATCTCTGAACAGTTTGCGTATCCTTGCTCTAGTGAATGACACAATCACCTGTAAATACCTGTAAAGACCTGAGCAGGCTCTCTCTATCAATCACATCATAGTCAGAGGACAAACCTTATCACCAGTCCTAGAAAGTGTATGCAAATAAAACGTTCAATTTAGAAAGGACATGTGATACAAACTTTTCCCATCAACAATAAACATAGCTGTTTGGATACAGTGTTTACAGCCTGCTCGGTCTTGTTGACAAACAAGGCAGCAAAAAAACACAGGGTGGGAGAGTGAATTAGCGGGATACCGAAAAGGTCACAGCGAGAAATTTAATTCAATAGTAAGAACTACATGTCATAGACGTCAAGGTATGCGAGATCCAATATGTCACTCAAGTATCTGATGTCATAATCAAATATGTCACAATCAAAATGGCATAATTCTGTAAAGAAATTGGAAGAGTATGTTACAAGTGTCGAAATTGTATAGTTTGGGTGAATTTACAGTTTAATAAACATGCTGGTGAGTATTTTGAAACTAATTTGACTGGGAGCTGTTGCTGCCATCGTTTGAACTTTCAAAATATTCAACAGCCTAGAACTTGTTTAGCTGCTACCTTGACATTTAAAATCGGGGAAGTCAGATTTGAATTTTAAGGTACATATCGATTCCAATTGTATAAAAAGTGGGTGGCGCTTAGCTAGAAATGGGTGGGGCATAGCTAGAGATGGATCCGTTACTTGAATAAATAAACTGAAGCATCTAGGTCAGTAAATCACTGACATTTCACATTCTTTACTTGCTGTATATTTTGAAAACAATTTGACTGAAACATGTTGGTGGCTTAGCCACTAACAACTTTCAGTCAAATTGTTTTCAAAATATTTAACAGGTCCAGAGATATAACACCTGGAATATGTTGTTTGCCAAAACTCAGCAGCCAGACAGTTAATAGATGAATCCAAGTTTTAGTTATGCCCCTTCCATTCCTCACTAAGCTCCACCCTGATGCCTTGTCCGGGTAATGGGAATCGATCAAACTACCTGAATCTTAATCTTCAGAAAACTATACAGGTAAGCTGTGGAATATTTTGAAACTAATTTGAGAGGGTGCTGTTGCTGCATATGGCAGCAACAGCACCCAGTCAAATTTGTTTCGAAATATTCAACAGAATGTTTACTAAAAACAATTTGTACAACTTGACATTCTATTAAGTGTCTATGATAGACTTTGATACATTCATAACATACTTTAAGTGTGACCAGCTATACTTGCGAGGTATTTCATTATGAGGTCATATATTCAACTTGATTGGATTCCTCTATTAACACTACAGACAACAACCGATATATTCTTTATAACATATTGAATATTTAGGCAGCAACAGGTTCCAGTTAAATTATTTTCAAAAAATTTAACACTTTTCCTGTATATTTATCTTGAAATTGAGATTTTAAAATTTAATGGTTAAAGAATTAAATTCAATTTGCAATCATATGATAAATAGTGGTCATTTGGAAACAATTTCTGCTGAACATCGCAACAGCTTTCAAAACGAATGTTTCCAAAATGTATACACGCCTTCCTCCTTGGGACGCAGTAGCAATAATTAACTTTTTGATATCAGTATGATTAGTTTCAAAATTCGCAGTAGACTGGGCCACTATCACTGACAGTCAGACTGTATTGCACATAGTATTTATCAATTTGACACTCATATCAGCCAAAAACAGCTCTTGCAATGGTCTTGATAAATGTCCATTTGCAGAGCAAGAGAAGACTATTTTTGAAAATCATTCCAGTGGTAAATTTTCAAAAATAGGCTACTCTTGGTTTGCAAATGAACATTTTCTATGAGAAAATTGAAATTTTCTTGAACAAATTTGAGGGTTAAAAGGTTAACAGATCATTGGAAATTATACTGTCCAGCCAGGAATGATGGGTTATAGTACAGCGGTGTGTGCAGTGACAGGAATCAAGCTTATCTACATCATAGAACTGGCTCCAGAGCTGACCAGCTGTTACTGTGGCACGTACAGCATCATTGATACACAGGGCATGTCATACAAGCATAGTCTTTTAGCCAGAGGCATCTGTGATCCACGGATTTGCAGTCTCCACAAGGACTGGAAGGCAATGTTTCCAGTGATGTACATTATGCTCTTCCTCCAATCTTCCCTGCCATGAAGCAGGTCCCTTTGTCACTGACTTTGTCTGTCAGCGATAGCTGTACATGAGTAACCTCGGTCTTGGCTTCGTTCATGAAGGGACACACGCACGCACACACACACACACACACAACGAAAGATCCCTGAGCAATTAAATCAATACACAAACACTGAACAACTACTAAACATGTGTCGCAATTAATCTAAATATTGGTGCTTAATGTCAATAATGACATGTTATCGTGCGCTTGGCATATATGTGTCATAAAATAGTAAAATACTGCTTTAACCATCTAACCCTCAAATTTGTTCAAGAAAATTTCAATATTCACATATAAAATGTCCATTTGCAGACCAAGAGAAGACTATTTTGAGAATTTACCACTGGAATGACTGACTCGGTTATTTGACCACTGCAGAAGCCGTTTTTGGCTGATATGAGTGTTAAAGGGTTAAACGGGTTGATTTCAAATCAATGCATGTTCTGCTGATGAGCACGGATGACACAAGGTCTTCCTCAGAGCTCAGAAATAATGTAAAATATTACCAAAACTAAATAAAATGTACAGTTGAATATTTTGACCATTATTGGATTGGACGACGTTGCTGCGCATCTTCCAATCTAATTAAGGTAAAAATATTCAAAATGAACATTTCTTACATCGTGTTAAAAATTGTAATAACTAACACGTTTCTGTTTTTTTAGGAAACAATTTAACTTATGTATGATCTCATTGAGCTGTACTGTGTATTATGATGTGATCTCATTGAGCTGTACTGTGTATTATGATGTGATCTCATTGAGCTGTACTGTGTATTATGATGTGATCTCATTGAGCTGTACTGTGTATTATGATGTGATCTCATTGAGCTGTACTGTGTATTATGATGTGATCTCATTGAGCTGTACTGTGTATTATGATGTGATCTCATTGAGCTGTACTGTGTATTATGATGTGATCTCATTGAGCTGTACTGTGTATTATGATGTGATCTCATTGAGCTGTACTGTGTATTATGATGTGATCTCATTGAGCTGTACTGTGTATTATGATGTGATCTCATTGAGCTGTACTGTGTATTATGATGTGATCTCATTGAGCTGTACTGTGTATTATGATGTGATCTCATTGAGCTGTACTGTGTATTATGATGTGATCTCATTGAGCTGTACTGTGTATTATGATGTGATCTCATTGAGCTGTACTGTGTATTATGATGTGATCTCATTGAGCTGTACTGTGTATTATGATGTGATCTCATTGAGCTGTACTGTGTATTATGATGTGATCTCATTGAGCTGTACTGTGTATTATGATGTGATCTCATTGAGCTGTACTGTGTATTATGATGTGATCTCATTGAGCTGTACTGTGTATTATGATGTGATCTCATTGAGCTGTACTGTGTATTATGATGTGATCTCATTGAGCTGTACTGTGTATTATGATGTGATCTCATTGAGCTGTACTGTGTATTATGATGTGATCTCATTGAGCTGTACTGTGTATTATGATATGATCTCATTGAGCTGTACTGTGTATTATGATGTGATCTCATTGAGCTGTACTGTGTATTATGATGTGATCGAGACTACCATTAACCCTGTATCTGTCAAGACTGGTCTAGAAAATTGAAATTATTTTGTGTTTTGGCAATGTCTATTTGCTGGCCAGGAGACTATTTTTTGAAAATTTATTACTGGAATGGCTGGTTCGATCATAGACCCAGGCCTTCAAGTGATAAATTGTTTTTAAAAAATAGTCTTTTTAGTGGCTATTCCTCGAGTACATTGCTAGGATGGTGGTTTGGGCCATAAAAGTGTTAATGTGATATATGACAGCGGGAGCAGGTTTAAGGATGAGGATCGTAATTAAGAGTTTCCTAATTAACTATAGAATGGATTGACAGTACCATACCCTAATTAATTAGTGAGTTTAACCCTGTATACTTAAGTATACAACCCTGAAGAGAAACCTTTAGCCCGTTCATCAAACAATCATGCCATAATTATATCCTGCCATTTACTCATTAATTTAATTATATCTTGCATCAACAAATCCCTGAGAAAGTATATTCTTTATGATATAAGACTTATAAGAATAATTAAGTAAAAAAAATTCTGTTGAATATTTTGAAAATAATTTAGTTGCACATTTGAATCAATTTTAACACTGAGCAACAAATTAAGTCTAAATTTAATCCTTTAGTGACGATACCGGCCAAAACCGGCCTCCTCAGTGGTCTAAGGAATGCCCATGTGCACACCAAGAGAATTTTTGAAAATTTACAACTGGAATGACTGGCCCGGTTATCGGGCCAGTCATTTCAGTTGTAAATTTAAAAAAATTAGTCTTCTCTTGGCATGCAAATGGACATTCAAACAGCAAATATTTAAATTTTCAGGTATAAATTTAGCCAATAAATGGTTAAAGGTACCTATACTGGTATTAACTGGTTGTATATATTGAAAATAACGTGTTGAGCGCGTGTGACCAGTTTACTGCGCGTGTGATAAGGGAGACAACTTATGGTGAGTTACAAACCTGAAATCTTAATTTTGTAACAGTACCTGATCGTGGAACGGGGTGCACATTCCGAGAATGGCTTTAAAAGTAACATCATTTTCAAAATGATCACACAGTTTATAATGACACGAACTGGTCTTTCCTATGCAGACAGAGACGTTCAACACGAATAACGCCAGAGTTAAATATTACTTCACAGGATTAGACTAAAACTTTCAAAGAAAGCTCTAGAAGTCGAAGAGACGCCTTTACTATACACTATATCTATTGCCCTATATACATTTCGACACCTAGTATAATTATTTTTACACACAATTATTGATGATGCTGCTTAATCAGAGTTGATTTATTTTTTATCTCCCTACTATTCTGACTACGCGATTCCATCCATACGATTGAAACGAGTATCACACTAATGCGCGGTAAACCCCACTTTATGTGAACAGGGATTTTAGATTAAACTAAACATGAAACGAAATGTAATAGCTCGTCTGGCCAACGCGGAAGGAACAAGTGACGCAACGCCACGCCTACCGTCTGTCCATCGTCGTACCATCCGTTGTCCACCACCCTCATTATATAACCGTTTGGTCGATTTTTTTTTTATCAAACTGAGGATCCCAGTGAGGTCAATTTAATAGACAACTCGCACCTGTACCTGGTAAATGGGTTACCTGGTTGCTTCTGGGAAACTGTTTTAAATTACCCCTGTGAGTGTGAAAACTAATGGCAGCAACAGCGCCCAGTCAAATTAATTTCTAAATATTCAACATAATGTTTATTACCCCCTCTTGTGTCAACAGCGCATCAAAGCGCTCAAAATAATATGTATTTCAATTAACCACTTAAATGCCAATACTTTTCAAAGAAATTTTGATTTTTGCAGCCATTAAAAGAATAAATTTATGTTAAATCTTCAAATAGACATTCATCAAAAGTGTAATGGTCAAGAAAATTCAAATTTCTGCTTAGCCAGTGTCGAATTGCAGACCAAGAAGAGTATTTCTGAAAATTTACCAGTGGAATGACTGGCTCGGTTACCGAGCCAGTCATTCCAGTGGTAACTTTTCAAAAATATTCTTCGATTAGCCCGCAAATGGACATTTCTCAAGATCACTGCAGAGGTCGTTTTTACCAACTTGACCATTAAACGGTTAAGTTGACACAAGAGGGGTTAAATAGTAAATACATCAACGATATACAATTTGTACAAGTGACGGACTTTTAAACGTTCATGGCGGAAATAGACAAGCCATTATTATGCATTTTGATTGTGACGTCATCCTAAATGTGACTTAATTGGGTATGACGTCATATACTTGAGTGGATGATGCTAGGTCAGTTTTGGAATTACAATGATCAGGGGATACTACACAATGGGTGAGCTCCACTCACGCTTTGTCCATGTTAGCATCGATGGATCCATGAGCTCTCTGAATCTCAATTTCCAGAAAACTGTACAGGGGTGTCGTTTTCAAGAATGCTCAAGCGAGATTATTAGTCCAAGAGCTACTGGGGTGTTTAATCACCCGAAAGAGGTCAAACAAACTGATGCTGTTTTTAGATATCCCAATATATGTATTATATAAAATGAAGATTCTTAGTTGCTGAATATATATTCCGATTTTTTTAATTGGATGATTTCCATAGTACCGTGATCTTTGACGTACCTGACAAATTAGGGGAAGGGGAATTCAGTCACATCCTTCTCTTATTTATGCATCCAGCCTTGCCCAAGACCCATCATAGTAAGGGTAATGAAGGCCTCTTTCAACTGATACCAGGTTTTGATTCCAGAGGTCTACACTATTGTTCTTAACGCATCATTTTGCAACCGGTTCATGCCCATCCTTAGCGGGCTTTAAAAGTTTTCACTCATTTTCGGCTAGTTTAAATGTCACTGTCGGAATCTACATCAGACTCATCATCAGAAGACACAATAAGCTGTTCATTATTAGAGTCTTCACTCCCTTCCTCTGCGAATGTCTCTGAATCAATCACGTCACTAATGTCAGATGGAACCCGATGGCCGTCAAACAGTTCACTATGAACATATCATCAACACAACACCAGCCGTGTTTGCAAGGATCTAGCTCCAGAATTGACTGTTCGTCTGCATGCTTCCACATATGTGCCACATAGTTAGCTCGCTTGATCTTCTGTTTAAGCATAGGTCCACAAGGTGGTAGAACACTGGCATCAGCACCTTTGATATTTGTTAATGGTCTGTCTTGGCTTGTCGGGGCATACTTTGATCCTGAAGATGGCATAACGAACATCAGCTGTTTTCTGCATATTCTGTTTCCCATAAAGTGTGCAGACATAAGCTTCTAGCAAATCCTGGTAGCGGGTCATGAGAAAAGGCGATTCCTCAAGTGCAGCAAAAGCACTGGTAAATTGTACAGATCGTTCCATCAGCTGTAAGGGACGTACATTTCCTTTTCGTAGGAAGGTGGACGTGTAATCACAGCCTGTAAAAGGCATGTAGAGCAGGAAGAGCACTGCATAGGTCTTTGCCAAGATGATTCGACAGAGATGTCACATCAGTGTATATTCTGGTGTTGTTACCATCAACGCCTGAAACCATCCATACATTTGCTTTAATATTGTATGTCCCTAGATGATACAGAATGATGATGAACACATCTGTGTCATTGCAACGAATGGCTACATTGGGCACCGACAGCTTAGAGATGCAGGCTAGATGGAATGCTATTCCTATATCTGCCTCTTCGTGGTTGCCGGCTGACTCTCATTAGTGCTGCGGACGACGCGTCCATCATGTGAAACTGTGAACGTGTAGCACACACCTTCTACTCCAATGACTAACCTTTTCCTCTCTAACATCTTCGCATAACTGTAGTTCTGGCATTCGTCAGCTAGAAACTTAAGGAAACACGTCTAAGAAGCGAGTGGAAGCCTTTTTGGCGTCTTTGGTCTGGGCCAGCTACTCTGATACTGGCACACCTGATGCTGGCACAGTTCCATGCAAGGCACGATTTGCCTTTGCTACCCCATTAATTGATTTCTCTGAGTATCTGTGGCAGCTAAAATGCACATCTTCACCAACTTTACACAGCTTTCTCAGAATGACTGTGACAATCCCTCCAAATGTCTCTGGCACATCCACCAATCCTTGGATCAGAAACATCGCATCTTGGATATATACATATTGTGGCGGTGGTTGTGGTGTGTTACTGCTCACCCTATTCTCTAAAGCGTGCATCAGCTTTGATTTGCCTGTCTTATTCATGGTGCCATCAAGTTGTGGAAGCGACACAGGGACAGGAGTTAAGGGTACCTGAAGACAGTCAACAAATTCACCTGTTTTTCTGTGGCAAGGAAGAGGAGACGTCCGAAAATATCACGTGCCCCTTTGGGTTCAAGGACCTTCTTGTCTCTGACTTTCAACTCTGTTGTTACTACTGGTGAAGCAAAGGTCTTTGTATTGTGTCTGGGTATAGGCTGCTATAAACAAGCCTTTCTCAGAAGGCCATCTGGAAGTGTCTCGAGACATTCAGCGGTATGGTAACTTATAGAATGGCCAAAACGATTCAAAACTTCTATGATTCGCCTACTACCCATGATGCTTTTCAATCCTAGTCCAACCAATAAGTGTTTCGCAGCCTTAACCAGCTCTCTTGTCGTGGCATAGACTGCATCATCAGCAGAGTAGCTGATGTATCGCTGAACTCTGTTAGGAATATCGGCAGTGCCAGATCTTCCAGTATACAACACACGGAAAAACTTATTTAAGATATCTGGAATCTCTGCCTGTCCACGATTTGCAACTTTGCAAAGTGAATGGATGAGGCAAATCACGGGACTCCCTCTGCATGTCGAGAATTACCTTTCGCAAATGTAAAGCAACGTCGTTGACTTTAGCACTTATTGACATGGCTTTGTGAAAGGCGACGTCAACTGCATCATCACTGTCGAAGATATTGGAGTAAAGGATGTTTCCTCCCTTTTTGCTTTGTTTTCCACTTCTTAAGAGGCCCTGAAAGTGGTTTAACAGTTTTTCTTCTAGTTTTTGTGCAGCATAAGAAGAATCAATGACACTATGGGCTGCAAGACTGGCAAGGTAGCGCAGATGAACAGATATCAACATTTCTGGTTGTTGCCCATCAATAATGAATGGCTAAACGTAATCTGCAATCTGAGAAAATACTGTGTTATGAATTGTGCGAGAAGAGTCATCAGCTGTTGTGGACGTGGCTGAAACGGATGAGATTGCATCCACTTTCTTCAGATAGACTCGTCTACAACTGTGGTGATACTTAACTTCATTGGCAACCAAATCTATGTCACCTATTTTTGTTAACAGTACCCAGTCATTTAGTTTTCTCGCAGCAGTTTTGTATGCTATTAGCAGCATCTATACTTTCACAAAATCCGAGGGATTCCCGTTTAGTTCCTTTGTTCTCTTTCACAAAACAGGCATTTATTTTGAAATGTGGCCGAATATCCACTTGTCATTGCTTCCACTTCAGACCGTAACAGTTGTTTGACAGAGGATTGCTCCGTGTCCACGTGCTTGTCTGCATCACTAGAAATAGCGGTAAAGTTGTAGTAACATTTTGGGTGAAGCCCATCATGACCTGAATACACTTTTATACTTTGATGATTTCCATTTGAACAGTCTTTTTTCAGAAGCATTTTTACAGATTTCCAGTGCTCATGAGTGAATGGCACGACTCGATCAGAGGTTTTGCCTCCAACATGCAGAATGCACTTGCGTCGCTTTTCTTGCTGTTGCACAATTTATGACTGAACTTCTACATCTGAAAAAGGAAACTACTTTAGAGTGTTTAGTTGCAACAAACAATGCATTGGAATTATGTAATGACTGGAATTAGAAACATTTTTTTTGTTTATATGGTAAACTGATTTAAGAAAGCATTTACTTTGAATAACATTTTCGAAAATTACCCCGCCCCGTCTGTAATTAAAAATAATCTACACAAGACAACAAACGTGGGTTTCTTGCTTGTTATCAGTTGAAAGAGGTCTTCATTACCTTTAATATGATGGGTCTTGGGTAAGTATAAACAAGAGAGGGGTGTGACTTTGAATTTCCCCTACCCTTAATTTGTCAGTTACGTCAAATATCAAGGTACCTTTGAAAATCATTAAATTAAAAAAAATCGGAATATATTCAGCAACTAAGAATATTCATTTCATATACTACATATATTGGGATATCTAAAAACAGCATCAGTTTGTTTGGCCTCTTTCGGGCGATTAAACACCCCAGTAGCTCTTGGATTATATGCCACACCTACCGTCTGTCTCTCGTCGGACCTTCCGTTGTCCACCCACCCCATTATATAACCGCTGGTGTTTTCTTTGATCAAACCGAGCTAGGATTTAGTTTCAATATAATCAACAGCACTTTTATTAAGTAATAAAGACATACAAAGTGTACAACCTGACAGGCTATTAAGAGTTTAAGACGGACTAAATCAAGTCATTCATGACGTAATTGATTATGACGTCAGCCTATACGCGCCACGTAATTGATTATGACGCCATATGATTGACTGAGAGACTGGATTCATGAATTGGATATTCAAGAACCACAAAAACTCGACAAAAAAGAGCTAATTCAAAGCATCACCAGATCATATACACTCACAAGCACGCCCCTGTCTGTGGCGGAGATAAGGGCTGTCAGCCAAGGGGCGTGCTCGTAAAATAGGGATACTTGAACTTGTTGGCAGTAGCCAAGGGAATCAACTGGTCATAATATAGCAACTCTTTGTGACGGAGTGGCCGCCCCTGTGTTCATATGGATCATAGAAAAAAGCTGGTGACCAGAGAAAGCCGACGCATTGGCTACAAGGTTTCGGCAACATACTGCATACACATACTTAAGAACGTTTTTGCAAGAACTAGTAGCCATTGTCGTGTGCCTCATAAAGGATGATGTTGATTGGTCAATTCTTTTGGCAGCCATCTTGGACTTGCCGGAAAATATACTGATAATATGTCATTTTAAAATAGTCCTCATTAACCACAGCCTCTTCGGGGAGTGGAACACCAGACCCATGTTGTCTCCAACAGAGTCAAATATCTGTTTTAGTTCACGGTTCTCACGTACGCACCCACCCACCCACCCACCACCCACGCACGCACGAACGCACGCACGCACGCACGCACGCACGCACGCACGCACGCACGCACGCACACACCTCCGTGTGGACATTTTCGGCTACTTTCTCTCTCTGAGATAGCTAAAGCTATATCTTGAGCTGAAACCTCAGGGAATACAAACTTGACTTCACAAGTATATTCGGGAAACTTGCGATTGATGATGTCCACGGTTGGGCCCTGCCGTAACCATCGAGCCCGTAAAATTCTCCGTTGCCTGTTTAGATTCTGAGCAGCATTACGACTTCACTCCTGGAAATTCTGACATCCTATGTCTTGCCAATTGCCCTTTCCAAGTTTATCCATCGATCATCTGACGTCATATGACATCATAATTAACTAAGTGACTTGTATGCTGACGTTATAATCATGACGTCATAAATGACTCCATATAGCCCGTCTTTAACGCTTAATAGTCTGACATGATGTACGAATTGTATGTCTTTACCATTTAACAAACATTCTGTTGAATATTTTGAGACTAATTTAACGGGGCACTGTTGCTGCCTGTAGCGCGGATCGCCGGACGGGTATGGACCGTCCCAGTTAGACTGGGTACGGAACGACCGTTCTGCCGTCCCAGCTAGGCTGGGTATGGAACGACCGCTCCGGGTACGTTCCAAGCATGGCCCCCTGGGTAGGATAGCATGCGTGTATAAGTCCGTGAGATCGCGTAGCGCGCATCAGAGCTTCCCTGACAACATGTGTCAGCGTTGGGAGAGAATGCGTACTAATAGTGTACCGAGTATACGTACATGTTATTTCTTCAAATCACTCCATTCTCGCCGTTCTTGGTACTAATCAGGAGCAGAGTGAGACGAGGATTCCAAAACTGTTTACCATTCTAAAATCCGACCGGAAATGGCCGAGTTATCACTAAATTGCTCACTTAAATTATTTTCAAAATATTACTTGGACGTCGTAAACGCGTATGTATTAAATGAATGGGGGGGGGGGGGGGGAATGCGCTTATCACGTGATGGCGTCGTCACCCTTTCTAGCTGCACGCTGATTGGCTACAGATCGCCCGCTAATTGGCTGGGCCTCCTGCCTGACGTCACGAGTAGTATAAAAGGAGCGAAAAATCAAGAATCGAGACCACACTTCGGTGAGAGACAGCCGTTGGCAGGTTGCTGGACTAGCGCAGTGCTAGACGTGGGCAACCGCTTACTGACTGTGGTACCCTACAACGCAGTAGTGCCTTTGGGAATTCAGTTCTCCTGCGCTGCTAAACAATCGGAGCATCCGCATCATGTTTTTGTAGGCCCTCGGACGGCCATCCGGGGGGGGGGGGGGGCAATTAAGTAAATAGTAGCGACTTCCTCACTACAACATCAAGAGGAGCCTTCCTGCGGATGGGCCTCGCGGCCCCAATGTAATCTCCACATAATGTAGAACAGGTGGTGATTCTTGGTGGATAACTCGGCGGATCTTCCGGACCATGCTGAAAAGTGGTATCAAACTTCCACGCAGCATGTCGTGTGATTAATTAACTTTTAGGCCACAGTCTGGTGGGACTCTGCCTGGTACACCGCAAGAGCTATGCGATGTATCCAGCACGGTGTACATGCAATGTTTAATTACAACTGTATCCCTCATTGTTACAGGCAACTTGCAAACTCCCGTCACCGTAAATTCGCATTATTAGTTATTATGACTATCTAATGGACATCTCTCTACAGTCATTCTTCTTCACCGTCTTGAGAGTGAGCCGCATCAACAGTTCATCTTAGGAAACTTCCCAGCAACTTCAGTATCGTGCCACCTCGCATTCCTCATCTGTAATGCATTCCTACAGTGATTTTTTAACCCTTCCCATACCGATGACCAATAGGTACTCAAGTAACTATACTATTGTACTATTTATTTATTTATTCCGCTATAGGTACTGATGACTAATAGGAACTTCCCTGGTCGACTGAGACCGCATTTTATAGTTTCCATTTTCTTTACTGCATATATTATCCTTATTTTTGTTCTATGACCTGATATACTGTTAGCACTGTGATAGTTAGTATGTATATGGCAAGTGGCCATCCTAGTTATTTTGTTTTGTTTATATAAAAACGCTAGGATGCAGTAGGCTAGGATATACTATACAGCAACATTATATCCGCATCACTATTTCCCCCAGCCTCAATTTTACACTGAGGTCACTGTTCATGCTCACATTGCTCGAACCTGACATGTAATCGACTAAACCTGGCTATTCTAGTTCGATAGGATAGGTTTAAAGTAGTTTGGGGCAATCTCTCCATAAGAGACATTTTGTGTACACCTCTTTTCCGGTTGTAGCGGATATGTAACCCTGCACACCGGCTAGATTGTATAAATTGGCCAAATACCTTAGGGCCTCTTATTAATATCGAGTAATTGTCTCTTTCTACGCTCTTCCAGCCACAAGGCTTAATAATTGTCTGGACTTCCCATCGACACGTTGGCATGATCCGACTCTGGGAAACTATTGGGGTTTCCGAGCGGTGAAGACCGAAGTGTTGATTTCGCATACATCCCCCTCTGTATCTTTGGATACCAGTTAGCGTAGATAAATCCGCCAAAGTAGGAAGCACTGCGAAAAGAAATAATATTATGTAAAACCAACCTGCAGTGCATCTCTGGGCATTCTGAAACTTAACCCTAACGACAGGCAAACGTTAGTTCTGTAGCACATGGGTGACGGACGAGACGCAGATCTCCATCCAACTCTGTATGGTGACTGAGTGCAGTCTTAGAACCCACCACGCCCTATATCTGCCTCTTACTCCCCGCCATAAAATACTATTGCACTTTCTAAATTGCTTATGTAAGTAGTAACTTGTCCTAGTGATGTTATATGTGGTTGCAGGGTGATATGTGACCGGATCGTTATATGATTCGGAAGCTGTCACTCCATAACATGTCCGCACGTTGTCTTTCTGAGGAAGATGCTATGTGGGGTAACCTTTGGGAAACTGGGCATCTTCGCCAGTAAGACTTATATCTCAAACGATAAGTAGAAATCCCTGCCATTTGCGGTCAAAGCTTGAAAGTGAATCTAACAACTAAATGGTAGGTTAGAATTTAGCAGAAGGCCCGCATAAATAAAGCAGAAACTACCAATGCAGTATCTTTGGATCTACATAAGACGGTGGCCTTTGGATTCTTCGGGACTCATCCGCCCCATCTTCACATAAACCAGCGCGCATCACATTAATTATAGTTTCACTAGGTTGACACACACTACACATAACTGTTTGTTTGAACAAGAGAGTGGCCCTTTTTGCCAGCTCTCTTCCTCCGCGTTGGCGTTGAAGGCATTTTCCTGTGACGGAGTCCCACACGACACACTTTCCTCTCACAACAATATTATTTGTGTTAGGGGTATAGTGGTTTATATTAAACTATATAAGTAGCCTCGTTAGGATGCTCCCTTGCAGGGATACCTAGTTCTATGTACTGTATACTTTCTCTCGTCTACTAGCAAACGAGTACCATTGTTTGTTTAGTAATATATTTTTGATTTATCATCATGTCCAGACTCCTAAAATGAGTTATGGACCATCATACTGGTGACACCAACAGTTGGGATGAGACCGTGAGGTTCAATCTCGGCGGTAATGGTCGCATGGCCCCACTGGAACGTTATCGTTCCACCAGCTCTAGAAGCCAGTCTTTGTACCTTCCGGAGAGTCGCGATACGGGATCCGTAACCCAGAGAACATAGCTAACCAGCCATCCCGCGCATCCTGTACATGTGGTGCAAAGGAGGGGAGCAACATGATGGACTAGTGCATAGCCCCACGAGTCACACTGCCATAGGATCAATCGACCCCAACACGGGTGAGGTGTGGGTGGAGCTTAGCTAGAGATGGGCGGGGCATAGCTAAAACTGGAAAGGTCAATTAACTTCATCTTCGGATTTCCATACGTTTGTGGCGCTCGACATCCATCTAACTATGGAAAACTATTAATGTTTCCAGTTGACCTGTGTAGGAAGGACAGTGGCAGACTGAGAAGTCACATCCGCCTTCCTACGCTGTGAAATCAGTCAATTCTTCTAAATTTCTCCGCATCAACACTTCCCATCATTCTATCGATCGGAGGTTTTTCTTTAGACCTGTTGGCACCCTTAAATCTTCGAGTGACTGGCCGACTTCTGGACTAACGGTTATACTTGAACAAATTTCTGACCTCTGTAACGCTGACTGCTTAATTACTTAAGTATTATGATTTACGATGCTTCTTCATAAGTGCTATAGATCCTTTCAATTAGCAGTATCTACTTGTTCATTTTGCAAGCCAGCTACATACCTATTCATTTACTGTATTCTACCGAGGGTAGTTGTTTCTTATTCCTAGCTATTCTCCTGGTTTTATATGGACCCTGGCCTTTTCTTCCGAGTCTAGATATGCTACTGTTAAAATATCAGCTTCCACTTTATTCTCATTGAGCAGAGGGCCGCAGAATATGCATCTCCTCTTAGTTATCTATTGTGTGTCATTAAAGTCTAGCTGTCATTAACTGACTGACTACTGCAAGCCAGCAGACAATAATTTCAATGGGCAATAGCGTCGGACTTGCTGAATATTTCGAAAATAATTTGATGGCTAAGTGCCAACAACTTTCAGTCAATTTTTAAATTATCCAGAGTTAAACCCCCATGGAAAAAGTAACCTGCAGAAATTTAGCAGAAGTCACTGTACTTAATCCGATAAGATGAGACAAATCTCTCCATGTCGCTTTACGGTTTCGTCTTGGGACTAATAGTCTGCCACGAATGGAATTAAATATTAGACTATCATTAGTCCACACGGGGACTACGATGGACTCGCTATGCTCAGCCACTACATAGTGACTGAGACGTAGTGGCTGAGCATAGCGAGTCGATCGTAATCCCGGCGTGGACTAGACTATCATTAGTTGCTATCTGAATTTCAATTAGTCCGAGTTTGCTCTGAATCAACCCACCCATGTAACAGCTATTTGGACGGACTGACTGGGCGCATATGATCTCATAGTATCTCCATTACAATATAACTTAAAGAGACATATATGCAGTAGGCCCAAATATTACAGTCTCAATGGATAAATCTGATCTGTTATTCAAGTATATGATGTCATAATCAATTACGTCAAATGTAGGCTGACTTCATGATTATAATTGACAGAAATAGGCTGTCGTGAAGCTGGAATAGTCCGTCAAGTGTAAGAATTGTATGTCTTTGGTGGATTTACTATTTAATACACATTTTGTTGAATACTTTGAAACTGATTTGACTGGGCGCTGTTGCTGCTCTAGGCAGCCTTCTAAGTGTTTCATACCTCAACAAATGTAATCTAAGAAGACTAAAGCCGAAAATAACATTAGAGTAGCGTGTGATCCTCACAGGGGACAAAACACAGTGGAGAAGGTTAAAGAAAACTGATTACAGCTGTAAGACTTCAACTCCTTCAAGATGCAAAAACAGGCACTCATCATCATCTCCAACAGCTTAATTTTATCATTGACATTTATTGATATCTATTGAAGATCAGGTGATATACATATCAAATCCATAGAAGATGGCTTCCAGGAAAAGAAGCATAACCCTTGTATGATGGGGCCTTGAGAAAGCATGTGTCAAGGTCTGGCAAGAGGGCCTCAAGCTAAAACTATGAAACCATGCAGTTGCGGGTCATATCTTTAAATGGATTAGTTAATACCTCTACAACAGAATGCAACGTGTCACATGGCGGACTGCTATCTTCAATCCTGTTTCTGATCTTCAGTAAAGATCTACAACAGCTTCTGCCCAAAAACGTGAGAAGTACCATCTACGCAGATGATATAGCACTTTGGTGCAGTCAAGAACATATCTGCATGGCAAACTACACACTATAGCGGGCGGGTACTCCACATGATGACTTGGGCCCATTCATGGCTTGTAAAAATCAATAAAAGGAAGACTACATATTCTGTCTTCACCATTTCCAGCCAACAGTAGAAAGTGAAGTTAGTCATCAATTCTAAAGAGCTACTGTCTGGCGACGTGGAGCGGAGGGTAACTTGGAAGAGTCAACCGCAGAAACATCAGACGAAAGCAAAGATAAGAGTTGATCTGATGAAGAAACTCTCAGCTACACAGTAGGGGTGCTGACGAGAATATCCTCAAGAAATTGCATGTTGGAAGAACTCGCCCAGTTCTTGAATATGGCATGGCAGCAAGCTGGACGGCTGTAAACTCAAATATGGAGAAGCAGAGCAGAGTCCAGAGTCAAGCTATGAGACTGACAACAAGGGCTATGCACAGTCTACCAATCTCTGCACTAAAGGTCCTGACACAACTTTAGACCAGTTGCAACATTCAGGAGACTTCAGGACGAACCCAACAAATCGAGGATTACAACATATAGCTTTATCGAAGAGAGCTGTCTGTTCGAGACAAGAGGCCATGAGATATTGGACCACATGCCTAAGACACTACAAGTCGTCATGGCTTACCTTTCTGGAGACGATGAGAGAGTCCAATTATCCATCAGGTGTACCAAGCATAGCAATTATGGGATCGCAGTCAAGCCTGAGATAAAATTACAAGCCCTTGAGTACACTGTTTCTAAACACTCAGAAGATCAATGGACCCATGCCTACACTTATGGACCTTCCACTTGGGAAGAGATGGAGGTAGAGGTGGAAGAGGAGTGGCGAGGGGATGAGGGTGAGGGGGGGGGGGGGGGCGAGGACCGGGCGAATACAATGAAGAAGCACTTCACTAATTTCAAAGCAGAAACAGAAGCTCTCCGAGCAGCAGCATTGGGAATAAGAGCCAATCCACACTGTGTCAAATCCAAAATCATATTTTTACAGATGCACTATCTGTGTTGTCCACACTCAAAAATCCCAAACAAAAGGAACTAAATCAGGTCATTAAAGCCTTGGTAGAGCTTACAGCTCATAGAAATCCCCGACACTACAATGGATTCCTACCACGCATGGTATTCACAGTAACGAATCAACAGACATGTTGGTGAAGAAGGGAGGACGGCTTGACCACGAAGATAAAGAAGTCTCTTAATTAGAGTAGAAAACTAGACTCCTCCATTAGATAGTTATTTCCGTCTGAACAGAGCTGATCACGTTACCCTATTCAGACTTCAGACATGGCACAGTACAATGAATGCTCATATTAGGCTGGGAGCTGGAGAGGCTCCCCCACGTGATAATCTTTCATGGGTACCAAAATGTTTGTTATGGTCGGCTATCGAGAACAATCATGTTCCCGAGAAATAAACTCATTTGCACTATACATAATTTGCATAAATCTAAAATGGTCGCTGTCAAACCAGCCACATACTTATTTTGCCGATATACCCACTTCTAATTGGAATTTCTCTACAATTTAAATTGTATTCTCCCTCTATTAATCACGAGGAAAACCACGGAGTTACAACTTTTAAAATAGAAACAACCCTCTATTTTCATAAATTCAAAATACGTCTGATTTTTCATGTTTAATACATTATGAACGATATCTTTGACTTAAAATGTGTTTTCAATTGACATTTTATGCTAAATGTCAAAACACAATATACTACACAAATGTGCAACTTATGGATCTCTATTGCTATCCTCAGATTATATCTCAGTTTGATGGTATCATCCCATATTACACCCTCTCATCCTCATCACTTCCATCTAGTGCCTCCTGAAGAACCTCAAATGTTTGCTGTGGTAGAAAGTCACCCTATATCCACAGAGGCTCGAGTTTTCCATCTATATATGTCCATTTCATGGCCATCTGTTGTTGCAAGAATGGGTAGTTCTGCAATGTGTGCATTTCTCCAAATGGCAACCTCGAATGTGTTGTTCTAAGCATTTCCTATATGGGGGCAATGCGTCCATATCAACCTTGTGAGTAGCATTAGGTAGCTAGTTTGCACACTTCGACTTTATCATAAAGAGTCTTAATTTGTTGACTTTTTACACTGGCCTTGCTATATAAAGTACAAGTGAACTCCTCAATGCCAGTTATGAGGTGATCTGCAAGAGCCCCCGGAGAAGCGAGCATGGATGTGGGACAATCTTACACTGTGACGAAAGCATATTCCTTGATACTGAACAGTCCTGTTAGACATGAAAAACCAAATCATGCTTGGAACATTTTATCTGGCATGTGCATATTCAAAGATGATTGGCAAGAAAATGGATGGTTCTGCTCTGCCTGGCGTACTTATGGAATCAAGCCTAATTAAAATAGTTCAAAGTTTTTCCAGAGTCATCCAAATCGAAGCTACCCGATTTAATCCGGACCCCATGTAAAAAGTGTTAGATGGAGTTCTGCAAGCTGAACCATTGGCACAATACATTAAGGAATAGACGCAATACCGAGTAAATGTTCGTGAAGGAGAACTCGAAAAAACTGCAGTTTTGTATTCTGTATATTGATCATGTCTGGCTTGTTTGAGATCTCATACAATTAGTGAAGCAGAATAACTTTCTTTAATATGTAGATTGAAATATGTGATGCCTGACCTTTTCTTCAGCTTCAGTTGACAAAATTATGTGAAGTACCTTACCATCCTCTCCATTTTTATAGTAAACATCGAAGAATTTATCCCCAAGTGCCTCAGAACTTTTGAAAAGAGACGTGATGGGCCTGACACGATCCTTCATTCCTGAGAATAAGTTCCAAGTCGACAAAACAATGGAATACATGTAGACATTTATGAAGCCCGTGAAGAGTCATAGTGGAGCTTGGTGAAGTGGTGTTGATCCAGATACTCCTAGGAAGTTATGACGCTTATCAGAGGTGGGTGTGAACTACACACTCTACATAGCTGTGACACGCGCCATATATATCAAGGATGTCATCAATCCATTTACGATCTATGCCAATCCATCGAGGCTGTCCAGAGGAAAGCAGCAAGATTTGTGCTAGCTCGACCTGTCTACAAATATTCAAGACAGAGTGTTACCGACATGCTAAGAAGTCTAGGATGGGAGACACTCGCACAAAGAAAAACATATGTGACATTCATGTACACAATTCTAAATGGCCATGTAGCAATACTCTCACACCCCCCCCCCACCCCCGAATACCATCCTCAGAAAGCGCCGATATCCACCACCAGGCGCAGTCACTAGCAAAAGCTACAGACAATCCAGACTATAGCATCCAACAATACCAGAGTTCTTTTATTCCAAGAACTGTGCCGATCTGGAATGGCCTGGCTGACAGCATCATCTCAGCACCGGATGTAGACACGTTCGAGAGCTACATCCGGGAGGTGACTATCTAAGTATCCGCAAATTACTGTAAATGTGTATATAAACTGCTTTTATTCCTGAGACGGAGCGGCCATCTTTATCCAGACGCACACCTGGGCGTGACGTTCAGTATGAATTTCGCCCAGTATTTGTACAGATACAGAGAGAAATAATTTAACATTTCCAAAACAAAAATAAAAAATCCTGTAGAATATTTTGAACTTAATTAAATTAAGTCAAAAGTACTCGACATAACATTTCTTACGTTGTGTTGAAAATTGTACTAACTAACATGTTTTTGTTTTGGAAACGTCTTACCGTATTTCTGAGCTGTACTGTCCGTGATTTGACAAGTGGGGCCCTTCAAATACATTTTCACCTGCCGAGTGTTGCAACCAGCAGATGAACAATAGCAGCCAGAGAACTGCATGCCCATATGAGTCATATAGGGATTTAAAGAAAACCTATTGTATGTATGGCGAACTGAGCCAGTGCATCGATTTTCTCTTTCAAAAGATATCAACGGAAATCGGGTTTAAATATCTATCAGTGAGAATCTTGATGAAAATTTGACTTTTCTCTTATAAACTGTCCCTTTTCAGACAAAGATAACATTATTTTTGGAAATTTACCACTGGAATGACTGGCTCGATTATCAAGCCAGTGATTCCATTGGTAAAATTTAAAAGAAGTAAATTCTTGTTCTACAAAGGGACATTTCTCAAGACCACTGCACAAGCCTTTTTTCTCTAACCTTTTAACACTCATATCAGACAAAAATGGCTTCTGTAGTGGTCTTAAATCCATATGCAGACCAAGACAAGACTATTTTTGAAACAAACTCGAGGGTTAAATGTTTAAGATGCTTAATTGCCTATAAACATGGTTATATAACGAAATGCCGAATGGTCCATCATACTGTGGACAGGTGGTCGCTTTTACAACACATTTGCTATGAAATATAGCTTTTGTTCCCACATGATTTTGTGGGACTTTAAATGGGTTACGACCCATTTGTTTATTTGTTTACGGAACCAATCTTTTTGGCACATCAGATGCCCGTTATAGAAGGTTTACTCGAGTTTTTCTTAGATTTTATAAAGCGACATCAATCAAATGTCATGGCATCACTCACGAATTTTGTCTAGCAACCTAATTTAAACCGTGTTATGGCTGGAGGTCTACTGGCATTTGATACTGCTGCTACTGCCGTTGCTACTGCTGCTGCTGCTACTGTTACAACAACAACAACAACAACAACAACAACAACAACAACAACAACAACAACAACTACTACTACTACTACTACTACTACTACTACTACTACTACTACTACTACATCTGAAAAAGACTGCTATAAACTTGTACACTTGTACACTGGTATATATCTATATGAATGTAAATATGTTCCGCACATAGATTATATAAAGTCTGGGTGTAATAAATTGAATTGAAATTGAATTGAATGATAAACAATCGAACTTGAATATTAACTGTTTCAAGGACAAAGTGGCATAATATCAGTTTTAAGACAGACTAGCTGTTGAATGTTTTGAAACTAGTTTAATGTGACTGCTGCAGCTGGATGACGTACTAAGCGGTGTTGTACGAATTATATGTCTTTACTAATTAATACATATTCTGTTGAAAATTTTGAAACTAATTTGACACGGTGCTGGTGCTGCCATAGGCAGCAACAGCACCCAGTCAATTTAGTTTTAAAATATTCAACCGCTTACCTTTAGAGTTTTCTGGAAATTGATAGTCATGGAGTTCAGGGATCGATCAATCTCAACACTGGCAAAGGATGTGTGGAGCTTAGCTAAAGATGGGCGGGGCATAGGTAAAGCTAGATTCTTTCATTGATATTTCATGTTCCGATTAAGGTTAAAATTCAATGCCATATCCCCAGAAATATGACAGTTCTATAGTAGGTTTAATCTCACAGCTGAAATAGTCTACACCTTTAACGCTTACATGCCAAAAACGACAACTCCTGTATGATGTTATAAGGAATAATCTGTTGAGTATTTTGAAACTAATTTGTCTGAAACCTGCTGCTTGCTGGTTACAGTCGAATTAGTTTCAAGATATTTAACTTTCCAATATCGTTTTCTTGAAAATGAGATATTATAACTTTAAGGTTTAAAGGGGTGAACTATGTAAATATAAATATGCTTTGAATATACTTCTCTTCTCGCAATAGAGGGATTAATTTCTAGGCACGCCACGCCCATTTCTAGCTTAGCTCCACTAACTTTGTACGCGTGGTGGAATCGATTTGAAACTTGGAAACCTGAATTACCAGAATCTAAATTTCAAGGTAACTATATAATACGGTGTAGGCAAGGCGTTGACTATGGCGATTGCGGTCCCCCAGTCAAATTAGTTTCAAAATATTCAACAGAATGTTTATGAAATTGTAAAATAATCAAAGACATACAATTCACGCAATTTCGTGACTGCCTATCGCCAATTTTATGACGGAGTTACCTTGTTTTAATTGCGAGAACAAATAACAATTTACGTACGTCTTTGATTATGACATCAGATCTTTGCCCTGATAACGCAGCTTACGTGGCCAATGATGCCGTGCCTATACCGGGTCGGCCCAGCATCGGCCCAGTAAGCTGCGTTATCTGGGTGAGTGATAGATAATATCCCTCTTTCTATTTATTCATTATTCTGAATCTGTATATAAATTGAATATTTTCTAATAACTGACATTTTAGTAGCCTAATGAAAATGCTTTGATCATCCATTAGGCGTAGACCATATCACAGATAACCTTCCACCAGATCTTAACGGGAATACGGCCTGATCAGTATAAGCTTACCTGACATTTCCAGTGATGTCGAACAATTTAATCAAACGCACACGTGGGTTTAGTTGAACTAAGAATAAAATATCCACATTTAAAAACGTTGGTTATTATTGTGAATAATTAAATATACATCTAAGTATATAGTGGCAGCCGTTTACTGAAGAATTTCTATCTATATAGCGTCAACTGCCATGCGGTTCCCGGTGACCAGCGCTGTTTAATCGAAACAGTAGCCTAACATGTCTGCTGCATGAACGATCAACCCCGCCTTTATAAATAGGTACAGGCCTCGCGAAAGGATGCTGCCGCTGATCGAGTTGCTATGGTGATGTTTGTCGCAACCCTGGTAAAGCTATATGTATGCGTTTTATGTGATTAACCAGGTATGCGTCTCGGATGGCCCCTTTCCATGTGGACGGTGGCGGAAGGTATTTGGCCTGAAAATTGTTATGTTTTTTTAATTTCTAATCAGAAGGATCTGCTCTCAAATGTTAGTCCACACGGGGACTAAGATGGACTCGCTAATGCTCAACCACTCTTTGGGAGCAGATACTATACTCAACTGTATACTTTCTTTGGGCGCCTTGAAAATGCTCAAATGTCCTATAAGGAGTTGAAGTGGAGAATTCTCCCAGACATCTCTACCCCTGCCATGTACACATATGAATATACAAGGGCCTACAATATAATTTTAAGCTCATTTGGCTGAAAGTTGTTCGCTATCTATTGAATTCCCTCCAAATTGTTGGCGGAAAATGTAGCCGATTTTATATTTGTGTTTATCGCTATTCTCTTGTTATATCGCACCTGTTGGGACTTGGATAGCTAGTTCCTCGTGCAGTGAACAACAACAACAACAGCAGCAGCAGCAACAACAACAACAACAACAACAACAACAACAACAACGACAACAACAACTGGTAAGTTTTCATTGACATTTGCTTGAACAAAGTTTGAGGATTAAAGGGTTCAACAAAGTTTTATTTTATTTTCTATCTTCACCAGGTGGGGGTGGGGTGGGGGAAGCCATATACATATTATATATTGGCTAGACAACTAATGGCCCTCTCAAAAGCGGCATTTCAGAGTTCAGTATTTTCTCTCCGATCTTGTTTATATGAGAATATAATATTAATAACAGAATCGTATTTTTGTTGCAAATTCCAATTCCTAGTCGAATACATAGTCAGATTAATACCTCCAACAAATTTTATTTACGATAAAAAAAAAAAAAATAAAAGAAAAAAAAGAAAAAAAAAAAAAAAAAAAAAAAATATAATATATATATATATATATATATATATATATATATATATATATATATATATATATATATATATATATATATATATATATATTCAGGTCACAAGTGTTTGCTTCTTACATGGAGAATAAATATAGACTATACACATGAACGTTAGAAACATTTTTGTTCGGTCTCACTTCTGATTATTGAAAGCAATTATAGAGACACGGCATTATGTATGGTGGCCCGGTTTTATAGACCGTGGTGGTTGGACCGGGCGAGCAGCGAGAAGAATGAGAAGAGTACTGAGAAATGTCACAATTGACTGATAGTTGTGACACATTGGCCAAATGAAATGAAACATGAAATGAAACATCAGCTGAACAGCTATTACTGACGGCTTGTATCGACGTGTCAAAATCTGAATATACCCGGACAGGTGCACTTACGATTTACTGAACTCAAGTTATCCGCGGTCGCGACAACTAACCCCATAGTGAGGGAATGCGCATGAGTGGTCTAACCAATATGGACTATATCTATGGGAAAAGCTCTCAGCAAGACAATGTCAGGAGAAAACACATCGTCCTATTGCACGATCATCGCCCCCCCCCCCCCCCCCCCCCCACTACGTTCCCGTATCGATACCGCCGCCGTAGCGATGTGAGTAGGCGTGTGTTAGAGCGATTGAGAAAACAAGGGAAGTAATCTAATACAATTATTGGAGACATGTACCTGAGTTGTCTCCCTTAACTCGGGAGATACATGAGTTATTATCCTCTGATGTAGTGACGATCAAGGGAGATTACAACTAAATTGTTTTTAAGAAACGTATATGAGTTGTCTCCCGTGATAGCTAGTTTCTTCAATTTGGTTTCACGATTCCAAACTGTTGGAGGGCTCACCACCTACCTGATATGAAACATAAAGAAATATGACATCTTCATATGCTTTTCTAAATAATTATTAGTGTTATATATCTACCAATGGATGAGTCCGACATATCACTCAAATATATGACGTTATAACTGACATGTGGGCTGGCGTCACAATCAGAATTGGCAGAGAATAGCCCATCATGAAGCTGGAACAGTACGAATTTTGTGTCTGATGAATTTAGCCTACTGTTTAATAAATTTAAAACCAATTTGCTTGGGCGCCCAGACAAATTAGTTTTAAAATATTCAACAGCGTACCTATATACAGGGCTGGATTATGGGTACTGGGCTCCATGGCATATAAAATGAATGGGCTCTGCGACTGTGGATGGGATTAGGCCAGGATTTCCGGATCTGTCTAGCGGAATGTTTTGGCTTTACACCCCACCCCAACCCACCCACCATCCCAGAAAATTTTGAAAATTAGATACTTTGAGATGCATTCTCCTGTACTTGAGGAATAACTTTATTACACATTTTTCTGCTCAGATTTTTCTGCCTTCAATTGCATAAATTATCGTCAATGCATGAGCGTTATTGTTCATCACGCTGAGTAGGCCTATTCTGTTTGTCTGTCTGTCCCTCTGTATGTATGCGCCATGTACTGGTCAATGATGACCCATCCGTGACCAGTCCATGTTACATACATATAGCGAGACAATGTCTGAGGATATACAGTGAAAAAAATCGAAAGCTATTTCTAAAATTGGCTTACCTATTTACAGTTTTACCAAGAGGAACCTGTTTTTACAGGTAAGAAATATTAAACGACGGTTTAATCAAATCAGATCGTGACCCTCTAACGTCAACGCAGAGCTATGGAGAATTCAATGGCGTATTGTCTAGTGTCAACAGAGCTTCAAACCGCTCAAAATAGTACTCGATATATCAATTAAACATTTTGATGGTCAATATTTTTTAATTTACCACTGATCTTTTTTCGCTTGCTTGACTATTAACGGGTTAACCGTAAAGAAAATTAAAGTTTTTACTTAGCCAGTGTCTATTTGTAGGCCGAGAGAATAATATTTGAGAAAATTTACCAATAGAATGACTGGCTCGGTTACCGATCCAGTCATTCTAGTGGTAACTATTCAAAATTACTCTTCTCTAGGCCTTTCAAATAGCCATATAAGGAGAACACTGCAAAGTAGTTTTTGGTCAGTTTGACCATTAAAGGGTTAAGTTGACACAAGAGGGGTTAAATTGCTGATTTTATTTGTGCTACTACACACAATGAACTCTATCTCTAAGCCGATGGGAGTGTGGGTAGGGAGGAGGTATGGGAATGACTATATAATTCTCAAGATTTTACGGGCGGCTGCACCCCCACCTCCGGACATCGGGGTTCCTGGCCTCCATTGTAATCATTTTTAAATGAGGAAAATAGGCCTACAGTATGTTCCGTTTGTGCGTAATTGATAGCAAGATTGTTGTAGATGGCTTCGCCATAGAACAAATGCCATTTAGTATCATTAAAAATTAAAACACCACGATTTCATTGCCGAATATGTTTAGCCCTTTAATGACTAAACTTGTTAAAAAAACTTTAATATTTACCAATTGAATGTCAATTTGCAAGGCCAAGAGAAGACTATTTTTGAAGATTTACCACTGAAATGACTGGCTCGGTTATAGAGCCAGTCATTCCAGTTGTAAATTACAAAAAATTGTCTTCTCTCGGCCTGGAAATGGAGATTCCCCAAGACCACAACTGAGGCCGGTTTTGGCCGGCTTCGTCGGGAAAGGCTTAAAACTAAATTTAATGAACATTATCTAACTCGGAGAGAAAGGGAAGCCGAAAAGCAATTCAAAAAGCTGATGACAACGATGAGGACTATGCTTTTTTCATCCATCACAAAGAGGTGGATGAGATAACAAGTTGAAATGGAGAAATTCACAAAGAGGTGGATGAGATAACAAGTTGAAATGGAGAAATTCACAAAGAGGTGGATGAGATAACAAGTTGAAATGGAGAAACACACGGAGAATGACAATGACGAAGGGCATAAGGAGGGATGGCGATATCCAATCTGGCACTCAAGTATATGACGTCATAATTAATTACATCAGTAGTTAACTGAGTATCACAACCAAGCCCGAAAAGTTAGTCATATAAATGTACGAATTGCATGGGCTTGGGGAATTAACAATTTATTAAACATTCTTTTGAATATTTTGAAACTAATTTTATTGGGAGCAGCAGCTGTTGCTACTTTGTTCAACAGCTTACCTGTATGATTACCTCGAAATTGGGATTCTAGGAATTTAGGGTTCAGTGTATAGATCGATTCCAACACGCGTACGAACTGCAAAGTGGACAGAGCTTATAGCTAGAGATTGGTGGGCATAGCACAAAATGGCTCCATCTATAGGGTGGTGAAGTTTGTAATATATACGCATGCGCGCGCGCACGCACGCACGCGCACGCACGCACGCCCGCCGGCCCGCACACACAAATTTAACCCATCAGACGACATAGTGACTCACACTTTATCGCACGTTAACATATATATTATTAATTATTAATATCAAAGTAACAGAAAAAATAAAGTTTATCTGATTGGTGGTGGTGGGCTGGGTGGGGGCCCAAGCTGAGCCCTTGTATCTCATGGATTATTATTACACCACACGCCTATCGTCGCAAGGCCTAGCCATGATAACACATCCAAAACTTTTGATAAACTCATAGTAAACTAGCAAGTGACCATTCACAATGTTGCTCTGCTCGTATGCTGTTCTACCACTTGCCATATGATATAGGCAAATCAATCTAGTAATTAGGTCAACAGAGGTCAAAAGGTTATTAATTCTGCCTACTGCTTAAACTTGGACAACTGTACATTGTTATGACTGACAAAGTGAGAATAAATAGATATCTTGATGTTAACTTCTGAAAAAATGAGTATTAGACTCCATCTTGTAAATATGGGATGGATGGATTAGCTACATTGATCTACACCGACCCACTAATGTTTGCAGATGCACTTTGACCGGGACTGCGTCATCTTCACGCCATCACTTAATTTAGGCGTAGTCAATATTTGGCCATGCATACCGTGTAAATATTCATCAGAGGGTCAGAGAGACAAACAGATATCAAAGAATGGTCTGACGGATGGACTAATAGTAGGCCTATCTGCCTTATACTTAGTCAGTGCTGTATAAGTAGGAACAGTATGTGGCCCTGATGAATTAAAATTACAGTGCATTTACGTCAAGCTGTGAATGCTGAGATATAGGACAAGAAATTATTCTTATGAAAACAAAATAAGAGAGTTGATCCATGCTGAGAGCAATGCAATAGCAACATAGTTAGTAACAGAAAGTTGTTGCTGGTGTAGCGCGGATCGGCCGGACGGGTACGAACCATCCCAGCTCAGCTGGGTACAGGACGACCGCTCCGGGTACGTTCCGAGCACGCCCCCCACCACCCGAGTAGGATAGTACGCGTGTATAAAGCCATATGAGGGAGGTTTCTGTAAAAAGTCTGTGAGACTCTTTAGAATCTAAAACTATTTATCTTTTTAAAATCGGACCAGAAATGGCCGAGTTATCCTAATTTAGCTCATTGAAATTATTTTCAAAATATTACAAAGATGTCATAAACACGTGTATGACTGGGGAAGATGCCTATCATGTGGTAGCATCCTTACCCTTCCTATCTGCACGCTGATTGGCTATATATCGCTAGCTGATTGGCTGGACGTCCTGCCTATGACAACACGATTAGTATAAAACGAGCTAAAAAAAACAAGAATCGAGACCAAACTTCGTCGAAAGCGGACAAGTGGCAGGTTGTGTGGCCAGAGCAGTGCAAGACGTGGGCAACTGCTTACTGACTGTGGTTCCCCTATAACCGCAGCAGTGCCTCTCAGATTTTAGTTCTTAGTCTCTGGCCCGCAATCGTAGCATCCGCATCTCAGTTTTTGTAAGCCGTCGGACGGCCATCCAGGGGCAACTAATTGAATAGAGGAAGCGTCCCTCACTTCCAACACTTCGGAGGCGCCTTCCTGCGGATGGGCCTCACTCACGATCCCGTTGTAACTTCTTCAGTATGTAGAAATAGTGCTGAATCTTGGTGGACAACTCATCAGATCTGCCGAACCACACTGAAAAGTGGCGATCAAACTTCCGTGCAGCATGTCGTGTGTTAATTAACTTTTAGGCCGCAGTCTGGTGAGACTCTGCCTGGTATGCCGCAAGAGCTATGTGGTGTACCATGTATGGTGTACCCAGAAATGTATATGCATTTTATACGTATAACTTTAAACTGTAGCGCTTCATGTTATGGGCAGCTTTCAATCTTTGAGAATGAGCCGCATCAACAGTTCACCTGCGGAGATTTCCCAGCAACTCCAGAATCATGCCATCTCGCGTTCCTCATCTGTGATGCAGCATCCACAGTAATTTATGAACTTTCTCCGTACCGATGACTAATAGGTACTCATTTAGCTATATTTGTGTAATATTGTATTTATTCATTTCATTACAGGTACTGATGACTAATAGGTATCGACCGGTCGTCTGAGACCGCATTTTATAATTTATATCTTTAATGTATATATTATCCTTATTTTTTTGTGTTTATGACTAACGAGTGCACCGCAAGGTCCTATGACCTGATTTATTGTCGATACTGTGATACTTAGTTTATATATATGGCAGCAGCCATCCTAGTTACTTGTTTTGTTTATTTTACATACAATTCTAGAACTGCAGTACGCTAGGCTATACTATACAGCAACAATAAATCTGCATCACTTTTCCTCCAGCATCAATATTACACTGAGGTCACTGTTCATGTTCTCATTGCGCGAACCTGACATGTGATCGACTAAACCTGGCTATTCTAGCTCGATAGGATAGGTTTAAAAGTAGTTAGGGACAACCGCTTCTTAGGAGACATTTGTGTACGCCTCTTTTCCGCCTGTAGCGGATATGTAGCAGCGGATAGATTGTGTAAAATTGGCCAGATACCTTAGGGCCTCTTATTATATTGAGTGATTACCGCAAATCACATACTGCAACACTATTTGGACTAACACTTACTCATCAAAACTAAAAAAATTAAAGACACGTCAGAAAAATGCTATACAGATATTTTCACAAATTATTGAAGCTTGAAGATATAGGAAAGCTCCAACTATACTCCGTCCTCAGAGACTTCTATAACAATAATTTACCAACCCCATTATTAAACCTCTTCAAGAATAATGAAGACATACACTCACACAACACACGATCACGAAAAAATCTGCATAAAACCTTCTGCCGCACAGAAACCTCCAGACAAAAGCCATCAACAAATGCAATACACCTATGGAACAACACAGAAGCAGACATCCGCACACAGATTATCACCAAAAAATCATATAAAAAGAACCTCAAAACAATTATTATAGAAGCCTACTAACCCTTTCGCTGATGAGTCCTTGACAAAATTCATTGCTTATGATACGCTTCTAGTTCTGTTGGGTGTTTGAATTTGGTCTGACTGGAATCTTATTGTTAGCTGTGGGTGTAAATGGAAGGATGTATGTCTGTGTATTTTTATAGTAACCAAAGTCATCTATTATTTATATATTTATATTTGTAATGTGCAATAGTTGGATCCTTTGAAACATGTAATTTAATGTTTGTATTGTTCATCTGTCAGCTTCCAGTCGGAGTAATTTCAAAATCTTCAACAATTTTCGTAAATTGTTGCCTCTGGACTTGAGCGAGATATAGGATACTTATCAGGGAAAGGGTTAATCACCCATAGGTAGACCGCTTTAGAAGAACACATGAGGAGGGAGTATGGCTGTGGAAGTCTGATGGATTTACCAATCTCATTAATTTTAGGAAGATCACTACCACCATGGCTCATCATACATTATGGCTCATCATACACTATATTAGTATCAATAATAATAATAATAATAATAATAATAATAATAATAATAATAATAATAATAATAATACATCACATACTGGATTACTGTCTTTAAGCCTGAAGAACGCCCCTTCCCCCCCCCCCACCCCATCCCACCTCCCCAACCCTCTTTCCATTACCTCTAGCAACTTAAAACTTCAGATCTTCTAGCACTAAATGTTACACATTTTTAAATAATACATATGTACTGTGGGTGCAAGTGGAAAAAATCCACATCTTATATTATTATAATTAACTACTAGTAACTTTAAAAAAAATGTTTTGTGTGCGTTACCTGTAATGTTGTAATGTTGTTATTTGTAATATGTACAGTAATTTAATATTGTAATGTCTCTCTGTCTAATATATGTTAGGGGCCCATCGCCACATAGGCTTTGCCTTTGATGGACTACCTGTCCTTTGTAATATAAATGTGAAATACTACTATAAAATAAAAAATATTTGAATTGAATTGAATTGATTGTCTCTTTCTACGCTCCTCCAGCCGCAAGGCTTATTAATTGTCTGAAACTCCCATCGCCATATTGGCATGATCTGACTTAGGAAACTATTGGTGTTTCCAAGCGGTGAACACTAAAGTGTCGATTTCGCATACACCTCCTCTGTATCTTCAGATACCAGTTGGCATAGATAACCCCGCCAAAGTAGGAATCACTGCAAAAAGATATTTATTTTAACCAGCCAGCAGTGAATCTCTGGGCATCCTGAAACTTAACCCCTTCGATGGTCTGCCCCCGACACACCGGGTGACAGATAGGACACAGATCTCCATCTAACGCCATACAGTGACTGGGTGCAGTCTTGGAACCCACCACGTCCTCACGGGAAGGTCACTAGAGATGGATATCTGCCTCTCCCGCCATAAACTTTTCTGCACTTTTCAAATTGCTTGTGTAATATTGACTTGTCCTAGTGATGTTGTATATGGTTGTGGTGTGATATGCAACCGGGTCGTTATGTGATTCTGAAGCTGTCACTCCATAACATGTCCGCTCGCTGCCTTTCTGAATGAGATGCTCCAGAGGGTGACCTTAGGGAAACCGAGCATCATGGCCAGTCAGGCTCATGTATCAAAGATAGGTAGAAATTCCTGCCACTTGTGGCCAAAGCTTGGATATAAATCTAAGAACTAACTGGTAGTTTAAGATCTAGCAAAAGGACCACATAAATAAAAGCGGCAACAACCAATACAGTATCTTGGACTTACATAAGATGACAGTGTTGAATTCTACGGAAATCATCCACCCCATCTTCACATAATACAGCATGCATCACATTAATTATAATTTCACTAGGTTGCCTCACACCACACTTAGTATAGGTTTGAACAAATACAGTGGCCCTTTTTGCCAGCTCTCTTCCTCAGCGCTGAAGGAATTTTCCTGTGACGGAGACCCACACGAGGCACTTTCCTCTCGCAACAATAATATTTTTGTCATGGTATAATGGTTTATGCTAAACTATATAAGTGGCCTCGTTAGGATGCTTCATTGCAGGGATATCTCACGGATATATAAGGATCGGTGAGGTACCTCTGACGAATCCACGTTAACAAGACACCAACTTAGTTCTATACACTGTATATTTTCTCTCTTGTGCTAACAAACAAGTACCATTGCTTGTGTGGTATATTTTTAATTATTACGTCTAGGCGCCTAAATTGAGTTATGCCCAGTGACACAAATAGTTGGGACGAGACAGTGAGGTTCAAGCTCAGTGGCAATGGTCGCACGGCCCCACTGGATCATTATCGTTCCACTGACTCTCGAAGTCGGTCTTTGTACTTTTCGTGGATTCGTGATACAGGATCTGTAACCCCGAGAACCACAGCTAACCAGCCCTCCCGCGCATCCTGTACATGCGGTGCAATGGAGCAGAGTAGCAGGATGGACCCCCACGTACCCCCGTGAGCTACACTGTCACCATTAGCAACTACTTTCAAGAAGAATTTTGGTCGAATTGAAATGGATAGAAATTGCGAGTATTAAGAGACACAATTGCATGTCTGAAATTCTATAATATTTATCATGGTCATATTACCAGGAGATCTTGTCACAAGACGTCATACGACCAAAGTCACGAGATCATTGTTTGGAAACCATGCAATATTAAAACGAGTACACTTTCCTTCCCATTTTGAGGCAGATCTAAATGCTTGGTAAGACATTGGCAAATTGTGAATAGTACATTTTGGCGCATGGTATCAACGTGTTAAACACTTCAAACTTCTCAAGACCACTTAGAAATTTATAATGGATTTTGATAGTAGAACATGATGAGTGGAATTGACACTTTGAATTTCTAATGAAAACTTCCAGGTAGGCCACAAAACAGCTGGAAGCTGGCGCTCAGGAAAACTATTCCAAAGAAAGTATACAAGATTTGTATGAATGAAGGGATTCCCAAAATAGTGAATGACAGAATGACTGGCCAATCGTGGGCCATGACAATCCCTTGGGAATGGTTGGAAGAGCGCACAAGAGCAAGTTCTACTGGTATAAATATGATCGACCATGAAGGGAAAAGTTAATCTATTAATTTTTGGTCTTAGACTAAAAGTGAATTCTCGCAATAGATTGTTGCTCTCTCGGTCAGGCTATGTGACTTAGTACCAAGTTTGAATCTTTACCTTCAAGTTAGTTAACTCATCTAAATTGTTACATTTATTCACTAACGTATTTGTAAAGAGTAAATATCAGTTATTCAGAGTTATCACAACAAAGAAATCATTAAGTAATATTAGACAATGTGTTTTGAGTTTTATTTATATTAGTAATTCTGAGGCCGAAGAGAAGAAGGCAACCGTACCATCACAATCCGATTAGCCCAGCAATCTACAACATGAGTGACCTTGACCTTGGCCTTTGGGGTTACGATTCTTCAGTGGCGAGCCTGCCAGGATTCTATTTCCTAGATGCTACGGGGATCTAACCGAGAATCCCGGCTGAGAGAGCAACGTGAGTGAGTACTATAATAAGTTAATGATACCAAGTGATATCCCTTTAAAACGGTCTTTTTTTTTTCTTCAAAATTTGTTCTAGCAACCACAAGGCAAAGTGATTTAAGAACATTTGGACATTAAGACCTGTGTGATTATTTAAATAGAAGTTTAGTTTGCAAATCACGATGGTGTCTAGAATCCTATCGATTTAACTTGGAAGAAATTGTTTGTGAAAAATTTCTCCCAACATGGCTCAGCAACAATGAACCATGGTACAACAGTCACCATGGAGAGTGGCAGAAGTAAATATAGGATCTGTTGTACAGCTATTTGAAGCCTTCAACCTTCTGTCAGCTGAATTGAAGGAGCACATCGATCGTTTCACTGAAAATGCTGTGACATGGGAGGAAAGATGAATAAAAAATGAACTGTTGCATGATCATGTGTGGTATGTTCTCCCCTGCGATGGGCATATCCCATTCAAAGTTTGAGAGTACTTAGAAACGCACCATTTTGCACTAGATGCTATGGACCCTTGTCAGCCAGGTGGGGTAGCATACATTGTCAGTTGGATGCCCCATGGCCAATTAGATAAAGAGGTGGAGCAATACTTGTCCACCCAGGATAGGAAAACTGTCACCTGAGAAGAGATATATTCCCACATAGTGAAAGTCTTTGTCTCGGCCAGTGAGGCAGAACGACTTAAATGTGAGATAGAAAACGTTCAACAGAAGCAAGGAGAGATGATCAATACCTTTAATGGTCGCTACAGGACAATGGTGAAAAAAGCTTATCCTGAAGACAAGCAGGCCCGTCAACGCATAGTGGTGCACACCTATGTACATGCGCTGACCAACACTGATTTAGCTCAATGAGTAATTATTAAACGGAATGACACACTAGAGAAAGCTACCCTGTATAGAGAACAACACAGTAACATGAATGATCTCTTAGATGCAATGAACCTAACTTCGAATCGATGTGAAAAACCTATGGAGATCAATGCCATAGGACCTAACAGACGAAATCGACAGGCGGAAAATACTGATTCGAAGTGGGCCAAACAACTTCGTGATTTGGAAGCTAGAATAGTGACAAGACAGGAAAAGTTGATGAAGGATGTGTTCACAATGGTGAAGGGCCTGCAGGAAAGGTTAAGAATGATATCATCTGGTTTACCAATGCAAAATAACCCTACAATGTTCTCATCACGACTCGATAAGAATGTTAGGAAGGCAATCCATGGTTTCGACTGTGCACAAGAGGGACACACTAAGGGTCAATGCCCCAAAAACAAAATCAATAACTGACATAACCAGCCATGAAAGAACACTTGTTTTAATTGTAGCAAATCAGGCCATATTGCAAAGAACTGTCAGCAGTCTACCAGCAACAACCACCAGCTTCCTCATGGTAAACAACAGACTAGACCAAACTCTCCCTCATCAGCACCCACTTGTTGGGAGTGTAATCAGAAAGGAGATTTCACATCACAGTGCCCGAACAGTCGACCGCGAGTTCATTTTGCACCGGCTCAAAACATTCACTCTGCATTCGACAACATGTGATGGAAATATGGTAGTAGCGAACACCGTGATTTCCAATGTCCCTGTTATGGTCAACCAAGAACAGCATCCAAAAGAATGGAGATAGATGAAGTGACACTGGCATGGTCATCGAGAAATGTGTGATGGGACAATAGGAACTGATTGATGAGAGACGATGGCTACGAGGACAGGGACGGCTTTGTATTGACAGACCCTGGCACAGATGTGTATTGCAGAAGGCTTCTGTTGGAAGACCCAAGGAGACGCAGTTATGCAGAAGTGGTAGACAATAGATACCAGTGGTCGGAAAACATCGACGGAGGGAGCCAGCAACCAAGGGCAGCCTCATATGACTCACACTAGATTCATATGGTCATGTCATTGATGCCGGTAAGTGTAGTATAGACATTCTTATAGATACTGGTGCTAGTACATCACTTGTCAGAAGCGACATATGGAAGAGCATTTTTAGGGGCTAGGCCTTTAAGGAAAACACAGATGCTCTTAGCTGTGAATGGTTCCCCAATAGATATGCTAGGTGAAAAGAGGTCAAATTTCAAGATGCCCACCCCATCCCTGTTATGATTGTGTGAATGATGAAACATGAAGGATAAATAGGTGGCTGATGCTTTGCACTTGGGTGGCATGGTCATAGATTATAAGAAAGGAAAATGGAGTGGTTAGCAAGAAGCACAAACTATACATCCCGTATAGGCACCAGAATGATTACTATGCTGAAGCCAGTATCAAGGAAACGACAGGGTATGAAGTTATCAACCAATTCCTAAACGACTTTGCTGATAATTTCGACACCGATCATCCCAGCAAATTAGGCAAGAGTCTACTAGTGGAATGTACCATTCCCACTACTGTCCCACCCATCCGGCAAAGACCATACCAACTGCCCTTGATGAAAGCACACATGTTGGAAGCTGGTGTGATTAGGCTGTCGTCATCACCATGGACATCACCCATTATGCTGGTCCCCAAGAAGGATGGGTCCATGCATTTCTGCATAGACTATTGTCATCTTAATGAGGTCATGCCCCGTGATAATTACCTGCTTCTGGACATATCTGATATTTTTGACAGTATGCAAGGCGCGACCCTGTTTTCGATGATGGGCTTGAAGTCTTGGTATTGGCAAATACCAATGGCCAGTCAAGACATCAAGAAAATGGCGTCTGTCTGCCCCCTAGGTCAATTTGAGTGCTTGAAAATGCACTTCGAGTTTAGGAATTCGGGTGCAGTGTTCCAAAGAACCAGGAATTCAGTCTTTCATGGGTATGTAGGAAAATGTATGCATATTTTTATTGACGATAGTGTAATGTTCTTAAGGACCCCTGCCATCTCGTTCTGGTAATGGAGCGACTCAGCGAACCCAACTTGCAACTCAAATGGAAGAAGTACGATTTTGTGAGTAAACCAGTTTATTTTCTTGGTTATCATGTCTCTGCGTTAGGCATTTCACCCCAGAAATAAAAGGTGAAGGTCAATTGAGAAATGTCACCTCCACACGATGTTGGTGTGGTCAGACCAATGTTAGATGTGACTGGCTACTGCATACCAGCTTACTCTGAAATAGGCAGAACCCTGGTAGAACTGACCAAGAAATACAACCGATTTTGACTTGGGCAAGGAACAGCAAGTGGCATTCGACAAATTGAAAACTTGCTGTGCAGAAAAAATTTGCTGACATATCTGATTCTCCAGAAAACCTATCGTGTGTACACCGATGCTTCTTCATATGCTATAGGTGCAATTTTAGTTCAAGAAGATGACCAAGGTATTGAAAGGATTATCCAATACGTAAGCAGCATGCTCAAAGACACCTAACTTTACTGGCCAGTCATTGAGAAAGAAGCTTATGCAGTCATTTATGCCTTGAAGCAGTTGTGGCCATATTTATTTGGGGCTAAGTTCGTAGTATACACTGACCACAAACCTCTTAAAAGCATATTCGTGGGTGAGGTGCGTAATATCAAAGTCCAACAATGGGCTGTTTTAATCACAGAGTATGGATGTAAAAACGAGTATATAAAAGGGACTCATAACGTTCTCGCTGACATGCTGTCCAGATTAAGGCAGCTGGCTGAGGCAGCCCCATTCGATACAGGGGATTATGTCATCCCTGAAGTTGAAGATGGGTGTGTTACCATTCCTTGAGATCTATGGTATACGTATGAGGATTTGTGTGCAGGACAACTCAGTGAATTTCCAGAAATGTTCACTGACATTCCTGAAGAACACACAGTCCATAATGGCGCATTGCATTGTACTCTGCAATGGATGGCGAGTATCCTCAATTAATCTTGCCAATGAGATTTCAGTGACAAGTGCTAGAACAAGCCCACAAGGAGGGATGGGGGGTGGGGCACTAAGGTCTTCAGTGGACTTTATGCCTGATCTGTGATTCATTCTTGTGGAAATCCTTGAGAAAGGATGTGATTGAAATGTTTGATCGACGCCCAACATGCCAAGCCAACTGACCTATTATAACTTGGCTAAAGTTCACAGAAATGCCTATGGCAAAGTATCCAGGGCAGATCACTGGGGCGGATTTAATTGGTCCTTTTGTTGAGTCTGCTAAGGGAAATTGTTACATATTGCCTGTGATAGATCACTGCTCCCCTTAGGCAGACGCATATCCCATTCCTTCTAAAAAGGCAGATGAAATCAAACAGAAATTCTTTGATGAATATTGAGCCAGGCATGGCGTACCCAAGCTCTGGAAAGACTCGAGTAGTAAACGTATCCAAACTCCAGATTGTGGGTCCCCAGATATGTTGGGACAATGTTAGGCAATGCCCGATAAAAAATCTCGGCCAGGGTACAGCCGCCAGCCACCCTGCCATAGAAAAGCTTGTAGAGGTCCGACCCAAGCCGATAGCACCCATATGAAAATGACCCCTCCCATTGATGGGAATGGCTGGCCATCAAGAAGAAGAAACAGGGAGCCCGAAGACGAACTCCCAGAAGCAGGGCCCCCCTGAATCAAGACCCAGATTAGAACAGGTTAAAGATGACGTTGAAATGCAGCCAGACCCAGGGAACAATGACGATCCACAGGCAGAGTCGGACGAGAAAATCGAGGACCAAGAAATGGTACCGCGATATAACCTATGCAAACGATGGCATTGGCCAGACATGGGCAAAATCCCAGATAAGCGCCAGCGCAGGGCACCGGTTATGCACCAACTTCACTCTGATCACTATGTCATAAGAAGCCTTGCATTAGTGTCATAGATCGACAATTGTCAGACGCATTCCACCACCACATTGAGGCAGTCATAATGAAGCACGAGCACCTCACTTTGACATATGATCAAGAGACACAATTTCCATATGAGTTTCATGAATAACAAAATTCCAGGTGAAATACATGAGTCATCATCATAAGCGTTGCGAGTTTAATAAGTAGTCCAATTGAACTTATCTCATGCGATTTCATCGACTCCAAATATAAATAAACCTATCATGGTTAAATATAAGAGAATCTGTCATGGCTAAATATACAATAACTTGTCACTGATGATAATGGGATTTCAGATAAACTTTTTTGTCACATAGTAAAAATAGATTAAAATTTACTCATATGCTAATAATAGCCATGCAAATGTGCATAAGACTCTAATCACTGAGGTTGGAAATACACTGTCTACAGGCTATATAAAAAGACCATCCGATCACAGCTATCACAGTCAAACACAATTCAGTCAGAATAAGACACCATAATTGTCTGAAATGTATGAAATAAGTTTTTAAATTTGGGTGTCAAAAATGACGAAGTTTGTGGAAATTTTATTATTGTGGACATCACTTGCTGTCAGTGAAGGCTGGGCACAGCCATTAATGCAAAGCCTTCCAAACGGAGTTATCATGAGTGAACGGAAGTCCATATCAATGGTCAAAATGGAATGGACAGTAATTGTGACAATAACACCACCACGGCTATCAAAAGCATTCCTTGGCCGAATAATAATGCTAGAACGAGTGATGGCAGAGATGGTGACGAAAAATCGGGTGAAGGTTGAAGACATAATTAACTGGAAACAATGACTGTTTATGATGAGGAGAATCACTCAGAGGGACCGAGCTCAACGAAGGTTTCAAGAGCGGTCTCCTGAACTTCGTGGGGGACCTGACCTCGACGCTATTTGGAGTGGGTATGACAGGTGACCTAGAAAAGATGAGAGGCCTGGTGAGGGCCGCCATGACAAAAACTTACTCACTGATATAATTCATGAATGGTCTAGCTTCCCATGTAAAATATTCCTTCGATGAGATATCGATGAACCGGCAATGGATGACTCGTTTATCTGAAACTGTAGCTAATCTCATGGTCACTGTGAATCAATTGATAGAAGCGGAAGAAAAAGCCCAACGAAAATGGCTGCACATTACATTACTATTTCAATTCGGACATTATGTTGACATTTTGGAAAATGTCGCAAAATTGCAAAAAAGGCGTGGATGCTTCAGCCATACCAGTGGTACTATCAGAATGTGGTTATTAGACCATTATGGAAGAACAAACGTCCTCTAAATTACATTGCGGTGATACCATTAATAGACGGTGGTGCCTACGTAGAGTACGGTCTACACTCCTGGCCCATACCCCTTCGTGAGTCCGGAACTTTCACCACAGATGATGTTGACAACCTCGAGTATAGCGCTGGACATGAAGAGTGACTGGGACTTTAAACCAGAGTTGTGTGATGGAATAAATCCTAGATTCTGCTAAGGTAACTTAGTGTTAAAACTGACACATTTGCCATGAGAGGTCAGCGTGATTTCAAACGTTACTGATCCTAACTGTGAGGTGACAATTTACAAAAAAACCAATGACATGACTAATAAACTATTCCAAGCTAGGAGCACAGGGATAATCTTACAAACAATGGGCAAAAAACTGAGATGGTTCAAATACCTCCTGGGGTGTATATACTGAAACCAAAAGATTGTACGTACAATGGATGTGATAGGGAATTTCAATGCATTAAATCCTACACCAATAGATATTCACTAGCAGCTGATATTATTAACATGAGTACATTCCATCTGCCGGAGTTGCTAAATGAAACTGGAGCCATTAAAACACATTCAAGCCGAGCAGTGCCAAACTGGGACACATGTTTTGTTGCCGTGCTGTTGAGGTCGTGGCACAATAAACACACATTAATTAAATTTTAATGCCACCTAGACTCATATTTAACGGGAGCTATATGTATTCTATAACAATTATCTACCATCAAATTGTCCACCGTTAAATTATCTAACGTTTATAATAAGCTGCGTATATTAAGCCAACACAGTGTTATTGTTTTAATTATGTATTCACTTGTATGGATGAAAGGATTCCCAAAATAGTAAATGATGGAATGACTGGCCAATCGTGGGCCATGACAATCCCTTGGGAATGGTTGGAAAAGTGCACAAGAACAAGTTCTACTGGTATAAATATGAGCGACAATGAAGGGAGAAGTTAATCTTTTAATTTTTGGTCTTAGATTAAAAGTGAATTCTCGCAATAGATTGTTGCTCTCTCGGTCAGGCTATATGACTTAGTACCAAGTCTGCATCTTTACGTTCAAGTTATTTAACTCATATAAATCATTATGTTTATTCAGTAATGTATTTGTAAAAAGTAAAAGTCAGTTATCCAGAGTTATCACAACAAAGAAATCATTAAATAATGTTAGACAATGTGTTTCGAGTTTTATTTTCAATTAGTAATTCTGAAGCTGAAGAAAAGAAGGCAACCTTCTTCCAATACCTGGATACCTGGACAATCTGATCAGCCCAACAATCTATAACCTGAGTCACATTGACCCTGACCTTTGGGGTCACGATTCTTCAATCTGACAAATCTAAAGGACCAATGTTAATTTATTTCATGAAATGTTGTTCATGATGTTAATATAACAACAGACTGTCTATTTGTGAAATTAGCGAAACAAATGTAATTATGGGGTAATGAAAATGACATGAACATACCTTCGCAGGATGTACATAGCCTCGTGTAATGACTGCCCACTTAAACTGTTCCTTATAGTGGTCCCCGCAATTTTATAATGCTATGTGCCAATCAGTCAAGTAATTAGGTCATCAGAGGTCAAAAGGTAACCAATGTTGCATGCTGCTTAAAATCGGATACACATGCATTGTTCTGAGTGACAAAGTGATAATAACAACATGAGTATCTTGACATTAACACCCTGGGGCAGAGAAATCATTTGACGAATCTAAAAGACTAATCTTCACTTCATTCATGAAATGGTGTTACTGTGACAATATGACACCGGACATAATGCCCATTTTTGAAAATATCAAAATGCAATGGACCTTTCAAGTTTTATCTATGCCCCGCCCATCACTAGCTAAGCTCCACCCACACTTCGCCATGTTGGGATCGATCGATCGATCTACTAATGTCCTGACTATCAATTTCCTGAAAATGTATACAGTTAAGCTGTTGAATATTTTGTAACTAATTTGACTGGGCGTCATAATGGCGTCATTGATTGTGATAGGCCACGTAGTTGACTATGATGGCATATGATGGATGGATGGATACAGAGGAAAGATCTATTATGTGGTACAGAAAAATGAAATGACCATAACATCACATCATCACAAAGATACGGTAAATATATTCGATATTAATTAGACAAGGTAAACAAGTCACATTTTATTCTGGGGATTATAAGGCGTACATTCACATTCCTGAATATAAAGAGCTTTAAAATTCCAAAATGTTGCAGGATTGTTTGTCACACCTTAACTACGAGGATAGACTAATGACACTAAAATGACCAACAATAGCATATCGTAGAAAAATGGGGAAATGATTGAAGTATATAAAATTCTAACAAAGAAATACGATTGGATGTGTGTGATTTATTCCAATTAAGAGACACTCACAACTAGAGCACACCGACTAAAATATATAAATAAAGAGTCCGATTGAATGTAAGAAAATACTCTTTCACCCACAGGGTGGTCGACTTATGGAATAGCTTCCCAGACAAAGTAGTAGCTGCACAAACTATCGTTTCATTTGAATGTATATTTGACCAATTGTGGGTGAACCAAGCCCTGTGATCAATCGATCGATTGATTGATTGATTGATCAATCGATCGATTGATTGATTGAGTGATTGAGTGATATGCTAGAGTAATGAATGCCCGCTCAAGATATTCGCTGCTGTAGCCTCTACAATGTCCTATATGTCATGTGAAGCTCAGTTGAATAATCATGTCAGCAGAGGTCAAAAGCTCACAAATTCTGTCCGTTGCTTAAAATCTGGGAACTGTGCAATTTTGTGACTGACAAAGTGTCAATAAAGGACTACGTTGGTGTTAATGCCTTGAAAAGTGAGTGATAGACATCATCTGACACATTTAAAAGCCCAATGGTTATATACCACATGGAATGACGTTAATCTGGCAACTGACACGATGCCCATTTTTAAATAGTATGAAAATGTAATTATGTGGTCAGTGCCGCCCCTAGGGTTTCCGGCGCCCTAGACAAAGGCAAAGGACCACTCTTTAAGCAGGGGGGGGGGGGGTGTCCGCGGGTCCTCCCCCTGAAAATGATGAAATCCATATGCTCTGAGAGGGTATTTCCTGCATTTCTAGGGAGAAATATAGCTCTTGTCCTAAGTGTGGATTTTTTAGAAATCTTATTTGCTTTGAGTACATGTAGTCTGGGTGATGGGAGGCGTCCCCACTCCATTTTTGGCGCCCCTCTAAAATCTGCCGCCCTAGGCAGTGCCTATGTCGCCTATACCTTGAGCCGGCCCTGTATATGGTAATGAAAAGTTAAATGAATATAGAATTGCATCTAAATAAATTAGAGTGATAAATGATCACTCAAAATTTTGCTGTTTGTACCCTCATCTTTCAATTAGTCATTGCCAGATAATGATTCATCACGACCATTGCTTCTATCATTGCTTGTTGATCTGCCTTCCTGCACATTAGATCTTGTCATGTTCACTCTCTAGAATATCTGCTAGCATGCGAGGACCATGGTTCACCTTCACACCACCTGGGTTCCAATACTTGTTCACACCTATTTTGGTACAGGAATATCTGGTTTTGGTAGATGGCATCCCTTCCAAATACCTAGCTGATAGCTATCCCTCTATATATGCACTCACAAAAGGCAAACCCATGATGCAGATAGAGTCCATATCTTCATTTCTTGGGGTTGAGCTATTCTCTGCATCATCATACTTTGCCATTAACATGCAGAAACGAAGTCTATCAACGTTTGTTATGAGTCGTGCATTAGTCATGTAAAAAGCCTCTAATTGAAGAAAGAGATCTTCTGGAGTGGTCCAGGGCTCACAAATGACTGTAACCAACCGTCCAATAACAGAATATGTCATTGTTAAATACTATCAACCAATATTAAAAAGGCTTCAGAACATAGAAGTGACATTTATGAAATACGCACAATCGCATGCATGTGTGTGATTAAGAGGGGTGGGTAGGGGGGGATTGGTTCATCTGAAGAGCATGGTAGCCATTCATTTGAGACATGACCCATGGAGAGAGAGAGAGAGAGAGAGAGAGATAGAGATAGAGAGATGGGGAAGGGGTGGGGGTGGGCGGAGGGAGGGAGCCAACCAAACATGGTCTCTATAAGAAAACCAAAATTGAGCCGCCCTACCTAATTTACCATTACCAACTCATAGTCGAACGTCTGAATATATATGACAGAACTGTTGCATAATTCGACATTTCTAAATTCTGCTTATTTCCTACTTCCAATAATGTGGTTATCCTACCAATTATTCTGGTAGTAGTTTCCAAACCAAATCCCTTGCATAGAATTTCAATCATTGCTTTGTGGCAGTAGATTGCCTTATTTGGATTCTTACCGGACACTCCAGCTTTTTAGATCCACTGTCATCAGATCCTCTTCTTCTAGAACCTCAGTGATTGCGAAAACACTCATCTTTGCCCTGTCAGTTACATGCTAAATGAAAGGTTCTAATGGTAACTATGTTGACATTTCTGTACTAGGGAACACTCCATATGATAGGCTATGTCTTCATACACATGTTTTGCCTAAGTCAAATGCCATTAGTCCATTACGACATTAACATTTATACAACATCTAAAGCCTGTGTAGCATCATTATTTAGTCTTTAATAGTAGAATATTTTGTTATTGGATGGTCGAGCATATCCATAAGGAGTTTCAAGCTGTTTGTGAGGCATGATCTTGGACCTTCTCAGTGGCGCCTTTACTTCAATTAGATGATTTCACCTGCCAAATTACAAAATGACTAACCCATGACAAATGTTGGTGCAGTTTACATTTCTTCATGTTAATGGCAATGTCGTGTGATGCAGAGAAAAATCTAAATCCCAAGAAAATGTGGACATATCAGCATTACATCCACCACGAGTACGTATTTAAGGTTATCTATCAGATAGACCTATTTGAAAGGGATACCATCTATTGAAACAAGACATCACTGCAACAGACTTAGAAGAATGGTTCGAATGTAAGGGGTGAACAAAGAGTGGAACACAAGGTGGGGTGAGAGTGAATTATTGCCTAGTATGCTAGGAGATATTCTAGAGATCTGATCATGAACAGCAGGACAGTCCTGATCGTGATAGCAGTAATGCAGGTGGTGAATCAGCATCTGATGGTGACAGTTACTAATGGACCTTTCCAGTTTATCCATGCATCATATGGCGGCATAAACAACTACGTGACGTGTTATATGATGCCATAATCAATTACAGCATGAATGACTCGATTTAGTCCATCTTAATCGCTTAATAGTCCGACACGTTGTATGCATTGCATATCTTTACTATTTAATAAACATTCTTTTGAATATTTTGAAAATAATTTGACTGGACATAGGCAGCAACAGCACCCGGTCAAATTAGTTTCAAAATATTCAACAAAATATTTATTCATTTAGCTTAGCTGTATAGTTTTCTGAAAATTAATTGTCAGGGCATTCGGGGATCGACGGCTCCCAACGCGGACGAAGCGTGGTTGGAGCTTAATTAGAGATGGGCGGGGCATAGCTAAAACTGAAAAGGTCCATTGAGAGATGATATGTTCAAATACTATTAGCAGATTTATTGTTTAGTCTGTAGAGGATACAAATACAAAGACAGTTCTCTAGATTTACACCATAATTTAATTTTTCTCCTGTTAAAACAATGGGCATTTTGTCAGTTGCCATGTTAACGTCACTCCACGAAACAAGAGGCCCAAGGGGCCTGCATCGTCCACCTGGAACATTGACATTTCAAGTAGAAAGTCCATCGGCTATAAGTAGAACCACTCCTGGTAGAACCCTAAGGGTTTGAACAGAATTGTAACAAGAAGACAGCGACCGTTTTTCTTCACTTGAACAAATTTGAATGGCTCATTGTTCTTATTTATATGGCACAAATTTCAGCCCGATCCATTCGGGGTTTCTGTATAAGTCTTTTTCAAGAAAACTAGGTCATCCAAGATGGCCCCTAGCGCGTTTTGGCCAGTCAAGTTAGCTTGAACAAACCTGGTTCAGCTGTTGCTCTAGATTACGTTTTATGAATTGTGAATCGATCCCCCAAAGGGTTCGGAGGATATTATTTAAAAACGTTTCTAAAAAGCAGACAAAAACCCAGATGACCACTGGTCAAATTCGCTGACCGGCTTCATTTGAACAAACCTGTATCTATATGCCGTAAAGATGCTTTCTGCCAAATATACATGAAATCGACCCAGTGGTTCTAGAGAAGACATTTTAAAATTCCTATTGCATTGGTATGGCCGTTTTGGGTGGGTGGGGTGTGGGGGTGGGGGTGGTGGGAAACAATCGAAGATGGCCGTTCATCCGACAGTATCAAAGGTGACAAATTTGAAATCAGCACATCCACCAATCTATATAAAACAAATTTTGGCTTCAAAATCCATCAAATAAAAAGATACAATTTGGCTGCCAAACACGCTTTATTTTGATTACTTCAGGGCGCCCATTTTCTCTGGCATATCAACTTCCCTTGACCAAACTATAATGGGCCTTAGTTCCTAATTATATCTCCCAACAAGACAAGATCGATGACTTCACCAGATCATGTCAAAGTGGCTTCAAACGTGAATGCAGCTGTGCAGACATTGTATGGGCTCAACGCATGCTTGTGTCCGTAGTCATGTCCAAACACTGGGATTTCCACAAAATGGGCATTGCCATGTCACAAGCCTTCGACACAATTAAACGCTCAAGGATCCTAGATGTACTACGCCGGGCCAGTTGCAATGAAGATGAGCTACGACTAGTGAGGCTACAGCTTGCAGACACAAAGCTGAGAGTACGAGTCAAGTCAGTGAAGTCTGTAGCGTTTGAGACATCAATCGGCTCCCCACATGGGGATGGTCGATCTCCTATCCTTTTCACCTGTTAACTTGCTGCTGCATTGAAATCCGTGTGGGAAAATTCCACAAGACCCAACCCCCAGTGTCAATACTGGGTATGCAGCTAGGGATGGAATATGCCGAGCATGTGGACTTCATAGACGAGGAAATGAACCCCCTTGGCGAACTTCTCCAAATAGCTGCAAGCAAACAAAAAATTGAGAATCTCTTTATGAATGAATCCAAAACAGAGTTCACCCACATATCTACAAATCATCTACATCTACAAAGCATGAAACAAATGAAAATGACGATGCACTTTGTGGCTGCGAACCATGGAGGAAAAGTAAAATCATGGGCTCATTGCTTTGCAGTGCTGCTGTCATTGCTGCACGCTACGTCATGAGGAACATAGCTTCCCAGTCCTTCTGGAAGCTATGGATTCGGAGGTCAAAGATGGCCTTGATAAAAAGACAACGTTTATACAATGCAACATGCGGTTCCTTGATGCTGTATAAATGTAAAAGCTGGGCAGCTCCAAAGGCGGCTCTAGACAAACTCAATGCCTGTCACCGCAAACACCTATGCACCATCACTGGACACCGATGGCCAGACAGCATAATTTCCAATGATGCACTATACAAGATGTGTACTACATCGCTGCTGTCTGTAAAAGTCGCCCAGCAAAGATGCTCCATGTTTGGCCATGTGCTAAGAATGCCAGGAGAAACACCAGCACAGGTAGCCTTGGAATTCGCCCTACTCGGAGCCAGCATAAATCCGCTAAGTGTGCTACGACGTGACCTCAAGAAAGCAGGACTCGGTGCATTCACTTCAAGAATGGGCCTGAAGAAGCTAGGAATTTCAGCTGAGAACAAGACACAGTGGGCAAGAGCGAAGAAGGACTGATTGCACTTGTAGGATGGTTCTACTACTACAGCCACAGACTATAGTAATCAGACATATCTATTCAGCGGTCCTGGAGATGTTGTTTTTGCAAAAAATAGGTCATCCAAGATGGCCGCAGAAGGATTTGGCCAATCAAGTTCCCTTGAACAAACTTGGTTTAAGTGTTCTTAGATGATGCTTCATGATTTTTTAATCGATCCCAAGCAGTTTTGGAGAAGATTAAAAAAAAAAGGTCTAAATATCGGCCACAATCCAAGATTGGCTACCTTTGATCAAACTTGGATCTCTATGCACTAGGCCTATAGATGTTTTCTGCCAAATATAGTCAAAATTGGTCCAGTGGTTCTAGAGAAGAAGTCGATTAATGAAAGGTTTAACTGACAGACGGATGACAGACAGTCGTCACAGCATAAGCTCACTTGACCTTTAACGCCAGATGAGCTAATAAATGAAGATTGACCCTTTAGATTTATCAGACGGTACATATCATTCACTCTTTCATAACATTAACACTGTGTCCAACAAAATGCACAGCCGTCTGATTTTAAGCAGGAGCCAAAATTTGTGAGCTTTTGACATCTGCTGACCTAATTACTCAACTGATTTGCACATGGCATATGTAAAATGGACCGTTCCAGTTTTAGCTATGCCCCACCCATCTCTAGCTAAGCTCCACCCACACCTCGTTTGTGTTGGGATCGGTCGATCTCTGAACACCCTAACTATCAATTTCCAAAAAAAATACACAGGTAAGCAGTTGAATATTTTGAAACTAATTTGACTGGGTGCTGTTGCAGGCTAAGGCAGCAGCAGTGCCCAGTCAAATTAGTTTCAAAATATTCAACAGCATGTTTATTAAATAGCAAAGATTTTTTTTTTACAAAGACATACAATTCATACAACGTGTCATTATATTTGAGATTTGATGATGGTCTATTTGGAACCCTTTGTGACGTAATGATTGTGATGCCATCATACAGGCACTGAGCTGATTATGACGTCATACGAGGTCAGATGATGGATGGATACTGTGGAAAGGTGAAATTGTAGAGACTACGACAGGGAAAATTTGGAATGGTAGGACATTATTCTAACTTACGGGAATACCATGCTATGTACACATTAATTGCATTTTTTTTTTTTTAAATTGTCATTTTGTCAAGTATCATAGGCCACTATAAGGAATGTTTTAAGTACTCAGTCATCACCCTAGGCCATATAGATTTGTCGTTATGTTTAGTCCATTTTGCAGTACTCCATAATTGAATTTTCCGTCTATTTTAACACATGGGTATTCTCAGGGCTGTTCAAACTATTCAACAGTATCTTTTTTTAAATTTTGTGTTTGAAATATGTTAAATTGTTTCTGAATTGTACTGTATAAGACTGCCTGGCCAAATCCCACACCCACAGCCCTCTGACCTCAGGGGCCCTAGTCGCATTATGGGAGAATCTTGACCCTAGCTTTCTCGAGGTGCTAACGGAGGCTCCGAGCCTTCCCCCCACCCCCCATCCTGTAAGAATTTCAGAAACTTTGCATAGGGCCCCCTGAGGTCTAATTTCGGCCGTTGGCATTCTCATTGTTGTCATAGTAACATCATTTCATGAAATAAATGAACATTAACTCTTTAGATTTGTCAGAAGGAGTTTAATGCTCACTTTCCAAGATGTTATCATCAACATTTTGCTTTGTTATCACTGTGTCAGTCACAACAATGCATATTTGTCCGAGTTTAAATTTGCGTATTCACACTATAATGCTTGAAAATAAAATTGTTAAGATTTTATACTTTTAGAGGCTTAGATTGTGATGTACTGAAACGAAATAAATCTTAAATTATAATGAGTTCATTAACATAAATTAATTTTGTTTATTTTTTGAAAATGAATTTAAGTCATGAGTCCCTAATTCAACTTCACATCTGATAAATTATATTAATTTATATGGAATGAAATCATCATTTTTAAAGATTTTTTTCGTTTCATTACATTGAGGCAGACAATTTAAGCCTCTAAAAGTTTACAATTTTAACGATCTTATTTTCAAGCATTTTGGTGTGAATATGCACCTTAAAGCAGCTGGCAAAATTGGTGATAATTTGACCACATGTGACCAATCAAATTAGTTTCAAATATTCAACAGCTTACCTGTATAGTTTTCGGGAAGTTGATAGTCATGGAGTTCAGGGATCGATCAACCCTAACATGGGTGAAGTATGGATGAAGCTTAGCTAAAGATGGGCGGGCCATAGCTAAAACTGGATTCCTCCATTGATATTGTGTAACTTCAGGTTAACGAAATGCGGATATTGATTCCAGGAGCAACACATTGTTTCAATGGACATCATATCATTCACCAAATACCATCCATGGGATAGGAACGCTGACTAGGACTGACACCCTCCACCACCCCTGGGGGCGGAGCCAAATGTACATGGCTTCGTGCACGTCACACTCATATTGGTAACTCACATATTAAATTTGGTTGAGCTCCGTTTAACGGTTTCAGAGGAGTTACATTACACATGATTTGACTCACCAAATGTAAATATCGTCTTGCAAAGCGGAATCTTGTGGGTAACCTACATTCTAAATTTGGTTGAATTCTACCCAATGGTTTGGGAGGAAATAGCATGATGGATGGACAGACAGATTGACAGACAGATGGAGGCGATTACAATATCCCTGACGTTAAAAAGTGGGGATAATAAGAAGCGGCAGTAGCAGCAGCAGCAGTACATAGCAATTTTTTGTTATTGTCAAGCATTAGTTCTATGAAACCTGTCATTGATGACAAACTGGCACTAGGATATAGCTCATTCATCATCTGGTGGGGGTGGTGGTGGTGGTGGTGATATGGGTAGTAGTAGTAGTAGTAGTAGTAGTAGTAGTAGTAGTAGTAGTAGTAGTAGTAGTAGTAGTAGTATAAAATAAGTAGCGGTGGCAGCAGCAGCAGCGGCGGCGGCAGTGGTAGCAGCAACAGCAGCACCAACCGCCTAATAATTAATAATTAATTTGATAAGTTGATAACATTAATATTTGCCAGTACAGGGTTGGACCGGGCAGTAGACATGGGAATGAGAAGAGAAGTGCGAAATGTCACGATCACCTGACAGTTGTTGACAAGTTGCGGATATGAACTGAACACGTCGACTGAACAGCTGTTACTACTGACGGCCTTCTTCGACAAGTTATAATCTAAAACTACCTGGTTAGGAGCACTGGCGTTTTACTGAACTCACGCCACCGGCGGTCGGGACAACTCTCCCCATTGTGAAGAGCCAACTGTTGAAGGTCGGAATTTAGCTTCAGTCAAATGGCAATAGCAAGAGACTTGCCAAATGCAAAAACGTTGGCGGCCTATGTATTAGCACTGCCATGACTCCATTCAAGCGGTGCATGAGCGATTTACTACTTTATATCTATGGTTTTGTCTCTAAAGAGTTATCGTCCCTACTTGTAACGCTTCTATTTATTGCTGCCTAGAATTGCCTATAGGCGCGGCCATTTCGCGCAGGGGATTGTGGGGCTGTGTCTCGCGAGATCTCCATCGATACGAGATCTAATAATTCTCGGCGCGAAGACACGGCTCTATTTTTAGATTTCTGGATATCTCATAATTATGATCTTCATGCCCGTGATTCATGGCGAGAGTTCTCTTATATGTTCTGGTCCGACTGTAATAGAGTTTGCGCGGCGATGACTTCTTAATTATTTTAATAAACAGCCAACGGAACTCTAAATAACTACGCTTAATTATTTTAATAAACAGCCAACGGAACTCCAAATAACTACTCTAAATAAGCTTCTTTTGCTGGAGGACTGCGTACAAAACATGTTTATCATTCCTTCTGCAGATGAAAGTACTCAAACACACGCCCACTCGCTGCGTCTCTTATACGTCCACTTTAGCACTCTATCAAACTGACCACAAATGGCTTCTTGTGGTGATCGTGAGAAATGCCCATTTGCATTACCTACTCGCCAGAGAACTTGTTTTGAAAATTTACCACTGGAATGACTGGTTGGATAACCGATCCTATAATTCCAGTAGTAAATTGCAAAAGAAAAAACATAATGGTCTCTTGGACGGCAATTAGACATAGGACATTTTCTATGATAATGGATTTTTCTGTATATGACGTCATAATTATTTAGGTCAGATGTAGCTGGACCTCACAATCAAAACGTGTAGTGAATGACGTATCTAGCTCCATCAGGAACATTGAATAGCCAGTCAAGTATGCGAATTGTACGTCTTTACTATTTAATCAACATGCTGTTGAATATTTTGAAACTAATTTGACTAGACGCTGTTCGAATTGTATGTCTTTGCTATTTATTCAACAGTCATTTTCTATGATAATGGCTGGGTTCGATCTGTAACTGAAGGTTATGACGTCATAATCAATTACTTCATATACAGGTTGATGTCACAATCCAAAATGTGTAAATGAATGGCGTATGGAGCTCAGTCATGAACATTGAATAGTCCGGCAAGTGTACGAATTGTATGTCTTTACTGTTTAATCAACATCGTGTTGAATATTTTGAAACTAATTTGACCTGGCATTGTTGCGGCTAGAGGCAGCAAACATTTAAAAGCACCCAGTCAAATTAGTTTCAAAATTGTCATCAGCTTACCTGTATCGTTACCTTGAAATTGGAAGTCTGGGAATTAATTATTCAGCGTATATATATATATATATATATATATATATATATATATATATATATATATATATATATATATGTATATATATACACCTGTGCAAAAGTTAACCACCACCCTATTTTTACGCACATGCGAGGGTATATTCATGCGCTATGAAGAAAGCAATAGCATAAACATTCATGTACCCATCCATCTGAGTGCAAGAGGTAATAATGCAACTACAGGAATGCTGATTATGATGGTGGGGAAACACTGTATGATTTTGTTTGAACTTGAAAACGAGGCCTGAATATGGTTACGTTGACACAACTGACAACTATTGCCCTACAGTTGACACACGTGGCTAGATTGTCATTAATGGTGTCTGAAAACGAAGTTTAACATCTGTTCACGAGTTTGAGACTGCCATTATTAATACCGGGTATATCCACCTTGTGCCTGGATGACGGCCTGGACACAACGTCTCATGCTGGTCACCAACCGACTGATACGCCATTGTGGTATTCGTTGCCATTCAAGATGGAGTGCGTCTGTTAATTCCTGTAGGTTCTGCACTGGAGGATCCCTCCTTCTCACCATGTTTCCCAGAATGTCCCAGATATGCTCCATAGGGTTCATGTCAGGGCTTCTTGCAGGCCATGGTAGGGTTTCGATGGCATTCTGGCGGAGGTATTCATGCACAGCTCTAGCACGATGTGGTCGGGCGTTGTCATCCATGAATATAGGGTGGGTTCCAGGTGCATGATTTACAAAATGAGGGACCACAACTCTATCCAGTATGGAATCTTGATATCTTTGTCCATTTAGTGTTCCAGGTACAGTCAACAGATCCAGCTTACAATCAAATGAGATGCACCCCCATATCATAACGGAACCTCCACCAAATGGAACTTCTTCCATGATGTTACGTTGGTCGTACGCCGTGCGTCTGGACCTCCATACACGAGTTCGACCATCTGTGGCATGAAGCAGGAAACCGACTTTCATCGGACCAGTGTACCCGTCTCCAGGATCTCATGTTCCACTGTCTTCTTTCGTTGCACTACCTCAGACGCTCCTCTTTGTGGTGTGCAGTGAGGAGAGGACGTCTGACAGGTCTCCTAGCTTTCATGCCAGCAGCATACAGTCTCCTTTTGACGGTAGACATTGACACTCTATTGCGCGTTTCCCATTGCTGGCTGAGCACTCTGCTGTTGGTGAATGGAGATCTCCTAACAAGGCGTACTAGGGCTCGATCATCACGGGCAGTAGTCTTCTTCGGTCTTCCAGATCTAGGCCTGTCCTTCACCTCGTTAGTTTGCCCATGTTTTGCAATCAAACGACTGATTACAGTATGGTTAATGTTCAGCTGTCTGCCAATCTCTCTGCATGACATACCAGTGGTATGCATGCCTATGATTTGCCATTTCACACGATCACTTAACCTTCGTCTTGCCATAGCGGTTCACAATCAAGAGCTAATTCTCTCTGTACAAATAAACCACGGTCATGAACACAAAATTCCTAATCTTGTCGCCTAAATCTGTATGTAATGTTCTACACCTCAAACTGGACTTTTACATAACTGAACACGTGTGCTGTTTCCCGCCACGCACGGACATCAAGCGGTGTGAAGTCATGCATGCATGTGCATTTTGTACTTGGAATTATGTCAGCTAACGCGGGGACAAAAAGTATGGCAGCCTAGTTGTACCATCATGTTTCTACGTTCTATTGTTTTTGCTGGTGCTTAACTTTTGCACAGGTGTATATATATATATATATATATATATATATATATATATATATATATATATATATATATATATACATCGATTCCAACACGCAAAACGGGGTGGAGCTTAGCTAGAAATAGGCGTGGCATACCTAGAAATGGATCTCTCTATTGAAATTGTCATGAGCAAATTGAGCATTACATGGCTAATACCACTTGGTAATGCGTGGCCACACAATATGGACCACTTGCATTAAGAGACCACCCATATTTATAGGTCACATATTTTAACAAGGCCAATCATAGATTGTTGTCCTGAATACAACGTACTCGTCCTCTGACGGAGGGAGGATAATTAATACCACTTGCTAATTAGCATTTTCATGTTGTCTATCCATCATATTACGTCATATGATGTCATAATCAACGACGTGACTTATAGGATGACGTCATAATCATGACGTCATGACTGACTCAATTTAGTCCGTCTTAAATGCTTAATAGCCGACACGTTGTATGAATTGTATGTCTTTGCTATTTACAAAACATGCTGGTGAATATTTTGAAACTAATTTGACTGGGCGATATTACTGCCATAAGCAGCAACAGCAGCCAGACAAATTGGTTTCAAAATAGTCAACACCTTACCTGTGTAGATTTCTGGAAATTGATAGTCAAGAAGCTCAGAGATCCATCGATACCAACACGAGCGCGGTATTAATGTATTAATATACCATCCGGATTCAGTGACCGATTGACTAACGTTAGGCCTATGGAAGTCATTTCAAGCAACCGCCACCAAGATGTGACTTACTTGGGCACAATTGTGTGTTTTTCTAACAAAATCCTTTAGAATGTTTAACACCGAAATTTCAATATCTCAGATAAAGACAACTATACGAATATCTTTTTAATACTTTGACTGGTAGCCCACCCCACCCTACCCACCAACTTGTTGCTATCATAGACCTGTATTAAGCATTGCAACGACAACGACTGCCCATGTAAGCCTATCATCTTCTCTTAATGTAATTTAACACTTTCACGAGGAGGCCACCAAAACCGGCGTCTACAGTGATCTTGAGGATGTTAATTTGCAGGTCAAGAGATCGTTTTTGAAAATTCACCACTGAAATGACTGGCTCGATAATTGAGCCAGTCATTCCAATAGTAACTCTTCAATACAGTCGTCTATTGGCCTGCAAATAGACGCTCAATAACCAAATATTTTTTTTATATTCTTGACTCAATTTAGGTAATACAGGGTTAATAAATTATGAGGACGATGATGATGTACCATGTCTGTTTAACCTTTCCCGTGTTATATCATAGTATGATTCACATTTGTTGCATTCGAGATAAGGTAAAAATTATAGACTTGTTACAGACAGTCTTGAGGCGTACTATGTGTGTGGTAAATTTCAAAAGAAAAACATGCGTAATAATATTGTAGAGGGCGAAAAAGTCGACAGAGTTCGCTAACAATAATGGATCCATCTAAAAATAAAGGCTTGGCTTCTTCGAAACTACACCTCTAATGTAATGACCGGTCATCTTCTTACGTTATCACAATGACTGGACTGTTACACAGACTCAACTTCGGATACCAGACAGACCAGGACCCAGTCTATCTCCGTAGCAGACGGTAGAAGCAACACTGTGGATCGTGAAATCGGTACGCCAATGGCTACTCAATAGGCCCCTACATAAGAGATACATTTCTCGATCTCGTATCGAAAGAGAACTCGCGGGATACTAATGAATAATGGATGTGTGATTATCAGTAGTATCCTTTTGTCTTTAATCCATCCGTGGGAATAAATACATGAAGGGCCAATGCAATTATGTAGCAGTATTGATAGACTACCAATGTTACAAATTTCCAGTCAAAACTGCTGTCAATAATATTGTAGCAGATTGTTGAATACAGAAATCAACCGAAAGTGTAGGCCTATGCATGTGCTAAGTTAAGAACGTCTACAGGAAATTCGGCCACAGAATTTCAACCATATAGTTAGATAGGTATATCAATACGGTAGTGAAGTAATGGATTGAGGTTAAAAATTCTTTTACTATGAAGTAATTTCGTAGTGCACAATTTCATACCGAAAATTTGCTAAATCTCCGGTGATTCACAGTTTTCAGTGACCTATTGTCTGTAGTATGTTTAGCCCCATAATTTCACCTACATAAACTTGAGCCTTAATGTACTAGGTAAACTCCGAATATAACAAATTCTAGATGAAATAATTTTATTAGGCAAAGATTGGCTTAACTGTTGGGCTTTTCGTGCTTTTCGGTGCCCTACTGTCTATATGTAATATGGTCGGCTCCAGAAATTCGCTCACATAGACGTAGAGGGATTTGAATACGATAGTTATATTGGGAATTAAAAAAAATTCGACCGTGAAGTAATTTCGTAGTATACGATTTCATCGCGTAAATTCGTTTCAATTTTGGCAGATCTACGGGTTTTCAATGCCCTACTATTACCTGTCTGCAATAGGGTTGGCCACATAATTTCACCCATATGGTTAGATAGGCATATGAATACGCTAATGAATCTTGAGATTTCTACCACGTAGTAATTTCATAATATTCAATTTAGTAGACACGGACAGTTGTCAAATGCCAACAATTTACTATATTCAGTATTAGAATCTCAGTTCTCGGTTTGTAATCATTTTTGTACATATAGCTGTATATAACTGAATATGTACTACTGCTTTTGCACGATTCTACCATCAAGTAATTTGGTAATATGTAGTTACATATTCGCCATATGGCCCCATTGTAATATGGTGGTTCACATTCACCACATTCAGATAGGTGTCGATATGTCCTGACATATCGCTCATAATGGGTTCGGCCCAGAATATCACTCATATGTTTAGATAAGTATAGGCATAAGCTTACGACGTAGTGAGATAAAAAAAGTTCATAACGTAAATACGCTCAAACTTATGATAATTCATGGTTTTCATTGCAATACGTTCACCCCCAGAATTTCGCCCACAAATACTTATAGGAAATATGCTAGTTGCATTCCGAATTTAAAAAAATTCTACAGGAACGTAATTTCATAGTACACAATTCCATACCGAAAATTGGCGCAAATTCTGTCAGATCAACGATTTTCTGTACCACACTGTTTGCAATAGGTTCGAACCCAGAAGTTCACCCATTGGTTAGATACGTATATGAATACGCTAATGAAGTATCAAAGGTTTAAAAAATGTCTACTATACAGTAATTTCGTCATATGCAATTCAGTAGTGGCACACCATTGTCAAATTCCAATAATGTACTATATTCGGTACCAGAATATCTCTACATGCCTTGTAGCCAGTTTTCGAACATAAGGCTATGTAGAACTCACTATGTTCTCGTGCTGTGCGAAATATTGTAATAATTCTACCACCAAATATTTATTATAGTAATGTGAAAATATTTCTATATATCCCATATTAAAGACCAAGCACAACGGTAGCAAAAGTGGCTTTAATATACATGATTGTGCAATAAATAATATAATAAGATGTTCTATTTTAAAATATTACTCTGTTTTACGTTGTAGTTTGCAATTCTGTGTTGTCCTCGAAAAAATCGAAATAGAAACGCTCTATATTGTATGACGTCATCGGAGGGACCTATCGCTATCGTACGAGGCGCAGTGCGAATAAGTCATTGTGACCATGTTGCGCGATCGCAGATTGTTGTCAAATATGCCTAACCGTTGTGTGGCTTAAATACGGCAAACCAAACAAATGGAATTTCGCAGCATATTTTTCCGAACAAATAAAATTTATAGGCCAGGGTGCAGTGTGTAAATTCCATACAAAGAGAGCCGATTTCCGCGAACCCAAAGATGGCTCAGTACAACAGCCTTCGTCTGCTCTCTGCATTTCGGCGCAGATTGTTTTCGAGTAGAAGAAAAGATGGCTATACTAACTGGTTATTATATACATAATTTGGAATGCTTATATAGATTAATTATGAAAAAATGCGCACCCCATTAGGCCTAAGAAAGGCCCCCCTCCCACTTTCTTGCCAACAAAAACCGCAAGAATAAAAAAAATACTACTTGGCCTACTACTTTTAACATAAAACAGGAAACACGTGAGAAAATTCTATCAACAAAATTCTGCAAGAAAACAATAAAAAACCACTTGATTAACACATACTAGTATTATCGAACTCATGCAGTACAGCTCAAAAATGGCCCGACTCGTCTACAAAACAAGGTAAAGAATGCTACCACTACTACTACTACTACTACTACTACTACTACTACTACTACTACTACTACTACTACTACTACTACTACTACTACTACTAGAATTATGACTAGATGACTCCACTTGCTATTATATCCAATAATAATTTCAATTACCTTAGTAACAAACTACAGGACGAGCAGGAGAATGAGCACCCATCGCTTCCATCCCCCTTCGCTTGTCCAAGGATGCTCCCCATTAGCCAGCATCCTGTAAACAGTATATCATCATTATAAGTAAAAATATATAAATGTTTATTGTTGTATCTATAATCATAGACATCCATGTATATTATTGAACTTGACTATGTTCTGTGCTTGTCTGTTACGTAACTGTCTTGTCCTTATTTACTACCCATATGTATCGCTAAATAATAATAATAATAATAATAATAATAATAATAATAATAATAATAATAATAATAATAATAATAATAACCCAAGTGACTAACTCTTACACACACCCTGTTACAGTATTATATGTTGGTTCGCGGACTGAGAGGCCCACTCCAGGAGTTTTTCTTTCCACTGTAATGACTGACAAGATAATTGAACCAGTGGTGAACTCTGGGGGGGGGGGGGGAGGGGTTGGGAGGGTGTTGGGTGTGTGGGAAGGGGTGGTCTCCTCTTGACCCGCGAATTGACATATTTTTCTCTTTGAAATTTAAACTGTTTATGTGGATCAAGGGCCAAAGGGTTAATAAGGAAGTAGTAAATGTAATGTCTGAATTTATAATTGTTTGTGTAAGTACTGTCTTGTCTAATTTATATATACCTGTATATATGTGTGTAAGGTGTCCGCCATAACAATAGGCACTGCCTTGGGCGGACAACCTGGTATGATTTGTGAATTCGTTTACCTTGGAATTATTGAATAAATAATCTTGAATCTTGAATCTTGAATCTTGAATCTTACTACTACTACTACTACTACTACTACTACTACTACTACTACTTACGCCCTTTGTCTAAATATAAGGCCGGGTAACGTCAAATCACGACATCAAGAATTATTAACAGCTGTCTAGCTAGTCTATTTAGTTCAAAGCCAGTAATTTAGGTCAATCGTCTAGAGTCATTTGCAGCAGAGACATACATAGTACACCTATCTGTTTGCAATGCACTGTGTGATGCAACGCGGGTGTGAGGGGAGGGGGGGGGGGGCATAATTATGCATTGTGACCTATTAGTTGGAGAACACCAGAATTTAAACATATTGAATATTTTGAAAAATATTTGCCTGGTAGCTGTTGCAGCAACAGGTTCCAGTAAAACTGTTTTCAAAATATTCAACAGATTTCCTGTGCAGTGGTCATACTTCCGCTCTTTTTTTTCCAGAGACCACTGACCTCTCTGTTAAGTAATAAAATATTACACTGATCATCAGTTTGAGTATGTCTGATCCTAATGAAATTGGTTGCTGCCAGGAAAAGTAGGCGTAACAACCGACAAGTCAGAACACTCACCCAACCCCCTTCAACACACACACACACACACACACCATGCTTCACCAACAGTCCACACCACATCCAAAATTTGAAAAAACAAGAGGCCCAAGGGGCTGTGGCGCTCACCTGGACCATTAGCGTGTGAACCATTTGCATTTAAAGAGACATGATGGATAATTTTTGGAAAATCTAAGACTTTCACCCATAAAATTGATCAATCAAAATTCAGAATAGAAGTTCTGGATCCTACCATTTAGGGTCACTCTAGCCAAAGTTGGTTGAAATATGTCAAGCAGTTATAGTTTTTTTTCATAAAATCTAAGATTGTGTTTTCACAAAAGTATATGTTTTATCATTTTGACAATTTCTGGTACATTTTTCATAAAATCAAAGATTTTCACCCCAAAGCTTGAGGAATAAAAATTCTGAACTGTGCTTCTGGAGCCTACGACCATAGGGTCCTTTCAGCCAAATTTGGTTGAAATCGGCCAAGAGGTTAATGAGGAGTAGTGTTTGAAAGTAAAAGTTGACAGACACGACGGATGGTCGCCACGGCATAAGGAGATTTGCAAGGTGGATGTGGCGCATCCTTGGTCAAAGTGAGAAAAGTTTTACCTACATGTGTCATTTACTGAAATTAACACTAGCCTGTTACCACTGTTAGCCCAAGGCTAGTACAAATTGACAAGTGTGAAAGTAGAATTTGTGACTGACCACAACTCGGTGGCCTAGTAATAATTTAATAGCTAAAGTAAACCCTTTAATGTTCAAGGCAGTCAAAGACGTCATCTGAAGTGATCTTGAGGAATGTCTTTGTGCCGACCAAAAGGACTATTTTTTTTAATTTACCACTGGAATGACTGGCTAGATTACCGAACCAGTCATTACGGTGGTAAATTAAAAAAAAATAGTCTTGGAATCTGGGTCCTCAAATTGTCAACCAATGTATTATGAACAATTAAAAAAATATATAACTCATTTTACGCATCCCAATATATGTATTAATTAAGTGTATTGTGCTCATTGCCTCATGATGAATAAATATACTAGATGCTGGTCAACCTTTCCATCATTAGCGCTTCCGCAGTCGTCTTGATAAATGTCCATTTACAAATTAAGACTATTTTTGAAAATTTCCCACTGGAATGACTGGTTCGTTGGTTACAAAACCAGTCTCTCCGGTGGTAAATTTTCAGAAGTGATCTCTTGGAGTCTTGGTCAGCAAATGGACACACCAGTACACTGTTTATAGCTCAGTTCTCTCACCCCAATATATATATTGTTGTCAATAGTGTGAATAAATATATAAAAAGATGCTACTGTTGCATCATTCTGTCATGTCTGTAGTTGCCTCGATAATGTCCATTTGCAGACCAACTAAAGACTATTGAAAGTTTACCACTGGAATGACAGGTTAGATTACCAAAACAGTAATTTCATTGGTAAATCTTCAAAAGTAGTCTTCTTCTGGAATCTTGGTCAGCAAATGGACATACACTGTATATGACCCAGTTCGCTCTGGCAACCCCAATATGTATTGCTCTCAATAGCCTATGCTAAAGGATGTTGCAATATTTCCATTAGTGTTTGTGTACCAGTAGTCCTCTTCATAAATGCCCATTTGCAAACCAAGAAGACTATTTTTGAAAATTTACCGCTGAGATAACTGGTTAGTTTATGGAACAAGTGATATCATTGGTAAATTGTCAAAAATATCATCTTAGTTTGCAAATAAACATTAAATTTTTCATCTTTCGCTAAGCATTTGCTAATCTGTGCCAATCCATGCTATCTAGACAAGTTTGTCTTTATTATCGGCCTAATGTCATGGGCGTATATTTTGTCCTTGATTTCAAGTTGCATCTTGTCATTATTCACAACTTGTACAATTTATCACTCTGAAATATGAAGAAACGTATGCAATGAATAAACATGAAAAATAATTACATGAATAAATACTGCTGCATATTTCATTGACATAAGCTTCCTGTGTCTTAAAACTCTTAATTCCTTTAAATTTGAAACTGATTATAATCCAGGAAATAGAAAGTAACAACTGCGTTCTATGCGCATACTCGACGCCAATTGTTACATTGTTTCTTGATTCATCTTGTTTCCGACATCATCATTTCAATCACTAAATTTATAATGTTAATTTGTGATGAAGTTATCGAAATATACGGCATAAACTTTTATTAGCTACCTATATTATTCAGAAAGTAGATCAGACTGACCTAGTAATTATATGAATGGTAGCTTTTGCCCAGAGGTACTCACTCACCAAGTTTGAAGTCAATAGCTCTAAGTATGGCCAAACGTGCCACAATGGTAATATTGTTTCTCATTGAGCCCAATACTAGAGAAAATGAAAGAAGTCAGAGAGGTACAATGAATCATATTATTTAAATCAATGATTCTTTATAATAGGATAAAACATCTTGACAGGCACGCACACCCGAGTCATTGGCACCGACCTCATTTCTGATAATTGGTGGTCTCTGCAGAAAGTGAACCCAGGTGAAATTAAAGAGCAAACGAATGACTGACTGGTTTATGAGCAGCCAATCCGAACTCACTTTGTTATCCCCCCCAAAGTCCAAAGCACCACCTAATCATCTACTGTGTCCACACACACAGTGACACGTGTTGCACGCTCACACCACCCAGGTGAAATTAAAGAGCAAACGAATGACTGACTGGTTTATGAGCAGCCAATCCGAACTCACTTTGTTATCCCCCAGAAGTCCAAAGCACCACCTAATCATCTACTGTGTCCACACACACAGTGACACGTGTTGCACGCTCACACCAACGGCTTGAAACGCTTGAAATAAATATATCACAATTTTATGAGCTAAATCACAATGCGTGTACAGTGTTAGTATTAACAATAATAATAATAATATTAATAATAATAATAATAATAATAATAATAATAATAATAATAATAATAATAATAATAATAATAATAATGATGATGGTGACAATGAAGGTGATGATAGTAAAGTTCTATCAATGGAGTGACAATGATAATGATAAGACCGATGGCAGTGACAATGATTGTGATGATGGTGATGACTGCATCTTACTATGATGATGAGTGACAATGATGGTGATGACAACAGTGACATGATGAGAGTAACAATTATAGTGCTTACACTGTTGATTGTGACCGACAGGGCCATATTTAAGGGGGGGGGGCGGGGGGGCGGGGTGTTTGGGGGGGGGGGGGGGCAAGCGGGGCAAAAGCCCTGGTGCCCCCACAAGCAAGGGGCCCACAATTAAAAAATGGAAAAAAAATGCACTTTTTTGGAAGTTATAGGACATTTAAAGCAAACTTTATTAGTTTAGAACGCTTAATCATGCATTATAATTCTATTCTAATATGTGTGGGGGCCCCAATTCTTGTTTGGTGTTCGGCAACAATGTTAATTATGAAAATTTGCAAAATAAAATAATTTTACAACGAAAGAAAGCGCCATAATTCACCCTAAAAGTAGACTCTCTGGCCGTCTCAGAGCACCTAGATGTAAAGAAATGTATGGGTGAGGACCCCCAAACCCCCCACTCATTCTTTGCCCCGGGGCCCCCACATATCTAAATACGGCCCTGGTGACCGATAATGCCAGTAAAAAGGCTGATGGAGATAATAGTACCAATAACAGAGAGATACATTTCTAGCTATGCCGTGTCCATTTTAGGTAAGCTCCACTCATGATTTGCCTGTGTTGGAATCGATCGAACCCTAAATTCCTAGAATACCATTATCAAGGTACCTACCTACACAGATAACCTCAGCTAACCTGATGAATATTTTGAAACTAATTTGTCTGAGTGCTGTTTCTGCCATAGTCAGCGCACAGTCAAATTAGTTTCAAAATTTTCAATAGAATCGGCAGAATGATTATTAAATAGTACATCTATCAGACATACAATTTCTACACTTGACGGACTATTCCAGCTTCACGACGGAGTATTTATCTCAAATATGATTGTGGCATCATCCTACATGTGATGTAATTGATTATGACGCCATATATTTGAACGACAGATTAGAGTCATCCATAATGATGGGCCGAACAATGGTGACTGTGACAATTATGATAGTTATAGTTTTATGGTGACCATGATTTAAGTAACAATGAAGATAATAATGATGGCGGACAATGATAGAAATAATGATGCTGATTATATTGGTTTCAAATTTATGCTGACCATGACAATCCTTGTCAATCTTAGGTCAATAATAAAGGCAATCTGTTGAATATTTTGGAAAAGGTTTGACTGGAAGGCATTGATGTCTAAGGCAGCAATGGCTTCCAGTTAAATTATTTCAAATTCTTCAACGGAATATAATTTTAGGTATTATGCATTGGACAGAAAAATTCTTATATTTGGTAAGTAGGCCTAGCTGTGAGTGTCAATGTAGATTGTAGTTTTATTATCACAGTGACACAGCAAAGGTGACAGCATGATAAAACATAAAGAAACAAGATGACAAACACAACCGAGGACATAACAAGCCAATGTCGTTGTCATATGCCTCGTAGATGATGATGATTTATGTTAGATGACACACCCTCTTTGTCCGTTTTAATGACACAGTCTCTTTGTCCTTTTTAGCCACCCAAATCATCTCAACGAGATTTAGGGTATGGATGCTCTAATAGGCTAGGTACGGATTGACCAGTACGGTTTTGTTACGGAATCATTACGAAGTATAAGGCCTGTATGGCCTTTTGTTGGTCGAAATATTTGAGCTTAAAACTAACCATCACTATTTCCGGTTACAGTTAATAAACGTTTGTGACTTGTGTCATGTAGAAATGATGGATACATATATCTATACATCTTATGTATTCATAATAACATATTATACGTATATACACATTTACACTTCTAGACAGTACAAGGCGCATGACAATCATACATGTCCACCTGTGCGTAAATCATGGAAACAAAGTAGGCTATACATTCTACTAGGTACTGACAATCCCTGCCAGTTTCATATAAACGGTTGTACACATGTGGATTCAAATACTGGATCTGAAGGCGATTTCTCCAGCAGATTTGCCTAAGCGGTTACACAGACTTCAGGTATGCTCGGCTACAAATGATTAACCAGTCGGGACAGCATCTGTCTTGAACATGCGTATGGCTCCAGTATATCTATATTTCAGTAATTGTAGTAAGACAAAGCGTAGCGACTTCCCAGGCCACGTTTGGACTGCCTCAAGTTTTCTGTTTGTAAACAATTAAGTAATTATTTGTAATAATGAAGCATGACCTTTGCATGTATGGAGGTTTTGTATTTGTCACTACAACAGCAAACATTGTCCCATCACAACTTGTAAGTTTTGACTAAAACTAAAACAAACTGTGCAAATTATTGTATATTTCTGATACGCAGCCTATATATAGATACTTTATAATTTAATGCGGCAGATATAATACAATATCAGCTCATATAGAAAAACCAATAACTCGTTTGTAATTTACTGACCAGTCTATGTTCTGAAGTTGCACATTTCTGTCGTCCATGCCAGTTCAACTCGTCTGCTAGTGCCTGTTCGAAATCTGGTAACGGTTCAAATTGGTTTGATCTACGCCTAAATTCGGCACTTCATCGCCATCTTCAGGCCCGGAGTCACTATTTCACTCAGATATGAGTTCATACTCGTTCTAGTGAATGCTGCCTGGAGAATATGTCGAGAAATATTCCCGTTATTTGAGTACATTTCCACTTTCAGCAATGAAAGAGTTTTTGCTAAAAGAAATGCAGGTCCCTCCGGTGACATCACATCCCCGTTTTGACGCTAGTACTTCCGTTTCAGTTTCGTTTTTGGGAAGGTACGAAAATGGGCACTTTCGACGAAGTATTTACAGAATTATCTGTATCCTATGACAATATGATATTGTAATTTTTTTAGTCAGTATATGTTGCGTTATTTGCACGTATCAGAACACAAATCTCGCTGCGTATAGTACTTGGTCTTTAATAGCCGCGTGTACTGGAAGAACCTGACTTATCAGGCTAATACCCTAACATTTGCACATATGGTCAACAAGATCGTCATCATTACAATGGTTGAGGACGATTTTAGCCTTTTTGTCGAACAAAAATATTTGATTTAAAAGTTTGTCACTGTTTCCAGTAAAGATAGCGTTTAATAGATATGATAGCTAGATGAAACAGATCACGATTGTGGCTGTTTCCCACTGGGTCTTGTCAGAATGTTTTCTACTATATCATTTTCGTTGGAGAAAACTAGGTTCACGGTATTGGTTCTATCCTGGCCACTTAACTTTGTTCAAAGGGTTATCTGTCGGTACAAATCGGGGTCCTGTATTGCATCAAAAATATACTTGCTTTGTGCATTTCACTAGCATTGCACCGTATATTTCACCAATATATTTCCGGGTAATAAGCTCTTCACGTCTGTTTAGGAAGGTATCAAGATTTAGGTTTAAAATATTCTTTACAGGTTTTCTTTAATATGTTTGAATGTGTGTCAGGGTCTGTACTGCTTCTTGCGCGGATTTTCTACTGACTGGGTTGCCAGTTCTGTTGATTTCTTTATCTTTACAAGTTGTTGATACCTAATGACCCAACTTTGATCTGTTGCGCTCTGTTGATGCAGTAGTGCAATTTTCCCATCACTGGCTGCTCTTAATTTTGTCTGTTCCTCTCTCTGTTAAGGAGGTTGGCCTGGAGAAAAAGGATGGATAGAAAAATTGTTGGACTGACCAAAAATATAAGCTGCTTTTCCTAGCCCATAGCTAATACTGCCCATATCTTTTTGCAAGAAATATTCTTTCTTTTGTGTTTATTGTCCGCGTATATTTTTGTCATAAGTGGCTTGTATGCCTTTATGTAACTTCATTTTTTCATGAAACAGTTGAGTTTATTCTCAGAATTATAAAAAGCTCGGGGCACGCTATTTACCATTGATGCCTTGCATCAATATGTGTACTTGTATTTTTACGTTTTCGTAACATGCTTGACTGAGCAAAGTTGTGTTTGCATTCCCGGTAGACATATAGGCCAGCGTGAGTAAAGACATGCACTCATGTTAGGATGACAGACTGAGCGCGTATGCACTACCAATATTTTACCTATTTTCGTTTCACTAGTGTACCCATAAAGTTAGTTTATCCCTAGAGCGCTCATAACCCTCTCAAAACAAAGGGCGGAATTTCAGAGTTCGACCGATCTATTATCTAGTTTCCAAAATAATAATTTTTTTAAACTAATTGTGTTACGTAATTGAATAAACTGTCATATTAATATTGCCAATACAGCTTTGTCTGATAAAAATAGATTAAATTGGCCTAGATTTGCATCGGCTCAATTTCTTTTCCATTTACAATTACCCAAAGATAATTGGGTTCCTTTTGGAGGCTATATTATATACTATGGATAACGAGAGAAAACTCTTAAACAGATCTGCGCAAGAATTTAACACAATGTGAAATAACACTTCCGAATACAAATGAAAAAATTTCATTACAAAATTTTAATTTTTAAACAAATCCCAAGTATATGAACTGACCCACCTCGCCAGGTTATGTGTGAAATGGCGGTACCGAATTTCGTGAATTGGTGATTAATATAACTAATTATGCATCTTCAGCTGTCTGGTACATGCTTGTAAATCCTTAAATATCACTTAGTTTGTTGAATGTTTCAACTGCTAATTTTGCCCGTTTTAAGCGATAAATTAGTACTACAAATGAATGTATAAACTATGAAAGCAGTTGATACATTTGAAGAGAAGGATAAACCCCAAATGGATGCCGCTTTCGTTAGGTAGTGACGTCACATGAAATTCACAAATATTAATGAGCTGAAGAAATGAGCTAAGTCTAGGGCCTTTAAAACATGTTCAGCAGGCATAAAGGAAATAAATAAAAATTCTATCGTTAAAAAACATGTGTGCACTTTCTGTTAATTTTGACATTTTGGTAGATGATTAATAAGCACCCACCCCTTCCTCTAGAGCCTCTCCAATAAAATTTAGACGTGCTCCCGTCAATCAGGCTAATCCGACGCGGCGAAAAAATGTATCCAAAACAGGTGGTAACTTTGGATTGTAAAAATTGCTCATTTTAGGTGCTAAATAAGCGCAAATAAGTAATCTAAGAAAGCTTCAGAACTGTCAATCAAAACGTGGGTACTGTGTAGATGCGTTCCATGCAACGTTACATCATAGAATGAGAGCGATAAAAACAAATTCACGAATTTCAGTACTCACGACCATATATGGTGCTGATCGTCTTCCTCGGCCATATGAGCAATATGTGCGCGCTGGCGTTTTACTGAACTCATCTGTGTAGATCCTTATCCATGTCTCCTGAGGGTACATTTCTTCCAGCATGGCTAGGCTCAAGGCCTTCTTGCTCACATCACTATGTTCATCTTTGGTTGTGAGATGAGGTACTGTGGTGCGAATAGCTATGCTCTCTAGTTTGTTTTCCAAGGGTGGAGGATCAAGGGTGTGGTTTGGGTCTTCTATATGTGCTGGCAACATTTCTTGGTTTTTCCTTTGAAGTGCTTTTGTCTCTTTCACAAAACTTGATCTTTTACGTCTTCCTGATGACAGGTGTGCTTGCCTGATCTTCATCGGGTGGTTGTTGAACAATTTGAACTTTGCAGCGTGAATCAGTGCTTTTCATTCCCTTCCTTTGCTAAGTTGGGGGATGCCTGCTGTCTGCTCCATTTTTTCTATTGGTGTTAATCTCATTCCACCAGTGATGATGCGCAGTGCCTGGTTTTGTACTCTGTCGAGGTTCTGTTGATGAGATTTAGCTGCTGTCATCCATGAGCTGGATCCATACTCAAGGTGTGGTCGTACGGCACCTAGGTAGATGGTCTTGAGGATCCTTTCATTGGCACCCCACTTTGTTCCTGCCAGCTTCCTCATGATGTTTAGCTTTCTTCTGGCCTTTGCCTCTGAATTCTGGATGTGCTCCTTCCATGTTAATCTTCTGTCATAGGTGACTCCCAGGTATGTCTGCTGGTCCTCGTACTCGAGTGGAGTACCGCCCAGTGTCAGACTGCCAACCTTGGTTTTGGTGGACAGTGAGAATGGCATGGCTGATGATTTTTCTTTGTTGATGGTAATACACCAGCGATTGGCCCAAGCTGTAATTCTGTCCAAGGCGAGCTGCATTCTGTATGTGGCAGTCGTTGTGTACTCCTCGGTGCACCAGAGTACGAGGTCATCTGCATAGAGGGCTGCTTGGATCCTATTGGGCAGCTCTGCTACAATGTCATTAATGAAGAGTATGAACAGAGTTGGTGATAATACTCCGCATTGTTGCACCCCTTGTCTCAGCAATACATTCTGTCCAGATTGTCCATCCACCAGCACCCTAGCTCTGCGATTGTGTAGGTATGACTTGGTCCATCGGAACATGTTGCCACCGATGCCTGTGCGCCGGAGCTTCACGGGGAGGCCATCCTTCCACACCTTGTCAAATGCCTTCTGCAGATCGATAAAGGCAGCTGGCATCACCTTCTTGGTTTGAAAAGTGTCCTCTATGACCTGTGCAAGATGTGTTGTTTGATCTTCTGTGCTCCTGTATCTTCTGAAGCTGGCCTGCTCTGAAACTATAATGTTCTCCGACTCCAGGTACCACTGCAACCGCTGGTTGACGATGCGCTCCATGGTCTTGCATATGCAGCTTGTAAGACTGATAGGACGGTAGCTCAGCACTTTCGTCTTGTTCTTCCATTTTTTAGAATAGGAGGCATTCTGGCTTCCTTCCAGCACTGAGGAACCTCTCCATTGGTCCAACTGAGATTAAAGATGTCTAGCAACTTGCGGAGAGATGCATTACCAAGGTGTTGGATCATTTCATTCGTAATGCCATCTGGCCCGGGAGATTTCTTCTTCTTCAATTGGCGGATAGCCTTCTTCAGTTCTGTTAAACTAATGTCAACTTTCATTGCATCGTGAGTGTTGGTGTCTGTTCTTTCTTTGACTTATCAAAGTATCTAAATGGATGAAGGAATATATGGATGATATTGTGATATCTTTTACATTTGAATGGTCATTTAACGGATTAGCGGCGGTGTCTGTGTATTGCTGTTTGAATAACGGTATCAATACACGCTATAAGCCGTCTTTTATTTAGCAATGGCGGCTGATTGATTGACTGATGGATTAGTGTTTATAATGTTTAACAATACTCGATCGTTAGGTGTTCCCAACTTCTCAACTCAAAAGCTCATCCCAGCAGCGATGTTCAACGATATCGTTGATCTACAGGTAGGCATACGTTAAAATATTGATTTTTTCCAAACAGCGTTTAGCTCAAAGCTCCCTGATACAAGCGTCCTTATTGGATACACGCTAATGCATTATCTATGCTTCAACCAATCAGCAATCGCGTTACATAGTTACTCCCTATGAGTTAGACATATCCGGTTGTTGGCTGATATATTTTCACTAATTACGCATTTTAATCTGACGCTTTCAGAGGTGATAGTGCAGCAGCTGAAATGGTTATGACAGTTGGTCTTTGACCCCGCCCGTAATTCCCTCACATAACAAATTTGTTTGAATTCTGATGAACAGTTTCATTGGAGATAGACTGATGGACAGACAAACGGATAAAGACGATTTCAATATCGATGATTTTTTTTCAAAATGCATGTTGATAATGATCCATAAATGCTAGACGCAAAAGGCGATAAATAGATATTAACAATAACCCATGATTAGAAGAAACACTTTAGAGTGATGACTAATCATTGACACGTATAAGCTATGATTGCAACAAACAAAGGGAGATAACTAAGTATTGCCACTAAGCCATGTTTACAAGAAATAAAGGGAGGTAACTAGGCATTGATAATAAGACATCACTTACATGACACAAAGGAAGATAAGTAGACATTGGCAATAAGCCATGCATATAATTGAATAATAATATAAATGAAGGGCCATAATTAACCATTGGCAATAAGCCTGATTACAAGAAGCAAAGGGAGATAACTAAACATTGGCAATAAGCCATGATTACAAGAAGCAAAGGGAGATAACTAAACATTGGCAATAAGCCATGATTACAAGAAGCAAATGGAGATAACTAATCTTTGGCAATAAGCCGTGATGCAAAGGGAGATAACTAAACATTGGCAATTAAGCCATGATTACAAGAAGCAAAGGGAGATAACTAAACATTGGCACTAAGCCATGACTACATGATGTTTAGATTCAGAGAGCAAGATGTAAACATTTATATATTTTTTAATGTATGAAAAGTGCAATTTTTAATGTTAAGTTTGGTTTATTATGTACAGTTCGTGAGATTCAGGGAGACTAGTAGTAACTCTTAAGCGTTTGTTGAAACTGAATCAAATTATTATAAGATTTTTTTTTGAGTTTTGAAAGTGAATCTTTTTAACATTAGCAGTAAATCTACCCAGACTGGATGTAATGGTAACCTAAATTTTAACTTGCGTCTAAGTTTTAACATTTTAACCCTGACGGACTAGAAACGGCAAATTCTTCTGATGAATACTTTGAAACTAATTTGACTGGAAGCTGTTGCTGCCTAGCAACAGACGTCAGTAAAATTATTAAAAAGTATCTTCAATCGCTTATCTGTATAGTTGTCTCCTAATTGATACACTGGAATTTCGGGGTTTGAAAGGGTTATTTTGTATGAACCAGTCCTACAGCTTTGGCTAACCTGCGTATAAATAAGATACTCATTTTACAGTTGTGCTATTTTCCTGTGTTGATACTTTTTCTGTAATCTTATCAATAGAGGAGCATCAGTTACCTTTGTATGAAATTATTCAAAATATCTTATAATGTATTACATGATTGTGGTTATCAAAATCAGATTTTGCTTGCATTTTTCATTGCTATGCATGTAGCGTCTAGTGACACAGGTACAGATGTTTTCATGTAAAAAGTAGTAAAGATTATCATCAAAAATTTATAATGTATATTATTTCTTTTAATGATCATGTAAGTTTAGAGCTATAGCAAGATTGCAGCAAAGGGGTGCAAGATAGTATGTTGTTAATGGTCAAATTTGAGAAGAAATTTTAGTGGCCATAAAAAATGGTCATTTGCATGCCAAGAAAAGACTATTTTTGAAAATTTATGTATGGAATGACTGCTTCCATCTGTGCAGACAGGGTAACAGGGGACAAAATGCTCTCTCGTTTTTAAGACCTGAAATTGCTATGGATGACCTCAATTTTAGATGTGGTCATACATGGATTAATTCAAATACTGGAACTTTGCATTGCTTATTATGAAAGGATGACCTCAGTTCAGTTTGGATGACCTCATTAAGTGTGAGATAATTGCCATCGATGACTTCAAACTTTCAAACATTTTGACCCCTGTGCACAGACATCCCTGTCTCTGTCGCTTTGTGCAGATTTAGTTTTTTTGATCGATAACTTGTGTTATACGGGGGAGTGTGTTGATAAAACTTCATGGATAGGTTGTGCATGTGATTAGGAGGAGCTAATGGTTCTTTCCAGTTTTTGATATGCCCCGCCCATCACTAGCTAAGCTCCACCCACACTTCGCTGTGTTGGGATTGATCGATCCCTGAATGCCCTAACTATCAATTTCCTGAAAAACTATACCGGAAAGCTGTTGAATATTTTGTAACCAATTTGACTGGGTGCTGTTGCTGCCTATGGCAACAACAGCGCCCAGTGAAATTAGTTTCAAAATATTCAGCATAATTTTTATTAAATAGTAAAGACATACAATTCGTACAACAACACATAGTCCGTATTCAAATATGCGTTCGTGACATACTTATGTGCATGATTTAGGATGTCATTCTACACGTCACGTAGTTGATTATGACGTCATAGGATGGATTGATAACGTGGAAAGGTCTGTTAATGTAAAGGTACAAATTTTCTATGGACATATAGTTTACCAAGGACTTATCCAGTCTTAATAAAGCACGATAAATTCAGATTTGATATATACCATCATTTCATCTAGTCTCCATCATAAGTGAAATGATTTTCAATCTTTTCCTATATTTTTATGGGATTTGGACTTAGCTTATTTTGTACCAAGAATTAATACGTATATGTTAAAGTTTCTAAATGGTGTTTTAGTGATTTGGACTTTCAAGAATTAGATTAGAAGAATGTTAGAGGTTTTCAGTAGACATTTGATTGATCAAGAAAGTACAATATTTTAAGAAATCCTTATTTCACGACGCTTGCACACATGTTTAGAGGTAGTGGTTTTCCGCAATAATCTAAAATGAAGAGAATTCACGGAATTGGTAATTTGAAACAGAAAAGTGATATTCAAACAAAGTCACGGCAAAATCACATTTTTCTACAAAATATTTCTAAATTAAAACAGAAACATGATATTCAAGCGGAAATTAACGGGATAAAGGCATTTTTGTCCAGAATATGAGACATTCTCGCATAAAATTGTAAATTAATAGCCACCGATATCTTTGCCACCCTAACTTTGTACTGTAAACCAGAGAATACTAATAACACCTTGCCCAACAGAATTTGGATTGTTTTATTGACTGTATTATTAGCTCACCTGGCCTGAAAGGCCAAGTGAGCTTATGTCGTGGCGACCGTCCGTCCGTCGTCCATCCATCAACTTTTCCTTTAAATGACTTCTTCTCAAGAACCGCTGGGCCAATTTCAATTATATTTAGCAGGAAGCATCTTTAGGGCATAGGGATCCAAGTTTGTTCAAATGAAGCTGATCAGCCAATTAGGCCGGTGGCCATCTTGGACATTGGCCGATTTTTAGAAACGTCTTTAAAAATCTTCTGTGAAACCGCTTGAGGGATTGAAGGAAATCTCATGAAATATGATCTAGGGCAAGAGCTCAACCAAATTTGTTCAAGGAAACTTAATTGGTCAAATAGTTCGGCAGCCATCTTGGTTGACCTAGTTTTAGCGAAAATAACTTCTCCAGAACCGCTGAAGGGATCAGGCCGAAATTTGGCAGATATGATTAGGGACTAAGGGCCAGTAAAGTTTGTTCAAGAGAAGTTGATGTGTCGAAAAACATGGCCGCCGTGGGCCAATCAAAATATAGCATGTTTGGCGGCCATATTGGATTTTTTTATTTGATGGATTTTGAGGCCGAAATTGGTTTTATTTAGGTTTTTGGGTATTCTGATCTCAAATTTACAATTTTCGAAACTGTCGGATAAACGGTTTGGCGGCCATCTTGGATCATTTCCCCCCCCCCCCCCAAAAAAAAGCTCCCATGCTAAAGCAATGGGAAATTAAAAATATTTTCTTCTCGAGAACTGCTGGGCTGATTTCAATTATATTTAACATGAAGCATCCTTAAGGCATAGAGATTCAAGTTTGTTCAAACGAACTCGATCGGCCAATTTGGCGTCGACCATCTTGGATTTCGACGGATTTTTAGAAATGTTTTAAAAAATCTCCTCCCAAACCATTTGAGGGATCGATTCAAAACTCACGAAATATGATCTAGGGTAAGCGCTGAATCAAGTTTGTTCAAGGGAACTTGATTGACCAAATGGTTCAACGGCCATCTTGGATGACCTAGTGTCCACAAAAACGACTTCTTCCCCAGAACCGCTGAAGCCATCAGGTCAAAATTTGTGATATATAATTAGGAACTAAGGGCGATTGATGTTTGTTCAAGAGAAGTTGATTCGTAAAAAAACATGGCCACGGTGGACCAATCAAAATAGTGTGTTTGGCAGCCATATTGGATTTTTTTATTTGATGGATTTTGTTGCCGAAATTCATTTTACATAGGTTTTTGGGTATTCTGATCTCAAATTTGCAATTTTCGAAACTGTTGGATAAATGGTTTGGCAGCCATCTTGGATAATTTTCCCGCCAAAAGCTCCCATACTAAAGCAATGGGAAATTTAAAATGTCTTCTCGAGAACTGCTGGGCCGATTTGAATTATATTTAGCAGGAACCATCCTTATGGCATAGAGATTTCATTTTGTTCAAACGAAACCGATCGGCCAATTTGGCCGGTGGCCATCTTGAATTTCGGCCGATTTTTAGAAATGTCTTTAAAAATCTTGTTCTCCGAAACGGCTTGGGGAATCGATTCAAAACTTATGAAACTACATCTAGGCAAAGAGGTAAGCCAAGCTTGTTTAAGACGACTTGATTGACCAAATGGTTCGGCAGCCATCTTGGATGACCTAGTTTTCCCGAAAACGACCTCCAGAACCGCTGAATGGATCAGGCCAAAATTTGGGAGATATGATCAGGGACTAAGGGCCATTAAAGTTTGTTCAAGGGAAGTTGCTCCGTCAGAAAACATGGCCGCCGTGAGCCAATCAAAATGTAGCATGTTTGGCAGACATATTGGATTTTTTTATTTGATGGATTTTGAGACCAAAATTGGTTCTATATACGTTTTTGGGTATTCTGAGCTCAAATTTGCAATTTTCGAAACTGTCGGATAAACGCTTTGGTGGCCATCTTGGAAAATTTTCTCGTCAAAAGCTCCCATGCTAAAGCAATGGGAAATTAAAAATATCTTCTTGAGGACTACCAGGCTGATTTCAGTTATATTTGGCAGGAAGCATCCTTAGGGCATAAGGATCCAAGTTTGTTCAAATGAACCCGATCGGCCAATTTGCCCAGCGGCCATTTTGGATTTCAGCCGATTTCAGGAAATGTCTTTAGAAATCTCCGAAACCACTTGGGGAATCTTCATCATCTAGGCCAAGAGGTAAGCCAAGTTTGTTCAAGATGACTTGATTGACCAAATGGTTGGGCGACCATCTTGGATGACCTGGTTTTCATGAAAATGACTCCTCCATAACCGCTGAAGGGATCGGGCCGAAATTTGGGCCATTAAAATTTGTTCAAAGGAAGTTGATCCTTCAAAAAAATATGGGCGCCGTGGGGCAATCAAAATGTAGTTTGTTTGGTGGCCATATTGCACTTGCAAAAATGTCCACAAACTCATTTAAAAGACTGCTAAACCACCCACCAACAATTTTGACAAAAATTGATGGTGCTCCAGGTGAGCGACACAGGCCCCTTGGGCCTCTTGTTAAGTATGCAGCTTAGATGATGCAAGTTGGTGAAACAGAAGTGAAATGGAATCATCACGGGGGTGTGTGTAGTGCATGGAGTGTCTTGTCAAATCTTGTCACGTTATCACCAGAATCATTTATCAAGGGAACCATTGTCTTAGCTCTCCTTTGTGCATGCTAGATTACCCATTTAACCCTCGAACTCCCGTAGGCAGCAACAGCTCCCAAGTCAAGGTTAATTTCAAAATAGTCAACAGAATATATTCTTTACATCATAAGGAATTCATCATTTCGTGCCTGTAATGGTTAATGGGGATATAAATTTACAGGTAAAATTTGGTCAAGAAAATCTAAATATTTCCGTGTTTAAGGTCTATCTGCAAGTAAACGGAAGAGTATTTTTGAAAATTTACCACTGGAATGACTGGGTCAATTATCGAGCCAGTCATTCCAGTGGTAAATTTTCAAAATACTGTTCTCTTTACCTGCAGATGGAAAATCTTCAAGATTGCAAAGGCTGATGTGGGCCAGCTTGACCATTAAAGGGTTAATAATTGCCCTCTTGATCTGCTACATGTACTCGTGAAGGAACTCGTAAAAAAATTGGTCCTCTTCCAAAATATTTGTTTTATAAACAGGTTAGAGGAATTTATTTGGCATGTAAGTAATAATGATTCGGATGATATATGGATAGCAGTGTATAGTTAGGCATTTCTTAACCATTTAATCATGGAATTTGTTCATGAAAATTTTAATTTTCTCATCGAAAATGTCCATTTGCAGACCAAGAGAAGACTATTTTGGAAAATTTACCACTGAAATGACTGGCTCGGTTATCGAGCCATTCATTCCAGTGGTAAATTAAAAAAAATAGTCTGCTTGGTCTGCAAATGGACATTTCTCAATACCCCAGCAGAAGCCATTTTTGGCTGATATGAGTGTTAAATGGTTTTATGTGCATCTACTGGTGTATATATATATCCATATATATATATATATACCCAATACACTGAGTAAATAATGCAAGATGGATTATCTATCTAGGCAAAAGTAATGGTCTTAGTCCAGCTGCCAGAGATGGTGTGATTTGAGTATTAAATAGGTTATTATATTGATTTGAAATGAAATAGTAATAGGAATTTATGTACATTTTTGTCACAGGATCATATCGTTACACAAAAGTTTATCTCGGTTTATTATGACCAATTCTCATATATGTGTGGATGCTATCTTTTTTCATGAGTTATGGATATATTATCTCAGAAATTAAGCATTTGATGGCCAGTTTTGGTTAATACAATCTCAATTTTCTCATACAGAATATCCATTTGCAGACTAAGAAGGTTATCTTCGAAGATTTACCGCTGGAATGTGTGTCTGTCCGCCCGCTTTTGTTAAACATTGTGAAACTAATATTCATGACAGGGAGCTGAGCATGCCACTTAAAATGGACAGAGCTTAGCTAGAAATGGGTGGGCAGAGTCCCTGTATTACCTTTGAATCTTCCATTGAGAAATAATTTTCCTTTACGCACTTCATTCTGTGATTCTTAATCATAGAATCGCGATGATGTCATCACAATCCATTTTCCCATAAGACTCTGGGAGTGACGCCATTCTTGGAGGGGCTAATTTAACATTACGAGCAATGGGCCACGAAACATTAATTACATTTTCTTTACTATCTTGCAAAATTCATCTGTGATGTTACGTTTTCTGATACCTGGCAGAGTTTTTGCAGATTTTCAGATACAGGATTTTATGGTTTGAGCTTCATGGAAAATGTAAACAATACATTATTATCGGCAGTGCTCTTTAGCATGTAGTAAAGTTGCCACAACTTTAATGGCGGCCGATCGCAAAATGCCAGGATGCGGGGAAACTATGAATTTATGTTTAAAAGCTTCTTATACAAAAAAATTAATTCACATATATTCTAATTATTTATCATTTATTCCGACACTCTTGCATAATTAATGACATTCAGCGCTTGTATGATTGATAGTTAATTAGTGTAAGAGTTATAACGGTGATATCAATATATCTGATGTTTATTATTAACATACATTGTGTTTGCCATCAGACTGTTATCAGGAACAGTAATGTAGTAGCCAGAAACAATTAATCACAAATAATGAGTCAGTGATGGTTAATTGTCTCGCTGCTCCAAAGCCAACAGACAATAATTTCAATGTGCAGAAGCTCTGACTTGCTGAATATTTTGAAAACAATTTGACTGAAAGTTGTTGGTGGGTTAGCCACCAACAACTTTCAATCAAATTGTTTTCAAAATATTTAACAGGTTCATGGAGATAACCACTGGAAGATGTCTGCAAAACCCCAGCGGGCAGATGGTTAACTGTATTTCCATTTGGAAGGCTTTGTTCTCTTCATACTCGGTGGTGTGATACTGTTTTGGTGATACAGTTTTGATCCCGGCTATGTTATAACTGCTGCACATTTTCAATAATTCTTTCTCATACATACAGAGGTAGAGGACAGATCTGAAATAATAATAACGTAAAATGTTTTCAAAACAAATAAAATGTACTGTTGAATATTTTGGACTTAATTTTATCGGAAGCTTTCCAATCAAATTATGTCCAAAATATTCAAGTGAATATTTCTTACATCGTTTTCAGAATTGTACCACGTAACATGTTTATTTTGGAAACATTTTAACTTATTTATGAGCTGTACTTTATATATTATATATACTATTGTTATTTTAACATTTTAGCGTTTCCTCACTATAGGTTACAAACAATCATAGTTTAGTATTGGTTAATGATATCTGCTATTTTGTGAAATGACTTTGATGAAAGGTGTTGCTGTCCCTGACTGCAGCAGCTTTCAGCGATGTCATTGGTAAAAAAACAGCTATCATGCTGTGTATAGTGCTATGTAATTACGGATGAAGACAGGGCAGCAATACTTAACCCTTTAACCATAGACTTTGTTACAAAAAATTTCAATTTTCTCAGAAAATGTCCATTTGCAGACCAAGAGAAGACTATTTTTTTAAGATTTACCGCTGAAATGACTGGCTCTGTTATCGAGCCAGTCATTCCAATGAAAAATTTTCAAAAATAGTCGGTCCACAAATGGACATTTCTCAAGACCACTAGAAGCCATTTTTGGCTGATATGATTGTTAAAGGGTTAAACCCCTTGAGAGTCAATCTTGTCAAAAACATCCTTTGCAGTGGTCTTGAGAAATGTCCATTTTCAGGTGACGAGAATGCTATTTTGGACAATTTACCACTGGAATGACTGGCTCGATAATCGAGGCAGTGTTTCCAGTGGTAAATTGTCCAAAATAGCATTCGCGTCACCTGAAAATGGAAATTCACTGAGCGAAAATTTAGATTTTATTTGTCAAGCTTGACCATTAAAGGGTTAATAGTTACTTACATATGTGTATTTCATAATTTTTTCTTTCAGTGGTGAATTCTGTGAGCATGGGCTGTTCACACACTATTGAATGAAGAATAGGGATTGCTAGTATACATAATCACAGAATCATTGAATAAGGAAGTGTACAATATGTCGAATCAGGATGATGAAGTCAACATGGCTATTCTCATACCAGAGCAGGATGAGACCAAAAATCGTAAGTAGGGGCGGATCTGTTTGAATTTTTTTAGACAGGCATGTGTGTGTGTGTGTGTGTGTGTGTGTGTGTGTGTGTGTGTGTGTGTGTGTGTGTGATAGCGCGCGTGTGTGTGCATGCATGCATGTGTGCGGTTGGAAGGATGGGTGGGTGGGTGGAAGGATGGGTGGGTGGGTAAGTAGTGGAAGGAAAGTTGGATGAGTGGGTGGATGGATGGATGGATAAGTGGATGGATGGAAGGAGGTAGACTCTGATATCATGTACAGGATCGATAGATTTCTCAGAAACTATGGATTCAATTTTCTTCATGTGTTAACAGATTAAAGGACAATTCTGGGATGATAAAAAGTGTGCTTTGTTTGAAAGATTATTACATGTTTAATGAAATTGCTCCAGAATAATAACCAGATAGAAATAACGTAACCAACTATCGCTAGATAAAGTCGGTAAAATTAACAATATTTCACACATCGGGGGCGCTGCCATTTTATCGCGTCTAGCTACGTCATCCCCACACCACTGCTGGCCGGAGGAGCGAGGCCAATAGATGCGGGTATATATTTTAAGGAAGTATGCGTAAATGATAATAGCAAACGAACAGCTGAAGCGATTCCAATGATTCTAGGATCTCTAAATAGGGTCAGACCTCGGGATTAATATGATATAATGGATGTTAATATCGGACACAAATTATTCATCTAAGATATGATCTGAGAATATCTTATCATTTTTTGGGTAAAATTCAGCATGGGATAGTTTTTGTCTCGCAGACTCTATCTTTGCGTATTGTCATTAAATTGGAGTGTGCTTAAAGCTGAAAGAAACGGCTATTTGCCTGACCAATTATAATTTTGCTCACGTGAATATTGCCAGAGATATCACCAAATGAATTAACATTTTGACATAAAATCTGGGAATTTTCATCGCTGATCAATGCCCGGCAAGCTGTAGTAATTTCAATAATTAAGATATTTTGATGGAATTTTTCCTGTTATGTGATAGCATTGTAAAGTTTCGGCACAGCAAATTCTGTCATTGTAGCTGCAATACTCATTCTGATATGGGGTGATGGATAGAGCACATCCTGAAATTTTTGTTTGAAATTTTGCTGGCTTAGTTTTTCCCGCAGAGTGTATCTTTTGAACCACTAGGCCGTTTCTAATATCCCTAGTATTGGATAAATCTTCGAATTTGCAGCTACAGGTAGGTTTCAGAATTATTACAATCATTTCTGTGGTTCCGGCAATATTATCATATTATAAGTTTTCTTGGAATAAATATTTACACTGCCTGCGACACGCGCTCTAATGGTATCTTGAGTCGGCTGAGTAATTTGACAATACGCACATGTCAAGTGTGCCACTTCATTTAACCCTTATCGCATGGTGTAAAATGCGTAATAGCCTACTTACAGAGATAGTGCCGGGGTACATTTTGAAAATAAAATGTTGTTGGAACATGTTGCTGTCGTGTACAGCAATGACTTACAGCAGCATGGTTACCAAAATGAACACATTCTGATAGGATAGAGAAAATGGAATCTATGCTTCAGCGGTCTAGGTGTTAACGATTCCCCACCGACTTCGAATACTAGAATTACTTGAAAAAAGCTATCTTAACTGGGCAATGTCCTAACGATTACAAATTAGCACATGTTAGGCCTCCATGCATATACATATTTACTGTACAGCCTTCGTGCTCCGCAAAGATAGCGTTGGTGCGGAGATGACGTCAGGATCTCATGAAATCTCGCTCTCGTTGCAAGAAAATGGCACCGCCCAGGAGATAAAATAATCCCATGTTTATGATGGTATAATTACTCGTATTATTTGTCTGTTGTTTTTATTTAGGATTCAATATGTTATTCATATAATAGTCTTTCAAATAAAGTACACTTTTACCAATCCCAGAATTGTCCTTTAAAGGTCGGTACGCACCATTATCAATACCATGCACTGATATTTCATATCTTTGGTCACGATCTGGATTTTAAAAAGCAAATCTGGATTCAGATCAATTTCATGATTTTTTAAAGGAAGTAGAAAATATACAGTCTGAACTTGTAAGTGGATTAAATGTTAACTTTCATGCTAAAGCTGGCCAAAACTGGCCTGTATATTTGTCTTAGGGAATGCCCATTTGCAGGTAAACTGTAGACTATTTTTGAAAATTTTACCAGTGGAATGACTAGTTCCGTAACCGAGTCAGTCATTCCAGTGGTAAATTTTCAAAAATAGTCTTCTTGACCTGAAAATGGACACTCAATAAGCAAATGTCTTTATTTTCTTGACCAAATTTAAGCATTAACCCTATAATGGTCAACTTTAATCAAGAAAATTAAAATATCTGCCTATTAAATGTCCATTTACAGGCCAAGAGAATACAATTTTTGAAAATGTATCACTGGAATGACTGTCTCAGTTATTGATCCAGTCATTCCAGTGGTAAATTTTCAAAAAATGCATTCTCTTGGGCCAGTAAATGGACGTTCCGACAAGACCATAACAGAGGCCGGTTTTGGCCGGCTTGACCAGTAAAGGGTTAAACGGTTAAAGAAGAGCAGTCTACAGACCCCTGTATTTACAAATTTTTTAGATTTTCTATGTTTTGACCAAGCTTGTGGACGTTCACACTTTATGTCAGCATTTCATTTCGGCAAAATCTGCACATATTCGACAGAGTTACCTCCCTTGCAAGACATAAATTCTTTTTTAGGAGTTGTGTTCAATACATAGTTTGGAGACTTGTGGACACACAAGTTCTTTTCAGCGAATATATTAGAGGAGGACGTAGTGCAACGATTTAATTTCGGTGAATTCCGTCCATATTTGCCTTTCTCCCTTGAAAACCGTGAGTCATCAAAATGTGTGATGTCCGATCCGAATCTCTGAAAGTTTTGAATCTACAATCTCAATTTATTTTCAGCAGATCTGTTAGAGATAGACAAAGTGTGGTTTTGAAGCTACCTGGTCATATTCTCTAAAGTTATCTCCATTAGCCCTTTAACACTCAAATTTGTTCAAGGCAATTTCAATTTTTTTTTATCATAGAAAATGTCCATTTGCAGACCAAGAAAAGACAATTTTTGAAAATTTACCACTGGAATGACTGGCTCGGTTATCGAGCCAGTCATTCCAGTTGTAAATTTTCTAAATTTGGCTTCTTGGTCTGCAAATGGACATTTCTCAAGACCTCTGCAGAATCCGTTTTTTAGTGTTAAAGGATTAAAATACTTTTTTAATTTATTGAAAACGTTTTTTCTGCCTGGATAACTTGAACGTGCCGAGCTAGACACATTTAGTTAAAATATGATAGGGAGTGACAGCAACATCTTCCAGCTACATGTTTTTGTTGTTGACGCACGGATGGAACAGAATAATGTACATTATTCAGTAGTAAAAGGCTTAATAACAAGCTATCACCATAGTTTGGATTGACAATTTATGAATTATTTTGTGTATTTGCATAACATAAATGATATTTTTGAGTTATGTATGCGGATAACAGTTATTCTGTCAATACCAACACAGCTGATACATGAGGTAGATTAGAAAGCAATTAAATTTCAGAAAACAGGTTGTTCTGAAGTTCTGCTTCACTGATTCTTGCGTTGACACTTTCACCGATGAATGCGTCTATGTTTCATTTTCAAGGCGCCCATACTGGAAAACTGGTGAATACTTTGAAATTAATTTGGCTGGAAGCCGTTGCTGCCTAATCAGCAGCAACAGCTTCCAGTCGAATTAATTTCAAAATATTCAACAGAATAAGTTTTATATCGTAAAGAATAGACTTTTGCTGACATTTGTCAGCGACAGGGTTAACCGTTGTATTGTTGAAAATGTGAGTGCGTTCACTATTCATTTCCATAAGATGTCTGGTGTTTGTTTTGAGTTTGTTGTTGCTGGTGAAAGCTGTTGCTGTCTGCACTGGCAGCAACTTTCAATAAAACTTAGCAAAATGAACATCAATGCACATTTACAAGAACTTTCTCAACATCTTCTCACTTAACTCTCTGCTTCCTGAATTTCTGCAGACTACTTTTTCCATAGGGTTTAACTTGGGATATGCTGAATATTTTGAAAATAATTTGACTGAAAATTGTTGGTGGCCACCAACAACTTTCAGTCAAATTGTTTTCAAAATATTCAGCAGGTTCCGAGTTATTGCCTATCAAAATTATTGTCTGGCGGCGTGCATCGGTCGAACCCGTATGGTAGGTGGGGTAGGGTGGTGGTGGTGGTAGGGTACGGTGGGTATGGTCACAGCAGTATTTTATTTTCTTTCAACTGATGCCTACACAAAGTAACACAAGCATTCTAATGCATTAGCATATTAAAAAGTATATATGTCTGATTATTAGTGTCTGGGGAGAGAGGGTGGCGTTTGTTTGGATGCATGAGTTGAGACATTTTTCATTTTTTGATTATACAACTGTTCCTGAATTGAGTCAATGGCATTAGGCGTTGCAGACTCAGTGCCTTGTGAAAGTGAATAGGACATAGTCAGATTGAATATAGAATACCTGTTGTGAACAGGTATTTTGTAACAGCTCAAAGCTATAATTCTGGCAGGTATGTAGGAGTGTTGTTATACCTGACATATTTTTTTAGATAAAGCATGTTCTGGTCTCGTATGGTAGTTTTTATGCGGGATTTTGTGAGATGAATTATTTATGCACTGTAAGTTGTAAAAAAAATAGTTTTTAACAGTAACTATAAACTACTTTTCTCAGTTGATGTTTTAATGTGGTTTTTATGTATCATGCAAAATGGATTTGTCAGTAAAATGATGAAATTGAATAAGTGAACATTTATCTTAGCTGTGTGTAACTGGTATATATGCAGAGATTTAGGAACCAGGTACTTTGCCACCTTAACTGTGCTGTAAGATTTATCCAGATTTAATGCATTTATATGGAAATATGTGATTATTTTGTGACCATGTAATCCATATAGTCTCCACTCAGGTCAGGTGTTTCTAATACATTGAGTCTTTGCAAGTGTCAGTGATTGTGTTAGTCCTTCCAGCTGTCATTCAGACAGTGAGTCTGGGAGGCAACTGTTATTAATCACTCCCCTGGAAATTATTCAGCTATGGGTAAGTTATGGTAAATCTCTGGGATATATACATATTATGGGGAACTGATTTTAATTCATTACATGTACAAGATAGTGGTTATTTAAACATGTTTAACACGTTCCTGGTAAAGTTTTGTCTCGAAAATTGAATACTATATTAGCTGATAAATTAATTTCCATTGGCTAGCCAAAAAATTTTTGAAACTTGACCAATAAAAAATAGTCCTCTCTTGGCCTGCAAATGGACATTTCTCTTCTCGAGACCACTGCAGAACCTGTTTTGCGGTAGTACTGGTAACATTAACCAACTTTCTGTGGAATCACAATGAGGAGTTGCATTGACAAGAAATGAGTGTAGACAAATGGACAAACTAACGGACAGATGGACTGACAGAGATGCTGATCACTATATCACCCCAACAAGTGACAAAAATAATCAGATGAAATTTGCATGAGTACGTGCACGGCATGCAGGCATTGGCATCAAGATCTTTAAAGGAGAATTACTCTGTAATGAATAATTTCCCAGCCATGAAAAAACCACATGCAAATCTGCACATGATACTGATAGTGTGCACCAAATTAAAAGCTCTAGGGGAGGAGTTGCATTGACAAGAAATGATTGTCAGAGATGGATGGACAGACGGGGGAAATGTACAGACATATGGATAGCACATGCTCATCTTCAGCAGTGATGGCAAGTCTTAGACCTTGCGCATGAGACTCACACAATTAACCCTCCGCTTACATTCTCATGCCAGAGGACATAAATAGCACGCTAGTGTTCATGCTGGCAAAAATGTTAAAATTTAGGTCTGATATGTACAAATTTGAACCCTGAAGTACACAAATTTGTTCAGAAAATGTGACAATTTGGAACTGAAATAAATAATTTTTCAATTGTCAGTAATAAGCCCCTCAGACGTGCACCTGAGGACGTCTAAGCATTGAAATTTACCCGCTGGAAGATGCCCTAACCCACCATTTAACCTAGCTCACTTTGCTCACCACAAATCTCACTCCTTAGACAAATCAAAACTCAGCATCTCTGCTTGAGGTGGTAATGATAACGCTTAGTCGCTTAACCAAGTTTGAAAGGAATCGCATCTAAACTGTAGGAGGAGTTGCATTGACAAGTAATGATTGTCAGAAATATGCAATCTTCTAATGGCGCTTGTTTTAATGCATTGAAAGACTTTCATGGTAAGATTCTTTCTTAGTGTTAAAATTTGAGCCAAGTCTTTGAGATACACTTCTAGACAAACAGATAGACAGACAGACAGGCAGACCTGAATGCAATACACCATTCATTCCCCTTATGGGGTGAGTGTAATAATTCAATAAATACAGTCATGCCTGTTCGATGGTGCACCTGACTTTTGGTGCCTTATGATGGGTGTTCTTAAAGACAGGTGAACAAAATACACACGTGTCTTAATGCACCGTCATTTTGTGGCTCCTAAAAATACATGTATATCCTCTATCACATGTATTAAGAGACCACCTGTCTATAGTGACAAAAGGAGGAAACCATTTTTAGCTATGCCCCACCCATCTTTAGCTAAGCTCTACTCACAAGTCACCCGTGTTGGAATCGATCCCTGATCTCTGTGACTATCAATTTCCAGAAAACTATACGGGTAAAAATTTTGAAACTAATTTGGCTGTGTCAAATTAGTTACAAAGTTATTCAACAGCATGGTGATTAAATAGCAAAGAAATACAATTGATACAAGAAAGCTTAGTAAGTATGCATTTGTGACGAACTTATCTATGTGATTCATGACAAAGCTGATTATGACGTCATCCTACATTTCAAGTAGTTGATTATGACATCATATGGTTGATGGATAAACTGGAAAGATCCATTGTTTGTGTTCTCCATATGCTGTTCGCTTACACTTTCGCAGACAAGTCCTGGAAAAAAAGAGTTTCTTGACGATATAAGGCTTATTCTGTTGAATATTTCGAATTTAATTTCACTGGAAGCCATTGATGCCAGTCACATTAATTTCAAAATATTCCAGTTTTCCTGTATGGTTGCCTTGAAAGTAGTATATGGGGAATTCATCGGAAGGGTTAAAGCCGGCTTTACTGTATCAGTAATTCAATGACTGGCTGACTGTTCACTCCCTTCACCCGCAGCTTGGGTCACTGCCCATCTAGGCGCACCTTTTTCACCTGTCTACCTGAATAGAATACATCGTTAGTGCATTAGTAAGTCTGTTATGTGTGATCTGTTTAACCCTTTAACACTTAAATTTGTTCAAGAGAATCTCAATCCAATTGCAGACCAAGAGAAGACTATTTTTTTTAAACTTACCACTGGAATGATAGGCTCGGTTATCGAGCCAGTCATTCCAGTGGTAAATTTTCAAAAATACTCTTCACTTGGTCTGCAAATGGACATTTCTCAAGGTCACTGCCGAAGACGTTTTTGGCCGATTTGAGGGTTAAATAACCCATAAAATTTAGCCATATATCTGGCAATAAAGGACTCAACTTTTTAAACATTTTATTTGCTAAATCAAGTTATTGACGACGCCCAGTATTATTTGAATTGCGTGCATTGCAGCATAGCTGATATTGTGCTCATTTGTTTGCAAATATACAATTTTATTTCTATACATTGCCCAATTATTTGACAAATCATTGGTTGACTTGTATTCTACAATGTACCTGGGATTGTATAATTATTACAGTTATGTAGGTTAATGTTTAAATGTTACAATGTCTATAGAAGACAGGTAGATGAATTTTTTGGAAACAGTGTTGCTGAAAGTTGTTACTGTCATAGACAGCAAGAACTTTCAGCAACATTGTTTCCAAAATGAACACAGTCGGACCAGCCATTGTCTCTTAAAGAGGGATGTGATTTTTCAGTGAACAGTATATATATATGTGTAACCCTTTAACAAGTATGTGGGAAAAAATAACTTTTGCAGTCGTCTTGAGACAAGTACATTTGCAGACCATTAGAAGATTATTTTTGAAAATGTTCATCTCAAATAACTTGCTCGATAACAGAGCCAGTCATTCCAGTGGTACGGTTTCTGAAATAATACCTTGTTGGTTTGCAAATCGACATTTTCGAATTGAAAAATTGAAATTTTCTTCAACAGAAGTACATGTATCTATGACTACATTCTGTATACATGTGTAGTAAACAAAATAGAAATTCCAAGGTGTATTCTCATTGTATGACTAGGCAAAGCTGATTGATCACTGATAGGAGTAAGAAAAGCTAGGGTATGTTGTTGATAAGTGAGTGAGGGTGTGAGTGTATAGGCAGTTACTCCAAGCATTTAGGCCAGCAGAGAAAGTATGTGTACCTGCCTACAATACATGCTCTAGACATGTATATCAGTAGAGGCTAGAGGATGCTGCTGAACACAGCTCTTGCTGACTAACATTCTAAAACAGTATTGTAGTAGCTCAGTTAACCAGTTAACCTTAAAAATCTGTTCACGAAAATTTTAATACTCTCATAGAAAATAACCATTTACAGACCAAGAGAAGAGTATTTTTGAAAATTTACCACTGGAATGACTGGCTCGATTATCGAGCCAGTCCTTCCAGTGGTAAATTTTCAAAAAAATCTTGGTCTGCAAATGAATATTTCTCAAGACTACAGCGGAAGCTGGTTTTTGCTCCTTTGTGTCTTTATGGGTTAAGTAGTATTTGAGTAGTATCTCAGTTATGTGGTGGTGTGAACCAGCTATGTTAGTCCAGTGACATTACTCCTGTGTATTTTTGTAAGAATGTAAGAACACTGTTTGCAGGTTACAGATATTGATACATTGTACATACATGTATGATAATCTATCAGTCACTTCCTTAAGACAAGAGAAAATGAACGCAGGAAGTGGGGTATTTAGAGCGTGAACGTTGTTAAAAATAATATATATTTTGTGCACATGTATGATGATAAACTGTGGTTAATAAGTAGTGTATGTTATGAAAGCGAGAGCTGTCTGAGGATGTCTAGGACTTGCATATAGTTAACTTAGTTAGCTGTGGTTAGTTTATAGAGGTTCGAGATTGCTGTATTTAGCTTAAAGCTTGTACATCGTCACCATCATCATCATGGCAGAACAAGGTAATATTATATTTTCATAATCGCTTGCTAGTTAACATTGGTTTGGTCAAGCCAGCCAAAACTGGCCTCTGCAGTCGTCCTGGACAATGTTCATTTGCCAGTTAAGAGAAGACCAGTTTTGAAATGGAATGACTGGCTCGGTAATCGAGGCACCCATTCCAGTGTTAATTGTTCTTCTGTTTACCTGCATGCAAATCAACATTCACTAAGCAAATTATAATTTTCTTGAAAATTGTGAGAATTACATGTTTGACGCGATAATAGTCATGAAATTGATGAATTGAGTATTCTCCTTCGATCGATATTTACCATTATATTACTCTTTGATAATACAAGCTAGCTACTCTAGGAATCTAGATTTAGAAAGCTTTACCGTCTCCTGGAACCGGGCACCCGGTTCCCAACAACCGGGTACCCGTCTGCCAGTGAGACTCATTCTTGTTTGCATAGCAACAAGAGTAATACATACTTTTTGCATATTGAAATAATCTTAAAAGTTTAAATCTTTGTGCCTAATTAAGCTAGTTTTCGTGCCAGGAATTATTGGATTACCATGGAAGGAGCTACTGATACTCGGGTTGTATTCTTTCATGTTATTTTCTAGCATATATGAAGACTTAAGTATCTAAAATTTTGTCTGTGTTACAATACATGTCCCAATTTCTGACCCCGAATCTGGGACGTTTGGTTACAACGAAATATGGCAGTTAAGATCGCCTCCTTTAAGCCCAACAGCGATCGGCAGTAATATGAAATTGGATGTTGGCTATACAGTTTTTAACACTAAAATCGGCTGACGTCGTTCTTCATATTATCCGAGCAGGTGATGTCACACCCGTGTTGTTTCTCGGATTTTTTATGGTGAAGGAAATGTTTCATTAATTCACGCATCTTATTCTTGGTGCTGCGTGCTTTTTTGTACCAGAAAACCTTAGAATTATGTCAAGTTTTGCGTGGTAATCGCGATCTGTTTGCATTGATCGAAGGTTTCAAAATTCTTGATTAAAGATGTGTGTTCTGCGGTTTTACCATGTTCTACAGCAGTTTGTTTATGCATTTTGTTGTTTCCTTCACCTATCATTTTGGCCTTCGTTTGAGTAGTATAATTTTGAAATTAATTCCTAAATATACCGCGAATGCAATTTGATATGGGTCCTGGTTCTGTGTGATACATCCGTCAGGATCAGTTTATGGGTGTATTAATGTCCCGCTATCGTTCTTGTCACCAGCTTACGCGATCTTGGTTGTAACGTTGCGGGTGTGGGGTGTTGGAGAGTTAACATTTAATTTATGGTCAAAATATTTGAATGTTATTTGTCTGCCTTCCATTCCTGTTTCATTCCGCTTGCTTATTTTAGGTTTTGTGCTTATTTTTTAGGCCAAACCTACCCCGAAATAAAGCTCTGAATGCCACAAATTTGTTACGGTTGCCTAAACGACCATGTCTGTTTTAGATGCTCCAAGTGTAACGTTGACAATAGATGTAATGTATGTGCAGTGTGGCCGGTTGAGTTGCTAGTTACGTTCCTTGCCCAGAAGGACTTGGCTGGGCCTGATGCGGGGTCAGGCGGTCCAAAATCAAATCGGGGAGCATCCGTTTCGGCCCCTGGGAGCGCTCCTCCTCTGCATTCGGAGGCTTCGGAGATGGCACCTCCGGCGTGGTTTGGGCCTGCTATGCTAGGCTTCTTGCATAGCATCCTACCCATGCTGGTGTCGCCTCTGATACCGAACTGTAGGGCAATCTCTGTGCCTGGTACAGACCCTGTCCTTGAACAGGGTTCTGGACTGGCTACCGAGGGAGCCATCTCATATGGCTCCCTGGCGGTCCCGTCAGGCTCCGGCCTGGCGGGTACTGTTTCTCTGCGTCCACCTCCGGGTGGTCCAGTAGCGGTGGCCGGTCCATCAGGCTTGGGAGCCGTTCGCCAGGACGGCTCCAGTGTTTCCTCATCCGGTGAAGACTCTTCGGGGTCTGAGGATGAGGAGGCCGAAGGGAAGAGGTTGTTGCGGCCTGAGATACCGCAGGTGGAGAGCATGGAGGTCGATTCTGTCCTGGGCGTAACCGCCCTCCATCTGTCTGGCTTGGCGCAAGCCATGGCAGCCGCTCCACCCGTGGTTGAGGCCACACCGGTACCGGCCACCCATCCAGTGCTGGTTGGTTTGCCACCAACCGACACGGTGACGGGTGTTGCTGGCCAGGCTTGGTACACGCCTATATCGCCTGGTTCAGCGGCCACACATGGGGTGCCGTTGGCGCCCGTGTATGGCCACGTTTCCATAACCGCTATGGGTCTACATGGTTTTCCATGCGGGCCTACTCCATGGAACAGTTTGTTTCATGGGGTGGCGGCGGAACCGTGCGGTACCGGTGTTGCTGACTTACCAGCAGTGGCTCCTAGCCAGGAGGCCGCTGCTGGTAGACCCGTGAATACATCAACGGGTGATGTATTCACAGCGGTGTCTTCTTCGGAGAGGGACTGGTCTGAGGCTCTGGCTTGGCTAGCCAGGTTGGACCCGTCCGTGGTTCCGACCACGGCCGAAGAAGACATGCCCCGTCCGTCGGTTGCGTCGATTCAGACGGAGGTCTTGCCCGCGGCTCGGATCCAGTCCATTTGGCTGGATCCACGGTTCAAGGAATTGCTCAATGCTACTTATAGCAAGCAACTCTTGACCAAGAGCCAGCTCCCTGCGGGCTCTAGGGAGGTGTGGGCAAGGTAGCGTATTCCCAGAGGGGAGTACGAGCACTATAGTGTGGTTCCAACGGTCACTGAGGATGACCGTTGGGTTCTTGGGGTTCAGTGCTGGAGCGGGTGGCCCTGCTCAGGTGCTTGTGGACAGATCCCAAGCACACATTGGGGAAGTCTTGTCCCTGTGCGATGAGGGAGTGAGGGCAGCAATGAATGCTGTCAATCACTCTTATCGCTTGCTTCAGTCGGTGTGGGATGAAGCTGGGGCAGGCCACCCTGTGCCACCTGTGGCGCTGTCTTGCGTAAATGATGGCTTGGTGCTGTCGATGGATGCTTTGGCCAGGGTGCAAGCGTGTGTTACGAAGTCCAGGAGGCAGATGGCCCTTGAAACGTTGCTTGGAACACCCCTGAACTGTCCTAGCATCTTTGGTGACCAAGCGCGGGCCATCTTAGATGACACTGCTAACATAGCGCAGAATAGGTTAGCGGTTAACCTCCCGCTAGAACTAGTGTGCCATGTGCATGCACTAGGGGCTGTAGCTAAACCGTTAACTGGACAACCTTCCTCCAAGAAACAGAAGAAGCATAAGAGCAAGGCGAAAGCCAAACCAGCTTCTGCTATTGCTGGGCCTTCACAGCCACCTGCAGCTAAGAAGGCGAGGAAGGTTGTGGTGGCTCCTGCCAACCCCAGTGTTGCTCCTGATCACCCGAGAGAAGGGAAGGGTAAAGGCAAGGTTAAGTCCACCAAGGGCGGAAAGAAGGGAGCTGATCGTACCTGAGGGTATGGTAGCTCCCTTCGTATCTGCCTGGACCGCGCCTGTGCAGCAGGAACAGTAGTGCTGGTGTTAGACAAGTCAAGCCAAGACCAAAATTGTTCTCACTCTCTCGCTAAGGGTGGGTGGGGTGGGTGGGGGAGCAGATCGCGATCCAGACACCCTCATTAGGCATCAATGTGTCTATAGTGGGTGGAAGGTTCATGTGTTTCGTCGAGGCTTGGCGAGGTGTGACGTCAGACAGTCTGATCCTGGGATGGATATCCCAGGGTACATGCCAGAGTGGTAGGATTTTCCACCACAAAAGGCACCTCTCTGCATTCAGACTACCCACAAGATTGCGACTGGGCACCAGGTGCAATGTGCTAGGGCTCACGATGTTAGAGGACTAGCCGCCTCAACTGCCCTATTCAATGGTGTCCCGTTAGAGGACATCATGGCCATTGCACAATGGCACTGTGAGTCCTCTTTCACGGATTACTATATGAGGGACATGTCAGACTCAGTCAATCCACTCGCTTTACCTATTTTGAGACGATAGTTTATGGTCACACTGCTCTCCTCTTGGTACTTTGAAAAGCAAAAGTAGTAAGAACAGGTATGGTCAGGTAAGAGGAATTCAACCGTATTGGACACGTTTGGTCGAAAGTGTGATGGTTGGTGGCTCCACGTCTGGAATCCATAATTCATGAGGTAATTCAAGTTAGACAGTTTTTTGTGTAATGTTTATATATCATGATTATTCATCTTATCTATTCATGCTTATTCCCAGGCTTAACCCTCTGCATATTTGTGTTTTCCGGCGAGATGCATGTTCATGAGTTCTCTCCCTTTGTTGGGATAAATGGGGGGTGGGGGTAGGGGGGGGGGGGGGAGGGAGCGGTGATGCGAATGTGATTCGGTCCGTAAACTTGTCAGTCTTTTGAGGTCACCGAATGGCAAATTTAAGTCTTGCGTTCTTTCTCCAGGCGTAAAAGAGGCTACATGTATGTATGTATGTATGGCTTGCCCCTTCCCACCACCAGGTTACAGACTAAATCTGGTGTTATGAAAGAGTAATATATTGTAAGTATTGATCAAAGGAGAATGAAGGAAATTTCAATTTCCCTTTCTCCGAGATCTAACAATACTTTATTACCGACCCTGCCTCCCAGCCCCATGGAGGAAAGCCATTGGTATTCTCTTGTTGGGTGGGGGGTTGCTATGCAAACAATATGCGTCCCACTGGCAGATGGGTACCTGGTAGTTGGGAGCCGGGTACCCGGTTCCAGGAGCCGGTAAAGCTTTCTAAATCTAGATTCCTAGAGCAGCTAGCTAGCTTGTATTATCAAAGAGTAATATAATGGTTAAGTATTGTTAGATCTCGGAGAAAGGGAAATTGAAATTTCCTTCACTCAGGTACATGATGTTTTATCAGTTTCCACCTGGCACCAAGTTCCTGAAATGACCACCAGTCCTCAGACCCTTCCCACAGTTCTGTCAAAAGTCGTCTTCAGCCTGTAGCAGAATAATGGTTAAATCTATGATGCAGCCGTAAGGAATATTCTATTGAATAATTTTGAATCTAATTTGATTATTTGGCTGGAAGCTGTAGATACTTATGGCAGTGACATGTTCCAGTCAAATTGGTTTCAAAATATTAATAATAGTTTTTCTGTACAGTTGTCTTGAAATTGAGACAATGACATTTCAAGTTATAAATGGTTACACCTTTTAACTTGAAATCTTAATACTTATCTTTCAAAAGAACTATATACAAGTAAGCTGTTGACTTCTGAAAATAATTTGCCTGGCAGCCATTGCCGCCTAACAGTAACTTTCAGCCAAATATGTTTCAAAATAGTTCACCGGTGTTTTTGACAGTGTAAGGGATTTGTTTTGGCTTGTCTGTAGTGTTGATACTGTAAGTTTAACCCTTTAACACTTATATCAGCCACAAATGTCCATTTGCAGACCGAGAGAAGACCATTTCTGAAAATTTACGACTGGAATGACTGGCTCGATAACTGAACCAGTCATTCCAGTAGTAAATTAAAAAAAATAGGCTTCTCTTGGTCTGCAAATGGACATTTTCTATGTGAAAATTGAAATTTTCTTGAAGAAATTTAAGTGTTAAAACATTAAGATAAATTATAGCCATTGTTTGAACTTCAATATTACCCAGACCCCGTAAGGGTATGAGGCTATTGTCTGTCTGTCTGCATGTGTGTCTGTGCGTCAGGAGATATATCTACAAAACTGCTGATTTGATTTTTTCAAATTTTAACGCAACAATGAATCTTAAGGAGATTTCCAGACGGTGACCATGATCCTGATAAAAAAAACCAATTCCATATCGGACCAATTCTGGATCTATTGATATCTATGAAACTACTTATCTGATTTGGCTCAGATTTTAACAGAAGAAATTGCGTGACCATACAGTGTGATTCTGTTGGCCTGGTCTGGAAAATCCTACAGCATTTTACAATGTGACAAAAATGTGTGGTGAGGGTTTGCAAGCGCGGCGCTTATTGCTTTTGTTTGTACATTATTATGTTGGCTCTTCATGTGGTTACCGGTATTAAGACTCACTGCTGCAAGCCACCAGACAATCATTTCAATGGTCAATAACTCAAAACCTGCTTAATATTTAGAAAACAATTTGACTGAAAGTTATTGGTGGCTTAGCCACCAACAACTTTCAATCAAATTGTTTTCAAAATATTCAGCTTATCAAGAGTTAAACTCTATGAAAAATGTTATCTGCACAAATTCAGCCGACAGACCGTTAATGTATATACTTTCTTATGTTTTGCTCCACAGAGATGTCTGCTGAGAAGACGAATAATGGCAGAAGTGTGGATACGACAGAAGTGGATCTAAAACTTGCGGAGGTAAGACTCGCTGGTTACCACTCCATTCTCAAGTTATGGAAGCCTGCTTTCACAGAAATTAACCATTTAATCCTTTAACCCTCAAATTTGTTCATGAAAATTTTAATTTTCTCATTGATAATGTTCATTTGCATACTAAGAGAAGACGCTTTATGAAAATTAACCACTGTGATGCCCGGCTTGATCAGCTAGACGTTCCTTCTAGACATGCCAGTAGTAAAATCTCATAAATAATCTTTTCTTGGCTTGCAAATGGACATTTCTCAAGACCATTTCAAAGTTGGGGGTTGGCAATGTAATAGAGCCAGTCATACCAGTGGTAAATTTTCAAAAAAGTCTTCTCTTGCCCTGCAAATGGACATTCAAAAGGGAAATATTTAGATTTTCTTGATTGAATTTGACCGTTACATATGAAAAGTTTTGTACACTAATTTGAACACAACAAATAATGCTGGCATTTATAGAATATTGACTTTTGAAATCAGTCTGATAAGACTTAAATTGGTCATAATATGGTAGTTCTCGTATTTGTGGGGGTGGGTGGGGGCAGGATGGAGGGTGGTGGTCAGTGTGTGTGGTCAGAAAGTCAAAGTTGGCGGAATCCACCAAATTTGGTATGTTAGCCATATGATTTTGAATTGCGAGACAGTGGTCAAGTTCGACTGGATAACCATAGTCAGTTTGCTGGTTTACTGAACATGCGTAGTTGCTATGCCCAGTCGAATGTTGGATAGTTAACTATAGTTCATTGGTACATGTACCCGATTCCCCATTGAATTATTATTGCAGAAAATATGGAGTCAGTTCTCGATTAACCCTTTCTGTCATTTGTTTTGATGGCCTACAAAAATGGGTTACTTTTATCCGCTAAGATGTTAAAAAGCATCCATATAATATTAAGTGAGGAGAAAATAGTTCTTGGGAACATTGATTTAGCGTAGGACACCATAATTTCATCAAACTTACATAGGTTAGGGAAATATTAACATATTAACTGTGGCAAGCGAAACCTAACTGCCATTTTGGATTTTACGGCGTTTTCATACTCACCTTTTGGAAGTGAGCTCGGGTAATCGGTCGACTATAGGTGACGAGCTAGTTAACTATTTCAAGTTCGATTGGGATCTAGTTAGCTCTAGCTAACTATGGTTAGTGAGTAGAACTGACCAGTGTTTACGTTAGGCTATGCCCCAGGAGGGAGCAAGTTGACTAGGCCAGAGCATGCAGAGTGTGGTGTTCGGGGAGGGGGGGGGGTGTAGGAGCAGATTGGCAAAGGTGTCAGAATTCATCCAAATTTGGTATGTATGTTACTCATGATTATGGATTGTGAGTCAATGTTTACATAAGGTTTCGCCTAGGGTCTCCGGGTGGGAGAGTGATGGGAGGAGGTGAGGCTAGGGTTGTATGCCAAAGATGGCAAAAGTCAACCAAATTGTTTATGTGGGATACCCATGTGATTGCGGATATTGAGACAACATTTACATTTGACTCTGCCGCCAACGGTGGTGTGAATGTGTGGTGATGCTGGAGGTGAAGTCATCACAAATCCTTGCACTTTCGCGAAAGTGTGGGGATTTGTGATGACATACCACCGACTGCATATTCTATTATCTGTTTATGTATGGTTAGTGTTTCTAGATTTCAATGGCCGCCTTGACCTATCGTTTGAAGAAGTTGGGCCTAAAGGCATTTCGTGACTGGTATAAATAAGTGAGCTCCCTCCTGGGGCATAGCCTAACGTAAACACTGGTCAGTTCTACTCACTAACCATAGTTAGCTAGAGCTAATTAGATCCCAATCGAACTTGAAATAGTTAACTAGCTTGTCACCTATAGTCGACATTCTATTATCTGTTTATGTATGGTTAGTGTTAGTGTTTCTAAATTTCAATGGCCACCTTGTCCGATCGTTTGAAGAAGTTGGGCCTAAAGGCATTTCGTGACTGGTATAAATAAGTGAGATATGAATGGACCTATCCAGTTTTAGCTGTGCCCCGCCCGTCTTTATCTAAGCTCCACCCACACCTCGCTTATGTTGGGATTGATCGATCTTTGAACTCCCTGACTATCAATTTCCAGAAAACTATACAGGTAAGCTGTTGAATATTTTGAATCTAATTTGACTGGGCGCTGTTGCTGTACTAACATGATTAACTAACATATTTTTTGATTTTGTTTTGGAAACATGTTATGTTATTTCTAAGCTGTACGGTATGATTATTACTTTGTTTATATCAGAACTGGGATGTAATGATGAATGATGGACAGCGTAGGATTGACTTCATCATCTCATGGAGCTCGACGGAAACAAATGCGGAAAAGCGTGAGGAAGGCCGCGCTGCTCGTGAGATTTTTGAAAAGAATCTGGAGTTAGAGGGATTACAATTAGAATATGATATAAAGGTATTTGTATGTCTATGTATGTATGATTACTGTATTCTGTGGCTGTAGTAGTAGAAATATCCTACAACTGCAAGCAGTCCTTCTTCGCTTTTGTCCACTGTGTCTTGTCCTCAGCCGAAATCCTTAGCTTCCTCAGGTCCATTCTTGGCTTGAGTGTACCGAGTCCTGCTTTCTTGAGGTCACCTCGTAGCATGCTTAGCAGATTTATGCAATGACGTCCTGTCCTGGCTTTGTATTTGCTGGCTCTGAGGGTCTCTGCGCTGGTGTCTCTTCTGGCATCCTTAGCACATGGCCAAACATGGACCATCTTTGCTGGGCGACTTACAGACAGCAGCGACGTATTACACATCTTGTATAGTGCATTGTTGGAAATTATGCTGTCTAGCCATCGGTGTCCAGCGATGGTGCATTGGTGTTTGCGGTGGCAGGCATCAAGTTTATCTAGAGCTGCCTTTGGAGCTGCCCAACTGTTACAGTTATACAGCATCAAGGATACACAGGTTGCATTGTATAACCATAGCCTTTTTATCAAGGGAATCTTTGATCTATGCATCCATAGCTTCCAGAAGAACTGGAAAGCTATGTTTCCCATGACATATCGTGCAGCAATGTCAGCAGTACTGCAAAGCAGTGAGCCCAGGATTTTACTTTTCCTCCATGGTTCGCCGCCATGAAGTGGGTCATCATTTTCTTTAGTTTCATGCTTTGTAGATACATGTAGGTGTATGTGGGTGAATTATGTTCTGACTCGTACTCTCAGCTTGGTGTCTGCAAGCAGTACTCTCACTAGTCGTAGCTTATCTTCATTGCAACTGGCCTGGCGTAGTACATCTAGGATCTTTGAACGCTTAATTGTGTCGAAGGCTCGTAACATGTCAATGCCCATTTTGTGGAAGTCCCAGTGTTTGGACATGACTACTGACACAAGCATGCGTTGAGCCCATAGAATGTCTGTGCAGCTGCCTCCACATTTGAAACTACTTTGACATGATCCGGTGAAGTCATTTTCCGTATGCTGTTGAGGAGCACAATGGGCCGCAGATTGGCTGGTGGCCAGGTGGTTTCTTGGGCTTGGGTAGTGCGATAAGGGTGCCTTGGCCTACAGCATCGATGGGAAGGTGGTGCATAAAAGCTGAATTGATTAGGTGCGTGATCGGGTTTGAGATAATGTCACTTGCATATTTGAATAGTTCATCACTCATGCCATCAGGTTCAGATGCACGTACCTTTTTCAGGGCTTTAAGTGCCTTCTCAATTTCTGCTGTTTTTATTGGATGCATATGTGTATGTATGTATGAATATATATCATGGTATAATACAGGTTTCTATCCATATCCCGCCCGTTTCTAGCTAAGCTCCGCCCACTTCCGGCTAAGCTCCGCCCACTTCCGGCTAAGCTCCGCCCAATTTTATGCATGTTGGAATCTATTTGAAATGGATTATGCCATCCCACTTGTGCGTCTGTGCGGAAATTGATTGTAGTGAAACCCCCCCATTTTTTACATTTATCTTGGGGTGGGGTGGGTGGTGGTTTGGTGTGCGGTGAGGGGTCAAACTGTCAAAGCGGTAAATGTGTGGAAAATGATTGTAATGCGGCTCCTCTGAAACCATTGGAGGGAATTCAAGCAAACTTGTATGTGAGTTTCCCATATGATGGCCGACTGCAAGAGGCAATTTCCGTTTGTCTCCGCTCCCAGGGGTCTGGTGGTGGGTTGGTCAAATCTCAAATCAGTGAAGGTGGGGATTTTCGATGGCGCACCATCGACCATCCAATCTAGTTAACGCTTTCATCAATGAATTCACCACATCTCAATTTCAAGACAATAATACAGGAAAGCTGTTGAATATTTAAAAATTAATATGACTTCCATTAATATTAACTTTATAATATTCAACAGAAAATGCTAAGCATCAGAAAGAATGTACTTTTTGAGGGATTTGTCAGTGAAAGGGGTATAATCATATTATATATTTATATTATAATTTCCTAGAATGCTGTACTATTAGTTGTAAACAGCTACATAATCTTGAGCAATTTTAATGTAATTAGTAATATGTTTTAATTAGGACCGAATGAACATTTAAGCACTGTTGAAAATGTATATGTTAAATTGGAACGCATTACCTCTTTGTTGGTCAAATTTGGTCAAAAACTCGAAACATTTGCATTGTGAACGTACATTTGCAGTCCAAGAGAAGACAATTTCTGAAAGTTTTCCACTGGGATAATGGGGCAAGTCTCATTTAAAGACCCATTATTCCAGTGATAAATTTTCAAAAATATTCTTGAAGACCACTGCAGAGACTGGTTTTGACCAACTTGACTGTTAAAGGGTTAAGATCATCTTTATTCATATTGAACAGTGAATAATCTTTTCTGTATAATTTATGCTGTGAATTTTTCACTTATATTTTGTTTGTACATTGTGTACTAGGAAGGACGCGATGCTAACTTTGTAAAGGTCCATGCTCCGTGGGATGTTTTAACACGGTACACAGAATTTATGAAGCTACGTATGCCAATGAAAGAGGTAATAATAATAATAATGATCTTTAAATAAAATCTTTCCAAGAATTTTATATTTTATTTGTGTGTGTGGTGTGTGTGTGTGTGTGTGTGTGTGTGTGGTGTGTGTGTGTGTGTGTGTGTGTGTGTGTGTGTGAATTGACAATATTGCGTCGAGTGACTCGTCAATGATGTGGTTTCAGATTACACCACACATGTCTTCAAGAGTTATTTAAAAACTGACGTCTAGTAGAATTATTAAGCAGGACATCAGCCCCCACGTTCATGTTCTAGTTAACCCTTTAACACTCAACATTGTTCAAGAAAATTTCAATTTTCTCATAGAAAATGTTGATTTGCAGACCAAGAGAAGTCTGTTTTTTGAAAATTTACCACTGGAATGACTGGCTCGGTTATCGAGCCAGTCATTCCAGTAGTGAATTTTCAAAAATAGTCTTCTGTTTGTTTGCAAATCGACGTTTCACAAGACCACTGCAGAAGCCGCTTTTGGCTGATATGACGTTTAAAGGTTTAATTAACAAACACAAATGTTTCAACTGCATCTCATTGATGTGGTGGTTTCTGAAGGAGCTATTGTGAGCTATCAGTCAAAAACAGCAAAATAGTATACACGCGATGATGTCATACCACAACAATCATTCACACGATGTCGTACCACAACAGTCGTTCACACGATGATGTTATATCACAATCATTCAGTCGATGATGTCATACTACAACAGTTATTCACGCGATGATGTCATACCACAACAATCATTCACACGATGTCGTACCACAACAGTCGTTCACACGATGATGTTATATCACAATCATTCAGTCGATGATGTCATACTACTACAGTTATTCACGCGATGATGTCATACCACAACAATCATTCACGTGATGATGTCATACCACAGCAATCATTCACACAATGATGTCATACCACAACAATCATTCATGCAATCTCATACCACAACAATCCTTCATGCGATGTCATACCACAACAATCATTCATGTGATGATGTCATACCACAACAATCATTCACACGCTGATGTAATACAGCAACAATCATTCACGCGATAATGTCAAACCACAACAATCATTCATGTGATGATGTCATACCACAACAATCATGCACGGGATGTCATACCACAACAATCATTCATGCGCTGTCATACCACAACAATCATTCATGCGATGTCATACCACAGCAATCATTCACTCGATGATGCCATACCACAAGTCATTCATGTGATGATGTCATACCACAACAATCATGCACGCGATGTCATACCACAGCAACCATTCATGTGATGATGTCATACCACAACAATCATTCATGCGATGTCATACCACCGCAATCATTCACTCGATGATGCCATACCACAACAGTTATTCATGTGATGTCATACCACAACAATCATTCACGCGATGTCATACCACAGCAACCATTCATGTGATGATGTCATACCACAACAATCATTCATGCGATGTCATACGGCAACAATCATTCAGGTGATGATGTCATACCACAACAGTCATTCATGTGATGATGTCATACCACAACAATCATTCACGCGATGTCATACCACAACAGTCATTCATGTGATGATGTCATACCACAACAATCATTCACGCGATGTCATACCACAGCAACCCTTCATGTGATGATGTCATACCACAACAATCATTCATGCGATGTCATACAGCAACAATCATTCAGGTGATGATGTCATACCACAACAGTCATTCATGTGATGATGTCATACCACAACAATCATTCACGCGATGTCATACCACAACAGTCATTCATGTGATGATGTCATACCACAACAATCATTCACGCGATGTCATACCACAACAGTCATTCAAGTGATGATGTCATACCACAGCAATCATTCAGGTGATGATGTCATACCTCAACAATCATTCATGTGATGATGTCATACCACAACAATCATTCACGCGATGTCATATCACAACAGTCATTCATGTGATGATGTCATACCACAACAATCATTCATGCGATGTCATACCACAGCAATCATTCACTCGATGATGCCATACCACAACAGTCATTCATGTGATGATGTCATACCACAACAATCATTCACGCGATGTCATACCGCAACAATCATTCATGCGATGTCATACAGCAACAATCATTCAGGTGATGATGTCATACCACAACAGTCATTCATGTGATGATGTCATACCTCAACAATCATACATGTGATGATGTCATACCACAACAATCATTCATGTGATGTCATACCATAGCAATCATTCATGTGATGATGTCATACCACAACAATCATTTATGCGATGTCATACCACAGCAATCATTCACGCGATGATGCCATACCACAACAATCATTCACGCGATGATTGATGTCATACCACAACAATCATTCACGTGATGATGTCATACCACAACGATCATTCACGTGATGTAGTCATACCACAACAATCATTCACATGCTGATGTCATACCTCAGCAATCATTCACATGATGATGTCATACCACAACAATCATTCACATGATGATGTCATACAACAACAATCATGCACATGATGATGTCATACCACAATAATCATTCACGCGATGATGTCATAACACAACAATCATTCACATGATGACATCACACCACAGCAATCATTTACGTAATGATGTCTGTTGTCACTCCGGGATTGTCATGGAAATTGAAGAAAGTGAATTTCCATGGTGAAATTGATTATTTAGGAGTTCGAAGATATGGAAATAATCAATTTTGTTTTGATTAATTATTTAGAAAAGCATGGTTCGGCGTGCTTTGACCCATTTCTGTTTGTGCGGCCATTTAAGCCTTTAACCCTTTCAACAACAAATCCCTGAAAAAGGAAATTCTTTCCAATACATAACATATTCTGTTGAATATTTTTGAAGTTAATATGACTGGAAGCCATTGCAGTAATATTAATTTTAATATATTCAACAGCTTTTCATTATTATTGTCTTGACGTGAAAGGGTTAATGGTCAACAGGCCAAAATAGGCCTCTGTAGTGGTCTTGAGAAATGTTCATTCGGAGTTTTTTTGAGAAAGTTACCACTGAAATGGCCTGACTCGATAACCAGGCCTGTTTAAAAAGTTTAAAAATAGGCTTCTTGACCTGAAAATGAACATTTCTCAAGACCACAGTAAAGTCCATGCTTTGGCTGGCGTGACCAGAAATGGGTAGCTGCATTTAAGAAAATGGAGGATTCTAGTTTATCCGTCAATTATAGGATGTCATAATCAACTATGCGATGTGTAGGATGATGTCATAATCAATTACGTCATGAATGACGTAGCTAAGTTTGTCACGAACGCTTAATTGATGACGGACTAAGCGTTGTGCGAATTCTGTGTTTACTATTTAAGAAACACACTGTTGAATATTTTGAAACTAATTTGACAGGGTGCTGTTGTTGCCATAGGCTGCAACTGCAGCCAGTCAGATTAGTTTCAAAATATTCAACCGCTTCCCTCTACAGTTTTCTGGAAATTGATAGACAGTGAGTTTAGTGATCGATCGATCCTAACACGGGCCAAGTGTGAGTGGAACTGAGCTAGAGATTGGCGGGGCATAGCTAAAACGGCATTCATGCATTATCTTTCGTGTAAAACTTCAAATATTTAGAGATAAATGTGTCTGTATGCCACTGCTTCCTATTGAGACAGCAAATACTTAATCACATCACCTGCAAAATACACTCTCAAAACCTAACATATCATATAGTAAATTTATGTTCTGATAATTAGAATGAAGTCGACTAAAATTTACTCTTTTATTGAGTCACACATCAAAGGTCAAAACCGGCATTTCTCTAGATAAAACTGTCCAGCTCCAGCTTTACATATGTGTAAAACCATTTTATTTCCGTAGTTTCCTAGTATACATCCATGTATTTGATTGTTGTTTTGTTTTAGCATGAGTAAAATGCTGTTTGTGATGGTTTCTCGGTAATTATTATGTGTTTACTATTCATCCCTGTGCTTAGCTGCTTCTCAGTTTCCCCACCATGTTGCCATGACCTGCTTATGATTACACCTGCTCCAGTGTGTACAATGTACATGACAATAGCATCACCCTTGCTGTTATGCTCGACGTATGCTAGGCATCATATTGGTTAGCTGCACTCATTGTTAGCGATGAATCCTGCAATCATTTATTGTCCAATTATTATCATTAGTTTGTACCCCAGGCTGCGAAATAGAGAATCATACTATATCTGTTTACGTGAAGTTTCTCAGTAGCTGGCTTGGACAAAGGAAACCTTGGATATAGTCAGTAACACTTTCAAGTTTGTTTATACTTCAGATATAACTCATTTGAGAAAATAAGCTCCTGGTAATAATATTAGTAGAAAGAACAATGGAACATCACCTAGATGTCATTCCTATCTATGATATGCTTGCCATGTAGTGACTTTGAATAGTAATGTATCATGTTATTTGATGTGTTATTTGTGTGTAAAGTTTATGTTGAGTGTATCTGCATGTTTTCATCTAGACTGAAATGCTGCTCGATGCTCAGTCACAGTCGCAGAGATTACAGGTTTGTCCATTTATTTTGTCAGTCCGCGTGGCTAAGCATCAGTTCAGAATCGCATGGCATAAATAACAGGGTTATTGGGCCAATACTTTAACGCTTTCATCCTCTATAATGTCCATTTGCACACTGAGAGAAAATATAATATTTTAAAATTTACTGTTGGAATGACTAGCTCGGTTATCGAGCCAGTTGTTCCAGTGGCAAATTTTCAAAGATGATCTTGGTCTACAAATTGACATTTTTAGGACCATTACAGAAGCATCTTTTGGTCAGCTTGTGCATTAAAGGGTTAATTGTCAAGCGAGCCAAAACTGACCTCTGCAGTGGTCTTGAGGAATGTCCATTTACAGGCCAAGAGAATATTATTATTAGCTCACCTGGCCTGAAAGGCCAAGTGAGCTTATGCCATGGCGGCCATCCGTTGTCCATCTGTCTGTCCATCCGCCGTCCGTCCATCAAATAGCGTCTTCTCCTTAGCGGTTTGACCAAATTCAACCAAATTTGACTGGAATGATCCTAAGCTGCTACCCTCCAGACATTTTTTCAGAATTTTGATTGATCAATTTTTTTTATGAAAAATCTACCGGAAATGGTCAAAATGCTACTCCCCCTTAGTTGCTCGACATATTTCAACCAAATTTGTATAGATGCATTCTATGTGGGTAGGCTCTAGAATATCCTTTCAGAATTTTGATTGATCAATTTTTTGGGTGAAAATCTTAGATTTTTTTTAAATCTACCGGAAATGATCAAAATGCTACTCCTCCTTAGCTGCTGGACATATTTCAACAAAATTTAACTAGATGCATTCCATGGTGGTAAGCTGTAAATCATGTTTTCAGAATTTTGATTGATCAATTTTTGGGATGAAAATCTGAGATTTTATGAAAAATCTTCCGGAAATGGTCAAAATGCTATTCTGCCTTAGCGGCTTGACATATTTCAACCAAATTTGACTAGATGGTCTCTATGGTCGTAGGCTCTTATTTTCAGAATTTTGATTGATCAATTTTTTTGGGTGAAAATCTATGATTTTATGAGAAATTTACCGGAAATTGTCAAAATACTACTCCTCTTTAGCTGTTTGACATATTTCAACCAAATTTGACTAGATGCATTTTATGGTGGTAGGCTCTAGAACTTCTTTTCAGAATTTTGATTGATACATTTTTTTGGTGAAAATCTGACATTTTATGAAAAATCAACCGGAAATGGTCAAAATGCTACTCTTCCTTAGCTGCTGGACATATTTCAACCAAATTTAACTAGATGCATTCCATGGTGGTAAGCTGTAAATCATGTTTTCAGAATTTTGATTGATCAATTTTTTGGATGAAAATCTGAGATTTTATGAAAAATCTTCTGGAAATGGTCAAAATGCTATTCCTCCTTAGCGGCTTGACATATTTCAACCAAATTTGACTAGATGGGCTCTATGGTCGTAGGCTCTTATTTTCAGAATTTTGATTGATCAATTTTTTTTGGCTGAAAATCTTAGATTTTATGAAAAATCAACCGGAAATGGTCAAAATGCTATTCCTTAGCTGCCTGACATATTTCAACCAAATTTGACTAGATGCATTGTATGGTGGGAGGCTCTAGAACTTTTATTCAGAATTTTGATTGATCAATTTTTGGGTGAAAATCTATGATTTTATGAAAAATTTACCGGAAATTGTCAAAATACTACTCCTCTTTAGCTGTTTGACATATTTCAACCAAATTTGACTAGATGCATTTTATGGTGGTAGGCTCTAGAACTTCTTTTCAGAATTTTGATTGATACATTTTTTTGGTGAAAATCTGAGATTTTATGAAAAATCAACCGGAAATGGTCAAAATGCTACTCTTCCTTAGCTGCTGGACATATTTCAACCAAATTTAACTAGATGCATTCCATGGTGGTAAGCTGTAAATCATGTTTTCAGAATTTTGATTGATCAATTTTTTGGATGAAAATCTGAGATTTTATGAAAAATCTTCTGGAAATGGTCAAAATGCTCCTTAGCGGCTTGACATATTTCAACCAAATTTGACTAGATGGGTTCTATCGTCATAGGTTCTTGATCTTCTTTTCAGAAATTTGATTGATCAATTTTTTGGGTGAAAATCTGAGATTTTATGAAAAATCAACCGGAAATGGTCAAAATGCTATTCCTTATCTGCGTGACATATTTCAACCAAATTTGACTAGATGCATTCCATGGTGGTAAGCTGTAAATCATGTTTTCAGAATTTTGATTGATCAATTTTTTGGATGAAAATCTGAGATTTTATGAAAAATCTTCTGGAAATGGTCAAAATGCTATTCCTCCTTAGTGGCTTGACATATTTCAACCAAATTTGACTAGATGGATTCTATTGTCATAGGCTCTTGATCTTATTTTCAGAATTTTGATTGATCAATTTTTTGGGTGAAAATCTGAGATTTTATGAAAAATCAACCGGAAATGATCAAAATGCTACTCCTTTGCTGTGTGACATATTTCAACCAAATTTGACTAGATGCATTGTATGGTGGTAGGCTCTAGAACTTTTATTCAGAATTTTGATTGATTGATTTTTAGTTGAAAATCTATGATTTAATGAAAAATTTACCGGAAATTGTCAAAATGCATCTCTTTCTTAACAGCTTCAAGGTTTTCAACAAAATTGTGCTGGAATGATTCTATGTGAGTAGGCTCCAGATGCTGTATGTATTCAGAATTTTGATTGGTCAATCTTTTGGGTGAAAATCATGATTTTTTATGACATATTTACTGGAAATTGTCAAAACACATCTCCTTAACCCGTTGGCAGAATTTAACCAAATTGGACTTTAATGATCCTATGATCCTACAGTGCTAGAATCTGGACCTTCTATTTAGAATTTTGATTGGTTGATTTTTCCAGTGGCCATTTGTTTAATCTAAAGATTCATGTATATTTAAATGCAAATGTTTCAAATGCTAATGGTCCATGTGAGCGTCACAGGCCCTTGGGCGTCTTGTTTAAATTTTAGAATGCCTGGCTCGATAACCAAGCCAGTCATTCAAGTAGTAAATCTTCAAAAATAGTCATCTCTTGGCTTGCAAATAGATATTCAGGAAGCACATATTTAGTGTTTCTGACCCCAAATTCGATTAGTAAAACATTGTTATTATAGTTAATTTAACCACATGGGACAGTATCAGTAACATGGATAGCGTATAGTTAACCGCATGCCATCAATAATATGGTTATGATATTCGATTGTTAACCGCTTGGCATCAGTACATGCCAGTAACATGGTTAAGGTATGGTTAAAACGCAGTAATATATCATACTTTTAACTCACGCTCTCGTTCTCGCTATCTCTCCTCCCCCCCCCCCCCCCCCCCTCTTTCTAACATATTGTTCTTGGTACATGTATGTTAACTGGTGGTCATACTGGACACACGATTCCTGCAATATGTTGGTGTCTAAGACATCAGCGCCTGTCAAGAACATTGATTGTTTCCAAAATGTACTCTAGCCTTTCATCTAATGCCATCCTGAAACTTCTGCAATTTACTTCTCTGTAGTCAGTGGTGGTGGTACTTGCGTTTATAATGCTTATGATTTCATACTTTTAACTGGGTACTGGAGAAATAAACTTATAATATGCAATTTATTGTCTCCCATTTTATGACATGTCTGAGATCGCAGCGGATGAGCCGCCATATTTCATTGTCTATCTGCTCTTATCAGGTCAAAAGTCACACATGAAAGATAAAAAGTATAATTAGAACCCTGATTCAGTCTTGTCTAGGGAAAAGTAGGCCTGTGCGATTATTGCTTTGAGTGATCATGATCGATAATTTAAGAATAATCATGATTACTCGATTAATCAGCCTGTTGACAAAAAACCGATAACAACAAAGACATATCAATGACGAGTGCTGTAATGGTTGTTAGCAATGTCCATTTGTAGGCCAAGAAAAGACTATTTTTGAAAATGTATCACTGGAATGACTGGCTCAATGCTCGAGCCAGTTATTCCATTCATACATTTTCAAAAATAGTCTTCTCTTGGTCTGCAAGTACACATTTTTCAAGACCACTGTATACAGCGTTTTTTACTGATATCAGTATTAAATGGTTAAGAGAAATGGACATACATTCGCTGACCGACCACATTGAAGAGGTGGGTTTTGAAATATTTTATGCAGTATTCGATTATTTAATTTTTAATCATTTAAATTCATGATTTAAAAAATAAATACGGTTTTCAATTTAATTACGTAATTGCGCAAGCCTGTGAAATAGACTATTGCATCGAGATTATTGCATCAACAGACTATTGCGTCGACACTCCATAAGCAATGGAGAAATGACTTACAGTGGCTCGCTATGTCTCTTAAATGGCAACTGACAAGTGGAGAAATCATATCTGTCAATCAAGTATCCGATGTCATAATCAAAAATACTTTACATGTTAGCCGATGTCACAATCAAATGACAGGCCTGTCACAAAATTGTCAAAGGTCCAACATTAAGTGTTTTGAGGAAAATTTATATTTAATAAACATTCTGTTGCATATTTTGAAACTAATTTGAATCGGAGCTGTTGATGCCCATGGGCAGCAACAGCTCCCCATCAAGTTACTTTCAAAATATTCAACCGTTTACGTGGTTCTGGGAATTTAGGGTTCAAATTGTTAAAATCGATACAAACGTGCATATTTAAGGTGAATGGAGCTTAGCTAGAAACGCGCATATAAAATGGATGGAGCTTAGCTAGAAACGCACATGGCATAGCTAGAAATGGATCTCTTTATGACATGACAGATTGCTGGTTACAGACAACAACTATATTCCACGCATGATAAATGTATTTTGTATGCATTGCATAATAATCTCTGCTGCCCATTGCATAATCTCTCTGCTGCCATTCATATCTCTGCATGCTCTTTCTAATTCATGGGGGCTTTAAACTCTTCTTAGCAGCTTTTAATGAAAGGTTACTTCAAATTCAGGAAAACCTGTCTTAAGTGACCACCTTATGGAGCACACAAACAGTGGAGGAGAGTACACTTTATCTATCAATCATATGATGTCAATATCAACAACATGACGTGTAGTATGAAGTCATAATTACATCATATAATGACGTAGCTAAGTTCATCACGAACGGTCAATTGATGACAGACTGAGCATTGTTGCACGAATTGTATGTCTACTATTTATATATATAAGCAATGACCAGTTGGACATAAGGTACCTGAAATCTATCCAAAATAGTTGAGTACAATAACATAACTCATTATTAAGGAAATTGTATTTATTAATGTGGCAATTTAATAAACATGCTGTTGAATATTTTGAAACTAATTTGACTGGGTGCTGTTGCTGCCAACAGCTTACCTGTATAGTTTTCTGGAAATTGATAGGTATCAATTTCAGGGATCGATTGATCCCAACGAATCGATCCCAATGTGGGCGAAGTGTGGGTGGAGCATAGCTAAAACTGGCTCCCTCAATTTATGACAATAGACAGTGGCTCCTTAATGGGTGGTCCCTTAATGGAATGGAGGGATCCGATCTGTCGTTTAAATATCTGACATCATCATGAAATATATCACTGTTACATGTCGGTCACAAAAATGGTCTCTGTCACGAAACTGGTCTCTGTCACGAAACTGTCTGAGTTGTAGCCCTGTGACTAATGTACAATTTACTACTCTTTTTGGAAAATTTTGAAAAAAAATAGTTGCCACAGGCAGCACCAACCCCCATGAACTTATTTTCAGAATATCCAGCATCTTACATGTACCTGGATAATTCATGTTTCAAAGCTTCAAATTGAATCCAACACATACAAATTGGGTTGGAGCTTGGCTAGAAGTAGGATGTGGGGAGGTGGTGTGACAGAGCAAGAAATGGATCCCTCCATTGATTTATGATAGTATATGCCTTTTGGATCTAAAAGAATGTTCTTTAAAACAGGTAGACTTCCAACAACATGCCTTAACCCTTTCACCGACAAATCCCTGAATAAGTATATTCTTTACGATATAAGACTTATTCTGTTGAAAATTTTGAAATTAATTTGAGTGGAAGCCATTGCCGCAGCAACATGCTTCCAGTCAAATTAATTTCAAAATATTCAACAGGTTTTATGTATGGTTGCATTGAAAATGAGATATAGGGAATTCATCGATGAAAGATTGAAAGTGTTAACAAAATGCCATATTTTGCTTTCAAAAGGCAGGGTGATCTCTCAAAAATGCTTTTGAATTTAATAGATGATTGAAATTAACTATTTCCTCTTTGTCAGGAAAGCTCTTTCACCTATTAATCCTTTAACTCTCAAAAACGGCTTCAGCAGTGGACTTGAAAAATGTCGATAACCGAGCCAGTCATTCCAGTGGTAAATTTTCAAAAATAGTCTTCTCTTGGTCTGCAAATGGACATTATGAGAAAATTTAAATTTTCTTGAACAAATTGGACCGTTACAGGGTTAATTAACACTGGTATATATACACCTGTGCAAAAGTTAAGCACCACCCTATTTTTACGCACATGCGAGGGTATATTCATGTGCTATGAAGAAAGCAATAGCATAAACATTTATGTACCCATCCATCTTAGTGCAAGAGGTAATAATGCAACTAGAGGAATGCTGATTATGATGGTGGGGAAACACTGTATGTTTTTGTTTGAACTTGAAAACGAGGCCTGAATATGGTTACGTTGACACAACTGACAACTATTGCCCTACAGTTGACACACGTGGCTAGATTGTCATTAATGGTGTCTGAAAATGAAGTTTAACATCTGTGCACGAGTTTGAGACTGTCATTATTAATACCGGGTATATCCACCTTGTGCCTGGATGACGGCCTGGACACGACGTCTCATGCTGGTCACCAACCGACTGATACGCCATTGTGGTATTCGTTGCCATTCAAGATGGAGTGCGTCTCTTAATTCCTGTAGGTTCTGCACAGGAGGATCCCTCCTTCTCACCATGTTTCCCAGAATGTCCCAGATATGCTCAATAGGGTTCATGTCAGGGCTCCTTGCTGGCCATGGTAGGGTTTCGATGGCATTCTGGCGGAGGTATTCATGCACAGCTCTAGCACGATGTGGTCGGGCGTTGTCATCCATGAATATAGGGTGGGTTCCAGGTGCATGATTTACAAAATGAGGGACCACAACTCTATCCAGTATGGAATCTTGATATCTTTGTCCATTTAGTGTTCCAGGTACAGTCAACAGATCCAGCTTACAATCAAATGAGATGCACCCCCATATCATAACGGAACCTCCACCAAATGGAACTTCTTCCATGATGTTACGTTGGTCGTACGCCGTGCGTCTGGACCTCCATACACGAGTTCGACCATCTGTGGCATGAAGCAGGAACCGACTTTCATCGGACCAGTGTACCCGTCTCCAGGATCTCATGTTCCAGTGTCTTCTTTCGTTGCACCACCTCAGACGCTCCTCTTTGTGGTGTGCAGTGAGGAGAGGACGTCTGACAGGTCTCCTAGCTTTCATGCCAGCACCATACAGTCTCCTTTTGATGGTAGACATTGACACTCTATTGCGCGTTTCCCATTGCTGGCTGAGCACTCTGCTGTTGGTGAATGGAGATCTAACAAGGCGTACTAGGGCTCGATCATCACGGGCAGTAGTCTTCTTCGGTCTTCCAGATCTAGGCCTGTCGTTCACCTCGTTAGTTTGCCCATGTTTTGCAATCAAACGACTGATTACAGTATGGTTAATGTTCAGCTGTCTGCCAATCTCTGCATGACATACCAGTGGTATGCATGCCTATGATTTGCCATTTCACCCGATCACTTAACCTTCGTCTTGCCATAGCGGTTCACACTCAAGAGCTAATTCTCTCTGTACAAATAAACCACGGTCATGAACACAAAATTCCTAATCTTGTCGCCTAAATCTGTATGTAATGTTCTACACCTCAAACTGGACTTTTACATAACTGAACACGTGTGCTGTTTCCCGCCACGCACGGACATCAAGCGGCGTGAAGTCATGCATGCATGTGCATTTCGTACTTGGAATTATGTCAGCTAACGCGGGGACAAAAGTATGGCAGCCTAGTTGTACCATCATGTTTCTACGTTCTATTGTTTTTGCTGGTGCTTAACTTTTGCACAGGTGTATATATATGATATCTAAATATAACTGCCATGCTTCTAATACATGTAATGTTGTCTACATTTATTGCCGACACTGCATAAGGGGAGTTGTCTCCCTTAATGGTATTGCGTGTCTGTGTCTGTCCGTCCATTCGTCTGTTTGTCTGCCATAGGCAGCAACATCACCCAGTCAAATTAATTTCAAAATATTCAATAGCTTAGCTGTATAGTTTTCTGGAAATTGATAATCAGGGAGTTCAGGGATCGATCTATCCCAACACGGGCAAAGTTTTGGTGGAGATTTGCTAGAGATGGGAAAGGCATAACTAAATGTGTATTCCTCCATATCAGCATGATCTGGAAAATCATAGAAATCTTTACACTGTGACAGAAATGGGAGGGCGAGTGTTTGCCATCACTTATTGCTCTTGTTAGTGACAGTTATCTCAGCTCATAAGCTCAATGAATGAAGAGCTGCGAGTTTAAATGAATGTAATTATGAAATATCCGTGAATGACAATTCAATCATCTATTTGACATTATTGTTGTAACACAACGTGCCTGACTGTTTAAGCCTTGCCACTCTGATGCCAGAATTTAAAATTTTCAAATTAAATTAAAAAATGAACTGGTGAACATTTTTCAACAAATTTGGTGGAAGATGGTGCTGTCTTCGACAGCAACATCGTCCACCAAAATTGTTGAAAGAAGTACACCAGTTCATTTAGCTTTTGACACCGTAAAAGATATAATATTGACATCAGAGTGGTATGGGTTAAAAGCTATGCCTTTAAACAAAATTACAATGTGCATCTTTTTTGTTTCCATTTCACAAATGCAAAATAATAACTCCTTAATGATAATTCTATGAAAGAATTATTGGAAAAAAGTTGTCTCCTGTGTCACAATTTCTAATGAATCATTGAGGAATTGTCTCCCTTATCAGTGTGTATTTGAACAGAAATTACAATCTTTGCTTGAGTGAATGTCCATTTACACGTCAATAGAAAACATTTTAGAAAATTTCCCACTGTATTGATTGGCTTGGTTATCGAGCCAGTCGGTCAAGATGCCACTCCTTAGCTCCTAGACATATTTCAACCAATTTCACTGGATGCATTCTGTGGTGGTAGGCTCTAGAGCTTCTTTTTAGAATTTTGATTGATCAATTTTTTTGGGTGAAAATCTGATATTTTATGAAGAATCTACCAGAAATGGTCAAAATGCTACTCCTCCTTAGTTGCTTGACATATTTCAACCAAATTTGACTAGATGCATTCAATGGTGGTAGGCTCTAGAACTTCTTTTCAGAATTTTGGTTGATCAATTTTGTGTATGAAAAGCGTAGATTTTATGAAAAATCTTCGGGAAATGGTCATAATGTTACTCCTCCTTAGCTGCGTGACATATTTCAAACAAATTTAACTAGATGCATTTTATGGTGGTAGTCTTTAGAACCTCTATTCAGAATTTTAATTGGTAAATTTTTCCGGTGGCCATCTGTTTTAATGTAAAGAATCATGTATATTTAAATGAAAATGTTTCAAATGCTAATGGTCCAGGTGAGTGTCACAGGCCCTTTGGCCTCTTGTTAAAATAATAATGATTTATTTTGAAATTTCCGAAATTTTATTTTACTTCAGCTGTAGATAAATTATATTTGCTGAGTATTTTGGAAAAAAATTTGATTGAAAATTTGTCATGCCTAAGACAACAACAAGTTTCAGTCAAATTATCTCAACTATTGAATGAAATAAATCATTATCTCGGATAAACTGGATTAACCCATTTATGGCTAAGTCGTCCAAAAAATGGTATCTGCAGTGATATTTTCAAATGTTCATCTTCAGGACCAGAGAAGGCTATTTAAAAAAATTTGTAACTGAAATGACTGGCTCGATAACCGAGCCAGATAACCGAGCCAGTCATTCCAGTTATAAATTTAAAAAACATCTTGTCCTGCAAGTGGGGGTTCACTAAGCAAAAGTTAGGTTTCATGGACCAATCCTCAGCATTACCAGATTACGCCTTTAATCCTCGAATTTGTTCAAGAAAATTTCACTTTTCTCATAGAAAATGCTCATTTGCAGACCAAGAGAAGACTACTTTTGAAAATTTACCACTGGAATGACTGGCTCAGTTATTGAGCCAATCATTCCGGTGGTAGATTTTCAAAAATAGTCTTCTCTTGGTCTGCAAATGGACATTTCTCAAGACCACTGCAGAAGGCGTGTTTGGCTGGTATGCGTATTGCTGTATTAATGCTATGGTTGTTGTTTTCATTCAGGTCCCTGAGGAGTATCAGTCATATCGTGTTTGGGACACCATGTCAAAGATCATTAGTTATCTCTCAAAACCGTTTCAACTTAAACCAGATTTAATGCCTAAAAAGGACAAGACATTTACCTGTGCATACGCTAGAGACAAGGAATACCTGTAAGTGATGTACATCGATCTAGCTTACTTTTTATATTTTGACTTAATTTTTTTTGGAGAACAAAAAAAACTAGAGAACATTTAGTGAAGTAACTGTAAATCTGCATTGTCTGGCCATGATGAATAGTATAAGGCCTCTTCTTTACATGACCATTGAACTTGCCGGGTGCTGATCTGATAAAAATTAGGTGTAGTTACAGATCAAGGATCCATGCTTGAAATTCCCAAAGGTTTACACTAATAGGTCACCTTGACCACAAGCATAAAATAGGTGCATTTTCTAACACGCTTTTTCAAGTTGCCTGATGAAAGGTAACTTGTGCCAACCATGAAAATTAGACATTTTTAATCTTGAATGACCGTGACACCAAGGTAGATATTACAATTTTCATTGAAAATTATTTAGATATCACAATGTTCTAGTCTGGTCAGGTTTGACGAGAATCGGAAGAAAACTAGGAGAAAACGTTCAAATATTGCTCCCATAATTTTACTATGCGAATATGTGGCACAGAAAAATTTGAGACCAACTAAAGTCAACATAAGACCTAGAAGTTCACCATATTTCAAGTCAATCGGCGCCAAACAAAAATTTTGGCGTCCAGTTTGAAAAAAATAATATTTTCTTTTACAGTTTATCATCCAGAGTTCATTTCTGCAAACCCCTCACAAAAACTGGTACTTTTGATTCTCAAATGTGTGCTTGGTCATCACTCTGAAAAAATAATTATTTTTCAACACTTAATCTTTTCATTGTTTTGCAAAAACCAAAAACTGGTATTTTTGACAAAAACTTTCACATGGCAGCCATTTTTAATTTTTTTTCAAAAACATCCTCCATTAGTAACATCCCAAACAGGTATGGTATTGATCTGAACAAAACTCTATGTGTAGTAGCAGTTTAAAGCTAAATACTGAAAATCCACATACATTTCCTATGTGACATTTTTGCCCACTCAAAGGTGGGTATCTAAAAAACTATGGGGCAAATCCAAATTCTTTGAATAGCACACGATTCCAAACTGGGTAGCAGTAGTTGACCAAGTTTGGAGTTGATCAGATGGAAGCTCTAGGAGATGCGGTCCAAGGTTTTTGACAAAGAATAAAGAAAGAAGTAGAAAGATCCTTAGTGGTTTTAATATCTGCAAATGGATCGCAGATTAATTAAGAATAATGTATACCTGTTTATATTTCGACTGTTATGAAAGACCAAATACGGAAAATACTTTGTAATTTAATAAGTAACCAGGAAAATATTGTAAAACAAATTTATCTGTTGTGATTAGTTCCTGACAAATTAGTTTCAAAGTATTCAACATAGTTTTTGTCGAGAACTACGCGAAGCGGAGGATGGCTCAACTTCGCGATCTGAATGTCCAGGTCAGCAGGGGCCTCATTTATAAAGGGCACTTAACCCATACCACTCTGATGTCAACATTCTATCTTTTTATGGTGCCAGTATCAAAGAAACTGGTGTACATTTTTAAACAATTTTTAAACAATTTTGGTGGACGATGTTGCTGTCTGTGACAGCACCATCTTCCACCAAAATTTGTTTAAAACTGAACTGAACACCAGTTCATCTTTTAATTTAATTTGAAGATTTAATATGTTGACATCAGAGTGCTAAGGGTTAAGTGCGAAAAAAGTACCAAATAGGGCGAAAGTTAAAATTCTTTTGTACATTGTACTCAGGCACAAAGGACAGGTATTTAGCCATCTCTTCATGAATACGATGTAGTTCTGTCTTCTAAATAGGTGTGGCCAGTTAAATGGGGCCATAAGTTAGGCACTCTTCTTGAATATGAATGTTAAAGCAAGCAAGCGAGCGAGCGAGCAAAAATAAATAAGTAAATAAGTAAATAAATAAATAACTATTTTCAGGTTCAAAATTCCTGATGATCGGGACAGTTTTTATGATGTCGCAACACGCATTCAAATTGTGGATTTTATTTTGCGACGAAAAAGCTTTTCGGAAGAGGACACAGAAAACTATTCTTTTGGTGAGTAAACAGTAAACCAGGCAGTGGGGTAGGGGTCAGAAGGTCAAATTTTAACCTGCAGAAATTGATTGTAATGCATCTATCGCCTCTGAAACCATTGGACGGAATTCAACCAAATTTGGTATGTGAGTTACCCATATCAATGTGGAGTGGATGACCACATTTACATTTGGCCCCGCCCCCAGGGATGGGTGATGGAGTCAAAAGGTCATGAAATTGATTGTAATGCAACTCCTCTGACACTATTGGATGGAATTCAACCAAATTTGGTATGTGAGTTACCCATGTGATCATGGGAGTTCAAAATGACATTTACATTGGCTCAGCCCCGGGTGGGTTGTGGGGTGTGTCAAAAGTTCAAAGCAGTGAACACGGGGATTTGCGATGACGCGTCATCGACCGATCAATCTAGTTTTGTTTGTTTCTGATAACTAATTCTTTAGACAGTCTTTGTCTATTGATAAGGAAAGTTAAAAATGTTTATGAAAATATTGATATTTAACCATTTAAATGACTAAATTTGGTCAAGAAAATTAAATTATGTGTTTATTAAATGTTCACTTGCAGACCAGGAGAAGACTATTTTTGAAACTTTACCACTTGAACGACTCGGTTATCGAGCCTGTCATTGCAGTGGTAAATTGTAAAAAAATCGTCTTCTTTTGGCCTGCAAATGAACATTCATCAAGACAACTGCATAGGCCGGTTTTGGCTGGCATCTTCATGACAGAGTTATGGTCTCAACCATTGACCATGTTTACTGGTCAAGCCGACCCAAACTGGCCTCTGCAGCGGTGTTGATGAATGTACATTTGCAGGCCAATAGAAGATTATTTTTATTTGCCATATTGGAACTAAACTAGGTGTATGGATGCATTTTACCCTAAAGGTATGTTGTGTATGAAAAGTAGGTCAGCATGACATACTTCTCACGGTTCACTGAACATTACAGAAAATCTGTATTTGGGCTGCAGTTTCATACTTGTATAAAGTGAAGGGCAATTATGATTGCTATCAACTTCTGTACAATACATTTGTTGTTTTAAATACACATTTTCAGGTCAGGAGCAACCCTCAGTTTTACTGATTCAGGTTGTTAAAGATTTACCACTTAAATGTCTGGCTCGATAACCGAGCCAGTCATTCCAGTGGCAAATTTTCAAATTTACTCTTCTCTTGGCATGCAAATGGACATTTAATAAACAAATATTCTAATTTTTCCATTTGTCCATTAGTGGGTAGGCTTAAAGGAGACAATTAGAGTAGGCCAAATTTCTAGGTCACTTTGATGCAACAAGGGAAAGCAGTTTATGAGATCGACATATCATGTTCAGATACCCTTGCCACTAGGCACATTGTGTGTACATTTTATGAGTTATCTGTTTATACCTGTACTGTATTGTATTACTGTATTTATAGTAGAATAAATCTATGTGTATTTGAACAAAAAATGGGTTTGGGTGGAGGGAGGGGGGCTGATAATTTTGGAGTGAAATCATAATTTAGGCCGTTTATTTAAGTTTTCTAATTTTTGTAAACTGCTATGTGCTTCAGTGACCAGCTTTGGTGAGTTTGACTACGTTGACCTGAATGGCTTGATTCTAAAATTGGAGGGTTATTCTTTGAGCAAAGACGCTCAAACACAATTACATATGTCATAAATTTACCGTAAATAAAATAAAATTGAAATTAAGTGTTTATACCAAGATCTTGTACTTTTACATCTTTCTTTTCACTCTCTGATAGCTTTTCGATTTTAAATTAATTAAATTTAATTTTGAACTTTACTATATTATTTCATTGTCATGTTGATTGTCCTGTTTCATTGATAATTGTGAGGGAGCTGAAATTACTTAGTTTCTATTTACAGGACTGAAGAAGCGTCTTTTCTCCAAGAAGAAAGCCCCCAAAAGAATATGCTTTTCAAAAGGCATTAGTACACACATTTCTCGAATGCTTTGTGTTGCATTTTTGCTATAGATGTTTTTTTCTTAGAGCATCAACACTCCTCTTGTTTCTGCTTTGATATAAATCTAGATTTTTTACCCTCACCCTGTAAAGGAAAGAGGGTATTGCAATGAAGGAATCCAGTTTTTGCTATGCCCCGCCAATCTCTATCTAAGCGTGTTGCGATCGATCGATCCATGAACTCCCTAACTATCAATTTCCAGAAAACTGTATAGGTAAGCTGTTTAATATTTTGACACTAATTTTACCTGGATAGGCAGCAACAACACCCAGTCAATTGGTTCCAAAATATTCAGCAGCATGTTTATTTAAAAACAGTAAAGACATATAATTCATACAACAACGCATAGTCTGTCATCAATTGATTATTCGTGACAAACCTAGTTACGTCATTCATGACATTATTGATTATGATGTTAGCATACGCGTCACGTTGACGGGCGATTGATGGATAAACTGGAATACTCAATTGGGTGTGTCTGTATGTCTGTCTCTCTGGAGGTATATCTAAAAAATTACTGATACGATTGATTCAAATTTGAACAAAGTGACAGAATTTGCCATGCAAGAGGATTGCCACACTTTGGCTGTGATTCAGATAAAAAATTGATCTGTAGATATCTCAGTAACTATTTGTCTGATTTGGCTCAAATTTTAACGCGGGGTGTGACCATACACTAGGATTCCACAACTTTTAAATCTGACAAAATCTGGAAAATCCCCAAATCTGAAAAAATCAATGAAAAATCCAGAAAATTCAAAAATGTTTTACAATATGACAAAAATGGGCAAGGGTCTACAATCTCTAATTTCTCTTGTTTGTTCTGATGCCTGAGATTTGAAAAAGTGATAACGTCACTTATTGCCTTATAGTAATGTGTTGTTAGTTTGATTTATTACCTATTTTAATTATTTTAGTTATTTTAATCATGTGATTTAATAATAATTTTTTGACTTGCATTTCTGTGACAAAATTGTATTTTAGAAATATATTAAACCATGTACTGATCAAATCTGGTTAAGAAATTTTTTTGTAGCAAAAGCCCATTTGCCGAACGAGAAGACTATGTTTGTAAAATTTCCCATTGGAATGACCGAATCACATATTGAGTCAGTCCTTCCAGTAATGAATTTTCAAAAATGTTTTTGTCTTGGTATATGCAAATGGACATTTCACAAGACCGTTGTAGAATCAATTTTTGGCGGACTTGATCATTAGTGGGTTGATGTTGTGTTTGTATGTTGTTTTATATTTTGTTTTGCATTTCAGATTGCCATTGTCATTTGTTCCTGCTTATGTTATTTATGAATTTTTGTTTCTTTTTTGGATGATATTTATTATTATGTGTAAAGTGTCATGACCTACTGAATGATATGTTTAGTGTTATGTGATGTGAACTGCCTGATATGTTTCATCATAATCTGTTTAACCATTAAATGGTTAAGCCGGCCAAACCTGAGCCTTGCAGTGATTCTTGAGAATGTTCATTTGCAGGCCAAGATAGGATTATTTTTGAAAAATTACAGCTGGAATAACTGGCTCGATAGCCGAGCCAGTCATTCCAGCAGTAAATTTTCAAAAATAGTCTTCTCTTGGACTGCAAATAGACACTCCAAAACTATTGCTGCAGCAGGTTTTGGCCGTTATGACATTTAATGGGATAGTGTGGTCCAAAAATGCTTAGCTTTGGTTAAATATAGCCTAGATTATGCTATAAGAATTTAGTATAGGGCTGTCCTGCTTAGAGATTCGCTATGCCTAAAAAGTTGGTCTGAGTAAATATGTGGTTTGAATAGAGAGGTCATCTGAGTAGAGAGGTAGTCTATGTAGAGAGGTAGTATTAGATTAGATGACGGCATTTCGAAGAAAAGTGTGGATTATACCATTCCGCCCATGGGTGTGCATCTGTATGTCTGCGTGGTAATCAATTGTAACGCAACTCATCTGAAATGATTGGGCCGAATTCAAGTGAATTTGGTATGTACGTTATTCATATGATTGCAGAGTGAGAAAAGACAGTTAGATTTGGCTCTCCTCCCCCCCCCCCCCCCAGGTATTTGCGATGATGCGTCATTGATTGATCATTCTAGTTTGTACTGAATGTAAAACTAAGTATGTGTGTGTGTGCACCAGCACCCTCCAGTCTAGAGAACAGTTCGATGTTCCAGAAGTCTGTAAATAAAGAACTGAGTGTATTTTCTCACTAGGGTAACTGTGAGTATGGAACCAAACCTGTGCCATGTTCCTTCTCTTATGCATTTAACCATTATATTCCCGAAATGACAAATACTTTAGGAATATTCTGTTGAATATTTTGAAACTAATTTGACTGGGAACTGTTACTGCCTATGGCAGCAACAGTTTCCAGTCACATTAGTTTCCAATTATTCAACAACTTTTCAGTATCTTGCACTTGAGACATTGGAATTTCATGTGTTAATGATTTTAAACATGTTGGTTTTTTCACTTTCTCAAAGAAAATGTCAATTTGCAGACGAAGAGAAGACAATTTTTGAAAATTTACCACTAGATTGACTCGATAGCCGAGCCAGTCATTCCACATGTATGTTTTCAAAGATTGTCTTCACTTGGTCTGGAAATGGACATTTCTCAAGACCACTGCAGAAGCCGTTCTGACCGGTTTGAGTTAAATGGTTAAACAAGTTTTAAAGAGCTGCATGCATATGCAACCACTCTACCGCTGTCCGTCCTCTACCGCCCTCCTCTCAGCATGCATAGTTATCTCACACTGTCTCTCACGATCCATTATTCTGCCATCTACCCCAGCAAAATGCTGAGGAGTAAAACAGAGTCAACTATTGCATGCTTATCATTCACACCTTAACACTTTCACTGACAACTCCCTGATAAGGTATATTCTTTACAATATAAAACTTATTCTGTTGAATATTTCAAAATTAATTTAGCTGGAAGTCATTGCTACCTAAGAGAGAAACGACTTCCAGGAAAATTAATATCAGTATAATCAACAGTTTTATGGTAGCGTTGAAAATGAGGTATGTGGAATTCATCGGTGAAGGAGTTAAGATAAACAGATGTCATTACGCATGTGACAATAGATACTGATGACAAAATATAGCTGATTATTTAAAAAACAATTTGACTTAAGCAATAACAATATGAGCTTCATTTAATGGTATGGTACATTCGTTGATAGAACTATAAATTGTATATATGGGATTACTTGTATAAACTGCTTCTAGTGGGTCAATACTAGCATTTGATCTTCAATTCTTATATATGCGGACACTCAATATCCAAGAAGATGCAAATTAGAAATTCCACAAATATTAAAAAGGTTAAAATAAATTTGATGGCAAAACTTACCACCATTTCATTGAGAAACCAGAGTATAGTCTTGCAATGGACCTTTCCATTTTTAGCTATACCCCGCCCATTACTAGCTAAGCTCCACCCACGCCTCGCCGTGTTGGGATTGATCGATCCCCATATGCCCTAACTATCAATTTCCTGCAATATTGAGAAGTGAAAACTCCAATCAGAAACGATCTTGACCCTGTAACGGTCAAGCCGGTCAAAACTGGCCTCTGCAATAGTCTTGAGAAAGCTCCATTTGCAGGCCCAAGAGCCTTTTAAAATTTTCAAGAATAGTCTCTGGCCTGCAAATAGACATTCCTCAAGAGTATTGCAGAGGCCGCCTGTGGCTGGCTTCTGCATGAATTCGTTAAAACATTCATTACTGTAATCGCTGGCTGGATGGTGCTTGAACGAACCAGTCATTCTAGTGATGAATTCAAAAGAAATTGTCTTTTTAGCCTGAAAATGAACATTCAGTTAACCCTTTCACCAATTAATACCCCATACCTCATTTTCAAAACAACCATACCGGAAAACTGTTGAATATTTTGAAATTAATGTTACTGTGAGCCATTGCTTCAACAAAATAAGTTATATGTCGTAAAGAATTGACTTTCTCAGGGAGTGAACGGGTTAACAAAAAATAAAAAAGCCTAAAATTTCAATTTTAAATTAAAGGGTTAGATTGTTGAATGTAGAAACTAAGTGAGTATTGATTAACCCTTAACGCTCTGATGTCAAGATTGTAAATTTTCAAATTAAATTTAAAGATGAACAGGTGTTCATTTTTCAACAAATTTGGTGGAAGATGGTGCTGTCGTAGACAGCAACATCTTCCAGCAAAATTGTTGAAAAATGTACACCAGTTTTTTGGATATTGACACAGTAAAAGATAGAAGATTGACATCAGTGTGATAATGGTTAAAAGTTAATGAGACTAAACAAATAAAAAATCGCCAAAGTTTGTCTATTAAAAAGTTATCACCATAAACCATGTTATCATGACTAGACCAAGTACAAAGAAATAATAAACAGTATCAGTAAACAAATATTAACATTTAACTATATGAGGCTGCGAGAATGGCACCACCTTTAACGAGATGGTCATTCCAGTAGTAAAATCATCAAGAGTAGTCTTCTCTTGACCTGCCAGTGGACATTTCTTATGACAAAATTGATATTTTCTTGAGCAAATTTTACTATTAATGAGTTAGAACTTTAACCCTCAAATTTCTTCAAGAATTTAAATTTTTGCTTAGAAAATGTCAATTTGCAGACCGAGAAGACTATGGCAGAGGCTGGTTTTGGCTGACTTGACCGTGAAAGAGTAAAGTTGACCATTTGTGTTCGTTACCGGTTTTAGATGGTCTGTAAAGTGGCCTTTATATACAGGTTATATGATAATTAGTTACTAAGAATATGCCGTTTACCAGAAGTTATATAGATATATTAACTGAATTGTCTATCTTTCATTGTACTCAGATCCCATGCAAAATGGAGAATATTTGTACATGAAAATCTAAAATTCAAAATGATTTTTATTAAATTGTGTTTAAGATGTGTTAATCCATTATAAGACTAGATTACCTGACTCTTATATGTCTGCTTGATTTTTAGGAATTCGAAAGATGATAGCTGATGGTCACTATTCGGGTGCTTATCCACTCCATGAGGTAACGAGACCAATGAAAGATAACTGACCATCAACCATTTGGTTTTCTTGGGGCTGGTGGTTCTGGGTTTTTATTCACCAAGTTCTTTGCGGATGAGTCCAGAAATTCCTGTTTACAGGAAGAATGTTTGTTAAATTGTGGAGCTACAAAATTACCCGATCAATGCTAAAATCAGTGTTAACCTTTTTGAAGGCAACTTTGCCGAACAGTTTTTCAAAGTTATTCAAGATTGTTGTCAGAATAATCCACAAAAGGTGTCTCACAAAGCAAAGAATGGACCTTTCCATTTTTAGCTATGCCCCGCCCATCACTAGCTAAGCTCCACCCTCACCTCTCCGTGTTGGGATCGATCGATCCCCAAATGCCCTAGCTATCAATTTCCTGAAAACTACAGGGAAGCTGTTGAATATTTTGTAACTAATTTGACTGGGTGCTGTTGCTGCCTAGCAACAGCGCCCAGTCAAATTAGTTTAAAAATATTCAACAGAATATTTATTAAATAGTAAAAGCAAACAATTTGTACAACAATGCATAGACCGTCTTCATATATGCGTTCGTGACGTACTTATCGACGTCATTCATTATGATGTCATTGTACACATCGCGCAGAGCATTATGACGTCCTATGATTGGTGGGTACTCTGGAAAGGTGAATCCTATATCTTGTCTCTTACTTTGATGAGCAAGGTTAGTCAAGATATTTGTACTTTTGTTCAAGTAAAGAGAAGACTACTTTTGAAAATTTACCTTGACTGGCTTGGTTATCGAGCCAGTCATTCTGGTGGTAAATTTTCAAAAATAGTCATTGATCTGCAAATGGACATTTCTCAAGAAGACTATAGAAACCTGTTTTGACTAACATGGCCATTAACCGTTTAACCCTTGAATTTATTCAAGAAAATTTCAATTTTCTCATAGAAATTGTCCATTTGCAGACCAAGAGAAGAGTATTTTTGAAAATTTACCACAAATGACTGGCTCGGGTTTTTTCAAAAATTCTCTTCTTGGTCTGCAAATGGATATGTCTCAAGACCACTGCAGAAGCCGTTTTTGGATGATATGAGTGTTACAGGGTTAAGGGCTTAGTTATTCAGCTTATGGTCTGTGTATACTACATGCATGATGAGCACATGGGTGTAAATTTGGTGATAATACTGCCCTATATGTCTCTAATGAGGTGTAAATTCTACAGACTACACATCATAATGGACCTTTCCATTTTTAGCTATGCCCCGCCCACCACTAGCTAAACTCCACCCACACCTCGACGTGTTGGGATCGATCGATCCCCAAATGCCCTAGCTATCAATTTCCTGAAAATTATACAGGGAAGCTGTTGAATATTTTGTAACTAATTTGACTGGTGCTGTTGCTGCCTATGGCAGCAACAGGACCCAGTCAAATTAGTTTCAAAATATTCAATTTGAATATTTATTAAATAGTAAAAGCAAACAATTTGTACAACAACGCATAGACCGTCTTCAAATATGCGTTCGTGACGTACTTATCGACGTCATTCATGACGGCATTCATAACGTCATTGTACACGTCACACAGCTCATTATGTCATCATATGATGAGATGGTACTCGGGAAAGATGAACGAACTATTCCCTGTAATAACTCTACAAATAACCCGTAACGCTTACTCTTGGTTTTATGGCACTGGTGGTCAGAATAGAAAATGAGTACTCATTGTCAGCAGTTCTCGTTAACCCTTACCACTCTGATGTCAAAATTAAAAATTTTCAAATTAAATTAAAAGTTGCACTGGTGTTTATATTTCAACAAATTTGGTGTAAGATGTTGTCGTAGACAGCAATATCTTCCAACAAAATTGTTGAAAAATGTACACTAGTTTCTTTGCTATTGACACCATAAAAGGTAGAATATTGACATCAGTGTGCTACGGGTTAACAGGAGAATGCATCATCAACCGTTTTAGGTATCCTATGTAACTACTTCGATGTAACATACTAATAGGGGTGGTGGTAAACCAGTTTCACACCGTATCACGAGCTAAATTCAGAAATTTAACACAGATTGGATATGTGGAAATGAATAGACCAATTCACCTTTCTAGAGTATCCATCCATCATCTGACGTATGATGTCATAATCAGCTCAGCATATGTACGATGATGTCACAAAGGGTTCTATATAGACTCATCAAATCTCAAATAGTCTGTGACACGTATGAATTGTATTTCGTTGTAATTCTTTGCTATATAATAAACATGCTGTTGATCCAGTCATTCTAGTGGTTTATTTTCAAAAATAGTCTCACCATTTCTATAAATGGACATTGACTATTATAAAATTGTAATTCTCTTGAGCAGGCCAATAGGCCTATTTGAGTATTAAAGTGTTAATGTTTGTGTTATTATGCTTATTTAGGGCTCGTGGCATGACCATGCACCGGATAATGACAGGAAGCTCCTGTACACATACTGGGCCAATTGGAAAAACTTCTTGAAGATTCAGCCGCTGGACCATATCAGGTTTGTATGCCGATGGAGGAATCCAGTTTTAGCTATGCCACACCCATCTGTAGCTACGCTCCACCCACACTTCGCCTGTGTTGGGATCAATCGATCCCTGTGCTCCCTGACTATCAATTTCCAGAAAACTATACAGGTAAGCTGTTGAATATTTTGAAACTGCCTATGGCAGCAACAGCGCCCAGTCAAATTAGTTTCAAAATATTCAACAGCATGTTTATTAAATAATAAAAACATACAATTCGTACAGCAATACTGAATCCGTCATCAATTAAGTGCTTGTGACGAACTTAGCTGAATCATTCGTGATGTAGTTAATTATGGTATCAGCCTACACATCATTATGATGTCATATGATTGACATCAAAACTGGAATTCTCCATTGCTTTTAAACCAGCCAGGCCAGTCACCTGTTTTTGTGGGTTTTTGTGGTTGAATAAATGAAATAACGAATATCTGTTGGTCATAACATGCATTTTCTATGATAAGCAAGAGTAATCAAAGGTTGCGGATCCTCACCCTCCCATTTTAGTTACATCTTAAATATTATATATTTTCTTATTTTCGAGATCATGTCCAAAGTGCTGGAATCCTAGTGTACAGCCACACCCTTTCTTTTTTTTTTTAAATTTGAGCCAATGTTTTGAAACCTAATTGACTGGAAACTGTTGCTGCCTTGCAACATGATATTTATTTCATAATAAATGATGTTTTGTATTTGCACCTTTATGACATCATATGGCACCTTTATGACATCATACAGTACATGTATCTTTTGATTAGATAAAATGGCGGCGACCACAAGTCAGCATTAACATGATGCTAAAAAGCAAATAATTGTGATATTGATAAATGAATTTGCCGTGAAGTGGGTGATTTGTATATACCTTAATCTACCAGTACAGTACAATAGGCTTGTGCGATTATTGAATGTTTATTTGAGTGATCACGATCGATTATTTAAGAATAATCGATTATTTAAGAATAATCGATTATTTAAGAATAATCATGATTATTCGATTAATCAGCCCGAGGACAAATTATCCAGACATAGCAACAAAAGAATGCCAAGAGAAAACTATTTTTGAAAATGTATCACAGGAATGCCTGGCTCGATTCATGAGCCAGTCATTCCAGTGATACATTTAAAAAAATAATCTCTTGGTCTGCAAATGGACATTTTCAATGAGAAAATTGAAATTTCCGTGAACAGGTTAACTAAGTGCTACAATACTGTTTTAGAAAGTTAGTCAGTAAGAGCTGTGTACAGCAGCATCATCTAGCCTCTACTGATATACATGTCTAAAGCGCATACTATAGGCAGGTACACATACTTTCTCTGCTGGCCTAAATATGCTGGAGTCACCGCCTATACACTCACACCCTCACTCACTTATCAACAACATAAGCTAGCTTTTCTTGCTCCTATCCTTCATCAATCAGCTTTGCCTATTCATACAATGAGAATACACCTTGGAATTTCTATTTTATTAACTACATTTATGTCTTGTCTTGGCCTCGAAATGGACATACATTCGCTGAGCAAAATGCCAATTTTCTTCAGGTATCTCAATAAACATTAATTAACTCTAACCCTCGAATTTATTCAAAAAAATTCCAATTTTCTCATAGAAAATGTCCATTTGCAGACCAAAAGAAGACTCTTTTTGAAAATTTCCCACTGGAATGACTGGCTGGGTTATTGAGCCAGTCATTCCAGTGGTCAATTTTCAAAAATAGGGTTTTTTTGGTCTGCAAATGGACATTTCTCAAGACCACTGCAGAAGCAATTTTTGGCTGATATGCGTGCTAGAGGGTTAAAAATGAGATTTTGAAATATTTACACTTTAGAATTTATTCACGATTATTCAGTTATTTAATTTTTAATGATATAAATTCACGATTTAAAAAAATAATCACAATTTTTTTCAGTCATGTAATCATGAAAATCTTACAGTACAACATTGGGGATGAGATCCCTTTAAGATAACAGTATATTATCTGTTTTCTCAGAGCATATTTTGGAGCAAAGATTGCCATGTACTTTGCTTGGCTGGGTTTCTACACTGCCATGTTGGTGCCTGCCTCGCTCTGCGGTATTATCATCTTCATCTATGGACTTGTCATCACAAACTCAAGCACACCAAAGTCAGTCTATCTCGAACCTTCAATGTCATGCTTAACGCTTTAATGGTCAAGATTTTAAAAGAAAATTGAAATCGTTGCGTGAATGTCCATTTGCAGACCGAGATAAGACAATTTTTGACAATTTACAACTTGATTGACTGGCTTGATAATCGAGCCAGGCAATCAAGTGGTAAATTGTCAAAAATTGTCTTATCTCGGACTGCAAATGGACATTCACACAACAACGATTTCAATTTTCATTCCAGTGATAAATTTTCAAATATTGTATAATCTTGGCCTGAAAATGGACATTCCGCGAGACCACTGCAAAGGCGGTTTTGTCTGGTTTGACCGTTAAAGGTGTAAAAGTCATTACAGTTTAACCCTTTGAACACGAAATACCAAAAAACGTAATCATTTACAATGTAAGAAATATGCTGAATATTTTCAAACTAATTTTGACTGGATGGTGTTGCTACCATGCACCGCAACATGGTTCTGCCGAATTTGATTGAAAATATTCAACAGCTTATCTATATGGTTGCTTTGAAATTGAGAGTCTTGGTATTTAGAGTTCAAAGGGTTAACTTTTGTTAATAAACTTCATAAACCTCATTTCTCAAGACCACTGTAGAAGCCATTTTTGGCTGATATGAGTGTTAAAGGGTTAAGTCACCCAAAAACCAGCCTTTGCCATGGTCTTGAGGAATGGCTATTTTGCTGAGACGACTTTAAAATTCTAACACTGGAATGACGGCATAATCAACAGGTACAGTACAGCTCATAAATAAGTTAACTTGTTTCCGAAACAAAAACAGAAACATGTTAGTATAATTCTGAACGCGTTGTAAGAAATGTTCTGTTAAAAGATTTTGAACGTAATTGGATTGGAAGACAAGTGCCACCAGGCTATTCAACAGTATGTTTTATTAGGGCCCCCCGCTTTTATTAGCACACAGGAATGTGTGGAAGACCTATAGTAATCCCCGCATCCATCTGTCTTTCTAGCCGTCCATCCATCCATCCACAATGTCTTGTAAACGGCATATCATACAGAACCGCTACAGATATTTTTATGAAACTTGACATATATACCTCAGCTATGGTATGCAGATGTGCCTTTTGAAGGATTTTGGGTGAAAATGGGGTTTTTAATGCAAAAACGTAATATGCTTTTTGTCGATTTTCTCGTAAACATCATATTTTACAGAAAATTGCTTAATTCTGTTTTCTAAACATGTTAAGTTATTTGTGAATTGTACTATATGCTGGACCCTCTAGTTATGATTCAATGATCATTCTTTATAATTGATGCAAGCACCTAGTATCACTGTCTGTCTAAGATGTCTTAGACATGTTAGATTGTATACTAGAAGCACTTCTGACTATGCTCTGGCATTTCTAGCTATATAAGCTATTAAGTGTATTGGAATCGATTTGAAACTGAATCCTGAATTCCCAAAATTTAAATCTTAAGGCAGCTACACAGGTACTGGTAATATTTTGAATATTTTGAAACTAATATGAGTAGAGGCTGTCAAATTAGTTTCAAAATATTTGCTAAATTTTAAATTCATCAAAAACATACAATTCATCAATTTTGTGAAAGACTTGATTTTCGTAACGGAGCTAGGTAAGTCATTATGATTGTGACATCAGCTAACATGTGATGTATTTGATTATGACATCAAATCAGGTACTTGAGTGACAGATCGGATGCCTCTATTAGCACATCCTTGTTAACCCATACCACTCTGGTGTCAAAATTTGAAATTTTCAAATTAAATTAAAAGATAAACAGATGTACATTTTTCAACAAATTTGGTGGGAGATGGTGCTGTCGTAGACAGCAACATCTTCCAGCAAAATTGTTGAAAAATGTACACCAGTTTCTTTGATATTGACAGAGTAAAATATAGAATATTGACATCAGAGTGCTAAGGGTTAACCCCCTTAGTTTTTAAATTAAATTAAAAGATGCACCAGGCTTCATTTTTTAACAAATTTGTTGGAAGTTGTCTGCCAAAATTGTTGAAAAAGGTACACCAGACTTTTTGCCATTGACAGAGTAAAAGATATAATATTGACATTAGAGTGGTAAGGGGTAACCTATTTCACATGTCATGAACCAAACATTGTCAAGCAATATACTTTATATGAGTTGTGTTCTTTTATTTTTAACAGTCGAGAACTTTGTGAATCGGGTGACAAATTCAAGATGTGTCCGCTTTGTGATGTTCGATGTCAATTTTGGGAACTTAGTTCAGCGTGCTATCATGTGAAGGCTAGCCGAGTTGTCGACAACAGAGCTACTGTAGCATTTGCAATCTTCATGTCGCTCTGGGGTATGTCAGATCACATGCACCTGGTTCCTTGTCTTTCAGATGTCATATGCATTTTGATAAAACACGATTCTGTAACTTAATTCTTTTTCATATTAATTAAGCAAACCTTCTATGAGCATTCAAAATGGAGGAATTGATTTCTAGTTATTCCAGGCCCATCTCTAGCTATGCCTCGCCCGTTTATAGCTATGCCCCACCGATTTATAGCTATGCCCCACCCATTTCTAGCTATGGCGCGCCCATTTCTAGATGTTCCCCACCCATTTCTAGCTATGCACCACCGATTTCTAGCTATGCCCTGTCCATTTCTAGCTATGCCCACCCATTTCTAGCTATGCCCTGTCCATTTCTAGCTATGCCCACCCATTTCTAGCTATACCCTGTCCATTTTTAGTTACGCCCCACCCATTTCTAGCTATGCCCGCCCAATCCTAGCTATGACCCGGCCATTTCTAACTATGACCCACCAATTTCTAGCTATGCCCGCCCATTTCTAGCTATATCCCATCCATTTCTATCTATGCCCAACCCATTTCTAGCCATGCCATGTCATGGCGGCTAATTTTTACAGGTTATTTTTTTACCGGTTGCTGGTTTTACCGGTTGTGTATGTTTTTATCGGCCCATAATTTTCGGCGGTTTTGTTCATATTTAAAAAATTATTTTTTCACCCCTAAGCCAGGGCACCGTCAGTCTCCTATACAAGATTCTGGGCTTTAGCCCATCAATCTCGGAACCACACATGGGTAACCTGTATACAGACTTACAGGCCTTCAGGCGCATGCGCCTCACACATTTTTTCACACCAAGCCCGCACCCACCACACACTCTTCTACAGATGAGGGCTGGCACCAGTGACATTCCACCGGTGCCAACCCCCCTCACTTTCCAGGATGTCATAATCAGAAAACTTGGCGCCAAAAAGACTTCAATGCTGCCACCCACCATGGAAGCGCCGTCTGAAGCTTTTTTCAAAGCAATCAGATATGACTTTAGCAAACATGTCCACAGGCGCTCACATAAGAGCAATCTAACTGCCACAGATCAAACCGCCTTAGACAGTTTGAAAATAAACCATACAATCGTGATTAAAAAAGCAGATAAAGGACAGGCCACAGTGGTCCAAAACAAAACTGATTACATAATGGAAGCCAACCGCCAGTGAGCTGATCCCAGATTCTACGAAAAAGTCGACTCAGACCTCACTATCAAACATACAAATTTGGTAGGAAAACGTCGGGACCAACTAGTTAGAGATGGGGAAATCGACCCCACAACTGCCAACAACTTGATCCCAAACCCGTCAAAAATGGCTAGGTTTTACCTTCTACCAAAGGTCCACAAACAAAAACAAGGTGGACTGATCCCGGGCAGACCAATCATCAGTGGCATTGGCTGCCCCACAGAGCTAATCAGTAGCTTTGTTGACAAACACATCAAAGTACACGTCACTAAAATCAGATCCTATGTGAAAGACACTACAGACTTCATAAACAAGGTAGAAGAGTACGGACCAACACCACCAGGCACTTTACGAGTCACTATGGGCGTAACATCGCTTTACACAAACATACCTAACAACGAGGGTTTAAGAGCAGTAGCCAAGTTTTGTCAGAAACATGGGCTTCCGGGAGACCTCACCATATGAGGACTACTAAACCATCTAAAACTAGTTTTAGAATGCAATAACTTTGAGTTCAATGTGACCACTACCTCCAGATAGGAGGAACCGCCATGGCCAGTAAAGCGGCATGCACTTTTGCATCACTTTTGCATGTATCTTCATGGCTGATCTAGAACCCAAACTCTTAAACCAGGCGCCTTTCCAACCATCCCTATATGTCAGATATATAGACAACATCCTTATGGTCTGGGAACACAGCACAGAAGCCCTGAACACTTTTGTCCCCTTCATGAACTCCTCTCACCATAGTATCAAATTTACTATGGAATCTTCCCAAGAACAAGTCTCCTTCCTAGACACCATGGTGAAAAACACTGATGGCCAAATGATCACCTTTGACCTCTACACTAAACACACAGACATGCATGGATACCTCCATTATTCTTCAGAGCACACATCCAACTGTAAGGACTCATACCCTTATGGACAGTTCCTAAGACTCGGAAGAATCTGCACCCACACGGAGGACTACGACAGGAACAGCCTGGCCCTCAACCATTTCGCAAACAGAGGTTACTCACATACCATCCTGAACACCAGGACAAAAGCCCGCACAAGAATCAGAACAGAACTCATACACCCCACAGTCAAGACACCCAGCAACACCATACAACTTAAACCGGTCTTCGTATGTCACTTCAACAGGACAGGCATCTTTCTCAAGAATACCATCAAAAAATATTGGCCGATCATGGAAGCAAGCAACAGATGCAGAGCAGCCACTATTCGGTTTTAGAAGGAACAAAACTATTAAAGACTCAATAGTTAGAGCTAAACTTCCAGCAACCGGCAACTCACCTCCACATAGAAACCCTCTAACATCATGCAAGACAAAAAACTGCAACATCTGCCAAAAAATGCAGAAACACGGGTTCTTCTCCAGCTCACACACTGGATTAACATATAAGTCCAAAATTATCGGAAATTGCCAAACAAGGAATGTCGTCTACCTACTAACTTTTACCACATGCAAGAAACAATACATAAGAGAAACACTACGCACATTTAAAATATGCATCCAAGAGCACCTTCGCTCTATCACGAATCTCTACAAACATGAGAGATATGACACCCTAGTTTCAAGACACCAACAAACCTGGACATTCTAGAATGAACATGCAATTCAGAATAATACAGGTTCTGTCCTCAGACCCTGATGACGAAGTCTCCACTAAATAGAGAAAACAAAAGGGATGCCATTGGATACACCAGCTCCACACAATGGAGCCAATGGGCATCAACCTAGCAGGGTAAGAGTCACCGCCTTCCCTAGGTCGACATGCGCACCATACACGGACTGACCCAGTACGTTGTTATTATCCATTTCTAGCTATGCCTGGCCCATTTCTAGCTAGGCTCTGTCCATTTCTAGCTATGCCCCGCCAATTTCTAGCTATGTCCCACCCATTTCTAGCAATGCCCCACCCATTTCTAGCTATGCCCCACCCATTTTTAGCTATGCCCCACCCATTTCTAGCTATGCCCCATTCAGTTCTAGCTATGCCCCACCCATTTCTAGCTATGCCCCACCCATTTCTAGCTATGCCCCACCCATTTCTAGCTATGCCCCATTCAGTTCTAGATATGCCCCGCCCATTTCTAGCTATGCCCCGCCCATGTCTATTTAAGATCTGCCTACTTTTCTTACACATGTTGGAATCCATTCATATATTTTGAAAACTAAATTCCCAAAATCAAAATTTCAAGGTGTTAATTATCGAGCCAGTCATTCCAGTGGTGATTTTTCGAAAATAATCTAGTGTCTGCAAATGGACATGTCTGCAGAAGCTGTTTTTGGCTGATATCATTGTTAAGGGGCTAAAGGATGAATGTGTCTTTATTTTTACAGGAACATTGTTTCTAGAGTTCTGGAAACGAAAGGAGGCAGTTGTCTGTTATAAGTGGGATCTGACGACATTCTTTTCTGAAGAGGTACATGTATTCTGAGTGATTGGACGTTTGTTTTATCTGTGCGTTTTATTATGAAATCAATTTTGGAAGTATGGAAGCACATGTGTCATTTCTCTCCCACTCACCCTCCTGCCTGCCCACCCTCCCTCATTCCCTCCCTCCTGTTTTTCCTTCCCTCTCTCTTCATCTTCTTTTTCTCTTGCTGATTCTATATGTGCATGTGTAGACAAGACCAGTTTATCTTTCAATAACCCTTTTTTATTCCACCTCATGAAAAACAGGCTTTTCATTATCAGCATATATCTGCTTGCCCATCTCTCTCTCTCTCTTTTTACTCTGTCTATCATTCTATCCATTAGTCTGTAATCCTTTCCTCTCGACACAACTGCTACAGTTTAGTTAAGATTCATGCGAAAGTTAGTGTTGCCATTGCCACCTGAAGATGTTCATACACCTTTTTCTCCGAAGTCTGGGTGGGGGGTGGGGGGGGGGGCGGTGGGAGGCTGTGGTGGTGAGTGAAAATGCATGATGCAACTGTATTGCGTAAAACACTCATTAGTAACTGCGTTTTCTAATAGGACAAGGGCTGTAAATTCTTTAAATCCAAACCTCTGAGAAAGGGTGGCGACTTCTATTAGGTATATTCCAAGAAAAAATTGAAAAAAAAATGCATAAAAAAAATAACACGAAATTAGAACACATTAAATTTTTCACGCTAGAAATTCTTACCATCTTATGTCTATGCTTAATGTATACCTTATATCCGCGGGAGTGAAATTATTAATTGGAACCGCCTAAACATTGCGTATATTTTAATAAACATTGTTTATTTCATCAAAACTAATCCAAAGTTTGACATAAAATGGCGCCGATAAAAAACAGAAAGCACATGATAGCTTCCGCTATAGGATGAGTTTAGGCTGTTATCCGAGTAGCATGAAGACGCTAATAGTAGTACCCGCTTAGAGACTTGTGCAATTCACATAAATAGGAGGGGAGCTTCGAGTAGCTACGAGAGTGATGGCATAAACTCGTCCTATAGCTGATTAATACTCGGTAGAATGCAATGTAACCAAGTCGGCTGGGACGATATCACCCAAGTGAACAAAAATCTCGGCAGTAAATATACTGCTGACTACATTTACTGATTAGGTAATAGTGAATTTATTGCTCAAATTGATTTAAAAACATTATCTCTTGTATATAGTTATTATTAATTTGCGATATTGACATTTGCGACGTTGCAAAATCGTTTTTTATTTGGGAGGTCTCCTTCCAGTCCAGATAAAGTTCAGTGGAATGCCTCCAATCACAAAAGAGCTTTAATTTGCTCATCCAACTTAAAAAGGGATCTAACCTCATTTTATTTCTTACGTTGTTTTGGGTGATTTTATGTTGGTTTACGACAATACATGGACAATGGCTTGTCAGTTTGAGTTTTATTTCATCATTTAAGAATGATAGACGTAAGATTTACAAATATTACATAGGATATAAGCCGGAAATTGCCGGCAGAATTTTTTTATTCACAATGATTTAACAAAATACATACATTGCTGTCCGACTGGACATCACATTTACCGGTCATCGAAGACAATTCTCGGTCATATCCGGACAATATGGATATTTTTGAAGCCCTGATATGTATATATATATATATATATATATATATTGCTTAAGCATATATATTCAGATTTGATGTTTAAGCAAAATCTCTTTGTATTTGTCTGAGTTATCTCCCCTGACAAATTTAAAATTCAAAAACTTTTTTTTGTCTGTGCCAGATCTTGTAGAATTATTAACCTACACTTATTTTGATTTTGCTCTTTAATGTCGGATTTATGTTTTCTAAAGTACACTTTTTTATCATTAATAATATGTCATCTCTTGATGTGCTTTTATTTGAATTGTTTGTGTATGGGGAGCTATGCCGTCTCAGGTCTCATTCTTGTTACTTTGTAGGTAACATAGCAAGAGACTAAAGTAAAGATGGAAATGCTATAACACTCATGAATCTGTCTATTTTCAGGAACCGCCTCGACCAGAGTTTCTGTCACGTCTCGCTAATTCAGCAGAAAAGAAACAGCATCCAATCACTGGGGTATGTGAACACAAGATAAACAGCAGCATAATTATCAATAGCTCATTGTTACGATACCATCAGGACATCCTTGACTATCACCTTCCTGAGAGCCTCGTGACTCCCGAGACTCAATGGAGGCTTCTGATCTGTCACTTAAGCTATAATCAAAAGTATCGTACATTATAATCAAAAGTATTGTACTTAACACGCTCGTGTTGGGATCGATCGGTCTCTGAACTCGCTGACTATCAATTTCCAGAAAACTATGCAGGTAACCGGGTGAATATTTTCAAAGTAATTCGACTGAGTGCTGTTGCTGCCTATGGCAGCAACAGCGCCCAGTCAAATTAGTTTCAAAATGTTCAACAGCATGTTTATTAAATAGCAAAAACATACACTTTGTACAACGTGTCAGACGATTAAGCGTTAAAGACAGACTATTTCGAATCATTCATGATGTCATAATTGTGACGTCAGCATACACTTCACTTAGCCATTCAGACTTTACTTGAATTCACACCATTGTGAACAAGCGTCGGGATATCTCATAAGACTCGAAGTGTTTGAGACGTTATTAATCTGTCACTTAGTTGATTATGATGTCATATGATGGATGGATAAATTGGAAAGGTGAATTTGACTGCAACAGGTTCCAGTTAAGTTAGTTTCAAGATATTAAACAGAATATTCCTAACATCCTAAAGAATTTGTTGTTTCTGGTCTGAATGATTTACATCTGTGAAAATATCGTGAAATTCTCTACCCTATCCAGCCAAAACCGTGTCTGCAGTGATCTTGAGCAGTGTCCATTTGCAAACCAAGAGAAGACTGTTTTTGGGAATTTACCAATGGAATGACTGGATCGATAACCAAGCCAGTCATTACAGTGGTAAATTTTCAAAACTTTGTCTGCAAATGGACTTTGTTATGAGAAAATTGACCTTTTTATGAGAATATTTGAATTTTCGGAAATAAATTTGAGTTTTAAGGTGTTAATACTCTTTTCAGATGATGGAACCACATTTGCCATTCTGGCGTAAACGCGCTCCCATTATGCTGGCTTCTGTCTCTACCATGCTATTGTTGGTAAGATTATACACACATACTACACATGCATGGACACACAGTCCTATATACACACACATGTGCATGCACGCATGCATGCATACACACATGCACGCACATGTAAAAAACTGCTGATCTGATTTAGCTGAAACAACAAAGTACAGTACCAGTCAAAAGTTGGAGTACACCAGCTGAAATAAAGGTTTCTCCATAGTTCTAGATGGTTTACTCCTCAGAGTTCCCCTAGATATCCCATAATTACAAATAAATATATTGAACGAACAAACAGCATGAAATATCTAAAAAATAGCCAATAAATTTGAAGTTATTCTCTAAATATTTTGTTGCTAGAAATATCCACTTTCTGCCTCGCAAAGCAAGGGGATTATAGTATGAAACCAACATGAGTTTAAATGTCTGAAATGTGTATAATGCATTGTTCTATCACAGGCTAGGTGTAACAATTGTTTTGTAGAAGCTCTCCGAGTTCACTGGAGCGTGACCATCTCTAATTTGTCAGTTTATTGCATGAGCAGGGGTGGGGGTCATGTACAGTATAAATGAAGCTAGCAAATACGCACAGTGGTCATGACTATATATAAGAGTGTTGTAAAATAGCAAAAACAGCTCAGTTAAGTAAAGTCTGTGATTACTTTGAGAAATGAAGGTCAATCTTTGAGAAAAATTTCAAGAACTTTGCAAGTGTCGGTGACTGCAGTGGCGAAGACTGTCAAACACTTTGAAGAGACGGGCACTAATGAGGACAGAAAGCGGTCAGGCAGGCCCAAGCTAACCTCACAATCAGAGAACAAGTTTATACATGTCACAAATCTGCTAAATGCTACCAGACAGATGTTTCGACATCAACAGTTCAGAGGAGGTTATGTGATGTTGAGCTACAGTATATGGAAGAATTGCAGCAAAGAAACCACTGTTAAGAGTGGTGAATAAGATGAAAAGACTTGTCTGGGCCAAAAAAAATCAGAAATTGGACATCTGATTAGTGGAAGTCAGTCTTATGGACTGATGAGTCCAAATTTTAAATATTTGGCTCCACCCGCAGAGTGTTTGTAAGAGACAGGATGTGTGAACGGATGATTTCTGCTTGTGTGATTCCCACTGTAAAACTCGGAGGAGAAAGTGTCATGGTCTGGGGATATTTCGCTGCTGAGAGGGTTGGTGATCTTTATCACGTCCGTGGTATCCTCAACCAACATGACTATCACAGCATACAACAAACTTTTGACTGGTACTGTATATCTCACTGTGAAGGAGGAATTTCAGACAATGGATGCGATCCTGTTAAAAAAAGCCCATATCAAGATCAGATCAAATTGTGGATCTACATGTATGGATATTTTGGAAACTGGATCTGATTTGGTTCATGTCTTGTCACACGAAAAGTTGTGACCATGATCAGGAAAATCCATTTAAATTATTCCACAAACTTTGTCATTATCTGGAGAATCCAATTAAACTATAATGTGACAATTGCGCAAGGGCAAGGGATTACAATCACTGAATTCTCTTAGTTTATCTGTTTTGTGTATGGTGCATGTACATTTAGGAAGAGTACTGGTAGTATTTCTACTGCACCAATAACTTTTAATCAAATTAATTTTTAAAAGATTCGCCACGCTTCATATATCTTACTATCCTTAAACCAAGTTTCTCAGGATTCGGAATACTGGCGTTAATATCGTCAAGACTTGATTATTGTAACAGCTTGCTTATTGGTGCACCAAAACAACTTATTCATAAGCTACAGATTGTACAAAATACCGCTGCTAGAATCATATCACTCCGCCGAAAGTATGATCACATAACCCCTGTCTTACAGAATTTGCATTGGCTCCCGATCGAGCAGAGAATCACTTTCAAAATTTTATGCTTGACTTACCAATGTGTTTCCGGTACTGCCCCTGCATACTTAACTGAACTAGTACAACCCTATTCGCCTGGTCGATCACTCAGATCTGTCAATCAGATGCTGCTAAACGTCCCAAAAGTAAATTCTACTACATATGGCCACAAAACTTTCGCTTATGCAGCTCCCACCGAGTGGAACAATCTACCACTTAGTCTAAAAAACTCAGCATCATTAGATATTTTCAAATCACAACTGAAAACCACCCTTTTCAAACGAGCATATTCTCAGTAGATATAGCTATTACGCACTAGCGCTTAGAGCACGCATTGTCATGGATTCAGCGCTTTATAAATGTACTTATTATTATTATTATTATTATTAATAAAAACATCCTAGATAGATATTTCATTAACGCAGCGACCACATTGTGATGGCGTCTGTGTGTCCTTCGGTGACTTTACATCCAGCCATCACATATCAGAAATATGTCAGTGTGAACTACTTTTCATGGTAATAACAGCCCCCAGTTAAATTAGTCTCAAAATATTCAACTGTACTATCTAACAGCTTGCGTGTATGGTTACTTTGAAATTTAGATTCTGGGAATTCAATGTTTCAAATCAAATCCAACGTATAAAAAGTGCGGAGTTTAGCTAGAAATGGGCAGACCTTTGCTAGAAATGGGCGCGGCATAGCTAGAAATGGGCGCGGCATAGCTAGAGATGGGCGCGGCATAGCTAGAAATGGGCAGAGCATAGCTAGAAATTAATCTCTATTCTTCTGCTATATCTACAGGTTGCCGTAGCGGTTGGCTGTGTGATTGGCGTCATCGCATATCGCATTGCGGTACTCGCGGCCTTGTATCTCCGAAAGGAAGAGCTGTTCTACCAAAATGCTACTTTGGTAACGACTGCTACAGCCGCTGTAATCAATCTCGTTATCATCGTTGTATTAAATATTGTAAGTTTTGTTTTGCAAATTTGAGTACATATTTGTTACTTTGATGTGGTTTTTTACGGTACTGCTCATAAATAGCATTAACATGTCTCCCAAACCAAAACAAAAACAGGTTAGTTAGTACAATGTTATGTTGAATGTTTTGAACTTAATTTGATTGGAAGCCATTGCTGCCTCAGGCAGCAATGGCTTCCAATCAAATTAAGTCTAAAATATTAAACAGTACATTTTATTTTGGTTTGGGAGCATTGTAAGTTATCTCGGAGGTGTACTGTACCTGCACATTCAGCCCATCTGGCTTAGTGGCAGTTAGTATTGATTGTGTGTGTGACTCTAATTGATTCTAATCGTCACTGCTTATACGGAGAAATGATAGTATGCCGAAGTGTTGCAGTGGTTCTCATGACATCTAAATTTTGGATGTCCCAGGGACCACCACACATAAAAATCTAGGGGTCCCAACCTGAAATCTGGGTGTCCCAAACTGAAATTCGGGAGTCCCATGCAGTTTCACTCACCCGTGCTAAAATTAAAGAGTACCATGGGTACACAGCTGAGTTATGGTGGTCACATGCTAGATTTTGTGGGTTATGTCTGCAAAAAAAGCTATAAAACTAATTAATGTTTAACAATCATGCAAGGTTTTCATGGGTCCCATAGGACCCACTACCACAACTTTTGTTGTCCCCAGTTACATTTTCGGTGTCTATGTCCTAAAAATGACCCTTATGAGAAACACTGGTGTTGTAAATAGTTTTATTATCAAGGTTACAGGCTGAAGATCATTGTAGACAGCTAACCCGTTAACACTCAATCTAACCAATTTTCCAATAGAAAATGTCCATTTGCAGACCAAGAGATTATTTTTGAAAATGTACTACTGGAATAGTAGCCAGTCATTCCAGGGTAAATTTTCAAAAAAGTTTTCTTGGCCTGCAAATGAACGCTGCAAAGGCTAGTTTTGGCTCGCTTGACCATAATCTATGTGATATTATATATCATTTTCTTTAGAAAAACATTCTATACATATTTATTATCCTATTTATTGCTTATTGTTTATTCCCAATGGCTTTCTGTTCTACCAGGCGTACAATCGACTTGCCTTCTGGTTGACCGACCTGGAGTGTCGAAGAACGCAAACAGAATATGATAACAGCATCACACTGAAACTATTTACATTACAGTTTGTGAACTACTACTCATCCATCATCTACATTGCATTCTTTAAAGGAAAGTGAGTGTTTGATGCTACAGAATTATATACAGCGCAATACTTATATAACCCTTCAATGGTCAAGCCGGCCAAAACTGGCCTCTGCAGAGGTCTTGTGGAGTGTGCATTTGCGGGCCAAGAGAAGACTATTTCTGAAAATTTCAATGGTAAAATTTGAAATTTCCTCCTCTTGGCCTGCAAATGGACATTCAGTAAGGAAATATTTGGACTTTCTTGACTAAATTTGACCATTAAGAGTTAACATCTTTCATACAATGTAGGCTCGTGTGATAATTAAAAAATAATCATGATTACTCGATTAATCAACTTGGATACAAATTACTAAGACATAATAGCAAAAGAATATTAATGACGAAAATTGCAATTGTGTTTAGAAAAGTCCATTTGCAGGGCAAGACAAGACTATTTTTGAAAATGTATCACTGGAATGCCTGGCTCGATTCTCGAGCCAGGCATTCCAGTAATACATTTTCAAAAATAGTCTTCTTTTGCCCTGCAAACGGACACACATTCACTAAGCAAAATGTAATTTTTCATGACTGATCGCATTAAAAATTAATTGAAAGTTAGCTTTTGAAATATTTTATGCAATTGAATATATTCACGATTATTTGATTATTTAATTTTTAATCATATAAATCATATCAATTCACGATTTAAAACATAATCACGATTTTCAATTTAATCACGTAATCGGTAAATGTTTTTCTCGAAGAAGGAGAGTTTATATGAATAACTTTATACATGTGATTTAGCATATAGCATGATAGATTACATCGCCTTCTTAATTCATTTTGCAATTTAATGGTCTTGACATACCAAGAAAATTCAAAGTTTGTCCATTTGGAGGTTAAGAGAAGACTATTTTTGAAAATTTAAACTAAAATTACTGTGACTAGCTCGGTTATCAAGCGAGTCATTCTAATTGTAAAAGTTAACAAAATAGTCCTCTTGGTTTGTAAATGAACCTTTCTCAAGACCTGCATCAGTTTCAGTTGGCTTTACTATTAAAAAGTTAATTCACCTTTCCAGAGTATCCATCCATCATCTGACCTCGTATGATGTCATAATCAGCTCAGCGTGTGTATGATGATGTCACAATCATTACATCACACAGGGTTCCATATAGACCGTCATCAAATTTCAAACAGTCTGACACGTTGTATGAATTGTATGTATTTGTAATTCTTTGCAATTTAATAAACATGCTGTTGTTGAATATTTTGAAACTAATTTGACTGGGTGCTGTTGTTGCCTTAGGCAGCAACAGCACCCAGTCAAATTAGTTTCAAAATATTCAACAACTTACCTGACGTGCATTTTTTTGGAAATTGATAGTCAGGGTGTTCAGAGATCGATCGATCCCAACAGGATTGAGGTGTGGGTGGAGCTTAGCTATATATGGGCGGGGCATAGCAAAAACCGGAAAGGTCCATGGGAAATATTTGTTTAGAACACCAAAGGTCAGTCATACAGAAGAGTTAAAAAAATTCTACCACTAACCTGTTTAGCAAACCAGTTAATTAGATGATTCCAGTTTTATCATCTTTAGAATTGTGTCTGCATACAGATAGAAAGAACACTTTAGAAGCGACTTTTGGCAACAAAGCCATGTTATACAGTTGTCTGCCTGGTGAATGTCCATTTGTAGGCCAAGAGAAGGCTATTTCTGAAAATTTACCACTGAAATGACTACTTCAAGCCAGTCATTCCAGTTGAAAATTTTCAAAAATGTCTTCTGTTTTCCTGCAAATAGACCTTCATATAGAGCAAGGATCTTCATCAGAGTCGTGTTTTGATCGGTTTAACCATTAAGCGGTTAATATTTTTATTCCCAGATTTGTTGGACCTCCAAATAACTACAACGTACTGCTGGGTGGCCGACCAGAAGAGGTATGTTGTTCAAGTGCTGCTAAGATAAAATACTGTCAAACATGTCTATAACCGACATTGTATTTTTATAATGTGGTCACATAAGACAGGTGGTCCAAATGATGGTGGTTCCTTAGCCTTTAATGGTTAAGAGTGATCACATTTGCTTAGTCAATGTCCATTTGTATTTAAAGAGAAGACTATTTTGTAAAATTTACTACTGGATTGACTGGCTCGGCAACCGAGCCAGTCATTCCAGTGGTAAATTTTCAAAAATGGTGTTCTTGACCTGCAAACTGACCGTGCCAAGGCCACTGCAGAGGGTTAAGGCGGCCACAAAGGAAGATGACCATGAACCATAGTTAACTGTAGTTGTGTAGATCCCAATCAAACTTGAGACAGTCAACTAGCTATCATAAAGGGCTGTGGGGTATACCGGTATTGGAACCGTCACCAGATTTGTGTAGATGTGATGGTTCGAAAACCGGTGTCATTATCTCATAACTGTAAAACCGCATATTTATGAAGAAACGGTTTTGGCAATATTTCTTTTTAAATAGTATGTTTGTATTGCATAAAAATGAGTCCATATGGATAATTGTATATAAAATCCGCTAAATAAACCGGGGATGAGCATTCTAACCTCCCAACGTAAGTTGAGATCGAATTTGTATAATTGCTCTGTCGTTCAAGAGTAATTTCTCATGAATGTTCATGAGCTGGATCAGTGTATGCTGGCCGATATAATTAACACTCAACTCGGGTCGATTTACATTATTTTTGCCGGGAAACAACTTTTACAGCTTACAACTTATACAGTTTTATACCAAGTCCTTCCAAATCGCGCTTGTGATCTATATTAAAATGCGTCTGATTTCCTTTTTCGCGGGAAAATGATGTATGCTAGTAAATAGTCAAATACTGCTGAGTTTGATTATACATATCTGATTAATTGGATCAATAAATTTGGTTTACTACACATGTGCATGCATATACGATAGGCAGATTTGTACCACGTGACAGTATTACGACATCCATAACTAAATTCGACATAAGCATGTGTAAACGTAAGCTATCAGGATTCGGGAATTAGTCTATATTATATACATTTGCATAACGCGTCTCATCTCCGAGATGGAGCTTGTGTAACAGTCTAATTAGGTCCACGATCTTTCAGAATTTGTGAAATGACTAACTATCGAGTACTATTTTTAGTGAATGCTGTACAAGGTTTCTAACTGTAGTTTAGTCATCCAATAACATAGTTTCCATTCCGCGAACCGCTTGAATTGATCGCTGAAAGGCATAGTAAATTTGGCAATGTATCTGTCTACGCATTGTCCTAGAGGGGGGTATTCAAATTGCTAATTGTCTAGGAATCTAATATATGACCGAGATTGTGCAAGAACTCAAAATGACATATCACGATGAATTTAAAAATGCAAAATCTAATGTTTTAAAGCAATTGAAGTAATGATTTCACTATATCCTCTAAAATTGAATTGGATACTATAGCTTCAGACTTAAATCTACCACTAAGAACGTTCTGCTTTCGTGGTATTGCGATTTATTTATTTTTCATGAAAACTGAACATATTTCCAGGCAATAAACCAGATATCCGGTTAAAATCTGTGTCATGGCCAACACCGTCATCGGTTGTGTTTTTACCAAAACTGCACAGCCCTAATCATAGATCAGGCTCCCAAGCTCGGTCAATATGGTCAACACAAAATTGACATAAAATTCAAAACGGTGATAGCCTTCATTTTCCACTGTTAAATACACATAGATATAAATATTTCACTAACTAATGGGAATGGCTCTGGCAAATAGTTTGCCTTTTCAAGATCAGACTGTATCCAGTGGTCATTCATGTTCTATGTGATTTGGATTAATAATTACAGATTCCATTGTCCTGATACGGCTCACTTTCTCCATGCTCAGCTCTGTGATATCATACAATAGCGATCCAAATTTCATGAGACAAACGCGTATAATGTATGATAAGCAGAAAAAACAAAAGACTTGATATGCAAGATACTGTCCTAGGGTATAAAATTTATAACTGTTTTGAGTCCATTTTGGAAACGATTTATAACATGTTTTTTGGAAACAATTTGCTGGTCTTATGTGGCCATTTTCCATAACCTGTTCTGTGCATAGTAGTTTGTCACGATGTGTATGGCTGCTAAAGGTGGTTTAAGTACCATGTTGTTATGGTAACTTCCATGTTAACTAACATATATTTGTGACCCTCAGCAGTTATGTTCGACCTATGGATACAGTATAGCTAATAATTTAATGTTTTCAAAACAAAAACAGGTACATGTTGATTTGTGTAATTTTGAATATGCTTTAAGAAACATTCTATTGGATATTTTGTACTTAATTTGATTGGGAGGCATTGCTGCCTTAGACAACAATGACTTCCAATCAAATTAATTCCAAAATATTCAACAGTATATTTTATTTTGTTTTGAAAATATATAACACGAGGTATACTGTATTTCTGGTATGTATTTTTAGTGTGGTCCCGGCGGATGTCTCATTGAACTGACCATACAACTCGCTATTATTATGGTGGGAAAACAACTTGTAGTAAATAACCTTGTTGAAGTTATAATACCGTAAGTAACACATGGTCATACATGTGCAGGCACATGCATGTACGTACACACGCATGTGCGCACACGCACACACATGCACGCATGCCCACTCACACATCCACACACGCACGCGCACATGCATCCACGCACGAACACACACTAATTACCATTTGCTATGAATTGTAATCTGTTTTCGAGAATAGTTATTCAGTTAACACAAGCTATGCTGTATTGTTGAGATTTATGTGGCCTTGTCAACCAGTCAATAGACAGAATTTTTCAGGGAAAGAAATCTTGTATCCCAATAATTAACCCTTTAACACATATCAGCCAAAAATGGCATCTGTGGATATCTTGAGAAATGTCCATTTGCAGACGAAGAGAAGACTATTTTTAGCTCACCTGCCCGTCATGTGTCCATCCGTCGTCTGTCCATCCGTCCATCCATTTGTCAACTTTTCCTTTAAAACGACTTCTTCTCAAGAACCATGGGACGATTTCAATTATATTTGGCAGGAAGCATCCTTAGGGCATAGGGATCCAAGTTTGTTCAAACGAAGCCGATTGGCCAATTTGGCCGGTGGGCATCTTGGATTTTGGCCGATTTTTAGAAATGTCTAAAAATCTCTGAAACCGCTTGAGGGATTGAAGGAAACCTCATGAAATATGATCCAGGGCAAGAGCTCAACCAAGTTTGGTCAGGGGAACTTGATTGGTCAAATGGTTCGGCGACCATCTTGGTTGACCTAGTTTTAGCGAAAATTACTTCTCCAGAACTGCTGAAGGGATCAGGCCAAAATTTGGCAAATATGATTAGGGACTAAGGGCCAGTAAAGTTTCTTCAAGACAAGTTGATACATAAAAAAACATGGCCGCCGTGGCCAATCAAAATATAGCATGTTTGGCGGCCATACTGGATTTTTTTATTTGATGGACTTTGAGGCTGAAATTGTTTTTGTCTAGGTTTTTGGGTATTCTGATTTGAAATTTTCGAAACTGTCGGATAAATGGTTTGGTGGCCATCTTGGATAATTTTCCCGCCAAAAGCTCCCAAGTAGTATAGCCGGTAGTAGAAAAATACCACCTCCCTCTACAGGCAACCGTTCCGTGATCCGTGGCTCCCACCGCCCTCTCAATTCCTGAGGCATAGGGTCATGGGCCACACAAATACCTATAAGATACCCAGGCCCTACACCCATCAACCCAAGGTTTAAGATCTTGATATAGACTTTATCAAACATGCATTACAATACATGCAAATGGCTTATGCGAGGTAAGCCTTTTCGATGCTTAAGGAACTGTGTTGGAGAATATTTTGCGACACACAATGCTCAGTTTCAGAAGGCTGCTGTTGAGCCGAAGCCATGCAGAGGATGCGGGACAGGTATTTATAGAGACTGTAGACTATGTAAAGCATGCGGGGGGCGTAAACATTCCAACAGAATGAACTACAAGAAGGTCTGTGCCAGGAGACAGTTCAGTTTAGTTATGGAAGAACTTTACCGCGTCATGCCACACATTTAGAGACAGGCATCCACAGGGATATACACCACCCACAGGTACTGATCGCCACACATAATAGGGTCTGAACTCGCATTTAGAGACAGGCATCCACAGGGATATACACCACCTACAGGTACTGATCGCCACACATAATGGGGTCTGAACGCCCATTTAGAGACAGGCATCCACAGGGATATACACCACCCACAGGTACTGATCACCACACATAATAGGGTCTGAACGCCCATTTAGAGACAGGCATATACACTACCCACAGGTACTGATCGACACTTACTGTAACACCCTCGAAGATGGTCAGAAATGTTTAAGATCTAATATATAGACCTTGCATCATGGTTACTGTAACACCCTCGAAGATGGTCAGAAATGTTTAAGATCTAATATATAGACCTTGCATCATGGTCACTGTAACACAGTTTCGAGTGATGGCAAAGCAATTCGGTCTTAGAGGCTATTCTAAGGCCTGCAAAGCCGACATGCTCCAAATGCCGAGAAGTGGCGAAAGCGACTCCCCGCCCTTGCCGAGGCGTGGCTAAAGCGACTCCCGAGCAAAACAGACAGGGAGGTTTCCGGCGCTCACCTCTCAGGATCCATGGAACCCTCACAAGACAGCACAGCTGCTCCGTGAGTTCGTCAGTTGTATGAGGAGACGAATGTCAGCTTACGGACCAAAGCTGTAGCAACTCGGATGGCAAGCCATCCACAAGAACACCTACCTCTTCTACACCGAATCAGAAGACGATTAATGAGGGGACCGACATCTGAAACCCTAGCCCGGAGTATGAGGCGAGAAGGTCAGCAGATTCTCAATGAGCGTCTCGGTGAGAGGGAGACAGGAGAGAGGATGGCGAACAGTATGCTGGACATTCTTCAGAGGGCTAGAAGGAGACATTACAGGTCGGATCATGGAGAAGCTGCGGACTGTTCAGAACGCCTTCTACCTTCGGTATACCCACACCTATCGAATCCGCCACATCGAGGATGGTAGGGTAATGCTCTTCCACAAGAATGCTCCAGCAAGTCCCTGGATGAATACACTAGGAGAGACCCAGACTTGGGTGGAGGGCAGAGAGCAAGCCCGCCTCGACCCAGACAATATCGATCGGCCCAATACTGCGTGGGCCTTCGTCAGATCAATCAACGTTGAGGTAACGGTTGTCATCGACCGCCAGCCTCTGCTAGGGACAGGCCCCCCTCCCGGTTTGGCTCCGATGGAGGAAAGGAATGGTGGCACTCGATACCTACAAAGATAACATGTGCCTCTGGAGATGTCTAGCAGTCCAGCAGGGCGCAAGAGCTGATAGAAGTACAGCTCCTGCACGAGAGCTTGTTAAACAGTTCTATGGCATGAACAGGCCTGGGGCTGATGTACCAAAGACGTCCCTAGACCAGCTGGACAAGGTAGAGTTATTTGCGAAGACAGGGATTCGTGTTTATGAGCCCACTGAAGAGGGCATCTGACCAAGAAACCTGCTCACTATCCGAGTGTCATGACCATTGGAGCCATGCTGACCGCTGTACAGGGGGAAAAACGCCCATCGATTGCCCTGGGGAGAAGGTAGTGGCACCGCAGTCACCATACGCGAAGGCCTTCTATCCATACCAACCGGCCAGTTCCGCGGCTACTCGTTGGATTGAATATGAGTTGAGAAACCGTGGAATTCATATACACCACGCAAAGTGTGGTCACGGTGGTGAGCGTTGGATCGAGGGGCCTCCCATAGATGGTTATGATCCGACAACCGACACAGTATACGAGTTTCATGGCTGTCACTGGCATGGATGTTCACAACACCAGCGAGGTGAGGATGCTGATCAAAGATACTGCAAGACGGTCGCGAGAGACGAGAAACTGAGAGCATCTGGACGCATGCTTGTGGTACAGTGGGAGTGCTGTATAAAACGCTGTCCAAGCGTCCACACCCCCTGTGCGGACAGTACCATACCCACACTTTATTGTCTATGACTTTGAAGCCCTTCTAGATGGGATCAAGACCCACCCTACAGAGAGTCTCACGATCGAGAGTGCCCACATACCAATGTCGGTGTCAGTCGGCTGCTCCTTAGACGGTAGCGCGAGCTCGCCAACTCACTCTGCAATACTAACTCCAAAGTGCTGATCTCGGAGTTCATGCAGGAGATCCAACTACGAGCCTCCACGATCCGTGCAAGGGTTCGGTCACAGTATCTACCCGCAGACTTGGATAAGTTACCAAAACGACAGCAGCGACTTATCAATGAGTGGTGTGACCAGGTGCCTGTGCTCGGGTTCAAATCTGGGTGGTACAACCTGAACCTCATCAAGAAGTACTTCGTGGATGAACTTACTACTTCGTCCAAAGGAACGGTGAAAGTCGCCAAGAAGGCTAGCCAGACAATGTTCCTCATTGCGCCTGAACTGAGGTTTTTCGATGTAATCAACTACCTCGGCCCAGGGGTTTCTTCAGAGAAATGGATCAAAGCCATGGTTATGTGGCACGCAACAGAAGAGCTGGTTACCTTATGAATGGTTCGACTCACCTGAGAAGCTTGACTATCCTGGACTACCTGATTATCCTGCGTGGCGGTCCAAGCTCAACGGTGGTTACCTTCTTGAGTTGTCAGAGTGGAAAGCTTGTAAGCAGACCTTCAGAGATCTGGGGATGAAGACGTTTGATGACTGGTTGCGATATTACAACAACATGGATGTTAGCCCGTTAATTGAAGCCTTAGAAAAGATGCGAGAATTATACACAGAACGAGGTATAGACATTCTGAAGGATGCGATGTCACTTCCTGGTGTGTCGCTTCAGTACTTCGTAGTACTGCTGAACATGAGCCAGATAGGATATTAGCCTTTACTCTCCAGGCAAGGAAGCTTATGAGATATTAAAGGGTGCTGTTGTTGGGGGTCTGAGCATTGTGTTCATGAGATATCACGAATCTGGGGTTACCCAAATTCGCCAAGGTAAGCGAGTCAACGTCTCCTTGGTTATGATGCAAATGCTCTGTATTTGTCAACCATGGCCCAAGCAATGCCTTGTGGTAAAGAAACTGTACGACGGTGGGGTGGGCGTGTAAGCAGTGATATTGAACGCTTTAAGCAGGATCTGCTAGCGGATCATTGGTTCGGGTTTGCTGAGGTCGACATTGAGGTACCTAAAGTGTTATGGCCAAAGTTCGAGGAGATGTCTCCCATCTTCTATAATCGTGAGATCCCAGAAGAGGCTATACCTTCGGAGATGCTTGCGTACCTTGATAAAACAGGTCGACAAAAGTCTACAACTAGCAATCTCGTTGGTGCACTCTCTGGTAAGAAGAGGGTATTGTAATGCACCAACTCTCAAGTGGTACCTTGCCCACGGGTTAGAGATTACTTCTATCTCCTGCACTATAGACTACACCTCACAGAAACCTTTTGAATGGTTTGTAGACTCTGTTACTGAAGGGGGAGTACCGGGGGAGTTCTACTATGACTATTTTTGGGCTCAGAATTTTGGGTCAGAATGGCCGCCCTGATGTACAAAAAATGTTAAATGTTCTAATTTCCTGTTATTTTTTGTATAATTTTTTCCCCAATTTTTTCTTGAAATATACTTAATAGAAGTCACCATCCATTCTCAGAGGTTTGGATTTAAAGAATTTACAGCCCTTGTCCTATTAGAAGCCATGGTTACTAATGAGCGTTTTACGGGACCAATTTTCGTTCGTCGGAAAAATGTTTTGCAATCTTTCTGAACTATGACTGCGAGTTATATACCTATATAAGGCTTTTTTGGCTCATATTTTGTCAAATTTTGGCCTGGGTGTTATCTATTAGTGCGCAATATAGACACGAAAGTACGGTACATGTGTTTATAATCATCTACTCCTTACGTAACCAAAAAACTCAATTTCTAAATATAAAAATCATTCTGTGGAATATTTTGAAACTAATTTGAATGGGAGTTGTTACTGCAGGTTTCAGTCAAATTAGTTTTAAAATATTCACCAGCTGTCCTGTGTATTTGTCTTGAAATAGAAACATTGGTATTTCAGGTTTTAAATGCTTATTCTTTGGTTATGAATTTCCTCATTAGGCACACATCCGAGAATAGTCCTCTATGCAAGTTATTGTCTACTATGCCCAATAATGGTATGCAATTTTCACTGTTTTAGATAGATAGTGTCTTGATTGGTCGGCTAGATAATGATTGACAGGTTGGTTGTATATCGATATGCATTGCCACATAAGTGTAATTACCATCGCCTGGATGCCTGTCTGTCTCTGTCTGTCTGTCTGTGTCTATCTGTCTCTGTCTGTCTGTCTCTCTGCCTGCCTGCCTGCCTGCCTGCCTGCCTGCCTGCCTGCCTGCTTGTCTGTGCATCAGGCGCTGTATTTACCGATCCAATTTGGCTAAAATTTTAGCACAACACGATCTTGCCATGAAAACGGATATCTAGACATTGGCCATAATCTGGATAAAAAAATCAAGATCTGGATTTTGATAAATTCTGGATTTATAGATATCTCAGAAATTGCTTTCCAGTTTGGTTCAAATTTTAACAGACGATGGTGTGAATATCCACTAAGATTCAACACCTTTGGTCATGGTTCGAACAAATCCGAAAATTCAGAAAATCTGAAAAAGTTGTACAATATGAGAAAAACATAAGGGTCTTCATCTTTGATTGTTCTTGTGTTATCACAGAAAAGTGATGCCATTGCTGAAGAAGCTGCTTGGCTTTGTGAGGAAGAAGAAACGAGTTCCTGCTACAACATCATGGGAGAAAGATCTCGAGTTAAAACCCGCAGACACTATCTCTCTGTTCTATGAATATCTAGAAATGGGTAGGTGTTGAAGAAAGTTCATTTCAATAATCTAGTCAATTGCATATTAACTTAGAAGGAAAAATGTATCTAATATCTGTGTCGTAGATATATTATTCAATCGAGCCACCATGTGGTTAAAAGTGTCTGCTTTGAAAACAATGTTTCTGAAAGCTGTTGTGGCTTTAATGTTTTGACCCCAAAATTTGTACTCATATTCAGGAGTCCCACAGACACACACATCCACTCATGTTTAGAGAAGATCACTCCAGTAAAATCAGTGTTATTGAAAAATGTGGAGCCCCCACAGACAAACATCCTCTCAAATTTAGAGAAGATCACTCCAGTATATGTGTTATTGAAAAATGTGTCCATTTTGAAAACAATGTTGCTGAAAGCTGTGCTACTGTTTTAGCTTTTGACCACAAAATTGTCACATGTTTTGTTCCCCCCCCCCCCACCATGCATTCCATGCTCGCATTAACCCTTGCATCTAGCAGCATGTTAAAAAGCTTTTCACAATGTTTGAGACTTTTATCAGAAATTCTGGGCGTGAATAGTAATGAGATGTTTTACTTCTTCATATTTGTAAGCTACAAATATTGTCAAATATTTTGAATTAAGCCTTTAACCCGTATGGACACCGGATGACAAATTCTTTATGACGTGAGGAATATTATGTTGAATATTTTGACAGCAACAGCTTGCAGTCAAATTAGTTTCAAAATATTCAGCAACCTTCTTGTATGTCATAAAATTTAGACGCTGGAGTTTCAAGGGTTAAGAGGTTAAACATGTGCTTCTTCACTTTCTATAATATAACAGGTTCCAGTCAAATCAGTTTCAAAATATTCAACAACTTTCTTGTGTAATTATTTTGAAATCTAAATTTTGAAATTTTAAGTGTTAAATGTTTAAAATTAAATAATACACATACACGTGAGTTAATGAAGTTAGTTGTCTGTGAATATTTCAGTTCTGCAGTTTGGTTTTTTGACGCTGTTTGTCGCTGCTTTCCCGCTGGCGCCACTGTTTGCTTTTCTTAACAACATCATTGAGATTCGTCTTGATGCAAATAAGTTTGTGCGAGATCTGCAGCGAACAAGAGCCGAGAGAGTGGCTGATATCGGTAAGATTATTTTTTTATGAACCATTGAGCCTTTTGTTGAAAATGTTTGACTTAGGTTTATGATTAGGAATCTGAAGATTTCACGTTGAATCCGGCCAAAACCAGCCTCTGCAAGGTTCCTTCATCGATAGACGAGGAACCCGAGCATACCTTTGGGAGGGGGGGGGGGGGGGGGTCGCCTTAGGCAAAGACTCCAGCTGGACAAACCAATACGCCGCAACCTCGAGCATATCAGATGTTTGTTTATCCAGGAATGGTTGATGAACTAACAACATGCTCCGATATCCCTTCCATTGCTGGTCACACTGAGAGCCATGATAATCCTCGACAATTGGCCATCCATTGAAGGAACTGCACCCACTCAGCTTCTGAACAAAATGAAGACTCGTCCATCAATGGATTACTGTTTTCACCCTCCTCACCCTTGGATGATGAAGTGTTCGGTAATGACCCATGCTGAGAGCTGATACAGCTTCCAATCCGAAGGGGCTCTACTCGCTTCTCCCATGTCTAGTGAATCTACTAACATGGTCTTAATCACTTCTCGTGCGTTCCCGCAGTCTACTTGCGCTATTGAAGCTGCAGGTATTTGCGATTGCACGGCTCCAATGGGAGCCATGAAATCTGCATCCGGGACACCGATGGGAGCCGTAAAATACAGTTTCCTTTGCGAGACGGATCCCACATATTCTGGGTGGAAGGTTCCCGCCGACATGTCAACATCGCTGCCCGGTTGAGAAACTTGCACGAAACCCCGGAGGAGAACTCGATGAAGCAGGCTCCAAAATTTGAGTCAACTCGGGGCATACGGGTGGAATCCTCTGTCAGGCGCATCTCCACCTCCTCAATCTCTGGATGACATAGAGAGGTTGATGCGGTTTCCTTCACAGGTGGTAGAGGAACACTGATTAGTTGTCCTTCTGTTGGCTGCATCATCGGAACGCCTGACATCTGCTGGAATGACCCAAAGATGGCCTTGAACTAGGCCACCCAGACACCTAGTACCGCATCCATGCGCGTGTTAAGACACTCCTCAAGGTCCTGTATGGCTGCCTGGTATCCTCTTATCTCTCGCGATTCAATCCAAACATGCGCGCCGAGCCAAATAGACATCTGCCACAAGCTCCGACGACCACCTCGCACAGACATCACATGGCAACCCCACCTTTTCATCTTGCACATGCTACTCAGTGGTGACGATCAAATGAGGTGAAAGCATTTATTACAGAGAGTATCTGGAGGGCCAGTGCCCTGGCCCATGACTTTCTATAACATAGAAAATAAGCAATTAAAATGCTGACCAAGTCAGCAGCTACCGAGCACATAGAGCAGTCTCCGAAAGTAATCAAATATAAATTTGATAATTGAAATCAGATTGATCAATCAGGTTGTTTAAGCAAAGCTGATTGGTTGATTTGGTTAGTGGCCATCTTGGATTTTGTACTTTTACAAACACCTTTAAAGACCTGAAACTGCTTTGTTGATTGACATGAAACACAAGATACCTCATCTAAGGCAACAGCTGAACCAAGTTCTTTCAAGAGAACCTAACTGGCCGATTTTCCTGTCGGCCATGTTGGTTGACCTAGTTTCTATAAAAATTATAAAAAAGGGATCAGGCTAAAATTTGACAAATACAATTAGTGACAAAGGCTTTTTGAAGTTTCTTCAATGGAAGTGTATATATGAAAAAACACGGCCAACATTGACCAATAAAAAGTGTGTGCTTGCTAATTGATGTGTTATGAGAGTGATTATGTTGATATATAGGTTTTTGTGCATGCTAAATACAAATTTGACACATTTTAATCAAATTGATTGATCAGGTGATTGACCAACAATCATTTTGGACTTTGTGCTATTTTTCGAAACCACTTTAAAGATCTTCTCTGGAACCACTTGGCCGATTAACCTGAAACTTAAGACATGTTATCTATGGCACATTCTGAAACAAGTTTATTCAAGATCAACAGAACCGAATTGCTTGATTTTCATAGCAGTCATATTGAATGACTAAGTCACTGGTGGCCACGTTTTCCAACTATCACCGTCCCTTGAACAAACAAATGACCCTCATCATATTTGACAACATTGCGGCTAATCCCTTCAGTGGAACCACGGAAGGGATGAGGTGCAAAGTTGTCAAATATAATGAGGGTCATTTGTTTGTTCAAGGGACGCTGATATTTGAAAAACATGGCCACCAGTGACCAATCAGAATTGAGGTATTGTTTTAGTTGATGGATTGTGATAAGGTAAATGGCTATATCTAGTTATTGGAGCTTACAAGAGGAATCCAGTTTTAACTATGCCACGCCCATCTCTTGCTAAGCTCCACCAACGCTTTGTCCATGTTGGGATCGATCGCTGCACTCCCTGAATCTCAATTTCCAGAAAACTATATGGATAATCTATTTTGAAACTAATTAGACTGGGTGATGTTGCTGCCTATAGTTTCAAAATATTTGACAGAATGTTTATTAAATAGCAAAGACACAAGTCACACAACTTGACAGACTATTAACACTTTCGTGACGAAACCGGTTAAACTGGCCTCTGTCATGGTCTTGATTAATGTCAATTTACAGGTCAAGAGAAGACTATTTTTGAAATTTTACCACCAAAATTACTGGCTTGGTAACCGAGCCAGTATTAGTGGTAAATTTTCAAAAATAGTCTTCTATTGGCCTACAAATGGACATTCAACAAGTAAATAACTAAATTTTTGGAAGAAATTTAGTCATTAAAGGATTAAGCGTTTATGACAGACTAAATCTCACCGTTCATGACATAATTGGTAGCGACGTCAGCCAACAAGTGATGTTGGTTAACATCATATGATTGATCGCTAAAGTGGATTAATCAGTGAGATCGAATGTTTCAATGGCAATCACATATTTTTTGGTTCAGAGCCAAATCTATGCATTTTTCAAGCAAATTCTTTAATTTTTAATCGAAATGTTTTCTTTGAAAACACATTTCAGTTGAGGAAATTTTTTCCGAGAAGTAGTTCTATGTCAACTGAAATTTGATTGGCTAACACTATAGTCACCATAAAAATTAGTTCAAACAAGAAGTTTCTCAGGTATAACAGCTTTATAAAATCTACCACTGCATAGCAACAGCTTGAGATGATCAGGGAGACCTGGGTTCACATCTCATAGTGGAGCGGTGTGGATTTCTCTTGTTATTTTATTTATATATAATCTTTTGTTTTAAGGTGTCTGGTATAGTGTTCTGTATGGCATCTCTAGACTGGGAATTCTTACCAATGTGAGTAAAACAACAAGAATTACAGCAACAAAAACAACAACAACAGCATAACAACGACAACAACAACAACAGACCTAACATTGACAGCATTGTATGACTTAATTAACCCTTTAACACTCAAATTTGTTTTTAAAAATTACAGTTTTCTTACAGAAAATGTCCATTTGCAGACCAAGAGAAGACTATTTCTGAAAATGTACCACTGGAATGACTGACTCGGTTATCGAGTCAGTCACTCCAGTGGTACATTTTAAAAAATAGTCTTCTCTTGGTCTGCAAATGGACATTTCTCAATAGCACTGCTTTATGCATGTTGTAAGTAAATTTATCCAACACGTTCATTATAGATAGTTTTGTTTCCGCTTGTTACAGGCCTTCATTATTGCCCTCACAGCAGACTTCCTGCCACGTGTTGTGTACCGTGCCAATCATGGATCAACACAAGGATTCTGGGATGGCACTCTGTCGACGTTTAAAACGGCAGACTTTCCCGACCGTTCAAAGCCTATATTCGCTCACAATGTGACAACATGCAGGTAATATTTACACGCAGTCAATCTGATGCTATCTTAGGAGCCAGCATGAAAATGTTATCACATACCTTTTGACCCCTCGTGTCAAGTTAAACTTTCAATTATCAACCTGACCAAAATAAGGCCTATACAGTGGTGGTGAGAAATGTCCATCTATGGGCCAAAATAATACTTTTTTGAAAATTTACCACTGGAATGACTGGCTCGGTTAACGAGCCAGTCATTTTAGTGGTAAATTTTCAAAAATAGTGTACTCTTGGCCTACAAATGGACACTGGTTAGGCTGAATTTTCGATTTTCTTAACCATTAATCCAATGGTCTGGACCACCAAAACTGGCATTTGTAGTGGTCATGAGGAGCCCATTTGCAGGACAACAGAAAATTATTATTTTTGTAAATTTAAGTGGGAAAATTATAAACTTCTTGGAAAAGATCCAGACCATTAAAGGTTTAATTGATATGAGTAGCGCTTTGTGGCGCTGTTAGCACATGAGGGGTTAGTAGATATTATTGCTAATAAAAATTGTTCATTTTTGTGTCACCTGCGAAGCAAAAAGCGAGACATACATGCCACTTTGGCGACAACGGCGTCAACAATGTTAAGTTTTTGCGTTTAGCAAAACTTCTCGGCTTATATTTCAGGATCAATTAATCTTATTGCAACTAAACTTGGCTATGTGGCTGACTTTACTGTTAGGAAGCAGCATGATGATACCGAGGTCACAAGGCCAAAGGTCAAGGTCACTGACCTTGATACAAAACTTATTTCAGTGTTAAGGTCATCTGGCAATATCAAAAGTATTAGGGAGGTAAGTATACTCTTGAAGTGAAATAAACGAAATCTAGGATTTCTTTTTTCACGAGAGAGTTGATACTTACCTCCCTAGATACGGACCCGGCCTCTCCACCCCACAGAGGCTCGGTCTTCAGGCTCTTAATAGTTGCATGTGTGTCAGCCAATAATCTAGTCAGAGGAAGTGCTAGTCTGCGCATGCGCGGTGGTGGGGCTGGCATCCGCCAGACTACGCTCTGACTCCCTGCCCAGTAGGGGCACCTAACTGTTTTAAATCTGAGTGTTTATTGAGTGAAAGCCAATATTTAGCAATATCAAAAGTATTAGGGAGGTAAGTATCAACTCTCTCGTGAAAAAAGAAATCCTAGATTTCGTTTATTCCCCTGTGACAAGCAGGAGATTATCGAGCCAATCATTCCAGTGGTAAATTTTCAAAAATAGTCTTCCCTTGGTCTGCAAATTGACATTTTCTTGGAAAAAATTAAAATTTTCTTCAACAAATTAAAGGGTTAAGAAGATTTAAGTTTCCTCATAGAAAATCTATTTGCAGATGAAGAAAATACTTTTTGAAAATCTGTCACTGAAATGACTGGCTCGATAACCGAGCCAGTCATGCTAGTGGTAAATTTTCAAAAACAGTGCAAATGGAGATCTCCAGTTTTTTTGCTGGTATGAGTGTTAATGTGTTAATGTAATACTATTTATGTATTGTTTTAGGTATCGTGATTATAGAGATGAGAATTATGAATATTCAACATTATACTGGCAGATCCTCGCAGCACGCTTCATCTTTATCGTCGTCTTTGAGGTAAGTATATGATCTTTTATAGTAAGTCCGGTATCCACTTTTAGCTAAACCCCGCCTCTTTTCTACTTTGCGTGCATGGTTTTTCGTGTACCAAAGCCTTTGGTTTCCTAGACCAATCTTTATCATATAAAATATGAGCAATGTAGAATTCTAAATCTGCCATAAAAAATACTGATATTTATGTTTAAAAAAATGGTCACCATTCAATTAAATTTGGCATCAGACAGCGTTCCACCAGTTTGCTCTAAATTGATTTTGATGTTTAGTTTGTTCTCCTGAGTCAATAAATGACTGCATTTTATGTGAAATTTTGCTGACACGCTGCTATCCGATATATCAATGACCTCAGACGTCATAATCAACGTATGTCACATGTTGTCTGACCATAAGCGAATGATATGTCTCCTGAAAGTGGCTAATGTCTGTCATTAAGCCTACGAATTGTATGTCTTTGCTGAATTTGCAATTTAATCAACCTTGAGTTGAGTATTTCGAAACTAATTTGACTGAGAGATGTTGCTGCCATTGGCAGTAACAGCTCCCATTCAATTTGGTTTCGAAATATTTAACAGCTTACCTTGAAATTGAAATTATGAGAATTCAGGATTCAAAGTACTAAAATTGATTCAAATAAGTGTATAAAGTGGGTGGAGCTTACCTAGAAATGGGAGGGGCATAATGTGCGTGCGTGCACACATGCGTGTGTCTGTGTGTGTACATGCGTGTGTTTCAGTCCTCAGGGTTTTATAATTTATATTACCCCTTATCCACGACTAAAAGTCATGTCCAAATGAAGTCTGCCCATAATAGTGAGCCCAAATTAAAATCCTACTGGCGTCTCTGAAGAGTAATTAACTGATATAATAGTCAATTAAATACTCAGAGATGGATTCCGTGATATTTTATAGCCCTTCAGAGATCTTATGGCTCTATTAACCCTTACCGCCCTGGTGTCAAAATTTTTAATTTCCAAATCCTGGTGTCAAAATTTTTAATTTCCAAATTACAGTAAAAGATGAACTGGTATTTGTTTTTCAATAAATTTGGTGGAAAATGGTGCTGTCGTAGACAGCAACATCTTCCACCAAAATTGTTGAAAAATTTACCATGGTTTCTTTGCGATTGACACCGTAAAAGATAGAATATTGACATCAGTGTGTTACGGGTTAAAACTAAAATGTCTCAAAATCTATTTCTAATTTTTAAAAACTCAGGCTCCCGGGCCTAATAAGTGGTGAGCCCAAATAGGCTAAATCTAAACCCCTACTTTAACATTTCAGAATGTGGTCATTGTGATAACGAGTCTCATTGCGTGGATGATTCCGGACATACCTCGCAAATTAAAGGATCAGATTCACAGAGAGGCTTACATCACAAACGAGGTTATATTAAAAACAGAACTGCAGCGTGCGGGTGGGCACGAGGTGGGCCGACCAACGACTCAGCATGGCAGCGATGGTGATAAGATCCAGTTTGGAGCCGTTGTAGGCAGAAATGGAGCTACTGAAGCTCATCAAAGGAGAGGTCCTAGCCCGCAGCGTGTAGGTGTTACAGAACTCTGATAATTTTGTGACCAATCATGAAATAATATAGAAATATTTACCAGCTACAGTGCAATTAATATATGTGTATATGAATCTTCACTCATGTTAAGCCACTAATGTAAAAAGCCTGCCAAAACCAGCCTCGGCAGTGGTCTTGAGTAATGTCCGAGAAGACTATTTTTGAAATTTTACCACTGGAATGACTGGCTCGGTTATTCCATTGATAAATTTTCAAAATATGTTCTCTTGGCATATAAATGGGTATTTTCTATGAGAAAATCTGAGAATTAAGAAGCTATGCTAGTTTACCAAAACACCATGTTAAATTCCTAATGGTTTGTCCTATGGTGAGAGACTCGTGGTAAGAGACCACCTGTGTTTGATTGACTGCTTAGTCGTGCTCCATAAGGTGGTCACTTTGGACAGGTTGAACTCAATGTACTTCATCAGCTCTGTTGTAAAAGTTCTAAAACACATTCTATGACCAAAAATTCTAGCGCAATCTACTGGTTGGTTTGATTGGTGTCTATCAAGTCCCTGATTCCAGGCCCCATTCACGCCATATCTGGGCTGGTTTTATTCGAACCTATTATTTGTAACTTCCCCAGTTTTTACACCGATACCCATTATACTCCTGAGTTGAGCGTGGCAACGAGGAGTGAAGGGGATTGCCTATGTTTCCACAGATTGCCGGTCAGCCACCTGATTGCCCGAGTCAAATTTAAAAAAAGCTATAGTTCACTTTTAAATCTAGTCTGTAAGTGAATTCATGGCTGCTTGCTTGGTTATTGTTTAGCTTTGGTCACATGCTCGTTATAGGGCAGACAAAGTATTTAGAGGCTAGTTTATCGGAGATGAATATCTTCATATAGAATTGATAGACAGGACTACATTTAAATGGGGACGGTAGCTATGCATGAAATTCATACATATATTATGTAATTTGATCAGTTTAACAAACCAGTCATCGAGTCTTAGAAAGCTGTGATCAGTTTCTCAGCAAAGGACAGGAGTTTTAGCAAATCATTTTCAATCACATACACAGACTAATAGTTAATGAAACAATGTAATTAATATATGCTTATTTCTAGGTGATGATTACAAATTCTTATCAATTATTACAAATTTCCCTTTCACATGTTTGCTCGTTCTTTTTGAAAACTGAGTCGTTGAATGCTGATGTATGTGCTAAAAAACTAACTTCCTTCCACAAGGTGCTGTGAAGTAGTGATTTTATCTGCTGGATTAAAATGTTTGTATTAGTTAGAAAATTCTTATTATTACGGAGATTTATTAATTATTTTGTGATATTTTTATAATACTGAAACTGCATCTATTAAAAATTAACATGTATGCGGCATGAAGCTTTGTCAAAATGTAAAAATTTTGACAGACAGACTGATATACTGATGGCGTTATCAGTTGAGTCGCAGAAAAAAATTTATATAAAATAAAATATTAAGTTGTTTGCTATTTTAGTTCCATTGTAGTTATTAATAGCGTTTTAGTTATTACTAATTGTGTCTGAAGTGCAAATTGTAAATCTAATACACTGTGAGATTATTATGTTGCTTACAGTTTATAGATTATAGGGGCAGGACTGCTCCAGGAAATTAAACTATTTGCTTATTGAATGTCGATTTGCAGGCCAAGAGATTATTTTTGAAAATTTACAACTAGAAATGAATGGCTCGATTATCGAGCCAGTCATTCTAGTTGTAAATCTTCAAAAATTGCCTTCACTTGGCCTGCAAATTGAGATTTCTCAAGACAACTGCGAGTTTTGGCCAGCTTGACAATTAAAGGGTTAAAATCCATTCTAATGGAATTTTGAGAGGCAAATACAATAAATACTCCAATGCTTGAAAAACGTATAAAGATTTCTAGAAAATGATAAAATCTGAGCCTAAAAAACAGAAGCATAGGAATATCTGTCTAGAAGACAGTGGTGTTTCTGTGGAGAGTTAAAGGTGCTTATTCACGCCGAAATTCTTCAAAATAAAATGGTTAAAATTATATACTTTTAGAAGCTTAAATTATGTGCCTTGATGTAGGGAAGTGACATCAATCTTAGCTTATTATGATTTCATTTTGTATAAATTAATGTTTTTTAAGTTGTGAAACTGAATTAGAGACACAAGTCCCTAATTTAAATTCACAACTAAAAAAATTACATTAATCTATACGGAGCGAAACCATCATATATTAAGAGTTGTTTCGTTTTACCTATAGTACACAATTTAAGCCTCCAAAAGTATGCAATTTTAACAATTATTTTAAAGCATTTTGGTGTGAATGTGCCCCTTTAAATGTATTGTTTATTACCTTTCCAAAGATGTCGATATTTATATTGATTTCTGATATTTATATTGATTTCTGATATTTATATTGATCTCTGATATTTATATTGATTTCCGATATTTATATTGATATCTGATATTTATGGCACAAATTTGAATCAGTCAAGAAGATTGTTAGTGATTATCGAATGTTCATTTACAAGCCAAGAGAATATTTTTGAAAATTTACCACTGAAATGACTGGCCTTGTTATCAAACCAGTCATTCCAGTGGTAAGTTTTCCAAAATAGTCTTCTCTTGGCTTGTCAATGGACATTCCTCAAGAGGACTTCAGAGGCTGGACATTGGCCGGCTTGACCAGTAAGTGGCTAATTATCCCAATGTAAGCTTAGTTAGATAGCTGTGAGGTTTAGATTATAGTTTTATTTTATATCGATCTCTATCATTTTTTTTTGCTTCATTTTCGATATTATTTATTGATAAACTATTTTATTAGTTCTAGATTTAGAATTATATAATGATGATCATCAACTTTCTCAGTATAATTAACTGTCTGACCGCTGCAACGTACCAGACAATAATTTCAATGGGCAATAACTCTGAACACGCTGTATATTTTGAAAACAATTTGACTGAAAGTTGTTGGTGGCTTAGCCACCAACAACCTTCAGTCAAATTTTTTTCAAAATATTCAGCAAAATATCCAGAGTTATGACTCAATGAAAATGTAGTCTGCAGAAATCCAGCAGGTGTATAGTTAAGATTATTTTTAGGCGGTTCTAGTTTCCCATTGTACAGGAGATAGTGTCTAATCATTTATTTGTAGTACACAGTTTGCATTAATTGAAATATTTACATTGTACTAACCCCATTACTTATCACCCCCATTATTGTATCATATTATCACTTTGATTGACATTTTTGCAGTGTTTAGATTTAACAATTTTCATTCTGAATTCTGCAATGCTATATTTTAACTTATCTGAACGTCTCAACATTGCTTCTGTAATTAACCTTTCAATATTGCGCAACAGATATACAAATTTATCATGATGTAAAAAAATTGTTATTTTGAAACTTATTTGACTGGGAGCTGTTACTATTTTTAGGGCCCCGCACAGGAAGGGGCGGAAGCCCTATGGTAATCATTGTATCCATCCGTCTGCCCATCCATCCACAATATCTCGTATATCATACAGAACCGCTTCAGATATTTTAATGAAACTTGGTTTATGCATCAGTAATGATATGCAGATGTGCCTTATGAAAGATTCACCTTTAAATCCAAGATTTTGGGTTAAAATGGTAAACACAATATCATAAAGAATCACTCAAAATAATTTAAGGAACTTGACATGTGGCTTTTTTATGATTGGTAATTGTGCCTTTTGATGGACTCACCTTTATAGGTCCAAGATTTTGTGTGAAATCCAGCTCTTTAATGCAAAGATTCACAATTTTGGGCAATTTTCTCCTTAACTTCAAAATATTCAATAGCTTAACCATATGGTTGCGTTGAAATCAGTATAATGTGGCTTCCGGCTTGATGGAGTTAACCATTTGGCCCTTGAAATTCCAGCGACTCAAATTCAAGGCCAATTACTAGTAAAGCCATTACAAATTTTGAAACTAATTTCATGGGAACCTGTTGTTGCTATATGCAGCAACAGTTCCCAGTCAAATTAGTTTCAAAATAATCAGTAGAATAGTTGTTACATCATAAAGAATTTGTCTTTTTCGCTCTGCAGGGGCTAATACAAAAAACCGTATGTGAGTTATTTTGAATTTAAAATCATCATCCATTTTATTTGAATGTATATTCATATACAGTACATCTGAGGAGTAACTCGCCATGTTTCCAAAACAAACGAAAATTTAGTGTTGAATGATTTTTGACTTAATTTGATTGGAAGCCATTGCTGCTTTAGGCAGCAATGGCTTCCAATCAAATTAAGTCAAAAATATCCAACTGAACATTCCTTACATCGGGTTCAAAATTGTACTAACATTGTTTCTGTTTTTGTTTTGGAAACAAGTTAAGTTATTTATGAGCTGGACTGTAGTAATTATCATCTATGCAATATGGAATGAGATGGATTAATCCGTAGGTCAATTATAGATATAGGAGCTGTAGAATGCCCCCGATATGTAGCGGATACTATCACCAGGTCTGTATGCTTCAGTTACCCAGAATTCCAATGTGTTGTTTTAACTGTCTGCTGCAATCATTTCCTGGTTGTGCCTCTTTCCTGTAATAACTCTGGACCTGCTGAGTATTTTGAAAACAATCTGACTGAATGTTGCAACAACTTTTCAGTCAAATTGTTTTCAAAATACTCAGCAGTTACAGACAGTTAGATAGTAAGATGGTGGCACTAAATTTCCCACAATCTTCATGGTGTTATACATTAAAGATGGCAGCCGCTTGAAAGATTCTCATTGGTTTGGTATCTACATATTATATATCTATGATTTTATCTAACTCCGATTTTTAGAAATGATATTTAATCATAGGTACAGTTAGCATACAATTTTATATCATTACAAATGAAGTCCATTGTTAAAACATAATATTTCTAATTTACATGCAAGTGTATGATTACATAATTAATCATTGAACGGACACAGGGAGATAACTCTGACTGTGGGTAAAATATAATAAATCATCTTTTTGAAAACTTTTCTGATAATTAACTAAAATAGTTTCCTGTCACATAATTGAAGACCACCATTCCTGCCTTAACCCTTTAACCTCCACAAATCAGAAATGAACAATTATTTTTGATGTAACAGATATTCTTGTGAACATTTTGAAAGTAATTTGACTATGGAAGTAACAAGTTCCAGTCAAATTAGTTTCAAAATATTCAGCAGCTTAGTTGTCTTTGGTTAAAATTGTTCAGCACTTCTCACGTATGAGGTGTTATCTTACAGTAAAGTATTTTCGAGGGTCATGGGATTTCGAAGGGATGTTCTGACATCACCTACATGACGCACTGACGAGAATGCCAAAAGAATATACCTTCGAAATCACATGACCCTCGAAAACATGATGTGGTTGGCATATAATTGACTAACTTATCCATTTTGATTTTTGCTTCGTGTAAAGCATTTTTTTGTACTATTAGTTTTTTTGTCGATAACTCGGTAAAGATACAAACCAAGCCAGTTTTTGTGTCATGTGACATCTTACAGTTGCTGTCATGAGTATCTTGGCAGGTACGTTGCCATAGCAACAATGTATTGCTTCAGAAGCACGAGTGGCATGAGTCTTTATGTAGTTTTCGGATCTAGATGATCTAAACAGTCCCGTTTTACAGATGATATAAATTTCAATATTTTTTAGTTTTCGGGTACGCAAAACAGTTGACCATTTCAGTTTTAGCGATTTACCCATCTCTAGCTAAGCTCCACCAACACCTCGCTCATGGTGGGATCGATTGATCTCTGAACTCTGACTATCAATTTCCAGAAAACTATACAGGTAAGCTATTGAATATTTTGGAACTAATTTGACATAGGCAGCAACAGCATCCAGTCAAAGTAGTTTCAAAATATTCAACAGCATGTTTATTAAATAGTAGACATACAATTCGTACAATCTGACGGACTATTAAGAGTTAAAGACAGGCTAAATAGAATCATTTATGATGTAATTCAATCGATCTCCATGTGTCATTCATTTGCGTTGTGCATAATGCTCTGGTTAGCCCCTCCAAATGTCTGGATTGACACCCAGTGGGTTACACCCCTGCGCCACGTTGAGGCCGAGCATATAGTCTTAAACACGGGATTTATGACGTAATGATTATGACGTCATCCTACACGCTACGTAGCTGATTATGATGTCAGATTGATAGATGGATGCTCTGGACAGGTGAATTATTTTCATTTTCAATACACATTTATTAATTTACAAAGAAAAATTACGGTTCTTTAATCTCTGACCATAACTTTGCTCAAATTTGCTGCTGTCCAGTTATCATGAAAAACACAATTTTAGCGGATCTTGATTTACAACTATCTAACAGATCAGTTTATGTGATTGTTGGTGACAAACTCCTGCACACAATTCATAGACAATGTCATGGGTTTATTTTAGGGTTTATCTTTATTTAAATGCATGTATTATTTTTATGAATGTGGACTATTTTGATAAAAGTCCTAATCTTATATGAAATCGGCAGAAATGTGCTTAAACCCTCAAAAACCAATAATTGCAAGATATATGAAATTCTTGTGCAAAGACTGCAACAGCTGGCTATAGTTACTATTTATAAAAGCTCTAGCCTTATGCCAACCCAACTCCCTATAGTGTATATAAACTAAGAAAATGGAAACTGAAATCATGGTGCTGTCTATTTTAATAGCAATATGATCTTTCACAAATAGGTAGCTAATATATAAGTGCTTTATTACCCTTGTCCCATAAGGGAAAGACGGTATTGCATGCCTGTGTGTTTGTGTTCACAACTACGTGCTGATCTAATGTGGTTCAAACGTTAACACAGGATATTTAGTATGAAAAATAATTTATAATTTCTAGAAACCTTGGATTCAGATCGGATCAAATTCTGGATATATGCATATCTCGGAAACTACTGGTCCAATTCGGCTCAAATTTTAACACAAGAAAGAGTTGAGATTACGGTAGGATTCCCGCAAACTTGAGCATTCGAAGAATCCGGAAAATCCATAAAATCTTTACAATTTGACAAAGATGGGCGGTCGAGGGCTTTCAATCTGATTATTGTTGTTTACATTGTACTTTCTATTGATATCACAATCATTATACATCATTGAACTGTCGGTTTGTTAATCCTTGCCACTCTGATGTCAAAATTTTTAATTTTCAAATTAAAATAAAGAATGAACTGGTGTTCATTTTTCAACAAATTTGGTGGAAGATGGTGCTGTCGTAGACAGCAACATCGTCCTAGACAGCAACATCGTCCACCAAAGTTGTTGAAAAATGTACACCAGTTTCTTTGCTATTGACACAGTAAAAGATAGAATATTGACATCAGAGTGGTAAGGGTTAATGTGAATTACTCTCTATCGAGTCTTGATTCTTCATTAAATAGTATATTATGATACCATTCTGATTATTATGAAATCATACTGAGATTAACTGTTCTTCTTTTTTACAATAAACTCTGAATCTCGTATCATGCTTTCTGCCTTACTTTCATGATCCATGCTGTCATCAAATGTTATCATCTTAGCAGTGTATGTAGAATCAGTGTGTGTGCATACGTGTGCGTGTCTGTGTGTCAAAACAACACCGAGAATGACAAATAACACTGGCCATTTTGAAAATGACCTAAAAGAAAATTGTTGCTGTTTGGTAACTGCTTATTACAACAGCATTTTCAAAATGAGCGCTTTACAGTGGATCCCCGTGCACTGTGGCATAACAGGTAATGACCAAGCTGGCCAACTGGCTAAGGAAGAGTCGAACAAGGAACAATTCAACCGTGAGGTTGACAATCAAGAACTGAAGGATATCATTAAAACTACAAGAACCACTAGCAGGCAGCATAATGATGCAATACACAGCCTCAGTAGGGAGGATCAGACATGTATTTTCAGATTGAGAACTGGTCACAATCGTTTCAATGCACATGTTCACCACCTCAAGATTACAGATTCTGTTCTTTGTGAGTGTCAGCAGGCATAAGAAACAGCAGCACATCTCTTGCAGCACTCTGCGGTATGAACAGGCTAGAAGCTTCTGGCCTATTAAAGTATCCTTTGAAGAGAAGATCAGAGGAGACAGAGACAGTTTGATGCATCCTGATTCGCAGGCGAGATACAAATAACGAGAAATTTCAGAGATCTATCTCCCCCCCCCCCCCCCCCATTCGCAACAATACAATTCACAATTATAATGACCTTTTTATCCCACTTTGCACTCAAAAGAAAACATTTAAACCCAGTTTGCTAAAGAACCATTTAACACTCAAATTTGTTCAAGAAAATTTCACTTTTCTCTTAGAAAATATCCATTTGCAGACCAAGATAACTGTTTTTGAAAATTTATCACTAGAGTGACTGGCTTGGTTATCGAGCCAGTCATTCCAGTGGTAAATTTTCTAAAATAGTCTTCTCTTGGTCTGCAAATGGACATTTCTCAAGACCACTGCAGAAAGCCATTTTTGGCTGTTATGAGTGTTAAAGGGGTAATAGAACTTACCATCCGAAAGCTTAATACAATTTCCGTAATTGTCACCATGAACGTGACCCTAAACCCAAGTGTCCTGACCTCTAACTGACCACACAGGCAAAGACTGTTTAGTAGAATGAATTGGGTTACCACAAGGGTGACCTCTGACCCCATTATGAATAAGATGCTTCAGACCCCCAAGGAAAACCTCCCCACATAAGTTTGAATCGACCAAAGTTGAGCTTGTTAGCTCATGAATGATGATGATAATGATAATGAGTAAATGTGTTCTGTAGCTGAAGAAGTGAAAGCTTTCAGTTGTAATCAGTATTTCTTCAACCATCCCCACCATGTCTTGTCCACTGGGAGCGTCTTAAGCTCCTTTAGGCTCTCATATTTAGTGGTCCTAGATTACAGTCTTTGAGGCCTAATCGCAAAACACTTAACAAGTTGATGTTTTGGAATTCTTTGTGTGCCCGGTACCTGTTAGCACCCACCGCCACAAATTCTAGTGTTTTCTTAGCAGACATATTTTCTGACATTCGATGAACATGTCCGAACATAGACCATCACTGTTGTGATACTCTCACAAATAGTGGCTCCGCGTTACAGTTTGTAGATAGTTGCATTTGATATTAGACTGGCCAGCGATGCTTTGTAATGGTTCGCAGTTGTTTGTGGTGACATGCGTCAAGTTTGTTCAAGAGGTCTTTTGGAGCTGCCCAGTTGTTGCAGTTGTATAGAATTATGGAATCGGGAATCTTGACTGCAAAAATTTTGTGATGTACGTTTTGACGCTTTTCAATCAAATAGTTGTGTCAGTGTTGTCATGAGCATTTTATGTCGGACCAAAATTCTTTCATTTCTGACCGTACTCTTAACACCCATGCTGATAAGAAAAGGGCTTCTGCAGTGGTCTTGAGAAATGTTCATTTGCAGATCAAGAGAATACCATCTTTGAAAATTTACCAAAGTTATTCCAGTTGAAAATTTGCAAAAATAATCTTGGTCTCCAAACGGACTGTTTTTCTATGAGAAAATTGAAATTTTATACAATAAATTTGAGGGTTTAATGGTTAATGTTCATGTTTTCTGTCAAAATACTCACATTTGAAACATAGATTCACAGACTTCAAACATAAATCGTTGTATTTCCAACCTAAGTTTCCATATATATTTTTGGTTCAAATACAGATGTTGAAGATGAGCGATACAGACCCCCCTTACACCTCTTATGTCAAATGGGACATCCTGGCCAAGCCTATCCACGATTCTCGCTTGAGAATTGTGGACAATTATTGTTGAGAATCGTAAGCAACACTTCTCAACAAGAATTGTCCAGTTCTCACGCAAGACTCATGGATAGGATGTCCGCAAATGTCATGTAATAGAAGGATCCATTTCTATCTATGCTCAGCCCATCTATAGCTAAGCTCAGCCCATCTATAGCTAAGCTCAGCTTATCTATAGCTAAGCTTTGCCCACACTTTGGGCATGTTGGGATCAATTTATATACATTGAACCCGGATTTCCCAGAATCTCATTTTCAAGGTAACTAACCAGGTAAGCTGTTGAATATTTTGCTGTTGCTGCCCAATCAAATTAGTTTCAAAATATTCAACAGGCTGGTTATTCAAAATTAGACATACAAGTCGTACACTTAACAGACTTTATGATGGAGTGACAGACCAGATGCCTCTATTATACCCCTTGAGAATAGAGGGATCCATTTGTAGCGATGCCACTCGCATTTCCAGCTAAGCTACGCCCACCTTGTACGTGTGTTGGAATCGATTTATAGATACTTAGTCCCGTGAATCTCAATTTCAAGGTAAGATAAGATACAGGTAAGCTGTTGAATAATTTGAAACTAATTTGACTGGGAGCTGTTGCTGCCTATGCTAGCAACAGTTCTCAGTTAAATTAGTTTCAAAATATTCAACAAAATGTTTAGTAAATTCATCAAAGACATACAAATTCGTACACCTTCGTGACAGATTTTTCGGTTTTCGTGATGGAGCTTTGTCATTTTGAGTGTGATGTCAGTTAACTGGTGACATAATTGATTATGACATCAGATACTTGAGTCATGGATCGGATTACTCCTTTAAGCCTTTCACCGACAATCCGTGGAATAAATATATCTTTACGATGTAAAACTTATTCTGTTGAATATTTTGAAATGAATTTGACTGGAAGTCGTTGGTGCCTAAGGCACCAACTGTTTCCAGTCGAATTCATTTCAAAATATTCAACATTCCCTGTCCGTTTGCCTTGAAAATGAGATATGAGAAATTCAACAGTGAAAGGGTTAAGCTATGTAACTATGTACGAGTGTGTATATACGTCACAAGTCAAGCCACTTGACCTCAAGTGAAAGGGAATCATAATTGATTAGAGACAATATTGGAAAATATTAATAATAAATATAGTTTATTTACTAACAACAACAACAATCACTAACAAATAACATTGATTTAAAAATTTAAGATAATAACAATTAAAGCAAAATATATATTTAATAATAATAATAATAATAATAACAACACTAACAATGTATACGTTCGATATTAGATGGTTTGTGTGTTCCTGTCCGAAAGCTTATTGGACAACTAAAAATAGATCAGCTTCATTCCCGAAATCCTGGTATCTCAATTTATAAGCAACCATATTTAACTGTTTACGGGTCACCACTGGGAAAGAAAATGAAGTTATTATTAGCATTTTCAATGCCTATTTACAGGCCAAGAGAAGACTATTTTATTTAATGTTACCGCTGGAATGACTGTCTCGATAAACGAGCCAGTTCTGGCTTGAAGCTGGACATTTCTCATTGTGACGAATTTGTAGTGATGAATGATTTAACAGCACAGACTTAGACCGGGATTACTGGTAAGTGGCTTTTTTATAGCCGTAATATCACAGATAACAAAATGAAATTAACTTAAATATGAACTAAATAGTAAATATTTCTGCTATGTTACAGTTTTTGGCCAATGTCATTGAATAATTGTCACGGTTAGTAAAAATCTGTGTAATAAATTAATTGAATATATTAATGTAATAAATTAACAAGAAAATAACGTAGTTTGTTAAATTTTACATGGTTTGATGAGAATACAAGATGCATTGAAACCAGTCTTAAAACCGTCCTTTTGGAACAGCAAGGTGTTGCTACTAAAGACAGGCCAGTACATCTTTTAGACATTAACCCTATAACACTCATACCAGGATTACCTGCCAAAAACCGCTTCTGCAGTGTCTTGAGAAATGTCCATTTGCAGAACAAGAGATGACAATTTTTGAAAACTTACCACTGGAATGACTGGCTCAATAACTGAGCCAGTTATTCCAGTGGTAAATTTTCAAAAATAGTCTTCTCTTGGTCTGCAAATGGACATTTTCTGAGAAAATTAAAATTTTCTTAAACAAAATTTTAGTGTTAAAGGGTTAAATGGCTACTCGGACAATAGAGCTATCCCATGTAAATGGAGAATCTTGAATACTGACACTTACTGTCAGGTATTTGCCACTTTTGTGACAGACCGACATCTTCTTGTGACATCAACTAACAAATGACATATTTTGACGACGACGTCAGATAGTTACTCGAGTGACAGACCATGTCACTCCATTAGTAGGTTTGCCATACCTGAGCTGTTCGAAAAGAGGACAATAGCGCGAGAGGCGAAAGTTAAACTAGACATGGTGTTCCGGGGGTCGTCTCCCAGAAAATGTTTAAATCTAAATACTCTCAAATGGCATCTCCTGTATTTCTGGAGGTAAATATGTACCCCCAGTTGGCTGGTAAATGGTTCTATTTCAGCCATATTTGTAACTTAAGCCGACACAACAACTAATATTTTCCCCCAAAATATCGAGCTCCCAGATTTTTTGCATTGGCAAATTTTTTCATAGCGGCACAGAATGGTTGTGTGGGTGCTGTTTAATCGCTCTTGTGTCAACTTATCCATATCACGGTCATATGCTTGCTTAAACAGTCTCTGCAATGGTCTGGAGGAATGGTCATTTGAGGGTCAAGAGAGGGCTATTTTTGGAAATTTACAACTGGAATGACTGGCTCAGTAACTGAGCCAGTCATTCCAGTGGTAAATTTTCAAAAATAGTCCTCTCTTGGTCATCAAATGGACACCGGCTAATTCTTATTTCTTGACCATTAACCATTTCCTGTTCACACCGCCCAAAAACCACATCTGTAGATGTTTAGAAAAATTTTCATTTGCAGGGCACAGACAGCTATTTTTGCAAATTTAAATGCAAAATCTTAACTTTCTTGAAATTTCGTGACCGTTAAATGGCAAATCAATATGAGTATCATCTTTAGCGCTTTGAGGTGCAGTTGACGCAAGAGGGGTAAAAGAATCAATAACTGGAGCCATGTGTTACAGAGAACAGAAATTGATTTGTAACACAATTCTACTAGGAATTAACATTGACTATTTTACAATGCCATAACAGCTTTACTACCATATATACTTGAGATGAGCACCTCTAAAACATACATGAGATTATTGTCTGATATTTGCTGCATATTTTGTATTGTTTGACTAGAAAAGTAATAAATATCAGAGTTAGATTGCTGAGAAGATAAAGATAACTGCTAGACAAGGATGATAATATGAAGCGTGCCTTTGTGAAGCATAACATACAGTTATAAATATAGTAGTAATATTAATAATTAATATCATATGTCTGGAGGTAGATTTAAAGATGAGGTTGGTCTGGAAATTATGATAAGATTTAAACAGGATACATATATTTTGACAAAGTGAAATTTAAGGACAAATTATACATTTAACACTCAAATTTATTCAAAAAATTTCAAACTTCATACAAAATGTCTATTTGCAGAATAAGACTATTTAGACAATTTTAACACTGGAAAACTGGCTTGGTTATCGGCTTCAATATCAAGCCAGACATTGCAATAGTAAACTTTCAAAAATAATATTCTCTTGGTCTGCAAATGGACATTTTTTAAGATCACGGTTTTTGGCCCAATTGAGTGTTAACTCTTTAACACTCATATCAGCCAAAAACGGCTTCTGCAATTGTCTTGAGAAATGTCCATTTGCAGACCAAGAAGACTATTTTTGAAAATCTACCACTAGAATGACTGGCTCGATAACCGAGCCAGTCATTCCAGTGTTAAATTTTCAAAAACAGTCTTCTCCTGGTCAAACTGAAATTTCTTTGAACAAATTCGAGGGCTAAAGGATTAAAGGGCTAATATTGGTACTATGATTGAATTTTATATTTTGAGGTATTAAACAGAGTACCTTATTTTAATATCAGTTGAGTAAATACAATAGACAGTAATGACAACACTGTCATCCAAATAAACACCAGCTAACACCGCAGATAATATCGGGGATCTTTAACTATGCCACTCCCATTTCTGGCTAAGCTCTGTCAACATTTTCACGTGTAATATTGAAATTGATTTGAAAATTTGAAACTTGAATTCCCAGAATCTAAATTTAAATTTTAAGCTAACAATGCAGGTTAACTGTTGAATAATTTAGTTTTAAAATCTTGAACACAATGTTTATTAAACTGTAAATTCACCGCGGACATACAATAACAATTCAGACATTTTGTGACAGACGTTTTGATTTTCGTAAATGAACTATACATGTACATCGTTTTGACTTTGGCATCAACTAGCATGAGATGTATTTGATTTTGATGTCAGATACTTGAGTCACAGATTAGATCTCTCAATTCATGCGCGATATTCAATTTGAAAGGTTATTGCTGAAAGTTGTTGTTGCCTTACAAGCAACACTTTGTTCAAAATGATGACTAGTTAGGAGACAGCCTAGCAGGGACTGACCATCCAATTAGATAAATACTAGTAAAATTGACAAATAAAAATCAGTAGTAACTAAATCATTACGAGTATTTGAGAATTAAAATAATATAATAATTATGTATAATTTCATAACATCCTGTACAATTAGTTGCTAAGAAAATCTTAAGATAAATATTAATGAAACTAAATTAAATATTAATAATTTTTTTATTCATAAACAGTATCAACACTGAAATCTAAATATCTCAATTTTAAAGCACGCATATTGATAAAATGTTAAATATTTTGAAACTAATTGGACTGGAAGATGTTGCTGCCAAAGGCATCAACAGCTTCCAGGCAAATTAGTTTTAAGATATTCAACATAATCGTGTATCTGGTATGTACTTTTCAGTTAGGCATTGACCAGTGGTAACCATTTGCAGTCAGACACGAGAGTTTTACTTAAAACACAGGCAAAAATAGCTCAGATTTGTCAAAAAAATTGTGTTAACTAGCAAATTCTTCATAAAATCCAGGTCTGACCCTGCATAATGAGTAATTCACAGATTATGGAAGTTGCACATCTAACAGGTGATGTATAAACTCTTCATATGAGATTTTCCCGTCCATGTTGACGTCGAATTCGCTCAGAATATGGTAGATTTCCTCGTCTGATAGGGACATCCCAAATGCTTTCATTCCTTTCTTGAACTCGATCACATCCACAAAGCCATCGTTGTTCAAGTCCATTTTGCGGAAAGCACGTCGTAAGTTCTTCCATTCCTTCAATAACTGAAAATGACATTCAAATAACACTCGGATACTCAAAAGTAAACTGACTTTAAATTTGAAGTTCAGAGAAACATCTAGAAATAAAACAGTAACTACTTATATATGTTAGGCTTGTGCTATTATCGCTTTGAGTTATCGTGCGTGATTATTTAAGAATACTCGTGATTACTCGATTAAAGGGATGCTAATCTCATCTAAAATGTTGTACTGCACTGATAGATACTGGTTTATAGATTCCATATTATTCATATTCTGTCACATTCCCTTGTCTGTATCAGAATTATCTGCTTTGTAATATCGCGTAAACGTTGAACGGTGATCGATGCCATTTTGTCTCCTCAAGCGATAGTGTGTGATGTCATGTAAGTGCCAATGTATTACATTCTTTATTATGTAACAGTCATCTTGTTGAATATTTTGAAATTAATTCGACTGGAAGTTGTTGCTGCCATTGTCAAACTATCACTGGCGCCTCTATGACTGAGCATATATACCGAGGCAGACACACTAAGTTTTTTATGATTGGTTGAAAAGTAAATCATGACAGCCATCATATGATGTAGAAATGTACCAACATTTAGCTACTAAAGCATGAATATTTTTCTTTAGCGGCATGATAAAATGCTTAAACCTACCTGCATAGCTTATGAGTGACATATTAGATCAACTGAATAGCTATCAAGAGATGAGATTAGTTATCCTTTAATCAAATTGGGTACAAATTACCTAGACATAGCACCTAAAGTATATTAAAGTCGAAAGCACCAATGGTGTTTAGAAAAGTCAATGTGCAGGCCAAGAGAAGAGTATTTTTGAAAATGTATCACTGTAATGCCTGGCTCGATTCTCAAGCCAGTCATTCCAGTGATACATTTTCAAAAATACTCTTCTCTTGGCCTGCAAATGGACATACACTCACTGAGCAAAATGTCGATTAAAAGGTAGGATTTTAAATATTTTATTCAGTAGAAATTATTCATGATAATAGGATTATATAAATTTTAATCATATAAATGAAAAATTTAAGAAATAATTGTGATTTTCGATTTAAGCACGCAGTCAGGTCATGTCTCGATAGACAATACAGACAGAGGGATAAATGCCTGTATAGACAATACAAGACTTTTCCCTCGGCCCAATAGTCAACTTACCCACTGTTTCAAAACAGCATCCGCTTTTGTTTCTAAGGTTAATACTTACCAGATGTACTATTATGATAATATCTATTATCTAGTCTAGCTCAAAATAAACATTTAAAAAAAACTCCACACCCTCCATGATCCTGCCCATACTGTGTCCGGGAATTACCATAGCTCCAGGTACCGAGTAAATTCCCAATCACAGTTAGATTCGTCTATTTTGCTCGACTTTGCAGTCACGGTTTTTGTCAAGCTCAGTTCAAGTCTAAATTTTGCGTTTAGAGTGTGTAGTGAGAGTTCCTATCGCTATCTTCATAGAAGGAAAAGGGAAATCATCACAGAGGCAGGTTGTATCAATCTGGAATTAATACATTTGTGCCGTAATGACTGTTTAAAATTTCCTTAAATTGACACATTGTTTTAAAATGGTAGCCATTGTTGGAGTCGCTCCATTACCCGTTAACTTTTTTATCTTATCCTGGTACTCGGTTAATTTCTCTTGCGACTCGGTTCCTTGCAAGATGGATGTGCCCTTAGCCAAGATGGCGATGCCCATGATTAATGTTTTGTTTTGGCTTGGCGTGTCTATGCACTGTTTTAAGCCGATCTTTAGCTTTTGCTTCATTGTCGAAGGTGTTTGTAGCGATCGGTCTTAATTTCTTGGCTATTTTAACGTTAGTTAATTTCCAAGTCATGTTTATAAAATTTTCACTCTAAAAATTTTCAAATATTTCATGCCTAGAACTTGGTTATCATTAATCTAAGAGAAAGTTAATGTTTTTAAGCAATTTTAAAATTACAATCAAATAAATTGTGCGTGTTGCTCATCATCATCTTATCATGTGCAGCGTTTTAATTCTTATTCTGTGTTCGCAGAAGGTGAAGGGGCAAGGCAACGCCCCGCCAGATACATTGTGTTCGTGCTGTAACCATTTCATGAAGCGGAAGTTCACGGGCCATCACTCTGTAGCCTGCGCGAAGTGCAAAGTTGGAAGCCCATGCGATGTATGTGCAAAGTGGTCATCGGAGATGGTGGTGGAATTTGATCATGATCGCCGTGCGTGTTTGGAGAGAATCGCGAGGGACGAGGCGGCTAGGGTGGATCAGGTGTCCGTTAAAAGTCTGGAGGAGCGCCTGAATGAGTCGATGGACTCGGCCTTGGGTGTTTAGGCGGGCCAATTCAAGGTGATGTTTGAGTCCTTGCAGTCCACAGTCCCATTGATGCGGGTTGGTCCGGCCAGTTCTGTGGTGCAGGATTACCTATCGGTGGTCTGGCTAGTTCTGCGGAGGGACATGCACCTGTCCTTCCTCTTGCATCGGCTCGAGCCGACGGCAGCGGAAGAGGATATTCTCCTGATGGACGACTCTGGCATGCCAGAGTTTTCACAGGTGAAAGATTCCAGTACTTCCCATGCGTCACCTACGGGGTTTGTAGGGGTTTCTCAACAGGGTGTAGATGTCGACGTTCTTTCGGGCATTTTTCACCCGGATTTCGCTCATTCCAGAGTGCCGTCCGAGCCGTGTTTTATGGCTCCCATCAGCATCGTGGATGCAGTTATGATGGCTCCTCTCGGAATCCCCTCTCCTGCCGTGTTAGCGGCCGTAGTCTTGGCTCCCATGTTGAAGCCATTGGATTGTCGTGATTCTGTATCTGGCGATTCACTAGATACTGGAGCCACGAGTAGTCGAGCCATGGACCCACTTCATATTGGAAGTCTGGTCCGTGGCTCTCAGCATGGATCATCGGTGGCTTTTTCATCCAAGGGTAAGAAGGAAGATGAAAATACTACTCCTTTGATGGATGAATCATCTTTCTGCACTGAAGCTAAATGGTTGCAGGTTTTTGGCTGATGTCCAACCGTCTCCAGTTGGCATCAGACCAGGTGTCTCAGCAGCGATGGAGCAGATGTCAGAGTGTGCGGCTAGTGCTATGTCAAGTGGCTCTTCGGCCATGCCAACTTTTCCCTTAGACACTCAGACTTCTGACATGTTGGAAGTCGCGGCATACCGTTTGGTTCAGCCGGAGTATACTTTACCCAAGGGCCCTAAGGGGATAAAGAGTAGGGTCCACTTTCCAGAGCAGGCCTACCATCATTATGCTCATGTTCCTCGGCTTTCAGTCGGAGAATGAGAAGCGCTGAATAGCCCGTTAGCTGGGACAGCCAAGGGTCGTTCATGACCCTTAGTTTCCCAAGCTAACAAGGATCCCTTCAATAAGTTAACTCTTTTTGCGGATGCGGCGAGAGCGGCTATGGCTGCTCTCGTAAGGATGCACCGTCCTGCAGGGTATGCTGACCTGCGTGGCGGAAGGTGGGAAAGTGCCAGAGCCTGCTCTCTGAGTTGTCCAGGACTCCATGCGCTTATCTCAAGATTGCCTGGCCAGGGTGATCACTAGATCATTGGCGGAAAGGAGGAGAAGGGTTCTCGATTGTGTAGAACCAGGACCAGAGATGAGGGCTGCGTTATCTTCCGCGCCCTTCATTGGTCCAGGCTTGTTTGGCGACTCGGCAAGACAAGCTCTCTCCAAGGTTGTGTTCATGGTTGCAGAGCAGGAGGTTGTCGGCAAGTCGTGGAAGTCGACGAAACGGACTCGGCCACAACAGTCCTACAAGCAGCATCGATAGTAGCGGCAGAGGCAGCGTCAAAGATCACCCTTCCGTCCTTCTGGTCGTGGCGGATACCCTGTGGATAGCCGTGGCGGCGGTTCTGGGCCGTCATATTCCAAGAAGCCGCGTGGTGGCCATGGGGGACGGTCCTGACGGGTATCCGGCAAGATCTGTTCCGGTGGCGCCAGGAACGCTAGGAGTCGAGAATCTTCAGCCAAGCGAATTAACGTCTTATCGCGCAATATCGACCGTGAACTGTGTGCAGATTCCTACCATCGGAGGCAGACTTCAGTTCTTCTCAAACCAATGGGAACAGGTCATGCAAGATTGTTTAGTCTGTCATTGGCTAGGAAATGGCTATGAACCGGACTGGCTCATCCGTTAATCATTAGTTCCATTAACATCGACTCCAGTAAGGACTCCCGTTCCAAGGGAATCCAATCATAGATCTTCAGCAGAAGAATGCGATTCATTCAGTCTGCAATCAGTCCTCCCTTGGCTTCTATTCGATAATTTTCCTTGTTCCGAAATGCACCGGAGGTTGGAGACCGATTCTCAACCTCAAACCGCTGAACAAATTCATTCTTTCACCAAAATTTCAGATGAAGACTGTAGCAGCGGTGAGGACAGGGCTGAGAAAAGGCATGTGGGCAGTATCGATAGATCTGAAGGATGCATATTTTCATATTCCAATGTCAATTCCTTTTCAGAAATACCTTCGCTTTGCGTTCCAAGACAATGTTTGGGAGTTCAATGCGCTACCTTTCGGTCTGACCACAGCCCCAAGGGTCTTCAGCAAAGTGGTTCTCGCCATGACTGCTTATCTCCGCAGGAGAAACATAGCTGTTCATACTTACATAAATGACTGGCGGTTGAAGGCGGGGAATCAGTCACTGCGCAACGATCTCCAGGTAGTCCTGGCCTTATTAAAGGACCTATGATGGATCGTGAATCTAGAGAAATCAGAATTGACTCCATCCCAGGAGTTTGTATATCTGGGAATTCTTTTCAATCTCAGGGACGGTGTAGCTTTTCTGGCAGAGAGCAGAGTCAAGAGTTTGATTGCAGTTCTGGATTCAGTTTCTCTAGGAGCCTATCTGACGGCGCGTCAATTTCTCAGAATACTGAGTTTGCTAGTATCTCTGGAGAAAGTGGTACCTTATGTGGCACTCAGGTGCAGGCCGATTCAGATGTATTTGATGTCATTCTGGTCTCAGAGAACAGATTCTTTATCTCTGAGGATTCCAGTAAAAGAACCATTGATATTCCATCTTCAGTGGTGGCTATCAGAACAGAATCTCCTGCGAGGTATTCCCCTACAACCTCCCCAACCGCAGATGTCCATCTTTACAGATGCATCGACGACGGGTTGGGGATCTGTCAGTGTCAGGGGAATGGGATCGGACCAATGCGCAGAAACACATAAATGTACTCGAATTATTAGCGGTGGCATTAGCACTTAAAAAATTTGAGACTAATCCGAGACAAGATTGTCCTAATAAGGACAGCCAACTCCACAGCGGTGTCTTATCTGAACCGCCAAGGCGGGATGAGATCACCGGAGTTGTGTATGATGATATGGAACCTTCTGCTGTGGTACCAAAAGAGGAATGTTATTCTTCATGCAGCATACATTCCAGGAAGATTGAACATTCTAGCAGATGCTCTCAGTCGAAGGACAGTTTGTCATCCGACGGAATGGCAGCTCAACCAATTGGTAGCGGAGGTTCTATTCAAACATTGGGGCAAGCCAAATGTGGATCTATTTGCGATGAAAGGAAATGCAAAGATGGTCACATATGTGTCACCGATCCCGGACCCACTAGCTCCAGCAGTGGAAGCGCTGGAGATAAGTTGGAGAGGTAGGTACGCGTACGCGTATCCTCCAACGATTCTCATCCCAAATGTACTGGCAAAAATAAGAGAGGGCATATGCGAAGTACTGCTGATCGCTCCTCATTGGCCAGGCCGATCATGGTTTACGGATCTGCTGGACGTTCTGGTCTGAAATCATGGGCGTCGCCATCTTGGCTAAGGGCACATCCATCTTGCAAGGAACCGAGTCGCAAGAGAAATTAACCGAGTACCAGGATAAGATAAAAAAGTTAACGGGTAATGGAGCGACTCCAACAATGGCTATCATTTTAAAACAATGTGTCAATTTAAGGAAATTTTAAACAGTCATTACGGCACAAATGTATTAATTCCAGATTGATACAACCTGCCCCTGTGATGATTTCCCTTTTCCTTCTATGAAGATAGCGATAGGAACTCTCACTCCACACTCTAAACGCAAAATTTAGACTTGAATTGAGCTTGACAAAAACCGTGACTGCAAAGTCGAGCAAAATAGACGAATCTGACTGTGATTGGGAATTGACTCGGTACCTGGGGCTATGGTAATTCCCGGACACAGTATGGGCAGGATCATGGAGAGTGTGGAGTTTTTAATTGTTTATTTTGAGCTAGACTAGATAATAGAAATTATCATAATAGTACATCTGGTAAGTATTATTCGAAGTAGAATCATTAACATACTTTAACACATTAATGTCTACATTTGGTCATGAAAATTTAAATATTTCCTTATTGAATGTCCATTTGCAGGCCAAGAGAAGAGTATTTTTGAAATTTTACTAATGAAGTGGCAAATTTTCAAAAATACTCTTCTCTTGGCCTGCCAATGGCCATTCTTCAAGACTACTGCAGATGACGGTTTTTGGTCGGCTTTGGCAGGAAAGGGGTAAATGGCATCCTAAAGGTTATTAACCCTTCAGCACTCAACACATCCAAAACTGGCCTTGAGGAATATTCATTTGCAGACCAAGAGAAGACTATTTTTGAAAATTTACCAATGGAGATGACTGGTTAGTTTTCTCTTGACCTATTGACTAAGCAAACCCTTTTCTTTTCTTGACCATTCCTGACCATTAAAGGGTTAAATGAGAACAAGAATCTGCATAGCAACAACAACTCAAACCTAATTTATGGTTGCAATGTAAGCGTGAAGCTCTCCTGTTTGATATAATTATACTAATGACTGCTAGTTACTGAAGGTTAACGACTACGTCTAAAATTCATAATAATACAGGCTCCATGTACAGATTCCAATGAACAATGATGTAATGAGTTATGAAATAAGACATTGTTTAATTAAACTGTCATTGATGAGGTAGCGCTGATTCTTTAAAATATTTATATATCTAATTCTTGTGAAAAAGTAAAACATTTACCACGGAATTACTCTGATATTACAGAAGGGAATGATATAACTGTACTGCAGTATTGATAAAGATGCAGTAATTAAGCCATATCCAATGCTTGGTGACAATTGACCGTTCCAGTTTTAGGTATGCCCTGCCCGTTTCTAGCTAAGCTCCACCCACACCACGCTCGTGTTAGGATCGATCGGTCTCTGAACTCCCTGAATATCAATTTCCACAAAACTATACAGGTAAGCTGTTGAATATTTTGAAACTAATTTGACTGGGTGCTGTTGCTGCCTATGGCAGCAACAGCGCCCAGTCAAATTAGTTTCAAAATATTCAACAGCATGTTTATTAAATAGCAAAGACATACAATTCGTACAATGTGTCAGACTATTAAACGTTTAAGATGAACTAAATCGAGTCATTTATGACGTAATTGATTAGGACGTCATCTTACAGGTCACTTAGTTGATAAGGACATCATATGATGGATGGATAAACTGGAAAGAACCATTGGCATGTAGTTATAGTAGAGTCAAATGTAAAACACTCAAGATTGGATGCTGTCACTGGAAGCTGTGCATTCTATGAGTTCTTCCATTCTCTGAACAAGCATACTAAGAACGGAGCCATACTCATATGGATGAGAGCAAAAAATATAAACCCCCGCACCATTTTGCAAAGTCAAGGTGGGTGGGTGGGTGGTTGAGTCGGAGATCAGTACTACACAAGAGGCCCAAGGGGCCTGTATTGCACACCATAGACATTTCAACTAGAATGGTCATTAACAATAAGCAGAACTCTAATGAGTTGAGCAGACTTGTAACAAGAAAACAGAGGCCATATTTCTTTATGTATCAACTTCTCTTGAACAAAATTTAATGGCCCTTAGTCATTAATATCATATCTCCCAAATTTCGGTCCAATCCGTTCAGTGGCTTTGGAGACGAAGTTGCTTTCATGAAAACCAGGTCATCTAAGATGGCCAGCCAACCATTTGGCAAATCAAGTTCCCTTGAACAAACTTGGTTCAGTCCGAGCCCTAAATAATATTTTATGAGTTATAAATCGATCCCTTAAATGGTTTCGGAGAAAAAATAGGTCGAAATCCAAGATGGCTACGAGCCCAATTGTCTGATTGGCTTCATTTGAACAAATTTGAATCTCTATGCTATAATGATGTTTCCTGTCAAATATAACTGAAATCGGTCCAGTAGTTCTCGAGAAGACATTTTTGATTTCCCATTGCTTTAGTGAGGAAGTCTTTGGTGGGAAAATAATCCAAGATGACCACCAAACCAGTTATCCGACAGTTTTGAAAATTGCAAATTTGAGCTCAGAATACCCAAAAACATATATAAAACCAACTTCGGCCTCAAAATCCATCAAATAAAAAAATCCAATATGGCTGCTAAACACGCTACACTTTTAGTGGCCCATGGTGACCAGGTTTTTGACGAATCAACTTCCCTTGAACAAACTTTAATGGCCCTAATAATATCTCCCAAATTTCGGCCTTATCCCTTCAGCGGTTCTGGCAGTTGTTTTCGGGAAAACTAGGTCATCCAAGATGGCCACCGAACCATTTGGTCAATCAAGTCTACTTGAACAAACTTGGCTTAAGTCTTTCCCTAGATGAGGTTTCATGAGCTTTGAATCGATTCCCCAAGCAGTTTCGGAGATTTTTAAAGAAGTTTCCTAAAATTGAACGAAATCCAAGATGGCCACTGGCCAAATTGGCCGATCGGCTTCATTTGAACAAACTTGGATCCCTATGTGCTAAGGTTGCGTCATGCCAAATATAATTGAAATCGGCCAAGTAGTTCTCGAGAAGACATTTAAAATTTCCAATTTCTTTAGTATGGGCACCTTTGGCGGGAAAATTATCCAAGATGGCCACCAAACCATTTATCCGACAGTTTCGAAAATGGAAAATTCGAGCTCAGACTACCCAAAAACATATATAGAACCAATTTCGGCCTCAAAATCCATCAAATAAAAAAATCCAATATGGCCGCCAAACACGCTACATTTTGATTGGGCCATGGCGGCCATGTTTTATGACGGATCAACTTCCCTTGAACAAACTTTAATGGCCCTTACTCTCTAATCATATCTCCCAAATTTTAGCCCAATCCGAAAACTAGGTCATCCAAGATGGCCGCCGAACCATTTAGTCAATCAAGTGTTCTTGAACAAACTTAGCTTACCTCTTTCCCTAGATCATGTCTCATGAGTTTTGATTTGATTACTTAAGCGGGTTCAGAGATTTTTAGACGTTTCCTAAAATTGGCCGAAATCAAAGATGGCCATCATCCAAATTGGCTGATTGGCTTCATTTGAACAAACTTGGATCCCTATGCCCTAAGGATACTTCTTGCCAAATATAACTGAAATCGACCCAGTGGTTCTTGAGAAGTTGTTTAAAGGAAAAGTTGATGGACGATGGATGGACGGACCCATGACGGACGTTCGCCACGGCATAAGCTCACTTGGTCTTTCAGGCTAGGTGAGCTAATAATACTAATGCAGACTAGTGAAGCTGTTAGTATGACTAACACAGCAAAGCAGTTAATTATTCATTTAACATTCAAGCTGGCCAAAAATATCTTCTGCTGTGGTCTTGAGAAATGAACATTTGTAGACCAAAAGACGACTATTTTGAAAATTTACTACTTAAATAACTGGCACGATAACCGATCCAGTCATTATAGTCTTTATGTTATTTTCTCTTAGTCTGCAAACTAACATTTTCTATGAGAAAATTGAAATATTCTTGAACAAATTTGAGCATTAAAGGGTTAAAAATATTTGATATGCCTTTACTAAGTCTCAGATTACCTGGTTTCCTAACTACTGGCTGACTGACTATCGGATACATAAGAGTGCATCACCCTTTGTTTTGAAACATGACTAGAAATGTCACACTGGATCTTACAATATCCAGCCTTTCCATCACACACACACACATGCATGTGTGCACACCACTCACACATGCACATGCAGACATGCACCCACGCATGCATGCACACACGCACTCACACACGCGCATGCACACAGAGCTGGCTAGGGCTGGTACGCTTGTGCCAAGTGAGAAAGTAGCCTATTACCATAGGTACCATAAAGATTTTATTGTATTTGGTTTGTAGGACTAAGCTGGTTAAAGAGTTAAAGGCACACACTCTACAGAAGCATTATAGATTAACCCTTTAAACCTTGAAAATTTCAATATCTCAGTTTCAAGACTATTTAATAAACAAGAAAGTTGTTGAATATTTTAAAACTAATTCGACCGAAACCTCTTACTGCCATAAGCAGCAACAACTCCCAGTCAAATTAGTTTTCAAAACATTCAACATAACATTCCTTACATCATAAAGAATTTAGCATTCCTGTTGTGTGATGGTATTAATAGGGTTAATAAGTTCGACCTAGTAATGGTTAGATAAGCCTTGCTGTAGTTTATACCTGGACCCTGAGCATCCTAATCGCACCACTAACAGCAATTGACAAGTCAATTTTGCCAAAACCTTTCTGAACAGGAAAGAAATATAGAAAAAGGTCACTGATAGTATGTTCTATCAAATCAAAGTAAATCGAATGCTTACAAAATTTGTTAACCCTTTAACAGCCATATCCAAGAAACGACAAATTCCATCCTATATGAGGAATATTTTGTTGTATATTTTGAAACTAATTTAACTGTGAGTTGTTACTGCCTATGGCAGCAACATCTCCCAGTCAAATTAGTTTCAAAATATCCAACATAATTCCTGTATAACAGTCTTGATATGAGATGCTAGCAATTCAAGGGTTAATAAATGACCAGAAATACCATTTTAAAATCTAGGTTAAACCTGGATTTGATAAAGCCACAATTTTCAATTCATGAATTGTCCTGGGGAAATGTTAAAATTAACCAAGCACTAACTTTTTATATTCTACAAGTAAAGTGAAATAGGTAAATTCATAGCCATAGATGAGAGAGCATGACAATGAGTGATATTCATAACAAGTCATTATAATTCCTTAAATCCCACGCACACTGTACAACTTCTAAAATCTTCAGCATTTAAGAATTATTCTAAATTTTAAAACTAATTCAACAGTTGCCAGCTAAACCAGTTTGAAATAACAAGCAAAATCAGAGAACTTTGCAAACCATTGCCGTCTCATTTTTGTCAAGATTATTTGTATTTTCCGGATTTTTTCGGATCATGAGCAAAGTTGAGGAATCATACTATATGGTCACTCAATTTTGTTGTGCTAAAATAGAGCAAAATTGGACAAGTTGTTATCGAGATATCCATAGATAAAAAATTTACCCAATCATGTGATGTCATAATCAACTAATTGACTTGTAGGATGACATCATAATCAACGACATCATGCGCGACAGAGCTAAGTTCATCATTAATGCTTAACTGATGACGGACTAAGCATTGTTGTACGAATTGTATATCTTTACTATTTAGTAAATTATGCTGTTGAATATTTTGAAACTAATTTGACTTGGCGCTATTACTGCCATAGGCAGCAACAGCACCCAGTTAAATTAGTTTCAAAATATTCAACAGCTTATCTGTACGGTTTTCTGGAAATTGATTGTCCAGGGATCGATCAATCTCAACACGGGCGACGTGTGGGTGGAGCTTAGCTAGAGATGGGTGGGGCATAGCTAAAACTGGATTCCTTCATTACTGTGCCACCTGAATACCACAACTTTAGTGCTGCAAGAGTTGATTCTCTAAAATATCCTACCTTCTTCTGTAGTTTATGCAGCACTTTAGGATATGTCACACGAGAACTCATGGCTGGTTCACGCTTAAACTGCTTCTCGGCGTACAGACGCAGGAACAACAAGTAATGAAACCTATCAAATAATTATACACAGGAATGATAGTCCAAAATTGTAACAAGAAAACAAACGGTAAACAGGAAATTATGTCCATTTGATCATTTTAACCCGCTAACCCTCAAATCTATTCAAGAAAATTTCAATTTCCTCATAGAAAATGTCCATTTGCAGAGCAAGAGAAGACTCATTTTGAAAATTTACCTCTGGAATGACTGGCTCGATAACCAAGCCAGTCATTCCAGTGGTAAATTTTCTAAAATAATCTTTTGATCTGCAAATGAACATTTTTCAAGACCACTGCAGAATCAAAAAAGCATCCGCTTTTGTTTCTACGAGAATTCTTAATACTTACCAGATGTACTATTATGATAATGTCTATTATCCAGTCTAGGTCAAAATAAACAATTAAAACTCCGCACTCTCCTGGTCCTGCCCATACTGTGTCCGGGAATACCATAGCCGCAGGTACCGAGTCCATTCCCAATCACAGTCAGATTCGTCTTATGTTTGCCTTGGCAAACTGCAAAAGCAGCTCAGCCTCACCTCAGCGGGGCGGCTGAGGCAGGGCCATAGTACATCTGGTAAGTATTAAGAATTCTCGTAGAAACAAAAGCGGATGCTTTTTTGATTCTACTTCGAATAATACTTACCAGATGTACTATTATGATAAACTCCGGATTTCGACAGCCAGGAAATGCCGGTGGGAGGAGGTGAGGCTCGAACCAGCACTCATCAACCATCCAACAGAGAAGGTTGTGAAGAGACTAAAACCCTGGCATACGCTTGGGTTCTGCTATCTGACTCATAGAGTGCTAAACTTCCATGGTCTAGACCGCGCTCCCCCCCCCTCTTTTGTCCGCACAAAACCAGAGGGATGTCCATGGGGATGCAACACCCACCAGACCCGTGTCAGCCCCAAGTCTCAGCTAGGGCAGTCCAGTAGAGTGCAAAGAAGCTACTACAACTTCAAATCTTTGAAAAAACTATCAGTATATCGATTAGATTTTCAAATTGGAATGAGTCTCATGTCTGTATGAGAGGATAAATATACTCTTGTACCAGACTATTCACTTACTCAGTCTGGTATTTCGACTGGAAGTAAATATATTTATAGTCACTTAATTAATGTAAACACTCACCATTTTTGAGTGGTCGATCTGTTATTGATCATCACAGGAGCTAGGCCCAATCCACGGTCGTACTCAGTCATGTGCATAGCGCTTGGTCAGTGTAGGCGGAAGTCCTTTGTGATGTGTGCGAAGTAGTGGTCGGACGTGGCTTAGTTTAGGTTCGACAGATTGGCGACGGCTACTGGATTAAGTGTGCTGGAGATGTCTCGAAGGTAGAAATCAGTGAATGACGACTCGGCATGCCATTGTGCTACAGACATCACCTGCTCTAAAGAGACACCCTTATAAAGGGCCGATGATGCTGCTAGTGCTCGGACCTCATGGGCATTCGCACGATCAATCTGCTTTCCTGTAGCGATCTTGTGCGACATCTGAATAGCGTCAACTATCCAACGAGAAATAGTATCTTTCGAAGCACGTAAATGGGGAGCTTTGAGACATAACCACAGAGATTTCGGGTCGTCTCTCCACTCAGAAGTACGTTTCTTATACATCTTTAGACATCTGACAGGACACCAAGCACAAGAATTTGGGTCATGTCTAGTTAAACTTGGCAAATTGATCGGCTGTCCTGGATATTTAAGTGACTGATTCTTTGCCAGGAAACAAAGACGTGGAAGTAATCTTAAACCTTCACCCGTGACGACAAAACGGTCTTGTTCGGCAGAAAGCGCATGGATCTCGCTTCTCCTTCTCGCCGACGCTGCTGCAACCAAGAAAACTGATTTAATAGTTAACAGTTTAATGTCAATAGTTCTAATCGGTTCAAAGGGAGCATGCCCTAAAACCTGTAGAACAAGAGATAGATTCCATGATGGGATAGGAATTGGCTGTCTAGGTCGCAGATTGCTCATTCCTTTAATAACTTCATTCAAGGTGTCATTCTCTACTCCCCCAACGGTGAGACTAGGAATGACAGAAGCTAATGCAGACTTATATGCTGCTAGGGTAGAAGGTACAAGTTTGTCAACTTCGTATAAATGACAGATAAAATCTGCTACGTGTTGAACAGATGCAGAAAAGGGATCAATATCTCTTCTCTCACACCACTGTGCAAATTTGTTGATTCTATAATTATATGTTTTTGTGGTAGAAACTCTTCTGGCCGAAGCAACAAACTTCGCTGCTTGCTCAGAAAAGCCACCCTCAATTGCACGCTGCTTGACAACATCCATGCAGTCAATTTGAACATTTCTGGTCTGTCGTGAAGGTACAGACCCTTGTTCTGAGAGATTACATCTCTTGTGTCTGGAAGAGGGATTGGACTGCAGACCAGAAGGTCCAGCAGATCCGTAAACCATGATCGGCCTGGCCAATAAGGAGCGATCAGTAGTACTTGGCACATCCCCTCTCTTATCTTTGCCAGAACTTTCGGGATGAGAATTGTTGGAGGATACGCATACGCGTACATTCCCTTCCAACTTATCGCCAGTGCGTCTACTGCTAGAGCCAACGGGTCCGGGATCGGTGACACGTACGTGACCATCTTTGCGTTTGTCTTCATCGCAAATAGGTCGACATTCGGCTTGCCCCATTGTTTGAATAGAACCTCTGCTACCACTTGGTTGAGCTGCCATTCCGTCGGACGACAAACCGTCCTTCGACTGAGAGCATCCGCTAAGATGTTCAATCTTCCTGGAATGTGTGCTGCCCGAAGAATAATATTCCTCTCTTGGCACCACAGCAGAAGGTTCCAAACCATCATACACAACTCCGGTGATCTTGTCCCGCCTTGGCGGTTTAAATAAGACACCACTGTTGAGTTGTCTGTCCTTACCAGGACAATTTTGTCTTGAACTCGACCCTCGAACTTCTGCAGTGCTAATACCACCGCTAATAGCTCGAGTACATTGATATGTTTCTGCGCATTGGTCCGATCCCATTCCCCGGACACTGACTGATTGTCCAATACCGCTCCCCAACCTGTCAACGAGGCATCCGTGAACATGGACATCTGAGGTTGAGGAGGTTGTAGAGGAACACCTCGCAGGAGATTCTGTTCCGACAACCACCACTGAAGGTGGAATATCAATGGTTCTTTTACTGGTATTCTCAGAGATAACGGATCTGTTCTCTGTGACCAGAACGACATCAAATACATCTGAATCGGCCTGCGCCTGAGCGCCGCATATGGCACCACCTTCTCCAGAGATACTAGCAAAGCGAGTATTCTGAGAAATTGACGTGCCGTCAGATAGGCTCCTAGAGAAACTGACTCCAATACTGCAATCAGGCTTCTGACTCTGCTCTCCGCCGGAAAAGCTACGCCGTCCCTGAGATTGAAAAAAATTCCCAGATAAACAAACTCCTGGGATGGAGTCAGTTCTGATTTCTCTAGATTCACAATCCATCCTAGCTTCTTTAATAAGTCTAGGACTACCTTCAGATTGCTGCGCAGAGTGACTGGATTCCCCGCCTTTAGCAGCCAGTCGTCTATGTAAGTGTGAACAGCTATGTTTCTCCTGCGAAGTAAAGAAGTCATGGCGAGAACCACCTTGGTGAAGACCCTCGGAGCCGTGGTCAGGCCGAATGGAAGAGCATTGAATTCCCAAACATTGTCTTGGAATGCAAATCGCAGGTACTTCTGAAAGGGAATTGACATTGGAATATGAAAATAAGCATCCTTCAGATCTATTGATACCGCCCACATGCCTTTCCTGAGCCCTGTCATCACAGCTGCTACCGTCTCCATCTGAAACCTGGGAGAAAGAATAAATTTGTTCAACGGTTTGAGATTGAGAATTGGTCTCCACCCTCCGGTACGCTTCGGAACTAGGAACATAATCGAATAGAAGCCCAGTGATGACTGATCGGTTACCAGGTGAATCGCCTTTTTCAGACGAAGCGATTCTATCTCTGACTGAATGGCAACTAGACGGTCTAATTCCCTTGGAATAGGAGTCCATATTGGAGTCGAGGTTAACGGAACTAACGATTGATGGATGAGCCAGTCCGGATCGTAGCCGTTTCTTATCCACTGACAGACTAAATAGTCGCGCACGACCTGTTCCCATTGGCTTAGGAATAGCTGAAGTCTGCCTCCGACGGAAGGAATCTGCACACAGTTGTCGGTCGAGATTAGCCGACAAGACGCTACATCGCATGGGTGAAGATTCTCGACTCCATTTGTTTCCAAAGCCGCCGGTATTGATTCCGCCGGAAACCCGTCAGGAACGAGCCCCACGGCCGCCCCGCGGCTTCTTGTGGTATGACGGTCCGGAACCGCCGCCGCGACTATCCTTACGGTAGCCGCCACGGCCCGAACCGCCACCCTTCCTGTCGTCCTCATACGGCCTCTTACTAGAGGGCTTGTATGTGGACGAACGGCCAGGCCCTTGTGCTCCGGATGGCCTATGGGCATCACGGGCAGAAGGACGGAAGGGCGATCTAGGACGCTGCCTCTGCTGGTCCTGTCTGTGTTGACGGTAGGACTGTTGCGGCTGAGTCCTCTTGGTCGACTTCCACGACTTGCCGACCACCTCTTGCTCCGCCACCATCGATGCAACTTTAGAAAGCGCTTGTCGTGCCGAGCCGCCGAACAAGCCTGGACCAATGAAAGGCGCAGAAGATAACGCTGCCCTCATTTCCGGTCCTGGTTCCACACAATCGAGAACCATTCTCCGCCGCTCTGCTAAAGTTCTTGTGATCACCCTGGCCAGGCAATCCTGAGACAGGCGCATGGTGTCCCGAACAACTCCGGGAGCAGCCTCTGGCACCTGTCCGCCTTCCGCCGTGCAGTCCAGCATACCCTGCAGGACGGTACACCCGTGCGACAGCGCAGCCATGGCTGCCCTAGCCGCATCCTCAATGAGCGTGAGCTCATTAAACGGGTCTTTGTTGGTCTGGGAAACCAAGGGACGTGACCGCCCCTTGGCCTTCCCAGCCAACGGCCTATTCAGCGCCTCACGTTCCGCAACGGAAAGCCGTGGAACCCTGGCGTATTGATGATAGGCCTGCTCCGGAAAACGGACCCTACTCCTTATCCCCTTCGGGGCCTTGGGCAATGCATAGTCTGGCTGAACCAGACGATATGCCGCAACTTCCAACATGTCAGAAGTCTGCGAGTCCAAGGGGAGTGTAGGCATGGCCGAAGAGCCACTGGACAGAGCGCTAGCCGCACGCTCTGACATCCGCTCCATCGCCGGATCGCGCTGAGATCCTAGATCTGATGCCAACCCGAGACGATTGGTCATCCATCCAAGGACCTGCACCCATTCAGCCTCGGCGCAGAAAGCGGAATCGTCCATTAAAGAACTTCCGTTTTCATCTTCCCTCTCTCCCTTAGATGAGAGGGCCACCGACGATCCATGCTGAGCGCTACGATAAACGTCTCTGCCAGGACAGAGCGCATCCATAGCGCGACTACCAGCGGCACCGGTATCCAACGAACCGTCGGATACGGATTCTCCGCAGTCCATCGGCTCCAACACGGGATCCGGGACTACGACCGCCTCAATCACGGCTGGCACGGTAACTCCGATAGGAGCCGCACCCAACGCCGTCGGGATAGCCGTCGGAACCGCAAACCACGGCTCCGCCGGCATATCCGGTTGCACAAGTGACGGATGAAAAATGCCCGACGGAACGTCGACATCACCATCCGCCTGGCAAACCCGTACAAATCCCGAGGGAGACCCCTGGGACGTACTCGGCATTGCCGACATTGAAAGATCCGGCATGCCGGAATCTTCCATCAACAGGAATTCTTCTTCCTCTACCGACGGCTCTTGAGCCGAGGACAGAGAAAGGTCAGGTGCATGGCCCTCAGCAAAACTAGCCGGACCACCTAATGGTTGCCCTGCACCAGCTTGCCTCACCGGACCCGTGGACTGTAATGAATCAAACATGGCCTTGAACTGGGCCGCCCATACGCCCAGTGCTGAATCCATCCTCTCATTCAGCCGACCTTCCAGTCCAACCAACGACGCCTGCTGACGCTTCACTGCCTTATCCTTCTCTATGCGCTCCAGCCTCGCCCGTCGATCCCTGTCAAACTCAGCCACCATTGCCGACGACCACTTGGCGCACACATCACACGGACTGCCGACCTTACACCTCGCACACGCCACACAGTGATGTCCAAGATACTTGCGTTTCATGAACCTATTACACTTCTGGCACAACGTGTCCGGGTTCTTCGGTTTCTGCGAACACAGAGGAGAATTAAAACGCTGCACATGACAAGTGATGACGAGCAATACGCACAATAGACTTGATAGTTAAGATTTCTTAAACACATTAACTTTCTCTTAAATTAATGATAACAAGTCTTAGGCAGGAAATATTTGAAACTTTTTTGAGTGAAAATTTTACAAAACACAACTCAGCCTTTAACTAGCGTTAAATAACCAAGAAAACCTCGCCGATCACTACAAACACCCTCGACAATGAAGCGAGAGCTAAAATCGGCGATAACAGAGTGCCTGGATACCCCAAGCCAATAACGACATATTACATGGGCGCCGCCATCTTGGCTAAGGACGCATCCATCTTAGAGGAACCGAGTCGCAAGAGAAATTAACCGAGTACCCGAATTAAAACTAAAAGTTAACGGGTACAGAAGCGACTCCAACAATGGCTACCATTATAAAGCAATGTGCCAATTTAAGGAAATTTCAAACAGTCATTATGGCACGAATGTATAAATTCTAGATTGATACAACCTGCCCCTGTGATGATTTTCCAAGTTCCTCCATTAGTCCAGCGATGGTTTTCACAAACACGCGCTAAAACTGCTTAATTTATCAATTAAATGACACTCTAAACACATGCGACTTGAAACAAGCGCAAAATAGACGAATCTGACTGTGATTGGGAATGGACTCGGTACCTGCGGCTATGGTATTCCCGGACACAGTATGGGCAGGACCAGGAGAGTGCGGAGTTTTAATTGTTTATTTTGACCTAGACTGGATAATAGACATTATCATAATAGTACATCTGGTAAGTATTATTCGAAGTAGAAGACGTGTGCTTATAGAATATCCATTTGCAGGCCAAGAGAGGACTATCTTTGAAAATTTACCACTGGAATGACTGGCTGTTATCGAGCCAGGTATTCCAGTGGTAAATTTTCAAAAATAGTCTTCTTTCCGTCAGCAAATGGACATTCCTCAAGAAGCCGTTTTTTGGCTGATATGAGTGTTAAAGGGTTATTGGTCAAATTTGATCAAGAAATCTAAATATTTGCTTATAGAATATCCATTTGCAGGCCAAGAGAGGACTATCTTTAAAAACTTACCACTGGAATGACTGGCTCGGTTACCAAGCCAGGCATTCCAGTGGTAGATTTTCAAAAGTAATTTTCTCTTAGCCTGCAAATGGATATTCCACAAGACCACTGCAGAGGCCAGTTTTTGCTGGTTTGACAATTAAAGGGTTAAAGATCTTTCAATAACAACAAAGATTCTAGAAAATCCAGTCAGGCCCAACCACCCTTTTCAATGATCTTTACCTTTGACCTCCTGACTTTTGACCGTATGGACAAACCCCCTCCACAAATCATGACCGATCGGAAACCTTCCATGCATGTTTGGTAACAATTTCCATAATAGAACATGATCAATCATGCCACACCCTTTTGAATGATCTTGAACCTTGATCTCTTGCACCTGTGGCCCCTCACTCCGCCTCCCCATACCGTGCCAACCCCCAAATCAAGCAACTTTTTAAGCACACCAATAGAATCCTTCCACACAAACTTTGTAAATATACCTACATTAGAACGTCATTAGTACACACACGCACGCCCTTCCACACAAGCTTGGTGAATATACCTACATAAGAACATCATTAGTACATGAACACACATGCACGCACGCACGCACGCACGCACGCACGCACGCACACACACACACACACACACACACACACACACACACACACACACTTTGCCGAGTATTGCTTGTGCAGGTGCTGGATTAGCACAATAATTTATGTTGCAGCTGGTATGGGCCCCACACATTTGGGATCATGCACACATGTCACAGAAATACACTTTAGAAATGATAATATGTCTATTTGTATAAACCAGAATAGTGAAACTGCTAACCAAAGAATCAATTTAGTGGCAAAGGACATTATGCAGATGCATCCATGATTCAGCCCCCACCCATGCAAAAGGTGTCTCCATGGGACTAACGAAAAATCTCACATGATTTTAACCATTTCATGATGAAACCGGCCTCTCCAGTGGTCTTAAGGAATGTCCATTTGCAGGGTGAGAACACTATTTTTGACAATTTACCTCTGGAATGACTGGCTCAGTTAGCGCACCAGCCATTCCAGTGCTAAATTTTCAAAAATTGTGTTCTCTTGACCTGACAATGAACATTCAAGAAGCAAATATTTAGATTTTCTTGATGAAATTTAGGCATTAAAGTGTTAAATGTTGAAGTCTTAAATGACATACTGGCACATACGGTATGCTCTAATAGAAGTCCAACCCCTAACTTTGACATATGAGTTCCAATAATTTCTTAGCAGTTTCAAAACGACAAACCTCTGTAATAGAAGCCCACCCCATAACTCAGCAGATTGTATGGGAAAATCTTTTTTAAGAGCAAATTTCTAAGAATAGCGTGTATAATAATAACAATCGTTTCACAGAGTGTGTCTACTTCACACCGATCTCTGCCGTGATACATTTCTGGCCCCTCTAGAAGTCAATACAGGCCTCAGATTTGTAAATCTCGACCACCTATTAGATTAATACTAATAGTAGGTCACATATGTTCAAGATATAATAAAGTTTATTCCACACAAAATGCGCATAAAACAGTATTGGCGTGATTATATACCTTCCTTATAAATATATTTTAAGACCAAATTTATGTATCAAACAAGCAGTATTGCGCATCAATTTTGTAACGCCGATCAAGATTAAATGATCCAAAATGAATTATTATGAATGACAATATAGCCAGCTTCTTATGTTGGTGAGCCAGCGGCTCTTTTGTCATTGGAGGCGGCGTGTTCTCGCAAGATATTATATGCTAACGGGAGTTTATCAAATGGGTACCCGTTATTCAGATCAGTATAATACTCAGTTCCTATCGCGCAATGATAATATATAGAAATGTCCGAGTTCCTGATTCCAGAATATTTATATCCGAGTCCTCGCTCTAAAATAAACTCGTCAATTGGAGGCGAATCACGTGATTTGTATTTTTTCGCGACGCCATTTTATAACAAAATTGTGGATTAATTTTTATGTAATAAACGACCTTTATTAAAGGATACGCAATATTTAGGTGCTCAAATCAAATAATTTCACTTCCCCGGTGATGTTTTGAGGTATACATTAAACATAGGCATAGGCGGTGAGAATTTTTACAGGAGGAAATGCATTGAATTTCCGTAGTATCAGTTTTAGAAAACTTTTTTGGGAAAACTCTCTAATATAAACCCACCCCCTTCCTCAGAGATGTTGGGTTGGAAATTGAACACCTCTTGTCCTAATAGAAACCTAGGCTTCAATTAAGCGAAATATGATACGTTGAATGTTGAATATTATGCTATCTGTACTAGTATGCTTTATTCTCCAACCAATTTTCACTGGATAACAATATTAGGCTTGAATTCCCAGCAAATCCGATTTTTCATTCAATTTGAAAAAATATGATTCAGAGGACAAGAGATGTCGTCTAAGAAAATCTCTGGGGACCCTGTGGCCTCCATTTAATTAAGCCAGTCATTCCAGTAACAAATTTTCAAAAATAATCTCTTGGCTTGCAAATGAACATGGACTCAGTATAAATCATAATTCCTTTGATCACTGTTAACCCTTTCAGAGATCAATTACCCATATCTCATTTTCAATGCTAGCATACAGACTTGAATATTTTGAAATTAATTTCACTGGAAGCCATTGCTGACTTACATCCAGTCAAATTAATTTCAAAATATTCAACAGAATAAGTTTTATATCGCAATTAGGAATAGTTTTTCGTGGATTTGTGAAAGGGTTAAATATTAACCCTTTAACCCTCGAATTTATTCAAGAAAATTTCGGTTTTCTCATGGAAAATAAACGAAATCTAGGATTTCTTTTTTCACGAGAGAGTTGATACTTACCTCCCTAATACTTTTGATATTGCTAAATATTGGCTTTCACTCAATAAAACACTCAGATTAAAAACAGTTAGGTGCCCCTACTGGGCAGGTAGTCAGAGGTAGTCCGGCGGATGCCAGCCCCACCACCGCGCATGCGCCGACTACTACTTCCTCTGACTAATTTATTGGCTAACACATGCAACTACCAAGAGCCTGAAGACCGAGCCTCTGTGGGGTGGAGAGGCCGGGTCCGTATCTAGGGAGGTAAGTATCAACTCTCTCGTGAAAAAAGAAATCCTAGATTTCGTTTATTTCACATCAAGAGTATACTTACCTCCCTAATACTTTTGATATTGCCAGAATTCGAAAGTGAATCTGGCGGGAGGGAGGCGAGGTCAAAAGACCAGCTCTTCCCTATACGCTTTCACGCGTTTAAGGCACTTATGACGTCTGAAATGTGTGAGAACACAGTCAGGATTTGACAAACCATCGGATAACACAACCGATGCATGAGAGATGACCGAATGTCATATGCGCTACCCCCCCCTCCTGGGAGGAAGACTAGATGACCTCAATGTCCTATACGCTCTCTACGTACTAGTGCCCAGTACTATAGGACAGAGACGAAAAGGCTCCATTTTCGTATACTCTCTATGATGAACCACCTCCCACATAAACCATCACCATATTAATAATAATGGGTAACGTGACAATACAAGTAACAATGAACAACACATGAACAAGACTGACCTTGTTGAACTTGGAAGCTGTCATCATGATCCCAGTAGAGAAGCCTGATGCAGTCCCGACAAGTGGTTGTTACCATCGCTAAAGTGCGAAGTATATAAGCAATGCGGAAGCACTCCTCACAAAATTTAAAAACGATTAATGTTTCAAAATCGACAAGGCGAGAGGGTTAGAGGTGTCATGGAGGTAATGGTCTGTAAAACTTGACTCACAGTGCCACTGAGCCACGGACATAATGTCATCCACAGGGACCCCACTAAACAGGGCAGTGGATGCCACGACACCGCGGACACTGTGAGCCTTGGCCACATCAACCTGTCTCCCGGTGGCGGATTTGTGACAAAACTGAATACATTCTACAATCCACCTGGAAATGGTGTCCTTAGACGCCCTGCCATGGGGTTCAATATATGACAACCATAACGCTGACTGGTCGGTACGCCACTCCGAAGTACGCTGTTTGTACCGGAGCAGCGCCCGTACGGGGCACCATACTTTAGAATTAGGATCATATCTAGTTAAAGATGGCAAAAAAATAGGTTGACCTGGATATTTCAATGACTGATTCTTAGCCAAGAAATTAATCCTAGGTAGAAGCTTAAGGCCTTCCCCTGTAACCAAAAAACGGTCATCCTCGGCTGATAAGGCGTGAATCTCACTCCTACGCCTTGCCGAGGCCGCAGCAATTAAAAATACAGTTTTAAGCGTTAACATTTTCATAGAAATGGAACTAAGTGGTTCAAAAGGCTTATCTCCTAGTACCTGAAGCACCAGAGATAAACTCCAGACTGGAATCAGTGGTGGATTCCTCGGTCTTAGATTGCCCATGCCTTTAATTAATACATTTAATGTACTTACTTCATCACTCCCCCTATTAGCCAAGCAAGGAATAACAGTCATTAATGCTGATTTGTAACCAGCAATAGAGTTAGGCTTGAGGCTATAGGCATCATATAGGTGACAGAGGAAATCAGCCACTACCTGAATAGGTGAGTCCATTGGATCAATACATCTTTTTGAGCACCACTCTGCAAATCTGTTGATTTTATAAGTATATGCTCTGGAGGTTGACCCCCTCCTGGCTTTGGCCATAAATATGGCCGCTTGCTCAGAAAAGCCCTCCTTAATTCTAGATTCCTTGACAACATCCACGCAGTCAATCGGAACATTGACGGATTGTCGTGAAGGACCTTGCCCTGGAAGATAAGGTCGTCCATCAGAGGCAGAGGAACCGGATTGCAGACCAGAAGGTCCAGCAGATCCGTATACCACGATCGGCTTGGCCAATCCGGGGCAATCAGAAGCACTTGGCACTCCTGCTGCCTGATTTTCTGAAGCACCTTTGGAATCAGGATTGCTGGAGGGAATGCGTATGCATACATTCCCGCCCAGCTGATAGCTAACGCATCTGTTGCGAAAGCGCTTGGGTCTGGAATCGGAGAGACATACGTCGTCATCTTCGCATTCTTCTTCGTTGCGAACAAATCGATGTTGGGTTTCCCCCAATGGTCGAACAGACGATCCGCCACACATTGATTTAGTTGCCATTCCGTGGGTAAAACACTCATCCTTCGGCTCAATGAGTCTGCTAGCAGATTTAGCCTTCCCGGAATATGAACTGCCTTCAAGGTGATCCCATGATCTAGGCACCAACAAAGCAGTTTCCATGTCATCATACAGAGACTGGGCGACTTCGTTCCGCCCTGGCGGTTTATGTAAGTCACTACTGTTGAGTTGTCTGAACGAATTAGAACAATCTTGCCCTGAACTTTCTGTAAGAAATGTTCCAGGCCCAGGACTACTGCTCTTAGCTCTAGTAGATTGATATGTTCCTTGGACTGATCCAGATCCCAAAGCCCTGATATTGTGGACTCTTCCAGACAAGCTCCCCACCCCTCCATCGATGCATCTGTATACACAGTCACCTGAGGGTGGGGAGGGGTTAGCAAAACCCCCGGCAAGAGATTCTCTGTATTCAACCACCATTGCAGGTGGTGAATCAGAGGCGCCAACACTGACACGTTCGAGTCCAGCGAACCTGAACTCTGGGTCCACTGTGTCATGAGAAACAACTGGATCGGGTGCCTGCGCAAGGCGGCCTGCGGAATGACTGGTTCCAATGAAACCATCAACCCCAGCATTCTCAAGTAAACCCGTGCCAGGACATGACGACTGTCGCACACCGACTGTATTACTGAGATGAGTCTTTGAACCCTCTCCTGAGTGGGATAAACATATCCCGTCTCGAGATCGAAGAACATGCCCAGGTAAACAAACTTCTGGGATGGAGTTAGCTCTTATTTTTTGGAAATTGACTATCCAGCCCAAGTCCGTGAGAGTTTTCAAAACAATCTCCAGATTGGCCGATAACACTTCCCGGGTGTGCGCTTTCAACAGCCAGTCGTCTATGTACGTGTGGACTGCTATGCTTCTCCTGCGGAGGTATGCAGTGATCGCGAGAACCACACGGGTGAAGACCCGAGGAGCCGTGGAAATTCCGAAGGGTAATACCCTGAATTCCCACTGTCTGCCCTGGAATGCAAATCTCAGGAAGCGACGGAAACTCCTCTCTATGGGAATGTGGAAATAAGCATCCTTCAAATCTATTGATGCTGTCCACATTCCTTGCTCTAACCCCGCCAACACCGAGCGCACAGTCTCCATCTTGAAACTGGGCGTCTCTATGAACTTGTTCAATGGCTTGAGGTTGAGAATCGGCCTCCACCCTCCGGTGTTTTTCGTTACTAAGAACAGGGTTGAATAGAAGCCCGGGCACCTCTGCGCCGGCTGAATGGCTTCCTTTTGTATGAGGGAATTTATTTCCTCCTCTATACACAACCTTTGATCTGGATCCCTCGGAATTGGAGTCCAGATCGGCACGAGAGACGGTCTCGATGGCGGGCCTGTCATCCAATCGGGACGATACCCGACTGAAAGCCATCGCAAGACTAAACGGTCCTGAGTCAACCGCTTCCACTCTGGCAAGTGGCCGGCCAACCGGCCGCCCACCGGTCCACCTAGGGAGAGAGGTGGACATAAGGAGTGCGAGAGTGGCACTGTCTTCTCGGCCTGAAACACCGGAGTGGTTCCCACTACGGTAACCGGCCCATCAGGCCCGATTACCGCGACCAGATCCCCGCGCGCCCCGCCCAGCACCGCGCGCACCACGGTGCGCGGGTGGATGCCTGGCTGGCTGCACCTGGGGAGCCTGCGCACCCCTCGCTGCTGGCCGAATCGCATGCGGCCTAGGCCGGCGCTGCGATGGTGTCTGGCCTCTGACCTGGCCAGCGCCACCTCGAGCCTGCAGGGGACGATACGCAGGGGGTGCTGCACGAACGCGCTCCCGCCGGAGCACCTCAAACTGCTCATGCAGCGCCCTCTGGTTGTTGACCAGAGTCACCGTCTCCTGGAGGTGCCTACATCCCTCACCTCCAAAGAGACCAGGACCTGTCATAGGCGTTCGCAGCAGCCTATTATACAGGTCCTGGGACGGGCACAGATTGTCAAGGGCAAACGTGCGCCTCGCCCGGACACTCCTGGTCACCGCCCGCGTCAAACAGTCCAGAGCCAGGTTGATACCATCCTGGATGGCTCTCTGGACTGTGACCGGGCTTGGCTGACGTGAAGCGGATGCTGTTACCACCCCCTGTAACAGCTGGGAGACGTGGGACAGAGCAGCAATCGAAGCTCTCCCACTCTCCTCCGCATCACGTAGCGCGGTATTAGCCGAACGCAACGCGTTCGAGCACAGGACACCCGTGTCAGAACGGGAGCCTGGCCGCGCATCTTCGCCCAAAGCCGCGCGATCATCTACGCTAGGCTTAGGCACCACACCGTACTGCTGGTAATCCAGGGGCACGATGCGGCAACGCCTAGCCACCTCGCGAGGGGCCTTCGCGAGACGCCCATTCGTCTTAATGGACGTCTCTGCCGCCTCGAACATGTCCACGACATGCTCAGCCAGCGGCAGAGATGGCATAGCGGTGGCAGTCGGCCTACCAGCTAACCACGGCCTATGGTCACGCTGGATTGCCGACTGCTCCGCGGGCAGATCTGGCCGAACGCTTACCAGCCACTGGCAAGCGTCCGACCAATCCTCCTCCGTGGCTAACTGCGAGCGCTCTACTAGACGAGGGCCTTCGTCTTCCTCCTGAGCGCACGCAGTTATACTAGACGGCGGATATGCTGATACCCCTGGCAAGCCAGGGAAAGCATGCGGGCCCGAAATAACAGGCATGCTAAACTCCCTGGCTTGACCAGGAGCAGGCGCCGTGGTAGAGCGCGGGGCAGACACCGCCCCACCACGGCCCTGGCCAGCACCAGCGATACTCTCGGCAAGCCGAGGTATGCGGTAACCGTGGCCATCAGCACCGCCCAGGGTCACCTTCTGGACCGTGAATTCTACTCCTGCGTGAGTAGAACCATGGAACACGTCGCCTGTATTCCCCGCGAGGGGTGCACCGACGTCGTACTCCATGGCCACGTCCCCAGACGGCGACCCTAGCAGCAAATCCTCTTCCTCCTGGCCAGAAAGATTAGACTCCGGGTCAGCAAAGAGAGCTAACCCGGACTGGCCAGGGAAGGTGTCATAGGAGGTCTTGACACCCGTGGCGCGCGGATACCCAGGGTCTGATGAGCAGACCGTGGGTCCCAGCAACAACCGTTGTCCACGGCCCCTCGGCGCGGCACCAAGCCTGCTGCCAGGGTCGTGGACCGCCCCCATCAACGGGGCCACCTCTGAATCCACCTCGAACAACGGACCGGACCTATGGAACTCGGGTTCAGAGGCGGGGATCACCTGCTCCGAAGCAGATGCTGAGGACAACAAAGGACCTGGCCCAGGCAGCATGCTGCGAAGCAACTCTGGGACCAAATCCTTTATTGTCCTCTGCATCTCTCCCAACATTTCGGACCGGAAGGCCTCCATATCCACCGCGGATGAGGCCTTCCTCTTACCCTTCTTAACACCCTCTTTCTTCGCCTTCCTCTCCTCTTCCATCACCTTCTCCCTTGCCTGTAATGATAAAAAGTCAGCCATTAGCTCACCCCCCCACTGCTTACAGACCTCGCATTTTAGCAACAGTCCACAGGGACTGCAGCTAAAACACAAATGTGGAGCAAATCGGTCCTTTAAAAATCGACCACAGGACGGGCAACCAGGTCTCTGAAACAGGACAAAGGACGAGGACAATGAGCAAGTTAGTTACGGTTAGAAAAACTCAAAACCAAACTAAAAGAGAGGGACAGGATCACTAATCAAGAAGAAACCAGCGTTGGACAAAACTTTAAATGTTAATAAAGCGCAAGGCCGATTATGACGTCATCAATCCCTTAACAGAAATTAATCGGTCCGCAACAAGCATCCCAGTGCAAGGACGAATTGTATTCATAACTCGAACATCCTTCAAAGGATATTCAGACTACACATCATCAGATACAGAATGATAACAATGGTAAAAATCAGTCATTATTTTTTCAAATAATTCATATTACCTCATATCATTAATTAGATACCTGACACCTTGTATAGACAAACCATCCACCGTGATGCACTGGAGCACTCCACCAAGACTACGCCTCTTCACCTTTCTCCACCTTGGGGGAAGGAATTGGATCAAGAGGGCAAAGTGAGAAGACCTTTATAGTAAGCCTCCAACTCACTGAACATAGACTTTTTGGTTAGATAACCTAACAGTATTAGTAGGAAATGGAACCGTGGTGGAGAAAAACAAACCCTCCTGTGCTGAGATGTCCACTAATAATGCAAATCCATACCTGTGGACATAAACACAAAGAGAAATTAGTCTTATAAAGCACCATGTTGGAAAAACCCAACTCAAACAGGCGCTAATCACGGTAAGCGCGAGTCCCGGAAACACATTACACCGGGGGAAAAACTCGCTAGAATGTCATTGAAATCACCTGATAAAGAGATCCAGTCCCCTCCTCTGGTGAATTTGTCCTCTCAGACATCTCTCTTCACTATTCTCGAACACAACAGACGTGAAATAGGCTTAAAACGCGTGAAACTTGAAGATAACTGCAAGCACATGTGTTCTCCTTGCCAATAAATTAGCAAAGAGGAAGTAGTAGTCGGCGCATGCGCGGTGGTGGGGCTGGCATCCGCCGGACTACCTCTGACTACCTGCCCAGTAGGGGTACCTAACTGTTTTTAATCTGAGTGTTTTATTGAGTGAAAGCCAATATTTAGCAATATCAAAAGTATTTGGGAGGTAAGTATACTCTTGATGTGAAATGCCCATTTGCAAAAGAAGACTGTTTTTGAAAATTTACCACTAGAATGACTAGCTCGGTTATCGAGCCAGTCATTCCAGTGGTAAATTTTCAAAAATAGTCTTCTTTTGGTCTGCGAATGGACATTTCTCAAGACCACTGCAGAAGCCGGTTTTGGTTGATATGAGTGTTAAAGGGTTAGAGGTAGGGCTGCGCGATATACCGATACCATATTTAAAACCGATATCCTGCACTGACGGTTTCATAACCTATTATAAGAACTAAATATCGAAAAAACCGAATATTAACATATTTTCGGGTTTTCATATCAGGATTGTTAAAAATAAAATATACTAACGAGCATGAAAGTGTAATGAATAATAATGCCCATACTTTCCATTAAGCTACGTTCGGGGCAACTAATAATTGAACGTGGCCCCAATTGCGCATAGTGTGTAACTCCATGTAACCCGCTGTACGCCGAGAGAAATCAAGCAGCGAATTAATTAAATAAATATCCACTCGTCTTTTCTCTGGTAGTCTCCGATAAATTTGCAATATAAAACACAATACTAACGCGGGAATTTGTCATTGAAATTTGTATCGGGGAACACATTTCTAAACAACGGCATCCATTTTATTTACGTCACCGGCTAATTAACATAATGCAAAGTCGTCCAAAAACTAAATCGCCCGAATGCATACAAATCTCGCCAATAAATATAATGCTGAATACATTTTGCTGATTAGGATATAATTTTAAATAAAATTATTACTCAAGCCGAATTTAAAACGTTATCTTCTATACACAATATCATATTAACTAATGAAATTCGCGTTCGTAATATTACAGTTAATATTTTCTACAAGGCATGATTTCGTCCTCGGGCCGAATTGGAAATGAAAGAAGAAAGGGAGATAATTACATCATATTAATTACAATCACGTGATTTACGTCTTTTCGCAACCTGTTTTGCTGATGATTTATGATTAATTTTGACAAAATAAACGATGCTTATTTAACTGTGTGTAATATTTAGGTTGTCTAATTAGTAATTTCACTCCCGCGATGATGGATGTTATGAGGTATATTAAGCTTTAAATGCGTAAAATGTTACGAATGTATCAGGGCGTGAAAATACGTTCTGTTTTCGTGCTATTTTTTTATAATTTAAATTTTTTGTTTCATGTCCATAAAACCGATATTCGGTTAAAACCGATATGAAAAGTCATATCGAAACCGATATGGCTGTAAGCCAAACCGCGCAGCCCTAGTTAGAGGGCTAACATAAGCATGCAATGTATAATGATTACCGTCCTTTCTTGCCGACATCAAACTTTTGAACAATGATTGCCCTCTCAGGTTTGGTCAAATCAAACAGAAACGCATCAAATATCTCCTGCAATAAAACATTAAGCCACACCAATCAGAGCTTGCTGACGCACACCAACATATTGTCACATTGTAAAATGTTTGCTAGGTTTTTGGAATTTTTTCAGATTTTCAGAATTTTTGGGAAAGTTGTTGAATCCTGGTATACAGTCATACTCTGATTTGTGTAGAAATTTGAACCAAATCACACCAGCAGTTTTTGAGATATTCATATACATCAAGAATTTGATTCTATTCAGACGTATTTGATTATGACAACCGAGCCAGTCATTCCAGTGGTAAATTTTCAAAAATAGTCTTCTCTTTCCCTGAAAAAGGACATTCAAAAGGGACATATTTAGATTTTCTCGAACAAATTTGACCATTAAAGGGTTAATGTATTACAACTTATGTCTAAGAGTAAAGTAATAGCTCAGCAATATTTGCTTATGTCCATTTGATGGCCAAGAGAAGACTATTTTTGATAATTTACCATTGGAAGGACTGGCTCAGTTATCATTCCTGTGGTAAAATAAAAAAAAAGAAGTTTTCTCCTGTCCTGCAAAGGGACATTCCACAAGACCACTAAATACGCCGCGTTTTGGACAGCTTTATCAATAAAGTGCTAACAAAAGAAAAGAAAACCTACTGTTAAATATTTTGTACTTAATTTGATTGGAATGATAATAACTACGTAATCAGATTTGGAAAACCAATGTAGTAGGTATTTTAGCCCGACGCTTGGTCGCAATGTGAGACCAAAAGTCTGAATGATCTGGACTGGAATTTTCGTCCCTTTTATACCCTTCCTGAGCGAGCCTGTGGATTGAGTTGATTTTGACCATATATGGGCAGAGAAAAACCCGATTGGCGGTTCCCCATTTGAAATTTTTGGAGGTTTGGCGGTATGGTCAACTATTTTTATCGGTTGACCTGCATTTTACCGGTTGGGGTCAAGTTTACTTTTAAGTGACTTTTTTACTGGTTGTGGCATTTTTGGCGGTTGTGACCGTTTCTTGGTGGTTGTGATATTTTTGCCGGTTGTAAGTTTTTTTTGGCGGTTCTGCCATTTTGGTGGTTGAGCAACTTTTTGGGCGGTTGTGGTCATTTTTACTGGTTGTGAATTTTTTACCGGTTGTGTCCATTTTGGCAGTTGGGAAAAACATTTTTTGGCAGTTTAAGTTTTTTTACCGGTTGAGGTTATTTTGGTGATAAATTTCTGAGGGTTTCTGTAGGTCAAGTCCGTGGGGGTATTGCTCCTTTAGTGGATTTTTTGGATGTTTGTGGGTAATGATCATGTGTAGCCATCACTGTTTTTGATTCAGACTTCATGGCATTTCATTCCTTGAGCGGAACTCATCAGAGGTGAAGTTTTGTCAACTGGGAGTGGGCGTTTTGTGCTCCACTTTTTTCTGATATGGCATCCATTATGTGGGTGTTTGATATCTAGAATAGAAGTTATGTTGGTTGTCCTCTATTAGTCCTGGGAGTTCTGGGAGATGCTAAGATAACATCAGCTTTTTACAGAATCGATATGTATGTATGATTACTGTATTCTGCAGCTGTAGTAGTAGAAACATCCTACAGCTGCAATCAGTCCTCCTTCACTTTTTCCCACTGTGCCGTGTCCTCAGCCAAAATCCTTAGCTTCCTCAGGTCCATTCTTGACTTGAGTGTACCTAATCCTGCTTTCTTGAGGTCACCTCGTAGCATGTTTAGCAGATTTATGCAATGACATCCTCTCCTGGCTCTGTATTTGCTGGTTGCGAGTAGAATCGATATAGTTATGTATTATTATGTATAATTTATTTTTTCAATAATGTATGAAAAACTGTAAATAAAATGAATGAAAAATAAAGAGGATGACACAAAACCTGGTGAGTACGTCTTTGTTGTTATTTCATAAAATTAGAGGGAGATGAAGCATTTGCGCTTGTGTCCATATGGGTATGCGGTTTTTTTTTAAGGCATCTTTAAGAGATGCTGAGTGATGACAATGGGTATGACATCATGGGTTGTCGTTAGTGGCGAAAATGGTGATGTCGCTATAAATTGTGTGGTTTGCCTTCTCCGATTTAAAAGATGAGCTGGGGGAACACCTGTTTTAAAGAATCATACAGGTTCTCTCGTCAGACCCCGATGATGAAAACTCCACACCGTGGAGGAGACAAAAGGAATGCCACTGGATACACCAGCTTCACACGATGGAGCCCCTAGGCATCAATCTAGTGGGTTCTGGAACACCCTTTACCTGGACCAACACACCCACCATAGGCGGACACACCCAGTACATTGTTATTACACTTAATTTGATTTGATTGGAAGCCATTGCTGCCTAAGGCATCAATGACTTCCAATCAAATTAAGTCCAAAATATTCAACAGAATAAGCTTTATATCGTAAAGAATTGTACTGTTTGGATACACGCTAAGTTATTTCTAAGCTGTACTATAACTACCCTAACACACATTGATGCTGTTTATATAGATATACAAGATTTTGAAAGTAAAATAAAAATCACTTATAACTCAAAATCCAGTTTATCGATTCTCGGGATAGAAAATGTTCATAATTTTATTGGGTGTAGGTGGGAAAGAGCATATGCTTTTTCCACACACACACACCCCCCCCCCCCCCCCCTTTGCGAAAGACTCTGGATCCACCTCTTATACAACATAGTAATGCTGACAAGCAATATGTTAACCATTTAAGCCTCAAATTTGTTCAGAAAAATTTTAATTATCTCATAGGAGATATATCCATTTGCAGTCCAAGACAAAACTATTTTTGAAAATTTACCACTGGAATGACTGGCTCGATTAACAAGCCAGTCATTGCAGTGGTAAAATTTCAAAAATAGTCTTCTCTTGGTCTGTAAATGGGCATTTCTCAGGACCAGTGTAGAAGGCATTTTTGGCCGCTTCAGTGTTAACAGGTTACATACACATTACTTATGCTAGCTGTGTCAGTCTTTACCCGCATAGTTTCCTGAGGTACTGTAGTGTAGCCGTGGTTATCCGCACGCCGAAACATCGCCTTTATATCATTCCAATGTGCAAGCACCTACAAACATGACATTGAATACATTGAAACAAGGTCGATAGAATCTTGGTATATGCGGGTGAAGAATAAATAGTAGGTCTCACTGAGTTACTTTAGTTATGACAAATTAACGAATGAATGAACGAACGAACGGAATGAAGGAATGAACAAATGAACTAAGGGACATGCCGGTTTATTGAGTTGCTACCAGCAGCTAAATATAAATAAAACAGAAAGGACTAGACTACAATACAAGAGTATTAGCAAGATTCTCCAGGGAGATAACTCTGTCACCATTTTCTATGAGGAAATTTAAATATTCTTGAGCAAACTTGAGGATTAACCCTTTAACACTCAAATTTGATCACTAAAATCTCAGAAAATGTTCATTTGCAGACCAAGAGAAGTATATTTTTGAAAATTTACCACTGGAATGACTGGCTCGGTTATCGAGCCAGTCATTCGTGGTAAATTTTCAAAAATATACTTCTCTTGGTCTGCAAATGGACATTACTTAAGACCACTGCAGAAGCCGTCTTTGGCTGATATGAGGGTTAAAGGATTAAAGGGCTGATCTTTGATTACTCACTATTGGTTCTATGCGCTCCAGTAGCTCATGTACTTCATTTATATGAAGCGGTGCCTGGCCTTTACCATCTTTCTCCATAGATCGCCTCTGCTTTGATGCATCAGAGTCTCGTTGTTTACTGAGAACAGTTGCAGGTAGTTCTGCCAAATTGAGATATAAAGATCACATTTTAATGCCGCAGATGCTAGCGAAAATAAACGAATGGACAAAGACAATCAGGTGAACCTGCTCAAGAGACCAGTTACTGTCGATTACAGACAAAAGATGGTGGTTATTGGAGAAGAGTATTTTTGAAATTTTATCACTTGAATGATCAGCTTGATTTAAACTAGCACACTTGAATAAACAGATTGACGATTACAGCGAACTACAGTTAGCTAGTCGAATATGTCCTAGGATGACTGCGATTGATATTACATTATTATTAACATAGTGGGCTTTATCGCACAATAACATGATTATGTATGGCAATTAATGCGAATCTATGACGTGAAAAGAGCGTGATAGTGAAATTGCAGGCTCAAATCTCGGTACTGTCAAACTATGACATCAATGGCGGGCATTAATACTTAATAACCGCCCGCTCATTACATCACGCATTGCGTGGAAGTGAAAACAAACAGCTGATTCGTGTGTCCAATGAGAATTTGAGTTATATGAGTGTTCTGCACAGGCATATGTCATGTTATAGTCAGCATGACGCGAGAATATTGATCTGCAAACAATATGTTGAGCCAGTGTCAAATACTGAAATCAACATATGGGTATGAAATGGATTATTCATAGTATTCATTATAGTACAACAGCCTCTCTAATTAAAAGAGTACATCCTGCCAATAATTAGAGCCACATGGCAAATACTGGCAACACTTTATTGAATACTAAGCTACTTAAAAATTTAAAAAAAATTAAATCGATCTAGCAATCCGAACACACAGACGAGTGAAATTCTACAGTAACACTTGCCCAAACATACCCAGTAGATAAATAATAATAGTAATAACGTTGTTTTGTTTGGGCATCAAGGTTATTTGAGGCCCTTCCTGCGTGATTGAAGCCCTTCATTTTCACTACGCTCGGGCTACAAAATGAAAATGTCAGGCTTCAATCACACAAGTCAGGCCTCAAACGACCATACCGGCCAACAAAACAACGTTATTGTTATATTAATAAATTAGAATGTATAGTCGATGGACAAAATCGCAAATCCCCACACTTTCGCTAACTTTGACGTTCTAGGTTAGAGTTACATTACCTTGCCTGAGCTCTTTTGGCTTGGAGGAGATATTCTTAAGCAGTTGGTTATACGTGAGCATGTTATCATGTGCAGTTTTCATACTTGACCATAACACCTCCAACTCATGCAATGAGCAATATATTCCACATCTGCCAAAACAAACCAATCATGCCATTAATCAGAATCCCAATAGGTAGATTATAATCACAAGAGACTACATCTTCCATGGGGTTTAAATCTGATTATGTTGAATATTTTGAAAACAATTTGACTGAAAGTTGTTGGTGGCTAAGCCACCAACTTTCAATCAAATTGTTTTCAAAATATTCAGCAGGTCCGGAGTTATTGCCTATTGAAATTATTGTCTGGTGGCTTGCAGGTGTCAGACCGTTAACTATGTCCCACTCATTTCAAGGTAAGGTTCTGCCCACTGTGTACGTGCATTTAAATCAATTGTAACACTTTGAAACCTGAACTTCCAGAATGCCAATTTCAAGGCAACTATACAGGTAAGCGCCTGAATATTTTGAAATTAATTTCACTGGGTGGTGTTACTGCATATTGAATATTCAACAGATTGTTTATTAAATAGTAAAGACATTCAATTCGTATACGGAATATTAAATGTTAATGACGGCGTCATTCGTTACTCATTTTGAATGTGATGTCAGCCTAAATGTGATGTAACTGATTATGACGTCATATATTTGAGTGACAGATCAGATTTATCAATTGATTAAAACATACATGAATTAATTGCTCAAACCTACAGAGTGGTTGTACATAAATTCTGCATTTCTCACACAGACTAATTTCGATGGAAACCCAAATAAGCAATCAATGAACTGGAATTTTCGTCCCTTTTATACCCTTCCTGGGCAAGCCTGTGGATTGAGTTGATCTTGACCATATATGGGCAGAAAAAATGACATCATAATCAATTACAGCATGAATGACTCGATTTAGTCTTAAATGCTTAATAGTCCATCAGGTTGTATGAATTGTGTGTCTTTTTAATAAACATGATGTTGAATATTTTGAACATGATTTGACATAGGCACGCTGTTAAATTAGTTTCAAAATATTCAACAGCTTATCTGTATAATTTTCTGGAAATTGATAGTCAGGGAGTTCAGAGATCGATCCACCACAACACGAGCGTGTTGTAGGTGAAGTTTAGCTAGAGATGGGCAGGGTATTGCTAAAACTGGAACGGTACATTGGTTGCTGCACAAGTGACATAAATGGTATTCAGCTGATCTTTTCAAATTATTCCAATTTCCTTCTTTTTTACTGGCGGGTATAGATTAACTATTATATAGGGGTGTCATTCAACAGAATTTGTTAGTTCCCTGGTCTTTCCCTTTAAATGGTTAAGCAAGAGGCGTATTGTGTTTCCATTATGCATATGAAGCCTGGCTGTTTGAGATCTTGAGCATCCTCGGCCCAGGTGAGGTAAGAAGGAACGCTTTCAACATTACTGAGCAAATATGATTCATTACGCTACCCTTTAATTCTCAAGAAAATATAGATTTTTTTGCTTTGTGAGTGTCCCTTTCCAGGCCATAAGGTTATTTAGGAAATTTTACCACTGGAATGTCTGGCTTATATTATGGAGCCAGGAAACTTCCACTCACAAATACTCTTCTCTCAGCTTGTAAATGGCCATTCCGCAGGACCACTACTGAGGTTTGTTAGGGCCAGTTTGACCATTAAAAGGTTAATATGAACCAGCAAATCTTCTGTTGAATAATTTGACAATAATTTTAGTGCGAACTGCAGCTACACTATTAGAAGACTCACTTGCCCATGAGCGCACCAAGCTGCCATTTACTCATTCTACCCGTCTGGTCTCTGTCCATCTCTCGAAACAACTGAAATAAACAATAATCGCCATAGGCATGAGTTAACCGCTTAATGGTCAAGCCAGACAAAACTGGACTCTGCAGTGCCCATTTGCAGGTCACGAGAAGACGATTTGTGAAGATTTACCACTGGAAACACTGGCTCGTTAACCGAGCCAGTTATTCCAGTGGCAAATTTTCAAAAATAGTCTTATCTTACCCAGCAAATGGACATTGACAAATCAGAATTCCTGCTTTTCTTGACCAATATTGACCATTTGAGGGTTAAATTTACTAGCATTCCAGGATGCATCATGATGATATGAAGGAGTGATGTTCAGATGAAATGATGACATTACTCAACTGATAATATGTAGATAAAGGACATCATTACACAAGACTAATGCCTAGCGCACATGGGACAATCTAGCTGAGCTAGCGGCCTCACGAGGTTTTTGCCTCAGCCGGTAGCTCTTGTGTGCGGGTGATTTTTGTGAGGATTCACCTCGCGAGGCCTTGAGGAAGATATCTGTCGAGTTTGATATTTTTTGCCTCGCGAGACAAAAAACTCAATGTGTGTGGACGTCGTAAGCCATATGCTCAGCTGGATAAATCAAATGACCAATAAAAACGTGTGGTTTCTCTACGTGATTTAAAGGTGCATATTCACACCATAATGTGTGAAAATAAAATTGTTTAAATTGGATACTTTTAGAGACTTAATCTGTGTACCTCAATGTAATGAAGCGAAAAAAATCTTAAAAACATATGATGATTTCATTCTGAACAAATTATATATATTTTTAATTGTGAAGTTGCTCAAGAGCTACAGGCTGAGGCAAAAACCTTGCGAGGCCATTTGCTCTGCTAGATTATCATGCGTGCATTAGGCATAAGATATGATTGTGCAATCTTTCTGACCAATCTATGTTTGTTTAAGCAAACTCTGTCAAGATTCCCCAAGACCTAATTTATTGAAAATATTCTTTTCCTTGTATGACTTGCATTGATGAACATGTGACAAGACTTGTTGTTATCAAGTTTCAATATAATATATCTACTGGAAAAAGAGTGTAGGTTGAAACACGTTAAAGATATGGATCGGACAAGAATAAGATGGATGGATGGATGGGCAGGCGGATAGACAGACAGACAGATGGATGGACATACAAATGGACAGACAGGCAGGCATACATAGACAGACAGACAGACAAACAGGCAGGCAGGCAGGCAGGCAGGCACAGACAGACAGACAGACAGACAGGCAGGCAGTCATGCAGGCAGACAGTGACAAAGATGGTGATTGCATCACATAATATAACCCGACCTTGAGCAGGTGTATAAAGTATACAAAATTGTGAATCCAGATGCAAAACTCTTCGTGATCTGAACTGGGCAAGCATCAGATAGATGGATGGACTAGTGGATGGGTAATGAGTGCTATTAATTATTATTTTTGAAAATTTATCACTAGAATGACTGGCTGGTTCTAGAGCCAGCAATTCTAGTGGTAAATTTTCAAAGATAGTATTATCCCATCCTGGAAATGGGCATTTCTCAAAATCACTAGAGAAGCCATTTTTGGCCAATCATTTCTTAATTGTTTATGATTAAAATATTATGCCATACCATGTCAAATTTGTGCAACTCCTCTCGTAACTGGTTTTCAAGTTTCTTTATCATCTGTTAAAATACAAATATAAAACTTGAGATATGGTGCATTGCTTAAACCTTTAATGATCAAATTTAGTCAATAAATTGTATTTTGTCAAAAAAATGTCCATTTGTAAACGAAGGAAAAAAACAAATTTTTAAAAATGTACCGCTAGAATGACTTGATTATTTATTGAACAAGTCATTAAAGTGGTAATTTTTAAAAAATAGTCTTCTCTTAGCATGCAAATGGACATTACTCAAGACCACTGTAGAGGCCATTTTTAGCCCACTTGGTTAGTAACTCTTTAACCCGTGAATTTATTCAAGAAAATTTAAATTTTCTCATAAAAAATGTTGATTTGCAGATGAAGAGAAGACTATTTTTGAAAATTTACCACTGGAATGACTGGCTCGAGTATCAAGCCAGTCATTCCATTTAAATTTAAAAAAATAGCATTCTCTTGCTCTGCAAATGGACATTTCTCAAGACCACTGCAGAAGGCGTTTTTGGCTGATAAGAGTGTTAAAGAGTTAAAGGGTCACATAATATTTTACATCTATGCTAACCATAATAACAGTCATAATGACATAGACTGCTGTAGGGCACTGAATCAAAAAAGCATCCGCTTTTGTTTCTACGAGAATTCTTAAAACTTACCAGATGTACTATTATGATAATGTCTATTATCTAGTCTAGCTCAAAATAAACAATGAAAACTCCACACTCTCCTGGTCCTGCCCACACCGTGTCCAGGAATTACCATAGCCGCAGGTACTGAGTCAATTCCCAATCAGAGTCAGATTCGTCTTATATTTGTCTTGACAAACAGCGAAAGCAGCTCAGCCTCACCTCAGCGGGGCGGCTGAGGGAGGGCCATAGTACATCTGGTAAGTATTAAGAATTCTCGTAGAAATGAAAGCGGATGCTTTTTTGATTCTACTTCGAATTATACTTACCAGATGTACTATTATGATAAACTCCGGATTTTGACAGCAAAGAAACACCGGTGGGAGGAGGTGAGGCTAGAACCAACACTCATCTACCATCCAACAGAGAAGGTTATGAAGAGACTAGAACCATGGCATACGCCTGGGTTCTGCCATCTGATTCATAGAGTGCTAAACTTCCATGGTCTAGACCTCGCTCCCCCCTCCCCCCTCATTTGTCTGCACAAATTCCAGAGGGCTGTCAAAACGGGCAGCAACACCCACCAGACCCATGTCAGACCCAAGTCTCAGCTAGGGCAGTCCAGTAGAGTGCAAAGAAGCTACTACAACTTCTAATTTTGAAAAAACTATCAGTATATCGATTAGAATTTCAAATTGGAATGAGTCTAATGTCTGCAAAAGAATAAGATGTTCTTGTCCAGACTATTTACTTAGATAGTCCGGTATTTCGACTATAAGTAAACTTAAAATTAGTCACTTAATTAATGTAAACACTCACAATTTTGAGTGCTTGGTCTTTTTAGTTCATCACAGGAGCTCGACCCAATCCACGGTCGTTCTCAGGTCATGTGCATGGCCATTGTTCAGTGCAAGTGGTAGAACTTGTGATGTGTGCGAAATAGTGGTCGGATGTGGCTTAGTTCAGATTCGATAAATTGGCGACGGCTACCGGATTAAGTGCGCTGGAGATGTCGCGAAGGTAGAAATCAGTGAATGACGACTTGGCATGCCATTGTGCTACAGACATCACCTCCTCTAATGAGACACCCTTATAAAGGGCTGATGCTGCTGCTAGTGCTCGGACCTGATGGGCATTCGCACGATTAATCTGCTTTCCTGTAGCGATTTTGTGCGACATCTGAATAGCATCGACTATCCAATGAGAAATAGTATCTTTTGAGCCGCACAAATGAGGAGCTTTGAGACATAACCACAGAGATTTCAGGTCATCTCTCCACTCCTCAGTACATTTTTTATACATTTTCAGACACCTGACAGGACACCAAGCAGAAGAATTTGGGTCATGTCTAATTAAACTTGGCAAATTGATTGGTTGACCTGGATATTTAAGTGACTGATTCTTTGCCAGGAAACAAAGATGTGGAAGTAGTCTTAAACCTTCACCCATGACGACAAAACGGTCTTGCTCTGCAGATAGCGCACGAATTTCGCTTCTCCTTCTCGCCGACTCTGCTGCAACCAAGAAAACTGATTTAATAGTTAACAGTTTAATATCTATAGATCTAATCGGTTCAAAGGGAGCATGCCCTAAAACCTGTAGAACAAGAGATAGATTACATGCTGGGATAGGAATTGGCTGTCTAGGTCGCAGATTGCTCATTCCTTTAATAACTTCATTTAAAGTGTCATTCTCCACTCCTTCAATGGCCAGACTGGGAATGACTGAAGCTAATGCAGACTTATATGCTGCTAGGGTTGAAGGTACAAGTTTGTCAACTTCGTATAGATGACAGATAAATTCTGCTACATGTTGAACAGAAGCAGAAAAGGGATCGATATCTCTTCCCTTACACCACTCTGCAAATTTGTTGATTCTATAATTATATGTTTTAGTGGTTGACCCTCTTCTGGCTGAAGCAATAAATTTCGCTGCTTGCTCAGAAAAGCCACCCTTAATTGCATGCTGCTTGATAACATCCATGCAGTCAATTTGAACATTTCTGGTCTGTCATGGAAATACAGACCCTGTTCTGAGAGATTAGATCTCTTCTGTCTGGAAGAGGGATTGGATAGCAGACCAGAAGGTCCAGCAGATCTGTAAACCATGATCGGCCTGGCCAATAAGGGGTGAACAGTAGTACTTGGCACATACCCTCTTTCATCTTTGCCAGAACTTTTGGGATGAGAATCGTTGGAGGATATGCATACGCGTACATTCCCGACCCAACTTATCGCCAGTGTGTCTACTGCTAGAGCTAGCGGGTCCGTGATCGGTGACACGTATGTGACCATCTTTGCATTCTGTTTCATCGCAAACAGGTCCACATTTGGCTTGCCCAAATGTTTGAATAGAACCTCCACTACCGATTGGTTGAGCTGCCACTCCATCAGAAGACAAACCGTCCTTCGACTGGGAGTATCTGCTAAGATGTTCAGTCTTCCTGGAATGTGTGCTGCCCGAAGAATAACATTCCTCTCTTGGCACCACAGCAGAAGGTTCCAAATCATCATACACAACTCCGGTGATCGCGTCCCGCCTTGGCGGTTCAAATAAGACACCACTGTTGAGTTGTCTGTCCTTACTAGGACAATCTTGTCTTGGATTGAGCTCTCGAATTTTCGAAGTGCTAATGTCACTGCTAATAATTCGAGAACATTGATATGTTTCTGCGCATTGTTGCGATCCCATTCCCCTGACACTGACTGATCGTCCAATACCGCTCCCCAACCCGTCGTTGATACATCTGTGAAGATGGACATCTGTGGTTGAGGAGGTCGTACAGGAACACCTCGCAGGAGATTCTGTTCTGATAACCACCACTGAAGGTGGAATATCAATTGTTCTTTTACTGGAATTTTCAGAGATAACGGATCCGTTCTCTGAGACCAGAATGACATTAGATACATCATAATCGGCCTGCGTCTGAGTGCCGCATAAGGAACCACTTTTTCCAGGGACACTAGTAAACCCAGCATCCTGAGAAATTGGCGTGCCATCAGAAAGGCTCCTAGAGAAACTGACTCCAGAACTGCAATCAAACTCTTGACTCTGCTCTCCGCCGGAAAAGCTATGCTGTCTCTGAGGTTGAAAAATATTCCCGGTTAAACAAACTCCTGGGATGGAGTCAATTCTGTTTTCTCTAGATTCACAATCCATCCTAGATCCTTTAGTAAGGCTAGGACTACCTGAAGATTGTTGCGCAGAGTGACTGGATTCCCCGCCTTCAGCAGCCAGTCGTCTATGTAAGTATGAACAGCTATGTTTCTCCTGCGAAGATAAGAAGTCATGGCGAGAACCACTTTGGTGAAGACCCTCGGTGCAGTGGTCAGGCCGAATGGAAGCGTATTGAATTCCCAAACATTGTCTTGGAATGCAAAGCGAAGGTATTTCTGAAAAGGAATTGACATTGGAATATGAAAAATATGCATCCTTCAGATCTATCGACATTGCCCACATGCCTTTTCTCAGCCCTGTCATCACCGCTGCTACAGTCTCCATCTGAAACTTTGGAGAAAGAATAAATTTGTTCAAAGGTTTGAGATTGAGAATTGGTCTCCAACCTCCGGTACATTTCGGAACGAGGAACATCATCGAATAGAAGCCTAGGGAGGACTGATTGCTGCCTAGATGAATCACGTTCTTCCGCTGAAGAGCTTCGATTTCTGAGCAGATGGCATCTAGATGATCGGATTCCCTTGGAATGGGAGTCCGCACTGGAGTCGATGTTAACGGAACTAACCATTGACGGATGAGCCAGTCTGGTTCGTAGCCGTTTCTTAACTACTGACAGACTAAACAATCTCGCACGACCCATTCCCATTGGCTTGAGAACAGTTGAAGTCGGCCTCCGACGGTAGGAATCTGCACACAGCTGGCGGTCGATATTGCACGATAAGATGCTAAATCGCTTGGGTGAAGATTCTCGACTCCCTTCGTTCCTGACGTCACCGGAACTGATTCTGCCGGAAACCTGTCAGGACCGGCCTTCACGGCCGCCCCGCGGTTTCTTGGAATATGATGGGCCGGGACCACCGACACGGCTATCCTTATGATAACCACCATGACCCGAACCGCCACCCTTCCTGTCCTCCTCATACGGCCTCTTATTAGAGGACTTGTATGAGGACGAATGGCCAGGTCCCTGCGATCTGGATGCCCGATGGACATCACGGCCAGAAGGACGGAAGGGCGATCTCTGGCGCTGCCTCTGTTGCTCATGCCGATGCTGTTTGTAGGACTGCTGCGAACACGACTTGCCGACTACTTCCTGCTCAGTGACCATTGACGCAACCTTGGATAAGGCTTGCCATGCTGAACCACCGAACAAGCCTGGACAAATGAAAGGCGCAGAAGATAACGCAGCCCTTATCTCAGGTCCTGGTTCTACACAGTCGAGAACCATTCTCCTTCGCTCCGCCAATGATCTGGTGATCACCCTGGCCAGGCAATCCTGCGCATGGTGTCCCTGACAACTCCGGGAGCAGCCTCTGGCTCTCTTCCACCTTCCGCCATGCAGGTCAGCATACCCTGCAGGACGGTACATTCGTGCGAGAGCACAGCCATGGTTGCCCTCGCCATATCTTCAATGAGTGTTAGCTCATTAAACTGATTTTTATTGGCCTGGGAAACTAAGGGATGGTAACGCCCCTTCGATTTGCCAGCCAATGGCCTATTCAGTGCCTCTCGCTCCCCAATGGAAAGCCGTGGAACCCGGGCATACTGATGGTAGGCCAGCTCCGGAAAACGGACCCTACTCATTATCCCCTTCAGGGCTTTGGGCAATGCATAATCTGGCTGAACCAGATGATACGCCGCAACCACCAACATCTCGGAAGTCTGCGTGTCCAAAGGGAGCGTCGGCATGGCCGAAGAGCCACTTGACAGAGCGCTAGCCGCTCGCTCTGACATCCGTTCCATCGCCGGATCGCGCTGAGATCCTTCATCTGATGTCAACCTGAGACGGTCGGACATCCAGCCAAGGACCTGCACCCATTCAGCTTCGGTGCAAAAAGAGGACTCGTCCATCAATGGACTACCGTTCTCATATTCCTTCTCACCCTTGGATGAGTAGGCCACCGACGATCCATGCTGAGAGCTATGGCCCGCACTTCTTCCAACATGAAGCGCGTCCATAGCCCGACTACTAGCGGCACCAGTGTCCAACGAATCGCCGGACACGGATTCACCACAGTCCATCGGCTCTAGCACGGGAGGCGGGACTACAGCCACTTTCACCACGGTAGATGCCGGCACTCCGAGAGGAGCCGCACCTAACGCCGCCGGGATACCGCTAGGAACCGCAAAACACGGCTCCAACGACAATGCGGGTTGAGCGAAATCCGGATGGAAAATGCCCGACGGAACGTCGACATCACCACCCACTTGGAAAACCCGTACAAACCCCGAGGGAGATCCCTGGGATGTACCTGGTTGAGCCGTTAATGAAATATCCGGCATGTCAGATTCTTCCATTAGGAGATCTCTTGAGCCAAGGTCGGAGAAGGGACAGGTGCTTGTCCCTCTGCCGAACTAGCCAGACCACCAAAAGGTTGCCCTGCACCAGCCTACATCGTCGGGATCGTGGATTGCAAGGACTCAAACATTGTCTTGAACTGGGCCACCCATATGCCCAATGCTGAATCCATTCGCTCATTCAGATGATCTTCCAGTCCTCTCACTGACGCCTGATCCAGCTTGGCCGCCTTGTCCCTGGCGATCCTCTCCAAGCACGCATGACGATCACGATCGAACTCTGCCACCAACTCTGACGACCACTTGGTGCACACATCACACAGACTTCCCACTTTGCACTTCGTGCAAGAGACACAGTGATGACCATTAAACTTGCGCTTCATGAACCTGTTGCATTTGTGGCACAACGTCTCCTGGTTCTTGGCCTTCTGCGAACACAGAGAAGAATTAAAACGCTGCACATGACATACGATGACGAGCAGAATTGACTTGATTGTTAAGTAGAATTACTTAGAAACATTAACTTTCTCTTAAATTAATGATAATCAAGCCTTTAGGCAGGAAATATTTGAAACTTTTTTGAGTGAAAATTAATAAACACAACTTGGAAATTAACTAACGTTAATGCAGCCAAGAAATAAATGCCGATCGCTACAAACACCCTCAACAATGAAGCGAGAGCTAAATATCGGCATAAACAGAGTGCATAGACATGCCAAGCCAAAATGAAACATTAATCATGGGCACCGCCATCTTGGCTAAGGGCATATCCATCTTGGAAGGAACCGAGTCGCAAGAGAAATTAACCGAGTACCCGGATAAAATTAAACAGATAACGGGTACCGGAGCGACTCCAACAATGGCTACCATTTTAAAACAATGTGCCAATTTAAGGAAATTTCAAACAGTCATTACGGCACGAATGTATAAATTCTAGATTGATACAACCTGCCCCTGTGATGATTTTCCTTTTTCTTCCATCCTTCCAGCAATGAATTACACACAAACTGCTAAACTCCGTAAAAAATTGAAAATTTTAGAGAGCTCAAAAACACGACTAGCAAGGAGAACAAAATAGACGAATCTGACTGTGATTGGGAATTGACTCGGTACCTGCGGCTATGGTAATTCCCGGACACAGTGTGGGCAGGACCAGGAAAGTGCGGAGTTTTAATTGTTTATTTTGAGCTAGACTAGATAATAGACATTATCATAATAGTACATCTGGTAAGTATTATTCGAAGTAGAAATGCTAAACGTATTGCATCAAGGTCACAGTGACCTTGACCGTGTGACCTCATTATATGATTACTATCATACTGCTTCGTAACACTATAGGCAACCACATAGCTGAGTTTACTTACAATATGACTAACTAATCCTGAAATATAGGCTGAAAGGTTTTGCTAAACGCAGGAACTTAATGTTGACACCATCATTGCCATCGAGAAGTGATCTCTATGTCTCGCATACTGTTTTGGGGGCTAGGCAAAAATAATCTTCTCTTGGCCCGCAAATGGACATGCCTCAAGATCATTATAGAGGCCTGTTTTGGCTGGCTAATTAGTCATGAAAGGGTTAAGGAGTCAATGGTAAAAAAGATTGGTGTAATAAGGTTGCTAAAATTTCAGTAGCTGCGGGAGAAGCATTAAAAGTAGGTCATACCGAGGTCACAATGACATACTTTTGCTATACTACTTACAATAAGCTTAAAATGCATGCATGCAGCAAGTTTGATTACTGTATAAGAAGAACTCTTGAAACTACATCCTGGACAAAAATTTTCAGTAAAGCATGAAAAGTAGGACACACTGACCTACTTTTGCTAAGCTACATACCTTAAGCTCACAATTCATGCATATAACAAGTTTGATTACTTCATACAAAAAACTCTTAAAACGACAGCCCGGAATAAGCTTTTTTGACTGACTGGCTCGCTAGCTGGCAAGCGTCTGACCGATCGACTAAGCTAACAAAAGGACATGGCAATTTATTGAGCTGATGCATACAGCTAAAAATCTTAATTGCTTTTTAATAAATGTCGATTTGGAGACCAAAAGTACGAGTTTTAAAATTTACCGCATCGAACCAGTCATTCCAGTGGTAAATCTCTAACTGCACTTGTGTCAACTTTACACTTTAATGGTAAAACTGACCAAAACTACTTTGTAGTGGCCTTCAGACACGGCTATTTGAAAGGCCTCTAGAGAGGAGTATTTTTAAACATTTACAACTAGAATGACTGGCTCAGTAACCGTGCCTATCAGTCAGTCATTCTAGTGGTAAATTAAAAAAAATACTCTTCTCTCGGCCTGCAGATAGGCACTGGTTACGTAAAAACTTTAATTTACTTTACTGTATGTTTACTGTATTCTGCAGCTGTAGTAGTAGAAACATCCTACAACTGCAATCAGTCCTTCTTCGCTTTTGCCCACTGTGTCTTGTCCTCAGCCGAAATCTTTAGCTTCCTCAGGTCCATTCTTGACGTGAGTGTACCGAGTCCTGCTTTCTTGTAGCATGCTTAGCAGATTTATGTAATGACTTCCAAGGATCTCTGTGCTGGTGTCTCTTTTGGCATCCTTAGCACATGGACAAATATGGACCATCTTTACTGGGCGACTTTTGCAGACAGCGGCGACAGATTACACATCTTGTGTAGTGCATCATTGCAAATTATGCTCTCTGACCATCTGCTGTTTTAATTGGTGTTAGTAATGGCCAGGGGTCTCATAAGAACCGGTGCAATGGCACATCATCGTGGTCAGTGAACTGTTCCTTGAACCATTCTCGAATTGCCTCGGCTTTGCCCTGGTCAGTTCTGATAAAGTGTCTTTCAGAGTTGTGTACAGTGAGTAGTGGTGTGTTGTCAGTAACTCTCAGGGCTTGGGCAAAACATTTTGTGACAGTTATCCGTGGCAGAGATTTCATCTGCTAGGGAGTCTGCTTGTTGAATAGCAAGATCTTTTAAACATTCGCTAATGTGGCACAGAATGTTATTACGCTCCCAGGATTTTCTTTACCATTACCCCATTAATGGTCAAGCCAGTAGAATTCAGTGGTAAATTTACAAAAGTCTTCTAAAATTAAAAAAGCTTCTAAAATATTGCCAATCAAAATGCTTAATTGATGTATTAAGTGGTATTTTGAGCGCTTTGAGGCGAGATGGATTAAAGAAGAGTTTTAGTGAAACTCAATATATTCCCAGACAATACATTCTTGTATGGATTTTAAGATTACAGGGGAGATATCGTCGGTGTATATGAATGGATTTTAAGATTACAGGGGCGATATCGTGGGTGTATATGAATGGATTTTAAGATTACAGGGGAGATATTGTGGGTGTATATGATGGATTTTAAGATTACAGGGGAGATATTGTGGGTGTATATGAATGGATTTTAAGATTACAGGGGAGATATTGTGGGTGTATATGAATGGATTTTAAGATTACAGGGGAGATATCGTGGGTGTATATGAATGGATTTTAAGATTACAGGGGAGATATCGTGGGTGTATATGATGGATTTTAAGATTACAGGGGAGATATCGTGGGTGTATATGATGGATTTTAAGATTACAGGGGAGATATCGTGGGTGTATATGATGGATTTTAAGATTACAGGGGAGATATCATCGGTGTATATGAATGGATTTTAAGATTACAGGGGAGATATCGTGGGTGTATATGAATGGATTTTAAGATTACAGGGGAGATATCATCGGTGTATATGAATGGATTTTAAGATTACAGGGGAGATATCATCGGTGTATATGATGGATTTTAAGATTACAGGGGAGATATCGTGGGTGTATATGAATGGATTTTAAGATTACAGGGGAGATATCGTGGGTGTATATGAATGGATTTTAAGATTACAGGGGAGATATCGTGGGTGTATATGAATGGATTTTAAGATTACAGGGGAGATATCGTCGGTGTATATGAATGGATTTTAAGATTACAGAGGAGATATCGTGGGTGTATATGAATGGATTTTAAGATTACAGGGGAGATATCGTGGGTGTATATGAATGGATTTTAAGATTACAGGGGAGATATCATCGGTGTATATGAATGGATTTTAAGATTACAGGGGAGATATCGTGGGTGTATATGAATGGATTTTAAGATTACAGGGGAGATATCGTCGGTGTATATGAATGGATTTTAAGATTACAGGGGAGATATCGTCGGTGTATATGAATGGATTTTAAGATTACAGGGGAGATATCATCGGTGTATATGAATGGATTTTAAGATTACAGGGGAGATATCGTCGGTGCATATGATGGATTTTAAGATTACAGGGGAGATATCATCGGTGCATATGATGGATTTTAAGATTACAGGGGAGATATCGTGGGTGTATATGAATGGATTTTAAGATTACAGGGGAGATATCGTGGGTGTATATGAATGGATTTTAAGATTACAGAGGAGATATCATCGGTGTATATGAATGGATTTTAAGATTACAGAGGAGATATCGTGGGTGTATATGAATGGATTTTAAGATTACAGGGGAGATATCATCGGTGTATATGAATGGATTTTAAGATTACAGGGGAGATATCGTGGGTGTATATGATGGATTTTAAGATTACAGGGGAGATATCGTGGGTGTATATGAATGGATTTTAAGATTACAGGGGAGATATCATCGGTGTATATGAATGGATTTTAAGATTACAGGGGAGATATCATCGGTGTATATGAATGGATTTTAAGATTACAGGGGAGATATCGTCGGTGCATATGATGGATTTTAAGATTACAGGGGAGATATCGTGGGTGTATATGATGGATTTTAAGATTACAGGGGAGATATCGTGGGTGTATATGATGGATTTTAAGATTACAGGGGAGATATCATCGGTGTATATGAATGGATTTTAAGATTACAGGGGAGATATCGTCGGTGTATATGAATGGATTTTAAGATTACAGGGGAGATATCATCGGTGTATATGAATGGATTTTAAGATTACAGGGGAGATATCGTCGGTGTATATGAATGGATTTTAAGATTACAGGGGAGATATCATCGGTGTATATGAATGGATTTTAAGATTACAGGGGAGATATCGTGGGTGTATATGAATGGATTTTAAGATTACAGGGGAGATATCATCGGTGTATATGAATGGATTTTAAGATTACAGGGGAGATATCATCGGTGTATATGAATGGATTTTAAGATTACAGGGGAGATATCGTCGGTGCATATGATGGATTTTAAGATTACAGGGGAGATATCATCGGTGCATATGATGGATTTTAAGATTACAGGGGAGATATCATCGGTGTATATGAATGGATTTTAAGATTACAGGGGAGATATCGTCGGTGTATATGAATGGATTTTAAGATTACAGGGGAGATATCATCGGTGTATATGAATGGATTTTAAGATTACAGGGGAGATATCGTCGGTGTATATGAATGGATTTTAAGATTACAGGGGAGATATCATCGGTGTATATGAATGGATTTTAAGATTACAGGGGAGATATCGTGGGTGTATATGAATGGATTTTAAGATTACAGGGGAGATATCGTGGGTGTATATGAATGGATTTTAAGATTACAGGGGAGATATCATCGGTGTATATGATGGATTTTAAGATTACAGGGGAGATATCGTGGGTGTATATGAATGGATTTTAAGATTACAGGGGAGATATCGTGGGTGTATATGAATGGATTTTAAGATTACAGGGGAGATATCGTGGGTGTATATGAATGGATTTTAAGATTACAGGGGAGATATCGTGGGTGTATATGAATGGATTTTAAGATTACAGGGGAGATATCGTGGGTGTATATGAATGGATTTTAAGATTACAGGGGAGATATCATCGGTGTATATGAATGGATTTTAAGATTACAGGGGAGATATCGTGGGTGTATATGAATGGATTTTAAGATTACAGGGGAGATATCGTGGGTGTATATGAATGGATTTTAAGATTACAGGGGAGATATCGTGGGTGTATATGATGGATTTTAAGATTACAGGGGAGATATCGTGGGTGTATATGAATGGATTTTAAGATTACAGGGGAGATATCGTGGGTGTATATGAATGGATTTTAAGATTACAGGGGAGATATCGTGGGTGTATATGAATGGATTTTAAGATTACAGGGGAGATATCGTGGGTGTATATGAATGGATTTTAAGATTACAGGGGAGATATCGTGGGTGTATATGAATGGATTTTAAGATTACAGGGGAGATATCGTGGGTGTATATGAATGGATTTTAAGATTACAGGGGAGATATCGTGGGTGTATATGAATGGATTTTAAGATTACAGGGGAGATATCGTGGGTGTATATGAATGGATTTTAAGATTACAGGGGAGATATCATCGGTGTATATGAATGGATTTTAAGATTACAGGGGAGATATCGTGGGTGTATATGAATGGATTTTAAGATTACAGGGGAGATATCGTGGGTGTATATGAATGGATTTTAAGATTACAGGGGAGATATCATCGGTGTATATGAATGGATTTTAAGATTACAGGGGAGATATCGTGGGTGTATATGAATGGATTTTAAGATTACAGGGGAGATATCGTGGGTGTATATGAATGGATTTTAAGATTACAGGGGAGATATCGTGGGTGTATATGAATGGATTTTAAGATTACAGGGGAGATATCGTGGGTGTATATGAATGGATTTTAAGATTACAGGGGAGATATCGTGGGTGTATATGATGGATTTTAAGATTACAGGGGAGATATCGTGGGTGTATATGAATGGATTTTAAGATTACAGGGGAGATATCGTGGGTGTATATGATGGATTTTAAGATTACAGGGGAGATATCGTGGGTGTATATGATGGATTTTAAGATTACAGGGGAGATATCGTGGGTGTATATGATGGATTTTAAGATTACAGGGGAGATATCGTGGGTGTATATGAATGGATTTTAAGATTACAGGGGAGATATCGTGGGTGTATATGAATGGATTTTAAGATTACAGGGGAGATATCATCGGTGTATATGAATGGATTTTAAGATTACAGGGGAGATATCATCGGTGTATATGATGGATTTTAAGATTACAGGGGAGATATCGTGGGTGTATATGAATGGATTTTAAGATTACAGGGGAGATATCGTGGGTGTATATGAATGGATTTTAAGATTACAGGGGAGATATCGTGGGTGTATATGATGGATTTTAAGATTACAGGGGAGATATCGTGGGTGTATATGAATGGATTTTAAGATTACAGGGGAGATATCGTGGGTGTATATGAATGGATTTTAAGATTACAGGGGAGATATCATCGGTGTATATGAATGGATTTTAAGATTACAGGGGAGATATCGTGGGTGTATATGAATGGATTTTAAGATTACAGGGGAGATATCATCGGTGTATATGAATGGATTTTAAGATTACAGGGGAGATATCATCGGTGTATATGATGGATTTTAAGATTACAGGGGAGATATCATCGGTGTATATGAATGGATTTTAAGATTACAGGGGAGATATCGTGGGTGTATATGAATGGATTTTAAGATTACAGGGGAGATATCGTGGGTGTATATGAATGGATTTTAAGATTACAGGGGAGATATCGTCGGTGTATATGAATGGATTTTAAGATTACAGAGGAGATATCGTGGGTGTATATGAATGGATTTTAAGATTACAGGGGAGATATCATCGGTGTATATGAATGGTTTTTAAGATTACAGGGGAGATATCGTGGGTGTATATGAATGGATTTTAAGATTACAGGGGAGATATCATCGGTGTATATGAATGGATTTTAAGATTACAGGGGAGATATCGTCGGTGTATATGAATGGATTTTAAGATTACAGGGGAGATATCATCGGTGTATATGAATGGATTTTAAGATTACAGGGGAGATATCGTGGGTGTATATGATGGATTTTAAGATTACAGGGGAGATATCATCGGTGCATATGATGGATTTTAAGATTACAGGGGAGATATCGTGGGTGTATATGAATGGATTTTAAGATTACAGGGGAGATATCGTGGGTGTATATGAATGGATTTTAAGATTACAGAGGAGATATCATCGGTGTATATGAATGGATTTTAAGATTACAGAGGAGATATCGTGGGTGTATATGAATGGATTTTAAGATTACAGGGGAGATATCATCGGTGTATATGAATGGATTTTAAGATTACAGGGGAGATATCGTGGGTGTATATGATGGATTTTAAGATTACAGGGGAGATATCGTGGGTGTATATGAATGGATTTTAAGATTACAGGGGAGATATCATCGGTGTATATGAATGGATTTTAAGATTACAGGGGAGATATCATCGGTGTATATGAATGGATTTTAAGATTACAGGGGAGATATCGTCGGTGCATATGATGGATTTTAAGATTACAGGGGAGATATCGTGGGTGTATATGATGGATTTTAAGATTACAGGGGAGATATCGTGGGTGTATATGATGGATTTTAAGATTACAGGGGAGATATCATCGGTGTATATGAATGGATTTTAAGATTACAGGGGAGATATCGTCGGTGTATATGAATGGATTTTAAGATTACAGGGGAGATATCATCGGTGTATATGAATGGATTTTAAGATTACAGGGGAGATATCGTCGGTGTATATGAATGGATTTTAAGATTACAGGGGAGATATCATCGGTGTATATGAATGGATTTTAAGATTACAGGGGAGATATCGTGGGTGTATATGAATGGATTTTAAGATTACAGGGGAGATATCATCGGTGTATATGAATGGATTTTAAGATTACAGGGGAGATATCATCGGTGTATATGAATGGATTTTAAGATTACAGGGGAGATATCGTCGGTGCATATGATGGATTTTAAGATTACAGGGGAGATATCGTGGGTGTATATGAATGGATTTTAAGATTACAGGGGAGATATCGTGGGTGTATATGAATGGATTTTAAGATTACAGAGGAGATATCGTGGGTGTATATGAATGGATTTTAAGATTACAGAGGAGATATCATCGGTGTATATGAATGGATTTTAAGATTACAGGGGAGATATCGTGGGTGTATATGAATGGATTTTAAGATTACAGGGGAGATATCGTGGGTGTATATGAATGGATTTTAAGATTACAGGGGAGATATCATCGGTGTATATGAATGGATTTTAAGATTACAGGGGAGATATCATCGGTGTATATGAATGGATTTTAAGATTACAGGGGAGATATCGTCGGTGCATATGATGGATTTTAAGATTACAGGGGAGATATCGTGGGTGTATATGATGGATTTTAAGATTACAGGGGAGATATCGTGGGTGTATATGATGGATTTTAAGATTACAGGGGAGATATCATCGGTGTATATGAATGGATTTTAAGATTACAGGGGAGATATCGTGGGTGTATATGAATGGATTTTAAGATTACAGGGGAGATATCATCGGTGTATATGAATGGATTTTAAGATTACAGGGGAGATATCATCGGTGTATATGAATGGATTTTAAGATTACAGGGGAGATATCATCGGTGTATATGAATGGATTTTAAGATTACAGGGGAGATATCGTGGGTGTATATGAATGGATTTTAAGATTACAGGGGAGATATCGTGGGTGTATATGAATGGATTTTAAGATTACAGGGGAGATATCATCGGTGTATATGAATGGATTTTAAGATTACAGGGGAGATATCGTGGGTGTATATGAATGGATTTTAAGATTACAGGGGAGATATCGTGGGTGTATATGAATGGATTTTAAGATTACAGGGGAGATATCGTGGGTGTATATGAATGGATTTTAAGATTACAGGGGAGATATCGTGGGTGTATATGAATGGATTTTAAGATTACAGGGGAGATATCGTGGGTGTATATGAATGGATTTTAAGATTACAGGGGAGATATCATCGGTGTATATGAATGGATTTTAAGATTACAGGGGAGATATCGTGGGTGTATATGAATGGATTTTAAGATTACAGGGGAGATATCGTGGGTGTATATGAATGGATTTTAAGATTACAGGGGAGATATCGTGGGTGTATATGAATGGATTTTAAGATTACAGGGGAGATATCGTGGGTGTATATGAATGGATTTTAAGATTACAGGGGAGATATCGTGGGTGTATATGAATGGATTTTAAGATTACAGGGGAGATATCGTGGGTGTATATGAATGGATTTTAAGATTACAGGGGAGATATCGTGGGTGTATATGAATGGATTTTAAGATTACAGGGGAGATATCGTGGGTGTATATGAATGGATTTTAAGATTACAGGGGAGATATCGTGGGTGTATATGAATGGATTTTAAGATTACAGGGGAGATATCGTGGGTGTATATGAATGGATTTTAAGATTACAGGGGAGATATCGTGGGTGTATATGAATGGATTTTAAGATTACAGGGGAGATATCGTGGGTGTATATGAATGGATTTTAAGATTACAGGGGAGATATCGTGGGTGTATATGAATGGATTTTAAGATTACAGGGGAGATATCGTGGGTGTATATGAATGGATTTTAAGATTACAGGGGAGATATCGTGGGTGTATATGAATGGATTTTAAGATTACAGGGGAGATATCGTGGGTGTATATGAATGGATTTTAAGATTACAGGGGAGATATCGTGGGTGTATATGAATGGATTTTAAGATTACAGGGGAGATATCGTGGGTGTATATGATGGATTTTAAGATTACAGGGGAGATATCGTGGGTGTATATGATGGATTTTAAGATTACAGGGGAGATATCGTGGGTGTATATGATGGATTTTAAGATTACAGGGGAGATATCATCGGTGTATATGAATGGATTTTAAGATTACAGGGGAGATATCGTGGGTGTATATGAATGGATTTTAAGATTACAGGGGAGATATCGTGGGTGTATATGAATGGATTTTAAGATTACAGGGGAGATATCATCGGTGTATATGATGGATTTTAAGATTACAGGGGAGATATCATCGGTGTATATGAATGGATTTTAAGATTACAGGGGAGATATCGTGGGTGTATATGAATGGATTTTAAGATTACAGGGGAGATATCGTGGGTGTATATGAATGGATTTTAAGATTACAGGGGAGATATCGTCGGTGTATATGAATGGATTTTAAGATTACAGGGGAGATATCGTCGGTGTATATGATGGATTTTAAGATTACAGGGGAGATATCGTGGGTGTATATGAATGGATTTTAAGATTACAGGGGAGATATCGTGGGTGTATATGAATGGATTTTAAGATTACAGGGGAGATATCGTGGGTGTATATGAATGGATTTTAAGATTACAGGGGAGATATCGTCGGTGCATATGATGGATTTTAAGATTACAGGGGAGATATCGTGGGTGTATATGAATGGATTTTAAGATTACAGGGGAGATATCGTGGGTGTATATGAATGGATTTTAAGATTACAGGGGAGATATCGTGGGTGTATATGAATGGATTTTAAGATTACAGGGGAGATATCATCGGTGTATATGAATGGATTTTAAGATTACAGGGGAGATATCGTCGGTGCATATGATGGATTTTAAGATTACAGGGGAGATATCGTGGGTGTATATGAATGGATTTTAAGATTACAGGGGAGATATCGTGGGTGTATATGAATGGATTTTAAGATTACAGGGGAGATATCATCGGTGTATATGAATGGATTTTAAGATTACAGAGGAGATATCATCGGTGTATATGAATGGATTTTAAGATTACAGGGGAGATATCGTCGGTGCATATGATGGATTTTAAGATTACAGGGGAGATATCGTGGGTGTATATGAATGGATTTTAAGATTACAGGGGAGATATCGTGGGTGTATATGAATGGATTTTAAGATTACAGGGGAGATATCGTGGGTGTATATGAATGGATTTTAAGATTACAGAGGAGATATCATCGGTGTATATGAATGGATTTTAAGATTACAGAGGAGATATCGTGGGTGTATATGAATGGATTTTAAGATTACAGGGGAGATATCGTGGGTGTATATGAATGGATTTTAAGATTACAGGGGAGATATCGTGGGTGTATATGAATGGATTTTAAGATTACAGGGGAGATATCGTGGGTGTATATGAATGGATTTTAAGATTACAGGGGAGATATCATCGGTGTATATGAATGGATTTTAAGATTACAGGGGAGATATTGTGGGTGTATATGAATGGATTTTAAGATTACAGGGGAGATATCGTGGGTGTATATGAATGGATTTTAAGATTACAGGGGAGATATCGTGGGTGTATATGAATGGATTTTAAGATTACAGGGGAGATATCGTGGGTGTATATGATGGATTTTAAGATTACAGGGGAGATATCGTGGGTGTATATGATGGATTTTAAGATTACAGGGGAGATATCGTGGGTGTATATGATGGATTTTAAGATTACAGGGGAGATATCATCGGTGTATATGAATGGATTTTAAGATTACAGGGGAGATATCGTGGGTGTATATGAATGGATTTTAAGATTACAGGGGAGATATCATCGGTGTATATGAATGGATTTTAAGATTACAGGGGAGATATCATCGGTGTATATGATGGATTTTAAGATTACAGGGGAGATATCATCGGTGTATATGAATGGATTTTAAGATTACAGGGGAGATATCATCGGTGTATATGAATGGATTTTAAGATTACAGGGGAGATATCGTGGGTGTATATGAATGGATTTTAAGATTACAGGGGAGATATCGTCGGTGTATATGAATGGATTTTAAGATTACAGAGGAGATATCGTGGGTGTATATGAATGGATTTTAAGATTACAGGGGAGATATCATCGGTGTATATGAATGGTTTTTAAGATTACAGGGGAGATATCATCGGTGTATATGAATGGTTTTTAAGATTACAGGGGAGATATCGTGGGTGTATATGAATGGATTTTAAGATTACAGGGGAGATATCGTCGGTGTATATGAATGGATTTTAAGATTACAGAGGAGATATCATCGGTGTATATGAATGGATTTTAAGATTACAGGGGAGATATCGTCGGTGCATATGATGGATTTTAAGATTACAGGGGAGATATCATCGGTGCATATGATGGATTTTAAGATTACAGGGGAGATATCGTGGGTGTATATGAATGGATTTTAAGATTACAGGGGAGATATCGTGGGTGTATATGAATGGATTTTAAGATTACAGAGGAGATATCATCGGTGTATATGAATGGATTTTAAGATTACAGAGGAGATATCGTGGGTGTATATGAATGGATTTTAAGATTACAGAGGAGATATCATCGGTGTATATGAATGGATTTTAAGATTACAGGGGAGATATCGTGGGTGTATATGATGGATTTTAAGATTACAGGGGAGATATCGTGGGTGTATATGAATGGATTTTAAGATTACAGGGGAGATATCATCGGTGTATATGAATGGATTTTAAGATTACAGGGGAGATATCATCGGTGTATATGAATGGATTTTAAGATTACAGGGGAGATATCGTCGGTGCATATGATGGATTTTAAGATTACAGGGGAGATATCGTGGGTGTATATGATGGATTTTAAGATTACAGGGGAGATATCGTGGGTGTATATGATGGATTTTAAGATTACAGGGGAGATATCATCGGTGTATATGAATGGATTTTAAGATTACAGGGGAGATATCGTCGGTGTATATGAATGGATTTTAAGATTACAGGGGAGATATCATCGGTGTATATGAATGGATTTTAAGATTACAGGGGAGATATCGTCGGTGTATATGAATGGATTTTAAGATTACAGGGGAGATATCATCGGTGTATATGATGGATTTTAAGATTACAGGGGAGATATCGTCGGTGCATATGATGGATTTTAAGATTACAGGGGAGATATCATCGGTGTATATGAATGGATTTTAAGATTACAGGGGAGATATCGTGGGTGTATATGAATGGATTTTAAGATTACAGGGGAGATATCATCGGTGTATATGAATGGATTTTAAGATTACAGGGGAGATATCGTGGGTGTATATGAATGGATTTTAAGGTTACAGGGGAGATATCATCGGTGTATATGAATGGATTTTAAGATTACAGGGGAGATATCGTGGGTGTATATGAATGGATTTTAATGTTACAGGGGAGATATCATCGGTGTATATGAATGGATTTTAATGTTACAGGGGAGATATCATTGGTGTATATGAATGGATTTTAAGGTTACAGGGGAGATATCATCGGTGTATATGAATGGATTTTAAGATTACAGGGGAGATATCGTCGGTGTATATGAATGGATTTTAAGATTACAGGGGAGATATCATCGGTGTATATGATGGATTTTAAGATTACAGGGGAGATATCGTCGGTGCATATGATGGATTTTAAGATTACAGGGGAGATATCATCGGTGTATATGAATGGATTTTAAGATTACAGGGGAGATATCATCGGTGTATATGAATGGATTTTAAGATTACAGAGGAGATATCGTGGGTGTATATGAATGGATTTTAAGATTACAGGGGAGATATCGTCGGTGTATATGAATGGATTTTAAGATTACAGGGGAGATATCGTCGGTGTATATGAATGGATTTTAAGATTACAGGGGAGATATCATCGGTGTATATGAATGGATTTTAAGATTACAGAGGAGATATCGTGGGTGTATATGAATGGATTTTAAGATTACAGGGGAGATATCATCGGTGTATATGAATGGGTTTTAAGATTACAGGGGAGATATCGTGGGTGTATATGAATGGATTTTAAGGTTACAGGGGAGATATCATCGGTGTATATGAATGGATTTTAAGATTACAGGGGAGATATCGTGGGTGTATATGAATGGATTTTAATGTTACAGGGGAGATATCATCGGTGTATATGAATGGATTTTAAGATTACAGGGGAGATATCGTGGGTGTATATGAATGGATTTTAAGGTTACAGGGGAGATATCATCGGTGTATATGAATGGATTTTAAGATTACAGGGGAGATATCGTGGGTGTATATGAATGGATTTTAAGGTTACAGGGGAGATATCATCGGTGTATATGAATGGATTGTAAGATTACAGGGGAGATATCGTGGGTGTATATGAATGGATTTTAAGATTACAGGGGAGATATCGTGGGTGTATATGAATGGATTTTAAGATTACAGGGGAGATATCGTGGGTGTATATGAATGGATTTTAAGATTACAGGGGAGATATCATCGGTGTATATGAATGGATTTTAAGATTACAGGGGAGATATCGTGGGTGTATATGAATGGATTTTAAGGTTACAGGGGAGATATCATCGGTGTATATGAATGGATTTTAAGATTACAGGGGAGATATCGTGGGTGTATATGAATGGATTTTAAACGAAATCTAGGATTTCTTTTTTCACGAGAGAGTTGATACTTACCTCCCTAATACTTTTGATATTGCTAAATATCGGCTTTCACTCAATAAAACACTCAGATTAAAAACAGTTAGGTGCCCCTACTGGGCAGGGAGTCAGAGGTAGTCCGGCGGATGCTCGCCCCACCACCGCGCATGCGCCGACTACTACTTCCTCTGGCTCATTTATTGGCTAACACATGCAACTACCAAGAGCCTGAAGACCGAGCCTCTGTGGGGCGGAGAGGCCGGGTCAGTATCTAGGGAGGTAAGTATCAACTCTCTCGTGAAAAAAGAAATCCTAGATTTCGTTTATTTCACATCAAGAGTATACTTACCTCCCTAATACTTTTGATATTGCCAGAATTCGAAAGTGAATCTGGCGGGAGGGAGGCGAAGTCAAAAGACCAGCTCTTCCCTATACGCTTTCAAGCGTTTAAGGCACTTATGACGTCTGAAACTGTGTGAAAACACAGTCAGGATTTGATAAACCATCGGATAACACAACCGATGCCTGAGAGATGACCGATTTGTCATATGCGCTCCCCCCCCCTCCCTTGGGAGGAAGATTAAATGACCTCAATGTCCTACACGCTCTCTTCGTACTAGTGCTAAGTACTATAGGACAGAGACGAAAAGGCTCCATTTTCGTATACTCTCTCTAAAGAACCACAACCCACATAAACCATCACCATATTAATAACACTGGGTAACGTGACAATACAAAACAATGAACAACACATGAACAAGACTGACCTTGTTGTACTAGGAAGCTGTCATCATGAATCCAGTAGAGAAGGATGATACAGTCCCGACAAGTGGTTGTCACCGTCGCTGAATGGCGAAGTATATAAGCAATGCGGAGGCACTCTTCACAAACATAAAGCGGTTATTGTTTCAAAATCGACAAGGCGAGAGGGTTAGAGGTGTCACGGAGGTAATGGTCTGTAAAACTTGACTCACAGTGCCACTGAGCCACTGACATAATATCATCCACAGGGACCCCATTAAAAAGGGCAGTGGATGTCACGACACCGCGGACACTGTGAGCCTTGGCCACGTCAACCTGTCGCCCGGTGGCGGATTTGTGACAAAATTGAATACATTCCACAATCCACCTAGAAATGGTGTCCTTAGACGCCCTACCATGGGGTTCAATATATGACAACCATAACGCTGACTGGTCGGTACGCCACTCCGAAGTACGCTGTTTGTACCGGAGCAGCGCCCGTACGGGGCACCATACTTTAGAATTAGGATCATATCTAGTTAAAGATGGCAAAAAAATAGGTTGACCTGGATATTTCAATGACTGATTTTTAGACAAGAAATTAATCCTAGGTAGAAGCTTAAGGCCTTCCCCTGTAACCACAAAACGGTCAACCTCGGCTGATAAGGCGTGAATTTCACTCCTACGCCTTGCCGAGGCCGCAGCAATTAAAAATACAGTTTTAAGAGTTAACATTTTCATAGAAATGGAACTAAGTGGTTCAAAAGGCTTATCACCTAGTACCTGGAGCACCAGTGATAAACTCCAAGACGGAATCAGTGGAGGATTCCTTGGTCTTAGATTGCCCATGCCTTTAATTAATACATTTAATGTACTTACTTCATCACTCCCCCTATTAGCCAAGCAAGGAATAACAGTCATTAAAGCTGACTTATAACCAGCAATAGAGTTAGGCTTGAGGCTATAGGCATCATATAGGTGACAGAGGAAATCAGCCACTACCTGAATAGATGATTCCATTGGATCAATACATCTTTTTGAGCACCATTCTGCAAATCTGTTGATTTTATAATTATATGCTCTGGAGGTTGACCCCCTCCTGGCTTTGGCCATAAACATGGCCGCTTGCTCAGAAAAGCCCTCCTTAATTCTAGATTCCTTGACAACATCCACGCAGTCAATCGGAACATTGACGGATTGTCGTGAAGGGCCTTGCCCTGGAAGATAAGGTTGTCCATCAGAGGCAGCGGAACCGGATTGCAGACCAGAAGGTCCAGCAGATCCGTATACCACGATCGGCTTGGCCAATCCGGGGCGATCAGAAGCACTTGGCACTCCTGCTGCCTGATTTTCTGAAGCACCTTTGGAATCAGGATTGCTGGGGGGAATGCGTATGCATACATTCCCTCCCAGCTGATAGCTAACGCATCTGTTGCGAAAGCGCTTGGGTCTGGAATCGGAGAGACGTACGTCGTCATCTTCGCATTCTTCTTCATCGCGAACAAATCTATGTTGGGTTTCCCCCAATGGTCGAACAGACGATCCGCCACACATTGATTTAGTTGCCATTCCGTGGGTAAAACACTCATCCTTCGGCTCAATGAGTCTGCTAGCAGATTTAACCTCCCCGGAATATGAACTGCTTTCAAGGTGATCCCATGATCCAGGCACCAACAAAGCAGTTTCCATGTCATCATACAGAGACTGGGCGACTTCGTTCCGCCCTGGCGGTTTATGTAAGTCACTACTGTTGAGTTGTCTGAACGAATTAGAACAATCTTGCCCTGAACTTTCTGTAAGAAATGTTCCAGGCCCAGGACTACTGCTCTTAGCTCTAGTAGATTGATATGTTCCTTGGACTGATCCAGATCCCAAAGCCCTGATACTGTGGACTCTTCCAGACAAGCTCCCCACCCCTCCATCGATGCATCTGTATACACAGTCACCTGAGGGTGGGGAGGGGTTAGCAAAACCCCCGGCAAGAGATTCTCTGTATTCAACCACCATTGCAGGTGGTGAATCAGAGGCGCCAACACCGACACGTTCGAGTCCAGCGAACCTGAACTCTGGGTCCACTGTGTCATGAGAAACAACTGGATCGGACGCCTGCGCAAGGCGGCCTGTGGAATGACTGGTTCCAAAGAAACCATCAAGCCCAGCATTCTCAAGTAAACCCGTGCCAGGACATGACGACTGTCGCACACCGACTGAATTACTGAGATGAGTATTTGAACCCTCTCCTGAGTGGGGTACACATACCCCGTCTCCAGATCGAAGAACATGCCCAGGTAAACAAACTTCTGGGATGGAGTTAGCTCTGATTTCGGGAAATTGATCACCCAGCCCAAGTCCGAGAGAATTTTCAAAACAATCTCCAGATTGGCTGACAACGATTCCCGGGTGTGTGCTTTCAACAGCCAGTCGTCTATGTACGTGTGGACTGCTATGCTTCTCCTGCGGAGGTATGCAGTGATCGCGAGAACCACACGGGTGAAGACCCGAGGAGCCGTGGAAATTCCGAAGGGTAACACCCTGAATTCCCACCGCCGGCCCTGAAATGCAAATCTCAGGAAGCGACGGAAACTCCTCTCTATGGGAATGTGGAAATAAGCATCTTTCAAATCTATCGACGCTGTCCACATTCCTCGCTCTAACCCCGCCAACACCGAGCGCACAGTCTCCATCTTGAAACTGGGTGTCTCGATGAACTTGTTCAACGGCTTGAGGTTGAGAATCGGCCTCCACCCTCCGGTGTTTTTTGTTACCAAGAACAGGGTTGAATAGAAGCCCGGGCACCTCTGTGCCGGCTGAATGGCTTCTTTTAGTATGAGGGAATTTATTTCCTCCTCTATACACAACCTCTGATCCGGATCCCGTGGAATGGGAGTCCAGATCGGCGCGAGAGACAGTCGCGATGGCGGGCCTGTCACCCAGTCGGGACGATACCCGACCGAAAGCCATCGCAAGACTAAACGGTCCTGAGTCAACCGCTTCCACTCTGGCAAGCGGGCGGCCAAACGGCCGCCCACCGGTCCACCTAGGGATAGAGGTGGACATAAGGAGGGCCAGAGTGGCACTGTTCTCTCGGCCTGAAACACCGGAGTGGTTCCCACCGCGGTAACCAGGCCATCAGGCCCGATTACCGCGACCAGATCCCCGCGCGCCCCGCCCAGCGCCGCGCGCACCACGGTGCGCGGGCGGCTGTCTGGCTGGGTGCGGCTGGGGAGCCTGCGCCCCCCTCGCTGCTGGCCGAATCGCCCGTGGCCTAGGCCTACGTTGCGACGGTGGCTGGCCTCTGACCTGGCCAGCACCACCTCGAGCCTGCAGAGGACGATACGCAGGGGGTGCCGCGCGAACACGCTCCCGCCGGAGCACCTCAAATTGTTCCCGCAGCGCCCTCTGGTTATTAACCAGAGTGACCGTCTCCTGGAGGTGCCTGCATCCCTCACCTCCAAAGAGACCAGGACCTGTCATAGGCGTCCGCAGCAGCCTATTATACAGGTCCTGGGACGGGCACAGATTGTCAAGCGCAAACGTGCGCCTCGCCCGGACACTTCTGGTTACCGCCCGCGTCAAACAGTCCAAAGCCAGGTTGATACCATCCTGAATGGCTCTCTGGACTGTTACCGGGCTTGGTTGGCGTGATGCGGAAGCCGCTACCACCCCCCTGTAGCAGCTGGGAGACGTGGGACAGAGCGGCAATCGACGCCCTCCCACTCTCCTCCGCATCCCGCAGCGCGGCATTCGCCGAACGCAACGCGTTCGAGCACAAGACTCCCGTGTCAGAACGGGAGCCCGGCCGCGCATCTTCGCCCAAAGCCGCGCGATCATCAACGCTTGGCTTCGGCACCACACCGTACCGCTGGTAATCCAGGGGCACGATGCGGCACCCGCTTCGCCACCCTCGCGAGGGGCCTTCGCGAGACGTCCATTCACCTTAATGGACGCCTCTGCCGCTTCGAACATGTCCACGACATGCTCAGCAAGCGGCAGAGATGGCATAGCGGTAGCCGCCGGCCTACCAGCTAACCACGGCCTATGGTCACGCTGGCTAGCCGGCAGCTCCACGGGTAGATCTGGCCGAACACTTACCAGCCACTGGCAAGCGTCCGACCAATCCTCCTCCGTGGCTAACTGCGAGCGCTCTACTAGACGAGGGCCTTCGTCTTCCTCCAGAGCACTCGCAGTTGATGTCGACGGCGGGTAAGCTGATACCCCTGGCAAGCCTGGAAAAGCATGCGGGCCCGAGAGAGCAGGCATGCTAAATTCCGCGGCTTGACCAGGAGCAGGCGCCGTGGCAGAGCGTGGGGTAAACACCGCTCTACCACGGGTCTGACCAGCACCAGCAATACCATCGGCAAGCCGAGGTATGCGGTATCCGTGGTCAACAGCACCGCCCGGGGACACCCTCTGGACCGTGAAATCTACTCCTGCGTGAGTAGAACCATGGAACACGTCGCCTGCATTCCCCGCGAGGGGTGCACAGACGTCGTATTCCATGGCCACGTCCTCAGAAGGCGACCCCAGCAGGAGATCCTCTTCTTCCTGGCCAGAAAGATTAGACTCCGGGTCAGCAAAGAGAGCTAACCCGGACTGGCCAGGAAAGGTGCCATAGGAGGCTTTGACACCTTCGGCGCGCGGATACCCGGGGTCTGATGAGCAGACCGCGGGTCCCAGCAACAACCGTTGTCCACGGCCCCTCGGCGCGGCGCCATGCCTGCTGCCAGGGCCTTGGACTGCCCCCAACAAAGGGGCCACCTCTGAATCCACAACCGGACCGGACCTAAAGAGACCGGATTCAGAGGCGGGGATCACCTGCTCGTAAGCAGATGCCGAGGACAACAAAGGAGCTGGCCCAGGGAGCATGCCACGAAGCAACTCTGGGACCAGATCCTTTATTGTCCTCTGCATCTCTTGCAACATTTCGGACCTGAAGGCCTCCATATCCACCGCGGATGAGGCCTTCTTCTTACCCTTCTTACAAACTTTCTCCTTCTTCTTCCTCTCTTCCTCCATTACCTTCTCCCTTGCCTGCAATGCGAGAAAATCAGACATTAATTCGCCCCCCCACTGCTTACATACGTCGCACTTCAGCAACGGTCCACAGGGACTGCAGCTGAAGCACAAGTGCGGGACGAAGCGGCTTTTAAGAAACCTCCCGCAGGACGGGCAACCAGGTCTCTGAAACAGGACAAAGGACAGGGACAATGAGCAAGATAGTTAAGGTTAGCGAACTCAAAACCAACTAAAAAGAGAGGGACAGGATCATCAAGATCAGAAATCAAGAAGAACCAGCCATGGACAAAACGTTAATTGTTAATAAAAAGCCAAGGCCGATTATGACGTCATCACTCACGTGACCAAATTAATCGATCCGCAACAAGCACCAAGTGCAAGAACGAATTGTATAAGTAACCGGAACATTTCCGTTGAATTGGCATTTCGAGTACACAACAATCAGATATACAGAGATAACTCCTTCCAATTCTAGCATTGGCAAAAAGGGAAATTATCTCCCCTTTTGTTTATCAATAATTAGATACCTGACCCTTGTATAGACAAACCATCCAACGTGATGAACCGGAGAACTCCACCATAGTACGCCTCTACATTCTCTCCACCTAAGGGGAAGGAATTGGAGCAAGAGGGCAAAGTGAGAAGACCTTTATAACAGGCCTCCAACTCACTGAACATAGAATTTTTGGTTAGATAACCTAACAGTATTAGTAGGAAATGGAACCGTGGTGGAGAGAAAACATATCCTCTTGTGCCGAGAAGTCCATCAAAGCGTCTATGCGATACCTGTGGACAAAACACAAAGAGAAATGAGACATATGAAGCACCATGTTGTAAAAAACCAACATAATCAGGCGCTAATCACGGTAAGCGCGAGTCCCGGAAATACATTAAACCGGGACAAAACACGCTAGCATATCAAAGAATTCACCTGATAAAGAGATCCCGCTCCTTCTAAAGGCGAATCCTCCCTTTCCGACATGCTTCCACCGTACAAGAATCGTCAAATGAGAGTAAAAAACAAGGTAACGCGCAGAAAAGTATAGAGAACACAAAACCGCATGTAACCCTTTGCCAATAAATGAGCAAAGAGGAAGTAGTAGTCGGCGCATGCGCGGTGGTGGGGCGAGCATCCGCCGGACTACCTCTGACTCCCTGCCCAGTAGGGGCACCTAACTGTTTTTAATCTGAGTGTTTTATTGAGTGAAAGCCGATATTTAGCAATATCAAAAGTATTAGGGAGGTAAGTATACTCTTGATGTGAAATAAGATTACAGGGGAGATATCGTGGGTGTATATGAATGGATTTTAAGATTAGAGGGGAGATATCGTGGGTGTATATGAATGGATTTTAAGATTACAGGGGAGATATCGTGGGTGTATATGAATGGATTTTAAGATTACAGGGGAGATATCGTGGGTGTATATGAATGGATTTTAAGATTACAGGGGAGATATCGTGGGTGTATATGAATGGATTTTAAGGTTACAGGGGAGATATCATCGGTGTATATGAATGGATTTTAAGATTACAGGGGAGATATCGTGGGTGTATATGAATGGATTTTAAGATTACAGGGGAGATATCGTCGGTGTATATGAATGGATTTTAAGATTACAGGGGAGATATCATCGGTGTATATGAATGGATTTTAAGATTACAGGGGAGATATCGTGGGTGTATATGAATGGATTTTAAGATTACAGGGGAGATATCGTGGGTGTATATGAATGGATTTTAAGATTACAGGGGAGATATCATCGGTGTATATGAATGGATTTTAAGATTACAGGGGAGATATCGTGGGTGTATATGAATGGATTTTAAGATTACAGGGGAGATATCGTGGGTGTATATGAATGGATTTTAAGATTACAGGGGAGATATCATCGGTGTATATGAATGGATTTTAAGATTACAGGGGAGATATCGTGGGTGTATATGAATGGATTTTAAGATTACAGGGGAGATATCGTGGGTGTATATGAATGGATTTTAAGATTACAGGGGAGATATCATCGGTGTATATGATGGATTTTAAGATTACAGGGGAGATATCGTGGGTGTATATGAATGGATTTTAAGATTACAGGGGAGATATCATGGGTGTATATGAATGGATTTTAAGATTACAGGGGAGATATCGTGGGTGTATATGAATGGTTTTTAAGATTACAGGGGAGATATCGTGGGTGTATATGAATGGATTTTAAGATTACAGGGGAGATATCGTGGGTGTATATGAATGGTTTTTAAGATTACAGGGGAGATATCGTGGGTGTATATGAATGGATTTTAAGATTACAGGGGAGATATCGTCGGTGTATATGAATGGATTTTAAGATTACAGGGGAGATATTGTGGGTGTATATGAATGGATTTTAAGATTACAGGGGAGATATCGTGGGTGTATATGAATGGTTTTTAAGATTACAGGGGAGATATCGTGGGTGTATATGAATGGATTTTAAGATTACAGGGGAGATATCGTCGGTGTATATGATGGATTTTAAGATTACAGGGGAGATATCGTGGGTGTATATGAATGGATTTTAAGATTACAGGGGAGATATCGTGGGTGTATATGAATGGATTTTAAGATTACAGGGGAGATATCGTGGGTGTATATGAATGGATTTTAAGATTACAGGGGAGATATCGTGGGTGTATATGAATGGATTTTAAGATTACAGGGGAGATATCGTGGGTGTATATGATGGATTTTAAGATTACAGGGGAGATATCGTGGGTGTATATGAATGGATTTTAAGATTACAGGGGAGATATCGTGGGTGTATATGAATGGATTTTAAGATTACAGGGGAGATATCGTGGGTGTATATGAATGGATTTTAAGATTACAGGGGAGATATCGTTGGTGTATATGATGGATTTTAAGATTACAGGGGAGATATCGTGGGTGTATATGAATGGATTTTAAGATTACAGGGGAGATATCGTGGGTGTATATGAATGGATTTTAAGATTACAGGGGAGATATCGTCGGTGTATATGATGGATTTTAAGATTACAGGGGAGATATCATCGGTGTATATGAATGGATTTTAAGATTACAGGGGAGATATCGTGGGTGTATATGATGGATTTTAAGATTACAGGGGAGATATCGTGGGTGTATATGAATGGATTTTAAGGTTACAGGGGAGATATCGTCAGTGCATATGATGGATTTTAAGATTACAGAGGAGATATCGTCGGTGCATATGATGGATTTTAAGATTACAGGGGAGATATCGTGGGTGTATATGAATGGATTTTAAGATTACAGGGGAGATATCATCGGTGTATATGAATGGATTTTAAGATTACAGGGGAGATATCGTGGGTGTATATGAATGGATTTTAAGATTACAGGGGAGATATCGTGGGTGTATATGAATGGATTTTAAGATTACAGGGGAGATATCGTGGGTGTATATGAATGGATTTTAAGATTACAGGGGAGATATCGTGGGTGTATATGAATGGATTTTAAGATTACAGGGGAGATATCATCGGTGTATATGATGGATTTTAAGATTACAGGGGAGATATCGTGGGTGTATATGATGGATTTTAAGATTACAGGGGAGATATCGTGGGTGTATATGAATGGATTTTAAGGTTACAGGGGAGATATCGTCAGTGCATATGATGGATTTTAAGATTACAGAGGAGATATCGTCGGTGCATATGATGGATTTTAAGATTACAGAGGAGATATCGTGGGTGTATATGAATGGATTTTAAGATTACAGCGGAGATATCGTGGGTGTATATGAATGGATTTTAAGATTACAGGGGAGATATCGTGGGTGTATATGAATGGATTTTAAGATTACAGGGGAGATATCGTGGGTGTATATGAATGGATTTTAAGATTACAGGGGAGATATCGTCGGTGTATATGAATGGATTTTAAGATTACAGGGGAGATATCATCGGTGTATATGATGGATTTTAAGATTACAGGGGAGATATCGTGGGTGTATATGAATGGATTTTAAGATTACAGGGGAGATATCGTGGGTGTATATGATGGATTTTAAGATTACAGGGGAGATATCGTGGGTGTATATGAATGGATTTTAAGATTACAGGGGAGATATCGTGGGTGTATATGAATGGATTTTAAGATTACAGGGGAGATATCGTGGGTGTATATGAATGGATTTTAAGATTACAGGGGAGATATCGTGGGTGTATATGAATGGATTTTAAGATTACAGGGGAGATATCGTGGGTGTATATGATGGATTTTAAGATTACAGGGGAGATATCATCGGTGTATATGATGGATTTTAAGATTACAGGGGAGATATCGTGGGTGTATATGAATGGATTTTAAGATTACAGGGGAGATATCATCGGTGTATATGATGGATTTTAAGATTACAGGGGAGATATCGTGGGTGTATATGAATGGATTTTAAGATTACAGGGGAGATATCATCGGTGTATATGAATGGATTTTAAGATTACAGGGGAGATATCGTGGGTGTATATGAATGGATTTTAAGATTACAGGGGAGATATCATCGGTGTATATGATGGATTTTAAGATTACAGGGGAGATATCGTGGGTGTATATGATGGATTTTAAGATTACAGGGGAGATATCGTGGGTGTATATGAATGGATTTTAAGGTTACAGGGGAGATATCGTCAGTGCATATGATGGATTTTAAGATTACAGAGGAGATATCGTCGGTGCATATGATGGATTTTAAGATTACAGAGGAGATATTGTGGGTGTATATGAATGGATTTTAAGATTACAGGGGAGATATCGTGGGTGTATATGAATGGATTTTAAGATTACAGGGGAGATATCGTGGGTGTATATGAATGGATTTTAAGATTACAGGGGAGATATCGTGGGTGTATATGAATGGATTTTAAGATTACAGGGGAGATATCGTCGGTGTATATGAATGGATTTTAAGATTACAGGGGAGATATCATCGGTGTATATGATGGATTTTAAGATTACAGGGGAGATATCGTGGGTGTATATGAATGGATTTTAAGATTACAGGGGAGATATCGTGGGTGTATATGATGGATTTTAAGATTACAGGGGAGATATCGTGGGTGTATATGAATGGATTTTAAGATTACAGGGGAGATATCGTGGGTGTATATGAATGGATTTTAAGATTACAGGGGAGATATCGTGGGTGTATATGAATGGATTTTAAGATTACAGGGGAGATATCGTGGGTGTATATGAATGGATTTTAAGATTACAGGGGAGATATCGTGGGTGTATATGATGGATTTTAAGATTACAGGGGAGATATCATCGGTGTATATGATGGATTTTAAGATTACAGGGGAGATATCGTGGGTGTATATGAATGGATTTTAAGATTACAGGGGAGATATCATCGGTGTATATGATGGATTTTAAGATTACAGGGGAGATATCGTGGGTGTATATGAATGGATTTTAAGATTACAGGGGAGATATCATCGGTGTATATGATGGATTTTAAGATTACAGGGGAGATATCGTGGGTGTATATGAATGGATTTTAAGATTACAGGGGAGATATCATCGGTGTATATGAATGGATTTTAAGATTACAGGGGAGATATCGTGGGTGTATATGAATGGATTTTAAGATTACAGGGGAGATATCATCGGTGTATATGATGGATTTTAAGATTACAGGGGAGATATCGTGGGTGTATATGATGGATTTTAAGATTACAGGGGAGATATCGTGGGTGTATATGAATGGATTTTAAGGTTACAGGGGAGATATCGTCAGTGCATATGATGGATTTTAAGATTACAGAGGAGATATCGTCGGTGCATATGATGGATTTTAAGATTACAGAGGAGATATTGTGGGTGTATATGAATGGATTTTAAGATTACAGGGGAGATATCGTGGGTGTATATGAATGGATTTTAAGATTACAGGGGAGATATCGTGGGTGTATATGAATGGATTTTAAGATTACAGGGGAGATATCGTGGGTGTATATGAATGGATTTTAAGATTACAGGGGAGATATCGTCGGTGTATATGAATGGATTTTAAGATTACAGGGGAGATATCATCGGTGTATATGATGGATTTTAAGATTACAGGGGAGATATCGTGGGTGTATATGAATGGATTTTAAGATTACAGGGGAGATATCGTGGGTGTATATGATGGATTTTAAGATTACAGGGGAGATATCGTGGGTGTATATGAATGGATTTTAAGATTACAGGGGAGATATCGTGGGTGTATATGAATGGATTTTAAGATTACAGGGGAGATATCGTGGGTGTATATGAATGGATTTTAAGATTACAGGGGAGATATCGTGGGTGTATATGAATGGATTTTAAGATTACAGGGGAGATATCGTGGGTGTATATGATGGATTTTAAGATTACAGGGGAGATATCATCGGTGTATATGATGGATTTTAAGATTACAGGGGAGATATCGTGGGTGTATATGAATGGATTTTAAGATTACAGGGGAGATATCATCGGTGTATATGATGGATTTTAAGATTACAGGGGAGATATCGTGGGTGTATATGAATGGATTTTAAGATTACAGGGGAGATATCATCGGTGTATATGAATGGATTTTAAGATTACAGGGGAGATATCGTGGGTGTATATGATGGATTTTAAGATTACAGGGGAGATATCGTGGGTGTATATGAATGGATTTTAAGATTACAGGGGAGATATCGTGGGTGTATATGAATGGATTTTAAGATTACAGGGGAGATATCATCGGTGTATATGATGGATTTTAAGATTACAGGGGAGATATCATCGGTGTATATGAATGGATTTTAAGATTACAGGGGAGATATCGTGGGTGTATATGAATGGATTTTAAGGTTACAGGGGAGATATCGTCAGTGCATATGATGGATTTTAAGATTACAGAGGAGATATCGTCGGTGCATATGATGGATTTTAAGATTACAGAGGAGATATCGTGGGTGTATATGAATGAATTTTAAGATTACAGGGGAGATATCGTCGGTGTATATGAATGGATTTTGCTGAAACAAAATCATGACATCAAAATTATAATAAGTTTTAAAAAATCTTCGAAATATGGTCATGAAATGGACAGACCGAGAGATGGACAGATGACAAGCGCAATCACATAATACGTCCCGCTTTATAGCTGGCACATAAAAATAGTCCTATCTTGGCCTGTAAATGGACAGTTCTCAAGACCACCGCAAAAGCTGGCTTCGGCTGGTTTGACGACCATTAACCATTTAAAAATGGCTTCTACAGGGTTTGAGAAATGTTCATTTGCAGATAAAGAGAAAACTATTTTTGAAAATTTACCACTTAAATGACTGGCGTGATAAGTGAGCCAGTCATTCCGTTGACAACTTTTCCAAAACATTCTTCTCCTGGTCTGCAAATGGACATTTTCTACGAGAAAATTGAATTTTTTAAAGCAAATGCGAGGGTTCAAAGTTTAAAGATAGTCTACCTGATCCTGCATCCCTGCAACTAGTGACTTCTTCTCAAGACGCTTAAACAGTTTCGCTTTCTCCTTTAAGTTCTTCAGTTCTGGCCGCAGATTCGATACATTACTCGTTACTTGTGAAATCACATGGCTGTTCTCAAGCTGCGTATTCCAGCTTCCAGGTCTAAAATACCGTACATATCATAAGATAACACGGTTCCAAAACAAAAACAAAACATGTTAGTTACCACAATTTTAAACATGATGTAAGAAATGTTTAAAAAAAAGATTTTGGACTTAATTAAGTTCAAAATATTTAAGTTTTTTTATATTTTGGAAACATGAATTATTTCTTATATATTTCCATAACCTTGTCACAAATTTGCATTGGAAATCCAGAAAGTGGTGTGTAATAATGGCATCAAGGACTGTCAGTGAATTTATTTCTATTTTTTACAAACTGACTATAGCCAACTACAGGAATAATAAACGAAATCACGGATTTCTTTTTTCACGAGAGAGTTGATACTTACCGTTAAAACTCGACTAAGGGACGCAGTTTTTTTGTCAAAACACATGTACTAGAAAGGGGGGTGCGTACTATAATCGAGAACATTCCTTCCGCACATTTTTGGGTCGAAATTTTTCTTAAAAAGTCAGATTATACCACGGAAATTGAACTAAATGTTACCCTAGCCAATTCGCGCCGCCTGACGACTATGTTTAATGTATACTCCAAAAACACCAAGCGGAAGTGAAATTATTAAATTGGGGCGCCTAAATATTGCTTATTCTTTAATACATATCACTTATTACATAAAAATTAATCCAGAATTTGACATAAAATGGCGTCGAGAAAAGATACGTGTAGAAATCACGTGATTCGCCTCCAATCGCAAAAGATCTTTATTCTAATTAGAGCGAGTACTCGGATATAAATATTCTGGACTCGGAAATTGCTATATATTATCATTGCGCGATAGGAACTGAATGTTCCCGTACCTGTTTGATAACCAACTCCCGTTAGCGCATAAGATTACACAGCGCCTCCAATCACAAAAGAGCCAGATAACCAACTCCCGTTAGCGCATAAGATCACACAGCGCCTCCAAACCCAAAAGAGCCATTACAATCTGTTTCTATCACACGACTTCGATGTTTTCAAGGAGACATTTTATGCCAAAATTAGATTGATTTTGATGTAATAAACAATCTTTATTGAAGATACACAATATTTAGGCGGTCCTATTTAATAATTTCTCTAACATCATGATAATTTTTAGTCATGCATTAAACATGACGCGGAGTGATGGTTATTTTTGATACCAATTTTCGATTTTTTAAAGGTACGTTTTTTCTAAATTTAACAGCGTCTTATACTTGAATACAAGAGTTTTTTGGACTGATTTTGGTCAAATTTGGGACAGCGTCCTATATTCGAGGGCGGCCTTTAGTCGAGAAATTACGGTACCTCCCTAATACTCTTTGATATTGCTAAATATCGGCTTTCACTCAATAAACACTCAGAATAAAAACAGTTAGGTGCCCCTACTGGGCAGGGAGTCAGAGTGCAGTCCGGCGGATGCCAGCCCCACCACCGCGCATGCGCAGACTAGCATTTCCTCTGACTAATTTATTGGCTGACACACATGCAACTATTAAGAGCCTGAAGCCCGAGCCTCTGTGGGGTGGAGAGGCCGGGTCCGTATTAGGGAGGTAAGTATCAACTCTCTCATGAAAAAAGAAATCCGTGATTTCGTTTATTTCACTTCAAGAGTATACTTACCTCCCTAATACGCTTTGATATTACCAGAATTCGACAGGGAATTCGGCGGGAGGGAGGCGAGGTCAAAAGACCTGCTCTTCCATATACGCTTTTCTGCGTTTAAGGCACTTAAACTTCCGAAACTGTGTGAAAACACAGTCAGGATTTGAAAAAACATCGGCTAACACAAACCGATGGATGAGAGATGACCGAATCCCCCCCCCCCCCCACTTCCTGGGAGGAAGACTCGAATGACCTCAATGTCCCATACGCTCTCTACGTACAAGTGCCATGTACTATAGGACAGAGACGAAAAAACTCTATTTTCGTATACTCTCAATGATGAACCACATAAAAACACGTACCATTACCATATTAATAATGAAGGGTCACGTGACATTACAAAAAACCATGGACAACACACACAAGACTGACCTTGTGGAAGATTGGCGCTGTCATCATCTCCCCATTGGTGAAGACTGATGCAGCCCATAAAGTAGATGTTTCCAATGATTAAATGTGAAATATATAAAAAATGAGGATACCTCATCAAAATATGTACACCTAGATTAGCTTTTCAAAATCGATAAGGCGAGCGGATTCGAGGTGTCACGGAGATAATGGTCGGTAAAACTTGACTCACAGTGCCACTGAGCTACTGACATAATGTCATCCACAGGTACCCCATTAAATAGGGCAGTGGAAGCCACTACACCTCGGACACTGTGAGCCTTGGCCATGTCAACTTGTTTACCTGTGGCAGAATTATGGCAAAATTGAATACACTCTACAATCCACCTGGAAATGGTGTCCTTTGACGCCCTGCCATGGGGCTCAATATATGACAACCATAACGCTGTTGGGTCTGTCCGCCAATCTTGAGTACGTTGTTTGTACCGGATTAATGCTCGGACTGGACACCATAGTTTTGAATTAGAATCAAACCTAGTCAAAGCTGGTAAAATTATCGGTTGACCCGGATATTTCAAAGACTGGTTTTTCGCCATGAAATTTATCCTGGGTAGAAGCCTAAGGCCTTCCCCTGTAACCACAAAACGGTCTGCCTCGGCTGACAAGGCATGAATCTCACTCCTACAACTAGCCGAGGCCGCAGCAATTAAAAATAGTTTTAAGCGTCAACATTTTCATAGAAATGGAGCTTAGTGGTTCAAACGGCCTATCAGCTAGCACCTGAAGCACTAGTGATAAACTCCAAGACGGAATCACTGGGGGATTCTGTGGTCTTAGATTGCCCATGCCTTTGATTAAAGTATTTAATGTATTTACTTCATCACTTCCCCTATTAGCCAAGCAAGGGATAACTGTCATTAAAGCTGACTTATTGCCAGCCATAGAGTTAGGCTTACGGCTATAGGCATCATACAGGTGACAGAGGAAATCGGCTACTACCTGAATAGATGAATCCATTGGATTAATACATCTTTTTGAGCACCATTCTGCAAATCTGTTGATTTTATAATTATATGCTCTGGAGGTTGACCCCCCTCCTGGCTTTTGCCATGAACATGGCTGCTTGCTCAGAAAAGCCCTCCTTAATTCTAGATTCCTTGACAACATCCACGCAGTCAATCGGAACATTGACGGATTGTTGTGAAGGTTCTTGCCCTGGAAGATAATATTGTCCATCAGAGGCAGAGGAAACGGATTGCAGACCAGAAGGTCCAGCAGATCTGTATACCATGATCGGCTTGGCCAATTTGGGGCGATCAGAAGCACTTGGCACTCCTCCTGTCTGATTTTCTGAAGAAATTTTGGAATCAGGATTGCTGGAGGGAATGCGTATGCATACATTCCCACCCAGCTGATAGCTAACGCATCTGTTGCGAAAGCGCTTGGATCTGGAATCGGAGAGACGTACGTCGTCATCTTCGCAGTCTTCTTCGTTGCGAATAAATCTATGTTGGGTTTCCCCCAGTGGTCAAACAAACGATCCGCCACACATTGATTTAGTTGCCATTCCATAGATAAAACACTCATCCTTCGGCTCAATGAGTCTGCTAACAGATTTAACCTTCCCGGAATATGAACAAAGCAGTTTCCAAGTCATCATACAGAGACTGGGTGACTTCGTTCCGCCCTGGCGGTTTATGTAAGTCACTACTGTTGAGTTGTCTGATCGAATTAGAACACTCTTGCCCTGAACTTTCTGTAAGAAATGTTCCAGGCCCAGGACTACTGCTCTTAACTCCAGTAGATTGATATGTTCCTTTGACTGTTCCAGATTCCAAAGCCCTGATATCGTGGATTCTTCCAGGCAAGCTCCCCACCCCTCCATCGATGCATCTGTATACATCGTTAACTGAGGGTGAGGAGGGGTTAACATTACCCCCGCCAGGAGATTCTCTGTCTTCAACCACCATTGAAGGTGATGAATTAGAGGCTCCAATACTGACACGCTTGAGTCCAGTGAACCTGTACTCTGGGTCCATTGTGTCATGAGAAATAACTGTATCGGCCGCCTGCGTAAGGCCGCCTGAGGAATGACTGGCTCCAGAGAAACCATCAATCCCAGCATTCTCAGATAAACCCGTGCCAGGACATGATGACTGTTGCACACTGACTGTATTACTGAGATGAGTATCTGTACCCTCTCCTGAGTAGGATAAACATATCCTATCTCCAGATCGAAGAACATTCCCAGGTAAACAAACTTCTGGGATGGAGTCAGCTCTGATTTTTGAAAATTTAATATCCAGCCTAAATCTGTGAGAGTTTTCAAAACTATCTCCAGATTTGCTGATAAACTTTCCTGGTTGTGTGCTTTTAACAGCCAGTCGTCTATGTACATGTGGACTGCTATGTTCCTCCTGCGGAGGTATGCTGTCATCGCAAGAACCACCCTGGTGAAGACCCGAGGAGCCGTAGAAATTCCGAAGGGTAACACCATGAATTCCCACTGTCTGCCCTGGAATGCAAATCTCAGGAAGCGATGGAAACCCCTCGCTATTGGAATGTGGAAATAAGCATCCTTCAAATCTATTGAAGCTGTCCACATTCCCTTCTCCAACCCTGCCAACACCGATCTCACAGTTTCCATCTTGAAACTGGGTGTGTCTATGAACTTGTTCAATGGCTTGAGGTTGAGAATTGGTCTCAACCCTCCAGGGCTTTTCGTTACCAAGAACACGGTTGAATAGAAGCCCGGGCAATTTTGCGCCGGTTGAATTGCTTCCTTGTGTATGAGGGAATTTATTTCCTCCTCTATACACAACCGCTGATCTGGATCTCTTGGAATTTGAGTCCAGACAAGCACCAGAGACAGTCATGATGGTGGACCTGTTATCCAGTCGCGATGATACCTGACTGAAAGCCATCGCAAGACTAAACGGTCCTGAGTCAACCGCAAAGATGGCATAGTGGTAACAGTCGGTTTACCTGCCAGCCACGGGCGCTGGTCCCGTTGACTGGCCGACTGAACCACGGCAAGATCTGGTCTGACGTTAATTAGCCACTGACAAGCGTCAGACCAGTCTTCCTCCGTGGCCACCTGTGAATGCTCTACAAGATGAGGGCCTTAGTCATCCTCCTGAGCAATCACAGGTGTGTATGTGGCTGGAGGAACTGATATGCCTGGCAAGCCAGAGAAAGCATGCGGGCCTGAAAGAACAGGCGTGCTAAACTGACTGGCTTGACCAGGAGCAGGCGCCGTGGCATTGTGTGGGAAAAATTTTGCCACACCACGGCCCTGGCCAGCACCTGCTACACCATCGCGAGGGGTGCACGCATGTCAATGTTCATGGCCACGGCGCCAGAAGGAGAACCCAGCAGATAATCCTCTTCTTCCTGGCCAGAAAGATTAGACTCCAGGTTAGCAAAGAATGCTAACCCGGACTGGCCAGGAGAGGTACCATAGGAGGAACTGGTACATGCAGGGTGCGGATAATCCTGGCCTGATAGGCAGGCAGGTTCCAGCGACACCTGACCACGAACAACCGGCGCGGCAAGCCTGCTGCCAGTGTTTTTACCATGGATTTCACCCTCTAATAGGGCCACCTCTGAATCATGGTCGAAAACTGATGTCCCTAAATAGCACCGATTCAGAGGCGGGGATTATCTACTCCGGAGCAGATGAAGAGGACAACGAAAGATTTGGACCAGGAAGCATGCCACGAAGCAATTCTGGGACCAAATCTTTAATTGTCCTCTTCATCTCTCCCATCATCTCAATACGGAAGGCCTCCATATCCATAGCGGACGAGGCCTTCCTCTTACCCTTCTTACCAGAAGCCTCTTTCTTACTCTTCCTCTCCTCCTCTGGAGCCTTCTCCCTGGTCTGTAATGAGAGAAATTCAGACATTAGCTCCCCCCCCCCCATCTTTTACAGATCTCACATTTAAGCAATGGCCCACATGGGCTGCACTGGGAGCATAAATGGGGGAAGAACTTGTCAAGGATAAATCTTCCACATGAAGGACAACCAGGCCTCTGAAACACAGCAGAGGACGAAGACAATGAGTATTACAGATATTGAATTAGAACACAACACGAAATAAACAAGGAGGAAGGGGCCATAAGACCCAAGCTAATAATGATAATAAATCAGCGTTGGACAAAACTTATAACTGATAGTAAGGCGCATGGCTGATTATGACGTCATAACTTCAAAAATAAGAAGTTAAATCGATCCGAAACAAAACCTCCAGGTGTAAGGACGAATTGTAATCATATCCAGAACATTCTAACTAGACTGGATAGTTTATACAGACTATACAAACATCAGATAAACAGTGATAAATGGCAGTAAGATTTTATAAATATTGTCAAATATAATTGAAATGCCTCATATCATAACTAGAGTACCCGAGTCTTTAGCATAGACAAACCATCTGATCTGATGAACCGGACGCTCCACCAACCTTATGACCTCTTAACTCTCTCCACCTTAGGGGGAAGGAAGTGGATCAAGAGGGCAAAGTGAGAAGCCCTTCATCCGAGGCCTCCAACTCACTGGGAAAAGATTTTTGGTTAGATAACCTTACAATGTTAGTAGGAAATGGAACCTTGGTGGAGAGAAAAACAAACTCTCTGATGATGTGATGTCCTAACACGCCTAGGTAGATACCTGTGGACATAAACACAAAGAGAGATTAGTATTTCATAGCGCCATTTCGAAATAAACTAGTTATTTTAGGCGCTTATCATGATAAACGCGAGTCCCGGAAACACATTACACCGGGAGAAACTCGCTAAATTATAATAGAAATCACCTGATGGCTAGGTCCTGGGCACTCCTCTGGAGTAGTAACACGTTCTGCCATATTAATCCAGGAGAAATAGAACTTCTACACAGGCAAAACTTTCAGAAATTAAGGAAAAGCCTATGAGCATAGAAAACATGAGTGGTCTCTTAGCCAATAGATTAGCAAAGAGGAAGTGCTAGTCTGCGTATGCGCGGTGGTGGGGCTGGCATCCGCCGGACTGCACTCTGACTCCCTGCCCAGTAGGGGCACCTAACTGTTTTTATTCTGAGTGTTTGTTGAGTATTAGGGAGGTAAGTATACTCTTGAAGTGAAAACAACTGTGTGCTATGCGCATGACTGATGCCATTATATTGTTAACCCTTTAACAATTATATCAGCCAAAAATGGCTTCAGCAGTGGTCTTGGGAAATCTCCATTTGCAGACCAAGAGAAGGCTATTTTTGAAAATTTACCACTGGAATGACTGGCTCGATAACCGAGCCAGTCATTCCAATGGTAAATTTTCAAAAAAGGCTTCTCTTTGTCTGCATATGGACATTTTCTGAGAAAATTAGAATTTTCTTGAATAAATTCGAGGGTTAAAGGATTAATTACAACTTTCTGGATTTATAATGCAAATTTATGACGAGGTTATGGAAATATATCGCAGAAGCCCACCCCTATACATTATGCGCATGGAGCAATAATGCTGGCGTGTAGTGTCAATGGACTGATTGATGCCTTTCTAACGGCACCATCATCAGTCTTGTATATGTCCAACCCAACCCAAAACCAACTCACCCAAAAAGTTTCTACCATAAGACATATAATATATCGATATCAAATTTTTGTTACCATGATATATTGCAGTATTATCTAGGGCCATGTCATGCCAGCCTAGTCTCAGGTCATTATATGTGATAGTGTTACTGGTCACAGGTCATGCAAGTATGATAGTGTTACTGGTCCCAGGTCATGCATGTATGATAGTGTTTCTGGTCCCAGGTCATGCATGTATGATAGTGTTTCTGGTCCCAGGTCATGCAGGTATGAGTGTTACTGGTCCCAGGTCATGCAAGTATGAGTGTTATTGATCCAAGGTCATGCAGGTGTGAACGTTAGAGGTCCCAGGTCATGTAGCTATGTTAGTGTTACTGTTCCCAGATCATCCAGGTGTGATAGTGTTACTTGTCACAGATCATGCTGTTGTGATATCGTTACTGGGCCCAGGTCATACTGTGACATTAGTGTTACTGGTCCACAGTCATGCAGGTACGATATTGTTATTGGTTCCAGGTTATGCAGGTATGATAGTATTATTGGACTCAGGTCATGCATGTATGATAGTGTTAATTGTTCCAGGTCGTGCGGGTATGATAGTGTTACTGGTCCAAGGTCATGCATGTATGATATTGTTACTGGTCCCAGCTCATGTAGGCATGAGTGTAGTGATTCCAGGTCATGCAGTGTATGGTAGTGTTATGGGTTTCATGTCATGCAGGTATGAGTGTAGTGATTCCAGGTCATGCAGTGTATGGTAGTGTTATGGGTTTCATGTCATGCAGGTATGAGTGTAGTGATTCCAGGTCATGCAGGTATGGTAGTGTTATGGGTTTCATGTCATGCAGGTATGAGTGTAGTGATTCCAGGTCATGCAGGTATGGTAGTGTTATGGGTTTCAGGTTGTGCAGGTATGAGTGTAGTGATTCCAGGTCATGCAGTGTATGGTAGTGTTATGGGTTTCATGTCATGCAGGTATGAGTGTAGTGATTCCAGGTCATGCAGGTATGGTAGTGTTATGGGTTTCATGTCATGCAGGTATGAGTGTAGTGATTCCAGGTCATGCAGGTATGGTAGTGTTATGGGTTTCATGTCATGCAGGTATGAGTGTAGTGATTCCAGGTCATGCAGTGTATGGTAGTGTTATGGGTTTCAGGTTGTGCAGGTATGAGTGCAGTGATTCCAGGTCATGCAGGTATGGTAGTGTTATGGGTTTCAGGTTGTGCAGGTATGAGTGCAGTGATTCCAGGTCATGCAGGTATGGTAGTGTTATGGGTTTCATGTTGTGCAGGTATGAGTGTAGTGATTCCAGGTCATGCAGTGTATGGTAGTGTTATGGGTTTCATGTCATGCAGGTATGAGTGTAGTGATTCCAGGTCATGCAGTGTATGGTAGTGTTATGGGTTTCATGTCGTGCAGGTATGAGTGTAGTGATTCCAGGTCATGCAGGTATGGTAGTGTTATGGGTTTCATGTCATGCAGGTATGAGTGTAGTGATTCCAGGTCATGCAGGTATGGTAGTGTTATGGGTTTCATGTCGTGCAGGTATGAGTGTAGTGATTCCAGGTCATGCAGTGTATGGTAGTGTTATGGGTTTCATGTCATGCAGGTATGAGTGTAGTGATTCCAGGTCATGCAGTGTATGGTAGTGTTATGGGTTTCATGTCATGCAGGTATGAGTGTAGTGATTCCAGGTCATGCAGGTATGGTAGTGTTATGGGTTTCATGTCGTGCAGGTATGAGTGTAGTGATTCCAGGTCATGCAGGTATGGTAGTGTTATGGGTTTCAGGTTGTGCAGGTATGAGTGTAGTGATTCCAGGTCATGCAGGTATGGTAGTGTTATGGGTTTCATGTCATGCAGGTATGAGTGTAGTGATTCCAGGTCATGCAGGTATGGTAGTGTTATGGGTTTCATGTCGTGCAGGTATGAGTGCAGTGATTCCAGGTCATGCAGGTATGGTAGTGTTATGGGTTTCATGTCATGCAGGTATGAGTGTAGTGATTCCAGGTCATGCAGGTATGGTAGTGTTATGGGTTTCATGTCATGCAGGTATGAGTGTAGTGATTCCAGGTCATGCAGGTATGGTAGTGTTATGGGTTTCATGTCATGCAGGTATGAGTGCAGTGATTCCAGGTCATGCAGTGTATGGTAGTGTTATGGGTTTCATGTCGTGCAGGTATGAGTGTAGTGATTCCAGGTCATGCAGGTATGGTAGTGTTATGGGTTTCATGTCATGCAGGTATGAGTGTAGTGATTCCAGGTCATGCAGTGTATGGTAGTGTTATGGGTTTCATGTTGTGCAGGTATGAGTGTAGTGATTCCAGGTCATGCAGGTATGGTAGTGTTATGGGTTTCAGGTCATGCAGGTATGAGTGTAGTGATTCCAGGTCATGCAGTGTATGGTAGTGTTATGGGTTTCAGGTCATGCAGGTATGAGTGTAGTGATTCCAGGTCATGCAGTGTATGGTAGTGTTATGGGTTTCATGTCGTGCAGGTATGAGTGTAGTGATTCCAGGTCATGCAGGTATGGTAGTGTTATGGGTTTCATGTCATGCAGGTATGAGTGTAGTGATTCCAGGTCATGCAGGTATGGTAGTGTTATGGGTTTCAGGTCATGCAGGTATGAGTGTAGTGATTCCAGGTCATGCAGTGTATGGTAGTGTTATGGGTTTCAGGTCATGCAGGTATGAGTGTAGTGATTCCAGGTCATGCAGTGTATGGTAGTGTTATGGGTTTCATGTCGTGCAGGTATGAGTGTAGTGATTCCAGGTCATGCAGTGTATGGTAGTGTTATGGGTTTCATGTCATGCAGGTATGAGTGTAGTGATTCCAGGTCATGCAGTGTATGGTAGTGTTATGGGTTTCAGGTCATGCAGGTATGAGTGTAGTGATTCCAGGTCATGCAGTGTATGGTAGTGTTATGGGTTTCAGGTCATGCAGGTATGAGTGTAGTGATTCCAGGTCATGCAGTGTATGGTAGTGTTATGGGTTTCAGGTTGTGCAGGTATGAGTGTAGTGATTCCAGGTCATGCAGTGTATGGTAGTGTTATGGGTTTCATGTCATGCAGGTATGAGTGTAGTGATTCCAGGTCATGCAGGTATGGTAGTGTTATGGGTTTCAGGTTGTGCAGGTATGAGTGTAGTGATTCCAGGTCATGCAGTGTATGGTAGTGTTATGGGTTTCATGTCATGCAGGTATGAGTGTAGTGATTCCAGGTCATGCAGGTATGGTAGTGTTATGGGTTTCATGTCATGCAGGTATGAGTGTAGTGATTCCAGGTCATGCAGGTATGGTAGTGTTATGGGTTTCATGTCATGCAGGTATGAGTGTAGTGATTCCAGGTCATGCAGTGTATGGTAGTGTTATGGGTTTCAGGTTGTGCAGGTATGAGTGCAGTGATTCCAGGTCATGCAGGTATGGTAGTGTTATGGGTTTCATGTCATGCAGGTATGAGTGTAGTGATTCCAGGTCATGCAGGTATGGTAGTGTTATGGGTTTCATGTCATGCAGGTATGAGTGTAGTGATTCCAGGTCATGCAGTGTATGGTAGTGTTATGGGTTTCATGTCATGCAGGTATGAGTGTAGTGATTCCAGGTCATGCAGTGTATGGTAGTGTTATGGGTTTCATGTCGTGCAGGTATGAGTGTAGTGATTCCAGGTCATGCAGTGTATGGTAGTGTTATGGGTTTCATGTCGTGCAGGTATGAGTGTAGTGATTCCAGGTCATGCAGGTATGGTAGTGTTATGGGTTTCATGTCATGCAGGTATGAGTGTAGTGATTCCAGGTCATGCAGGTATGGTAGTGTTATGGGTTTCATGTCGTGCAGGTATGAGTGCAGTGATTCCAGGTCATGCAGGTATGGTAGTGTTATGGGTTTCATGTCGTGCAGGTATGAGTGTAGTGATTCCAGGTCATGCAGGTATGGTAGTGTTATGGGTTTCATGTCATGCAGGTATGAGTGTAGTGATTCCAGGTCATGCAGGTATGGTAGTGTTATGGGTTTCATGTCATGCAGGTATGAGTGTAGTGATTCCAGGTCATGCAGTGTATGGTAGTGTTATGGGTTTCATGTCGTGCAGGTATGAGTGTAGTGATTCCAGGTCATGCAGGTATGGTAGTGTTATGGGTTTCATGTCATGCAGGTATGAGTGTAGTGATTCCAGGTCATGCAGTGTATGGTAGTGTTATGGGTTTCAGGTCATGCAGGTATGAGTGTAGTGATTCCAGGTCATGCAGTGTATGGTAGTGTTATGGGTTTCATGTCATGCAGGTATGAGTGTAGTGATTCCAGGTCATGCAGGTATGGTAGTGTTATGGGTTTCATGTCATGCAGGTATGAGTGTAGTGATTCCAGGTCATGCAGGTATGGTAGTGTTATGGGTTTCATGTCGTGCAGGTATGAGTGTAGTGATTCCAGGTCATGCAGTGTATGGTAGTGTTATGGGTTTCAGGTCATGCAGGTATGAGTGTAGTGATTCCAGGTCATGCAGTGTATGGTAGTGTTATGGGTTTCATGTTGTGCAGGTATGAGTGTAGTGATTCCAGGTCATGCAGTGTATGGTAGTGTTATGGGTTTCAGGTCATGCAGGTATGAGTGTAGTGATTCCAGGTCATGCAGTGTATGGTAGTGTTATGGGTTTCAGGTCATGCAGGTATGAGTGTAGTGATTCCAGGTCATGCAGTGTATGGTAGTGTTATGGGTTTCAGGTCATGCAGGTATGAGTGTAGTGATTCCAGGTCATGCAGTGTATGGTAGTGTTATGGGTTTCAGGTTGTGCAGGTATGAGTGTAGTGATTCCAGGTCATGCAGTGTATGGTAGTGTTATGGGTTTCATGTCATGCAGGTATGAGTGTAGTGATTCATGCAGGTCATGCAGGTATGAGTGTAGTGATTCCAGGTCATGCAGTGTATGGTAGTGTTATGGGTTTCATGTCATGCAGGTATGAGTGTAGTGATTCCAGGTCATGCAGGTATGGTAGTGTTATGGGTTTCATGTCATGCAGGTATGAGTGTAGTGATTCCAGGTCATGCAGGTATGGTAGTGTTATGGGTTTCATGTCATGCAGGTATGAGTGTAGTGATTCCAGGTCATGCAGTGTATGGTAGTGTTATGGGTTTCAGGTTGTGCAGGTATGAGTGTAGTGATTCCAGGTCATGCAGGTATGGTAGTGTTATGGGTTTCATGTCATGCAGGTATGAGTGTAGTGATTCCAGGTCATGCAGGTATGGTAGTGTTATGGGTTTCATGTCGTGCAGGTATGAGTGTAGTGATTCCAGGTCATGCAGTGTATGGTAGTGTTATGGGTTTCATGTCATGCAGGTATGAGTGTAGTGATTCCAGGTCATGCAGTGTATGGTAGTGTTATGGGTTTCATGTCGTGCAGGTATGAGTGTAGTGATTCCAGGTCATGCAGGTATGGTAGTGTTATGGGTTTCATGTCATGCAGGTATGAGTGTAGTGATTCCAGGTCATGCAGGTATGGTAGTGTTATGGGTTTCATGTCATGCAGGTATGAGTGTAGTGATTCCAGGTCATGCAGTGTATGGTAGTGTTATGGGTTTCAGGTTGTGCAGGTATGAGTGCAGTGATTCCAGGTCATGCAGGTATGGTAGTGTTATGGGTTTCATGTCATGCAGGTATGAGTGTAGTGATTCCAGGTCATGCAGGTATGGTAGTGTTATGGGTTTCATGTCGTGCAGGTATGAGTGTAGTGATTCCAGGTCATGCAGTGTATGGTAGTGTTATGGGTTTCATGTCATGCAGGTATGAGTGTAGTGATTCCAGGTCATGCAGTGTATGGTAGTGTTATGGGTTTCATGTCGTGCAGGTATGAGTGTAGTGATTCCAGGTCATGCAGGTATGGTAGTGTTATGGGTTTCATGTCGTGCAGGTATGAGTGTAGTGATTCCAGGTCATGCAGGTATGGTAGTGTTATGGGTTTCATGTCATGCAGGTATGAGTGTAGTGATTCCAGGTCATGCAGGTATGGTAGTGTTATGGGTTTCATGTCATGCAGGTATGAGTGCAGTGATTCCAGGTCATGCAGTGTATGGTAGTGTTATGGGTTTCATGTCGTGCAGGTATGAGTGTAGTGATTCCAGGTCATGCAGGTATGGTAGTGTTATGGGTTTCATGTCATGCAGGTATGAGTGTAGTGATTCCAGGTCATGCAGGTATGGTAGTGTTATGGGTTTCATGTCATGCAGGTATGAGTGCAGTGATTCCAGGTCATGCAGTGTATGGTAGTGTTATGGGTTTCATGTCGTGCAGGTATGAGTGTAGTGATTCCAGGTCATGCAGGTATGGTAGTGTTATGGGTTTCATGTCATGCAGGTATGAGTGTAGTGATTCCAGGTCATGCAGTGTATGGTAGTGTTATGGGTTTCAGGTCATGCAGGTATGAGTGTAGTGATTCCAGGTCATGCAGTGTATGGTAGTGTTATGGGTTTCAGGTCATGCAGGTATGAGTGTAGTGATTCCAGGTCATGCAGGTATGGTAGTGTTATGGGTTTCATGTCATGCAGGTATGAGTGTAGTGATTCCAGGTCATGCAGGTATGGTAGTGTTATGGGTTTCATGTCGTGCAGGTATGAGTGTAGTGATTCCAGGTCATGCAGTGTATGGTAGTGTTATGGGTTTCAGGTCATGCAGGTATGAGTGTAGTGATTCCAGGTCATGCAGTGTATGGTAGTGTTATGGGTTTCATGTCATGCAGGTATGAGTGTAGTGATTCCAGGTCATGCAGTGTATGGTAGTGTTATGGGTTTCAGGTCATGCAGGTATGAGTGTAGTGATTCCAGGTCATGCAGTGTATGGTAGTGTTATGGGTTTCAGGTTGTGCAGGTATGAGTGTAGTGATTCCAGGTCATGCAGTGTATGGTAGTGTTATGGGTTTCATGTCATGCAGGTATGAGTGTAGTGATTCCAGGTCATGCAGGTATGGTAGTGTTATGGGTTTCATGTCATGCAGGTATGAGTGTAGTGATTCCAGGTCATGCAGTGTATGGTAGTGTTATGGGTTTCATGTCATGCAGGTATGAGTGTAGTGATTCCAGGTCATGCAGGTATGGTAGTGTTATGGGTTTCATGTCATGCAGGTATGAGTGTAGTGATTCCAGGTCATGCAGGTATGGTAGTGTTATGGGTTTCAGGTTGTGCAGGTATGAGTGTAGTGATTCCAGGTCATGCAGTGTATGGTAGTGTTATGGGTTTCAGGTTGTGCAGGTATGAGTGCAGTGATTCCAGGTCATGCAGGTATGGTAGTGTTATGGGTTTCATGTCATGCAGGTATGAGTGTAGTGATTCCAGGTCATGCAGGTATGGTAGTGTTATGGGTTTCATGTCATGCAGGTATGAGTGTAGTGATTCCAGGTCATGCAGTGTATGGTAGTGTTATGGGTTTCATGTCATGCAGGTATGAGTGTAGTGATTCCAGGTCATGCAGTGTATGGTAGTGTTATGGGTTTCATGTCATGCAGGTATGAGTGTAGTGATTCCAGGTCATGCAGGTATGGTAGTGTTATGGGTTTCATGTCGTGCAGGTATGAGTGTAGTGATTCCAGGTCATGCAGGTATGGTAGTGTTATGGGTTTCATGTCATGCAGGTATGAGTGTAGTGATTCCAGGTCATGCAGGTATGGTAGTGTTATGGGTTTCATGTCGTGCAGGTATGAGTGCAGTGATTCCAGGTCATGCAGGTATGGTAGTGTTATGGGTTTCATGTCGTGCAGGTATGAGTGTAGTGATTCCAGGTCATGCAGGTATGGTAGTGTTATGGGTTTCATGTCGTGCAGGTATGAGTGTAGTGATTCCAGGTCATGCAGGTATGGTAGTGTTATGGGTTTCATGTCATGCAGGTATGAGTGTAGTGATTCCAGGTCATGCAGTGTATGGTAGTGTTATGGGTTTCATGTCGTGCAGGTATGAGTGTAGTGATTCCAGGTCATGCAGTGTATGGTAGTGTTATGGGTTTCAGGTTGTGCAGGTATGAGTGTAGTGATTCCAGGTCATGCAGGTATGGTAGTGTTATGGGTTTCATGTCATGCAGGTATGAGTGTAGTGATTCCAGGTCATGCAGGTATGGTAGTGTTATGGGTTTCATGTCGTGCAGGTATGAGTGTAGTGATTCCAGGTCATGCAGTGTATGGTAGTGTTATGGGTTTCATGTCATGCAGGTATGAGTGTAGTGATTCCAGGTCATGCAGGTATGGTAGTGTTATGGGTTTCATGTCGTGCAGGTATGAGTGTAGTGATTCCAGGTCATGCAGTGTATGGTAGTGTTATGGGTTTCATGTCATGCAGGTATGAGTGTAGTGATTCCAGGTCATGCAGTGTATGGTAGTGTTATGGGTTTCATGTCGTGCAGGTATGAGTGTAGTGATTCCAGGTCATGCAGGTATGGTAGTGTTATGGGTTTCATGTCGTGCAGGTATGAGTGTAGTGATTCCAGGTCATGCAGGTATGGTAGTGTTATGGGTTTCATGTCATGCAGGTATGAGTGTAGTGATTCCAGGTCATGCAGGTATGGTAGTGTTATGGGTTTCAGGTTGTGCAGGTATGAGTGCAGTGATTCCAGGTCATGCAGGTATGGTAGTGTTATGGGTTTCATGTCGTGCAGGTATGAGTGTAGTGATTCCAGGTCATGCAGGTATGGTAGTGTTATGGGTTTCATGTCGTGCAGGTATGAGTGTAGTGATTCCAGGTCATGCAGGTATGGTAGTGTTATGGGTTTCATGTCATGCAGGTATGAGTGTAGTGATTCCAGGTCATGCAGTGTATGGTAGTGTTATGGGTTTCATGTCGTGCAGGTATGAGTGTAGTGATTCCAGGTCATGCAGGTATGGTAGTGTTATGGGTTTCATGTCATGCAGGTATGAGTGTAGTGATTCCAGGTCATGCAGTGTATGGTAGTGTTATGGGTTTCATGTTGTGCAGGTATGAGTGTAGTGATTCCAGGTCATGCAGTGTATGGTAGTGTTATGGGTTTCAGGTTGTGCAGGTATGAGTGTAGTGATTCCAGGTCATGCAGGTATGGTAGTGTTATGGGTTTCAGGTTCGTGCAGGTATGAGTGTAGTGATTCCAGGTCATGCAGTGTATGGTAGTGTTATGGGTTTCAGGTCATGCAGGTATGAGTGTAGTGATTCCAGGTCATGCAGTGTATGGTAGTGTTATGGGTTTCATGTCGTGCAGGTATGAGTGTAGTGATTCCAGGTCATGCAGGTATGGTAGTGTTATGGGTTTCATGTCATGCAGGTATGAGTGTAGTGATTCCAGGTCATGCAGGTATGGTAGTGTTATGGGTTTCAGGTCATGCAGGTATGAGTGTAGTGATTCCAGGTCATGCAGTGTATGGTAGTGTTATGGGTTTCAGGTCATGCAGGTATGAGTGTAGTGATTCCAGGTCATGCAGTGTATGGTAGTGTTATGGGTTTCAGGTCATGCAGGTATGAGTGTAGTGATTCCAGGTCATGCAGTGTATGGTAGTGTTATGGGTTTCAGGTTGTGCAGGTATGAGTGTAGTGATTCCAGGTCATGCAGGTATGGTAGTGTTATGGGTTTCATGTCATGCAGGTATGAGTGTAGTGATTCCAGGTCATGCAGGTATGGTAGTGTTATGGGTTTCATGTCATGCAGGTATGAGTGTAGTGATTCCAGGTCATGCAGTGTATGGTAGTGTTATGGGTTTCAGGTCATGCAGGTATGAGTGTAGTGATTCCAGGTCATGCAGTGTATGGTAGTGTTATGGGTTTCAGGTTGTGCAGGTATGAGTGTAGTGATTCCAGGTCATGCAGTGTATGGTAGTGTTATGGGTTTCAGGTTGTGCAGGTATGAGTGTAGTGATTCCAGGTCATGCAGGTATGGTAGTGTTATGGGTTTCATGTCATGCAGGTATGAGTGTAGTGATTCCAGGTCATGCAGGTATGGTAGTGTTATGGGTTTCATGTCATGCAGGTATGAGTGTAGTGATTCCAGGTCATGCAGTGTATGGTAGTGTTATGGGTTTCAGGTTGTGCAGGTATGAGTGTAGTGATTCCAGGTCATGCAGGTATGGTAGTGTTATGGGTTTCATGTCATGCAGGTATGAGTGTAGTGATTCCAGGTCATGCAGGTATGGTAGTGTTATGGGTTTCATGTCGTGCAGGTATGAGTGTAGTGATTCCAGGTCATGCAGTGTATGGTAGTGTTATGGGTTTCATGTCATGCAGGTATGAGTGTAGTGATTCCAGGTCATGCAGTGTATGGTAGTGTTATGGGTTTCATGTCGTGCAGGTATGAGTGTAGTGATTCCAGGTCATGCAGGTATGGTAGTGTTATGGGTTTCATGTCGTGCAGGTATGAGTGTAGTGATTCCAGGTCATGCAGGTATGGTAGTGTTATGGGTTTCATGTCGTGCAGGTATGAGTGTAGTGATTCCAGGTCATGCAGGTATGGTAGTGTTATGGGTTTCAGGTTGTGCAGGTATGAGTGCAGTGATTCCAGGTCATGCAGGTATGGTAGTGTTATGGGTTTCATGTCGTGCAGGTATGAGTGTAGTGATTCCAGGTCATGCAGGTATGGTAGTGTTATGGGTTTCATGTTGTGCAGGTATGAGTGTAGTGATTCCAGGTCATGCAGGTATGGTAGTGTTATGGGTTTCATGTCATGCAGGTATGAGTGTAGTGATTCCAGGTCATGCAGTGTATGGTAGTGTTATGGGTTTCATGTCGTGCAGGTATGAGTGTAGTGATTCCAGGTCATGCAGGTATGGTAGTGTTATGGGTTTCATGTCATGCAGGTATGAGTGTAGTGATTCCAGGTCATGCAGTGTATGGTAGTGTTATGGGTTTCATGTCATGCAGGTATGAGTGTAGTGATTCCAGGTCATGCAGTGTATGGTAGTGTTATGGGTTTCATGTTGTGCAGGTATGAGTGTAGTGATTCCAGGTCATGCAGGTATGGTAGTGTTATGGGTTTCAGGTCATGCAGGTATGAGTGTAGTGATTCCAGGTCATGCAGTGTATGGTAGTGTTATGGGTTTCATGTCGTGCAGGTATGAGTGTAGTGATTCCAGGTCATGCAGTGTATGGTAGTGTTATGGGTTTCAGGTTGTGCAGGTATGAGTGTAGTGATTCCAGGTCATGCAGTGTATGGTAGTGTTATGGGTTTCATGTCATGCAGGTATGAGTGTAGTGATTCCAGGTCATGCAGGTATGGTAGTGTTATGGGTTTCAGGTCATGCAGGTATGAGTGTAGTGATTCCAGGTCATGCAGTGTATGGTAGTGTTATGGGTTTCATGTCATGCAGGTATGAGTGTAGTGATTCCAGGTCATGCAGTGTATGGTAGTGTTATGGGTTTCATGTCGTGCAGGTATGAGTGTAGTGATTCCAGGTCATGCAGGTATGGTAGTGTTATGGGTTTCATGTCATGCAGGTATGAGTGTAGTGATTCCAGGTCATGCAGTGTATGGTAGTGTTATGGGTTTCATGTCGTGCAGGTATGAGTGTAGTGATTCCAGGTCATGCAGGTATGGTAGTGTTATGGGTTTCATGTCATGCAGGTATGAGTGTAGTGATTCCAGGTCATGCAGTGTATGGTAGTGTTATGGGTTTCAGGTTGTGCAGGTATGAGTGTAGTGATTCCAGGTCATGCAGTGTATGGTAGTGTTATGGGTTTCATGTCGTGCAGGTATGAGTGTAGTGATTCCAGGTCATGCAGGTATGGTAGTGTTATGGGTTTCATGTCGTGCAGGTATGAGTGTAGTGATTCCAGGTCATGCAGTGTATGGTAGTGTTATGGGTTTCAGGTCATGCAGGTATGAGTGTAGTGATTCCAGGTCATGCAGTGTATGGTAGTGTTATGGGTTTCATGTCGTGCAGGTATGAGTGTAGTGATTCCAGGTCATGCAGGTATGGTAGTGTTATGGGTTTCATGTCATGCAGGTATGAGTGTAGTGATTCCAGGTCATGCAGGTATGGTAGTGTTATGGGTTTCATGTCGTGCAGGTATGAGTGTAGTGATTCCAGGTCATGCAGTGTATGGTAGTGTTATGGGTTTCATGTCATGCAGGTATGAGTGTAGTGATTCCAGGTCATGCAGTGTATGGTAGTGTTATGGGTTTCATGTCATGCAGGTATGAGTGTAGTGATTCCAGGTCATGCAGTGTATGGTAGTGTTATGGGTTTCAGGTTGTGCAGGTATGAGTGTAGTGATTCCAGGTCATGCAGGTATGGTAGTGTTATGGGTTTCATGTCATGCAGGTATGAGTGTAGTGATTCCAGGTCATGCAGGTATGGTAGTGTTATGGGTTTCATGTCATGCAGGTATGAGTGTAGTGATTCCAGGTCATGCAGGTATGGTAGTGTTATGGGTTTCATGTCGTGCAGGTATGAGTGTAGTGATTCCAGGTCATGCAGTGTATGGTAGTGTTATGGGTTTCATGTCATGCAGGTATGAGTGTAGTGATTCCAGGTCATGCAGTGTATGGTAGTGTTATGGGTTTCATGTCGTGCAGGTATGAGTGTAGTGATTCCAGGTCATGCAGGTATGGTAGTGTTATGGGTTTCAGGTTGTGCAGGTATGAGTGCAGTGATTCCAGGTCATGCAGGTATGGTAGTGTTATGGGTTTCATGTCGTGCAGGTATGAGTGTAGTGATTCCAGGTCATGCAGGTATGGTAGTGTTATGGGTTTCATGTCATGCAGGTATGAGTGTAGTGATTCCAGGTCATGCAGGTATGGTAGTGTTATGGGTTTCATGTCATGCAGGTATGAGTGCAGTGATTCCAGGTCATGCAGTGTATGGTAGTGTTATGGGTTTCATGTTGTGCAGGTATGAGTGTAGTGATTCCAGGTCATGCAGGTATGGTAGTGTTATGGGTTTCAGGTCATGCAGGTATGAGTGCAGTGATTCCAGGTCATGCAGGTATGGTAGTGTTATGGGTTTCATGTCGTGCAGGTATGAGTGTAGTGATTCCAGGTCATGCAGTGTATGGTAGTGTTATGGGTTTCATGTCATGCAGGTATGAGTGTAGTGATTCCAGGTCATGCAGGTATGGTAGTGTTATGGGTTTCATGTCATGCAGGTATGAGTGTAGTGATTCCAGGTCATGCAGTGTATGGTAGTGTTATGGGTTTCATGTCGTGCAGGTATGAGTGTAGTGATTCCAGGTCATGCAGGTATGGTAGTGTTATGGGTTTCATGTCATGCAGGTATGAGTGTAGTGATTCCAGGTCATGCAGTGTATGGTAGTGTTATGGGTTTCAGGTTGTGCAGGTATGAGTGTAGTGATTCCAGATCATGCAGTGTATGGTAGTGTTATGGGTTTCAGGTTGTGCAGGTATGAGTGTAGTGATTCCAGGTCATGCAGGTATGGTAGTGTTATGGGTTTCAGGTTGTGCAGGTATGAGTGTAGTGATTCCAGGTCATGCAGTGTATGGTAGTGTTATGGGTTTCAGGTCATGCAGGTATGAGTGTAGTGATTCCAGGTCATGCAGTGTATGGTAGTGTTATGGGTTTCAGGTCATGCAGGTATGAGTGTAGTGATTCCAGGTCATGCAGGTATGGTAGTGTTATGGGTTTCATGTCATGCAGGTATGAGTGTAGTGATTCCAGGTCATGCAGGTATGGTAGTGTTATGGGTTTCATGTCGTGCAGGTATGAGTGTAGTGATTCCAGGTCATGCAGTGTATGGTAGTGTTATGGGTTTCATGTCATGCAGGTATGAGTGTAGTGATTCCAGGTCATGCAGTGTATGGTAGTGTTATGGGTTTCATGTCATGCAGGTATGAGTGTAGTGATTCCAGGTCATGCAGGTATGGTAGTGTTATGGGTTTCAGGTTGTGCAGGTATGAGTGCAGTGATTCCAGGTCATGCAGGTATGGTAGTGTTATGGGTTTCATGTCGTGCAGGTATGAGTGTAGTGATTCCAGGTCATGCAGGTATGGTAGTGTTATGGGTTTCATGTCATGCAGGTATGAGTGTAGTGATTCCAGGTCATGCAGGTATGGTAGTGTTATGGGTTTCATGTCATGCAGGTATGAGTGTAGTGATTCCAGGTCATGCAGTGTATGGTAGTGTTATGGGTTTCAGGTCATGCAGGTATGAGTGTAGTGATTCCAGGTCATGCAGTGTATGGTAGTGTTATGGGTTTCATGTTGTGCAGGTATGAGTGTAGTGATTCCAGGTCATGCAGTGTATGGTAGTGTTATGGGTTTCAGGTTGTGCAGGTATGAGTGCAGTGATTCCAGGTCATGCAGGTATGGTAGTGTTATGGGTTTCATGTCATGCAGGTATGAGTGTAGTGATTCCAGGTCATGCAGTGTATGGTAGTGTTATGGGTTTCATGTCATGCAGGTATGAGTGTAGTGATTCCAGGTCATGCAGGTATGGTAGTGTTATGGGTTTCATGTCATGCAGGTATGAGTGTAGTGATTCCAGGTCATGCAGTGTATGGTAGTGTTATGGGTTTCATGTCGTGCAGGTATGAGTGTAGTGATTCCAGGTCATGCAGGTATGGTAGTGTTATGGGTTTCATGTCATGCAGGTATGAGTGTAGTGATTCCAGGTCATGCAGTGTATGGTAGTGTTATGGGTTTCATGTCGTGCAGGTATGAGTGTAGTGATTCCAGGTCATGCAGTGTATGGTAGTGTTATGGGTTTCATGTCGTGCAGGTATGAGTGTAGTGATTCCAGGTCATGCAGTGTATGGTAGTGTTATGGGTTTCATGTCATGCAGGTATGAGTGTAGTGATTCCAGGTCATGCAGGTATGGTAGTGTTATGGGTTTCAGGTCATGCAGGTATGAGTGTAGTGATTCCAGGTCATGCAGTGTATGGTAGTGTTATGGGTTTCATGTCATGCAGGTATGAGTGTAGTGATTCCAGGTCATGCAGGTATGGTAGTGTTATGGGTTTCATGTCATGCAGGTATGAGTGTAGTGATTCCAGGTCATGCAGTGTATGGTAGTGTTATGGGTTTCATGTCGTGCAGGTATGAGTGTAGTGATTCCAGGTCATGCAGTGTATGGTAGTGTTATGGGTTTCATGTCATGCAGGTATGAGTGTAGTGATTCCAGGTCATGCAGTGTATGGTAGTGTTATGGGTTTCAGGTCATGCAGGTATGAGTGCAGTGATTCCAGGTCATGCAGGTATGGTAGTGTTATGGGTTTCAGGTTGTGCAGGTATGAGTGTAGTGATTCCAGATCATGCAGTGTATGGTAGTGTTATGGGTTTCATGTCGTGCAGGTATGAGTGTAGTGATTCCAGGTCATGCAGGTATGGTAGTGTTATGGGTTTCATGTCATGCAGGTATGAGTGTAGTGATTCCAGGTCATGCAGGTATGGTAGTGTTATGGGTTTCATGTCATGCAGGTATGAGTGCAGTGATTCCAGGTCATGCAGTGTATGGTAGTGTTATGGGTTTCATGTCATGCAGGTATGAGTGTAGTGATTCCAGGTCATGCAGGTATGGTAGTGTTATGGGTTTCATGTCATGCAGGTATGAGTGTAGTGATTCCAGGTCATGCAGTGTATGGTAGTGTTATGGGTTTCATGTCGTGCAGGTATGAGTGTAGTGATTCCAGGTCATGCAGTGTATGGTAGTGTTATGGGTTTCATGTCATGCAGGTATGAGTGTAGTGATTCCAGGTCATGCAGGTATGGTAGTGTTATGGGTTTCATGTCATGCAGGTATGAGTGTAGTGATTCCAGGTCATGCAGGTATGGTAGTGTTATGGGTTTCATGTCGTGCAGGTATGAGTGTAGTGATTCCAGGTCATGCAGTGTATGGTAGTGTTATGGGTTTCATGTCATGCAGGTATGAGTGTAGTGATTCCAGGTCATGCAGGTATGGTAGTGTTATGGGTTTCAGGTTGTGCAGGTATGAGTGCAGTGATTCCAGGTCATGCAGGTATGGTAGTGTTATGGGTTTCATGCCGTGCAGGTATGAGTGTAGTGATTCCAGGTCATGCAGTGTATGGTAGTGTTATGGGTTTCATGTCATGCAGGTATGAGTGTAGTGATTCCAGGTCATGCAGGTATGGTAGTGTTATGGGTTTCATGTCATGCAGGTATGAGTGTAGTGATTCCAGGTCATGCAGTGTATGGTAGTGTTATGGGTTTCATGTCGTGCAGGTATGAGTGTAGTGATTCCAGGTCATGCAGGTATGGTAGTGTTATGGGTTTCATGTCATGCAGGTATGAGTGTAGTGATTCCAGGTCATGCAGTGTATGGTAGTGTTATGGGTTTCATGTCATGCAGGTATGAGTGTAGTGATTCCAGGTCATGCAGGTATGGTAGTGTTATGGGTTTCATGTCATGCAGGTATGAGTGCAGTGATTCCAGGTCATGCAGTGTATGGTAGTGTTATGGGTTTCAGGTCATGCAGGTATGAGTGTAGTGATTCCAGGTCATGCAGTGTATGGTAGTGTTATGGGTTTCATGTCGTGCAGGTATGAGTGTAGTGATTCCAGGTCATGCAGTGTATGGTAGTGTTATGGGTTTCAGGTCATGCAGGTATGAGTGCAGTGATTCCAGGTCATGCAGGTATGGTAGTGTTATGGGTTTCAGGTTGTGCATGTATGAGTGTAGTGATTCCAGATCATGCAGTGTATGGTAGTGTTATGGGTTTCATGTCGTGCAGGTATGAGTGTAGTGATTCCAGGTCATGCAGTGTATGGTAGTGTTATGGGTTTCAGGTCGTGCAGGTATGAGTGTAGTGATTCCAGGTCATGCAGTGTATGGTAGTGTTATGGGTTTCAGGTTGTGCAGGTATGAGTGTAGTGATTCCAGGTCATGCAGTGTATGGTAGTGTTATGGGTTTCATGTCGTGCAGGTATGAGTGTAGTGATTCCAGGTCATGCAGGTATGGTAGTGTTATGGGTTTCATGTCATGCAGGTATGAGTGTAGTGATTCCAGGTCATGCAGGTATGGTAGTGTTATGGGTTTCATGTCATGCAGGTATGAGTGTAGTGATTCCAGGTCATGCAGTGTATGGTAGTGTTATGGGTTTCATGTCGTGCAGGTATGAGTGTAGTGATTCCAGGTCATGCAGGTATGGTAGTGTTATGGGTTTCATGTCATGCAGGTATGAGTGTAGTGATTCCAGGTCATGCAGTGTATGGTAGTGTTATGGGTTTCATGTCATGCAGGTATGAGTGTAGTGATTCCAGGTCATGCAGGTATGGTAGTGTTATGGGTTTCATGTCATGCAGGTATGAGTGCAGTGATTCCAGGTCATGCAGTGTATGGTAGTGTTATGGGTTTCATGTCGTGCAGGTATGAGTGTAGTGATTCCAGGTCATGCAGGTATGGTAGTGTTATGGGTTTCATGTCATGCAGGTATGAGTGTAGTGATTCCAGGTCATGCAGGTATGGTAGTGTTATGGGTTTCATGTCATGCAGGTATGAGTGTAGTGATTCCAGGTCATGCAGTGTATGGTAGTGTTATGGGTTTCATGTCGTGCAGGTATGAGTGTAGTGATTCCAGGTCATGCAGGTATGGTAGTGTTATGGGGTTCATCTCATGCAGGTATGAGTGTAGTGATTCCAGGTCATGCAGTGTATGGTAGTGTTATGGGTTTCATGTCATGCAGGTATGAGTGTAGTGATTCCAGGTCATGCAGGTATGGTAGTGTTATGGGTTTCAGGTTGTGCAGGTATGAGTGTAGTGATTCCAGGTCATGCAGGTATGGTAGTGTTATGGGTTTCATGTCATGCAGGTATGAGTGTAGTGATTCCAGGTCATGCAGGTATGGTAGTGTTATGGGTTTCAGGTCGTGCAGGTATGAGTGTTATTTGACCCATGTCATAAGGATTATGTAACCATAAAGAGTCAATACATTGATACAATATCTAATCACCTTATCACATTCCATTCAGAATGCTTAGGAAGCAGATTTCGAAACAAGCAATAATATAAAATCATGTAATCAGTATGTACATAGAAAGATATGTGGGATAATATATGTAAGATTTCTATGGTATATACATATAGCTAATAGATTTCATGCTGTATATTTCAATAATACAATCTATACACCTGTGCAAAAGTTAAGCACCACCCTATTTTTACGCACATGCGAGGGTATATTCATGTGCTATGAAGAAAGCAATAGCATAAACATTTATGTACCCATCCATCTTAGTGCAAGAGGTAATAATGCAACTAGAGGAATGCTGATTATGATGGTGGGGAAACACTGTATGTTTTTGTTTGAACTTGAAAACGAGGCCTGAATATGGTTACGTTGACACAACTGACAACTATTGCCCTACAGTTGACACACGTGGCTAGATTGTCATTAATGGTGTCTGAAAACGAAGTTTAACATCTGTGCACGAGTTTGAGACTGTCATTATTAATACCGGGTATATCCACCTTGTGCCTGGATGACGGCCTGGACACGACGTCTCATGCTGGTCACCAACCGACTGATACGCCATTGTGGTATTCGTTGCCATTCAAGATGGAGTGCGTCTGTTAATTCCTGTAGGTTCTGCACAGGAGGATCCCTCCTTCTCACCATGTTTCCCAGAATGTCCCAGATATGCTCAATAGGGTTCATGTCAGGGCTCCTTGCTGGCCATGGTAGGGTTTCGATGGCATTCTGGCGGAGGTATTCATGCACAGCTCTAGCACGATGTGGTCGGGCATTGTCATCCATGAATATAGGGTGGGTTCCAGGTGCATGATTTACAAAATGAGGGACCACAACTCTATCCAGTATGGAATCTTGATATCTTTGTCCATTTAGTGTTCCAGGTACAGTCAACAGATCCAGCTTACAATCAAATGAGATGCACCCCCATATCATAACGGAACCTCCACCAAATGGAACTTCTTCCATGATGTTACGTTGGTCGTACGCCGTGCGTCTGGACCTCCATACACGAGTTCGACCATCTGTGGCATGAAGCAGGAACCGACTTTCATCGGACCAGTGTACCCGTCTCCAGGATCTCATGTTCCAGTGTCTTCTTTCGTTGCACCGCCTCAGACGCTCCTCTTTGTGGTGTGCAGTGAGGAGAGGACGTCTGACAGGTCTCCTAGCTTTCATGCCAGCAGCATACAGTCCCCTTTTGATGGTAGACATTGACACTCTATTGCGCGTTTCCCATTGCTGGCTGAGCACTCTGCTGTTGGTGAATGGAGATCTCCTAACAAGGCGTACTAGGGCTCGATCATCACGGGTAGTAGTCTTCTTCGGTCTTCCAGATCTAGGCCTGTCCTTCACCTCGTTAGTTTGCCCATGTTTTGCAATCAAACGACTGATTACAGTATGGTTAATGTTCAGCTGTCTGCCAATCTCTCTGCATGACATACCAGTGGTATGCATGCCTATGATTTGCCATTTCACACGATCACTTAACCTTCGTCTTGCCATAGCGGTTCACAATCAAGAGCCAATTCTCTCTGTACAAATAAACCACGGTCATGAATACAAAATTCCTAATCTTGTCGCCTAAATCTGTATGTAATGTTCTACACCTCAAACTGGACTTTTACATAACTGAACACGTGTGCTGTTTCCCGCCACGCACGGACATCAAGCGGCATGAAGTCATGCATGCATGTGCATTTCGTACTTGGAATTATGTCAGCTAACGCGGGACAAAAAGTATGGCAGCCTAGTTGTACCATCATGTTTCTACGTTCTATTGTTTTTGCTGGTGCTTAACTTTTGCACAGGTGTATATATATATATGCACTAGTTAAAAACCCAATTACTTTGAAATAAATTTGACTGAAAATTTAATGATCATTGATGAGGAGAAAATTTAAATGTTCAGTCAAACTTATTAAAAAATTCAGCAAATTTGGTATTTCAGCACCTTGAAACAATCTTTAGGAAATTCAAAACAAAATGGGTTAGTATAAATTTGTTTCTATTGCCAATATAGTTTATTAAGGAAGAGATAAAATACAGACCTTGTAGAAAATTCTTAGAAGCAGCAATGCATAAAAACAAGAAATCGCATTAAATCTCAAGAACTGTGTGCATGAATGTGTGCGTACGTGCATGCACGTGTTTGTACAGCAACAGCAAAAACCACCACCAACACCGCAATAATCCACCAATAAATGGATACGATCTGTCACTCAAGTGTCTGATGTCATAATCAAGTGTCACCTGTTAGCCGACATCCCAATAATAATGATGTAGCTCCGTCACGAGAATTGAAGTCTGTTACTAAAGTGTATAAACGGTATGTCTTTAATGAATTTATAATTACATTGAATATGTTGAAATAAATATGAGCTGTTGGTGCAATACACTCAGTCAAATTAGTTTCAAAACTTTCAACAGCTTATCGGTAGTTATCTTGAAATTTCGATCCCATGAATTCAAGTTTCAAAGTTTCAAATCGATTCCAATAAGCGCAAAAAAGTGAGCGCAGTTTAGCAACAAATGGGCGTGGCATACATACAAACAGATTCATCCATTAATGTTAACATGGTTGTTGATACAATGTCACCCCTTATTAAAATCAGACTAGGACCAAATATGAACAGCTTAATTTTTTCATCTGTATAGAACAGATATCCCAAATATAGTCATTCTGTTGATAATTTGAAACTAATTTGATGTGAAACTGTTGCTTCCAGTCCAATTAGTTTCAAAATATTCAGCCGCCCACTGGCAGTCTAGCTTTTGACTTTAGGGATAATAGTGCTAACCATTTAATGGTCAAGCTGGCCAAATACCAGCCATCGTAGAGCTCTTGAGAAATGCCCATTTGCAGGCTAAGAGAAGACTATTTGGGAAATTTTACCACTGGAATGACTGGGCCAATGATTAAGGATTCTAGTTTCTCAGTTAATCATATGATGTCGTAATCAATTATGTGACGTGTAAGATGACATCATAATCAATTACGTCATGAATGACATACCTAAGGTTGTCACAAACGCGTAACTGATGATGGACTAAGAGTCGTTGTACAAATTTTATGTCTACTATTTAATAAACATGCTGTTGAATAGTTTGAAACTAATTTGACAGGGCGCTGTTGCTGCCATAAGCAGCAGCACAGTCAAATTAGTTTCAAAATATTCAACAACTTACATGTACAGTTTTCTGGAAATTGATAGTAATGGAGTTCAGGGATCAATTGATCCCAACATGGGCAAAGGGTGGGTGGAGCTTAGCTAAAGATGGGCATGGCATATCTAAAATTGGATTCCGCCACTAAGCCAGCCATTCCAGTAATACGTTTTCAAAAGACATCTTCTATTAAGCAAACATTTCTTGCTTATTTTGATCATCAGTGTTAATTTGAAACTTACACAATATCAAACATTCTAAGCAGTCTGTTGTATGCGATATAACCATCATGGTCCACACCCGTCTCTTCCTGCAGCTTTGTCCACTGGCCCTCGCTCAACGTATCACCCAGAATCCTCTCCACAATCATGCGAAGATCATTATTGGTAACCATGCCGAATGCATGCCGATCAGCTGCCCTGTGGAAAAAACAAGCGACCAGATCTATGTCAGAAGGCACTAATATCACTAATTGGTTACATAGTGTCTAATTTTCACATTACTGACAATATTTTTAACCATTTTAGAGAATGGATTTCAACTTTTTCTTGGAATATACCTAAAACAAGGTACACCTAAAACCGACATTGGGCGAAAAGCGATATGAAGTCATATCAAAACCGAGATGGCTGTAAGTAAAACCATGCATCCTACACCCCCACAACCCTGTTAAACCCTTTAGCATCTGCAATGGTCTTGAGGAATGTACATTTGGAGGCTTAAAGAAGACTATTTCAAAGATTTACCCACCATATATGTCCATGATGATTTTACCTGAGACTGGAGATGAGACGTAAATAATCTCGATGAAAGAAATACACTAAATGTGCTTCTAACTCTTCAGCAGACATCATCTTATCCACTGGCAAAGAGAGGTCTGCAGATTGAAATCTACACCAAAAACACAATATACTACAATTATATATCAAACATGGGAATGTCATGGCTTAAAGGGTTGATAGAGGATACTAAATGAGTGCTAATGTGAGGTAGAAAATATTACTAGTTATATAACATCAAATAAACACTAGTATGTGTGTGTGCGTGTGTGAATATGAATGCATCAATGCTGTGAGCGCGTGTGTGTGTAGCGTTCAGGGGATATCCTGATGTGCAATGTGTAGAGTTTGGGGAATATCCTGAGATGGTTGTATGCTATACAATATAGAGATTAAAGCACCGGTATGAATACCGCTTAGCTATGACCCACCCATCTCTAGCCAAGTTCCAACCACGCTTAGCCCATGTTGGGATCGATCGATTCCTAAGTGTCTCACACCTCAATTTCCAGAAAACTATACAGGTAAGTCTTTGAATATTTTAAAACTAATTTGACTGGGTGCTGTGCCACTCAAATTAGTTTCTAAAAATTCAATAGAATGTTTATTAAATAGTCAAAACATACAGGTCGTACAACTTGACGAATGTTTAATCATTTATGATGGACTTAGATATGTCATTCATGATATGATTTATTATGATGTTATATATTTGACTGACAGATTGGATTTCTCTATTATCCTGACATGTGCATGGAGAGTTGAGGAGATATATTGACATATGTTCTGGCAAGTTGAAGAGATATCCTGGCATCCACATGCATGCGAATGTGGTGCAGAGGGGATATACTAACACATGTTCTGGAGAGTTGAGGATATTACTCGTGATACTGTTATCACCAACAGACTGGAAAAGTGACAGTAATCTTCTGTAGTTCAATTGGCCCTGAACTGGACGAATTGCATTCCTAGGATCAAAGAAATCAATTTATGTGTAAACAATTCATTTCTTTACAGGATCTCAACTCTAGGCCATCAATACAGGGGGGGGGGGGGGTAGGTGGGTTGGTGCTGTTAAATATTCTAGCTATAAACTGCCTGGAAGCTGTTGCTTCAATGGCTCATAGTCCAACTAATTTAACATTTTATTGAATCTAGCCATTCCAAAGAATTTGTAGCATCATACAGTTTGATCTTTACGGATGAAAGGAATACATTCTTTCAGTGGCCATTAACAGTATTTATACTTTATTGACTAATGAAGGGATCAGATCTACCAATCAGGAATCTGAGATAATAATCAACTATGTCACTTGTTAACCAACGTCAAAATCAAAATGACATAGCTCTTTCACGAAAACTCTGTGACTGAAGTGTGTACAAACTGGACATGTCTTTGGTGAATTTACAATGTATTAAACAGTCTGTTGAATAAGATGAAAATAATTTGATTGGGAGTTGCTGCCATAAGCAGCAACATGTCCCAGTCAAATTAGTTTAAAAATATTGAACAGGTCTACCAAATTGTACGTACATATGTTAGCTAACCACATTGAAAACCTGGCAATGATTATTCTGGGAATAATTTGATAAAGTTTTTGCTGCTTTAGTCAGCAACGACTGTCAATCTAATTGCTCAAAATTTCATCCGAATGTGATATTACATTGATAGTCCTACTGACTATTTTGAAAACAATCTGGTTGGAAGTTGTTGCAGCAACGATTTACAGTCAAATTATTTTCAAAACATTATATAGTAGAACTTGCATTTTCTGGTGATTATTTTGTAAATAATTTGAAGGAAAGTTATTGCTGCTATTGGCAGCAACAATTATCAGTCAAATTGCTAAAAAAAACTATCTAGCTTAGTACCTTTCACATTTACAATAGGAAATGCACATTTAGAATTGAACTACTATACGCTTTCTACACGCTATGCAGGTAGATTAGCTCAACACGGAGGCCAACAGTACAATGCCTGGCATTGGCGTTACGGGAACGGTTTTATACTGGACTTGGGGCAACAGCGAGAACAATAGAATCCCAAATAATGGCAGCTAGAAAAATCAAAGTAAAATGGCGCCTCAGAAGAAGACGATTGTCACTGAAATTTTCAAATACTTTCCTAATGTTATTGCTTCAGGATCACTTTAATACAGGTTTAACTGTACATGCATCAGCCAGTTTGTTCTAACAATATACAAAAAGACAGCATGACTCACCTAGCTAAGAAATGTTCCAACTCAATGGGTGATACTTTCATGCCAAATTCGGCAAGTACAATAGCCAGGTCAATCTTGGAGATGTAGCCATCTTGAAGGACATCGAACAACTGCATAGCCAGCATCAGATTCTCATAGCTGTCTTCAAACTGAGCAATAACAACAATACAAACAGATCTAACCATTAGCTAAATTCTATCCAAATAGAAACATAGTTTAGCCTTTTAGAGGTGCACCGAATTCACTATTTTGCTATTCAGCCGGATTTGGATTTGGTCGGCTTTTATGCACAAATCTGTCCCACATTATCTGGTCATATAGAGGTATTTTGAATTACATGTATTATGATATTTGTGCATGTCAACTGAAAATAATGGCTTTTAAATCCTCAAAAATGGGTTGTTGCTGTACCAATGTGGTTGGTAGTGTTGTTAATTGATATTTACCAAATTTGTTGGTCACAAGGCCAGATGTTGGAATGAATATACAGTATTAACTGTTTCACGGTCAAATTTGGTCAGAGAAAATTTCAATTTTTTCTTAGAAAATGCCTCGATTACTGAGCCCGTCATTCCAGTATTAAAATTTCAAAAACCGTCTTTTGGCCTCAAAAATGGACATTTCCCAGGACAACTACCGAGGATGGCTTTGGCCGGCTTGACCATTAAAGGGTCAATGACACACCATTGCAATTTGTCTCACAGACAAACATACTTATGATATGGCATTATAATATACCTGTATTCTACTTAGTACCTACTGGCTGCTACTTCCTCAGTCCATGACAACAGAGCCTAAAGTATGCAGAACATCAAACAGCATAAACAGATCTTTACCAGAGGCATTTCAATTTACATAGATTCTTATCACCAGATGAAATGATTTTTACAAAGTTTATTAGATACAGGCAGGTTCATAACTTCTTTCTGACACTATGCACAGAAAAATATATGGTAAAATAAGCTCATAAAGAACTTTATTCTAGGAGAAACAAGGAGTTGACATCACAATAATGAGGTATTTGTCAAAACAATCACGATCCATGCTGAAAGTGTATGGGACTCGTTCCAGAATCAATTTGAAAGAAAAGGTGCTCCTTCAACAGCTTCAGAACAGTGCAGTCCGAGGTCAATGCTTATTTGCAAACTGACCTCATCTTTTGATAGCTTTTCAGGTGATCTAATAGGCGACTCATAAACTATGCTAGTAATTTTAAACTTTTTATCATGCTGCTAACGAAAGATATTCAGGCTTTAGTACCTAAATGTTGGTACATTTCTACACCATATGATGGCTGTCATAATTTACTTTGTAACCAATCAGAAAAAACCTAGTGTGTCCGCTTCGGTATACACACCCAGTCATAAAGGTGCCATATATAGTTCGACAATGTTGTGTCAAAGCAACCATACAGGTAAGTTGTTGAATATTTTGAAACTGATTTGACTTGAAGTTGTTGCTGCCTTCCTGTCAAATTAGTTTCAAAATATTCAACAAGATGAGTATTACATAAAAGAATGTAATGCATTGGTACTTACATGACATCACACACTATCGCTTGAGAAGACAAAATGGCGACGATCACTGTTGAACATTTATGCGATATTAGAAAGCAAATAATTGTGATACAGATAAGGGAATGTGACACGATATGAATGATATGGAATCTATAAACCACAATCTATCAGTGCTAAACAACATTTGAGATGAGATTAGCATCCCTTTAAAGCACCAATGGCCATTGCACTTTGTTGTTGCAGCAACACAATTATAATCAATCTTATTCAATAAGGTCCTATCCTTATATTGCCTTCATCATATATATATTGGTGCCTCAGAGACATTGATATTTAATTCCCAGTCTGTGAGATATTTATCAGAGCCAGATGAGACCATCAATAAAATAATCTAGCAGTCGGCTCACCCAAACACCATCCCGATCCCACTCCCAACATAAGAGATTTGGATTTAGAAAATGTACAGACCTTGTCCTATTTGAAGCTGTGGCTTGAGATCGGCGATATATGGTAACCCAAATTGCGAAATCTAATATGGTCACCAGCCAACATTTTAAGAAATATTTCTCTGGGATAACATCGTATGTATCTTTGTCCATTGACTCAACACTTTGGTAATCCATTGGGTCTGTAATGGGGAGGATCCCTAACGATGTTGGTCCTGGTTGCGATATTAATGACAGCTACCGAGTGGTCATCTTAAAAATTGGTTTCTGTGCAAAAATTCTCGATAACTGAGGTTTGAAAAATTAATCAAAAATTTGTAAATCAATTGAGCATAGTATGGGCAGGGATGCTTAGGATAGGATTATATGGCCATTCACATTATTACAGTCCATTCTAGTCATGTTAGGCCAATTGAGTATATGGGCCCTTTGGGCTTTTTCTTATTTTTAAATAAAAAGTAAAAGGAAATCTGACAGTCTGGGTGGATTTACAGAGAAGCCGGATAGTGATAAAAACCTACTATCTGGCTAAATTATCCGGCAAAATAATGAATCGTTAATATCATTTAATGGACAAGGCAGCCAAAAGCGGTCTCTTGGGAAATATCAGTCGCAGGTAAAGAGAGCATTTTTGAAAATTTACCATTTAATTTTTTTAAATAGCCTGTATATAGAAGTTAATTTCTAGCCATTGACTGATTAATACACATAGCAATCAGGAATTCATGGTTGAACCTCTCGCTAATGATTAAAAGCATATTCGAGCCATTTTTTCTTGTGGTAAATCTTCAAAAATGGTTTACTTCTGGCGTGCAAATGGGAACAAAATTTGGCATTGGAAAATCGACAAAGTATAATTGAACAACAGAAAGCTACCGTAATACTATCCCCATCTTCAAATCATTTACAACCAAATTCATCTGTCTCGTTCACGCAGACAAAATTACCTTTGACATTCTCAACCCTTACCTTTTGATGCAAGCAATCGACAGCCGGAGGTATCTTTAATGTTGCTGGGTCTGCTTTTTTCTTAATAACCACCTTCATTCTATTGTCCGTTGACATCTCTTCTGTCAAATTCTCCGCATCAACTGCACTGTCAACAGCTTTCTCCTTTGATTTATCTGTTTCTATAGGCTGACTACCTTCACCATGGCCATCCTTTCTCAGGATACATTGACTAATATGCATGCTCGGGCTCGCTGTTTTAGGTCTATCTTTACAAACAGACAATCGTGAACACGGGCTGGATGTGATTGGCCGTCCATTAGCATCCAGGTTTAGCAGAGTAAGCAGTGATGAGGTATGTATGGCATGTGTATTTCCCAAATCAAACCTGATGACAAGAATTCATACACGGGCTATGAAACACAGTTGTTTACATTTTATATACAGTTGAACAAAGACTTGTGTCTTAACCTTTTAACACTCAAGACTGAGTACTGAATTCCAGGGTTTGTACACCTTTCTGTGTTTGAAATTCCATGACTTTTCATGCCCAAAAAAATCAACTTCCATGACCTCCAAGAATTCATATCTAGGTGATTTGTGATTATGATGTAGCACCAAAAATAAAATTGAGTTATTCTGCAACATGTCTGAATATGGTCTCCTGCAACAACCTACCCACAGACGTGTTGGCATAATCTTTATTACATAGAGGTGGTTTATCCCAACAGCTTTATTTTTATTTTACATGATTACCATTTTCCATTACTTTTCCATGACCTATGATAAAAAACACTGATTTTCCATGACTTTCCAGGATTTGGATTTAAATTTTCAAATTACATGACTTTCCAGGATTTCCATGACCAGTACGAACCCTGGAATTCATGCCGGGGCACAAAACACATTTTCCTTTACTTTTCAATGCCTTATTGACATTCTCAAGTACTTTTCAAAGCAAATTTCAAATTCAAGCACAGTCAAGGACTGGCATAAAAATTGAAGTACTTTATTTATGCACATCATGTGTAGTGGTGTCCTAGGTGAGGGGATATGTCCTTAACCCTTACCACTCTGATGGCAAAATTTTTAATTTTAAAATTAAATTAAAAGATGAACTGGTGTTAATTTTTCACCAAATTTGGTGGAAGATGGTGCTGTCGTAGACAGCAACATCATCCACCAAAATTGGTGAAAAATTAACACCAGTTTCTTTGCTATTTATTGACACAGTAAAAGATAGAATCTTGACACCAGAATGGTAAGGGCTAAATGGAAGAATCCAGGTTTAGCTATGTCATGCCGATCTCTAGCTAAGCTCCACCCACACTTCGACTGTGTTGGGATCAATCGATCCCTGAACTCCCTGACTACCAATTTTGATAAAACTATATAGGTAAGCCGTTAAATATTTTGAAACTAATTTAGGCAGCAACTAAATTAGTTTCAAAATATGCAACAGCACGTTTATTAAATAGTAAAGACCTGCAATTCATACAAGAATGCTTAGTCCATAACAAACTAAGAGTTCGTTATGAACTTAGCTATGTCTTTCATGAGGTAAATGATTATGACATCATCCTACATGTCACATAGTTGATTATGACATCATCCTACATGTGTTAGTTAAATTGGAATTCATTGCAATGAGCATAATGGACCATTCCATTTTTAGCTATGCCCCGCTCATCACTAGCTAAGCTCCACCCACACCTCGCTGTGTTTGGATTGATCGATCCCAGAATGCCCTAGCTATCAATTTCCTGAAAACTATACAGGGAAGCTGTTGAATATTTTGTAACTAATTAGACTGGGTGCTGTTGCTGCCATAGGCAGCAACAGCGCCCAGTCAAATTAGTTTCAAAATATTCAACAGCATATTTATTAAAAAGTAAAAGCAAACAATTTGTACAACATCCCATAGACCATCATCAAATATGCGTTCGTAACGTACTTATCAACGTCATTCATGACATCATTCATTATGATGTCATTGTACACGCCACGCAGTTCATTATGACGTCATATGATGGCTGGGTACTCTGGAAAGGTGAATTAATCCTTGACAATTATAGATCAGATTATATGTCAGAATGTTAAACATTTAACACTCACTTGAGAAATGTCCATTTGCAGACCAAGAGAAGACTATTTTTGAAAATGTACCACTGGAATGACTAGCTTGATAACCGAGCCAGTCATTCCAGTGGTTCATTTTCAAAAACAGTCTTCTCTTGGTCTGCAAATGGACATTTTCTATGAGAAAATTGAAACTTTTAAAACAAATTTGAGTGTTAAAGGGTTAATGGTCAATTTCGGCCACAACTAACCTCTGCAGTGGTCTTGAGGAATGTCCATTTGCAGAGCCAGAAATGGATCAGTAATGGATCAGTAATGGATCACTGCCGTAGCACAGTAACTGATCTGGCTGGATCAACCGGATTAGTTTTATGACAAAATTCAAACATGATTTATTGCTTACTTGATAAACCAGTTAGTGTAATCTGTGCTGTTTTAACAATTTACTCATGTCAGTGGTCAAGCCGACCAAAAATAGCCTTTAGAAATTGGTTTCGAGAAATGTCCATTTGCAGGCCAAGAAAATACTATTTTTTTAAATTTACTACTGGAATGACTGGCTCGATAAATGAGCCAGTCATTCCAATAGTAAATTTTCAAAAATAGTATTCTCTTGGCCCGCAAATGGGCATTATGTAAACAAACCCTCTGACTTATTGACGATTAAATGATTAATTATCCTAATAATATGGTGAAAATGGTGCATTCAGAACGTTTGATTAATTTCATATTCTGTGCAGTAATACAGTTATGACAGACAGTACGGATCAGTTCAAGATTCCAGGGATCTGTGACTTTTCTGGTGTACTGATCCGCATGGATCACGATTAAAAAAAGTTAATTTCTAGCCCTGTATTTGCAGAGCAAGAAAATACTTTTAAAAAATTTACCACTGGAATGCCTGGCTCAATAACAGATCCAGTACTTAAACCAGTGGTAAATTTTCAAAAATACTCTTCTCATGGCAAATTGACGGTCAATAGACAAATAATTTTTTTACCAAATTTGATCACCAAAGCGCTTAGAATTCCAGACGAGAATACATTGTGCCTTACTTGAGCCAGAGCTTGCCAAACTCATTGTCACTTAGACAAATGCCAAGTTGTGCCAGAAATTCTCGGAGTTGTGGCGGCACAACCAGTCGAGGCGGCGCTAAACAAGCAGGAGGCAACAGCTTGGTGGCATCAAAATTCCTGAAATGGAGTAATACATTGACAGGGAATCGAACCCAAAAACCGACGAAAGCACCAAGGATCAGTGGTGGAAGCGTTTGTGTGCTAAGATGCTTGGCGCTTTCGTCTGTTGTGGGTTCGATTCCCTGTCAATACCAAAATACCATAATGTCATGAGACTTCTTGTATAACAGAGCAATACATGTTACACGATCTGGTACTTAGATAGGATAGTTTCAGATTGTGCAAATCTTCTAAATTAAGGATGATGTTTTAATCATCAGGCTGCTTAGTTTATTGCAGACAACATATTTCAGGCATTATATTTCTGGACCTGCTAAATATTTTGAAAACAATTGGACTGAAAGTTGTTGGTGGCTAAGCCACCAACAACTTTCAGTCAAATTGTTTTCAAAAGATTCAGCAAGTTAAGAGGATTTGTGTATTAAAATTATTCTCTCGCGCTATACAGCAGCGAGACAGTTAATGATCATAGGGACAATGGTTTTCCATTTCAAAATATTCCATTTTCCATTTCACAAAGTTGTTTTATTTCCATTTCATGAAATTGCACCATCTAATCTGCATGTACACAAAATATTAGAAAATAAAGTCAATAAAAATATCACATTATTAAAATGCATTCTAAACTACACAACCTGGAAGATAGGGTGGAGAAAATATGGGTGGGTAATAATTTAAAGTTTTACATACTCGAAGATGTCTGCTTTTCAAGAGGAAAATGGATTTACACATTAATTTCCATTTGAATATCATGCTTCAGTTTCACTTTACAAATGTTTTGCTGAAAAATGTTATGGATTCCGCTGATTTCCGCTTGTGTATCACTGTTCTGCTACAAATTCTGTACATTCAGTTAATTTTCTGTTACCACAGAAAATCACTGCTGCTATGATGCCACATAAAATGTCTGTTACTGGTACGAAAATTTTAACACAAGAAATAATGTGATCATACACCGGGAACATACAAATTTGGGCAGGAACTGAATACATCTGGAAAATCAGAAAAAACTAGAATTCTGCGGAATTATGTGTCTCACCTGTCTCCTGTTTGTCATAGTGGCATTGACTTTAACATCGAAAAAGACAGTTTTGTACCAAGGTCACAGTGACCATCACCTTTGACATTGTGACCTCAGTATCATCACGCTGCTTCCCAACAGCATAGCCAACCACATAGCCAATTTTAGTTGCAATATTATTAACTGATCCTGAAACATAAGGTGAGGTTTGCTAAATGCAAAAACTTAATTGCTGACTCCGTCGCCGGAAAAGGTAACACATATGTCTTGCTTTCTGCTTCACAGGCGAGACAATTACAAAACTGGAAGGGTGAGGGTGATTGGGCTTACGACCGCATATCTTAAGAAGCACGATAATTTGACCACAAAAGCAAGCATACTTTCTAGACAGGCTTGAGCATATACAAAGCTTTAAAGTGAATCCATGGAGACCTGCCTGGGCCTAAGCTGTGTTTTGGTGACCAACATGACTGATTATATGAAAATGACCGAGGACAATTTCATCTTCTCTTCACCCTCACCTTTGATGTGTTTTCTGTTTGAGTAGGGCCATAGCATGAGATGCTGAGTACACAGTAATGATCCATCCAAGGTTATCCGGACTGTAGCGGGACTGCTCTTCTTTTAGCGGGATAGCTTGCACCGGACACATCCACTCCAACTGAGATGGCTACAATGAATGACACACATCGTATAAGACATTAGTAGATTTATTTATTACAACCCCTTATTTCCTGTCTATAAGATGCAGTTTTAGATTCGATTTATAAGTTCCAAGAAAGCTGAAACGTCCTATATTAGGGTAGAAAATTTGGACTGGATAATTTTCCTCGCACAGCACCTGATAGAATAAAGCTGCAATGCATAATAAATTTTTATAGGAATTTGTCAACAATGGAATATATTTATCACTTAAAGACACTTTTACATACATGTATTTTCAGGAAAGAAGCATGGAATCAATTCACCTTTCCACAGTATGTACCCATCATATGACGTCATAATCATCTACGCGGTGTGTAGAATGACATCACAATGGATGTCGTCATGAATGATGTCGATAAGTACGTCACGAACGCATATTTGAAGACGGTCTATGCCTTCTTGTACAAATTGTTTGCTTTTACTATTTAATAAATATTCTGTTGAATATTTTGAAACTAATTTGACTAGGCGCTGTTACTGCCATAGGCAGCAACAGCACCCAGTCAAATTAGTTACAAAATATTCAACAGCTTCCCTGTATAGTTTTCAGGAAATTGATAGCTAGGGCATTCGGGGATCGATCAATCCAAGCACGGCAAAGTGTGGGTGGAGCTTAGCTAGTGATGGGCGGGGCATAGCTAAAAATGGAAAGGTCCATTGGATTATATTCTGAAATCATGCAGCAACGTGCAAGGATATAGTAGGGCTGGTAGTTTAGCTATAGTTATTTTATATTATAAGCTTTCGTTCTCTTTAAAACTACATCTAAATTTCACAGCGTCTTATACACGAGTATATAGGATTTTTCTGGGCAGATTTTGATCTAATTTGGGCCTGTGTCCTTTCATGAAGCTGACCAAACACAGCCTTTGCAGTGGTCTTGAGGAATGTCCATTTGCAGTTTAAGAGAAGACTATTTGTTAACATATACCACTGGAATGAGTCGGTAACCGAGCACATCATTCCAGTGGTAAACTTTTAAAAAATAATCTTCTCTTTGACTGTAAATGGACATTCAATAAGCAAACACTTATTTTTTGACCAAATTTAGCCATTTAATGGCAAAGGCAGTACTTTAACCATTTAATGGTCAAGAAAGTAAAAAAATTTGATTAGTCATGTCCATTTGCAGGTCAAAAGATTATTTTTGACAATTTATCAGTGAAATGACTGGCTCGGTTACCGAGCCAGTCATTTCGGTGGTAAATTTTCTAATCTTTCTTTAAAATGGACATACAATGTATCTTAACACCACTACGGACAATAAGATGCCTATAAAGCATCCAGATTCACTACGTGATCAATAAACCTTACCTCTGATTCTTTAAAACAGCACATAAAATTATCAAATGTGATCTGCGATTTCTGATCTAAGCCATGTCTGAAAATAACAAACTATATCATCATATATTAACCCCTTAACTGTTGAAATTCCATACTCTTAATTCAAACACAACTACATAGGAAGGCTGTTGAATATTTTGAAACTAATTTGACAGGAACATGTTGCTGTCATAACAGCTACCAGTCAAATTAGTTTCAAAATATCCAATAGACTATTCCTTACATCAATCATAAGGAATGTCATTTTTGGTCTGTCAAAGGGCTAAAATGTTTTTATTTACTGTACTTTCGGGTATATTATATGCTGTATTTAGCTCATTTTACTCAAAGCAAGAATGGGGGTATATAATATGTATTTAATGTAAACTTTTATCACATTTTCTCGACATTGTCATGTCGTATGTCCGACCAGGATAAAATGATCCAAAATGAAATTAAATGTATGACCAAACCTGGCTGAACCCATGAGAAATAAAATTAGCTAGATCGCTTTTTACGTTGGCGGGCCAGTTGCAATAAATCACTTTTGTGATTGGAGGCATTCCACTGAACTATATAATGACTGGAATCCCCTGTACATTGAATGTATTTATTGCGCAAAGATGTTTTTTGCGCTCTATTATGGTTAAAATATGGAATAAACTAGTTAATATTAATAAAAATAATGACATACTTAGTCGATAAGCTAATATTATTATTCTGCATGTAACAGTAGCGTTACCAACTTTCGTTCGTCGTTTGCAAATTTTCTGAACTACAAGTGTGTGTTATAGAAGGTGTGTATAAGGCTTTTTTTAGCCCATATTTTGTCAAATTATGCCATGCATGCTATCTATTAGGGCATATAATATATCCGAAAGTATGGTAAAATGTTAGTCTTGCTTCAAACATGCCAAGCGAGACAATTCCTATGATTATGAATAGGCAATAATATAAACAGAAAAGTATCTTTTTGAAAACTCCAGAAGGGACAAACCTACATAATGCTAGGAAAATGGACCTTTCCAGTTTGTCCATCAATCATATGCCATTACAATTAACTATGGGACGTGTAGGATGACGTCATAATCATAACGTCATGAATGACGCATATAAGCTCATCACAAATTCTTAATTGATGACTGACTAAGGGTTGTTGAACAAATTCTATGTCTTTACTATTTAATAAACATGCTGTTGAATATTTTGAAACTAATTTGACTGGGCGCTGTTGCTGCATGTATACATATCTTAGAGATGTAAAGCAGTTTCGACGCATGTGTCTTACAACATGAGTGGCGCTCTACACCATCGAGACATCGCTCAAATAGACGCCCACACACACGCATGCACACTTACACACACTCACACACAAGTAATTTATGTTTTTATTCAGACAAAAATTACTTTTTCAACAATGAAAGCTTAATAGCTCAGTTTTAAAGCAACCATAGCGATAAACTGTTAAATATTTTGAAACTAATTTGCATGGTTTGGTTCGACGCAAACTAGCTTCAATTTATTTAAAGACCCAATACCTGGTAAATCTCAAAATTTAATAGACAGAAATGTGGATAAAATGGTTCTAGTGTGGCAATAGTCGCACTTGAACAGCGTTTCTTATAATTATGACCATTTAATAGTAAAAAAGATGCAAATTATGAATTTTACAAAATCTTAAAATTGCACACAAATGAGTATTTAGTAGGCTCAGGCGCCATTGAGTTGCATAATCATTGTTATGTCGGCAACTGATTAATTTATTTGATATCGGCTCTACAAATTATTTTTGTTCAGCGCATGGTGCTGTTAGGCGTTGTTCTTTGAGGCTGCATGGGGGGGGGGGGGCGGCGCCGCCACCATTTTCAGTGACTGTCTAGGCATATTTACGATTTTTCTGAGTTCCCTTGAATCTGAGTGATCCGTAAACAAATGTAAGAAACCTGTGTGCATGTATCTATTAATCCAGAACAACAATAACATAACACATATGGGTGACATAGCCGGAATTTGTGTATAACAATTAGTATGCATTAATAGTATCCTAAGCTCATTACATTGCAATAAAAATATTTAAAATTTCCTAAATTTCTGTTAGCTTGCAGGTAATGTCTGTAACTTTAATGGTATCTTATCTGTAGTGTTCTGATGACAGGGTTACCTGGAGCTGGCAAATGGCAAACAAATTGTAAAACTACATGGCTAAAATAATCAAGATTTAGCTAAGCGATGTGGGTGTGCGCATATGTGCATGTGTGTGTGTGTGCACGCGTGCGCATGCATATGATTTAGTGCTTTAAAAGCATACACAACGGTCATGCAAAATTTGTTGTCACTCCAGCGAAAAATCTTCAAAAATAATGTTTTCACCTGGAAATGATTATTTTCAATAAGATTGAAATTTTCTTGAACAAATTGTAGGATTAAAGGGTTTTGCCATATCTCATTTTGAAGGCAACCATGCAGGGAAACTATTGAATATTTTGAATTTAATTTGACTGGAGGTCATTTGGAGTATTAAAGGGTTTCGCCATATCTCATTTTGAAGGCAACCATACAGGGAAACTATTGAATATTTTGAATTTAATTTGACTGGAGGTCATTTGGAGGATTATAAGGTTTCGCCATATCTCATTTTGAAGGCAACCATACAGGGAAACTATTGAATATTTTTAATTTAATTTGACTGGAGGTCATTTGGAGGATTATAAGGTTTCGCCATATCTCATTTTGAAGGCAACCATACAGGGACACTATTGAATATTTTGAATTTAATTTGACTGGAGGTCATTTGGAGGATTATAAGGTTTCGCCATATCTCATCTTGAAGGCAACCATACAGGGAAACTATTGAATATTTTGAATTTAATTTGACTATAGGTCATTTGGAGGATTATAAGGTTTCGCCATATCTCATTTTGAAGGCAACCATACAGGGACACTATTGAATATTTTGAATTTAATTTGACTGGAGGTCATTTGGAGGATTATAAGGTTTCGCCATATCTCATTTTGAAGGCAACCATACAGGGAAACTATTGAATATTTTGAATTTAATTTGACTGGAGGTCATTTGGAGGATTATAAGGTTTCGCCATATCTCATTTTGAAGGCAACCATACAGGGACACTATTGAATATTTTGAATTTAATTTGACTGGAGGTCATTTGGAGGATTATAAGGTTTCGCCATATCTCATTTTGAAGGCAACCATACAGGGACACTATTGAATATTTTGAATTTAATTTGACTGGAGGTCATTTGGAGGATTATAAGGTTTCGCCATATCTCATCTTGAAGGCAACCATACAGGGAAACTATTGAATATTTTGAATTTAATTTGACTATAGGTCATTTGGAGGATTATAAGGTTTCGCCATATCTCATTTTGAAGGCAACCATACAGGGACACTATTGAATATTTTGAATTTAATTTGACTGGAGGTCATTTGGAGGATTAAAGGGTTTCGCCATATCTCATTTTGAAGGCAACCATACAGGGAAACTATTAAATATTTTGAATTTAATTTGACTGGAACCCATTGCTGCCTGCAGCACCATCTTCCAGTCAAATTAATTTCAAAATATTCAACAGAATAAGGTTTAGACCGTAAAGAATGTAGTTTTTCAGGGATTTGTCGGTGAAATGGTTAATACAATATAGTGATACGGTCTATTAGTTTACACTGGTTTATGTGTCACTTACCTGACCAGAAAGCTATGGAAATACTGTGTAGGAATATAACCACAGACATGCCACAGTATCTTCAACAAGGCCTCCCTGTAAAGAAAAGCTAATGTCTATACCTTGTATATCCATTAAAACAAACACTGTTTAACCATTTAACATTCATATCAGCCAAAACGGCTTCAGCAATGGTCTTGAGAAATGTCCATTTGCAGACCAAAAGAAGACTATTTTTGAAAATTTACCACTGGAATGACTGGCTCAATAACTGAGCCAGTCATTCCAGAAGTAAATCTTCAAAAATAATCTTCTCGTGGTCTGCAAATGGACATTTTCTAAGAGAAAATATAATTTTTTTGAACAAATTCGAGGCTTAAAGAGTTACATGTAACTGTGGCTAGGAATCTATTGTTAAAGATCACAAACGAAAGTTTCATTTAAATAAAACTCACCAAAAATAAGATTTTATCATATTTTGTAAATTAAAAATTATTCAACAAATTTTCACAATCTATCTCAATAGTAAAACTTTGATTAAAATCGTTGATTTTGACACCACACATATTTTACACTATGACGTCAATCGTCAACCACATGGTTTCAGATTATACCATATGTTTTCAGAGTAGAAGAACCGGACGCGTAATAAAGCTACGAGGCGGGGCATCAACTCTGATTCAAGTAGGCTTGCACGATTACATGATTAGATCGAAAATCGCGACTATTTTTTAAATCGTCAATTTATATAATTAAAAATTATATAATCAAATAATTGCGAATAATTTCTACATGTACTTCATAAAAAACCCTCAAAACCTACATCCTAATTACTCTTTCATGTGATAGGTCACAAAAATTTACATTTTGCTCAGTGAATGTATGTCAATTTGCAGGCCAAGGGACGACTATTTTTTGAAAATGTATCACTGGAATGATTGGCCCGAGCATCGAGCCAGTCATTCCAGTCATAAATTAAAAAAAATATTCACCTCTTGGTGGGCAAATGGACATTTCTCAAGACCACTTCAGACGTCGTTTTAGGCTGATATGAGTGTTAAAGGGTTAAAACTGGGAATTTGAAAAATCAGAACAGTAAATAATTAATGTATGGACCCACTTACATATGGTCAACCGGGTTTGGACATTACATGCCTTCCCAATGACCAGAAAACAGTGCCTTTGTAATCACTTAATGGCTCAAATTGACCAGAAATTGTAAATAGCTGATACAGTACAGCTAAGATAGAAATTAAAATGTTTTGAACATGAAATTCTCGATGCAAGAATTGTTTAGTTGAATATTTTGGACTTTGATTGGAAGCCATTGCTGTCTTGGGAAACAATGTCTTCAAATCAAATTACATGTATGTCTAAAATAATCCAAAAGAAAGCTTTATTATGGTTTGGAAACGTTCTAAGTTACTTCTGAGCTGGACTGCATCAATAGATGAGAACTTTAACTCTCTGCCTGCTGAGTTTCTGCAGACTACATTTTCCACGTGCCTTAACTCTGGATATGTTGAATATTTTGAAAACAATTGGACTGAAAGTTGTTGGTGGCTAAGCCACCAACAATGTTCAGTCATATTGTTTTCAAAATATTCAGCAGATCAAGAGTTATTGCCCATTGAAATGATTGTCTGGTAGCTTGCAGCAGTCAGACAGTTAATGGTCAAGCTGGCTAGAACCGCTTCTTGAGGAGCAGCCATACCATTCTGAAAATTATCACCTTTTTGTTCACCAATTTTGTTATATACAATGTATACCAAACATTCAGACGTCCATATAGAAGGGTCAAAATAGAATCTGACACTTACTTGGAGACACCTCCATGTCCTGTAGTATCATTGGATCTAAACATGTGCTTCAGGTCTTTCAAGTGGGCATATATTCTCTCACTAATCTGAGCCTCTAACTGTAAAATACAAATTTACCCATCATAATTATTATCCCTTACCACTCTGATGTCAATATTCTATCTTTTACTGTGTGAATAACAAAGGGCCTGGTGTAGATTTCTCAACAATTTTAGTGTTGCTGTCACACAAAATTTGTTGAAATATGAACACCAGTTGATCTTTTAATTTAATTTGAAAATTGAAAATTTTGACATCCTAGTGATAAGGGTTAAACAAACGAAACATGTTAACCCTTTAATGGTCAAGCCAGCGAAAACCGGCCTGTTCAGTGATCCTGAGCAATGTCTGTCCATTCACATGGCAAGAGACTATTTTTGAAAATTTACCACTGGAATGCCTGGCTCGATAACCGAGCCAGTCATTCCAGTGGTAAACATTTAAAAATAGTCTTCTCTTGGCCTGCAAATAAGCATTCAATCAGTAAATATTTTGATTTTCTTGACTAAATTTGACCATTAAAGGGTTAATGATCCAGTTGGCTAAAACCGGTCTCTATGGTGGTCTTGAGGAGTGTCCATTAGCAGGTCAAGGGGAGTATTTTTGAAAATTTACCCTGAGCCAGACATTCCAGTGGTATATTTTCAAAAATAATCCTCCCTTGTCCTGCAAATGGAGATTTAATACGGAAATATTTTTATTTTCGCGACCAATCTTGCTGATTAAATGGAACTTGATAAAACTTTGTGCATAACAGTAGCATGGAAACTACTACATTGTACCATACATGTGCATAGGAGAACCTTCACCCTTGAATTTATTCAAGAAAATCTAAATTTTCTCATAGAAAATGTCAATTTGCAAACCAAGAGATAACTACTTTTGAAAATTTACCTCTGGAATTGGTTATCGAGCCAGTCACTCCAGTGGTAAATTTTCAAAATTAGTCTTTTTTTGGTCTGCAAATGGACATTTTAAGGCCACTGCACAAGTCAAGAGTGCTGAGTGATACTGGTTAATTAAGGCTTGACTAGGCTTATCTCATTTTGCAGGCGTGAGTCTAGACCCTAGCATTGGGAACTAGCATATAAATGCCTCAAATATTACAACACACCCCCCCCCCCCCCCCGCTTATCTCATTTCATGAATCCAGTTTCTCAGTAGTCTATCATTTGACGTCAAAATCAACTACGTCATGAATGACTTGATTTAGTCTGTCTTAAACACTTAATACGAATTGCCTTAGGCAGCAACAGCTTCCAGTCAAACTAATTTCAAAATATTCAACAGAATAGGTTTTGTTATAAAGAGTATACTTTCCAGGGATTTGTCGTTGAAAGAATTAAACGTATTGTTTGTCCTCCTTATCGCCGATAAGCATTTTGATCTTTGACCTTATGAATCCATGCTATGATGTAGATTCCTAACAACATAGCCAACTATATATCCAAGTTTACTTCCAATATGGTCATGTAAACCTGAAATACAAAGATTAATGTTGAAAAAACTGTGTTTTGTACCAATGTCACAGTGATCTTGCCGTTTGACCTAAGGCAGCAATGGCATTAAGTCACATTAATTTCAAAATATTCAACAGCTTACCTGTAATTTGCCTTGAGATCGAGATATGGGAAATTAGTTGGTGAGTGTTAATAAGAGCAATGGCATTGATCAGTACCATCTACACTACTGAAAGTCATGTGATCACCACACATTCAGGAATCCTCAGCTAATTCACCTTTCCAGAGTATCCATCTATCCATTCGACGTCAATCTGATGGCATACTCAGCTAAGCGGCATGTAGGATGATGTCATAATCATTACGTTATAAATGATTCTATTTGGTCTGTCTTTAACTCTTAATGACGAATTGTATGTTTCCGCCATACAGTTCTGCGTCCAGTCAAATTAGTTCCAAAATATTCAATAGCTTACCTGTATAGTTTTCTGGAAATTAATAGTCAGAGAGTTCAGAGATTGATCGATCCCAACACGAGCGAGGTGTGGGTGGGCCTTAGCTAAAGATAGGCGGGGCATAGCTATAAAATGGAAAGTTCCATTTCAACTCAGGGATGTATAAAGCTATTATGAAGAATGTACATATGTCAAATTAATGCATACTTGATCTATTGTCACATGTTTCTCATGAAACATAAATTTAGAAATCACAGTGTGTGGAGAATGTATCTCCACCACATGCATTCTGTTGATATGCAAAACATTCAGAACAAATTTGATATTTTATTTATGATAATCGATGTAGACCATACTTTATTCAAGTGTAAATACGTGCGTGTGCATGCGTGCTAGGGCTTCACGGTATTAGAAAAATGAATACAGTATCGATATCAATTTATATACCGGTAAACCTTTAATATCGGTATTATTGCGACCAGCAAAATATAGTAAATGGGACGAATTTGCAATGGGATGACACCACCAGGAATCGTGTAAATCTCCGTGCAGGCGTACAACTTAGCCATTATACCGCATACTAAATAGACCACCATATATGCTGTGAATACATAATCCTACGCTCGCTCCCGTTAGAGTAGCTTGTATCAATCGATATCTAGCAAGCTGCCAACATAAGAAGGGAATAGAGCTCTCAGAGATTGAGAAGTTTTTCTCATATCGTCGGTTCCTCTATACTTGGGCCATTTGGCGGTCACTACAAAGTTGTACAAATCTGCGAAATCTCGAACTAACCAGGCTGTAGTAATTTAAAATTGAGATAAGTTATTATAACACAAAATATTCATTTGAAATTGTGATTGTCTAGCAAACAACGGGCCAAAATTATAAAATATTAGTTCAAGAAAAGATATATTTTAGACATTTTTTAACCATCCCCTGCCCTATGAGGTTACGGTAATTAAAATAAGTTTTATTCTATTTTTTTGCGAGAAGTGCATTCTTATAAGTAGCCAATTTTCGTGGCAGTAATCGTTAATTTATCAATTTCTCTAGCCTTCAAACAATATTTTGTGTGGTTGCTAAATACAGGTAAAATATCATTTTCCTATACGAGGATCAGTCACTTATCTGATTAGACAGATATACTATTGAATGTTGCTAATGGAAAGCAGATTATCTGCCTAAACAGAATGTCATACTGGTTTTACGTTATATCTCGATATTTCGGTATCAGCAAAATCATATTGGTATGACTAACGGCATAGCAATGATACCGGTATTCGATATAATATCGGTATATCGTGAAGCCCTAGTGTGTGCATGCGTCATAATAGTTTCTAACCTTATCAAGATTAAATTGCTTTTTGTTCAATCGTCTTTGTCCTGGAAGACTAGGTTGTAAATGTTCTGTGAAGGAAGAGGACAGTAATAATCACGACACAGTAATATAAATATTCAGAGAATTCACCTTTCCAGTTTATCCATCCATCATATGATGTCATAATCAACTAAGCAATGTGTATGCTGATGTCATAAATGATTCAAAATAGTCTGTCTTTAAGGCTTAATAGTCTGACATGTTGTACGAATTGCATGTCTTTGCTATTTAATAAACATGCTGTTGAATATTTTGAAACTAATTTGACTGGGCACTGTTTGCTGCCTTAGGCAACAGCACCCAGTCGAATTAGTTTAAAAATATTCAACAGCTTACCTGCATAGTTTTCTGGAAATTGATAGTCAAGGAGTTCAGTGATCGATTGATTCCAACATGAGCGTGGTGTGGGTGGGGCTTAGATAGAGATGGATAGGGCATAGCTAAAATGGGAACAGTCCATGGCTGAAATGATCGAGACAAAGGAACACTGGCGCACCACAATATCATCAAATATTATAAAAAATAATGCTCAGACTGGTCCACCCTTGACCACCTATACTTTCACAGTTACAGTCTATGCTACAGCATCAGATTTCAAGATGGCTACCTGTATCTGGAAGACATATTGGATTTCAGATGACAGTATAATTCAATATTATGTTTCCTCCTGAAAGCAAGCCCAATGTGCCTACATGTACAAAACTAGATGTACTGCATCCCATGTGTCGAGTCCTTCAGTATCACACATCATGCGTGGCAGTGTAACCAGTGTCGCAAAATATGGATTTCTTAAAAAAGTACCCCCTTGATTAATCAAATGTCTATTGAAAAGCTATCACATTATTACAGCTCTTGAAAAGGAGACGCATCATGTGGAAATAAAATAAGTCCCAATCATGTAAAAGGATGGAGAAAAACTTTAAAACCATCTCAATTTTGCTCCAAACTGAATGCAATGATGATGTAGAACAAAGGTCCTAATTTATCAAGACCTTTTCCGATCTCAAGGAAACTTTATATTAACATTCTTCTAATTCTGAGCTTAAGCAGGGTATAAATTACACAACAAATAAACTAAGTCCGAACCAGGTAAAAATTTTGAAAAAATTTAAAATCATATTTATTAACATGTAGACTGAATGCATTTAAGGTATAAAACGGAATTATAAAGATTTAATGGGATTGGATAAGCGCTTGATTGATTAAATGTCGACTGAAAATTTTGAACATTCTTCTAATTATTGTCTTATCAAATTTTTACCATATTTTTATGTGTTTGGACAGAGCTTATTTTTCACCAAGAATTACCTGTAGGTAAATGTTAAAGTTTTTCAATCGACACTTAATTCATCAATGGCTTATCTGATGTCAATAAAACTGTACAGATTTGTTCTATACCATTATTGTCTCTGGTCTCCATTATAATTTATAATGGAGACCAGATGCAATGATAGAACAAATCTGTAATGTTTTATTAAGATCGGATATATCCTCACATTACTTGATGAATTAGATGTCCATTGAAAAACGTACATTTACCTAATTCTTGTTGGACATTGGAAACCGGATACTGAATGCCGAACATGATTTGGATTGCTATGACGAGATCTTCCGCTTTGCTTTGGGCTCAACAAAAAATGTATGTAAATTTGTTTTAAACAAATTTTATTTTTCTGTTAAAGTGGGAACACATTAAGACGTATCTTATTAGTGTGATTCTCATTTGAGTTATGTACATTCTATTACTAACAAGAGGCAGTTACATAGGTGTAAAATGTATATCAATTTACGGCATTATACAGTATATAAGTTAAGGAAATATACTGAGATAGACATATAGAGTGGGAGGGAAAGCATGATTCGTGAAGTTGGACAGAGGTAGAGTTTAGATGGTGGTAGGAAGAGGATTGAGGAGATAAAGTGGAAAGAAAAGGAGGCTGGTTTCCGGTGGCGCCTGCCAATGTACTGATTAGTAATGTTTACTAGTGTTTACATCATGCGGTGGGCGATTATTATAAGAGCACGGGGTCATAGTTCAGTATGTAAATTTCAGATTGATTCAACAAGTTTTTAGTGATGTGATGGAAACTGATTAAAATGTCGGTACATGTTGCTGGAGTCCAAACAGGGTTTTCTTATATACATCGTACTACACAAAATTACATATTTAAATACATACTTTTTCAGTGATTTGTCCGTGAAAGGATTACATTGGAATTCTAGGAATTCAGATTTCAGTGTTAAAATCGATTTCAAGACTCATAAAAAGTGGGCGGAGCTTACTTAGAAATGGGTATAGCATAGCGAGAAATAGATCACTCTACCATGTCAACTCAAAAGGAAAAAGGTCATTATGAAATAATAATTATTATCCGCTCACCTGGTGGCCAGCATAAAATTCTCCTTCTTAAAGTTTCACAACTGCCACCTGCCATATCTAATTGTGCAGGAGTACTTGAACCAACCACTCTCAACTCATTCTTGTTAGCTAGTAGTGTTGCTGGATGGCCAATCACAGGTAGACTTGCCATAGCAGAGGTAGCCCTCAGTGGACAGCAAGGAGTGGCGGTTTTAGATGATGGCATCTTTATGGAAGATCTTGTCTATTACATCTAACGCTGAGGTAAAATCAGTCCATCTGTAATTAAAACAGTAACTTTATATCATACTAACCCTTTAACCCATACATTTTTTCACAAAAATTTCCATTTTGCAGATTGGAAGATTATTTTTGAAAATTTATCACTGGAATGACTGGCTCGATTATCGAGCCAGTCATTCCAGTGGTATATTTTCAAAAATAGTCTTCTCTTGGGCTGCAAATGGACATTTCTCAAAACCACTTCAGAGGCCGTTTTTTGGCTGATATGAGTGTTAAACGGTTAATATTAACCGTATAACCCTCAAGCTGGCCAAAACAACCTCTGCAGTGGTCTGACTCAGGGTAGTGTCATGTCCCCCCCCCCCTCCCCGCCCAAACCACCACCACCCACCCACCCGTATGGAAAGAGAATGCGTATCAAAGTTTTTCCTATTGTAATTTATTTAGCATTTAAAAAATTTTAAAATAACATAAAATGCTGCCAATTTAACCCTTTAACACTTATATCCGACAAAAATGGTCTCTGCAGTGGTCTTGAGAAATGTCCATTTGCAGACCAAGACAAGACCATTTTTGAAAATTTATCCCTGGAATGACTGGCTCAATAACTGAGCCAGTCATTCCAGCGATAAGTTTAAAAAATAATCTTCTCTTGGTTCTGCAGATGGACATTTTCCATGCGAAAATGAAAATTTCCTTGAAAGAATTTAATGGTTAAACAGTTAAGTAGGCTTTGTACACCTTTCTCTGTTTCCGCTTCCTTGACTTTCCATGGCCAAAATTAACAAATTCCATGACATCCAAGAATACAACATTACAATCAGATATTCTACAATATGTCTGAATATAGTTATCTTGCAACAATCAAGCCAAAGTCTTGTTTTCCTAAGTTCTTGCCATAATTTTTGTTGCATATAAGTGACGGCGGAAATTTATTCCAACAGTTTTCTTTTAGTTTCCATGATTTCCATTTTCCATGACTTTCCAATGACAAAAAATATAAATTTTCCATTCATGAGTTTTCAGACCCGGAATTAAAATTTTTTAATTCCATGACTTTCCATGATTTCCATGACCAGTACGAATCCTGTTTAAGAATTATTTTCTTTATTGTGAGGGGGTAGAAACATGATTATTATATCAAACAGCATGGTCCAGTGATCAGTAAAACCTTTGTTTAGCCTAGGACGAATATATATTAAATTTGGATGAAACATGTATTTTTGATAGGGGAGAAACACAATTAATATATAGATCTCCTAACTGATAGCGTTCTTATACTGAGTGCCATTCTGAACTATAATCGAGAATGGTCAGATAAGCCATACGAAAAAAGTTGCATGTTAAAGAAGAAAAGTTTATTAAAGCCTGCCTTCCTCGAGATCGAATCGCATCCCCAAATAAACAAAGTGTTGAGTGGGTGTCAAATCGGATTTCTCCCTGTTGACTATCCAGCCTAGATCTGAAAGTAATTTCAGAGTCAGAGCAGTATCCACTTCTAACCTGGCTGGCGTGTCCACCTTGATAAGGCAATCGTCTATGTACGGTGTAGGTGTGAAGCGCCACGTTCTCTTTTCTGAGAAATGCTGGCACCGCTAGGACCACTCTGGAGAAAACCATTGGGCTGTCAACAGGCTGAATGGGAGGACTACAAACTCCCAAACACGGTTCTCAAACGTGAATCTCAGAAATCTGTGACACCCCCTGTTCATTGGAATGTGGAAATATGCATCTTTCAGATCGATTGACACACACCACATTCCTTTCCTCAATCCTGCCATTACCAACCTCAGAGTTTCCATTTTGAACAGAGGCGTATGGATACACCAATTCAATGGCCTGAGATTGAGTATGGGTCTCCAACCCCTGTGCTCTTGGGGACAAGGAACATATTTGAATAGAAGCCTGGAGTGTTCTGGTTTGCTCGTTTTATTGCTCCCTTCAGAAGCAAAGCTGACACTTCGTTTTGAATGGCTTCTAACTTGTCTGGCTCCCTTGGTACGCGAGTCCAGACAGGTGCCAAAGACAGATTTTGTGGTGGGAAATCCCACCACTCTGGCATGTACCCTTGGGATATCCATCGCAGGACCAGACTGTCTGATGTCACACCTCGCCAAGCCTCGACAAAACGCATGAGCCTTCCACCCACCATAGGCACATTGACGCCTAATGCCGGTGTCTGGCTCGCGATCCACTCCCCAACCCCCCTCCCCCCATCTTAACGAGAGAGAACCATTTCGGTCTTGGTTTGACTGGTCTGACTGGCACCAGTTTCTGTCGCACAGGCACAGTCCAGATGGATATGAAGGGAGCTACCATACCCTCAGGTACAATCTGCTCCCTTCTTTTCACCTTTGGAGGACTTCCCCTTAACCTTACCACCTCTCGGGCGATCAGGGCCACGACTAGGGTGGGCAGGGGCCTCCACAACCTTCCTCGCCTTCTTAGCCGCAGGAGGCTGAGAAGGCCCAGCAAGAGCAGTTGGAGCTGGCTTGGCTTGGCTTTCGCCTTGCTCTTATGCTTCTTGGAGGAAAGTTGAGCTGTCTATCAATAAGTGATGTAATGGTAAGTATTGATCGAAGGAGAATTCTATTTCCCTATGATCGCAACATTTGGGAATTCTTAACTGAAATTTAACTCACTTTACATTTCCATGGACAATATTTTCATGACAGCTGTCTAAATTCAACCGATTCAATGTTTGAAATTCACTTAAACAATGGATTTTTACGATACTTTTTTTACAAATAGTACTCAATTGGGATAAGTTCCTGATATGAATCTTGGATGTAGGTAAGGTTATCTACGCGGTTTAGTGACGTTAGTCTAGAGGTAATCGGGACCAAATCCAGACTTGTAGAAAGTCTCTCTGCAGTTACAGGATTTTGCGAGACTGACAAGATTTCATGTTTGTTGGCATTTTATGAGAAATCACAGGTATCATTACCCAACGCGATGAATTGCACAACTATCGATGTGTTCGAGGTGAGGTTTGTTTTGCCTTGTCAGCATTGTCTATTGCATAGCGGTGACCGCGGAAGCTTGTTTTAACAAGTTTCCGTAATTCTTAATGCCCGTACAAAATACCATAATTCACCCATTTTTCCACATCTGTAGTTTTAAAGAGTTGACCGTAGTACCGCATTTCCGTAAAAACTATGGAGAATCCATAATGGTAGGCAGGTCTGAATTCTACACTGTACAGGGGAAAAACACAATAGATAATGCACAGCAGTGGTCTTGAGAAATTTTCATGACTATTTTTGAAAATTTGTCACTCGCTGTACAACCTAACATGTGAGGAAAGACTCAGAAGATTAAATCTGCCCAGTCTAGCATACAGAAGACTCAGAGGTGACATAATTGAACTCCACAAAATTCTAACTAACAGTGATCAGGATGCTGTAAATTTAAGTCTCTACATGCGAGAAGAGTAGACATCAAGTTTAGCAACTAGAGGCCATGCACAGAAGCGTTTTCAAGAGTCGTGCAAGGATTAATTACACATTAGGAAGACATTCTTTACATACAAAGTAGTCGACATGTGGAACGACGTACCAGAATTGGTTATCTATCTATCAAAGCCTTTGAAGCTAGATTAGATAAATACTGGCAGGGCCTGCAAATAAAGTTCAACTACAGTGAGTCATCACTACATCCATCTCTCCCCAAAGCATGTATGATGTATCAAGTTTAAAAGCTCAGAGCTGACAGCAGAGGGCCCAGTGCCCTAAAGTCAAAAGATTCAAGATGCAAGATTATTTATTTCATGCTTAATATACAATATACAAACATCACAATTGGGCAGTCCAACAAAGGCAGAGCCTATGACTAGGCTTGCACGATATTGTCCTAGGAGGTATCGCGATATATATCGTGGTGAGAAAATCACAATATTTCGATATATCGTATAGCCTACTTTATGGTATACGAATTCCCTGGCTGAATTGGTCTTGGATTGAGTTGGACTGCACGGTTTGGCTTATGTAGACATATCGGCTTCACTATGAGTTTTCATATCAGTTTTAACAGAATATGACTTATAACTGGTAAATTTCAACAAAAAACATTAAACGCAGTTGCCAAGATGCTTAACGAACGATCGTTAATTACACGAAAATAGGACACAATTTCCCGTTATAAATTTGTGACGCCTTACACCTTGGCTTAATGTATACCCTGTCCATCACTGCGGGAGTGAAATTATTACATTGGACAACCTAAATATTGCGTACTCTGTTATAATCATCGTTTATTACATCAAAATTAATCAAACAATTTTGACATTTCATGTCGTCTTTGTGAAAATGTACAAATCACGTGATATTAGGAATGCACTTTAGATCCATAGATATCTAATGTTTATATCTGATCCGCATTTACAAAGTACCCGTTTACTAATAATAGTTATCCTTCAGAAACATCTCGGATAGTTCACCTTGCAGGCTAAAGCGTGTATACCATCTCATTTAGCTATTACATTTGTGAACGCACCACCGCTCGGCTCGAAAAACAGGAGAGCATGCAGTATCACATGATTTATTTATTTTCGCGACGCCATTTATTGTCAAATTTAGGATTAATTTTGATTTTATAAACCAAGCTTATTAGGAAATATGCAATATTTATACCATCCCACGTAATAATTTCACTCACACGATCATGGTTTTGAGGTATACAGTAGGGCGGCAAGAAATTGTACTGGTAAATTGCGTTCAATTTTGTATTGTTGTCCATCCTTTAAAACAATTTTAAAGAATGAGCTTCAACTTTTTTATTGACCTATTCCTAATCTAAGCCCACCCCTCTCGCAAAGATGTTGAAATAAATGTAACAGCGTGCCGTAATAGAAGGCTACACTACAAACACATGACAAATAAGCAGAATACGGCATGACAGTAAAATTTTCGCGATATTTCGATTTTTTTTTAAATCATATCGTAAAAAATCGTGGCTGGAAAAAAAATCCAGATTTTCGATAATATCGGATAATCGTGCAAGCCTACCTATGACTTGATGGACCCCCCCCCCCCACCATACACAAAACAAAACATTACAATGCATAGAGTGATAGTTAATTATACAAACATCTGTAAGTAAACACAGAACACAGGACGGCACATCTATTTTTTGTACCATATTGTCATGATTGTTCTAGATGTAGCTTATACTACATATAAAGGGTCTTCATATTATTTTATATTTAGATTTCAACTAGAATTTTGATTGTATCTACACAGTTTTTTAATAAGGTATACTCCCGTCTCATATTCTCGCGGGTTCCATATTCTCACTGCAATCTGATTTTTTGCTATAAATAAAGACCCATGCCCACTACCGTCTGTTTCCCATAGCGATGCTGTAACCAGGAAGTCAAAGATACTCACAAACAACTTTTTTTCCAAAATGTCCCTCTTATTAGCAAGTAAAATAGAAATCTACAATGAACAAAACCCTGTCGATGTTATAAGACACGCGCGTATACCCTACTTCCAAAACTCATTGCTAACTCACAAAAAACTAATATATAAAACTTCTATCTGACTGAAATACATCGTCTGCTAATGTATTTATTTCAGGGACATTGACAAGTCTCGTGATCAGCAATTCCGATTTCCGCCTCGATGCTGGACGATTAAAGTGTATGGAAAAAATGTATTATAAGCTCAGAAAGCCGATACATCATTACACGCTATCATGTAATAATTTTAGTGATTTCCCAATCACGCGTCTTGCAAATAAACTATGGCATGACCTACTGATAATGGTCGAATTAGGATTTTGACCGATTTTCAAATAAATAATGTTTTGTAGAAGACTTAACCTGGAAAGTATTCTTGATATTTTATGTGTTTTGACAATGCAGGCCAACCGTAGATAATGTTCTTTGTTTACCTCGATAATATGGTCAACCACTCTGATATACGACCACCTAGCTTGATGTTTTCCTGAGGTGATATAAAAACTTTCCTCTGCACAAAATTTGATTCTATTTTGTGAACAATTTGGGAAATAGGCCCGACATTCAAATCCCAACAACATTTCAAACAGGGAAGACTAATTAATTTTATTGTGATATCAATTTTGGTAAGTACCGTGAGAATATGGTATAGTATGGGTCCCCTCCCCACCCCCATGATACATTGGGGTGGGGAGGGGAAAGAGGACCTGTAAGTAAACATGCAAGCAATGTCGGGCTTGATAACTGAGCTAGTCATCCTGTGGTAAATTTTCATTAATCTCTTAAAATTTGAATAAATAGATTCTTGAGCAAATTTGACCGTTAAAGGGTTAATCTGTAAATGAAACGAAAATTGGTGTTTTATATAAAGTTTTTAATAACATAATAAAATCGTATGTGGGTGGGTAGAATGACAACCGCGCCACGGAGCATATGTATGTACGGTAACATTGACACACCATTAAAATCATGCCTAATCTACGATGTCGTTGTCTTACGCAGTGTTGTAAATACAAGCAAAATATCTGTCTTTTCCACCATTTGTACACAACTTCATAGAAACACAGTCATGTGACGAGCACCATCCAATCAAAAACCTTAAAGTTTTTTTTAGGACTATCCTAAAGTTCGGATATATTGTTGGGGTAAGCGGGATAACTCGACAACATATTCGTAGTTTCGCACATCCGGGAAATATGATATCGGCCGCCATTAAAGTTGGGGGCAATCTTACTACATGCCAAAGAGGACTGCCCATAGCAACGCATTGCTGGGAGTTGTGGCGTGCTCCTGTAATCTAGCTACTTGGAAGCTGGGTGAGGATAAAGGCAAGAAATACCACCTATACAACCAAGCCAGTGAGAAGGTGATACGTACTGGAAGAAGTAAACAGAAAGAAGGATATAGACGTGGTGGTGGACCAATGTCTTACATTCATCTTGATTAGTCTTGAACCCTGATTAGCTATGGCGAAACAACCAAAGTACATTATTTTCGCTGCGCATTCGTCAAGTAGCTGCATCGTTTAGATATGTTTTTTGCCTCTGATTAATTCGGTAAATTTATTTGTAGGATTTGCAGAGTTTTCTGAACTGCTTAGAAGATCCTGTGATAGTTTGTTCCAATCCTTTGTCGTACTGGGAATAAAGCTGAATTTAAAGACGTCAGTTCTTGCATAAATTTGGTTGAATTGGCTGTTGTGCGTGTTTTTGTTTTTCCGAATTGGAGTGTGTAGACTGCATAATGATATCTTTGCTTGTTGCTGTAGACCTTTGTAGAACAAGATAAGGCAGTTTTGTTTCCTTCTGTCTGACAACGGTGGGAGTTTTAGTGTTTCCATTATGTTTGCCTGGTAGCAATAGTTTGAGGTCATAAATCTAGCTGCATGTTTTTGCACATTTTCTAGGTTTGTCCTGAAGAGTTATCTGATGAGGGTCCCAAACTGTACTTGCATATTCCAGAACTGGTCTAATTAGTCCCATGTATGCTTGAAGTCTGATTTCTTGGGAACAGAATGATAAATTTCTCCGCAATAGTCCTAAGGTTCTGTATGATTTGCTGCAGATCTCAGTAATATGTTTGTTCCAGCTTAGGTCATTGGTGATGTTGATGGCCAAGTACTTTACTGATGAAACACAACTTAGACTGGTTCCTTTTAGTATGTAGTCGAATTTGATGGTTTGTTTTTTCTGGTTAGACTCATCATGTTGCATTTTACTGCTTGGAAGCACATTCCCCAAATGATAGCCCAGTTACCTGTCATGTTTATGTATTGTTGGAGTGCCTCACAGTCCTTTGGGTCATCAGTTTCCCGGTAGCATATGCAATCATCAGCGAATAGCCAGATATCGGAGGAAATGTCCTGGACTATATCATTTATGTGGACTGAAAACAGTAACGGGCCTAGAACGGCTCCTTGAGGTACTCCAGACACAACGTCAGCAGCGTTTGATTTGGCACCATTAACCATTACACACTGTTTGCGACCTGTTAAGAATGAGTCAATACAATTTAGTATGTTTTTTGACACACCATATTTGTGCAATTTAGATTTCAAAAGTTCATGTGGAACAGTATCAAAAGCCTTTTCAAAGTCGAAAATAAAAATGTCCACTTGTTTCCGTTTATCAATGGATGAAGCCCAATCATTGGTGACATTAATTAGTTGAGTTTCACAACTGTGAAAATTTCGGAATGTATGTTGTCTGTGTTGGCTGTGAGTTATGATGTTATTTTATTCGAAATGGCTTATTAAATTAGAACAGATGATGTGTTCCAGCATCTTACAGCAAATGCATGTGAGGGAAACCAGTCTATATAGTTTCTTGGAAAGGACCAGTCACTTTTTTTTATATAAAGGACAAACTTTTGCCGATTTCCAATCAATTGGGATAACTCATTTGTCTATGGGTTGTTGTAATAGTATGTCTGACAGTTCTGTTGACAGTTCTTTGAGTATTCACGGATGTATTTCCTCTGGCCCCATGGCCTTTGATGCTTTCAAACCATTTAATAATTTCTTAATTCCATTTGGGCTGATGGTGAGGTTTTCCATTTTGCTTGTTTTAGGAATTGAGTATGGTATTTTGCTAAAGGCTGTTTCAGTGAACACGCTAGTAAAACTAGTTTAGTATGATCTGGAATTCCGTTTGGCAGTGGACGCAAGTTCGAAGGGAATTGACTGTATATGCTATATCAAATCCATGATGGTGGTGTTTCTAGGGTTGTCCATTTCGGAACAAAAGGTTTGTCCAAATGGCAACAGTCATAGGCCCTACTAAGTTAGAGCTCCTTGGATTGGTAACAAGTATTCTCGACTGAGCTTCCTATCTTCGTGGTAGGCATTTTGTTGCAGAGTGCAATCACCAAGAATTGCACCCTCTTTTAAAGAAACGGTTAAAGGGCGCTATATACAAGAGGTGGTTAGCAATTTTGCATCAATTCGATCTAGATATATAAACCTGCTGTTCACATGTCTGGACGAGATGCCTTGTCCCGTAATCCTACCTTTAAAAAATGCTAGGTTCAAGCCTGGATGAAGATGACCCATTTTCCCCATATGTTTCTGAAAGACATACTCGGGTAAAATTGGTATTGCCAGCCAGCTCTCAATATCTTGCTGTCAATCATATTTGTTTAGATTTTCATGACCCCGTATGATGCAGACACGGAAGATAATGCAGACATGACTTGTACCTCCATATCGAAAAGGCGACCTAAAAGCTTGTTCGGGAAAGCTTGCCAGGATTGAGTGCTGATGCTGATACTGAGGTCCGCCATGTCAGTATAGCTACCGCACATGTTCCTGATGCAACAGATAATTTTCTTACTCTTAAACAAATAGTTCTTGATTCATGTGTCGACACATCAGAGGATTTCGTGGATGGCATTTTGCATGGATAGATTGATAATGATGGTGAAATTCAGATATGGGACCTAATGGTATGCCCCATATTGCAGAGTATCAGAGCCGGATTTATCCTATTAGGGGCCCAGGGCTATTAACTTTCTGGGGCCCCATCAATTTCAGACAATAAAGATTATATAACAATGATGGTCGGGGTGGTGGCATCGTTCTATCGCCTGGTCTCTCCCTCCCACTAACACTCTCGTATCGAGTCCAGCGAAGTGATGTGAGTGGGCGTATGTTAGTACGATGGGGTGGGGTCGGTGGGTGACGGTGGGGTGGGTGGGAGGGGGGGGGGGCTCTGGCCACTGATAAGTTATATACATTACTACTACTGCTGCTGCTACTACTACTACTGTTACTGCTGCTGGTACTGATCCTACTACTAGTACTAGTACTACTACTACTACTACTACTACTACTACTACTACTACTACTACTACTACTACTACTACTACTACTACTACTACTACGGTGCCATAGAATTGGCTGGGTTCGAAAAATGAAAAATGTAAAAATTACATTCCAATATCGCCTGTGCTATATCCTAGTGCTAGTGGGTCGTCGTCTACTACTACGGCTACTGCTACTACTACTTGCCTTTAAAGTTATACATTGTTATTATAAAATAATTCCAATGGACCAAAATAAATTAGTGCACATTCTAGGGGGCCCCCAAACAGTGGGGGCCCTAGGGCTTCAGCCCTGCCAGCCCATGCGTAAATCCAGCTCTGCAGAGTATAATGTTGATTCGGATTTATCAGTGACTGAGTTTCCTGGTGAAACATGCGTTGCAGATTCTGATACCATTGACAAGCAATGTATGAACATTGTTCGGACTGATCCTACTTTAGAGATCTCGCATAACAATATAGATATTGGCGTGGACTGTTGCCTGATTCCCAGAAGTTGGCATGCTCAATTCTAATACTACAGTCAGACTAATTTTTAGTTAATGATTTTCTATTTCATTCATGTGTAACCAAGTCCAAGCGGTCTCAGTTACTGTCCCATTATCAGCTGGCCGTACCAGTTTCTTTAGTTAATGTGGTTCTAAAACTGTTTCATGATTCACCCTTGGCGCGGATGGTGGGATTCAGGGCACAATGGACAAGATCAAGGAGTACTATTATTAAAGGTCGTGCCATAATTGTCGGGCTCGCAAGGTGACCAATGTTCACGCTAAGAATGTCATTGTTGTCTATCCCATACCTCTAGCTCTATTTCCCGTTTGGGAAATTGACCTCTATGGTCCTCGTCATTGCACAGTACGCTGGCATGTGTATGTATTTACTGCGATTGATCTTTTTGCTCGTTGTCTGTATGCTGTTCCTGTCCCCAATAAGGATGCCATGATACTATCTGAAGCATTATTTCAGCTGCTTACTAGATATGGTGTTTGTGGGACTCTTATATCTGATAGAGGAACTGAATTCACAGCCCTCGTTACGAAAGAGCTTTGTTCTTTGATGCAGGTCTCTCATGAATTTATTCCTAGTTTTGTACACCACTGTCTTTGTATGTGTGAGCGGGTTCATAAGACGTTGGCTACTCGTTTAACTCACAGGGACTCCTATCCAGTCCAAAAATTGACATCATAATATATTGCCATCCGCTACACTATACAATTGTATATAGTGTAGCGGATGGTAATATATTATGATGTCAATTTTTGGACTGGATAGGAGTCCAATGTGGTTTAACTCCATCCATGAGCAGGGAGTGTAATAATTGGGATGTTTACCTCCAGTCTGTAGGTTTTGTGATTAATGGTGCGGTTAATTCTAGCACAGGGTACTCCCTATTTGAGTTTTTGTTTACACAGAAACCTAAATTTCCACTTGTTACTGATCAGAGTTTGTTAGAGCCACTTCCAGAGGACATGCACACTTTTCTGGAACAGAAAGCTGCTTAATTGTCTGCGTTTCATGATAATGTAAGGGGAAATGTGTCAAAGGCTAAAACCGATATGAGGTCTCGTACCAATGCGAAACTAGGCTTGCTAACTCCGACGCCGGGTGACTATGTTTACATAACTGATGGATCTGGTGGACCAGCCAAGAAGTTACGGAATTGTTGTTCTGAACCCTTTGTTGTGGATACAGTCTGTAGTGATATACTATCTCTCTCAAAGACCCTAACACTGATAAGGTTCTCCATCAGCTAGTACATATAGACCGAGTCACGGTTGCCTATGTACGGAAAACTACACATGAAAATTTCTTTGCAGTTACTAACAAGATTTCTGCTAAAAGCTATGCCACCAAGGACACACAAATAATATCAGATAGTTTACATCTGGAGGTTGAATGTCAGGTCACTGATAAGAAATGATATATTGCATGATCTTATTTCACCCAATCCTAGACCCAAGCGGATTAGTCACAGGCCGTTAAGCTATAGGGATTCTTAACACATGGATCCTGACTCATGTATTTCATTTTCTGATCAAGTTGGTCAACATTCTATTAAGCGAATCCTAGCGGTATGGTGCTGGAAATTTGGTTAATTTTTAGGTGAGCCTGCCCAAAATGCCACCTGGCTTCCTGTTGATAATTTAAATGCTAAAGCTAGATGTCACATAGCCCACAAACCACCACCCATGATTTAGTTATTGTCTTTGTGCTTATAGAATAGTAATGTAAGATTGGATCACCATAATATTGTCGTATTTTGTAGTGTAGCGTTTGGTTAAAATCTGTTTAGTCATATTATTGTTTTAACTATTGATAACGTCACATTTATAACTGTACTACGTATGCCTCATTGTTGTAAGGGCACAGTTGTCTATAATGCTAACTGTTAGATTGGAAATTGCTTAGTGCATGCCGGGCCACTATATGTGATTAATGGTAGTATGGTAGTCCATTCTATGAGGTTCTAATCTATTGCTTGATAGATTTTCTTTTTTTGTGCTTGAGTATGCATATTATGTGGAGATATTGTAACTGTTTGTTTAGGAAGCATAGAATATGTATATCTATTATTGTATCTATTATCTAGTGTTGGACTATCAGTGATTGCCTCTTACGTCACAATGGTGCTCTTGAATATGTTTTGCTAATATAATAATATCGGATACAGTAGGGTATTTTGATCCATATGATTGTCTGTTCGTAAACTATTAGCCACCACAACTGGAACACCATTTTATATTATTGATAATTCACACGCACGCTCACATTCACATTGGATAAGCGTTGTTAACAGTGTATCAGATTGGTTTTTCATTGACTTTGTACGTACTGGCATCATTATTTTCGATGTGATTCTGCTTACTGCGTTAATAAACGCACGCACGCACATACGCATTCACGCGCGTGCACACACACACGCACACACACACACACACATACACACACACACGCACGTACGCACGCACGCACGCACACACATGCGCGCATGCATGCACGTTTTATGCACATTATTATGCACGCACACGCACGCACACACGCACCTACGAATAATTATTTGTCAATGGTTTTTTGTGCTAGTTACGCTTGATTTTCGTATGTTGTTGAAGTTGAACTGCTGTGCTAATTTGGTACTGCTATTTTCATATGCAGATATATTTTTGTAATTTAACTGTGACACTTGCTTAAGACTTTTTAGTAAGAAAATTGTCTAAGTAATAAGTAATCTATTATTTTACATAATACGAGCTGATGATGTAAGATATGTTATACAATTTTAACAATTTTAATCTTTATAAAGAAATGTGTGGGGTTTATCTTTATGGTACAGAAGGTGTCCGCTCTCAGGGTTGTCGGATTGGATTTATGAATATTGATATCTTTCCAGTTAGCATGAGTATTTGTTTGCCTGGTTTGATTGGTTTAACTCTAGGCGTCACGGATTTGATTGTGTGCGTGTTTCTGTGTATGGTTGTGGCTGCTACGTTGGGGTTGAAGTCAACTATGCTTGAGGGAGTCGTTCATCTATGATCTTGCGCGTTGCATTCCTTTGCCGTATGTTTAGCTTTGAGCTTATTGTCACTCAAGTTGTTACCTATGGTTGTGAGTTAGTCTCATTATTACTTTGTATACATTGTAATTTTTAATGTTTTAATATGATTGCGGTTATTTGCCACTGTATTTGCGACTAGATTTTCAATCTAACTTATTGGTTGTGCAATTTTAATTTTTCGGGCTGGGATATTATGTCTTGTATTAAGTCAGTTTGGATATCGGGTCATATTGCCGTTAAGGGGAAATAACTCCTTATCCGCTAATGTTTGTAATTTAGAATAATGATTATATCCCTTAGTTGTGTGAACAACGGGATATATACCTCGTTAATCAGTTAAAGAATGTGCTATTATTTGTAGACTGCTTGTTGGAAATTGTTGGTGTCAGAGACAGCATACACTTTCAAATCAATTACTCTCAGTTTAACATTCTGATGACAAGCGGCCATCGAGTCATATCATTTACATTGGTTAGACATCCCGATAATGATGATTGTGTACTGCTACAAGAGGTAGGGCGTGGTTAGAACATACACCTATTGAATTAAGACTCTTATCGGTATATAACGTAAACTGACACCTGGTCAAGATGGTCATTGACTTGTGATCTTAGCTTTAAAGACTTATCACAACAAAGCTAAGTAACCCACCCCATGTTTAGATGTTTAACCCTTTCACGACGAAGCCGGCCACGACCGGCCTCTGCATGGGTCTAGAGGAATGTCCATCTGCAGGCCAAGAGAAGACTATTTTTGAAAATTTACCACTGGAATGACTGGCTCGATAACCGTCATTCCAGTGGTAAATTTTCAAACATAGTTTTCTCATGGCCTGCAAATGCATCCAATCTAAATGTCTGGACTCCTAAAGTAGCACAGACACTTAAGGATATGAGAAATACACATATACTATGGAAGAAGGCAGGCAGTCCTATAAATACTGATAATGTTCATTTTGTGGCTAAAAAGAATTACAAGAAAGCTTTCCGGTCAAATTGTAGAGATGGAATGGCGATAAAAGCATCAAGAGAGAAAGATGAGATCGTGCATGCCATGAAATTTGACTCGAAGCTATTCGATTAGTTAGTGAAAGCCCAAAGAAATACCAAGAATACGGTCATCACTGATCTGTGCATCGATGATGCCTGCCATTCTGGGAAAATGGTATTATCGAGGGTTTTAGGAAGCACTTTGCATCTCTCAAAAGATGAAGACCAGAGGTTGAACAGTGCATGCCACAACAATGTTTGTGATGAGATAGATGCTATCCAGAATGTGGAAGAGAATAACATTTTTTTACAAAGAACAGCGTATGCATTGTTTCCTGCTTGCTTTCATGGCAATAATGGCCTTGATCCTATAACAATTATCCACTTGTATAAGATATACGTGGAGCCAGGATGGGGGGGGGGGGGGGCACCCACAATTTTAAGGGAGTTAGCTCTTGAAAATGGGCTCATTCAGCCAGCAGCAGGTAGATAAAGCAATTGATAGCCCTGCCGAGGGGGTGGGGGGCTGAGAGGTGGGGGGGGGGGGAGGTAGGGGGAGCGTGGGGAACGTGCCCCCGAGTGCGCCCCCCCCCCTTGGATCATCCGCCACTGGCTCTGCATACTCCCACACAATTCCTTTGATTCCCAAGATTGCTTGTGAAACACCTATTTAATCGGTTGCTATAAGTAGGCAACCTTTTTGAAGAGGGCGAGCTCTAAGATCTCCCGTAAGACTTTAATGAATGGAATCCCTCAGTAGTACGCAGATACGCTGTAAGATTTCATCTTTGCTTACCAACCGTATCAATGGTGGGTATTTAACCCTTTCACGACGATGCCGGCCAAAAAACCAGGCCTCTGCAGTGGTCTTGGAGAATGTTCATTTGCAGGCCAAGACAAGACAAGACTATTTTTGAAATATTACCACTGGAATGACTGGCTCGATAACCGAGCCAGTCATTATAGTGGTAAAATTTCAAAAATAGTCTTCTCTTGGCCTGCAAATGGACATTCAATAAGTAAATATTTTAATCCTTTGAACAAATTTAGTCATTAACACTTTCATGACCAAATTTGTTAAAAAAAATCAAATATTTACTTATTGAATGTCCATTTTCAGGCCAAGAGAAGACTATTTTTGAAAATTGAACACTGGAATGACTGGATCGTTTATGGAGCCAGTCATTCCAGTGGTAAAATTTCAAAAATGCTCTTCTCTTTGCCTGCAGATGGACATTCGTCAAGACCACTGCAGAGGCCGGTCTTGACGGCTTCGTCATGAAAGGGTTAAAGGGTTAAATTATCTGGCTCTTGTATATAATGTAATGACTCAACAGGAAGTCAACAAGGGAGATAACCCTTGATTGTCTTATTTTAACAATCAAGGGAGATAATTAATTTTAACGTTGAATGTCAAACTTAAATATATAACAAAGATATAGATTGTAGAAGGCTTGAAAACATGACGCATTCTGTTGTTATTCTGCTGTTAATATATCAGCTGCTATATTCTTCTTTATCTGTTGGATACATCTTCCAAATTCTTACTCAGTAAATGGTGGAACTTCATCCTTATGATCTGCTAACTCGTTAAACATCTTTATATCTTCACTAGACCTCTATGCTTCTCGTCAAAGATCTACATGTGAGCTGGAGTGGTCACATCATCATATTGTCATCGGCACGGCTAAACCCCCCTCCCGTTTATTCCAGAGCTGAGGCTGATGTAGGTTCTGCCCGGGTTGTTTAGCTCCCATCTAATTGAGTAAGACCTTATCATAGGCAGAGGTATCTATTATTCCATGCAACTCATTACACAGCTAATTGCCTAATTAATGTTGCAATATTCTTTCTTCTTCTTTTTACATCTTCATAATTCCCAACTGCTTGGTATATTCTTATTATTCCATCTAAACGCCATTTTAGCCTTATTCTGAGATTTTATTATTTGTGGTATGCTGCCTTCATCCAAACAATCTGATTTTGATCCTCTTAGCTACAGATAGCTTTGCCCCAAACCCCCTCCTAGCCAAACACCCCCCCCCCCCCCCACCTCCCCCAACAGCTCCACCTAATGTCATGTATGAATGTCTTCAACATCGTATAGCTTCTGCAGGGTACACTCTGATGAGTTATTTTCATATGTCTCTAGATTCGCTCTATAACAACTCTATGGCATTTTATTTCGACGTCAACTAACATTTGACATACTTTGATTATGGCGTCAGAATATTGCGTAACAGATCGGATCCCTCAGTTGAAGATGATATCTTTTGTTGACGCCAGAAATGAAACCAGTAACGGCTAAATTGGCAGATTGTGCAATAATTCTTAGATAATAATTCATAGATATACCCTGGTGTAAGTTGCTCATTCGTAGGCACCAATAGTTACTGAGGAAACCATGAAATCTCAACTGACAGGGTTTCACACGGGATGTGGTGGTGATGGTGCTGGTGGTAGTGGTGCTGCTGCTGTTGCTGCTGCTGCTGCTGCTGCGTTGGTGCTAATGCTGGTGGTGGAGGTGGTAGTGGCGGTGTTGTTGATGGTGATAATGATGATGATGGTGGTGGTGGTGGTGGTGGTGGTGATGAAGATGATGATAATGGTGGTGGTGGTGGTGGTGGTAGTTGTATGGCGGTGAATAGCTAATTAAACATTACGCGCCGATATTATGTGCGTCTTTTTCTTTCTAAATGAAGCAGCCACTGAATATATTGTATTCAGCATCTCACATCAAAAACCGTGATTGTGGTGCTCAAATGAGACCATGAGACCATACTAACATGGCATACTTAATTCAAGTTTGTCCATTTATTACCATCGATATAACTATTTACTTTAAAAAATGTCCATTTGCAGACCAAGAGAAGAATGTTTTTGAAAATTTATCACTTGAATAACTGACTCGGCAATCGAGTTATTCCAGTGTTAACTTTTCGAAAAATAGTCTTCTCTTGGTCTGCAAGTGGAAAATTTTAAGACAACTGCATAGATAATCTTTGACCAGCTATAGTGTTAAAGGTTTAAGGTGAACATGTTGATATATTAGTTAGTGCTTATATCACATTCAATTACACAAATTCAGAAATTTAGACTTCAAGATTGAATGCCACCAGATAAAATGAAAAATAAAAATAATAATTGTCAACATAGATTTCCATAAAATAGAAACCGATACATTAATAGCGGGATCCATTCCTAGCAATGTCACGCCCATTTCTAGCTATGCCCCGCCCATTTTGTAGGCGGGCTTGAATCGATTTGACCACTTTAAACCCTGAATACTCAGAATCTCAATTTGCAGGTAACTCTACAGGAAAGCTGCTGACTATTTTGAAATTAATTTGACCGTGGCTGTTGCTGCTGCTGTCTACAGCAACAGACTCCAGTCAAATTAGCTTCAAAATATCTAACATAATATTTATTAAATTGTAAATTCACCAACGACATACAATACAAACACTGGATGTCTAACCTTTGCCAGTTTCGTGATGAGTCAGGACTGTGACGTCAACTAACAATTAAAGTATTTCGGTTATTCAGGATTTAAATTCATTTATTTAATGGTAAATTTCTTATACATCTATTTCAAATAGCTTGTAGGGTGACGTACCGCTTTCACACAGACAGGACATTACAATATACAGAGTGATCAAATAATACTAACATACACAATACAATTTTGATATCCACATACACAAGAGGGCACGTTGCACATATATTTTTGTACCATATTGTAGGACAATATAGTTTGTAATAATTTATATTTTATTTTATTATTTGGGTTCTATTTAGCATTATAGTATATCCATTGTTATTTGGAGTTATTTAAATGGTACACTAAGAGTGAGGAGGGGGAGGGAGCAGACTGAGCGAGTGGCGGTTGGGGTGGGATGTGGCTAAGCAATACCACACAGTATTTGAGTAAGAAAGGTGCGAGGACTTGTGGCTATTGCATGAGTCATGAATTATGAGGCTATTGTAAATGGCCTTCAAGAGTGAATAAAGAAAACTGAAAACTGAACCTGATGTCAGATACGCGAGTGACGGATAGGATCAATCCATTCTATTAGGTCTGTTTAATGCTTACGAAGCAGACACAGACCGATATCACTACATTTTGTAAATTGGCAATGGTTACATAATTCTGACAAGAATTTTGCACGGGTCTATTAACAGGATTTTTTCATTTTGCATCTTTGACAATGCCATGTTCTATCAGATCAGTGCCACTCGCATTCACATCCTGCCTGATATATAGCAGCCGGTCGAGAGCTTTCCGTCACGCACTGACAATATCGCTCAATCTTTAATATCCGCAGTGTTCCGTAATATTCCTCATGTCATCTCATGAGGTCACCAACTCACCTAAAGCCCTGATTTGACAAGCCTTCAATTATTAAGACTGCTGTGATCGCATGCGCCCGGGGCGCTGTTTTTTAAAATGATTTATCAATAACAAGGTTTAGGAAAAGATGTAATGTATTTTTGAGAGTTCTTCGCGAGAATGACTTGAGAAAAGTTGTCAGAAACACCATGTCAACGCAGGTTGCTGGGCGAGTACTTGCCCAATACTGGGCCATATTGGTCCGGCCCGACATTGGCACAGTAGCCGCCCAGTAATCTGCGTTATTATGGATCATTTTCTTTTCGATATTTAGATGTTGTCATAAAATCACACGACATATTGATGGACGACCGCTCATGTCAAAAGTGTCATAAACACGATGCAAGGATCGCCATGGCGACGATATAGATATTACCGGTATCCTGATCTTGCGCACATTTCTGGGGGAAATATCTGTTGAAGTCATACTTGAAAATGTGAAAATGTGTGGTTTCTGGCGGGAAAGCGTATACACGTCGTCCGCTCCACCACCCTGCCGAGAATATTTGATAATGGACCTTTCCATTTTTAGCTATGCCCCGCCCATCTCTAGCTAATCCCCACCCACACCTCGCTCGCGTTGGGATCGAACGATCTCTGAACACCCTGACTATCAATTTCCAAAAAACTACACAAGTAAGCTGTTGACTATTTTGAAACTAATTTGACTGGGTGCTGTTGCTGCCTAAGGCAGCACCAGCGCCCAGTCAAATTAGTTTCAAAATATTCAACAGCATGTTTATTAAATAGCAAAGAATTACAAAGACATACACTTTGTACAACGTGTTGGACTCTGAGATTTGGTGACGGTGTATATGGAACCCTTTGTGACGTAATGATTATGTCGTCATACGAGGTCAAATGATGGATATCTACTCTGGAAAGGTGAATTTAGACACCCTTAGAACGTCTCCTGCATGTCTGGAAGAAATATCAGTTGAAATGTCCCCGGAATATATGGGGTTCTGGAGGGGAAATGATACTCCTGCCCACCCCAGAACTTATTGAGATTGCGATGACCTCAAAGTCTGTCTCCAGCATTTCCTGATGTAAATTAAGTTGAAGTTGAGGTGGTGCAAGGTACGCCGGCTTGGGGCGCGGATGCCCTACCCTACACGCCTTATGGCTCCACACTGAATTATGCCACGATTACCTCACTTACCTTCTAGCAAACCATTTGATTCCACTACTTCAACTGTCTAATTCACTATCCCCACACATGTTTTGGATTCAACGATTTAAAATACGAACATCAGATGTCGATAAATTACTTTGATTATGATATGTGGCGTGAATCAAAGAAGTGAGGTTTGGCTTCAGTGAACTACGAATTGTTTTACAGAGCGATGCCAACGGAACCAGTGTATAGGATTTGCGATTAAGAAGACACAAAACTATCCCATCCCCGCACAAATATAAGTTCGGATATAAACTAGACTGCAATCGGACGAGGCGATGACGCGCTTTTGTGCTCCGTTCTTCTGCCAATGCCCTTAGATATTTGACACTTTGAGCTGAAATTTAAATTAGTTATAGACGATATGAATAGATTGTCAAATTGGTTGATTCAACCTTCATCCATTCCAGAGATATGGAAAAGATTATGAATTCCGGTGCACACTTAGTAATGCTGTGACTTCTATATTCCTGAAACTGAACTGAAACTCTACGAATTTCTATCTGGCCAGAACATCAATGGATGTGCACATTTTGGTAATTCTACCTTCTTGGATTCCAGAGTCATGTCCGAGATATGTTTTCCGTTATTCATCTTGTGACTCCACGAGATAGTCAATTGACCATTTGACCGGCAACTCAAACTCTCACTAGCCAGTCATTATATACACTATTAAAATTGCTAAATTTAAAACAAGCACATATTTGTGGAATACGCGCGTCATTCGCGTTTGGAAGAATTTTTAATTATGTCACTTTGACCTTGATACTGGACCCTTTGACCCCAAATTGTCTCTCTTCTGCGGGATCCCACAGGCTACTATCCACCCAAAATTGGTCGCGATATCTCCAGTAGAACCAGAGCTATTGACAAATTAGTTTTTCAAAATAATGATTTTTAATCTGGTCGGTATGGCCTTGCCCTTCAACCTATTGATCTCAATTTTATCACACATCTTCAGAACAATTGGTAATGTTTCGCTGAAGGTTGATTATTGCATACTAAAACCTTTTGAAACTACATGCCAAAATATGCCTACCTCTCAAAACTACAGCCTAGAATAACCTTTTGTAACCAACCGACCGACCGACCGACTGACTGATATTGCAATTCATTGAGCTGCTACCCATAGCTAAAATTAAGCAATTTAAAATCTATATTAACATAGATATTCTGTTAAAACATCAGCAGCATAGATGCACACCATTTCATGTTAGACAAGATGTAGAAAAGGAATTTGAAAAGGTTGAGTCACTTGATATTATCGACGAGGTAAATGGTGGTCTACTCTCTGGGTGGGCTCAATTGTAGTGGTAACGATGAAATCCGGGAATGTTCGTGCCTGCATAGACATGAGACAACAAATGATGAATAAATCGATTTAACGTGAGAAACATTTAGCATCTACAGTGGATGAACTAGTAAATGATCTAAATGGTGCACCAGTTTTCGGTAGAAAGCAATCCAGAAATATGCACAGTACAACATTCAGCACGCATATGGGTCTACGACGATGCAAACGCTTACATTTTGGAGTGAATGCAGCAGAAAGAAGACTGTTAACCGCTCTTGTGTTAACTTAACTTGTTGATGGTCAAGACCGCCAAAACGGACCATGTAGTTGTCTTGAAGAATGTCAATTTTTCATCCAAGAGACTATTATTTTTGAAAATTTAACACTGGAATGACTGGCTCGGTAACCGAGCCAGTCACTCCAGTGGTAAATTTTCAAAAATAGTCTTCTCTCAGCCGGCAAATATACATTAGTTAAGGAAACAAGAGGCCCAAGGGGCCTGTGTCGCTCACCTGGAGTACCATCAATTTTTGTCAAAATTGTTGGTGGGTGGTGGTTTAGCAGTCTTTTAAATGAGTTTGTGGACATTTTTGCAAGTGCAATATGGCCGCCAAACACACTACATTTTGATTGCCCCGCGGCGCCCATATTTTTTTGATGGATCAACTTCCTTTGAACAAATTTTAATGGCCCAAATTTCGGCCCGTTCCCTTCAGCGGTTCTGGAGGAGTCATTTTCGTGAAAACCATCCAAGATGGTCGCCGAACCATTTGGTCAATCAAGTCCTCTTGAACAAACTTGGCTTACCTCTTGGCATAGATGAAGATTCCTCAAGTGGTTTCGGAGATTTTTAAAGACATTTCCTGAAATCGGCCGAAATCCAAAATGGCCGCTGGGCAAATTGGCCGATCGGGTTCATTTGAACAAACTTGGATCCTTATGCCCTAAGGATGCTTCCTGCCAAATATAATTTAAATCGGCCTGGCAGTCCTCAAGAAGATATTTCTAATTTCCCATTGCTTTAGCATGGGAGCTTTTGATGAGAATATTATTCAAGATGGCCACCAAACCGTTTATCCGACAGTTTCGAAAATTGCAAATTTGAGCTCCGAATACCCAAAAAAACATACATAGAACCAATTTTGGCCTCAAAATCCATCAAATAAAAAAATCCAATATGTTCGCCAAACACGCTACATTTTGATTGGTCCACGGCGGCCATGTTTTTTGACGGAGCAACTTCCCTTGAACAAACTTTAATGGCCCTTAATCCCTAATAATATCTCCCAAATTTAGATGGCTGCCGAACCATTCGGTCAATCAAGTCGTCTTAAACAGGCTTGGCTTACCTCTTTGCCTAGATGAGGTTTCATAAGTTTTGAATCGATTCCCCAAGCTGTTTCGGAGAACGAGATTTTTAAAGACATTTCTAAAATTTGGCCGAAATCCAAGATGGCCACCGGCCAATTTGGCCGATCGGCTTCGTTTGAACAAAATGAAATCTCTATGCCATAAGGATGCTTCCTGCCAAATATAATTCAAATCGGCCTAGTTTTCGAGAAGACATTTTAAATTTCCCATTGCTTTAGTATGGGAGCTTTTGGCGGGAAAATGATCCAAGATGGCTGCCAAACCATTTATCCGACGGTTTCGAAAATCGCAAATTTGAGATCAGAATAACCAAAACCCTATATAAAACGAATTTCGGCCTCAAAATCATTCAAATAAAAAAATCCAATATGGCTGCCAAACACACTATATTTTGATTGGTCCACCGCGGCCATGTTTTTTGACGAATCAACTTCTCTTGAACAAACATTAATCGCCCGTAGTTCCTAATTATATATCACAAATTTCAGCCTGATCGCTTCAGCGGTTCTGGGGAAGAAGCTGTTTTTGTGAAAACTAGGTCATCCAAGATGGCCGCTTAACCATTTGGTCAATCAAGTTCCCTTCAACAAAGTTGATTTAGCGCTTACCCTAGATCATATTTCGTGAGTGTTTGGCAAAAAGTATGATTTCCTCGGATTCACCAACTAGCAGAAAATATGGTCAAAACATCGCATTCATTGTCAAACAACTAGATCATGTTTGAGTACAAACACACACCTGCATTATCTGTCATTATATTAGTATAAGATATAGTTGTCACGAGCAACGATCTACAACTACTATGGAGACTACACGCACATTTTGCTATAAACATTAGAATAGGCATAGTGATTTTTCATGAAAGGGAAAATCGGGATGGTAGGACGGCCTCGCCCCTGAAAGGCCTGGATGCTTACGCATATTCCTGCAGGAATGTTTAAATTTAAAATAGAATTAAAACAGCCATAAGAAATTTCGTGGTTGTAAAAAACTGGAGAAGAGATTAACGCAAAACCGCCACCTCCTGCAATTGTAGAATTGCAGACTGAAGGCACTTAGCTCAAAAGGTCAGTATGCTCTCTTTACTTGAAGTAAACATTTTAATATGCTCCTTGCCTCTTCTTTATGCCGCTTTGTTGACACGGGATCTTCTCATTCTTTGATCGGCCAGCACGTAGTGTGGGGTGTTGGTGTGTGTGTCGGGTGGGATGGGGTGTGTGGGGGCGCTGGTGTGTTGGGTGTTGGGTGGGGTCGGGTGGGGGTGGTGTGTGGGGTGGTGTGTGTGTGCGGGCGGGCGGGCGGGCGGGCGGGCGGGCGGGCGGGCGGGCGGGCGGGCGGGCGGGTGTGTGTGTGTGTGTGTGTGTGTGTGTGCGTGCGTGCGTGCGTGCGTGCGTGCGTGCGTGCGTGCGTGCGTGCGTGCGTGCGTGCGTGCGTGTGTGTGTGTGCGTGGTGTTGGACGACATGACCTTCTGAGGTTTAAATATGCAGTGTTGTCATCGAAAAATTTCACACCAGGATTCACTTCTATGAAGCGACTTCAGAATTGTCATGAGCTATTTTTACAGGACAATTACAGTACCATCGGCTTTCTTAACCTTCTTTGTTTACACTAATGTAGCTAGCTGTGGAATTCCGTGCTGCGTTTTCTCAGTGAGTCTATCCAAGTTATCAGTCGTCTTTCCTGTTAGACCATACCTTTTGTCTCACCCTGACACACTTCACCGGGACTCGCTTGCTGTCATTCATGCGGTTAGCCCATTCGTCTCTTCTCTCCCTCGTTCAGTATCTGCCCACTTTTATAGAGGTCAGAGCAGCATACTCCAGCTGCTGCTTACACTTCATCCCATGTCATGATTTGACAAACCACAATACCATTTGCTAGAGAGACTGTGATTTATTATTTTATCTCAAACCTTTTCTGGTCTTTAGGTTTTATCGAAATTAGGGACAGAGTATGCTTTTTTTCAGTGGATTGGGAGACAAAAGGGGCATCCATCTCTTGGGGAGTTGCACTAATGTATTAAGGAAGTACACGTTGGGAAAGACGCTGGCGATATTAAGTGTTGTTCTGTCAAAAAATGTTAGAACTGTGTCCTAAAGCCAAATCTTCTGTTTTTGGCCTCTATGCAGTGCTCTACGTACAGAATCGTTATTTGTGGATTGAACTAGAACCGCAGTACTGCTTCAGCTCTGGTTACTATACAAACCTTCTGTTCAGAAGTTTTCTGTGTCCTGTTTAAAGATAGTTCTAAATTGCTATTACCACCTCCTCTAGAACTTATAAATCCTACAGTTATTATTTCAGTTTTTGCCATTCTCTTCATCTGTGGTTGACTATTTCATGTTTTGCTGTGTTGGTTGCCACCGGCTCTATGCTTCCCATTTTTAGTCATTTACAGACTACAATCCCATGAATCCATTCCATCTCAGTATTCCAGTAATCATCAGCATATTTATATAAAATAAATATATATTGTAAATAAATATTTTATACAAGCATGCAATCTCAGTAGTACATAATATAAATATAGTGTAGCTTGAATTCTATTTCTAATACACGATACATTCTGTTAAAGGACTGACAGATTGAGCACACTAGCATTGTAGAATTAAAAAACCCATCTGCATTTACTAAGTTAGAACAAAATAATCAATCAATTCGGAAATAATTGTATATATATATATATGTATATATGTCTGAAGAATATGCAGCAGATATGGGTTTGGTAATAGTAGTGATGAAATATAATGAATTCGTCTAATTTGATATGTACTAGGTCTTGGAGTATGTTTCAAGATTCTCCGATCCAAAATACTTCAAATTTATGTCGAATAAGTTATGATATAGCATGATCCACGAAAGCTACTACGGAGATGGACACCGCTGTCATGGTAATAATAAGTGGAATGAATTTCGGCTGTATATTGATGACAGACAATGTGTACTTATGCACGAAGTGTGATAAGAAAGGGCGTGTTTCTATCTGCTTTGGTTCATCATCGAGGATGGTACTAGGGAGACTACACATTTTAGGTGACATTGACAACAAATCTATGGATGCACCACACCCCCACGCTGGAGTTCACATGCCAAATGGAGGAATCCAGTTTTAGCTATGCCCCGCCCATCTCTAACTAAGCTCCACCCACCCTTCGCCTGTGTTGGAATCGATCGATCCCCGAACTCCCTGACTATCAATTTCCATAAAACTATACAGGTAAGCAGTAAGCAGCTGAATATTTTGAAACAAATTTGACTGGTGACTGGTACTGCCTATGGCAGCAGCAGTGCCCGTCCAGACAAATAAGTTTCAAAATATTTAACAGCATCTTTATTGCATAGTAAAACATACAATTCGTAGAACAACGCTTAGTCCGCCATCATTTAAGCCTTCGTGACGAAACTAACGATGTCATGCATGACATAATTGATTAGAAGCTTGAAAATAAAATCGTTAAAATTGTATTTTTAGATTCAGATTCAGATTATTTTATTTACACCCCCAGGCCACATAATGGCATATGGGGAATATGAATTTACAGAAATTATAAATGTTATGGCGATCAGACATTATATATCAATTCATAATTACATATTTTGGTATTTATCTAGTTATATAACCACTGTTTGTGCTTTCGGTAGTAGTAGTAGTAGTAGTAGTAGTAGTAGTAGTAGTGGTGGTGGTGGTGGTGGTGGTGGTGGTGGTGGTAGTGGTAGTAGTAGTAGTAGTAGTAGTAGTAGTAGTAGTAGTAGTAGTAGTAGTAGTAGTAGTAGTAGTAGTAGTAGTAGTAGTAGTAGTAGTAGTAGTAGTAGTAGCAGCAGCAGCAGCAGCAGCATCAATAGCACTAGCAGGCCTAAATCTAAATTGTCTGCCTAGACGTACTGAAACGAAAAAAATCTTAACGCGTGATGATTTCATTATACATAAATTAATATAATGTTTTAAGTCGGGAAATTGAATTAGAGACACGAGTTCCTAATTCAAATTCACAGCTAAAAATACGAACTTTATTTATACGGAATGAAAGCATCATCTGTTAAGATTTATTTCGATTCACTCCATTGAGCCACACAATTTAGGCCTCTAAAAATATAAAATCCTACCAATTTTATTTTCAAGTTTTCTGGTTTGAATATGCACCTTTAATTGGTCATATAAACACTTAAGTTTTATGTAAACACATTTAAATGTAAGTAAAATATGAATGAAACTTTCAACTAAAAAGTGCTGAGAAAATACATAATAGTATCGCTCTCTGTTCCACGTGCTACTATATTAAAGGTACGTATTCGTACCAAAATGCTTGAAAATAAAAATTTTTAAATTGCGTACCTTTAGAGGCTTTCAAAATCTAACAAAATATATTAATTTATACATAATGAAATCATTATATGTTAAGATTTATTTTATTTCAGTACATCTAGGCACACAATTTTACCCCTCTGAAAGTATAAAAGGGAAACTATGTTATTTTCAAGCATTTTAGTGTGAAAATACATCTTTAATAACCAAGAATATAAATTTGTAGTATTTAAATTTGAATTTGCTTTTGAGCAAGGTCAATATTTTAGCAATCTAACAACACGTATGCTGTAAATGTTATAGTGATCTTTAACCATTTTCCCTCTAAGTTCCCAGAATCTCAATTCACCTTTCCAGAGTATCCATACATCATCTGACCTAGTATGACGTCATAATCAGCTCGGCGCGTGTATGATGACGCCACAATCATTAAATCACAAAGGGTTTCATATCGACCGTCACCGACACGTTGTATGAATTGTAATTCTTTGCTATTTAATAGATAGATATTTATTTCCACAATAGGCCATCGGCCCTTGAGTGCACATTGAACACAATATTTACATGACGGATACCGTATATAAAATACTATTAATGCATAGGTTTAAGTATTGCTACTATGGCTGTATATGTTAACATTTAACTCTGATCTTGCAATAATTTATACACACATCCACTCAACCACACATAAACGCACTCACGCGCACAGACACGCACGTGGCAGACACTCGAACGCACACCACCAACTCATACACACACGCACATGCGCCCATGCACACTCGTATACACACACGAACTCACACCCAATCATATACATGCTCACAGACGCAATCCCACGTACAGGCACTCCTGCCCGTGCGCACACACGCACGCACGCACACACGCGCGCACGTACGCACGCACACACACTTTCACACGCACACACGCGCACACATGCAAAAGCCCACGCACAAAACGCACATACATTCCCTTCGTACGAAGGCGTACGGCGGTGTACAATATCGTTACGAGAATATGCAATAAGATTAGTAAACTACAAGTTTATTATGAAGCCGGTGATCGTGAAATTATTATGACGTATTGATAACATATAATGATGACGTCAACTTTAATCAATTCGGCCATCCAAGAACCCTGCAGCGCTATCAGTGATGCTGATATTCTGCAGAATTTACTATATAAACCAACTTAGTAATAACATAGATCATGTGACCGCGCTGAGGAGGAATGCTACATTATTATTGATAGATTTTCGCGAGTGGGTGATAGTTTTAGGAGTGGATTAGCGTTCTGTAGTCCTAATATTAATATACTTAACTACCTGGCAAACTAGGAAATGGTGATATTCTGTTCCATGTAAATAGACATACTATTCCCCCCAAAAAGTATATAAATAAATATATATTTCTTTTGTCCTCAGGTCGGCGTACCAGGTACAACCACTATCACTCCCGTTTACGTGACTATCTCCTCCTTCCTCCATCGACTCTGTCCGTGTAAATCTTTAACGCCAGAAAAAAAAATCACATCCTTAAGACAAATAACTAAGTAATTATGTTAAATATATTAAACTAATTTAATTGGCAGCTGTTGCTGCCTAGGGCAGCAACAGCTTCCAGTCAAATTAGATTTGAAATTTTCGACAGTTTATCCACGGCACAGCTAAGGTAACATTGACACAAGATAATGTCAGTTCAATGGGGGAGTGGTTAATGTATTGTATTGAGGCTATGTGACTGGTAGATATCTATAGCATACAGAGCGTGGTCTAGTTTGGGCAAGAGGCCAACACCACTCCACACCCACACACGCCACCCCTACTCACACACCTTCTCATACCACACCCGCACATCATAAAGAATATCCATCTGGCGTAAATCCATTAATAGACCGCTTGTCGTTAACGACATTTTGTAGATTAATTTTGAATATTTTATTTATAAAATTATCTATTTGTTAAATAACGCCTAGCAGATGGATTTAGAAAGTTGACGTTAAAGATTTAGTAAATAGCTTAGGCCTCCGTATACCTGCATTAAGTCGACAATACCAGCCACGGACACGTAGGCCTACGTCTGTGTTTGCTGTATACAACAGATAGGTACACGCTTATGCTAGGCATACACGTGCCGACGTTTGTCGGCCCGACAGGCAATTAGCCGACAATTTGGTCGTGATCGGGTAGTGTATGACGTTACACCGACGTAAAATCGGCATTATCTGGCCGATTCGCGCCGATTCAAAAAAGGAATCGGGAGTCGGCGGTGTCGGTGATGATCGGGTGGTGTATGGGCCTAGTCGACACGACCGATTGTCCTGTCTGGATATGTATGCTGGCCTCAGACACACGTCTAGCCAATATGATCGTCGGCGTTCACGCAGCCAATGAATGACTGGCACGTTGTCATATGACAACAAGTGTAGGCTAGTAGTCCAAGATGTCTATCATAACAAATTCACCATTCAAGGACAAGAATATTTGGTAAATCCAAAGGAGCGGCGGGACTGTACATGTATTATATACAACATGGTATACGATAACGTTAATGTGCTACCCACTGCGCCACACAAAACAAAGATAACCCATGCATGTCCCGCTAGGACGCGCGTGGTTCCTATTTTACTCGCTAGGTGCACGGGTTACCGACGACCAACTAGTCGGTTAGTGTATGACCCCCAGTCGGCGGAACATCCTGCTGCGTGAGAGTCTGCCCGATTAATACCGACAGCCGACAAATTGATCGTGTCGGGGAACATCGGCATGTGTATGCCTAGCTATCTGTTCATAGCGCATTATATATGGATAGATTGATTTATTGATTCCACATTAGGCCATAGGCCCTTGAGTGTACAGAGTATACACCTACAATGACGGTCAGCTATTATATACGTTCATAAACAATAAATTAATAAATGCATTGAACTAGCTGAAATTGATGATGCCAGCACACATATTTTGCTCTGGAGTTTTTGCTAAATTTAAGCAGTTTACAGTTTAGTAATGTAACTAAATTTAATATGTAGATGTAGCTAAGGACAGTCTGCTCACAACTGTGTGTTTTATTTTCAAAAATTATAAGTGTGGAAAAAAGTTATCAGTAAATTAAAACTTTGAATTTCAAAATATATCAAATCCTTTGTTAAATTCTGTGAAAAGTTAAGGCTATTGTTATGCTCCAGTGACTTCAAATAGGAGAGCCAGCAGTGTAGTTGTTTTAATGGAGACCTCTGACCTGGGCTGTCTAAGCCTATTGACCTCTACAACTAATGCTGACCTATTCAATGGATATACAAGTGTAGATTTACAGACACTTAGCTGTACAGAACATACGCATTTCACTGTGAAGTATAACTGTTATAATGTGTCTATTCAGTTGAAAGATGTAAATTCAATTTCTAAATGGATCCCTAAACTAGAAGACATGTATGGAGCAAGAACTGATAAAGGGGATAACGGTGTATTAGTTCACATTGAACAATTAATTTCCTGTGACAAAAGCAATGTTACCATAACATTGTATGAATCTACAGGACTTATTCATGTTCAGGGCTCAGACTACTATGAGTGGGTGAGAGGAGACTTTATTTATTTCTCTGCTACCATTTATGATGATAACAGATTAGTGAGTGTAGGTAGCATGGAGGCCACCACTAGTGTATGCTGTGCCCCTTCAGTGGGGGCAGTTAATACACAGGTAAATGCCAGCCAAGATCACTATAGCAAGGACACACCACCTAAGATGTGTTTATGTATCCCAGCAGCTGGAGAGACCATTCCTAAACAATTATTTACACCTGAGCATACAAGCACACCAGTGATCAGCCAGCTTAGACAACCTAGCCAACAGGATTTAATTAATCAGATGTTCCTCCTTGGCCAACTGCTTCTAGAAAAAGAAAACACTATTAAAGAACTTTGTGCTGAAAACAGAAAATTATTGACTCAAATAAATGTCACTAAAACAACAACAGATGTAGGTGTTATGACAGAAGTCATTGGTGAATCTAAAGTAGCTGCTCCTGAAACAGTTGCTATGTCAGAAACAGTTACCATAGTAGAACCTGTTGCTAATTGTAATACTGCTTCTAGGAAATCACCAACAGATTGTGTCATAGACAAACCAGTCCCAGCACCAAGGCTCTCAAAACAATTTCAGAAACAACAAGCTACAATAAATGTGTATGAACCACCTACACAGACACAACCGTCATACCATATGCGTAAACCACAATATAGCAGAAATGTGGCTAAGAATGCTACACAGCCACCATTAGTAAGCAATGACAACTCCAAAGAGACTCTGATTATAGGGAGCTCTATAATAAAACATGTAAATTCCAAGGGACTACAGGATACAGTTGAAGTGATATGCCTCAGAGGAGCAAAAATTGAAGATGTTCATTCAACTCTTCTGAGCATTGACTTGCACACATATAAGGATATTGTTATAATGGCCAGCACTAACAATGGTGATGGCGCATTAAGTGATGCGCTTAATGCGATGGAGAACTTGATTAGCGACGTTCAGCCTCTCGTCCCTAAGTGTACGATACATGTATGCCAGCTGTGCCCACGTGATGATGTTCGCGGTCGACAGGATTTCATACAGAATTTTAACAAGCATATTGAGGTTCGACAGCATTTCCGTAAGTTTTCAATGATTTAGTCTAGTGGATATTTCTATTCCTTATATAAACCTGGTTTCATAGACAGCTCCTTATACTATGGGGACAAACTCCACTTAAATAAATATGGGACATCTGTTCTAGTAAAGTGCATTAATGACTATGTAGCGATCATCAGAAAGCCAACATGCAAATTTTGTGGTGAACCAAACCACAAACATTCACAGTGTCGCCATGGCCAGCCTGTACACTGCTGGAGATGCAACAAATCTGGCCATAAGTCAAACCGGTGTACAGTACATTAGCAATGTGGTCAAGAAGCTGTGCCAACCAACAATCCTGAATATTACGCCAGCCACATTGCTTGTGCTATAGATGTATTCACACCTATCAACCTTAATAGAACTATAGCTGTGAACAATTACCATGCTAGCAGCATAAATAACCGCGACAGTAATGTACATATTAACATAGATTAAAATATTGCCACTGACTGTACCACACATGTAAACACTGATACTCTATTATGTATGAAACAACACAATGTAGATCTTCCTGATGTAAGCCCCTCTAATAATATTTTCAATATTAATTCAGTATCCATCATATGTAATGATGAGTCTACTTTGTGTATTGTACACCCAAATGGTTCTAATATAATACTCAGTAATCGATATCAATCACTCAAAACCAATGTATGTGAATGCAATAGTAATGATGATGATGATGATGATGATGATGATGGTGGTGGTGGTGGTGGTGGTAGTGGTTGTGATGATGATGGTGGTGGTGATGATGGTGATGATGATGATGATAACAGTTATAATAACAATAATAATGATGGTGGTGGTGGGGATGGGAGTAGTGGTAATGGTGGTGGTGGTGGTAATGATGATGATAATAATAATAATAATAATAATAATAATAATAATAATAATAATAATAAAAAAAATAATAATCCTAATTCATATTTGAACTATATAAACATCCTTGATTATATGCATGTAGGCTATAGCTTTGTAGACTATATTAATGTCTTCTCCTACTGCATAGCCAGTGGAGAAATTGGTCAACTAGACAATAATTCTAATAATGCACTGGAATCAATTCTACTGACGAGATGCAATGACAAATTTATAGAAACAGTTATGTCCCTTGACTTTCCATCTTTCAATATTAATAGTAAGGGTCTTCGTATTGGCCACCTAAATGTTCAACACCTAGTTCCCAAAATTTCACAATTAAAAATTATAATGGAGAAAAGTAGGAAAGAATTAGAAATATTTTGTGTCACAGAGGCTTGCTTAAGTCATACAGTCCCGGACACAGTAATTGAAATACAGGGCTATAATACAGAGCGCAGAGACAGAATTAAGAGTGACGGTGGGGGTATTGTAGTGTATATAGCTGACAACCTGTCATATATTAGACGAGCTGACTTAGAAACACACAACATAGAAATTGCCTGGTTAGAAATTAGACCATACAAAATGAAACCGTTTCTAATTAGCTGTGTCTACAGACCATCAAACAGTCCAGCCAGTTGGATAGATGAATTTGAATCACTGCTAGAAGCTGCTTATTCAGAAAACTCTGATATTACACTCATAGGCGATTTTAATTTTAATCTTTTGAAGCAAGCAAACACTAAATGGCAATCAGTGACAGAAATTTATCACCTTGAGCAGCTTGTAAATATACCTACTAGGGTTACTGGTAAAACAGCAACACTGATAGATCATGTTTATGTAACAAACAAGGACAAATATCATTCAACACAAGTAGGGACACTAGCATGTAGTGACCACTATCCAGTCTTCACAGTACGCAACAGTAAAGTTTCCAAGAATCAAAATGTACATCAAATTATTAAGTATCGCAGCATTAAGCACTTTGACGAGAATAAGTTTGTCCAACATCTTCGAGCATATGACTGGAGTTTTGTGGATGAATTAAATAACCCTGATCAGGCTCTTGAAAAATGGCAGAAAATATTCACAAATATACTAAACAAGCACGCACCCATCATTGCACGGAGAGTTAAAAGATTTTGTCAACCAGGATGGATAAATAAAGATATTTTGAATACAATGAAAGAAAGAGATCGCCAGAAAGTATCAGGAAATATTACAAACTACAAAGACTTAAAGAATAAAGTTATGGCACAGATAGAAAAATCTAAAAAGGACTATTTTAGTGCAAAGCTAGATGAAGGTAAACACACTCCTGCCAATATATGGAACATCTTGAAGAGTATAAACCCAAAGGCTAACAAATGTCCTACCTTTCTACGCGATAATGACGGTAATGAAGTTATGGACCCGCAGATGCAATCTGAACTATTCAACACATATTTTTGTACAGTAGCATCTAATTTAGCTGAATCCATACCACAAGCAGATACAGAATTTAGTGAACTAAGAAAACATGTAAATAGTAAAGTGCCAGAATGCATCAAATTTCAAATACCATGTATTTCAGTAGATTACGTACATAATGAACTAAAAAATCTAAAGACAAAAAAATCAGCTGGATATGATGATCTTAATGCGTATTTTCTTAAAATCGCAGCAAATGTCATAGCTCCACCTATCACAAGCATCATTAACAAGAGTATAGACTCTGGAGTCTTTCCAGCAGTGTGGAAACATGCTAAAGTTATACCCCTACACAAATCCGACTCCAAAGACAATGTATGCAATTATAGGCCAATATCAATCCTACCAGCTATATCTAAAATTATTGAACGCCATGTACATGATCATGTTTATAAATTTCTCTGTCAATATGGGTTACTGAATGAGTCACAGTCAGGCTTTAGACAAAAACACTCATGCGAAACCGCTTTATTAAAACCTGTTGAAAAGTGGCGATTTTCAATAGACAATGGTGATCTCATAGGAGCTATCATGATAGATTTAAGAAAAGCCTTTGATCTTTTAAATCATGATATTCTCTTGCAAAAGCTTGCCATATATAAATTTGAAACAGGATCACTAAAATGGTTTTCGTCATATTTAACCGATAGGCAGCAATATGTCTCAATTGCTGGAAAGATCTCTAAACATGTATCAACCCACATCGGAGTCCCGCAAGGATCTGTATTAGGTCCACTCTTATTTATCTTATATATTAACGACCTTCCACTCTGTACATCTAGTAATATAGATATGTATGCTGATGATACTACTTTGCATGTTAACAGCCGAAGCACCTCTGAAATACAAGAACAGTTAACAAAAGATATGAAATCTGTACAGAAATGGTGTTTAAATAACAAAATGTTGCTTACTGAGGATAAAACTAAACTGATGATGTTTAGCACTAATCACACATTGAAGAGCATAACAACAGATATTGTAATACCTACTGAAAATGGAAACTTAAATACTGTAAAATCGGATAAACTCCTTGGCCTACACATTGATAGTACACTCTCATGGCAAGAACACATAAGTAAAATCTGTAAAAAAGTCTCTTCATTAATATTAATGTTGAAAAAGAACAAGAATTATATGAATGTTGAACAAAGGAATCTATTCTATAAAGCTTACATCCTTTCACATATAGATTACTGCTCTCTCATCTACTATCATTCAGCTGATACATTAGTATACCAGCTGGAAAAACTACAAAAGAGAGCAGCTCGTATAATACTAGATGCCCCTTTTAGAGAACCAACTGAACAACTGTATAAACAATTGAATTGGACTACATTGGCTAAGAGAATACACCTCAAAACAAATAGCATGACTTATAAATCCTTAAATGACCGTACTCCAAGTTATATTAAGAACTTGTTCGAATATGTAGAAGATACACATTCCCTTAATTTACGTTCAAAAACCTTTGGTTATCTACATCTTCCAAAATTTAAATCTTGCTATGGAAAAAAGAGTTACACATATAAAGCAGTTCAACTCTGGAACGCATTACCTCAACGCATTACACAATCTCCGACTCTATCATCATTCTATCATAATATTCAGAAGTATATGAATTCACATTAACTCTTTAATGAAAAATTTGGTCAAAATAAATCGTGACTGTCTATTTGCAGGTCGGGTGAAGACTGTTTCTGAAAATTGACTCCTGGAATGGCTGGTTCGGTTACCGAGTCAGTCATTCCAGTGGTAAATTTTCGGAAATAGTCTGCACATTTCTCAAGACCACTGCAGGGATCAGTTTGGGTCGGCTTCGTCATAAAATGGTTAATATACTAAATAACTGAATACTCAGTATTATGGATTCAAGGGAGATAACTGTTGAAAATTATATTTTGAAAGTCATTTCTTCCCTGGACATATCCAGTGAGTTAATGGAAACTTGTTCATATTAATGTATATATGTAATATAAAATGTGTGAGTGAGTGAGTCATGAGTGAGTGAGTCATGAGTGAGTGAGTGAAGGAGTGAGTGACTGACTGAGTCAGTGTGTGCGTATATGTATAAGTGCATTTATGAGTGTGTTTGTATGTATGTGTTTGCTGCTTATTTAACTGTATATAGTTTATTGTGTTTGGGAGGGCCTCAGGAAGATCAGTTTACTGATGATATACCCTCGATAAATAAAGATTATTATTATTATTATTATTATTATTATTATTATTATTATTATTATCCCTAAAGTCGAAATATGTACACTATACAATAGATTATGCCTGATTATCGATTTCCAGAAAGCTATATAGATGAGCTGTTGGGTATCGTGAGGCTAAGTTGACTGGGCGCCGGTGCTGCCTAAGGCAGCAACAGCGCCCAGTCAAACCAGCCTCAAATCATCCAACAGCATGTCTATTAAATAGCAAAGAATTACAAAGACATACACTTTATACAACGTGTCAGATTCTTTGAGATTTGATGACTGTCTATATGGAACCCTTTGGGACGTAATGATTGTGACGTCATCATACACGCGCGGGGCATGCTGTTGAATATTTTGAAACTAATTTGACTGGGCGCTGTTGCTGCCTTAGGCAGCAATAGCACCCAGTCACATTAGTTTCAAAATATTCAACAGCTTACCTGCATAGTTTTTTTGGAAATTGATAGTTAGGGTGTTCAGAGATCGACCGATCCCGACACGAGCGAGGTGTGGTTGGGGCATAGCTAAAACCGGAAAGGTCCATTCCAATGCCTTCATATAACTAACATATACCCGTACATACATGTAAGCATTAAATATTCCAAAACTGATCTGACAGGAACTTGTCGCTGATATCGGCATCATCATCTTCAAGTAAGATCAGCTTCAAAATAATCAACACAAGCGGCTCAAGGATGCATTTATCGCTCACCTGGAATTATTGGTCACTACCGCAACCGACCAAATCGAGATCACCACAGGGAAAATTTACCAATCTAATTTCTATGAATAAGGTTTAGCCAAATTTGACTAAAATTGGCCCAGTGGTTAATATGTAGACTTTTAAATGATTTTCTCAGAAATTCTCAGAAAACACAACATGCAAATTTTGATTGATCCACTGCGATCGTTTTTTTTAACGTATCAACTTTCCATGAATAAACTTGAATGACCCTAAATCGTTAATCATATCTCCCAAATTTCAGCCTGATCTGTTTAGTCGTACTGGAGATGAGGTCGTTTTCGTGAAAACTAGGTCATTCAACATGGCCGTCAAACCATTTGGCCAATCAAGTTCCCTTGAACAAACTTGGCTCCCCTGTTGCCCCAGATGATGTTTCATAACGTTTGAACAAACTTAGATCTGTGTTCCCTAAGGATACGTCCTGCCAAATATAATTGAAACAGTGGTTTTCGAGAAGACATTTTAAATTTCGTATTGCTTTAGTATGGGAGTTATTGGTGGGGGTGGGAGGGGGGGAACAAGATAGTCGCCAGACTGTTTATCCGGCAGTTTTGAAAGTGGAAACTTGAAATCAGCATAGCAGAAAATATAAACAAAACTAATTTCGGCTTCAAAATCCATTAAATAAATATCCAGTATGGCGGCCAAACATGCTCCATTCCAATTGGTCCAAGGCGGCCATATTTTTCGTGTATCAAACTCGCCAGAGCAAAGTGTAATCGCACTTGGTCTCTAATCATATCTCCAAAATTCTGTCCCGATCCATTCAGTGGTTCTGGGGCTCAGCGTACCATAAAAGCGTTAGTAGGTTGGTCGTAAAACCTGTCATAGACGGCCACCTAATATACACATTCTACATTAACCGTGCATTTAGCATGTTAAATGCCAAATACGAAAAATAACTGCTAATGTAATAAATCATGCCATTAAATATTTTGAAAGTAATTTGAATGTAAACTGCTGCTGCCTATGACAACAACAGCCCCCTGTCAATTTCAAACACTATTTTGAAACAAATTTGACTGGGAGCTGTTGCTGTCTATGACAGCAACAGCTCCCAGTTAAGTCAGTTCCAAAATAGACAACCGCTATCATGTATGATTGTCTTAAAATTCAGAGCATAGGACTTCATACGGTTAATACAAGTGACTCACTATTAGATATGGTTTTCGCGGTCAAACATCCGATAAGTTGGTCCGTTAGAACAGGTTTTACGACCTACCAAGAAAGGCCTTTGTGGTGCACTAGACCACTGGATAAGAAATCGTTTTAGCAAAAACTACGTCATCCACGAGAAGACTTTTTAAGAAGAATTTTTTGACGTTTCTAAAAATCGTCCAAAATCCAAGATGGCCGCCGACCAAATTGGCAGATCGACTTTGTTTGAATAAACCTGGACCACCATGCCCTATGGATGCTTCCTGCCAAATATAATTGAAAGTGGCTCTGTGGTTCTTGATAAGAATGCGTTTAAATAAAATGTTTATGGACGGACAGACGGACGGACGACGGATGACGGGCGATGGACTGACGATAGACGGTCACCACAGCATAAGCTCACTTGGCCATTTAGAGCTAATAACACATTACTCAGGTGAGCTAATAACACATTTTCAAATTTTAGCTGAATTGTGTTTCTTGTCTTTTCGTATTCAAAAGGGTTAAGTAGTTAAATGACACGTCATATTGTATAATGGACATTTCCAGTTTTAGCTATGCCCCGCCCATTTCTAGCTAAGCTCCACCCACGATTTTCCCGTGTTGGGATCAATCGATCGCAGCACTCTCTGAGTCTCAATTTACAGAACACTATACGGGTCAGCGGTTGAATATTTTGAAACTAATTTGACTGGGTGCTGTTGCATGTTTATTAAATAGCAAAGACATACAATTCGTACAACGCATCGGACTATTATGCGCTTAAGACGGACTAAATGGAGTCATTCATGACGCCATGATTGTGACGCCATCCTACATGTCACGCAGTTGATTATGACGTCATAAGTCGTCATATGATGGATGGATAAATTGGAAAAGTCCATTGTGACATTATCTTAACAATCAACTGCCATGTGCGCAAACATCCATTCAACTGTGTGCCACGACCAACGAAACCACTAATTCTGCTAAATACGTACCATATTTGTAATTTATAGGAAGAACACGACTTCATATAACGGGCCGGACTGTGTACAAGTAATTTAATGGGCTATCATGGTTATGGAAGGAAATCAGAGTTAAATCAATGCGGGTGTTGCTTAGGTGTCCAGTAGACCGTACACAAAATTTTCGTGGACAAAGAAAATATTCATACAATTTAAGAAAAACAGAACTCAAATGTGAAATAAAATACTTATTTTCCGCGATTGCTTCTGCAAATGTACATTGGGTTTCTCCGAAAAACTATCGCAGCAATGTTTCACGCGGAAATTTCAGTTTTGGTTTCCGCCATGTAACAATTACTAAAAGAATTATCAGCAGCTTTTCAAATAACAAATTATCAATACTCACGTAAAACACCGTTGCATTATATTAATAGGCCGTGCTAGAATTTAATTGCTGACACAAAGAACGAGGTACAATTTAGTTTCTTATTGTTACACCCCATTCGCGGGGTAGATTGTTAAATGGATGATTCGAAATCCAAGATGGCCGCGAGCCACAAGTGGCCATCTTGAAAATTAATTTCCGCTACCATTTTACGAAACGCTTTGCAAATTCATAGGTTGATTGGACTAGAGAAGAAACCTATTAAAATCGATGATGATCTACAATATCAATTAATTTTGAGACTATTTCGAAGGGGTGTGCGTGCGTGTGGGTGCGTGCGTGCGTGCGTGCGTGCGTGCGTGCGTGCGTGCGTGGTGAGCGCGTGCGTGGTGTGTGCGCGTGCGTGCGTGCGTGCGTGCGTGCGTGCGTGCGTGCGTGCGTGCGTGCGTGCGTGCGTGCGTGCGTGTGTGTATACGTGTGTATATGTGTGTATTCGTGTGTGCGCGTGCCTGCGTGCGTGCGTGCGTGCGTGCGTGCGTGCGTGCGTGCGTGCGTGCGTGCGTGTGCGTGCATGCGATGTTGTAGGCGAAAGATGCAGACCAAGTATGCATTTTTTCTTTAATGGCTAAAGACATATGCATGCGGAAGGAAAACGTTCAGAGAAAGTGTTAAAGCACAGAAATAACTTAACATGTTTCCAAAGCAAAATAAAACATACTGTTGACAACAATTTTGATCAAAGTTGGGTGAAAGACATTACTCCTTAAGGCAGAAATTTCTTCCAGTCTAATTATGTTCAAAATAGTAAAAAACCCAGTTTTCATATCTTGTTCAAATCTGTAGAAACAAATATGTATCTGTTTTGGAAACATGCAAGGTTATTTCTGAGATGTATTGTACTATGCATGCCTCGTGGTCCAAAGTCAGTGGCGTAGCCAGGTGCTCACGTCAGGGGGAGCGAGGTGTAAAAAGGCGCCAACCCCGTACCAATTAGGCGTCGGAATCTGCTTAAATTTCTTTAATAAAGCGAAAATAGCATCTCAGCGTCGCCAATTATTTTATTCTACCGAGAAAGCAGCGTATATTCTACTATTGTTTGTCTTGATGTAGCGTAATTAAAACAAAAAGTATCAGCATAGCGATGAACAAGCATGACAAGAAGACATTAACAACGTTGTAAATTCAAATAGTTCTAATTTTCAATGTAGATTAACTTGTTAAAGGTGGCTTGGGAGTTGGGACGGCCAGAAACTTGTATGTGTTACGGACATGATTTAGCCGCCACATTTGGGAAGATTGGACCAGGGGGAGCGAGCGTTCGCCCTGCCCCGATCCCCTGGCTACGCTACTGTCCAAAGTATACAGACTTATGACTTTTGCGCGCTGTGTACATGGCTAGACCTTTAATAATTAAAATAAGATTACACAGCTATGTTATAACCAGGTAGTAATTAATATTTATTTCATTGTGATGAACGTAATAATACTAATGAGCACTAATACATTGTAATACTAATGAGCACTAATACATTGTAATACTAATGAGCACTAATACATTGTGATACTAATGAGCACTAATACATTGTAATACTAAAGACATGCGTTCTGGTTTTTAAAATCGATATCAAAATATCTTGCGTATTCACACCAGAATGGTTGGAAATAAAATGGTTTAGCTTGTATACTTTTAGAGTCCTAAGTTGTGAAACTCGGTATAATGAAACGAAATAAATGTTAAAGGTACATATTCACAGCAGAATTCCTAAATGTAAAATTGTTAAAATTATATTCTTTTACTGCCCTGTAGGTGGGGCTTAGAATACACCTTCCGTATCCTCTGCGTGTCGTAAGAGGCGACTAAAGGAGGTACGGGTGAGGTAACCCTGACAGAAACCTCGAGTTCTGAAGACGGAGGTTCCAGCCCGCACGGCGCACTCTAATAAACCATGGATCCAAGCACTTAACGCTTATGATCATGTCGATAGTCACTTACAGGACTGGCGGTATGATCAGCGAACGATTTTGCTGGTCCATCAATATCTCGAAATGCCATACATTTATAAGGAGGGTCACACATCAGCGTATGAAATATGACTCATCAATTGGATTTCTTAATAGCTCACCTAGCCTGATAGACCAAGGGAGTTTACGCCGTGGCGACCATCCGTCCGTCTGTCACCCGTCGTCTGTCTATCATTCGTCCAGCCATCAGTCAACTTTTTCTTCATACGACATCTTCTCAAGAACTATTGGGCTGGGTTCAATTATATTGGGCAGGAAGCATCCTTAGGGCACAGAGTTCCAAGATTCTTATAAAGAAGCTAATCCGCCTATTTGACCGCTGAGCGTCTGAGATTTCAGCCGATTTTTAGAAATGTCTAAAATTATTCCGCAAAACCACTTGGCGGATTGTATCAAAACTTAGAACGTTGAATCACAGTCCAGACCGTAATTCTGATGACATCACATGCTAGAACACAATTCAGTTTGAATCACAGCCCAGACCGTAATTCAGATGACATCACATGTTAGAACATAATTTAGTTTGAATCACGGTCCAGATCGTAATTCGGATGACATCACATGTTAGAACATAATTCAGTTTTGAATCACAGTCCAGACCGTAATTCGGATGGCATCACATGCATGAACATAATTCAGCTTTAAATCACAGTCCAGACCGTAATTCGGATGACATCACATGCAAGAACATAACTCAGTTTGAATAACGGTTCAGACAGTAATTCGGATGACATCACATGTTAGAACATAATTCAGTTTGAATCACGGTCCAGACAGTAATTCGGATGACATCACATGCATGAACACAGTTAGGTTTTGAATCAAAGTCCAGACCGCAGTCCAGACCGTAATTCGGATGACATCACATGCTAGAACGTAATTCAGTTTGAATAACGGTTCAGACAGTAATTCGGATGACATCACATGCTAGAATGTGATTCAGTTTGAATCACGGTCCAGACTGTAATTCGGATGACATTACATGATAGAAGGTTATTCAGTTTGAATCACAGTCCAGACCGTAATTCGGATGATATCACATGCTAGAACGTAATTCAGTTTGAATAACGGTCCAGACCGTAATTCGGATGACATTACATGCTAGAATGTGATCAGTTTGAATCACGGTCCAGACTGTAATTCGGATGACATTACATGATAGAAGGTTATTCAGTTTGAATCACGGTCCAGATCGTAATTCGGACGACATCACATGCTAGAACGCAATTCAGGTTGAATCACGGTCCAGACTGTAATTCGGATGACATCACATGCTAGAACGTAATTCCGGCTGAATCACGGTCCAGACCGTAATTCGGATGACATCACAGCGCCATCCTTCTAGAATTTTATTCAGCCTGAATTACAGTCCAGACCGTAATTCGGATTGCATAATATTGCTAGAACGTAGTTCGTTATTCGGTTTATATGTAGGCATTCATACTATTTATGTATATACACACGCGCATTAAACTTGCCGCCTATGACTTAATCTGCAGCATCTAATATTTACCCTCTAATGCCTGCTCCCGTCGAATTTCGAACTACTAACTACGAATTTCGGTCTTACTTATAAGAGTGGATGTAGTATCAACTTTCTCCGTTTGAATACACCCTAGGTTACAGCAATTGTAGTATTTCACCACTTTCGGGAGGTGTTTGGCAGCCATGTTGGATTTCTGTCATATAAAAATGATCAAATTGTAAACAATAGCTCTTCCATTACATTCCTCTATGTTGAAAACATGGGCACAGAGACAAAGTCCACATTTATGGTGCTAGCACCAACTCTTTGAAAGTTGCCACTTAGGGTTAGTTAAAGTTTTATCTTAATGATATCGAGGGGTCGTGTACGTCGGCTATCTTGGATTATAAAAAATGTCACCGCGAAATTTTACCCACCCTCTGAATATTATTATCTTACTTTGCACCATTGCGAACTTAGACTAATCAACAGAAAAACGTTTATGTACTAAATTTCGCGCCTGTAATGGGATACCCCACCCCTGAAAAAGGTATAAAGCTTCACCTGGTACGAAACTGCACCGCGTATCGACAAAACCCTAAATAACAGTATAACGGATACAAACAAGAAACCGTCAACGACAATTTATTTATAGTGTAGGGAGTATTCTGTTGAATATTTTAAAACTAAGTTGACTGGGAGCCGTTGTCATCTAACACGTTCCAGTCACAATAGTTTCAAAGTACTCGATACCTTTTTCTATGCAACATTATCCTATAGCTGTCTTGACTGAATTCCACGTGTTAAGGGGGTTAACAGATGATATCTGCGTCAATTTTAGCCTGGTACGCCATTCAGTCAATCGGCTTTGTTATTATCAGCTATTACGACCCACTCACCGGCCGACATTGGCGTGTTTGTACTAGGCACAGCCCAACACGGGTTTTCGTACTCGGTACAGCCTGACACGAGTGTGTACCGCCTAAACATTGTCGCTCTCGGCTACAACCTGGCATTGCTAAACTATGTGCGTACAAGCACGTGCTTTCAGTCATCATCTGCCCGGTAAAGGAGGAATCGATATTCCCTATCAGGTGCCAAAGCTGCAGTGATTGCTTATAAATGTGGTCAGTTTATGAGTATTCGTATCCAGACAACAGCCTAAAGGTGGTGTGCAATGCGATACTGCAGTCTATCTAAGGTGGTGTGCAATGCGATACTGCAGTCTATCTAGGTTAATGGCGTAATCCAACTGACCTACCCGAGCTTCTGTTTGTGCATTTGTAAACAGATTGTGATTCGTTAGAGCTAGTAAAAATGTTGTTATAACACAACGTCGCTACTCTACATTTCATAAGAAGGGCGATAACAGTCGTTAAACATAGTTCGAGATAGGCATGATAGGGAAGCATATTGAACTACTGGTCTTATCTCTCAAATCTATATTGAGAACAGACTGAGAAACTAGCTTAATACCTACAGTACGTAACAACATTCAGCTCTTTAGCTTATCCTAAGCATTATACTTGGAAAGTAAGCATATCCTCCATGATGCGCGTGCCATCAGCGGTGTTGTATCTTCTATGGACAGCGATGTGTGTGCTATTAGGAACCATTGTAACGATTGAAGCCAATTCTCTGGTACTTTCATCAGACAATGCTAACCATTTACGCTCGAAACGCAATCCAGGTTCCAATGTAAACACGACAGTAGCTAACATCGTGCAATTCTCAGTGACATCAGAAGTCTACTCGCGGATGGCAAATGTAGCAATTACTAGTGTATTGGACAACCACGCAAATGAAGCGCGCGAAGCAGAATTCGTGGTTTATACTCCAGATTCTGCATTTATCTCTAATTTCACGATGTTAATTAACGATACACTTATTGTAGCGCAAGTTTTTACAAAGGAAGAGGCACAACAGCAATACGAGGCTGCCAAGAATCAGAGCCAGAGCACTGGCCAAGTGCGCGCCAGGGGACGTGATCAAGAGAGAGGCATGGATATTTTCACAATCAGCGTCAATGCTGCTGCGAATAGTCAGGTCACCTTTCAATTAAACTACATCGAGCTTTTGGAGCGGCGTTTAGGTTATCACACCCAAACTATAAGCATCCGCCCTGGTCAAGTAGTTGACGTTCTAACTATCGATGTGGCAGTGCATGAACCACAGGGCGTCTCCGAGTTCATGTACGCTCTTCCAGGGCAAGAAAAAACATTCTTGAGCAGTTCCCGTACTGGAATTGAGCTTCGTGCTACAGGAGAACAGCAAATACTCAGTTATAATCCGGGTTTGGAAGTCCAGCGAGCTATTGGCACTGGTGTCGGTATTAATGGTGATTTTATTATTAAATATGACGTTACAAGGACAGATGAACAGTGTGGTCAATTGTGGTTTGAGAACGACTATGTAGTACAGTACTTTTCAATGAATGACCTTCCAAATTTAGCGAAAAATGTTATGTTTGTTATCGATATAAGCGGATCTATGAGCGGTCAGAAAATATCTCAGACACGCGACGCTATGTTGATTATTCTTGAGCAACTGAGTCCTGGCGATTTTTTTAACATAATACTATTTGACTCTGTAATTCAACAGTGGAATAACAAGCCTGTTGTGGCCTCTGCGAATAACATTGACATGGCAAAGCAGTATGTCCTGGGAAATGTTCATGCTCGTGGGTCTACAAATATAAACGATGCTCTTCTAAGTGCAATTGTTGAACTTCGCAAACTGGATTATATCGACCCGAGAGGCGAAATAGTAATCTTCCTCACGGACGGCCAGCCTACTGCAGGTGAAACATATCCAATGAGAATCCGTGAGAATATAAAGCGACAGAACGAAGGTCAGTTTGCAATCTTCTCTCTCGGGTTTGGTGAGGGGGTGAATTTTCCATTCTTGGAGTATTTGTCCTGGGAGAACAATGGATTTGCACGTCGGATTTATCTTGGATATGATGTGGTCCAGCAACTGGAAGGCTTCTTTGAGGAGATACGGTCACCACTGCTAAAGGATGTTCAAGTGGTCTTTAAGAGTGACACAGTTATTCCAGAATCTGTCACTGACAACAGGCTAGCCCTTTACTTTAAAGGTACAGAATTTGTAGTAGCAGCCCAGCTTCAACCCGGGTCTGTAGATGCACAATGGCGGTACGATGTAGTGGCAACGGGCAAGAATGCATTCACTGGATGCCATGGTGTAACCAATTACAATAACATGGGTAGTAGTGACGTAGTGCCAGATTGCTGCCATGGATTTGCTGAGAAGCTGTGGGCTTATAAAACTATTAAAGACTTACTTCGTAGAGAGAGCACGGCTAGTGACACAGCCGAGAAGCAGCAACTGAAGAGCCGCGCCCTAGAGCTATCATTGAAATATAATATGGTAACTCCATTAACGTCAATGGTCGTCACCCAGAGCATGGAACCTGACAGCACACACGAAAGCATGGATAAATCGTATGGCATGATGGGTCCTCAATCACCAGGTATATCACACAATAGCCCACCTCAGAGAAACCCGCCTATGGCAGGCAATTCGGATATGACAGTGTATAATCAGGGACCATCATCGGTAGTGAGTGGCTCTATGTTTCTGTTACCACTGTTCTTATCATTATTAATCATCAACTGTTGACACTTTAATAATTGTCGTGAGCTTGGCATGCATGTCCTATATGAGAAATTTTAACTTTCACATTTCGCAACGTATCATATCTTATCATATAAACAAGCCTTCTAGCCCGTTCCATATTTTTCGAGACGAGTACGCGTACCGTATTCAAAGGAGTATTTTCATTGGCTGTTGGGTGCGCAACCCATTTAAATCGGCCAACTAAAACATCGATTGATGTGAGCGTGACGCGTAGGGATTACTACGCGGCACTGTTTTACTACGATTTGTTTACTACGATTTGTCAATCATGAAACGTCATCGCAAAATGTCATCGTTTGACAGTTTATCAGTCGGCAGCGAAGAAACGATTGATGGCCGTGGCTCTGCGATAGTCTTAGAAGAAAAGTGTAGTTTACGGCTGACATCGCCAGACTTTGTGTTTGGCACTATATTTTGCTGTGCATTCAGTATCTGTTATCAAGTAGTGGTGCGTCACAGCGACGGTATCGATTTCACGAAAATCACCGATTAGAAATCAGATAAAAGTCACATCAGCAACTATTGGCAAATATTTCAAAATTACAGATATATGATAAATAAAATCTCAAACTTGGTCACTTTTCGTATCACTATTATGAACCTCGTTGAAAATGATAAATTTTGCACTCGCTAAAGCTCGTGCAAATTGATAATTTTCAACTCGGTCCATAATAGTGATATGAAAAGTGACCTCGTTCCAGATTCTCTATATAAGATTCTTATGAATGCATCAGAGAATACGCGTGAGTGGGGTTGATTTTAGTTATCATTGTAATCCACGCTAAATATCGTATATTGACCGAATATAAAAGTATAGTTGGAAGCAAGATGAAGCCGAAATATCTACATAGCAGATACTTAGAACTCACCCGTAAAACATACACATTGGCGGAGAACTACTATGTGAATAATGTTAGTGAAGAGGTATGATTATCATTACTGCTGTTGCTACTACTACTCTACTACTACTACTACTGCTGCTGCTGCTGCTGCTGCTACTACTACTACTGCTGCTGCTGCTGCTACTACTACTGCTGCTACTGCTACTGCTGCTGCTACTGCTGCTACTGCTACTACTACTGCTACTGCTACTACTGCTACTGCTACTACTACTACTACTACTACTACTACTACTACTACTACTACTACTACTAGTACTAGGGGCTGGGGGCGTATTTACATTCTAATATAGTCTAGTTTTAGATAAGTGTACACATCTATGAAAATATTCATTTGTCAATATATCGCGTCAGCTGAAGGTACTTCCACAGGTGCTTAATGTTGATAATCTAGGCCCTGTAGCTTATTGTAATGGTTGAATCCAGTTTTAAATATGTCTCGCCTATTCCTATCTAAACTCCGCCCACACCTTGTCCGTGTTGGGATCGATCGAACCCTGAACTCTCTGAACCTCAATTTCCAGAAAACAATGCAGTTAAGCGGTTAAATATTTTGAAACTAATTTGACTGGGTGCTGTTGCTGCCTGGTAGCAACAGGGCCCAGTCAAATTAGTTTCAAAATATTCACATAATTCGCACAACTTGACAGACCATTAAGCATTTATGACGGATTCAGATACGTCATTGATATAATTCATCATGACGTCAATCTACATGTGACGTAAATCATAATGACGTCATATATTTGACTGATAGATTGTATTCTTCTATCGTGCATAGCTTTGCAATGCTGGTGGTATCTGTATATTTAAGTGAATATTTTTCGAATTGTTGTGATAACCTGTATATAGAGTTAAAGGTGCATATTCACACCAGAATTCCTGAAAATTAAATTGTTAAAATTCTATACTTTTAGAGGCTTAACTCACGTGCCTAGTTGTAATGAAACGAAATAAATCTTAAAATAGGCCCATGACGATTTCATTCCATATACATTTTTATAATCTTTTAAGTTGTGAATTTAAGTTAGGGACTCGATCGTACCTCTAATGGACCTTTCCATTTTTAGCTAAGCCCCGCCCATCATTAGCTAAGCTCCACCCACACCTTGCCGTGTTTGGATTGATCGATACCCGAATGCCCTAGCTATCAATTTCCTGAAAACTATACAGGGAAGCTGTTGAATATTTTGTAACTAATTTGACTGGGTGCTGTTGCTGCCTATGGTAGCGACAGCGCCCGGTCAAATTAGTTGCAAAATATTCAACAGAATATTTATTAAATAGTAAAAGCAAACAATTTGTACAACAACGCATATACCGTCTTCAAATATGCGTTCGTGACGTACTTATCGACGTCATTCATGACGTCATTCATTATGATGTCATTGTACACATCACGCAGTTCATTATGACGTCATGTGATGGGTGGGTACTATGGAAAGGTGAATTCGAATTCACAACTAAAAAAATTGTATACATTTATACAGAATGAAAACATCATTTGCAAGGAGTTATTTCGTTTCGTTACATTTAGGCACACGAATTAAGCCTCTAAAAGTATAACATTTTAACAATTTTATAATCTGGCATACTGGAGTGAATATGCACCGTTAAGTAAATATTTTTCAAATTGTTGTGAAGAATATGTATTTTAATAAAACAGTGAATGCATATATATTTTATTATTACCATTTTTTCTTAAGTGTATTAATTATTCTGTATTTAATTATGGAAATATCTATCGCGCTCTTGTACTAATTATTTACACAATTTCAAGAAATTTATAATACTAATTTCGCTAACCATGGGGCATTTCAACTTTGAAGTACCACAACCTCAAAGTCGTGTGTGCCGGAGAATGACCTGAAGAATATCTTAGGACTAATTTAGCTGAAACACGTTGTTGTCATAGCAACAACATTTCTTTCTAATTGAGTTAGTTTCAATATATTTAACATAATATTTAATCAATTGTAGGCCTATATGAGCTGACGTCGTTGGACTTTCATGTTGAGGGATTAGCTATAAAAATGCACTCATCGTAATAAATAGAGGGGTCCCTTTCTAGCCACGTCCCACCCATCTATAGCTAAACTTCTCCACCCTTTGCGAGTGTTTGGATCGATTTATATACTTTGAAGTCTGACTTCCCAGAATCCCAATCTTATGTTAACTGTACAGGTAGGCTGTTAAATATTTTGAAATTAATTTGACTTGGTGCTGTTGCTGCTTATGACAGCAACAGCTCCCAGTGAAATTATTTTCACAATATTCAACAGCATGTTTATTAAATAGTATATCCACCAAAGACATAAAAGTCGTACAGTCGACAACGTAATCGATTATTGCGTCATATACTTGAGCGACAGATCGGACCAATCCATTGAGGTCGTCAACGAGTAGCACACTAGCTATGGCATTGCAAGACAGGTGGCCTCTTAATACAGGTTGGTTGTTAGAGGAAATACACGGTGAGATCAAAGGTATGTGGTTCTTTAAAACAACACAGGCTTCCGGAGGTGGAGGGATGCGATCTGTCACTCAGGTCTGACATCATAATCAGATACGCCACTAGTTAGCTGATGTCACAATAAAAATAACGTATGCCCTAGCACGAAGCTGGAAAAGTCCGTCACGAAAGTGTATGAATTGTATCTCTGGTGAATTTACAATTTACTAACCATTCTGGTAAATATTTTGAAACTAATTGACTGGGAATTTCAAAATATTCAACAACCTACCTGTATATTTACCTTGAAATTGGGATTCTTGGAATTCATGGTTCAAAATAAATCTTCGTCCCCAAACATATTTCCCAAATTTCGGCTCAAACAACATTCAATAAAAATCTGGGCAAACTAGGTTAACCGTTTGTTGGCGCTTAACCCTTGGAATTCCAGTGTCTCGATTATAAGAAAACTCAATGGAGGTGGGCTGGTAAATGTCATGTTTCCCTGAGGAACAAAAATCTGAATGGAATATTCAACAGCAGAGATCATAGATAATTTGTCTTTTCTGTCATGGTTAAAGGGCACTTACTGCAGTAGATCTGATAGGATGGTTAGTAAATGTGATTGATCGGTCGATGACGCAAATTCCCACGTTCACCGCTTTGAACTTTTGACACAACCAACAACCCACCGCGTGCGCGGAGCCAAATCTAGACGTCATTTTGCACTCAGCAATCATATTGGTAATTGACATACCAAATTTGGTTGAATTTCGTCCAATAGTGTCAAGAGTTGCATTACAATCAATTTTTTGACGTTTTAACGCCACCCCACCCAACCCTATGGGCGGGGGCAAATGTAAATGTGCTCACGAACTCCACATTGATATGGGTAACCGACATACGAAATTTGGTTTAATTCCAACAGTTTCGGGGATGCGTTACAATCAATTTCCGCGCGTTAAAATTTTACCTTTTGACCCCCTTTCCCACCTGGGGGTGGAGCCAAATCTAAATGGCCTCTTGCACTCCGCAATCATATGGGTAACTCAGATATCAAATTTGATTGCGTTCCGTCTAACGATTTCAGAGGAGTTGCGTTACAACTGATTTGACCTTTTAACCCATGCCACGCCCACTGGGGCGCGGAGCCAAATCTAAATATCGTCTTGCAAAGCGGAATCATATGGGTAACCCACATACCAAATTTGATTTAATTCCACCCAATGGTTTGGTAGGAGATAGCGTGACGGATGGACGGACAGACAGATGGAGGCGATTACAATATCCCTGACGTTTTTATAAAACGTGGGGATAATGATTGATTGACAACATTAGAATAAACTATATACTCACCACTCAGGTCTTTGGTATATTTGTTTAAATACCAATATCAACCAAGACTGATCAAGACTTGACTGAAGCCCAAAATAATCAACTTGTTCCTAGCGCTGTGGCCAACTACCCATGAAGTGTCATCAAAATACTCCATGTAGAAGCTAAGCTACTTAAAAATAAGCCACAGTCACACATGCCATCACAAATCCCCTTGATTTCGCCAACTTTGACAAACTGCCCAAACACTGTGACCCCCACCTTACCCCACCCCAAGCATGGTGGCGGAGCCTCATTCCTAATCTAAACATTGTCTTGCAACCCTCAATCAATGGGGGTAATGAACATGCTAAATTTGGTTGAATTCCATCAACTTTGACTTTCTGCTCCCCCCCCCCTCCACCCAGCCCCACCATGCGATTGGAGCCTAATGTAAACGCCATCTCAATATTACGGGTAACTCACATAACAAATTTGATTGAATTCCACCTAAAGGTTTCAGATAAGATGGCCAGACGGCAGGGGAATGGACAGACAGACTGACTGGCGGATGTAATATCCCATCCTATTTTTAAAAACACATGGTTGCGACTTTGGCATCTTTGCCAGGAACGTAACAAAGATTGACAGACAGAGACAGGCTTAATAGGCTTACACTAATCACAAGTCCAGATTGTTTCAGATTTTCAAAATTTTCTGGATTTTTTCCGGATTACACATAATGTTGTGGAATCCTAATGCATGATCACACCCTTTCATGTGTTAAAATTGTAGCCAAATCAGACAAGTAGTTTCCGATCGAGATATCTACAAATTCAGAATTTGATCCTATCCGAATCCGGGTTCTTTTATACGGATCATGGACAATGCTGGAAATCCTCTTTGACGGCAAGTTTCTTCATGTTAAAATTTGAGCCAAATCGGATCATTAGTTTTTTTAGACATTCGCAGCTAAAAGTATATGAGAAAGCAAAGCCTGGGATATAGAAATGCATGGATTGTGATTTATTTACAGTCATGCGAATGTGATAGTACTTATTAGTAATGAACACATAAAATAACACCAAACACCAACAAACATCATTTAGAAAGCCTAGAAGAAAGTACATTGTTTTGATTAGTCCTTTATCATTTGTTATTGGCAATGTTGAAGTAAACATATTGACGTATAGTACCATATATATACTTCCTTGAAGAATGCCAGACACACTGTAAAATTGAATAAAAAGACAACAGATTCAGGAATGTATAATATATAATAAAGTATATAGTACACAAACTCTCCGGTCACCCCACCCCACCTCTCGCCCCCTCTCTCTCTCTCTCTCTCTCTCTCTCTCTCTCTCTCTCTCTCTCTCTCTCTCTCTCTCTCTCTCTCTCTCTCAGACACTTTAATCCTTTGGTGGTCAAGCTGGGAAAAGCTGGCCTCTAGATCTATCCTGGGAATGTCGGTTTACAGACGAGACCATTTTTTGAAAACTTGCCATTGCAATGACTGGCATGATAACAAGTCAGTGAATCCAGTGGTAAACTTTAAAAATAATCTTGGCCTGCAAATGAACAGTTACCAAGTAAAATTTTAGATTTTCTTTAGACCAATCTTGCCTATTAACTCTTTAATAACTAAATTTGGCCAAGAATATTGACACTTCTGCTTATTGAATGTCCATTTGCAGGCCAAGAGAAGACTATTTTAAAAATGGACCACTGGCATGTCTGGCTTGATAATCGAGTCAGTCATTCCAGTGAAATTTTTTTAAAACTAGTCTTCTTATTTCTCAATTCAGCACCTACTTTCTGTAAAAAATTTGTTCAAAATGTTCAACAACTGTCCTGTATGACAGTCATGAAATTTAAATTTTAATACTAGATGCTGTTTTATGAATTTTTAATCAATCCCTCAAATAGTTTCAGAGATTTTAAAAGAGGTTTCTAAAAATCGGCCAAAATCCAAGATGGCCGCTGGTCAAATTGGCCGACCGGCTGCGTTTGAACAAACTTAGATCTGCATGCATGATGCCCTATGGATTGTTCCTGCCAAATATAATTGAAATCGGTCCAGCTGTTTGATGAGAAGAAGTCGTTTAAAGAAAGAGTCGACGGACTAATCGACGACGGAGAGTCGCCACAGCATAAGCCCACTTGGCCTTTTAGGCCAGGTGAGCTAATAATGTGGCAAACAGTTAAAATAGTCACATCCAAAGCATGTGTATCCCTTTATCCTTCAAATTTGCTCAAGAAAATTTCAAAATGTTCATTTGTAGATCAAGATTATTTTTGAAAATTTACCACTGTATTGACTGGCTTGATTAATGAGCAAGTCATACCAGTAGTAAATTAAAAAAAATTGTATTCTCTTGGTCAGCAAATGGAAAGCACTCAAGACCACTAAAGAAGCAATTTTGGGCGGCTTGAGTGTTAAAGGGTCAATGGTGAAGATTTATTTTGGGGGAATGTCAATTGGCAGGTTAAGACTATTTAAAAAAATTTATCAATGCCGTGACTGATTTATTCAAGTGATACATTTTTACCTTGATCTCAGATACACCTCCTCCGATTCTTGATCCAGTGTAGGTTTCAATAATCGAGCCAGTCATTCCTGTCATATATTTTCAAAACTAGTCTTCTCATGGGTTGCAAATGGATATTTCTCAACACAGCAGCTACTTTCTGTCAAAACATTGTTCAGAATCTTCAACTGCTGTCCTGTATGACTGCTATGAAATTTAATACCAGAGGACCAAGTGGCCTGTGTCGCTCACCTAGACCATAGGCATCTCAACTAGAATGACCATTAACAATAGGTAAAACTCTAATGAGTTGGGTAGACTTGTAACAAGAAAACAGAACCCATGTTTCTTTATGTATCAACTTCTCTTGAACAAACTTATCATATCTCCCAAATTTCGGCCCAATCCTTTCAGTGGCTCTGGAGACGAAGTAACTTTCACGAAAACCAGGCCATCCAAGATGGGCCCAACCATTTGGCAAATCAAGTTCCCTTGAACAAACTTGGTTCAGCTCGTGCCCTAGATGATATTTCATGAGTTATGAATCGATTCCTCAAACGGTTTCGGAGAAATTTTTTACAGACATCTAAAAATCGGCCGAAATCGATGGCCGCAGGCCCAATTGGCCGATCGGCTTCCTTTGAACAAACTTAGATTCCTAGGCCTTAAGGATGCTTCCTACCAAATATAATTGAAATCGGCTTCGTAGTTCTCGAGAAGATATTTTAAAGTTCCAATTGTTTTGGTATGTGCGCGTTTGGCGGCAAATTAATCCAAGATGGTCGCCAAACCGTTTATCCGACAGTTTCGAAAATGGCAAATTTGAGCTCAGATTACCCCAAAACATATATAGAACCAATTCCGGCCTCAAAATCCATCAAAAAACAAATAAAAAAACATCCAATATTGCCGCCAAGCACGCTACATTTTGATTGGATCACGGCCATGTTTTTTTTACTGATCAACTTCCCTTGAACAAACTTTAATGGCCCTAGTCCCTAATCATATTTCTATAATTTGTATCTGCATACAATCGTGCAAGTTTTTCTTATCTGTGTTTTGTGATCGCTTCTCCTTCTGATGCATCTCTCATATCTGAAATTAAGTGCACACCATTTAACTGCACTTGGATTTGGTGTTGCTCGTACACTTCATCCCAGATCTCGTAGATGTCCATACTGCATGCACGCTGTATCGATAAACATATTAGACCATATGCCATTCCATATTCCAGGCTTATGCCGCATCACATTTATGGCCACCTTTGAGAAATCGTTCCATAGACGGGAGATAATAGAGTCAATATCTGGCATAATTTACATGTCCTCTAGAAGAGATACGGTGTCTATGCTTTACTGATCCAAAGCACAACGGTCAATCACAGTTTCTTTTTGCTCTGACATACAGAAAGATGATAAAAATGGGAACAATTGGGCATACTACCCAAATCTTGGCAGCTCTACTTTTGTTAGTTTTCTTCTGAAGCAAATCAATTGTACTTTTTCAGCTGATATTACCACATTATACAGGAGCTCCACTATCGTTATCTTCAGAGCGTATTCATGCACCCTAGTCGTGGAATGAAATTAGTGATCATTTTTTGGATAAACGCAAACTATGTTTACTATCATGCGGTAAAACTGCATTATCAATGTGATTTTTGCTTCACCAGTGCAGTCATCATTGTTGATAAATCAGAGTGTGTCATATCTATTGGTGGTGTATACACCGCCTTGGTGACAGACCTCAATGCACGGCTTTGTTCGCGCTATATTATGGTGTTACATCCTCCATATTCTTGGGATAAATGATCTTCAACAATGATCTTTAGAAAGATGAAGTCTAATTCGCTTGCATGCATTCGGGAAATGTTTTTATTTCTGTCTTCCTCAATCGAGAGACGGGCCTTCACAATCATTTGAAGCTTCATTACGTGGCCATTTTGTGACGATAGATTGACACCAAAGTTGTTTGCTACTGCTTGAATGATCGTGCCATCAGAATAAAAACTCCCACACAGATGCTTGTGTTTTCAAGCAGCTGCTGCAACAGACGCCTTACGCCTTAGCACTTCATAGTATGAACATCAAATACCAAAGTCATAGAACTGCTCAATAAGGTCTTATTCTCTTAAGTACACCAAGAGTTACTTGAAGGTCTGTGGCCCTGCTGGCGATAACAGAAGTTACAATATTGCCTATCAAAATTGCAGGCAGTGTAGAATCTAATTCTTGTCATCGTAGTTAAACTTACAAATTGCAATGCAATGTATTTATTTATCCTCGTTTGATAAACCTGCTTGCCAGATAAGTCTTTTAGACTCTTGACAATTATTATCACGACTTTTGAAACAGATATCGCCATAGCATTCTCTTCCTCCATGCTAGCTACATCTGATGCTCTGTGTTTCATCACAAAAGAATATTTACTACTCCAGTGGCGTGCAACACCAAAATGTATTTGCCAAAATGTTTACAAGATTTAAACGACACGGTGGTGATTATAAACTTCTACTGATGTTCTAATGTATGAACTATCAGAGTCCCTGATCCATAAAACAATATTGAATGCAGAGTCACCTTGCCAAGGTTTCATTCTTACCATTATGAGTTGATTTTTCAATTGAGGTTGGAGCCATAAATCTACATCACAAGGCAGTATACAAATCAATGATCACACCCTGTATTCTAACATGGCCTTCGTTGGACCATCTATATCTCCTCTAAAAACAAACATCTAGAATTACTGGGTTAAATGTTTTCTGACAGGACTCTGTTTTACAAAGTTTAAATTTACGCCACCGCTTTGGACTTTTAGGGTCTGGCTCTCTCACACAACGCTCCACAAAATAAGCAATGTTCCAAAAGAAACTGATGGTACGCTTAAGGAACTTTCTAAGCATTTACTGTGTCATTTCAAACGTTTCTGTATATGTGAAGACATATATTGAGACAGAAGTTCGATGACACTTAATAGTCAGATTGCTATTTTCATTTAATGATTCCTGGAGTTAGATATGTTTCTGAATACAGCATTGTATGCTGGACTAGATGCTCGATATTATTCGAAATAGACAGGCTGAACTAAGCAGCTTGCCAGAAATACCACACTTGAAAACGCATTCGCTGTCAGTTATCGTTGGTGTATTTTGATGTTATCGCCAATAGAAAATAATGGCAATGTTAAATCGTTGCTTAGGTGAACTAAATCTTAGGTCAATCATAAATAAATGATCTAGAAAGCTTCCGGTTTCCAAACCAAGAATCCATAAAAATGGCACTCCCAATGGTTTTCGGTGTTGCTTAAACCGTGAAATGTTACTAATTAAGAATCTGGATGATGCCTGAATGGAATTAACTCTTCTGTCAAGCTAAATTAAAATTAATGATCTAGAGACAAGGGAAACATCTTTATAAAAGCCTGCCATTGATATCGCCGACTGGCCTTGACAATTAAGCCAGTCACATTAGCGAAAAGCTTTTAAAACGCTTTACTCTTATAATTCACCCTCGATAAATTGAGAGTTCTCTCCCTTTGTATGTTGCGGGCACCTAAATAACTATTTAATGCAGATAGGCTGAACCAGATTCCACTGGAACCCTGCATTTAGGCACAGACACCATTATTCTATCTGTTCTAGGGATTGAAATCTGAAATATAGCTGATGTAATTTGGTAGTCATCTTGGCAATTTCTAGATTAAGAGTTATCTTCCTTATATGTGACCACCCAAACTAGTTTTATTGTACATAATCTAACTTGGTGACTCTGAAAATCTACTGTTAGACACCACAATTATTATTCTAGCTGTTCAGGAAAGTCAGATACAGCTGATCATGTATTTTGGCAGCCATCTTGACAACCATCTTGGAATTTTCGAATCGTCAAGGGCGCCGGAGGGGGATCATGTAGATTCTTAATCAGTAAGGTCTCGAGATTAAAAAACCCACAAAAACCCATTGGGAGTCCAAAAAATTTGGGTCAGATGAAAAATCCAGGTTTGGAAACCGGACTAATTCGAGAGCTGGAGACTATTAGTCAGCATCGAGCGAGATGATGTAGCACGCAGGGCATATATTATACTATGTATATATTAGACTACACTAACTTTTAGATTGTATAAACATTGTCAGAAATGACTCCAAAGATATTAATGGCCTGTTCATTTAATTCGAGGCCGATCGGAAATATTTAATTCCATTAGAACCACCCCATCTTCAAGATACTGTAACTGTCTTCAGAATATGTCTATGTTATGTAATAATGGAAATATCCCGAAAATTGGGAATCTCTTCCTTCAGCTTAACAAGCTGTATCGCTAGCCAATGAGCCAGAGGCTGGCGCGCCAGACGATGACATGATCAGCCAATGTAAACAAAGTCCCTGATTTGCTCTGCGAGGGTTTGGATGAGTCAAGCCACCCCTCCTAAATTGTATATAACCTGTCCCGCTAAACGACACAATCAGTACGATTCGAGGCGGTAGCTCAGGCAGTAACGAGCAGAGCTACGAAACCGGCGAACCAGTCTCTGGTTGGCTGACTGGTGATCGTTTGGAACAGAGGCAAGCTCCTTCCCTCCTTGCTGCCTCTCCCCACCCAGAAGTATAAATGGGTATCAGTGTAAAACTGATGAAGTTGCCAATAATAGACTAAAATAAAAACCAGAGTAGATATGGTGTGGATGTTATCTGTAAGGTGCAGTGGCTATTACACAGGACTATTTAACTAGAGCACCCAGGTTGTGCCTGAGATGTGCGCTACCTCGCCATCATTGACAACATGGGCAATTATATCCATCCCTTCTTGCCTCTGGAGATTCAGTGGTATAAATGGGTATGAATGTAAAACTGGGGAAGATACCAATCATAGACTGAAATAAAACCAGCCTAGATATGGTGGGAATGGGACCTGGAATCAGGGACTTGATAGACGCCAACTAAACCAATAACTTCTTCAAAATGTGTGTGAAGACCATATTCTATCGTGGGTACAGCCAAGGAGGAAACCTTTGGTTCTTAGGTCGGTAGCACTGCTAGGCGCTCCACTTGTCAGGCTGCTTTCACAACACCCTGAGACAACCAAGCCAGTACCATTTCAAACCCAGGTAAGCCTCCCGGTTGTACCTTGCATTTTGGGAACCCTCTGAGGCATCAGTAGGTAAATTTAACAACAGAATGTTAGAAATCCCTGGACGAGCCTGCTGCCATCGGCTCTGAATAGCCTCTCAATGTATACTGAGCTTATGATATTAGCAAAACAGCCGACAACTCCAATAAGTCAGACAACTGGCCACGCCCAAATCAGACAGCCGACCACAGATTCAGTCATCATATGGAGCAAGCCACGTAAAGGCTAGACCATGATACTAAGACCGCTTCTCAGCCGGACCATCCGACCGCGATGCAACCCTTGATATGTTAAGACCATGAGTGCGTCTTCTATTCATAAGCTTACTCCACAACCATCAATGCTGCGATCTTGTGTACACCGACTGTTCATCGTTCACCTTACCTTGTCTTTTGCTTAAATATAAATTATTAAATGCTATGTGTTATACATGTGTGGACCACTGTGAATTTGTTAATTGTAACTTTGAACTGTCAGCAGACCGCTTGCATCGTATTCGAAGATTGGATTATTAATCGGCTAAAACCATAACTCTGTGCTCGCTAAGAACATTTAGACTCCTTTTTATATGTTTAGGTAAATTACCCTGCTTTGTTTTTCCTGTTGTACAAGCCACCAGATTTCGATATTGATATTATTAATTATACCATACCGCTTTACTGTGTACCATTCTGCGAACATACCATTCCCATACAAACTAAATTACAGGCTGATTAATTGCCATTATTTATTGTAATTGTCGCTTCCTAGTATACACTGTAATGGGAAGCCACCGATCAGCCAAAATCGTGCAAACGATTCCCCGTACTCAGCTTTTTAGGTAGCGTTTCAAACCTTCATGGAAGAGTACTCACTAGGCCTCACCACATCTGGAATAACCTCTATCCATTACATAAAGCCATGGGTAGGTAGGTACACCTTCGTAACACCACCCTTCTGCACTCGTTGCCTTAAGTTCTTGTAGCGGACATGTGCATAGGTTTTACTATATATATATATATATATATATATATATATATATTTAAAATCGGATAGGGAAAGGATAGAATTCGTTTCTGGATGGTCACCATGATAAACCGCTCTCAGGCTACACACTTGGTAACATTGACACCATTTTTCCTGGCGCTTGTGATCTCCTAACCATTCTGGCCGCCAAATGAACGGCTATGACATCAACTGCATGGGCCAGACAATCACCATCCATTATACGCTGTTGTACATCTTGTTATATCAGCATGATAGGATCTCGCCCAGTTGAAGAAAACAAGCTGCAAATAACCGCATTCACACCGCAGATGTTTCGTGTAGGAATATCTTTCCACTAGTCTGCCTTTCAAGCGGGGCCCTGGACTAAGGGTTATATAGGTAGAAATATCCAGCAACCCTCCTCAAGCTTGCATAGTGTCGCCAGCTAACAGTACACATACGCCGCCCTGCCTGCTCGTCGAGGAACCGGAGTAACAGGGTGCATGAACTGGCACTTTATTTTTCCGCATGCGCTATCTTAAATATTTGGGCTTGCATGTCGCTTTCTTGAAAATTTGTTTTGTACATTTATCTTATATTTTCTGTATATGCTTGCTGCTGCTGCTGAGAGAGAGAGAGAGAGAGAGAGAGAGAGAGAGAGAGAGAGAGAGAGAGAGAGAGAGACACTTAAAAGGTTTAGAAGGAGTTATAAATGTAAAGCGGTAAGGAGCGTTGTGATGCATAAACTACGGCCTCACGACTTGGAATATTTGTGCATTTACCTCGCTCCGTGGGATCTCTAGACTATAGGTTATAATCCCTCTCTCATTTTCAGGGTCAAATCTATATTCGTGTACTGATACTTATATACATATATAACACTCGCGCATACCCTGTTATATAAAATTGTGATACAATGTACAAGTCAACGGAACTTGCAGGCAACCACTGCGTTTACATAAGGACAAAATAAGAAGAAAAGTTAATGGACTAGGAAGCTAACCAATCCTACCACCAGACAACTAAAATCTCCGCCTCTCCGCAAGCAGTTCTTCAGCTAAAGCCGCAACGATGATGTTTTCGCCAGGATTTCGCCAGGAAGACGAATCAGATTCGACTATAGAATATAACCCTCGCAAAGTATTAGGGTCAATTCATATCAGACGGCCTTAATCATGTGCAGCCATAGATGCAGCTGCAGCTTCTTGTCAGCAAACGATTGTAGGGAGCGAGGAGGCTGAGGAGGATGGTCAGCAAATGGTTGTAGGGAGCGAGGAGGCTGAGGAGGATGGTCAGCAAATGGTTGTAGGGAGCGAGGAGGCTGAGAAGGATGGTCAGCAAACGAGTGTAGGGAGCGAGGAGGCTGAGGAGGATGGGAAGCAAATGATTGTAGGGAGCGAGAAGGCTGAGGAGGATGGTCAGCAAACGATTGTAGGGAGTGAGGATGTATAGTCCAGTGCATCGTCCTATATCACGGTCTCGTCCTTCCACTAACGCTCTCGTACCGAGTGACGTGCTTGCATGCGTTTGATTTCTGCGCCTAGTTCGCGAAAATTCGTCAATGAAGTCAGTCAATTACGCCTAATAAATTTACTCAATTATTATCATCCTACTAATATACTGTCAATCACATAGATTATAGATTGACATTCGTGTCTCGCAAGCTCTCCATAGATATTGGCACGAAGCTACGCCTCTATTTTTTGATTTATAGCGAGATTGAAGTAGGCTGAAATCTGATTGGCTACCTGAATACCGACAGTCAACATAGCGAGAAATCACGGGTTTGCAAGTACGGCCTCGAACAGCGAAGCGAGTGGGCGTTAGTACGATGAGTCCAGTGGTACGCAAGAGACAAGCCCATGACCGACACCTTGAGAGCAGACGACACCCATCCTCCAACATGCAGCAGACCCAGCAGCAACAACAAAAGCCATGCCTACGTCTGTTGAGGCGGTGATCAGAGAACCACCACTGCTGATACTGAACGGACATTGATGGCCTATGGGCTACCACCGCATTCCCGTGGCGACAGAGCCCGCTTCGCGCCGCGCCCACCCTCGTCGACTCCAGCTACAAAAAAGAAAATGTTGAAGGATGGATGACAAATGATCTGAGGGATGGACGACATTCGTATCTAGCGAGATCTCCTTCGATTCGATATCGAGAAAAGCATCGCTTTGTATTGAGTAGCCATTGGCGTAGTGATTTCCACCATAATATGGTGGTAGAGAGAATTGAAAATTAAAAGGACACGACTCCTCATACCAGACAATATTAATTCACGTAAAACGAGATGATATAAAGCCTATAATAGTCTGTATGACAAGTAGTTAACAAAAAAAATAGAATTCGTCGTAAAATTCAAATCTGTCGCACACAAAATCAGGTCAAGAATTTGCTGACTGCGTGTATATTGCTATCACACGAAACACTGGGTGGATCAAGTCCATTTTAATGTCTGTATTAAGCTAGTGATACAGAGGTTAATATTATACCAAAATCAACACGATCCATAGTGTTCCTTTTACAGTCCGCTCCGGAGATGGACTGGGGCCCGATATATATGGTCGCCGAAGTGGAGTCTGAGTAACAGTCTAGTCGTTGTGATGACGTAAAAAGATGGCCGGTCAATACATTAGAGGTGTATTCTCGTAGAAGCCATGCCTCTTTTTTAGATTGGGATGGACGACAGGCGGTCGCCATAGCATAGGCTCACGTGAGCTAATAAATATTTATGTCCATATCAATCAAACAATTTATATTTTCAGCTTGGAGCTGAAGGCAATAATGCAAGACGAGTCTCTAACATCAAGTATATTGTCATACAACTACACAAAGTGAAGGTAAAGTCACGACACTCAGGAAGGAAAGGTCTACTCTACACTTCAAACATTGCATTGTGGTGTCTCGCCAGTTTCCTCCAACAGAACTCAGACAAATGTCATATTTGGATCCACAGTTCTGATCTGAAGCTCAAAAGAGGTCAATTAAACTTGGGTTACAGTCAATAATCATAATTCACAAAACTGATCTACGCCTGCGCGAACACCGCATTCTCTCCAACACTTTTGCGCCGAGAAAACATTCTAACTTTAAACAGAGATATATGAATGTTAGTTAGTCAAATGTATCGAACACGCGTACTACAACATCATATTCATGTCTAACTGGTGCCGGGGTGGGGGTGGGGCGGGGGATGCGGAGGGGGCGGGGGTGGTGGCGGTTGGAAAAAGCTGCACCAATTCCGTTTCTCGCTGTTGCATTTATAAAACAAATGGCATCCACATAATATTGCATAAATAGAACTTTATTGATATAAACTATGTCATTATTAGAATTGTGATCACAGGCAATTTCAATCATAATAAATTATAATATTTGGCATGGCAACTCGAAAGAGGGAGGGGGCGAGGAGATTGAGAAAGATATGGGGTTTGGGGTGGGTGGGAGATATGCCGATTGCGGGCGGGCGTGCTTGCTTGCTTGCGTGCGTGCGTGCATGCGCACGTGCGTGCGTGGGTGGGCGATAGTAGTTAATAATATAAGCGAGTACGTTCTGGCTGAAAAATAATGACCGTCTAAAACAATACATAACAAGAGCAATTAGAGATTGCAGACGTTCGCATTCTCTTTTGTCCCCTGTTACAAATTTCAGCCAAATCTGATCACAATTTTATCTGATCCGGATGTTTTGCATTTTTCGGATCAGTCCCAAAATTTGGAATCTTAATGTACGCTCATCCCATTTTTGTGTTAATGTTTGAGACAATTCAGGCCAGTAGTTTACGGGGTATCCATAGATCCATAATTTGCTCTGATCATGATCCGGGTTCCTTTATTCGGATCACGATCAGAGTCTAGACATCCTCTTGCATTGCACCCTCATTCGTTGTGTTAAAATTTGAGCCAAATCGGATTAGACATGTTTTAGATACAGCTCCAAACAGACGTACAGACAGACAGGCAGAGAGACATACATGCAGATAGACAGACAGGAGCACGCATTCGCTCGCTCGGTCATACGCGCGCACGCACACACGCACGCATGCACACATTCAGTCAGGTATAGGCACACACGCACGCAACCTCGCTCGCCGGTACTTACGTACGCACGAGCAAATGCACACGCGCGCGCACCCGAATGCTATACTCTCTTCCCCGTACGGAGCGAGTATAATAAATAGAATTCCTGTAATAGCGTACTGAACTTGAACATCTAGCTGAAATCTGTAATGGTAACGAACAATATACACACATTCTGCCGAGTAACTCTCTTTAAGCGAGCTAGTATATTTAAGCGGCATGTAATAGTCCAAGAGCTACTGGGGTGTTTAATTACCCGAAAGAGGCCAAATAAACGGATGCTATTTTTAGATAGCCTAATATATTGATAAGAAGATGGACGGATCAACGTATTGAAAAATGATTTAAAAAAACCAAGACATCAGTATTACACTGACGGGATAATGGCTAAAATCTTGCCATCGTGTGCTTCGAAATTCAAATGTAGCTTTGTATCAACGCCTCAATGACTTTGACCTCAAAAGTCTGAATGACTGTGATGTTCCTGCGGGTTGAGGTAACTATATGACGATGCTTAGTTCAAATACTTTTGCCAATTCTGAAACAAAGGCCAGATGCGCTGCTGATTCCTTAGACAAAAATAGAAAAAAAGAGAAAAAAAGCAGGACCAAGCTGTTAAAGTCTGAATTTTATACAAATATTACAATGTCCGTGACCTCTGACCTGAATAGCATTCCACTTGCCATAGGTAACCATGTTCCCAAGTTAAATTCAAGTAGAGTGAACCAATCCGGAAATATAAGACAATATGTTGAGCTAAAGCAAAAACTTGAACATAAATAAATTGAGTTTTATACCAAAGTCACAGTGACCTTGAACTTTGACCTCATTGTGCTCCATACACCTGATATAAGGAAGCATGTGTCAAAGTTTAGTCCCACTCGGGTGAACCGATCTGGAGATATAAACTTAATCGAGATTAGACTCTGACAAACAAACAGACAGACAGACGGCATAATGGGACCCGTCGATATATTGGCAAAACTTCTAATGTTCGCCAATAATAAATGACTTCTAACAAGATGGCCAAGGGGCCTATATCGACATTTCAAACTAGAAAAGACAGGTTCTACAAAACACTCTAGAATTCTAAGAAATTCAACAGTTATGGCCAGGAATAAAAATTTAGCCTACGGCAATTTTCAAAGTACATATTGTGCCTATTATACTCCTATTTTAGGAGTAATATTTAAGCAATTTCCTGGACATATTTGGAAATCTGAGATGGTCGCGAAATAAATTGAGCAATCCAATTTCTCTTTAGGGGTGTTGATTGAAATATACCACACTATGATCGTTACTCACAAGTCTCATTGAAATTAAGGGATAGATAAAGGAGGCGTAGTATTTTATTTTATTTAAAGGATTTCCTGAAAACCTTTGGGAAAATCCAAAAAACATCGATCAATCAAAATTATTAATATAGATCCTACCGCAATAAGATCCTTCCGCCAAAATTTGATTAAAATTTGTGGAGTGTTTTAGGAGGGGATATGTTTTTAAGGATTTCCTGTTATAGAGCCTACCGCAATACGAACTCGCGATTTAGGAGGTACATTTTAAGAGCTCCGGGAAATTGTCGGAAAATCAAACATGACCACAAAAAAAATTGATCAATCAAAATTCTCGTTTGATATGTTAAAGCCTACCGACGGATGGACGAAGAACGTTAGATGGGCGGTCGCCATGCCATAATCTTTCAGGTCAGCTGAGCTAATAATATGCTCCTAGAAAAGCTTACAACAAACACGTTGGGAAATGTTTTAAGTTATGCCCATAAGCTAGTTAATAGCCGATAAAATGAGTATCTACTAATTTACAGGCTTTCAAATGCAAAAGCGGTATAGATGCGACATATGCAGCCTTGGTAAAATGTCACAAATTTGACAGGTCGACCAACCGACAGACAGACAAACTGACTGACAGGTAGATGTATACCTGCTGCGGAATCGCAATTAATGACCTACTACTACTACTACTACTACTACTACTACTACTACTACTACTACTACTACTACTACTACTACTACTACTACTACTACTACTACTACTACTACTACTTGCTGCTGCTGCTGCTGCTACTTCTGCTGGCGGTGATGCTGGCGGTGACGCTGACGGTGTTAGCGGTGATTCTCTTAGTGGTGGTGGCTGTGTGTGTTGGTGGTGGTGGCGGTTGTTGTTGTTGTTGTTGTTGTTATTGTTGTTGTTGGTGGTGGTGGTGGTTGCGGCGGCGGTCGTGGTGGTTGTGATGGTGGCGGTGGTGATGGCGGCGGTGGTGGTGGTTGTATTGTTCGCGGTAGTGGTGAGGGTAGTTGTGATTGTGGTGGTAGTGGTGGTGGTAGTGGCGGAAATGATGGCGAGATGATGATGGTGCTGTGGATGATGATGATGGAGAGGTGGAAGAAGAGGGTGATGAAGAGGAGGAGGATGGTGGTGGTGGTGGCAGTCCTGGCGCTGGTAGTGATGATAATGATGATAATGATAATAATGACGATGATGATTATGACGATTTTTAGCTCGCCTGGCCTGAAAAGCCAAGTGAGCTTATTTCGTGTCGAACGTCCGTCGTGTGTCCGTCGTCCGTCCATGAACTTTTCCTTTAAACGACTTCTCAAGAAACGATGGGCCAATTTCAATTATATTTGGCAGGAAGCATCCTTAGGGCATAGAGATCCACGTGTGTTCAAATGAAGCCGATCGGCCAATTGGGTCGGCGACCATCTTGGATTTTGGCCGATTTTTAGAAACGTCTTTAAAAATCTTCTCCGAAACCGCTTGAGGAATTGAAGGAACCCTCATGAAATATGATCTAGTGCAAGAGCTCAACCAAGTTTTTTCAAGGGAACTTAATTGGTCAAATTGTTCGACGGCCACTTTGGGTGACCTAGTTTTAGTGAAAATAACTTCTTCTCCAGAACCGCTGAAGGGATCAGGCCGAAATTTGGCAGATATTATTAGGGCCAGTAAAGTTTGTTCAAGAGAAGTTGATCGGTCAAAAAACATGGCCGCCGTGGGCTAATAAAAATATAGGATGTTTGGCAGCCATATTGGATTTTTTTATTTGATGGATTTTGAGGCCGAAATTCGGTTTGTATAGGGTTTTTGGGTATTCTGATCTCAAATTTGCAATTTTCGAAACTGTTGGATAAACGGTTTGGCAGCCATCTTAGATAATTTTCCCGCCAAACGCTCCCATACTAAAGCAATGGGAAATTTAAAACGTCTTCTCGAGAACTACTGGGCCGATTTGAATTAAATTTGGCAGGAAGCAACCCTATGGCATAGAGATTTCATTTTGTTCAAACGAAGCTGATCGGCCAATTTTAGAAATGTCTTTAAAAATCTTCTTCAAAACCGTTTGAGGGATCAATTCAAACCTCATGTAATATGATCTAGGGCAAGAGCTCACTCAAGTTTGTTCAACGGAACTTGATTGACCAAATGGTTCAGCGGCCATCTTGGATGCCCTCGTTTTCGTAAAAACAATTTCTTCCCCAGAACTTCCCCAGAAATTTGTGATATATGATTAGGGACTAAAGGCCATTAAAATCTGTTCAAGAGAAGTTGATCCATCAAAAAAAGCTGGCCACTATGGGCCTATCAATATATAGCGTGTTGCGCGGCCATATTGGATTTTTTTTATTTGATTGATTTTGAGGCCGAAATTGGTTTTATCTATGTTTGTGCGTATTGTGACTTCAAAATTGCCATTTTCGAGACTGTCGGATAAACGGTTTAGCGACCATCTTAGATCATTTACCCGCCAAAATCTCCCATACTCAAGCAATGGGAAATTTAAAATGTATTTTCGTGACATCTTGGATTTTGGTCGATTTTTAGATGTCTTTAAAGATCTTCTCCAAAATCGTTTGGGGGATCAATTCAAAACGCATGAAATATCATATAGGACAAGAGCTGCACCAAGTTTGTTCAAGGGAACTTGATCAGCCAAATGGATTGGCGGCCATCTTGGATGACCTATTTTTTGCCAAAACAACTCCAGAATCACTGAGCGGATTGAGCCGAAATTTAGGAGATATGATGAGGCACTGAGTGCCATTAAAGTTTGTTCAAGGGAAGGAGCTTAGTCAGAAACCTGGCAGAATGGACCAATCAAAATGTGGCATGTTTGGTGGCCATATTGGACTTGAAAAATGTCTCCTAAACCACCAACCAACAATTTTAACAAAAATGCACAGTGCTCCAGGTGAGCAACACAGGCCCCTCAGAAAACAAAGCATGTTACACAAGACATTCTCTCATGTCTCTTTCTCATCTCTCCTCTCTAGTTGTAATGTAAAATGAAAATGACAACCACGCCACAATGTACACATTAATTTTTCGATTGATACATTTTGTACAAATAAATGAGCCATACCGATGGATGAAATGCTAAATTAGTTATGGAAAAAGTCTGGAATTTCTGCAGAAGGCATACAATATGAACATCATTCTCGTGAGGAAAGCAGTCATATTTAAATGTTGTGTTTTACTGATGTCTCATTATGCTATGATGAATAAGTAAGTAGATTTATTGTCATCATTGGCATTGTGTGAATGTCTGTTATATTTCAGGTGTTACATGAGAGAAAATTACCAGCAGTGAGAGAACTCTTGCATGTTTCCAGCACATCAAAGGCTGAAGATCCACCAAGTGAAACCAGGATGTTTCTATTGACCATAATTATTTTAATGATTTAAGTCCCCGTAAGTTAAAGCGCAAATATAACGACATTCTCGATGAAAAGGAAAAATCCTTAAAGCACTATCAAAATACATTAGTGACATCCAGAAAGCGAATTAAGAGGCAAAAAACACTGTTAATATTATGAAGGAGGTTTTCACAGAAATTAAAGAGAAAAATCTTCTAAATGAAATGGATTAGTAGTTTTAGAAAATTATTTTTCTAGTGTAAGCCTTGATTTGTTTAAGAAACAGCGTCTGGCTGACAAAGGTCACTATAGCGAAACACTGAAATCATTTGCATTAACGTTGAACTTTTATTCACCCAAAGCATACAGCTATGTACGTGCTGCATTGAAATTCTGCCTTCCACACCCAAGCACTCTTAGAACATGGTATTCGACGGTTGACGGTTCACGAGGTTTTACAGAGGAGGCATTCAATGCAATTAAACATCAGGCTAGTTCCGCAAGTGTGCCACTTTCGTGTGCCCTCATCTTTGATGAAATGGCACTTAAGCAAGTGGTAGAGTGGGATGGGTAAAACTTTGTTGGTTATTTTGATCTTGGTATTGGTGCCGTTGTAGATTCAGTTCCTGTGGCCAAAGAGGCTATAAATAGCTCCTGGAAAATTCCAATCGCATATTTCCTTATTGATGATATGTGTGCCATTGATAAGGCTAATCTTGTCAAACAGGCGATCTTGAAAGTTCATGATTGCGGGGCTTCTATTGTATCTTTGACTTTTGATGGACCAACTGTTAACTGGCCAATCATCTAGGTGCAGTGCTGGGACCAGATATTACTACCATCCAGCCCTATTTTGCCAATCCGGTCGATCCCACCACAAAGGTATTTGTATTTCTAGATCCCTGCCACATGATTAAGCTTATCAGAAATTCATTTGCCCATAATGGTATTTTAGTAAACATGGATGGTAAGCAAGTTCAGCGGTCTTACGTTAAGAAATTGTATGATCGGCAAACAAGTGAAGGTTTCCGGCTGGCAAACCGATTGCGAAGGAATCACATCGAATGGTATCAGCAAAAGATGAAAGTGAAGCTTGCAGTGCAAGCTTTACGTTCATCTATATCTAAGGCTTTAGATTTTGTGGAGAATGTCTTAGAATTGCCCGAGTTCATTGAATGTGGACCCACTGCTGAGTTCTGTTCTTTCTTTGATCGTCTGTTTGACATGCTAAATTCAAGAAATGCTTATGCTAAAGGGTATAAAGCTGTCCTACGTGAATCTAAAAGTCCGTTCTGGGTATCCTTTCTCCACAATTCCATTCAGTACCTCTGTTGTCTTCAACTAAATGGGGTTACCAATGATTACTGAATGAAATCGTACACCAATAATTGGGTTTGTAGCAGCATGTATGGCTCTTCCTGTTATGCTTGATGGTTTTTCAGTTTGATACGCGGTAGACGTGGTTGGAACAATAACCCATCATCTCAGCAGTTTCGTCCAGCCATCGGCGTACGTAGCAATTTTACCCCGCAGGATGATATAGGTATATTATTAGTTACACCAGTGTTTTGACGGGGGTACAGGCTGTTACCACACGCGCAAACAAATATAATTGTTTGCGCGTGAGGTAACACAGCCTTTACCCGCGTCAAAACACTGGTGTAACGAATTTATTACCGCCGTCTATGGTTGTGGTCGCACTAGAGAGTTTGCGATCGATAATTAACTCGCCGTTTTTATGGCTATAATTAATTTGTCGAGTAATGCATTCGCTATTCGAATACAAGTATCTTGCGTGATATAAAACCTTGCTGCAACAACATCTCCCGTCAAATTAGTTTCAAAATATGCAACAACGTTCACGTATAGTTGTCTTGAAATTGAGTCACTTGAAATCGTGAAATTCAACAATTCCGAAGCGGGCGCGTATCCGCCATTTTAGCAACATGCATATTATTATGAAGAGCTTTATGATTAGCTGCGCAGTAATCCTAAAACACGTTTTTCGCGCGGGGGATACCGTGTGGTATTGCCCTCGCGTGAGGGAAATACAAGATCATCCATCCCTGATCTTAACCAATTAAATAACCGCATTTGGTCATGTGACATTACTCAGGGGTAATAATAGTTGGTACACCTCTCCAGCAGCAAGCAGAATTAGAAACGTACAATGACACACACAGTGTTCTTTAAGTCGTGGGTTTGAAGTTTTGCCTCCAGGTAATGACAATACAGCTGATGTAGATGTTGTATCAAATGAGCATGATTATTCCCAGCTTGTTATAGTTTTGCAGAGTTCAGTCTGTCTGTATATGCACAAAATATTGTTGTGTATATTGCAGGATTTATTGTTCGAAAATTGTTGAGGAGCCTTACTTGTAGCACATGTTCAGCAGCCTTAACAGCTGCAGCCAATGCAGTTAACTTTTCTGAATTTTTGGTTTAAAAAACAATGGTGGATTAACAGTGCCGTCACCGGACGTTGTTAAAATTTGCAACATAACTGAAAAGTGCATATAAGAGGGTTCATTGTCAATGGTAGGCCGGATAGCTCACGAAATCTGTTACTACAAGTACAATGCAAGGTATTGTCATGTCTTCCATTGGGACAGTTATTTCCCTCCCTTAGTGAGCATATATATGATTCTGAGTTTCCTGAAAGTCATGTAATGTCGCTAATTAAATTAATCATAAAGGAATACACTATAGTGAAGCACTTTCATGTTGGCCGGCTATCCACAGAAGGTATCAAAGGTCGTAATGTCAGACGCAAATTGACTAAATCAATTCTGTTTCAAGGTCAGTAATATGGCATGAAAATGATGTACGATCACCTTTGGCCATTTAGTGGTCAACTGAGCCACCGACAGGCTCTGCAGTGGTCTTGGGCAATGTCCATTCGCAGGTCAAGAGGCCATTTAAAAAAAAAAAATTTACCACTCGGAGGACTAGCTCGGTAACAGAATCAGTCATTCCAGTTCTAAATTTTCAAAAATAGTCTTGTCCGGCGAATGGACACTGATTCAGCAAAACTTGCTTTTTTGACCATTTAAGGGTCAACATGATTATTGGCTTTCATTGCGCTTAGATATTATAAATCTTCCACATGTGAAACTGTTTTGCTTTTTAAATTGGCTATGCTAAAATATGTTGCTGTTCTCGATAGCAACAGCTTTCTGTTACCTCTGTAATATATCTCCCAATGTGAAAATAAATCAACTTGATTGTGGAGTAATTATCACTTTCAAGCTGGGGTGATTCAATTTCAAATCATGCAGATAAGCTGCGGAATATTTTGAAACTGTTTTGGACTTGACGCCTAAGTTTTGTGCTAATAAAAATGCCCAAAAACTATCTTTCAGTTCTGTATAGATCTATCTTACCGTTAATTGAATTTACTTTGTATAATGTCTGTATAATACTTGTAGATTATTCCACAATAGTGCTGAAATTATTGCCAAATTAAGGACACCCGCAATGATAATGATATAGCGACAGAATGATATAATTGATAATGCAATTATTTATATTATATTGCTACATCTATGATGGCTCAATTCTACAAAATGACAATGATATAAAGATAATATGTTTGTAATAAGAATAATATTGGTGTTAAAATGAAATAAGTTGTATAATGTTAAAGTTTTAATAATCATAATAACATATTTTTATAATGCATAATGTTGGCAGTGATATGATGGTAATACTGATGATGATGACGATAATAATCAAAATGCTAATAATAATAATCAAGGTAGCCAGTGCTGGTGACGGTACTAGTGATTGTAATAATGATGATAATAATATTTGTAATAATATATATGTACACAGTTATTTGCAAATATTGTACATTTGTGTAAAATGTGACCTGGATTTGTAAATAAATTGAATTTGTTACCATTTCCCTGTAAGGGGAAGAGGGTACTTTTTCCGCACACGTCTGTATCTAAAAAAACTGCCGTACACGATGATTTCCAGAATTCGGCCGTGATCCGGTTAAAGGAATCTGGAACGGATCGGATCTAATTATGGATCTATGAATATCTCAGAAACTACTGGTCCAGTATGGCCCACGTTTCTACACAAGAAAGCATATGACCATACACTAGGAAAAAATACAGAAAATCTCATAACATCCTGATAATCAGAAAACTTTGTGCATGGTGAGAAAATCGAGTGGGCAAAAAAGGGTCTGCAGCCTCTGATTGTAATTGTACAAATGATATGATTATAATGATATGATGATATAACAATAGAGTGACAATGATGATAAAGATCTATGCTTCATAATTCAATTTCAAAACATGCATACAGGTAGGCTGTTGGATATTTTGAAATCAATCTGACTTGAAGCCGCCATAGACAACGGCAGTTAATGCTGTGATGGTAAAGATTTGTCCAAAAAGTTTTTATTAAAGATTTGCTTAAGTAGTGATTGCCTATTCGTTGGCTGTTTTTACTTTTACCACGGGAACAACTTGCTTTGTAATCGAGCCAGTCATTCCAGTGATAAAATTTCAAATATATTTGTTTCTTGTCCTTCAAATCGACATTCCTCCAGACCACTGTAGAGACCGATTTTATGTCTGGCATGACGATTAAAGGGTTAAAATAATATTTGTTATCATAATCCTGTAGTATGTCAGTATCTCTATTTCACAATGAAGCTACTGTGTGTTTTTGTAAAATGCATCTAATTTATTATGTTATTATTCCTAATAAATCTAGATTAATTTATCTGATTCATTTGTTTGTTACTAAGATATATTTACCCATTTCACACCAAGATTAAGTATCATTTTTATACCCCGCCAAGTATTTTGTGATGGCGTCGTCCGGGCGTGTGGCAGAGTGGTTTCTGGATGATAACTCTGGTTACTATTTATCGGATCGCTTTGAAACTCTTCATATACTGTTTGGACTACTCTGGGGAACACACCTATCGAAATGGTGGAATCCAGTTTATGGATCAATCACATGACATCATAATCAACTATGTCACATATAGCTTGACGTCACAATGCAGTGTCATAATCAATTCTCTTCATTGATGACAATGCACGTCCACACCGGGGAAGAGTCGTTAATGAGTTTTTGACTATCCATGGAATTGAGAGAATTTTGTGAACTAACTCTCCAGATCTCAATTCCATAGAGCATTTGTGAGATCAGTTGAAGCGAGCTGTTTACAGTAGAGTGAGTGATGGCACTGCTTGGTGGCATGCATCATGTGTTACAAGAGGGGTGGGTGGCTATCTCGCAACATCGTGTCACTCGACTCATCAACACTATGAGAGCTCGGTGTCGTAATGTGTTACAGCGAAATGCTTGATACACATGTTATTAACACAGTTAATCTGTGATCAAATGACGTGCTGTATGTTTGTTATGATTTGACTGAACGCTCAATGAAATCTCTGTTTTGTGGTTACTAATTATGACACGAATTGATAGTGAATAAAATTGGTTTTTGCAATTTTTGAAATGGGTCAGTTTTGCATTCAAGGCATGCTCATTAACACAGCGAAGGAACTTGCCGTGCATGAGAATCTATGGATATCTTGTAAACTGCTGGTCCAATTTGATTCACAGTTTAACACTTAGGATTCTACAACTTTTGGCATGGTCTGAAAAAATCAAAACTCCAAAAATATCTGGAAAATCTGAAAACTTTATGCGACAAAAAATGGGAGGGCGAGGGTCTGCAATCTGATTTCTCTCGTTTATCAGGTTATTATTTTTATTAAATCTCTAAATATTTCTGATCTATTTGTCTGTTCCTAAGATATATTTACCCATAGCAACCATGCATACCAAGATTAAGCACCATTTTACCACTTTATTATGCTAAATATTTTGAAATTAAAATGATGAAAACAAAACGTTCCATAGTTATTGGGGAAAATTAGAATTTTCACAAATACAGTGATTGCCTTGGTTAATCTGTATGTTTGTCTGTGGTTATTTTCTTGGTAATGGTTTAAGCTCTGCATATATTGTCTTATATCAGTTAATCCTATTGAAACTAAATTCGAACACATGGTTAGCTTATTGAAACTAAATTTGGACACATGGTTACCCAAAGGTAGTGCAATGAAAGTGAGGTCAAAGGGTCAATGTCATCGTGACCTTGAGCAATATTCAAGTTTTTCAAGTTAGGTTTTCCGTTAATTTTTCTGTAAATTAACTACTTTGCGTCTGTCTTTACCTCAGGATTTCTTCACCCTATTGCAATCAAATTTGGACACATGTTAATACCTATATCAAGAGAATGCATAATATCTTGGTTTGGCAAGTATGATTATATAGTCAGTCCTCAATCATGCTGTCTTTAATCATAGCTTTATTCATGAATACTCATTATTCCCTTCCAAGACCCCCTGAAAGCTTGAGAATTTTACTGATCAGCTTAGCCTGGACGCAGAAGACCGGGCAGCCATTTCCCACATTTGCCCATGATTGTTGCTTTTTGGACGGGGTTTGTGGTGGCGGATGGAATGGAGAAGGGGCGTGGAAACAATAGGAATAGGGCCTAATATATTTATCACAATTGTTGGGGGTGACTGTTCCGCCGATTATATTAAAAAATATCAGAAGTCATTTTGAAAAACAATTTGACTAAAAGTTACTTTTTAGCAAACGTTATAATACTCGTTAACATTTCAAGGTGGCTAAATATAGAACTGGTAGAATATTTTTGAAAACTTTGACTCTCTCAGACATTTAAAGTTTCCAATCTCAGTTTTAAAGTAAGCTGATTTCTCTCTACCATTTAACACATGTTTACTTATGTTGATAATATGCCTATATAATGGGAGATACGGTAAATACGAAGATTGTTAACCATTTTGAAAATGATTTCGCTGATACAGGTACAAATATCACTGACAATCGGGGATTATTTAAAACATACGTCCATCTAAATAATTTAAATTATGTTCCAATTTTAATTTTTAAAACTCGTAATTAGTTTTTACTCAACAGTGGTTTGTTTGTTGACTACTTAGACACGGTATAGAGCAACAACAGGAATGAATATTGCTGACTATTTTGAAAGGAATTTCGTTGAAATGAGGGGTCTACATGACAAAATTTACTGTTAAGATGCCTGAAAATCGGGATTATTTAAAAAAAAGACCCTTCTATATATGTTCCAAATTTTATTTTAAAATCTCAAGTGATTTTGACACAACAGTGTTTTTAGACACAGCATATAGCAACTACAGTAATGAATATTAACTGACTATTTTGAAAGGGATTTCGTTGAAATACCTAACCGATATGTCTGAAAATCGGGGATTATTTAAAACATGCACCCTTCTACATATGTTCCGAATTTTATTTAAAAATCTCAAGTAGTTTTTACGCAACAAGGGTTTGTTTGTATACATAGAGCCACACTAACAGCAAAACCGGCCTGGCTGAGCACTAGACGTCGAGTGTAATAGTGGAGTTCTTGGATAGAGACGAGAGTGGCGCCCTCTGTTTGTTTGACTAAATAGCTTACTCAACTTTAGCCTATTTCATTTGACGTAGTTGTCTGTTCTGTTTGTCATTGATGTCTGTTCGGTTTGCCATTGATGTCTGTTCTGTTTTTCATTATTGTCCGTTCTGCTTGTCGTAGTTGTCTGTTCTGTTTATCATTGATGTCTGTTCTGTTTGTCGTAGTTGTCAGTTCTGTTTGTCGTAGATGTATGTTGTGTTTGTCGTAGTTGTCTTTTCTGTTTATCGTAGTTGTCTGTTCTGTTTGTCATTGATGTCTGTTCTGTTTGTCATTGATGTCTGTTCTGTTTGTCGTAGTTGTCTGTTCTGTTTGTCATTGATGTATGTTCTGTTTGTCGTAGTTGCCTGTTCTGTTGGTCGTAGTTGTTTGTTCTGTCTGACAATAATCTATTCTGTTTGCCAAAAGCCTGTTCTGTTTGATATTAGTCTCTTTTGTTTGACATATTAGTCTGTTCTGTTTAATAATGGCTGTTCTGTTTAACAATAGTCTGTTCTGTTTGACAATGGCCTGTTCTGTTTGACACATTAGTCTGTTCTGTTTGGCATTAGTCTGTTCTGTTTGACTGCGTTGCCTGGATTGATTGGTATTTCTTTCTGGTCCATTTGGAATTAGCCTGTTCCATTTGCGTTTTGTATTTTTGGCGGTGATGGCCTTCCATACGCGTGTTCGATACATTTGACTAACTAACATTCATATATCTCTGTTTAAAGTTAGAATCTTTTCTCGGCGCAGGTGTTTGCGCAGGCGTAGATCAGTTTTGTGAATTATGATTATTGACTGTAACCCAAGTTTAATTGACCTCTTTTGAGGTTCAGATCAGAACTGTGGATCCAAACATGGCATTTGTCTGAGTTCTGTTGGAGGAAACTGGCGAGACACCACAATGCAATGTTTGAAGTGTAGAGTAGACCTTTCCTGCTTGAGTGTCGTGACTTTACCTTCCCTTTGTGTAGTTGTATGACAATATACTTGATGTTAGAGACTCGTCTTGCATTATTGCCTTCAGCTCCAAGCTGAAAATATAACTTCATTGTTTGATTGATATGGACATAAATAATTATTAGCTCACCTGAGCCTATGCTATGGCGACCGCCTGTCGTCCATCCCAATCTAAAAAAAGAGGCGTGGCTTCTACGAGACTACACCTCTAATGTATTGACCGGCCATCTTTTTACGTCATCACAACGACTAGACTGTTACTCAGACTCCAGTTCGGCGACCATATATATCGGGCCCCAGTCCATCTCCGGAGCGGACTGTAAAAGGAACACTATGGATCGTGTTGATTTTGGTATAATATTAACCTCTGTATCACTAGCTTAATACAGACATTAAAATGGACTTGATCCACCCAGTGTTTCGTGTGATAGCAATATACACACAGTCAGCAAATTCTTGACCTCATTTTGTGTGCGACAGATTTGAATTTTACGACGAATTCTATTTTTTTGTTAACTATTTGTCATACAGACTATTATAGGCTTTATATCATCTCGTTTTACGTGAATTAATATTGTCTGGAGTCGTGTCCTTTTAAGCTTCAATTCTCTCTACCACCATATTCTGGTGGAAATCACTACGCCAATGGCTACTCAATACAAAGCGATGCTTTTCTCGATATCGAGTCGAAGGAGATCTCACTAGATACGAATGTCGTCCATCCCTCAGATCATTTGTCATCCATCCTTCAACATTTTCTTTTTTGTAGCTGGAGTCGACGAGGGTGGGCGCGGCGCGAAGCGGGCGCTGTCACCACGGCATGCAGTGGTAGCCCATAGGCCATCATTGTCCGTTCAGCGTCAGCAGTGGTGGTTGGCATGGCTTTTGTTGTTGCTGCTGGTTCTGCTGCATGTTGAAGGATGGGTGTCGTCCGCTCCGGCTTGTCTCTTGCGTACCACTGGACTCATCGTTCTAACGCCCATTCGCTTCGCTGTTCGAGGCCGTACTTGCAAATCCGCGATTTCTCGCTATGTTGACTGTCGGTATTCAGGTAGCACTTTCAGATTTCAGCCTACTTCAATCACGCTATAAATAAAAAAATAGAGGCGTAGCTTCGTGCCAATATCTATGGAGAGCTTGCGAGACACGAATGTCAATCTATGTGATTGACAGTATATTAGTAGGATGATAATAATTGAGCAAATTTATTAGGCGTAATTGACTGACTTCATTGACGAAGTTTCGCGAACTTGGCGCAGAAATCAAACGCATGCACGCACGGGACTCGATACGAGAGCGTTAGTGGAAGGAAGAGACCGTGAGATTGGACGATGCACTGGACTATACATCCGCACTCCCTACAATCGTTTGCTGACAGTCCTCCTTAGCCTCCTCGCTCCCTGCACTCGTTTGCTGACCAGCCTCCTCAGCCTCCTCGCTCCCTATAAACGTTTGCTTACCATCCTCCTCAGCCTCCTCGCTCCCTACAATCGTTTGCTGACCATCCTCCTCAGCCTCCTCGCTCCCTACACTCATTTGCTGACCATCCTCCTCAGCCTCCTCGCTCCCTACGATCGTTTGCTGACCAGCCTCCTCAGCCTTCTCGCTCCCTACAATCATTTGCTGACCAGAAGCTGCAGCTGCATCTATGGCAGCACACGATTAAGGCCGTCTGATATGAATGGAGCCTAATACTTTGTGACGAATCTGATTCGTCTTCCTGGCGAAATCCTGGCGAAAACATCATCGTTGCGGCTTTAACGGAAGAGCTGGTTGCAGAGAGGCGGAGATGTTAGTTGTCTGGTGGTAGGATTGGTTGGCTTCCTAGTCCACTAACTTTTCTTCTTATCTTATCCTGATGTAAACGCAGTGGTCGTCTGCAAGTTCCGTTGACGTGTACATTGTATCACAATTATATATAACAGGGTATGCGCGAGTGTTATATATGTATATAAGTATCAGTACACGAATATAGATTTGACCTTGAAAATGAGAGAGGGATTATAACCTATAGTCTAGGGATCCTACGGAGCGAGGTAAATGCACAAATATTCCAAGTCGTGAGGCCCTAGTTTATGCATCACAACGCTCATTACCACTTTACATTTGTAACTCCTTCTAAACCTTTTAAGCGTCTCTCTCTCTCTCTCTCTCTCTCTCTCTCTCTCTCTCTCTCTCTCTCTCTCTCTCTCTCTCTCTCTCTCTCTCTCTCTCTCTCTCTCTCAGCAGCAGCAAGCAGTAAACAGAACATAAGATAAACATACAAAACAAATTTTCAAGAAAGCGACATGCAAGCCCAAATATTCAAGACAGCACATGCAAACAAACATATTTAAGCCAGTGTATGCAAACACATACATTTAAGATAGCGCATGCGGAAAAATAAAGTGCCAGTTCATGCACCCTGTTACTCCGGTTCCTCGACGAGCAGGCAGGGCGGCGTATGTGTACTGTTAGCTGGCGACACTATGCAAGCTTGAGGAGGGTTGCTGGATATGTCTACCTATATAACCCTTAGTCCAGGGCCCCGCTTGAAAGGCAGACTAGTGGAAAGATATTCCTACACGAAACATCTGCGGTGTGAATGCGGTTATTTGCAGCTTATTTTCTTCAACTGGGCGAGATCCTATCATGCTGATATAACAAGATGTACAACAGCGTATAATGGATGGTGAGGGTCTGGCGCATGCAGTTGATGTCATAGCCGTTCATTTGGCGGCCAGAATGGTTAGGACATCACCAGCGTCAGGAAAAATGGTGTCAATGTTACCAAATGTGTAGCCTGAGAGCGGCTTATCATGGTGAGCAGCCAAAAACGAGTTCTATCCTTTCCCTATCCGATTTAAAAGAAATATATATAGTAAAACCTATGCACATGTCCGCTACAAGAACTTAAGGCAACGAGTGCAGAAGGGTCGTGTTACGAAGGTGTACCTACCTACCCATGCTTTATGTAATGGATAGAGGTTATTCCAGATGTGGTGAGGCCCAGTGAGTACTCTTCCATGTAGCGGATGAAGGTTCGAAACGCTACCTAAAAAGCTGAGTAAGGGGAATCGTTTGCACAATTTTGGCTGATCGGTGGCTTCCCATTACAGTGTATACTTATGAAGCGACAATTACAATAAATAATGCCAATTAATCAGCCTGTAATCTAGTTTGTATGGGAATGGTATGTTCGGAGAATGGTACACAGTAAAGCGGTATGGTATAATTAATAATATCAATATCGAAATCTGGTGGCTTGTACAACAGGAAAAACAAAGCAGGGTAATTTACCTAAACATATAAAAAGGAGTCTAAAAGTTCTTAGCGAGCACAGAGTTATGGTTTTAGCCGATTAATAATCCAATCTTCGAATACGATGCAAGCGGTCTGCTGACAGTTCAAAGTCACAATTAACAAATTCACAGTGGTCCACACATGTATAACACAGCATTTAATAATTTATGTTTAAGCAAAAGACAAGGTAAGGTGAACGATGAACAGTCGGTGTACACAAGATCGCAGCATTGATGGTTTGTGGAGTAAGCTTATGAACGGAAGACGCACTCATGGTCTTAACATATCAAGGGTCTCATCGCGGTCGGATGGTCAGGCTGAGAAGCGGTCTTAGTATCATGGTCTAGCCTTTACGTGGCTTGCTCCATATGATGACTGAATCTGTGGTCGGCTGTCTGATTAGGGAGTGGCCAGTTGTCTGACTTATTGGAGTTGTCGGCTGTTTTGCTAATATCATAAGCTCAGTAGAGATTGAGAGGCTATTCAGAGCCGATGACAGCAGGCTCGTCCAGGGCTTTCTAACATTCTGTTGTTAAATTTACCTACTGATGCCTCATACTGGCTTGGTTGTCTCAGTGTGTTGTGAAAGCAGCCTGACAAGTGGAGCGCCTAGCAGTGCTACCGACCTAAGAACCAAAGGTTTCCTCCTTGGCTGTACCTACGATAGAATATGGTCTTCACACACATTTTGAAGAAGTTATTGGTTTAGTTGTCGTCTATCAAGTCCCTGATTCCAGGTCCAATTCCCCACCATATCTAGGCTGGTTTTATTTCAGTCTATGATTGGTATCTTCCACAGTTTCTCATTCATACCCATTTATACCACTGAATCTCCAGAGGCAAGAATGGATGGATATAATTGCCCATGTTTCCAATGATGGCGAGGTAGCGCATATCTCAGGCACAACCTGGGTGCTCTAGTTAAATAGTCCTGAGTAATAGCCACTACACCGTACCGATAACATTCACACCATATCTACTCTGGTTTTTATTCTAGTCTATTATTGGCAACTTCATCAGTTTTACACTGATACCCATTTATACTTCTGGGTGGGGAGAGGCAGCAAGGAGGGAAGAGCTTGCCTATGTTCCAAACGATTACCAGTCAACCAACCAGAGACTGGTTCGCCGGTTTCGTAGCTCTGCTCGTTACTGCCTGAGCTACTGCCTCGAATCGTACTGATTGTGTCGCTTAGCGAGACAGGTTATATACAATTTAGGAGGGGTGGCGTGATTCATCCAAATCCTCGCAGAGAAAATCAGGGACTTTGTTTACATTGGCTGATCATGTCATCGTCTGGAGCGCCAGCCTCTGGCTCCTTGGCTAGCGTTACAGCTTGTTAAGCTGAAGGAAGAGATTCCCAATTTTCGGGATATTTCCGTTATTACATAACATAGCCATATTCTGAAGGCAGTTACAGTATCTTGAAGATGGGATGGTTCTAACGGAATTAAATATTTCCGATCGGCCTCGAATTAAATAAACAGGCCATTAATATCTTTGGAGTCATTTCTGACAATGTTTACACAATCTAAAAGTTAGTGTAGTCTAATATATAAATTGCACTACTGCATCAACAGAGCGTAACAGATCAAATTTGGGTCATTAGGTATCAACAACTTGTAAAGATACAGAAATCAACAGAACTGGCAACCCAGTCAGTAGAAAATCAGCGCAAGAAGCAGTACAGAGCATGACACCCATTCAAACATATTAAAGAAAAACTGCAAAGAATTTTTTAAACCTAAATCTTGATACCTTCCTAAACAGACGTACTTATTACCCGGAAATATATTGGTGAAATATACACTGCAATGCTAGTGAAATGCACAAAGCAAGTATATTTTTGATGCAATAAAGGACCCCGATCTGTACCGACAGATAAACTTTTCAACAAAGTTAAGTGGCCAGGATAGAACCAATACCGTGAACATAGTTTTCTCCAACGAAAATGATATAGTAGAAAATATTCTGACAAGACCCAGTGGGAAACAGCCACAATCGTAATCTGTTTCATTTAGCTATCATATCTATTAAACGATATCTTTACTGGAAAGAGTGACACACTATCTTCTTCTTCTTCTTTTCGTTCGCTGATCATACCGCCAGTCCTAAAGTGACTATCGACATGATCATAAGCGTTAAGTGCGTGGATCCATGGTTTATAAGAGTGTGCCGTGCGGACTGGAACCTCCGTCTTCAGCACTCGAGGTTTCTGTCAGGGTTATCTCACCCTTACTTCCTTTAGTCGCCTCTTACGACACGCAGAGGATACGGAAGGTGTATTCTAAGCAGTGACAAACTATTAAATCAAATATTTTTGCTCGACAAAAAGGCCAAAATCAGCCTCAACCGTTGTAATGATGACAATCTTGTTGACCATATGTGCAAATGTTAGGGTATTGCCTGATAAGTCATGTTTTACCAGTACACGCGGCTAATAATATGGGATATATAGAAATATTTTCACATTACTATAATGAATATTTGGTGGTAGAATTATTACAATATTTCGCACAGCACGAGAACATAGTGAGTTCTACATGGCCTTACATGGCCTTATGTTCGAAAACTGGCTACAAGGCATGTAGAGATATTCTGGTACCGAATATAGTACATTATTGGAATTTGACAATGGTGTGCCACTACTAAATTGCATATGACGAAATTACTGTATAGTAAAGATTTTTTAAACCTTTGATACTTTATTAGCGTATTCATATACGTATCTAACCATATGGGTGAACTTCTGGGGTCGAACCTATTGCACACAGTGTGGCACAGAACATCGTTGATCTGACAGAATTTGGGCCAATTTTCGGTATGGAATTGTGTACTATGAAATTATGTTCCTGTAGAATTTTTTACAATTCGGAATATAACTAGCATATTTCCTATAAGTATTTTGGGGTGAAATTCTGGGGGTGAACGTATTGCAATGAAAACCATGAATTATCCTAAGCTTGAGCTTATTTACGTTATGAAATTTTTAAATCTCACTACGTCGTAAGCTCATGCCTATACCTATCTAAACATATGGGTGATATTCTGGGCTGAACCCATTATGAGCGATATGTCAGGACATATCGACAACTATCTGAATATGGTGAATGTGAACCAACCATATTACAATGGGGCCATATGGCGAATATGTAACTACATATTACCAAATTACTTGGTGGTAGGATCGTGCAAAAGCACAGCTACATGTAAAAAAGTGATTACAAACCGAGAACTGAGATTCTAATACTGAATATAGTAAATTGTTGGCATTTGACAACTGTCCGTGGCTACTAAATCGAATATTACGAAATTACTACGTGGTAGAAATCTCAAGATTCATTAGAGTATTCATATCCCTATCTAACCATATGGGTGAAATTATGTAGCCACACATATTGCAGACGGTAGGGTATTCTACGAAAATACTTCACGTTCGAATTCTTTTAAATTCCCAATGTAACTAGCATATTCAAACTCCTATACGTCTATGTGAGCGAAGTTCTGGAACCGACCATATTACGGAAAGTAGGGCACCGAAAACCACGAATACACCATCATTTAAGCTAGATTTTGCGTATTAAAATTACTTCATCTAGAATTTGTTAGATTCGGAATATAACTAGCTTATTAAAGCTCAAGTCTATGTGGGGTAACTTATGGGGCTGAACATATTACAGACAATAGGGCACTGAAAACTGTGATCGTTTATTAATACAATGATCCTTTCCAGTTTAGCTATGTCCTGCCCATCTCTAGCTAAACTCCACCCATACCACTATCGAGTTGGGATCGATGGATTCCTGAACTACTAGACGATAAATTTCAAGAAAACTATACAGGTAAGCCGTGGAATATTTTGACACTAAATTGACTGGGTCCTGTTGCTGCCTATGGCAGCAACAGCGGCCAGTCAAATTACTTTCAAAATATTCAACAGCATTTTAAAAATTAAATAACAAAAACATGCAATTCGTACAACGTGTCAGATTATTAAGCATTTAAGATGGACTAAATCGAGTCAGTCATAACGTCATTATTATGACGTTATCCTACGCGTCACTTAATTAATTACGACGTCATATGACGTAATATGATGGATAGACAACCTGAAAAGGCCCATTAGCAAGTGGTATTAATTACCCTCGCTCCGTCAGAGGATGAGTGTATTGTATTCGGGTCTACGTGCGTTCGGGATGGCAAGGGTCTACAATCCACGATTGGCCATGTTAAAATATGTGACCTATAAATACGGGTGCTCTCTTAATACACGTGGTCCATTTTGTGTGGACCACACATTAACAAGTGGTATTAGCCCTGTAATGCTCAATTTGCTCATGCCAATTTCAATAGAGGGATCCATTTCTAGGTATGCCACGCCTATTTCTAGCTAAGCTTCACCCCTTTTTTGCGTGTTAGAATCGATGTCTATATATACGCTGAATAATGAATTCCCAGACTTCCAATTTCAAGGTAACTATACAGGTAAGCTGATGACTATTTTGAAACTAATTTGACGGGGTGCAATGAAAACCAGGAATCGGCCTAAATTTGAGCCGGAATTATTTCATGGTAGATAGTTTTAAATCTCACTACTCCGTAAGCGTATGCCTATACCTATCTAAACATATGGGTGACATTCTGGGGCCGAACCGATTATGAGCGATATGCCAGGACATATCGACACCTATCTGAATGTGGTGAATGTGAACCAACCATATTATAATGGGGCCATACGGCGAATATGTAACTACCTACGATGAGATTACTTGATGGTAGAATTGTGCAAAAGCACTAGCTCATATTGAGTTATATACATCCATATATGAAACAATTTATTACAGATCGAGAACAGATATTCTGATACCGAATTTAGTAAATTGTTGGCATTTGACAACTGTCCGTGGCTACTAAATTGAATGTTACGAAATTACTACGTGGTAGAAAACTCAAGATTCATTAGCGTGTTCATATCGCTATCTAACCATATCGGTGAAATTATGTGGCCAAACCTATTGCAGACAGGTAATAGTAGGGCATTGAAAACCCGCAGATCTGCCAAAATCGAAACGAATTTACGCGATGAAATCGTATACTACGAAATTACTTCAGGGTCGAATTTTTTTAAATTCCCAATATAACTAACGTATTCAAATCCCTCTAAGTCTATGTGAGCGAATTTCTGGACCCGACCATATTACATACAGACAGTAGTGCACCGAAAAGCACGAAAACACCAACATTTAAGCCAATTTTTGCCTAATAAAATTATTTCATCTAGAATTTGTTAGATTCGGAATATACCTAGTATATTAAGGCTCAAGTCTATGTAGGTGAAATTATGGGGCTAATCATACTACAGACAATCGGGCACTAACAATTTTTTAAACCTCAATCCATTACTTCACTAGCGTATTGATATACCTATATAACTATATGGTTGAAATTCTGTGGCCGAATTTCCTGTAGACGTTCTTAACTTAGCACATGCATAGGCCTACACTTTCGGTTGCTTTCTGTATTCAACAATCTGCTACAATATTATTGACAGCAGTTTTGACTGGAAATTTGGAACATTGGTAGTCTATCAATACTGCTACATAATTGCATTGGCCCTTCATGGATTTATTCCCACCGATGGATTAAAGACAAAAGGATACTACTGATAATCACATATCCATTATTCATTCGTATCCCGCGAGTTCTCTTTCGATACGAGATCCAGAAATGTATCTCTTATGTAGGGGCCTATTGAGTAGCCATTGCGTAGCGATTTCACGATCCACAGTGTTGCTTCTACAGTCTGCTACGGAGATAGGCTGGGTCCTGGTCTGTCTGGTATCCGAAGTTGAGTCTGTGTAACAGTCTAGTCGTTGTGATGACGTAAGAAGATGACCGATCATTACATTAGAGGTGTAGTTTCGAAGAAGCCAAGCCTTTATTCTTAGATGGATCCATTATTGTTAGCGAACTATGTCTACTTTTTCGCCCTCTACAATATTATTACGCATGTTTTTCTTTTGAAATTTATTACACATATAGTACGCCTCAAGACTGTCTGTAACAAGTCTGTAATTTTTACCTATCTCGAATGCAACAAATGTGAATCATACTATAATACAATACGGGAAAGGTTAAACAGACATGGTACATCATCGTCGTCCTCATAATTTATTAACCCCATATTACCTAAATTGAGTCAAGAATATAAACAGAAATTTTGGTTATTGAGTGTCTATTTGCAGGCCAATAGACGACTGTTTTGAAGAGTTACTATTGGAATGACTGGCTCAATTATCGAGCCAGTCATTTCAGTGGTGGATTTTCAAAAACGATCTTCTCTTGACCTGCAAATTAACATCCTCAAGATCACTGTAGAGGCCGGTTTTGGCTGTCTCCTCATGAAAGGGTTGAAATACATTAAGAGAAGATGATAGGCTTACATGGACAGTCGTTGTCGTTGCAATACTTAATACAGGTCTATGATAGCAACAAGTAGGTGGTTGGGTAGGGTCGGGGGGGGGGGGTACCAGTCAAAGTATTAAAAAGATATTCGCATAGTTGTCTTTATCTGAGATATTGAAATTTCGGTGTTAAATATTCTAAAGGATTTTGTTAGAAAAACACACAAGTGTGCCAAAGTAAGTCACATTTTGGTGGCGGTTGCTTGAAAAGACTTCCATAGGCCTAACGTTAGTCAATCGACCACTGAATCCGGATGGTATATTAATACATTAATACCGCGCTCGTGTTGATATCGATGGATCTCTGAGCTTTTTAACTATCAATTTCCAGAAAACTATACAGGTAAGGTGTTGACTATTTTGAAACCAATTTGTCTGGGTGCTGTTGCTGCTTGTGGCAGTAACATCGCCCAGTCAAATTAGTTTCAAAATATTCACCAGCATGTTTTGTAAATAGCAAAGGCATACAATTCGTACAACGTGTCGGACTATTAAGCATTTATCACGGACTAAATTGAGTCAGTCATGACGTCATGATTATGACGTCATCCTATACGTCACGTCGTTTATTATGACATCATATGACGTAATATGATAGATAGAAAACATGAAAATGCCAATTAGCAAGTGGTATTAATTATCCTCCCTCCGTCAGAGGACGAGTACATTGTATTCAGGGCAACAATCTATGATTGGCCTCGTTAAGATATGTGACCTATAAATATGGGTGGTCTCTTAATACAAGTGGTCCATATTGTGTGGGCCACGCATTACCAAGTGGTATTAGCCATGTAATGCTCAATTTGCTCATGACAATTTCAATAGAGAGATCCATTTCTAGGTATGCCACGCCTATTTCTAGCTAAGCTCCACCACGTTTTGCGTGTTGGAATCGATGTATATATATATATATATATATATATATATATATATATATATATATATATATATATATATATATATATATATACGCTGAATAATGAATTCCCAGACTTCCAATTTCAAGGTAACTATACAGGTAAGCTGACGACTATTTTGATACTAATTTGACTGGGTGCTTTTAAAGGTTTGCTGCCTCTGGCCGCAACAACGCCAGGTCAAATTAGTTTCAAAATATTCAACACGATGTTGACTAAACAGTAAATACATACACTTCATACACTTGCCGGACTATTCAATGTTCATGACTGAGCTCGATACGCCATTCATTTACACATTTTGGATTGTGACGTCAGCCTGTATATGAAGTAATTGATTATGACGTCATATCATTCAGTTACAAATCGAACCCAGCCATTATCATAGAAGATGACTGTTGAATAAATAGCAAAGACATACAATTCGAACAGCGTCTAGTCAAATTAGTTTCAAAATATTTTGATTGTGAGGTCCAGCTACATCTGACCTAAATAATTATGACGTCATATACAGAAAAATCCATTATCATAGAAAATGTCCTATGTCTAATTGCCGTCCATGAGACCATTATGGTTTTTCTTTTGCAATTTATTACTGGAATTATAGGATCGGTTATCCAACCAGTCATTCCAGTGGTAAACTTTCAAAACAAGTTCTCCGGCGAGTAGTTAATGCAAATGGACATTTCTCACGATCGCCGCAAGAAGCCATTTGTGGTCAGTTTGATAGAGTGCTAAAGTGGACATATAAGAGACGCCGCGAGTGGGCGTGTGCTTGAGTACTTTCATCTGCAGAAGGAATGATACACATGTTTTGTACGCAGTCCTCCAGCAAAAGAAGCTTATTTAGAGTAGTTATTTGGAGTTCCGTTGGCTGTTTATTAAAATAATTAAGCGGTCATCGCCGCGCAAACTCTATTACAGTCGGACCCGAACAAATAAGAGAACTCGCCATGAATCACGCGCATGAAGATCATAATTATGAGATATCCGGCAATCTAAAAATAGAGCCGTTTCTTCGCACCGAGAATTACTAGATCTCGTATCGATGGAGATCTCGTGAGACACATCCCCACAATCCCCTGCGCGAAATGGCCGTGCCTATAGGCAATTCTAGGCAGCAATAAATAGAAGCGTGCCCGCTCCGCAATAATATATGCCCTGCGCGCAACATCATCTCGCTCGATGCTGACTAATAGTCTCCAGCTCTCGAATTAGTCCGGTTTCCAAACCTGGATTTTTCATCTGACCCATATTTTTGGGACTCCCAATGGGTTTTTGTGGTTTTTTAATCTTGAGACCTTACTGATTAAGAATCTACATGATTCCCCTCCGGCGCCCTTGACGATTCGAAAATTCCAAGATTGTTGTCAAGATGCTGGTAAAATACATGATCAGCTGTATCTCACGTTCATGAACAGCTAGAATAATAATTGTGGTGTCTAACAATAGATTTTCAGAGTCACCAAGTTAGATTATGTACAATAAAACTAGTTTGATTGGTTACATATAAGGGAGATAATTCTTAATTTAGAAATTGCCAAGATGACTACCAAAATACATCAGCTATATTTCAGATTTCAATTCCTAGAACAGATAGAATAATGGTGGCTGTGCCTAAATGCAGGGTTTCAGTGGAATCTGGTTCAGCCTATGTGCATTAAATAGTTATTTAGGTGCCCGCAACATACAAAGGGAGAGAACTCTCAATTTATCGAGGGGAATTATAAGAGTAAAGGCTTTTTAAAAGCTTTTCGCTAATGTGACTGGCTTAATTGTCAAGGCCAGTCAGTGATATCGATGGCATGTTTTTATAAAGATGTTTCCCTTGTCTCTAGATCATTAATTTTAACTTAGCTTGACAGAAGAGTTAATTCGATTTAGGCATCATCCAGATTCTTAATTAGCCGCAAGTGGCAAAGATTCCTACCTAGCATTAGACATGGCTATCCAATGGGCGCAGATGCCCCGCTTCCCATAGGTTGCCTTAGAAAGCATCTACCTCCATGGACAGCGGCGTACATGTTACTTCACAACACATCTGAACTGGGTGAGAGACCAGATGCTTTGCTTCATAACCACATAAAACATCACTAGACGATGGCTACATATTACACAAGCACATTTAAGGACTGACATATCGTTACGGTGGGGGTAGAGAGACGAATATCCACCGCGCGTGTCCTTCCCATACGGGCATGGCAGATTCTAAGATCTTGCCCAAACACTTCAACAAGTTGGGTGGAGATGAGCGTCTCGTCCGTCACCAATCCTATGGACCTAATTATTGATCTGGCGTTAGGTTTATGTTCCAATATGCCCAATATGCACTGCGGGCCGGGAATACTATATCCTACTATAATAATAATAATAATAATAATAATAATAATAATAATAATAATAATAATAATAATAATTAATAACTACATGTTTTCGCAGTGCTTTCCTTCCTTGGCAACGATGTCTAACTACTAAGTATCCGAAGATACAATGGGTGATATATGTAAAACCGCACTTTGGCCATCACTGCTCGAAAACCTCCGATAGTTTCCCAGAGTCAGATCAGTACAAAGTGCGGGTGGGATATCCAAACAATTAAGAAGCCATGCGGCTGAGGGGATTGTGGAAAGATACAATTACTTAATAAATATGAGGCCCTATAAGTATTTGGCCAATTTTACACAACATTGCCGATGACCACTTTAACCTATTCTACCGAGCTGAATAGTCAAGCTTAGTCGATAGCATGCCGGGCTCAATATATAGAGCATGGTCAGCAACCTCAGTGTAAAATTGCTTGTGGCGGGAATGAATGATGCATATATTGTTGCTGTATAGTATCTCCTAGCGCACTGCGGTCCAAAGATTTACATAAATAAACAAAACATATGAACTGGATGGCTACCTGCCATATACATAAATAACCATTGCAATTGAAACAATATCACAGGCTTTACAGTTTGATTAGATGAGGTTTAAGGTATATATGGGTCAATAACCTAATACGGTGCGGTTAGTCAAGCACCTACAGTAAACAAGGATATTATAGACAGTTTAATAAAGAAATAAAAAATTGTGGTCCCAAGTCCGGTGCTGTACCTGTTGGTCATCAGTACCGTATACGGACGTAAATTTATGACAATAAAATATGATATGTATAGTTAGTCGAGTACCTAGTAGTTGCATGGATGGAACAGGCTACTATGTTACTGAAATTGAGATGCTACATACACGTAGCGCAAGTCGACATGTTCTCTGAGGATGGAAGGTTTCCGCATGCAGATCCCCGCAGCTTGTTTCCAAAGATCGGTCTCCGCATGCTGATTCCAAGATGATATGGTACACACTCAGGACGGTAACACAAAGCAATGAATAATGTCTACAAGATCATCTCTATAACTAAATCAAGAATTAAACGGTGTGAAGAAAGTTCTCCGTCCGGTGACGGAAGCATGAAAGCTAAACATAACCCATTAACAGATAGTGTTACTATAAATAATATTTCTATGCATGTACATATTGAAGCATACGGTGCGGGGTACATCACATAGCTCTTGGCTATGGTAAACAAGTTACAAAGGTGGCCGCACGACATGCAGTACGGTGGGTTGGTCTCCACTTTCGCGTTGTTGGCAGATCCGGCGAGTCATCCACCAAGAAACATCGCTGCTCTACATTATGTAGAAGTCTACATAACGGGTCTGAAGACCCTCCTGCAGAAAGTTCCGCTTATTGGTCTTCGCAAATGGGAACCATGACTTTAGTTTATTATTGCTCCTGGATGGCCGTCCGGGAGCATCCAAAATTAGTTGATGCGCGTAGCCGAGAACTGCTTTCCGGAGTGAGCTGAACTGAAAGCCGTATGTAACCAAGATGATGTGCTGTATCTATCTAACCGTGCTCCACCGCCTTTTATACTCGCTAGGACGTCAGAGCTGGCTGTCTGAACCAACCAGCGATCGCGCTAGAATACTGTGACGTGTACACAATTATCTATGTATTACTATATGTATGGATGTGTAGTGTGACGTAGTAAGTCATGTGTACACAACTCACTATCTATCTATCTAGCTATATATATATAGAAATATTTTGAGCATAATTTAGCAAGGAGAATCGACGATAACGCGCCATTTCTGAACCGATTTTAAAATGGTTTGGAGGTTTAAAACGCTCGTCAAATTCTAGTCCTGATAGGTACCAAGAACGACCAAAATAGAAAGATTAAAGGTATGTACTAGTGCCAACTCGGTACACTAGAGGTACACACTCGCCTCCATTCTTGACACGCATGTCGTCGATGAAGCGACCGCACGCACGCATGCGCACTATGCGTTCTAACGAAATGCCTCTCGTATAGGCTTATACACGCTTATTGCTCTACCCAGGGGCGTTTGCTTATGGGAACGACTCCAGGATGGATGGCTTATACCCAGCTTGGCTGGGATGGTCAGTACCCGCCCAGTCGATCCTGTCACAATATGTTTATTGACTCAACGTAGCGCGTCATGACAACACCTTGGATAGAATGAATAGTCCAGATTGCCAGGCATACCTTAAACAGTAGACTTGTGGTCACTTTAGCATGCGATGTCAGTGGATATATCAGCTGCAGGAATCTGAAAACAAAATACATAAATAAATGACAACAGTAATATTAGATAATACAACCACTCGAGTTCTTATTAATCGCAACATTAATAGAAACCACATTAGTATCCCCACTTTGTTAACCAAGGCGTCCAGGTGTACATGTGTAGCTCGCCAGGTAGTGTCGGGCCGTTCCAGTGTGCGCCACAAGTGCACGACGAGTGATGACGCTGGTTATCATCCGGTCTCGGGGTGACGGACCTTGTACGAGACTGCCCTGTGGGAAACAAAAACCGGTTCCTAAGGCCGGTGGAACGCAATCATTCTGGTGGGGCTGTGCAACCATCATCGCGAACGTTAAACACAATGGTCTCATCCCACGAGTTTGTGTCACCAGTATGCCTGTCCATCGCAATTTCGTGATCTATGGACTTACAAGATTTGATTTGGTGACCTAAAAATATAAGTGTATACAATGAGTTTACCTAAACAATTAAAAATGTGCTAGATAAAACTACAGTAAGAACATACGAAAATACGAGACATAGAGGCAGGTAGATGAACTTTTAAACATGGGGCTCCCGGAGGTACCACACGGACCCGTAGATCCGCTGAGGTATCCCCGCAAGGGAGGCTCCCGTACACGAGACATAGCTATTTAACTTAATATAAGTTAGTATACCTCTAAGCTGAAAGGAAGAAGGTTACCTCGGACGAAAAGTGATGTGCCTCATGCGGACACTACTCCTAGCGCTAGTTTGGGTGAGGAGTATTATCCTGGCGTGGACCGTCGTCGCTGAATCCTTGCGAGAGGCAAGTGCCTTGTATGGGCCTCCGTCTCGGGAAGGTGTCGCCACTGCTTAAAGCGGGAGAAGAATAGTAGGCAAAAATGGGCCCACTCTAATATTTCAACCAAAAATGCTTTAGAAAGAAAAGACCATACCTAGTGGGATTATGACTATAGGGGTGCGTACTGTTTTACGTGAAGATGGGACGGGGGACTCCCAATGGATTCCCTCACTACTGTCTTATGTGATTCTTGGTATGCTGAATTAGTAGTTGCCGCTTTATTTATGCGGACCTTCTGCTTTGCTTAATACCTGTTAGTTGTTTTCAGAACAAGAATTATTTTAGGCCAACTAGCTGGTATCTACCTAGCAATAAGACACGGCTGTCACTGAGAACAGATGCCCTAAGACATCAATACTGTAGATAGCACTCATACATGTTACGTAGCAAAATCTCTGAACTGGATAAGAATCTGGACATCCCGCCCCGTAACCACATAAAACATTACAAGACATGGGTTACATTTCACGAAAGCATTATTAGACCATTGTGCTATCGTTATGGTGGGGGTAAGAGACATGAATACCCACCGTAAATGTCCTTCCCGCAAGGGCGTGGCAGATCTAAATATCATGCCCAGACATTTTAACTGTATTAGGTGGGGGTACGTATCTTGCCCGTCACCAGGTCCTATGGAACTAACTGTTTTACCTATCGTTAGGTTCTTCTTTCTTCTTCTTTTCGTTCGCTGATCATACCGCCAGTCCTGTAAGTGACTATCGACATGATCATAAGCGTTAAGTGCGTGGATCCATGGTTTATTAGAGTACGCCACGCGGTCTGGAACCTCCATCTTCAGCACTCGGGGTTTCTGTCAGGGTTACCTCACCCTTACCTCCTTTAGTTGCCTCTTACGACATGCAGAGGATACGGAAGGTGTATTCTAAGCTCCACCTACAGGGCAACCTATCGTTAGGTTTATATACAAGTTGCCCAGTTCTGCACTGTGGTGCGGGAGGATTGTTCAGTAAATAAAATAATAATTAATACATGTGTTTTCACAATGCTTTCCTACATTGGCTTAAAGTGCTAACTACTAAGTATCCGAAGATACACGGGAATGTGTATGTGACACCACACCCTAGCCATCACCGCTCGGAAACCCCAATAGTTTCCCAGAGTCGGATCAGCCCATGGTGCGGATGTGAACATCCAAACAATTAAGAAGAGAGACAAAATCTTACGTATGAGTCTTACAGGAGTGCGGGGCTAGATTATTGCACTACCGGAAGAGAAGAGTATTTTACACAGTATGTAATGAAGAAAGTGTCTCTAATCATTTTGAACCTATCCTATTGAGCTGAATAGAAAAGATTTAGTCGGTAGCATGCCGGGCTAAACAGAGTTATAGCAGGGACAGCGACCTCAGTGAAAAATTGTTGGTGGTGGGAGAAAGTGTTGCATATATAAGTGTTGCTGCATAGTGTTTCCTACGTGCACTGCAGTCCTATATTTTCTATGAATAAACAAAACATATGAACGGATGCCCACTGGTTATATATACACCTGTGCAAAAGTTAAGCACCACCCTATTTTTACGCACATGCGAGGGTATATTCATGTGCTATGAAGAAAGCAATAGCATAAACATTTATGTACCCATCCATCTTAGTGCAAGAGGTAATAATGCAACTAGAGGAATGCTGATTATGATGGTGGGGAAACACTGTATGTTTTTGTTTGAACTTGAAAACGAGGCCTGAATATGGTTACGTTGACACAACTGACAACTATTGCCCTACAGTTGACACACGTGGCTAGATTGTCATTAATGGTGTCTGAAAACGAAGTTTAACATCTGTGCACGAGTTTGAGACTGTCATTATTAATACCGGGTATATCCACCTTGTGCCTGGATGACGGCCTGGATACGACGTCTCATGCTGGTCACCAACCGACTGATACGCCATTGTGGTATTCGTTGCCATTCAAGATGGAGTGCGTCTGTTAATTCCTGTAGGTTCTGCACAGGAGGATCCCTCCTTCTCACCATGTTTCCCAGAATGTCCCAGATATGCTCAATAGGGTTCATGTCAGGGCTCCTTGCTGGCCATGGTAGGGTTTCGATGGCATTCTGGCGGAGGTATTCATGCACAGCTCTAGCACGATGTGGTCGGGCGTTGTCATCCATGAATATAGGGTGGGTTCCAGGTGCTTGATTTACAAAATGAGGGACCACAACTCTATCCAGTATGGAATCTTGATATCTTTGTCCATTTAGTGTTCCAGGTACAGTCAACAGATCCAGCTTACAATCAAATGAGATGCACCCCCATATCATAACGGAACCTCCACCAAATGGAACTTCTTCCATGATGTTACGTTGGTCGTACGCCGTGCGTCTGGACCTCCATACACGAGTTCGACCATCTGTGGCATGAAGCAGGAACCGACTTTCATCGGACCAGTGTACCCGTCTCCAGGATCTCATGTTCCAGTGTCTTCTTTCGTTGCACCACCTCAGACGCTCCTCTTTGTGGTGTGCAGTGAGGAGAGGACGTCTGACAGGTCTCCTAGCTTTCATGCCAGCAGCATACAGTCTCCTTTTGACGGTAGACATTGACACTCTATTGCGCGTTTCCCATTGCTGGCTGAGCACTCTGCTGTTGGTGAATGGAGATCTCCTAACAAGGCGTACTAGGGCTCGATCAGTAGTCTTCTTCGGTCTTCCAGATCTAGGCCTGTCCTTCACCTCGTTAGTTTGCCCATGTTTTGCAATCAAACGACTGATTACAGTATGGTTAATGTTCAGCTGTCTGCCAATCTCTCTGCATGACATACCAGTGGTATGCATGCCTATGATTTGCAATTTCACACGATCACTTAACCTTCGTCTTGCCATAGCGGTTCACAATCAAGAGCTAATTCTCTCTGTACAAATAAACCACGGTCATGAACACAAAATTCCTAATCTTGTCGCCTAAATCTGTATGTAATGTTCTACACCTCAAACTGGACTTTTACATAACTGAACACGTGTGCTGTTTCCCGCCACGCACGGACATCAAGCGGCGTGAAGTCATGCATGCATGTGCATTTCGTACTTGGAATTATGTCAGCTAACGCGGGGACCAAAAGTATGGCAGCCTAGTTGTACCATCATGTTTCTACGTTCTATTGTTTTTGCTGGTGCTTAACTTTTGCACAGGTGTATATATATAATCTAACGAGAACAATCAATACGGTGTCAAATGATCAAGATATATATAACAGTACAGGTTAACGAACCTACTATAGTGCAGTTAGCAACACATTGAGGAAAATGAGAATAATTATTAACAAACACAGAAATTATAACTTGCGGTCCTAAGACCGCTACGGTTCCTTTTAGTCCTCGGGACCGTTATTACGGATACAATAAAATAAACAAAACCTATATCGAGAAATAATTAAACGGTGAAGCATAGTTACTTGAATACTTGGTAGTCATTCCTAAGTTAGGCTACCATGTCACTGAGATTGATACGTTGATCCATAGTCGACGTGAAATGATGCGCTCTCCGGAAGCTGGGAAGTTCCCGCAGGTTGGTTCCCACAAGCTGTTTTCCGCAAACAAGACTTCTGCAAGAACACTCATGGCGGGACTACACCACTCAGTGTTGTAGACCTAATAGAATTTCTAACAAGAAGTCAGCAAAAGATACGATAGTATTACGTGGTGAAGAAAGTTCCCATAAACCATGGCACGGATGGAATGTGTAAACAGCCCAATCACAAGCGGGGGTTGTTCGAGGCAAACGAAGATACAAAAGAAAGCTTCACGGTGCTGGGTACGTCAGCCAGCTCTGAAGACAGAGTTTACTTGCTGCGGTCCAAAGTCGAAAGAACCTACACGATTAGTGCGGCGGTGATTGAAATACCACTTTTAGGCATGGCTGGTAGATCTGGCGAGTCATCCATCAAAGAACATCCTGCCTCTACATCTGTAGACTCACATATTCAGGCCATAAAGGCCTCACCGCAAGTTTGTGTTCCGAATGTGGATGTTAGTATTTGTGAACAATTATCAGAAGTTCCAAATTACTTCCGTAAGTAGGGAGTTACAAAATTGTTTTAGTGCAGTGTGTTGGAGAACTGCACGCTACAGGATAAAAACCTGACACATAGCGAAGGAAGACGCGTATTGTCTGTCGCACTTATTAGTAGCTGGTACAGATCCAACCGGTTCGGCCCCTGGCCGAGGATTCTCTCGATCACAGGATCGCTTCTCCTTTTATACTCCTCACGACGTCACAGGCGCAGGCTCCATCCAATCATCGTGCGAGCAACAGCCAATCAGCGCGTAGTTAATAATAGCGCAGTCGAACGTTCTAGAACATTCTAGAAGTTTTGCGTCCACGTGGTTATGACGTCATGGCAATATTTTGAAGATATCATGAAGAGGTTTTCCTGGATAACTCAGCCATTTCTCAACCGATTTTGAAATGGTTTACAGATTTGAAAAGCCCGTTGAATTCTAGTTTTGACTAATGCCAGATTTAACGGGAAGAGGGAATCAATCAGTTTTAACGAACTTAGTCGTTTTTCGACATGCTATCTCTCCCATAGGCCTATATACGCTTATGGCTCTACCAAGAGGGGCGCGTTCAGGAAACGAATCCAGGACGGGCGGCGCGTACCCAGCTTAGCTGGTATGGCCAGTGTATGACCGGTCGATCCGAACTACAGCATGCGAACACGCGTGCATGTGTGTATGTCTATCTGTCCGTTTGTCTGTCTCAGGCCCAGGCATCGCATCATGTAACTAATTCTGAAGCGGGGGCCAGGGGGTGCATGGGAGGTCCGGAAAATTGTGAAATCTAGATGCAGTCAGATGCTATTTTCGGCAACTTGGGGGATTTCTGGACATTAATATGATTGGAAAATTATTCTGCTTAGCCATAAACTGTCCATACCACTCAATATGTCTTCTGAATGAAACTGAAACTAATGAGCACTGCCATGCCAGTAACATTAAGCTATCCATAGCTGAATACTCGGGTAGTTTATATATAAATTTATGTGGCCTGACTTCACAGCACATTCTCCATGAACTCGTTGGCTATTGTTTACAATAACCAAGGAATTACTCCTACAGTATCCTCTTCCTAGCTCCTGCACTCCAGGAGGAAAAAAGAGACAAAATGAAAAAAAAATGAAATTCGAAAGAACTTTATATTGAGCAGGTTTTAAAGTTGTATCTATCCCGATGGGATTGTTTTGTGAGTAAAAATTGAATGAGATTTGGTCATAAAAATGTGTAGTCAGAAAATCGGATATAAAGAGGAAACTACGTAAAATCATAACGCAAGTATGGCCACCCTTTCGGGTCTAACCCAGATGACGCAGCTTACTGGGCCGATACCTTGGCGATACTTTCAGTATCGCCCCGTATCGGCCCAGTAAGCTGCGTTATCAGGGTAGGCTACTGTGCTATGTCCTAACAGTTTACCAAAATTTTATATGTGCATATCGCGCTATGTAGACGGCATGATTTGTTAATTAGTCGATTAGTTTCTCGAAGAGATATACATTGAACTACAACAGCGCTTTGAATACGAAGCACAAAGCTTGTATATACGGTTGAATCAGACACAAACTGTACAATTTGAACTCGTGGTAATGTTTGGCCAATACTGGGCGTCTTTAAGAAACTCCAAAATGAGAAAAAGTGGAGGATTATGAAAAATCAATATATAGTGCTTGGGGCCCTATTATACAGTATTATCGCATAACTAAAACATATATGACAGTGTCCTACACAGCGGTCTGTAATGACTGCTAATTACATATGTACATCTTCCAAATATTTTCAATTAATTGTAAACTTTCTAAGCAAGGCTCAGTTGTCTGTTGTGTAAGCATTGATGCTGAATGCTACATTGCGCAGCAATGGAATTGATGGTCCCAGACAATTGGTGTAGTAGATCGGGAACGTCGTGTAATGACTCGGATTGCGTTGGACAACATGAGGGGGTGCCGGGTGCAGCTGCAACGGTCCAGGGCTCGGCGCTGACTAAGTCATCATCTGAAATTTCACGGCCTAAGCCAGTGAGAGTGACACAAGATTGATGGTCAGCCTCATTGGCCGCCTGTACGCATACCTCTGATTGCACGAGGGGTGCTGTGCACTGGAAAACCTTTGTGGAGGTTTCTGGAGGATGGTTGTTCGATTTGGACGGTGTCTTTTGTTAAGGCACTATCTTTTGCGGTGGTATCGTGCACTAGCAAGAGCGTGCAATGCTTAAATCCAGGATGACTGGGTTAGTAGAATGCCTGTTTGTTGAGTTCTAACTCCTCATCTTTAAGGGGAATAATGGCGTCACGCGTTCTTAGAAAATAAGCGTCAATAATCGCCGCTCTATTTATATCAGTTATGTGAATCTTATGTTCAAAGGGCATGCCCTTAATATCAACTCGCATTAATGCAAAGCAGAGAGGCTGCATCTCTTGGCCACTGCCTTTATACAAAATAATAGCAGATCCGTGTAGCTCAGATTGAGTTTGTTCGGATATGCATTACTGTTATTCCAGCACCAGTGCCAATGGTGCTATTGACCGTACACCATTAACTGTAAAGAGAGATTTGCACAGTAGTACTCCCTACTCGATTGGTGTGTACGTTTCCGCTGAGCTGTCTGACACTGATGTACTTTGGACTTTAGCAATATCATGGCTAATGCACACCATTGAACGTGTGTCAGTTTGTCGTGTACATATCTACTTAGATAGTCATTCTCGTTAGCCTCGCCCAAGGTACCAGCCTGAATGTTTAATGCATTGCACTTTCTTTGTTTTCGCAGAGGAGGCTGAGATGCGGACGAGGTGGAGTGGTCTGCATGGCCTTTTCAGCCTCAAAATCTTCCACCATACAGCAAACCGTTCTCCTTGCTGTTTACCCAATACTTCCATATTTTGTCTTAGTTCTTGAGTAAGTATTAAAGAGCAAACTCTAGAACTCTGACCAAACTGATAACATGCCTGTCTTGACCAAATATCGGTGTTTTAGCCTTGCGCCAGCCTGGTTCTTATGTGGCTGAAGGCAGGCGACACTCGCGCAGCCTACTCGGTGGAACAATTTGCAAGCTTTGATAGCGGTGGACACGGCTCTTGTTTTGGCTAAGGTGTTTCCACTACTGGATCAGCTCCAGCAAATGCATTTCTGTGCATAGTAGTGTGCAGAACTTAGTCCAATGCCCATATGGATGGCAGTTATGATATTTACCAAGAAGGTCGGAAGTATGCAGAGTTATTGAAGAAAAGCCCTTGACGATGCATGCTCAACAGGTTAATTATATTTCTCGGGGAAGTTTAATATTTTACTAAGTGTGTGAGTTCTGGACTGCTTGTGCTTTCACATTGCACTAAGAGTTTCACTTATAGCGTGCATAGGACAATGCTGGTCTATGTGCGTAGTGCGCATCTCCACCCCCCCCCACCACCCCCAGAAAGCTCTTCTTCACGACTGCGCCAACGACAGTGGTTAGACTTGAAGATTCGTTTTGGTATTATAATCTGTGTTTGACTACTAGACTACAAGGTAGTGCCTCTAGTCGGACTTTGCAGAACTGCTATCTAGAGCAGGATAGGTGCATACTACAAGCCGGCGCACATATTGAGCCAACTCTTGCAATGACTGCGTATTTGTCTCCTGCAAGTTGCGCAGCTGAATCCTATTCGTCTCCTCCTCTGCATGATCTCCAAAACCGAGATGTAGGTCTTCTTTGAGATGGCGATAGGATGTACGGTAGAACGTGAGTATAAAAGTTAACACTTTGAACCTGTAAGCTTAGCAGATAAGTGTGTGCCATTGTCTTCTTCAATACAGTCATTAAGTTCTGCAATGACTTCGAACTGATTGAGAGAATATTTACAGCTTACTTCACCATCAACACTTGGCGGGCGTACTCTTTGTTGTCTGCTGCACCGAGCCTTACTGATTGATCAGCATAGGAAAGATTTGAACCATTCAAGCCAATTGTACTTGAAGATAGTCTGGGTATCTTTGTTGATTATCCCCTCTACCTCCACCATCCACCCGAATTTAAAGCACTTATCATGACCTGCAGTGCGTTTACCACTCCCCATCTTTGTGGTACAGAGGCAGCGCCTTGCGCAGCAACTTATGTTAAACTACCATGTACTCTTGCCGCCGTGGGTTCAGCGTATCAGTGATATTCTCACCAATGCATTGTTGATGGGTGTGTAACACTTTTAAGATAACTGTTTGCTTGCTTGGTGCTGTTAGTTTCCAATAGATTGAGAAGTCTGCTGTGTTGGTACTAACACTTTAGTATTTCCAAGTCATAGACGTATGAGGCGGATGTGAGGAGGGGGTCAATGAAGGGGTTGGGGTTGAGCTTGACAGGGATCTACTCGAGGCCGACTTTGTCGTTTTCAGCAATTTTATGTTTGAGAACTTATCTGTATCAGTAACCTTCACAACACTATCTCAATTTTATGACATACATAATAGATGGTGGCGGATCTAAGGAAGGGGAGGGGGTGCACTCAGGGGTACATGCCACCCCAGCAGGGCTGTTACATTTTTTTCCTTACCTGCTGGTGGCGGGGTGGAAACATTTTCAAGAGTTAACGCCCTTAAAATTTTTGGTTCCCTCTCCTCCCCACCCACCCCCCCCCCCGGCAAATGACCTCCTGAATCCGCCCTGCACACATGTGGCAGGCTGAGCTCATTCAGATGCTTCTAGAACTGTCGAAGGTGTTACAAATATATACAATGATTTCAGCAACCACATGTACAGCAGAACGTTCCTTTAGTGGATTGCGCAGGATGAAGACATGCATGAGTGCGAAACACCACGGGACAAGACAGATTAAACAGCATTGCCCTAATAAACAATGAACGCTCACTTTGAAAGAAAATTCTTAAAAATGACATGGATAAGTTAATTAATATATTTTTTATAAAAAATAATGCTGATACTGTTATTCCCTTTGAGCTTTGATTAATTATTAAAATTTTAGTTTTTGTTGTAGTGTTTAAATCAGGGACTCGAAAATTTGCATTTGACTTTACGTACGCATGGCTAAGGATCTATTTTTGCATTTGCATTTTGAAATGTGGTAATTAGTAAATTACTGGCAAACACATAAGCCGGTATTCTGGAGACTTTCTGCTTGAATACCAAGTATTCTGAAGAATTGCTGCTTGAATACCAATAACTCCCCAATTACTTTTCCATTTCCAGTAGTTGGAAGAAAATGCTCACATTTGGGTCTAAAAATCAAAAGGCTTGAATATTTATGAATATGAAATAGGTAAAGAAATTCAATTCTCACTACTAAGCCATGTAGTTATGGTCCCGAAAATTTGAAGGCTGTGTTTATATACGTTTCAATTGATGCAAACCCTGAAATACTTTTCAATACTCCCAATGTTTATGAAGTTACCCCAATTTGAACATTTTATTACAATTCCTGAAAATGGAAAAGAAATGCTACAGGTATTTTGATGCAAGCTATTAGAATTGCCACCTGCCTGTCCTCCACTTTTCAGAATGATTGCTGGTACTGTCCCTTCAAGGTTAGCGCAACTTACCAAGCTTTTCTCACTTTTTTAAATCTGTAATCAAGTTATACGATCAAACAAGGAAAAGAATATTCAATGTATTATATGTTTGTAGTTACCATTGTTGATGTATGAAATGTAACAATCGTTCTACATATAATGCCTATGCAGAAATCCGGGAACTCTAATAATAAGTATTATTTTTATGGCAAATCCCTTCCCCCACCCACCCCACCCCCACCACTTTCTGTAAAATGCCACCCCATACGCCTATGTTTTAGGTAGATATCAGTTTTTGATCTAAGCATATTTTATTGTAACAATTGCACAATGGGATCGGGCACAAGTTCTTACAACTTAGATTTGCCCTCTCCCTACAAAATTATTTTAAGCAGCCAATGATTGAGAACACTAAAACAAGGTGAAAGAGAAACAATATAAATTAAGAGGTGTGTGTGTGCGCGTGCGTGCGTGCGTGCGTGCATGCGTGTGTGCGTGCGTGCGTGCGTGCGTGCGTGCGTGCGTGCGTGCGTGCGTGCGTGCGTGCGTGCGTGCGTGCGTGCGTGCGTGCGTGAGAGAGAGAGAGAGAGAGAGAGAGAGAGAGGGAGGGAGAGAGAGAGAGAGAGAGAGAATGTAGGGGAGAAAAACGATGTAAACAGATTAAAAAAGAATAGGAAAGAAAAGAACAGCTCCTTCAAACACTTTCACTCTCTGTAATGGACCTTCCGGTTTTAGCTATGCCCCGCCCATCTCTAGCTAAGCTCCACCCACACCTCGCTCGTGTTGGGATCGACCGATCTCTGACCACCCTGACTATCAATTTTCAAAAAATTTCACAGGTAAGCCCAGTCAAGTTAGTTTCAAAATATTCAACAACATGTTTATTAAATAGCAAAGAATTACAAAGACATACAATTCATACAACGTGTCGGAGTATTTGAGATTTGATGACGGTCTTTATGGAATCCTTTGTGACGTAATGATTGTGACGTCATCATACACGCGCTGAGCTGATTATGACTTGTTACGAGGTCAGATGATGGATGGATACTCTGGAAAGGTGAATTGGTCGGTAATTATTTCGTATATTTTAATAGGTTACCGGTTTTGCTAAGCTAAACTTCATTGCGCTTGGTGGCAAGTTTCTAGACTCTGCTATTTGTGAATTATTTGTAGCAATATTTCGATCTAAGTTTCGTGTTCTGCTAAGTTAGATTGCCTTGCGCTTCGTGGTAAGTTTCTAAACTGTTATTTGCGAATTATTTGTACCTGCATGTTGATGTATGGGTTGAGAAGGGTATCAATTGGAATTTGGATAGGCTTCTACGCGTAAGGCTGGCCCACGTTGGGCGCGAGCTGTAAGAGCGGACAAGGTTTCATTACTGAGTGACATATTAGAATTATTTGGTGTCGATACTGTATTGGAACTGGCCATCTGCAGCACCCTCCGTTTGCATACTAGACTTGATGAAAATATTCTTTTGGTGTTCCGCACTAATGAGGCTGAGCTACACCATGGACCAAAGATCATGCGAAAACACCAGTGGATCCGAAGGTTCTTAATCGGACGGTCACACGAAGTCCTTGTAGACGGTGGATACAGACTGCTGACATAATTGAACGTAGCTAAATTGTTAAAATATTAATATGACAGACATGAAGTCCATATCAAGTTACTGTTACGCAAAATATAAACTGGCAAGAAAAGATTAGCAGTTCCCATAGGCATCAGCAGGGGGTGGGGGTGTGTGTCGTCTGGTGCGAACGACCCCCCCCACCCCACACACATAAAATAATAATAATTATTTGAGGTCTGAGCATGTTTTAACCCTTCTAATTTTGATCGAATTTTTGTATTTTAACCTTGAGAAATGCAGGATATGCATCCACCCCCAAATTCGACCCACTCTTTAGAATTACTGGCGACGCCTATGGTCTCTCAACCGAATTTCAGAACGTGTAGGCTTCATTCGCGACAAAGGTCCGCCACCTTTTTCTGTCTGCCCAATGATATATACCGCTTTGTTTACCACACATAGAGTAACGCAAGATAAATCAGCGAAAATTGCTATTTTGATCAAACAGTCTTCCTTTAACAAGCCGAATTGATCTAATCCATCTACTCGCAGTACAGATCAGAAATAACTTAATAAGTTTCCAAAAACAAAATAAAACATACTGTTGAATATTTTGGACTTAATTTGATTGGAAGCCATTGCTGCCTAAGGCAGCAATGGCTTCTAATCAAATTAAATCCAACATATATAACAGAACAATTCTCACACCGTCTTCAAGACAGCAATATTACACTAACTAATATATTTCTGTTTTTGTTTTGGAAGCATGATAGCTTATTTATGAGCTGTACTGTATCTCAATGCGAATACTCATGTCCGTTTAAAGGGTGACATAAACAATGGCACATCGATACTCTCGCCTAAGCGTGTCCGTGTTTCCAGGCTTTCTTTATCTCGATATTAGCCATCTGAACATTATAATAGTATTTATTATGGTATGTATCGGTACTGGGCTCTACGCCAAGGCAAACGAAGAGGTGTCAATTAGAATGTCCTCAAGGGAGATGCTGAAGCACCTTTGCGCTCGGTTTTGGTAATGCATGAAGGGACCCGCTTACATCTTCATTTGAACTTTTAACCGGGTACTAAATTTTTGTTGCAGCCAAACCTCAATATAAATGTATGTTGCAGATTTGGTAATTCTACCTTCTTGCATTACATACTTAACGACGAAATCTGTTTTCCCGATGTACACTAAATAACACTTTTGAAGTGAACATAAATTTTGGTTCTATTCAAACACAATATGAATGTTTGCTATAGATTTAATGCTTCTACATTCTTGCATTAGAGAAGACGAAAAAGGCTGGTGTGAGAATTGCTGTCTGTTAGTATGTCTCTCTGCCTGCCTGCCTGCCTGCCTGCCCGCTCGCCGCCCGCCCGCCCGTCTGTCCGTCTGTCTGCCTGCCTGCCTTTCGGCAATTTTAGTTTGAATGTCAAATATCGAAGTCACTGGGATACATTTTCATTTCAGTAATGCAAGAAGTTAGAATCACCAATTAAATGGCCAACGTGGTATAAAGCAATACAACGTTCAAGCGTGCAATATGGTCTGATAATTTGTCATTGCAATTTTCTCCTCGGGACGACGTTGCCATTTTCTTGGAATATATAGTTCTGAGAGAGATCCGCTCCTATTAAAGTATGGGTTTAGTTTCACGACATATATATATCCAACACCTTTAACATTATCCATTATAAGATAAAAAATGGCTCACGGGAAAATGCAACAACACTTTCAGGGACCGGCAACCAGCTTATCACTAGAGAATTGTTTCCTCGTTATCAGAATGCGTCAGGCGCTCGTGCTTCTTTGAGTAGACTGTAACTGGATTAGTATATGTCATCTCCCACCCACTATCAACACACAACCCAGTCCAAATTCTTCCCTCCTGGTCTTCTAATACTAATTTGACATTTCTCTCAATTCTGATCGGATTACATAATATGATTCTGATCGTTGGCATAGAGTGTATTTTGATATGGAGGTCCGCATAGAGTGTAAACCGGTAAGATTTGACTAAAACACCCATGATCAATATTTCAATACGCACAAGGAGTATAACTTAGACCGTTTATGTGAACTTTCCGCATCCTGACCGGTTAACTTCACTACCTAGGACCTGGCCTCACACGGCCATGCTAGGTTCCATTCATGTCCCCATTATAGTTAGTAGTCATATAAACTTTGGAAGGCAATGTCTTTTTTTTAGACCGACTCTTTATGGCATAGAATATACTTACTCAAAAATATTTACGTACACAATATATTTTAAGAAAGCAGTATTAGTGTGCGAGTTACCCCTCTACGCCACACATACATACACATTTCCTTCCATAAATCCAGTAGGCCTACCCCCCAACACACCCCCACCGTTCCTTCATAGGCAGCAGCAGCAGCAGCAGCAGCAGCAGCAGCAGCAGCAGCAGCAGCAGCAGCAGCAGCAGCAGCAGCAGCACCCGCAGCAGCAGCAGCAGCAGCAGCAGCAGCAGCAGCAGCAACAACAACAGCAGCACTCAGTCGAATTAGTTACAACATATTCAACAGCTTATCTGCATAGTTTTCTGGAAATTGATAGTCAGTGAGTTGAGAGATCGATCGATCCCAACATCAGTTTGGTGTTGGTGGAGCTTAGCTAGAGATGGACGTGGCATAGCTAAAACTAGAACGGTCAATTAGGTGGCGGGTGAGTGCAGATGAGTAGGTTTGAACCTAAACTCAATTCAGAATACAGTTAAAAGCAGATGAAATATGCCCAGTGGCCCAGATTTCTCTACTCTTACAGTTGAGTACCTAGTGTTAATTTAAATACTAGGGCAAATGCTGGAATGGACTTCTGTATGTCTCTATATATAATTCGTACAACGTGTCGGATTATTACGCGTTTAAGACGGGCTAACTCGAGTTATTCATGGTGCAATTGTTTATGACGTCATCCTACACGTTGACTATGACGTCATATGATCGATGTGTAAACTGGAAAGGTCTAGTGATGGTTACATCTAAGCACCATATGCTTTATTTCTTTAAACATTGCAGAAACCTTTATAATGCAAGGAATATTTTGTTCACCATTTTGTGACTAATCCAGTTGTTGATAGAACATGTTCCAGCCGAACTAGTTTCAAAATATTCAACAAATTTCCTCTATTAGTGTCTTGGCATTGACATCCTGCCATTTCAATAGCTAAATGGCTAAAATGTATATATGTGCATATATACAAACTTCTCAATTCCTTTTGTGCTATTAGGCTAAAATGAAATGCTTAACATGACCTAATCCAGTAACTCATTCAAGCATAAACTATGATTCGATAATTTGTCATTACAATTTTCTTCCCGGGACTAGATTGCCACTTTCTTGTAGTCGATAGTTCTCAGATAGATTCAACCCAAATAAAGTATGGATTTAGTTTCATGCCATATATCGAACACACAACACCTTTCCTAATATTCGCTATAAGATAGAAATAGCTCACGGGAAAATGCAATAACACTTTTAGAGACGGGCAACCATCATGTTACTGGGAAATTCGTTCTTTGTTAGCAGAATGTGTCAAGCCCGCAGGCTTCTTCGGGTAGACAATAACTGGATTATTATTTATCATCTCCCGCCCACCATCAGCACACAACTCACTCCAAATTCTCCACTTCCGGCATTATCTCATAAATTGATATTTCTCTCAATTCTGATCGTATTACATAACATGATTCTGATCATTGGTATGGAGTGTATTTTGGTATGGCGGTCCATATAGAGGTGGAACTGGTATAATTTTACAAAACGGAAAACGGGCATTAATTTTTATAACACATATGGAAAATAATTCAATATGTACAAAGAGGCGCAGGACATGTGTAATCCCGTGGGACTTAATGTAGAAAGTGTGCCATTTATTTGGAAATGTTAAATATGTATCAAATAATATGAAAATGCATGTTGGCACTCTGGCAATTTGTTCGATTCAAAATGGCGGCCATTTTACAAAATCGCCGCCAATTTGCTCAGAGAATTTAAGAAAAGGGTTAGAATTGTCAAATCTTCCCAATCTAGGTGACAATTCTTATGTTTCCAAACATACCGAATCCGATTCTGTCTTTTAGAATGCAATAGAAACAAAGTCTAACGTCACATTAAACGAATTATGACTTTATGGCCTCAAAATATGACAAAATAATCAATCAGTTTGGCTAACACAGAATATGGTTAGCTCAAACTTTCAAAGACATCACATTTCTAATCAATAGACATATATCAAACATATTTATCATCATCATCATCATCATCATCATCATCATCATCATCATCATAACTTTCATCTATTGAGGTATCATCATCACATCCAGCAACTAGGTTCACATGATCATCTTGGTGATTCCCACAGTCGTCGTCGGCTTCACAACAGCTACGTGAATCAATGCAGTTCAGACCCGTCTTTCGACACTGGCACTAGTTTATAGAACATTTACTTATGACACATTCACACTTTACCAGATGGAGTATGTCGTCAGGCGTTGGTCACTGATTGGTCAAGACAGGAACCCATTCTTGTTCGTCCAGATTCCACCCATAACCACTAGGCGACTGGAGTTTGGGATTTGGTACTTTGTCATGGTTCCATACCATTAATTGATAATGTGCATGTAGGATGGCTTCGTGCAGTTCATCTGATGTAGGTGGCAGATTTTATGTTTGTGCTTTGTTCTTCCTAACGAGCCACCACCTTAAATCATTCACTTTAGAGATTTGTGAGTTTAAAAGGTAAAGCTGGCAGACAAACACCTCGATGGCAGCAACTGTTTCATGATTTGGCTCTGTGTCTGTTACAAGTTTTGCCATTGCAGTGCGAATTTCGTCATCGGCAACGTGAAAGGCCTTCCAACAGGTAAGCTTCCCTTTACCTGCAAAGCTACTCGTGTTATCAGCACCACTGACAGCATGAAATGCGGGAAGGGCAGCAAGTTGCTTGGTCCCCGCACCTGCACTATGGGCGTTGACAGTGGGATCACAGGCTTATGCTGCCTGGTTCCAGTCACAAATCAAGTGTCCTCGCACAAGTTAGCATACCACCTCAGTAAAAGAACAAAAACATCGGTGTCTGCCGAGTGGACGTGTATGTTCGTTGCCCCAGAGTTTGTTGCCTCCACAGCATGCAACAATGGCTTTGTGTCAGCTTCTTCTTGTTCACTGTGTAGGTGGCTCATATCCTTGTGTGTAGTACACACTGTGTACCTATGGACTTGTATCCATATGCAACAATCAAACACTGATGTAGATGATCAGTTTGCATTATCCTATCTGCAAGATATGCGTTCAATTGCAGCGTTGTCTTTGTGTGTGAAAGCCGCTTTCTCATAGGCAATTTGGCAATGTTTGCTGTATCAGGTATATGGTAAAAACAGTGGGATGGCCACCTTGTCTCTTGAGGCAAGTTGCCATCTTCAATGAATTTGATACATCGTACCGATCAAAAATCAAGCGTACTTCGTCATAATTGCCGTACTTCTTTATCACATGGCTTATGAAGTAATCTGCTAGATGGGAACAGTTTTTTTATTGCACCTGGTTTACCTATTGATTTAACGACAACCATATCATTGAGAAGGGTAACATTTCTTGGTATAGTGAGGATTTCTCCTCTCGTTTTCAGCAGAACACGATGGTTGGCTGTCGAGATCAAGCTGCTCATCATTGAAGAATGAAGCATGCATCCATCAGCAGCAAACATTGATCGTGGGACGACAGAAAATTCATATTTACTAATAGCATCCTTCAAATTGATTTCTGGCCTTGGCTTTCACACTACTAACAAAAGTGTAAACAATGATCCGTCTTCCTGGAGTTCGAACACCTTCGCTTTGACTGCTATTTTAACCTTTTTCGCCGTGCTCTTCAAAGTGGCCAATTTCTGCTTCTTCATTGGTGACCACAGATTAGTATCTCCTTTCTGAATACGTTCTAATACAAATGTTGCAAATAGTTTGGTGCCAATCTTGCTTTGTTTGCAGAGTTCCTTGCTGACTTCTTTTGGAGTAACTGACTTGGTGACCAAGTTGAATAAGTCATCAGTCTCAATAGTAAAACTTCTAAAATCTTGCAGTAAGATCTTGAATGTTCCTTTCCTGACGTTCCAGTACAGTAGAAGAGATTGCCATGATGCTGGGTCCGCTTAGGTAAATTGACCCCTGCCATTCGTTGAACTTCTGTAGCAAGTCTAGCAAGTTCTGGAGAGATGAAAAAGAACTTGGTTCTAGCTGATGGTTTCAAGGTAATTCCCACTAAGCTACCAAACACTTTCATGGATATGCTATGCCGCTCAAGGGCATTGCCAGCACCGAGAGCACAAAATACTGCATGTGAATTCTTGTTCACCACCCAGTTACCTTCAAGGAATTCCCCATAAATTTCAGGATCTGATACCTTGAGTGATTTCATTTCTGCTAGGCAGAGGGGAATCACGCGTGCATAGCTAAGGTGATCATGTGCGAAAAAGCACTTTGTGACCATCACAAGGGTAACCAAATGTAGCTCCAAATCTCCTGTAGGTACTGCTTTGATAATGATCATCATCTCTAGCACCATCTGCATGTACTGACACATAATACAAAAGAGAGGCTGAGTTCGCTTTAGTGCATCACACTCACTCATCTTCTGCATTATTTGCAATGATTCAATTGTATGGACATCTTGTGAATGTGTTGCTCACCGTTGTCTTCCTGAAGCGCTATGTTGAGGTTCTGTGCAGAAGGCCTCTTGATACAAGTGAACAGAGATGGTAGTGTCACCATATGTGCTGTCAGCCCCAATGTCCCATGCTTTCCACCTAGAATTTGTTGACAGTCACTGATCCATAAAGGTGTTCCTCAATCCAACACAGATCAATTCAACTGTTCTCAATATAGGCACCGACAGAACGTAATTGTGTCGTAACCATATGAAGCTCGCCTACCCGAAGAATCAAGTGTCCTATGTCTTGACCAGCCATTTGAAGTTGCTTTGCTGGTTTGTACAGTCCTAAGCCAAGCGAAATTACGGTTTTCCCTAAGGTACCCACCAGTTTAGTACGAATTCCTTGAGACTGCATCAATACTGTCAGTAATGTCTGCCATTCTTGTGCTGGTGAAGAAAGTAATGGAGGTGTTCCTATTCTCGTTACTAGCATCACGTTATTGATTGCTGACTGGTATCCAGACCATGTTGGGATATTAATGGCAGGTTTCCTAGTTTGATCTGGCTTACTGGTAACATCTTCTGTATTTTGACAGTCTTCATTTTCCACTCCCATCACTGATATTTCTTCATCTGAGGATTTTCCTTTTTTTACTGCCGTCTAGTCATCATCTGCTTGTACTCTGCGGCGCGCTCTTCCAAGAAGCCATGCAGTTTTTGAAAGGCTGATGTGCATATCTTTTATGTTTCTAGCTTGTCCATTAACTTGGTGATGGTTTCTGGCAAATCTCTGATTGAACGAGCATAAGCAGGGTCAGTAAGTGTCAGCTCCACTGCCTTGTTTCCCACTTCTGTTTTCTGATAGATTGTCATAGCTGTCGCATGCAATGTTCTCTTTCCATCTGGCGTGTCTTCAGCAAAATCAATATTATCCACAGCAAAGGAAACATGTCGACCATAGACTAAGACTGGAATGTACAATCTATCATCTAGAGCCACTTGTTTGAGTACACTTCCTGATATTTGTGCTTCAAATCGCAGAAATCTGCCATATATAGGGCACGACCTTAAGCCATGTATGATATTGGCAATTTTCTTACTTATGGTTGCCTGGCAAATTGACACCCCAACGGCTAACTGATGTGACATGTCACGGTAGAAACCTAATGTCTGGGATCGTGTGTTTCTTACTTGATCGTCAGAAAGAAACATCGTCACAGTAAATTGTGCCAATTTGTGCTTGTTGACTTCAGAGGATTTTTTATCAGAAGAAATCATATTTTTGCAATACCCAGCTTAAACAGCTGTACAGTTCCTTCGGCATATGCTCCTCGGTGACATCATCTAGAGAGCCAGTGAATCTTCACACTTCGCATGCGCTGATTGCTTTTCTGAGCAAGGAGGTGGCATCATACAGTGATTGCATGTTAGCAGCAATGTCTTCACCATACAAGCGATTCCATGTTAGCAGCAATGTCTTCATCATACAGTGATTGCATGTTAAGAGCAATGTCTATGTCAGGGATTTCATTCTGTAAAATTTGCTTCAATTTCTTACAACTGTAATCAGGACTTTGCACATTATTAGCCCATCGAATGTTAATATACACCTCTTGTAGCGAAGTCATATTGGCAATGCCTCCATCTTTCAGCGCTCCATCCACACGATTGAGAAGTTCAATATTTTCTGCCACCTCATCTAATGGGTTTATGTTTGTAAATTGTGTCCCATTTGATGCGCGAAGAACACCATGAACATGTGTGGTCCAGCATCCCTTGTGATGTCTGATGTCAATGGCATGAGCATCATGTGGTTTAATTCCTGTACACAGTTTTACATGCAGTTTCTTGTTACAACCTTTTTCTATTGCTCCTTAAGTACGCGGCCAGCATTTAAAATTTGTTACAACATCATGAAGAGGATTTCGATAAGTAGCTTCAGATTCACAGAAGAAACATAGATAATTTAGAAATATTTTTAGTCCAAACACTTTTTAAAACTTGTTTGTATTTGAATATACTATTATTATTATTGCATTTCAAAGGTCAAAATCCGAATCTGTATGTTAAAAAAAATATGGATGAATATTTAGATTGTGAAAATTGCACAATTCTATCCCTCTTTTCAAACTTTTGCAGCAAACTGGCGGCCATTTTGGAAAATGGCGGCCGTTTTAAATCTAACAAACTGCCAGAGTGCCAACATGCATGTTTGTGTTATTTGGGACATATTTAACATTTCTGAATAGGTGGAACACTTTCTGCATTAAAATCCCACGGGACTTTGTCTCATGACACATGCCCCTGCACTAAAGAGCACAACGGTTTATTTCCACTTTCCCCATCCTGAAGCGTTAACATCGCGATCGAGAACCTGTTTTCAGCCAGCCATTTTAAACACACTCTGTGTCATTCACGTCACATTTGTAGTTAGTATCCATATCATCTTTCAGTCGAAGGAAATGTCTTTTCTGAACTAAAGCTTATAATCCACTATATAACATTTATTTCACATATGCAAGCTTATAATCCATTGTATAACATGAAGTAAGCCATTACGTATCATTTTAATCTATCTCCTAGTAAAATCGTGGGTTAGAGACATTTCTCACTAAATCGTATTGCACATTTGACAGAACTCTTAGGAGTAAAGCATTACGGCGAAAAATAAAAATAACAGGGCATTGGTAAGAGCTGACATGAAACTTTCAAATAATAGTTGATGTGATCAATAGAATATTAAATCCGTTGCAATTTTGTATCAAATTTATCACACTCGTTCAATAAGATCTCGTTTGTAACTCGCTAAAGCCTAAACCGTGTTCCAAATGAGATCTTATTAAACTCGTGTGATGAATTTAATGCAAGATGACAAGGACTTTGAAATCCTCTATATCTCGAAATACAGTTATGAATAAGGTACTATTTCAACATGCTAGTGACTGGTTGGAACCGAGAACTTACTTTACATATGTGAAACATTCTATATGAAATGTCATCCTCTATTTCCTCTATATAGCAAGCGTCATACCGAAAAAGATAAAATAATTAAGTCAGATTTAAAACTCTCTACCCCGAGGTTGACAGCTAATCATATCTTCCTGACATGAAATAAAACTAGCAATGTCTAAATTGGAAGTAATACTTGTTACAAGACGATCCTGTATATATTCCGAGGAATTGGTCGTTTGTAAGCTGGTAACCATGAGAGAATCATGTGGAAGCTACAATGCTCAAGTATCCGTCTAGTGTGAAGAACTCACAAATTAAATCCAGACGATGGACCTTTCCGGTTTATTTATCCATCATATGACGTCATAATCAACTATGTGACGTGTAGGATGACGCAGTGGCGGAGCAAGGTCAACCAGGGGTCCCTGCAATAAATATTCGAAGGCCCCACACTACTGGATGACAAACCCCATGGCAATTTTAAAATCTAGATGCTCTCAGAGGACCTGTGCATTTCCAGAGACAAATATTAGTCTTTGGTCGACTAATGTCTGTTTCTTTTTTACCCATTTTCTCCTGTCTCGGATACAAAAACCTGGAGCACAATGAGGCGTACCACACCAACATGGCAAAATGTGGGTACATTAGACACATACACATTAAATAATGAACTCTTTGGATGAATTGTAACAATGTTTGTCACACAGATACAAGTAGGCCTATAATGTTAATTATTTTGTCACTAATTAGACTTAAAGATGTTGCTGCCTAAGGTAATTAAATAGCAGGTCAGATTCAGAATATTCAACCATGGCTGTGAGAATATGGGTGATGGTGGGGTGTGCGTCGTCCAGAATCCCAGCTATTTGAGAAAGAAAATCTGATTTAGTTAATTTGAATAAAATTCTAGATAATTTCAAAGAATTTGTCGGTAAAATTATATTTGAACATAGCTTCTTACTGGCATTACGGAGAAAGTAATAATTAGTAAAACAAATGCATTTCTTTAACGCTATTGAATTATTTATCATGAGCATTTACTTTTCCTTCAAATTCTACTCTTTAATCGTGGGACCAAGACAATAAGAAAAACTAAAAATAATTCAAAATACAAGACACACACGGCTACATATTTTGAAACTAACATCATTTGAAACTCCAATTGACTAGGCATGATGCTTCCCAGACAATGCAAAATGTATATTCATGGCATTATTTCCTACATCTTAGTCTCCCACGAGACAAGAGCCATCAGAATACAATGGACAGACAGACAGATGTGGCGAGGATACACATCGTTGGGGCTGAGATTGGGTTGGGGTTGCGCATACATGCGCATCAACAGGTAGTCATGGTAACACTCAGCACGATTCACATTGGGTGTGAATTGTAAGTATGAAACGTTGCATAGGCAACAGTTAAGAGAAGAGACAGAAGGACATGCTGACCACTAGCACCCCTACTGTATTTCAGGTATGGGGAGGGTATGTGTGCACGGGCATTAAACGGCCAAATATATTAGACATAGGAATTGCCACTAAGCTCAGTCTCATGGCGATCAAACACAGGCTTATATAAGTGCAAACAAAACAAATTATCCTTGTCTTTCCTGGTTTTCATACTATGAGGGTGCGCCTGTAGGCTACATGCTTTGATGAGACTGCATGATATAAGAAGCATGTCGGGGAGATGTGGGGGTGGGGGGGGGAGCTAGGGAGCTAAAAAGAAAGTAGGCCCTCTTTCCCTAAAGAAGTGCTATTGGTACGGAGGCCACCAATTAATGGGCCAAAGAAGGGGTGAGGTGGTGGATATGTGTGGTGGTGGTGGAGGCGGTGGTGGTTGTGGGGGGTGGGTTGAGGGTTTGGGGTGGGGGTGGGGTAGAGGGGTATATTGCACCAATAAAGATCAGCATTGAGAAACATTCCCTAGAGTTTTTCGAAGTTGAAGCTGTATGTGTCTGTTCTACAGTTATTGGGTATGTGTCCTAAAAGTGAACTCGAGCAGATGTGACAATTTACGTATCTTATGACTTACTTTAAACAAAGAATCGGGCTCGACTAATTTAGAAACTTTTTCAAATTGTTCTCGCTTCTTCTTATGCTTAGCGGCCTCACTCGGAGGCTTGTTAAAAGAGGACATGATTATCGACTAATGTAATTGATCCTCGCTCGTAGTGCAGTTGTAAATTATAAGCACAGTTGACTTCCCGAAGGAGACACCTGTGCTGTGAGTGCGTTGTTATTACGTCACTCGTGATAACAAAAACAATTTATCAACGTACACGTACATTTCTCTACGTCTTATTCGCGTCAAAGGTATTATTACCCCTCAGTAATGTCACATGACCAAATGCTGTTGTTTGATTGGTTAAGTTCAGGAATAGATGATCTGGTATTTCCCTCACGCGAGGGCAATACCGGACGGTATCAGCCCCCCCCCCCCCCACCACGCGAAAAGCATGTTTTAGCTTTACTGCGGTGCTAGCCATAAAGCTCATTATAATAACACGCCTGTCTCTAAAATGGCAGATAAGCGCCCAATTCGGCATTTTTGACAATCAAGTGTCTCAATTTCAAAACAACTATTTAGGAAAGCTGTTGCATATTTTGAACCTAATATGACTGGGTGCCGTTGCTGGAGCAAGGCTGCGCAACACGAATTTAATACCCGACAGAGCGATGAATTTATCATAGCTATCAAAACGGCGAATTAATTACCAACAAACCGTTGCATATTTTATCACAACCCTAGAATATTGGTCTGCCAACAATATGTCATCTTTAAGTGTGACGCGGGTGTCAATTACAGTAATCAACATATCGATATGAAATGGATTATGCATATCCGTGTAGAAAAGATAGATCAGCTGACAGTTGCGGTGACAGTGTTTACAAACAACGAGGACAATCCTGCTTCAGCAAACCCACGTCCTACAGCTGCTAATGACACCAACAAATCTGACACTGACACGTCACATGAACTGGATGATATTAGCGTTTTTAGTCTCTACTGTCTATGTAACTGTAATGGTCCATGCTGCGTCAGTTATGGACAGATTTAACTGCGTTTGGCTTCGCTGAATTGCTTATCTAAATGTCACGTAATGATGAAATATCTCCCTCAGACGTCTCTGAGGTTTAATAAATTCGTTACACCAGTGTTTAGCCGTGGGTACCAGGCTGTTACCATACGCACAATGGTCATTACATTGTCGGCTGGAGTAGATATCTGATACACACAAATGACCCTAGGTCTCGGAAATAGAGGGTATTTGGCGTTAGATTTTTGGCTGACCGATTAAGGTCGGGGTGATTTTTTTTGTTTGAATGCCGTATGGACTAAACCAACATTCATTGGAAAAGGAGGTCAGTATGCAAAGGCCAAATGCTCGTTTTGCTCCGAGATTTAATTAACCCTTTCATAAATACTGGTTTTCAAAGACATATTGTGTCCAGAATAGACATGTTTATATGTATCATTTGCATTGCTAATTCATGGTAGGCCGTGACACGTTGCCACACTCTAGCCTAACACACAGTTGTATATATTTTATGTTATATTTATGCTGTTCCCTTCCTGATAGAAATTGATGCTTCTACGATACCGATGCCACCTACTATATATGACAAGAGCACCCATTGGTTTTTGTTTTCTCTCAATAAAATCCTCCCATTTTTCAGAGCCTTCAAATTTTATGAAATATGGAATAAATTATCTTTGCTTTATTAAAATTACTGACGGGTTTCTCCACCTATCACGCGGCGAATGTGTATTTGAAGAGAGGGTAGTTAATTTTCGAATTGACATGTAGTTATACATAATCTATCATACATTGCATTACACATGAAATCCGGTTTGATGCTATAAAATAGCTAATATATTATTATACCGTCTTGCAAATTCAAACAAAATTTGCATCAATTTATGGAATCCTGTCAGGAATCTTACATGATACGAGTATAATACCAGGAATCAATCTTTGTAAGTTATATGAAAAGGTCAGGCTAGATCATGTGATCACAATATGATGAGCTGTCATCACTCTGTCACTGACAATATCCAGCAATCTTTAATATCCGCCATGTTCTGTAATGAAATTAGCCAATCATAGCATCTATCACCTATCACCAAGGTAGAATAGACAGGATGGACTAGATGTGCATTGTATTCCATAGATTATAAACACGCATTGACATGAATTTCTGATGAAATATTGAAGGCAACAGCTTTTCACAGCACTGTGCTGCTGTATCTGACATTAGTTTCGTAATCAATTCTTAAACACTATTTCACCAGATATCTGCATCAATGCACGACTAAAGATCTTCATCATCATCCATGCACATATCATAGCACGCATTCATGCACGACAATATGAACACATGTATTATGGGACATTATCAAAAGGAAGGTCTTTCGTTGATTTATCGTCATCTAAATTTTCAATGCCAATCTGTGAACCTCTAAAGATCGTGTATGCTTTTATTCACTATTGGTAATTTAGTTATGTCTGTGCATAATGTATTGTGAGACATTATATTATTCAATGTGTCCTTAATTAGATGTAATAGTTATCGATTCAAACTATGAAGATTGAATAAATTCCTGATGTCTATTTCAACGATTTGATTATAAGAATTCATGGGGAAACCAAACATTGAAAACACATAAAAGTGTCAAAGATATTAGTGTTTATTAGAATTCTAACTGCAGTATTTCAGTTCGTATGCACGCATATTTTTATAGTCGAGTGTGGTAATGCAATCTATGCTATATATTTTTGTGTTAGAATGCTTAAACTTATTGTCCTTATTTTCTGTAATTATTTCCGCATTTTATCTGACAGTTCGAGCTGGAAAGGCTTTTCCTATGTGGCTCAGAGTGTAGGTGGACTTGTTCATGCATAAAGTGCGACAGACACGGAAATTCTACTAACTGGTGGATAGTTTAGAAAATAATATTTTGAAATAGTTTGATTGCAACTTAGTGATGCTTTGCTTTGCTTTGCCTTTGAGAGAGAGAGAGAGAGAGAGAGAGAGAGAGAGAGAGAGAGAGAGAGAGAGAGAGAGAGAGAGAGAGAGAGGGGGAGAGAGAGAGAGAGAGAGAGAGAGAGAGAGAGAGAGAGAGAGAAGCATGTTAATCCAATTATGTAACATGTAATGGAATCAGAAATTTCAGGAAATTTCATGAATTCAATATTGGCTTCAAACCTCGATGCATGTTAATCAGAACAGCTTATATAAATAAATAATATTGATCTTGAAACTATGATATTGAAGAATCTAGGCCAATCTCTCATGACCAGTGGATAAAAGGAACACTTGTCTTTCTTTATGCTGATATGTTTCAAGGGAAATATTTAGAGTGGATCAACTTGTGGTAAATGATGTATTCTTATTTGTACTTTTAATCTGACAGTTTGAGTTACAAAACCGTTCTATATTGGTCATCAATGACCGACTCTGGAAACAGGTATTCGATCATCTCGACCATTCTCTCAACACGGCTGTGTAAAAATATTGATCCAAACGAACTACGGAATAATACATATAAGAGGATGTGAAACAATTACTCTACAACTTAGATGGAGTGGTTTTCATTTTACATTGAGAAATAAAATGGGATTTTATAGAGAATTGACTTTTACATCGTTCATGTTTTATGACGTCAATATGCTTGTTAACAATCATCTGAATTAGGCCTGGCAGGAATATGTAATTGAATAGATATGCTGAATACGTTGAAATTAATTTGACTGCGAGCTGTTGCTACCATAGTCAAATTAGTTTCAAAATATTCAAAGACTTACATAAATAGTTACATTGAAATAATTAGTTTAAACTCCTGGATCAAAATGTTATATCGATTACACTGCAGGTACGAAAGTGTGGGAAATTTAGATAGAAATGGGCGGAGCATGACAAGAAATATCCCTGAACATGAACACACATACGCACGCACGCACGCACGCACGCACGCACGCACGCACGCACGCACGCACGCACGCACGCACACACTCTCTCTCTCTCTCGATATATATAGGTAGATAATCATGGTCTGACGTCTCTACATAAGAATGTAAGGATAGAATTCAAGCTATATCGTTCAGGACGTTTTCATCCACTCTAATTGAAAAAGAAAAATTCAGTATTTCCACTGGACGTGGCGAGGTGGAGGAGCTTAAACAGTGTTAACATGCTGTAGTATCTACACTAAAATTGTGTTAAAAGGCTGAAACAGCTCCATCACCCTGCACACCATGTCCAGTAGAGAAGAGCCTTAATATATATGTTTTCACTCTTATAGATGTGTTAATCAAATCTCCTTATTTATCTGCTTGTCGCTGAACAATTGTTCCTTTTCGGTCTAATTCCAATATTCATCTACATACGTATGCCAATGATAGGATATGTATACAATGTCAGAAAGCAATCATGTGTATATCCGCTAGTGAGAATACTTGTTATGCCATGATGTAAATATCGCATCATTCATCGACTGTTCTCATCCTCTCGCCACTGATGAACCTCGAGGCATGCTGTGAAGTAGGTCTCCTTTGTCATCTCCAATAATCTCATTTGTTTCATTTTCATCTACAATCTTCTCTTAATGGACCATTCCACTTTATCCATTCAACATATGACGTCATAATCGTGTACGTGACATGTAGGATGACGTCATAATTAATGACGTCATGAATAACGTAATTAAGTTCGTCACGAACGCGTAATTGGTGACGGAATAAGTGCTGTTGTATGAATTATATGTCTACTGTTTAATAAACATGCTGTTGAATATTTTGAAAGTAATTTGACTGGGCACTGCTGACAGCAACAGCACACGGTCAAACTAGTTTCAAAATATTCAACAGCTTAGCTGTATAGTTTTCTGGAAATTTATTGACAGGGTGTTCAGAGATCGATCGATCACAACACGAGCGAGATGTGGGTGGAGCTTAGCTAGAGATGGTCATTTTTAGATACTATATGCGTTTAGTCTATCATACCCGTGTAATAGATGATGCACTATACATAGATTAGGATACTCGTTGATTGAAAAAAATTACGATGTCATGCCCTCATGTAATAAGTGAAAATTTGTCATGGTGTACCACAGCGCAAGTAGTAAAGGTCTGCAAGAGAGGAGTTTTTTGATAGGCGTAGAGTAGTCACGTCACAAGATGGGGGTGGGGGATTGGGGGCGCACAGGAGCTAATTGCCCATATATGTCCTGGCCAAACGGGGAATGTTCTGCTCGGTGTCCTTGTTCCAACATGCCCACCAGAACACGCCACATTTGGTCACTCCATATATGGGCAATTAGGTCACACCACACTTGTAATCTCTTGACTTCTCTAAGACTATCAAAAACCGCATCTATCCCACACTACTAACGCAGTACTATTGTCTCATACAGTGTTCAACATCTTTGAGAATGACATCACATACATTTTTCAATGCAGCTATGCATGCACATGATCTTGCAATATGGAGTTAATAATGGCATGTAGGAAACATACTGACACTTCAAACTAGCAGGCAAAAGCTAGAAAACTTGTGCCAATAATAGATGATGGAGCCGAATGTAAAGAAGCCCACATAGGGCGTATTTACCTTGTCAAGTAAACTTTAATCAATCCCTCTTTCTATGGTGGGATACACTCTTCCTCTGGAGAAAACACAAATGTATACTGGCGGTGATCTACGACCAGAGACTTACTTCCCCGTTGAATACCAGATCGAAACGACAAGCTTCCAGACTGATCACTGGAAAATGTGGAGTGGTCGTGGCATAAACTCCTAGCCTCATATTCATACAGCCATGCCTAAATTCCAATTCTGAAGTTCTGTAAACTCGATTAAAAATCAAAGAATAAAGCATAAGCAAACTTGACTGAAAGAAGTTTCTGCTTTGTATTTTATCTGCCGGCTTCGATAGATTAAGTTGAAGACGTCTTTTCCAGTTCTCTGTGTAGCTGGGTTTGGGGCTCTGAAATCTGCTATTATTATTATTATTATTATTATTATTATTATTATTATTATTATTATTATTATTATTATTATTATTATTATTGCACCTGCTGTGTATATCAACCTGAAGAAAAATGGTGTGATCTAGAGTGTCAGGAAATGTGTGCAGTATATTGAAAGAAATCACATGGCTGTGATAAATTCAATGCTGTATTATAGTGACCATGATCTGATTTTGAAGCCGCTACAATGAATATAACACATATTGAGTACAATGGAGAATGATTATCGACCATATAATAGCGTCATTTAGCCGAGACGAAGCAATTATATAGTCGATTATTTGCTAGTTTCGCATAGAACGATTGAGAGAGAGAACAAATTGAGCGAAAACATTCAGCTGAAGAAGGAATTTCACGGAGTCGATTTTGCAAATGGTGCTTTAGACAGAGATGCGCTTCACGACACCAGTTGTTTGCAAGGCGATATTTTTGTGTTTATTCGAAATTAAGTGGTGTGGATATTTATTGGCATTAACTGTCTGTTGCTGGAATTGGTTTGTCCCTGAAATAAACACGCCAGATTAGTATTTGCAATTAAACCATGATTTGGACCAATACTGGGCTAATATAGCCCGCTGTTATCCTAGTACTGGCCCATTACCTGTGTGTTCAAGTGTATTTCTGGGCGATACGAAACAAACACACCTATTAATTATCTATGTGTTGAGTATTCAGCGTGCCAGGTGAGAGAGGTGTCAAGCATTTATTTACCATCATCACACTTCTGCCTGTGTTTATCGACATTAGTTGTTAAATGTTTCCAACAAGGATCAATGCTTTTAGCGCCCTCAAGATAATATAATTACACCGTTGACGCTTGACTTACTTCACATTGAGCTTATTGATGTGCCAGACCATCGTATGCGTTAACCTTTCAAACCTTACAGATGAGATATGACAAATTCTTTATGATGTAATGAATATTCTGTTCACTGTATTGAAAACAATGCAGTTGTTTCAGGCGAATTAGTTTCAAAAGATCAAACGGATTTCTTCTCTTGGTGTCTTGATACAACAAGTAATATCCGATTTGATACAACAATTGATAACTGAGATATGTTGAGAAATCGCTACATATTTCTTCAGAGTTGCAGAGCTAGCTGGAAGCTGGAACGATAATCAAGAGGAGCCTCCTTGCAGACAGCCTGTGATCTGATCCACTCAGAGAAGTGGGAGAAGTCACGTGACCCCCTCCATGTCATTTAAAAGGGGACTCGGTGAGCGAACCAGCTCATTGGGCAGCAGCAGGCAATGCATACACCCCTAGCAACATCTTGTGCTTTGATTATTTCAGTATAGCTTTATTTTGCAAACCTTCGGGTACGCACCTCAAGATAGAGTCATGTCTCAAATACACCCAGGTGTGAGCAGCCAATAAAATTAACTGAACGAATGAACGAACCCACTCTAGAAAGATGCTATTCTTCGTGTGAATTGGATCCTGGCGATGTTTGCTTGCTGCTGTGTTCTCCAGCGATGGCTTGCCTGAGGATGCAATGGGGCGGATGTGGAGATGAGGGAGGCAGCTTTGGATTGACGTGAAATGGAAACCTGCTTGGCTTGGCCCTGTTGTGGATAGCACGGTTGTCGTGGATTTTGGCGCTGCATGGATGTGGATGATACTATTGCTCTCCTTTCTTCAGTACCTGATCAATGACTTTTCATTGCGCCTAGTGACTGACGACGTGATTCTACATTCAACTTATAATTTTTAGCAGCAACATGTTATAATTTTAAGTTCTTGCTTATTTATTCACATGTAATTATCTTACTTACGTTATTTTTGACAGCATTATCTTTCAGTTTCATCTCTTAATATTTCTTATTTCAAAATCGTTTGACTAATTTCCGTTTTTAGATTTAATTTCACAGAGTTCCACCCTCCCCCCACCCCCTCCCACCTCGGAGAGATATAAAGTAATTCTCCCTTCCTCCCTCTCTTTACACAGCATACAACACTTGCACCCGCCAACAACAGTTCATTAGGCAGCAATTAGGCAGTGCATACACCCTTAGCAACGTCGCAAATTCTGATTTAAATACTCCCAGTTGTAAGTGACCAATAAAGCCAACTAAACGAATGAACGAATTGAAATAGAGAGCATACCACCGCCGCCAAGGGTACAAATAGGTCGCCGATTCTTCAGGCCGGGATGGTAATCCTATATCCGCTCAATCAGCGGCATATGCCGATGTATAGAGACATCAACACCGGTATCGACTAAAATTCGCACCCACTATTCCTTTTGGCTTATGCCCAAATCAGGCCAGGGAGGACATCTGGAAAGAGACGCATAGATGTATTATATCAAAGAGATGCTACTTTCTTCATCTATGATACATAGAAGGACACTTCCATTTACGTACTTGCATTTAAAACATGACCATCACATCGAGGTGGATTGCTATGTAGCTTGAAGGGTATGAAGAATAGGGTGAACACATGATTTTCTTTGAGAATAAAGTTTATAGATATAAAATAAAATATTCCCAACTGCTATGGTGCTATTTTCAACAACTATACAACGAATCTCAACGACAACGTTACTTCTGATCACGAGGAATTACAAGGATTTGTGAGATATGTGAATCTATATATATCTTTGATCTGATTGACATAGACCTAACGTAGAGCTGTAGGACAATCACAAAATCCCAGCTCTGTTTTGATGTTGTTGCGAACTGAAACATACTAAATATATTAAAGCTATTTGACTGAATGTAGGCAATGTCGATTTGAACCAGTCAAATGCACCAAAAGTAGAAAACAATCCCAGTCTACTGAGAAATTTATGAAAATAGATTATTAAAGTGTCAATATAAAGAAAATTTCATTCTATCTTTTGCTACGCATTCTATTAATAATTAGTTTAGCCAGACAATACATTTAAAATGTGATTTGATAAAATTATATAAAAAATAATGGTAATGCAACCGTATATGCTAGAATTAGTCGCATTCAGCACAGTATCGGACATGCGTAAATAAACGAATGCGGCGAAGCATTGCTTAAAATCTTAAAGCGTATAATTTTAGAATACAGATACGACACAGAAAATAATGATTTAAGATAAAGGATTTGTTCAGATTTGAAAGTGACTAAATTTTGACCATTGCGTTAAAAATCTGACATATCCTCGTGTGGTACAAGAGCGACTTATCGGCCAAAATTGTTGCTTATCATCACGCTGCTTTAGTCAGACCAATACAGTAGATTCTGCTTATATTGCCATTGATATTTTGGGCATTCAATGCTATCATCAACAACATTGGACTGTTTAATTTCTAATTCCAAGAATCTGTGAAAATAACTCAATGCATTGCTAACTGTAAAAGAAAATGAGTGACAAAGTCAGAGATTTAGGCTCCATCTGAGTTGTAAGATCTCAGCGTTTGAGAAGCCATCTCTCTGTAAATGAACTTAATCCTCAGGGATAGTTTTCTATTGTAAATCGATTCTCTTTGTATTGCTGAATGCTGGAAAAGAAATAAACTGTTCAATAATTGATGCACCCCTGCCTTTGTTTATCGACATTACCTGTTATTGTGTTCCTCGCGCATGCTGGCTTTTAGCACCCTCAAAACATAACTTTCACACCTAATCCACACGAGACACGCATTGTGTGAACGTGATGCATATTAACAGACACATGGCGAGTGTATGGGACTTCCATCCAGATTCGAAATATTCAAATATTTACCTGCATTGTTGAAAATGAGATTCTGGGAATTCAAGGTTGAAAGAGATAAACCAGATGCAAACACTCGTATAAAGTGGGCGTGACATATAGCTGGAAATGGATGGGACATATAGCTCGAAATGGATAGAACATATGGCTGGAATGGATGGGACATATAGCTGGAAATGGATGGGATATAGCTGGAAATGGATGGGACATATACATGAAGATGGATGGGGCATATAGCTGGAATGGATGGGACATATAGCTGGAAATGGATGGGACATATACCTGAATATGGATGGGGCATATAGCTAGAATGGATGGGACATATATCTGGAAATGGATGGAACATATAGCTGGGAAATGGTTTGAGGTATAGCTGGAAATGGGGTTTGATATACAGCTGGAAATGGGGTTAACATATAGCTGGAAAAGCGGTTGGTATATAGCTGGAAATGGGTGGGACACCTAAAGCAGTAACACTTTCAAACATAAACTATGATTCAATAATTTGTCATTACATTTCTCCTTGGGACTAGATTGCCACATTATTGGAACACATAATTTTGAGATAGATCCGCTCTGAAATAGTTATACACCATATATCCAACATCTTTCACAACATTCATTATAAAAATAAAACGTGCCTGCTGGGAAATGCAACAATACCCTTAGGGCCGTGTCATAGCATAACACTGGATATCGCTATAAGAATGCATCGGGCACCCCACCTCTCTAAGTAGAGTATAGCTGGATTATCACATATCATTTCCGGCCCACCATCAGCACACAACCTACTCCAAATACTCTCCCTTTCTACTAATTTAATGTTGCAGACAATTCTGACCATATTTCCTAGTTTTACGTGAGATCATTAGTGTGAAGTGTATTGGGGCATAGTGATCCATATAGAGCGGAAACCGGTCAGATTTGGCGAATATCAATAGTAGTATGTGTGAAGTTAAAATCAATTCAGAATATATTTAAAAGCAAATAAAAGACGATCAATTCTCCAGGCCCATTAAGGCAAGAGCGCTGCTCGCAATGGTGAGTGCTGGAGTCCAGATCTGAATGCCTCATGTGATGTTGCTGAAACCATTTGATATGGGAAGATATTCAAATCCTTGTCTGTGTGCTGAAAGAATTACAGATTGTGATCGTCCCAAGTTTAATTGGGAATTTGGTATGGCGGGATGTTTTCAGTGCATCTAAGAGCGCAGTGGTGTTGTGTCATTACAACAAGATGGTTGTGGATCCTGTACAGACATTCTTTTCAAAAAGATTTAGAGCTGCACAAACATGACCAGTTGAGCGAAGCGAATCCAAGGTGGAGGACATTCTGGGGTCAGGGTGTGTTGTAGGTTGAGTGTGTGGAGAGTTGCGATTTGGTGACTGACCGTGATGATGACTCATATATGGCCACTACCACTCACTATTTTATGACTACTTGTATTTACTTTTTACTGAATCCTGCGTGTAATGTCATGCATGGGATTGGTACATTGGTATATGCAGAAATCCATAATGCTAGCATATTATGGGCTTCTGGTAAAGAAGTAGTATGCATTGCGAAGCTACTGTTCATGCTCCATATTTGCTTTAAGCCTTAGCTTTTAATGATTTTATATCCATTAAGCTGTCTTCTCACCATCTTTCATAACTTTGGAACACGCATCCATGGCAATCATGGAGTTAGATCGGTTGCGCGCCCATCCACATACCTTCACTATGGGAGTGGTTGTCCTTGCACATACGTATGATACGATGAAAACTGGGGCTAAATCTAGTTATAAATTATCAGAGGAAGACGACGTTATATGGCAATATCTGGTATCTGCTTCTAGAAAGGTTACTGATCCAGCCTATGGCACATGGGCAGCATCAGATGGCGCTCTACAATCTGCACCTACATCTCACGATCTTGGTGTATTAACATCAATTAAGAAGTCAACAACAGATGATGCTCTACGATCTGCAACTACATCTCATGATCTTGGTGGTTCAACATCAAACAAGAACTCAGACAAAGGAACCTTCCTGTTTCCTATTCACAAAGATGGGGGAAACTATGTTAGATGCAAAGCTTGCCATGAGTGTCCTGATGTAGTGCTGTTGTTGAATAGAAATAGAAAAATCCCACCTATTGCTCGGGAAGAGAGAGAGCAATTTTTCGCAACTCTCCAATTTATGAACATTTGAATGCTGTTTATTACAAGGAAGCAGCTAAAGCATACACGCTGAAACCGCTATCACCATCAGGATAAACAGTTGCTGGAAGTATAAGAATTGCTATTTCAAAGACCAATGAACTATTGAGTAACACAAATTGTGGAAACATGATGCATGTTTATAATGATGCAAAACGGCTATCACTATCGGCAAATATTTTTTCTAGCAGAACTATTGTGGGAGAGCTTTTCAACAATTTCAAATTCAATGTTGATATGTATACTTATGATTCAAATCTGTCACTACAATAGTTAACTCAACCCTTTTGCAAAATTAGACACTGAAGCAAATCCCAATTTGTTCATTCTTGTCTTAGTATCACTCGGATTCGAATATCACGAAGCAGTTGATTTGCCTAATAGTGTATGTGTCTGAAAGTCTCACATACAATCAGAACAATATATGAAATGTCAATAGCCCTTGCAAGAATTTTTACCAGCAAAGCCACATCGTGCTGATGGTCTATGACTGATTAGTCTCAGCAACAATCTGGAATCGCCTGTCAGATCAAGCATGAACATAGAAACTGAAAAGATGCACTTGTTTGTTTCTTATAACCTTCCACCTCTTCTGCCATGGAACTATCGAAATGCTATACTTCACTGAACTGCAAAAAGACAAAATTGAATCAGAGAAAATTCACAAGCCAAAAGCCAACTATATGTTCGGGATTATTCTCAGACAATTTTACGCTTGAGCAGACATCAGAGACACCTACAAATGCCTCTTTCGGTCTTGGGAATAGAGTGTATTTGGCATATATTTTTGTCTGATCTAGTAAGGTCGTGGTGATTTTATTGTTTGTCTTGCTTATTGCTATGTGCTTGGAATTAGTTGACCTCATGGACTAATCCACCATTCATTGGAAAGAGTGGACTTTATGCAAAAAACAAATATGAGTTTTGCTCTGAAAGTTAATTAACTCACAAGCACTGGCTTCAACTACCACCTATTGTGTCCAGCTTGGACATGTTTGTATGTATTCCAATCAGTACTAATTTATGGTGGACGTGATACTTAACTCTAGACACCAGCTTAACAGCCCTTTATCGATTGTTTTTTCTCTCAATAAACACCTCAAATATTTCAGAGCCTTCAAATTTGATGAAATATGGAGGTAATGAAGTTTTCTCTTAAAATAAATGACAACTCTTCTCTACTTATTATGTGACGCATGCATACGCCAAGCGAGGGACATTTATTCAAGTAGGACATGTAACTATACATCCTTTATCATTCATTGTATTAAACACGAAAACAAGTTTGACGGTATGTAATAGATAATACATTATCACCTTCCGGGAAAGTTACATAACGCATTCATGTGAGAAACAAAAGCAGTCTCGCTTTATGGAATCCTGTCAAAAATTTTACACTTAAATCATAAGAGTATACTGCCAGGAATCAATCATTCTAAGCTCTATGACATTGTTAGGCTAGATCATGTGATCACATGTGTCGAGGAATTTTTAATACCTGCCATGTTCTGTAATATTCTAGCAGCTTCCAGATGGCATCTCCCCAACGGTGTTATCAACTGTCGGAGAATGAAATTAGCATGGCACATCATCTATCACCAAGACAGAATAGTCATAATGGACTAGATGTGCATTGGACTCCATAGATTATAAACCTGCATTCATATGAATTATTTCTGATGGCATATTGATGGCAACAGCGTTTCACAACTCTACATTGACATTAACTATGTAATCAATTCTTTAACAATATTTCACCAAACATCCGCATCAATGCATGACCAAAGATCGTCATCGTCGTACATGCCTTGCTGCATGCGATGCGATATGAATGCATGCATGCATGACCACAGGTACAACTAAATGCATACACGCATGTGTGAATACACAGTCTAAAAGATTAGACATTTAAAATCAGTAAATCTGGTCTTTACGTCTAACTCTAAAAACTTGACTAACAGAAGCCGAATCTTTATATAGTCTTTCAATGGCTGATAAAATGAGATGTTATCAAATGGAAGATCTTTCGGTGATTATTTATAGTCATCCAAATTCTCAATGCCAATCTGCTAACCTCTCGTGCTGCATGCTTTTATTCACTATTCGTTATTTAGTTCAAGATTTCCATAATATATTGCCAGGCATCACGCTATTCAAAGTGTATTTAATTACATGTAATAGCCATTGATTCAAACTATGACGATTGAATAAAATCATGATCAAACTGTTAGTTGTTAATTCTAAGAATTTGTATGGAAATCTAACATTGAAAACACAGAAAAGTATATTAGTTTGTTTTTTAGAATTTTAAATGAAATATTTCATTTTGTATTCACACATATTTATATAGTCGAGCGTGATAATGCAATCTATGTTATATATCTTCATGTAGAATGCTTTAGCTTATAATTCTCACTATTCACACTAAATTTGAAAACACATACAAGTGTTTTTGTAATTGTAAATGACATATTTCATTTCGTATGTGGCCGAAAGTTGTAATGCAATCTCTGCTATATATCACTGTGTGGAATGCTTTGTCTTATTATTCTTACTGTTGAATTCTTGGCTACGGTTGTCTAGTTCCATGTTTTGTTTATCATCGGTGTTGCACAACTCTGTAGGTAACACAATACTGTATGTTTGAATATGCCTAAGACAGCAATAATGGTTTGTGCAACAAAGTGTGCTAACGATTTGTCTTATTATTCTTACTGTTGAATTCTTAGCTTCGATTGTTTAGTTCCATGTTTTGTTTATCATCGGTGTTGCACAACTCTGTAGGTAACACAATAATGTATGTTTGAATATGTCTAAGACAGCAATAATGTTTTGTGCAACAAAGTGTGCCAACGATTTATAATTATTTCGGCATTTTGTCTTACATTTCGAGTTGCATTGGCCTTTTTCTATCTGTCTCACCGTGTAACTGGAATTGTTCGTACGCAAAGAGCCACAGACACGGACACTCTGGCATTGATATTCATGCCATTCTCTCATGACTCATACAATAGATCAAGTCAAAAGACTCAACATTCAATTTCGACGTCATGGTTTTAATTTCATGGCAGCCAAACAAGATTAGGTCGTAAGCTGAGAAGGGATTTACTCCACTCTTGATGTAGGAATGTGATATGCAGAACAAGTTGAAATGAGAGAATAAACTTCACTGCGAATAATTTGACACTGATGGATAGTCTGAAAAGTAACATTTTGAATTCATTTAATTAGTGTTGCTTTTCCTGTAAAATTTACTTACAATTATTTAGAAGAATAGTATTTCCTTTTATATACTATAATATATATGTCTCTCATAACATAGATTGTGTCTGGGATATTGTAATGGGAAAATGTTCTCACCATAACATTAGAGCTGAACAGACTGTCAGGGACAGCGAATCACACCACCAAGGTGCCATCTTATTCATGGTGGGAGATTAGCTGAAGGCATCCATCTAACGATGTTCGATTAAAAAGAAGACGAATGCGGGTTAGGCGTGGTGCTCTCATGTTATTTAAGGAAGTGAAAATGGGTGATTTAGACAATCCATAACCATTCAGCTTATGGAAGGTGATGATGGAATTGCATGGATTGTGTATTTCTTTACTGTTGTAAAATTGTAGGTGTTATACATAACCTCATGCAATTTTGCTCATTGCAGTGATACTTCTTTTGGACCGTTGTGTGCATCCATACGGGTCAACATAGTGCGTATTGGGGGAGAGAGAGAGAGAGAGAGAGAGAGAGAGAGAGAGAGAGAGAGAGAGAGAGAGAGAGAGAGACACCAAGCCCTGGGGAAAAATCTAGTAAAACAAATAACCTACCATATATACATTGCTTTGCTTAACAACGACGAAGCAAATATATGGTCGATTATTTGTTTGTCTCGTATAGAATGATTCAGACAGAAAACAAATTAAATAAAAAATATACAGCAGAAGAAAGCCTTACATGGCATTGATTTTGCAGATAGCGTTTTAGACGGCGATGTGTTTCAGGACATGGAGTTGTTTCTAAGTAGATCAAGACCAAATTGTTATGGTTATTCGAACATAGGTGACATGCTACATGTTTTGTATCGATGTCCTACTCGGTGTCCCAAATAATGCAGTTTACTGGACCAGTACTGGACTAATACTAGCCCAAGATGGCTCAGTACCGGCCCAGTAACATGCGCTATCAGGAGTATCTATGGATGCTAAGAAACAAGTACGTAATTCAATTATATACGTGTCAACGTTAGTGTGCCACGTGAGAGAGGCGTCAAGCAATTATGTACAATCAACACACGTCTGGCTTTGCTTATCAACTTTTTTACATTACTTGTAAATATTTTCCCTCAAGGATAAAGGCTATTAGCGCCCTCTTTCTAACACATTCACACAGCTGACGCATGTCTTATATCGCAATGACAGCAGCGATATGAATAATAACCACACTTTTAAAGGAAAGGAACAGAGAACTAACATGCTCTTGCATGACAGCTTTAAATAATAATCAACCTATTCTCACCAGTGAAAAACAGAAATAAATCAGAATAATTGGAAAAAGCAGCTAAATACCATTTATGCGTTCTGGCGGGAACCAATTAGTGACGAAGTTGGACCCATGCTCTATGGTGTATGCCGAGCGAATAAATAATACCAGCTATAGCCGGCCATATAAGCTCAGTTATATTCGCGATAAGTTAGTTAGCCACTGCGTCATATAGGTAAAATACTGTCTAGTTTTAAAACAATTGGACTGAAAGCCATTGTCTCCAGTGACAGGGTCTACATTCAGTCACACGAATGACGAAATATTCAGTAAGCATCATATTGCGACCTTGGAAATCAGCAGTGTATTTTGAAATCATTTTGAGCAAAACCTGTTGCTTCCACCAGAAAAAGTGACTTTCAAATATAGCATTTTCAAAAGGATCAATAGTGAATTAGCAGTAGCGAGTTAATCACTCTATACACTCTACATAGGCACCTATAGAGAATACTATCCATATCGCTTACAATACAATGTTCAGGTGCGCTTTCGTTATATTCAGGTAGGCCTGTGTGTTATACATGCACGCACAGTTGACACACGGCGGAGTAGGAAGCACCTGCTTGGTCACTATGTTAAGCGCCTCTAGATTTAGTAAATGTCTTTGCGCAAATAATCCGGATTCATTTCCATTTTTAACGATGGTAGTTTATTTAATATGGTATGAGGCTACCAATAAACATTATTTGTTATTTCCCTTTTCTGTTCCTTTAATTATGCAATGGTCAATGGACCTTTCAAGTTTTGGCTATGCCCAGCCTATCCCTAGATAAACTCCACCTACCCTCGCTCCTGTTGGGATTAATTGATCGCTGCGCTATCTGAAACTCAATTTTCAGAAAACTATACGGGTTAGCTGTTGTATATAAGCAGCAACAGCACCCAGTCAAATTAGTTTCAAAATATTCAACAACATGTTTATTAAAACGCAAAGACATGCCATTCGTACAATGTGTTGGACTATTAAACATTTACGTCACGGAGTTGATTATGACGTCATATGATGGCATGAGAAACTGGAAAGGCCCTATAATGTGTACATGCTTTATCTTCTCAAACCTTGCAGACGATATATCATGAATTTTTTATAAAGCAAGGAATATTTTGTTCACTATTTTGTGACTAATCCAGTTGTTGATACATCATGTTCCAGTATAATTAGTTTCAAAATATTAAACAGATTTGCTCTATTGGTGTCTCGACATTGAGACACAGCCGTTTTGATAGCTAATGTGTTAAAATGTATATGTATGCAAATATACACACTTCTCAATTTCTCTATTGATATTGGGCTCGAAAAAAATGGTTAAACGTGACCTAATCCATTGACTCATTCGAGCATATACTATGATTCAATAATTTGCAATTACAATTTTTTGCCCGGGACTAGATTGCCACTTTCTTGTAATAGATAGTTCTCAGGTAGATTCAACCCCGATAACGTATAGTTTCACGTCATATATCGAACACACAACACCTTTTCCAATATTCGTAATAAGATAGAAATAGCTCACTGGAAAATGCAACGGCACTTTTAGAGATAGGCAGCCAGCATGTTGCTCGGAGATTCGTTCTTTGGTAGCAGAATCTGTCAAACAACCATGCTTCTACGGGTAGCCAATAGCTGGATTAGTATCCTGCCCCCCCCCCCCCCCCCAGCAGCACACACCTCACTCTAAATTCTACTCTTCGGACATTATCTCCTAAATTGAGATTTCTCTCAATTCTGAGTGTATTACATAATGGGATTCTGATCATTGTTATGGAGTGCATTTTGGTATGGAGGTCCATATAGTGATGAAACTGGTAGGATTTGACGAAACCGAAAACGGACATTAATTCTTATAACACCTATGAAGAATATTTCAATATGTACAAAGAATACAACTTAGACTATTTAATTTCCACTTTCCCGATCTAGAAGCGTCAACATCCCTTTCAAGAACCTGTTTGCAACCGGCCATGTTAAACACACTCTGTGCCATTCACATCACAATTATAGTTATTACCATCCCCCTCCCCCACACACACGCACGCACGCACTCACCCACACGCACGCACGCACATACACACACACACACACACACGCACACACGCACACACGCACACACGCACACACGCACACACGCATTCACGCACGCACGCTCGCTCGCTCGCTCGCACGCACGCACGCACGCACGCACGCACGCACGCACGCACGCACGCACGCACGCACGCACGCACGCACGCACTTCACGCACGCACGCACGCACGCACGCACGCACGCACGCACGCACGCACGCACGCACGCACGCACGCACGCACGCACGCACGCACGCACGCACGCACGCACACACATGCACGCACACACGCACACTCGCACGCACGCACATACACACCAGACAGACACATTCCATTGCGTAGTAAGTCAATACTGGCTTCTAGCAATAGAGGTATCCGTTTATAAGTACGCTCCACCCTTTTATAGTCTCGTCCATTTTTTGCACATGTTGGAATCAATTTATATACTTTGAAACCTAATTTCTCAGAACCTCATTTTCAAAGTAATTATAACGATAATCTGTTGAATATTTTGAAATTAACTGTTGCTGCTTGTTTAGTAAATAGTAAATACATCGACGATAAAAAATTCGTACCCTGGCCGAACTTTTCAAGCTTCATGACTGAGTATTCTCTGTCAATTATAATAGAGACACCATCCTAGATGTAATGTAATTGACTGTGACTTCATATCCCCGAGTAACAGATCAGATCAATCCATTACCCTCCGTTCTTTGAATAAAACAACATCATGTTCATGCAATTCGCTATTTCACCATCTTCAACACTCAAGACAGATTAAGTGTTAATAAGCAATGCATTATTTTGTACATCTTGTTCTCAACTTCTTCACTATGTGCACCGATTTAATTCAATTGAAGACTCACGTTGGGTGTAGGGTGCGTGCGCATGAATATGCGTGTAGATAAAATCAATTCTGAATACAGCTAAAAGGAGATAAATGAAGATCAGTGGGCCAAGTTTCTTAAGGCAGGGGTGATGCTCCCTGCCACGGTGTTCCGGTGGAGTACCGAGTGTTACTTTGGATACTATGTCCCATACTGAAATGCGCGTCTAATGGCCTCTAGTGATATCACTGAGACAGTTTGATCTGGAAAGTTCTTTCAATGGTTGAGTGTGTGCGCGGGATGAATGACAGACGGTGATATTGTAGGTTGATATGCGAATTTGCTATGTCTGGGTACCAATTCACGTAGAAGAATGGCACTGCTTTGAATTCAGAGGCATGCTAAATGCATCAAGTTGGTTGTAGATTTTGTACAATATTAATCATCTGGCTGCTTTGCATCTGTCATCTAGTGACTCCCAACTGAGTCGATTTAACATGTTTCTGACTTGATGCCTGTCGGTATCTATTTAGGTTATAGCAAGCGGGTCCTTTTTTAACGGATTCTAGCTCTATGGTTAGATTGTTGATGTATGCCATTACACAATACAACCGATTAACTGAACCCATGGGCCCATAGGTTTGTCGGCAATTTCTTTGACTTGAGGATTCTCGACATTGGTGATTGTTTTAGGACGTTCAGGGAGATATTGGCGTTGGCTTTGGTATTCCTGATCTGCTTGTCCCAGTGAAAGTCATGTGAGGTTTTGCCACCCAGTTACCGTAATAACTAATGCCATTGATGAACACCCTACATAAATCAGCAATACATAGAATCAACCTATGTTCAAATTATTCTGTAGAGATGCAGCACATTGGATATGCTCACTTATACCCCTGAATCTGATTGTTCATATAAGCAGCAGAAATGAGTTGAGATATTTATTTCATAGAAACACATCTGCTTTATATTGTGAAATATTAATTAATCGATTACATAACAGTTTTATCACATAGAAAAGCATAACATGAAGGGAATCACTACATATTATTTTAATCTATCTCCAACTATTCTAATAATGTCGTGGGTTAGAGACATTTCTAACTAAATTTTATTGCACAGTGTATATAACTCTTGGCCTTAAAGCGTTACAGCGAGAAATAAAAATAACACAGAATTGGTAAGACAATTCCGAATAATAGTTGATATGATAAATAGAATCTTAAATCCATTGCCATTTTGTATCAAATTTATCACACTCATTCAATAAGATCACGTTTGTAACTCGCGAAAGCCTAAAACCTTGTTCCAAATGAGATCTTATTAATCTTGTGTGACAAATTTGGTGCAAGATGCCAATGACTTTGAAATACTCCATATCTCGAAATATAGTTATGAATGCGGTACTATTTCAACATGCTAATGATATGTAACATAATTGGTTGGAACTGAGAGGGTACTATACAAGTGTGATACATTCGATATGAAATGCCATCCTCTATTTCCTCTATATAGCAAGAAGCATACCAAGAGAAGTAAAACAATTAAGCTACATTTAAAACTCGCTACCCCGAGGGTGACGGCTAATCTTATTTTTCTGACATGAAATAAAACTAGCAATGTCTAAATTGGAAGCAATATTTTGTTCAATACGATCCTTTATATATTGCTGTGAATTGGTCATTTGTAAGCCATTCGTCATGAGAGAGTCGTGTGGATGCCATTATGCTCGAGTATCCATATACTGTGAATGACTCAAACATTAAATCCAGACAATTACATTGTCGGCTGGAGCAGATATCTGATACACATACAAATTACACATTCGGTCTCGGGAATATAGGGTATTTGACGTGAAATTCATGTGTGACCTGATAAGATCGGGGTGATTTTACTGTTTGCATTGCTTATTTATATGTGCTAGGAATTATTTGAATACATGGACTAAGGCAACATTCATTGGAAAAGGAGGTCAATGTGCAAAAGACAAATATGCGTTTTGATATGAGATTTAATTAACCCTTTCATAAACAATGGTTTTAGCAAAGACATATGGTGTCCAGCATAGAGATGTTTATATGTATCGTTTTCATTGCTAATTCATGGTAGGCCGTGGTACGTTTCTAGACCCTGTTTGCTAATCAACTGTTTTTATATACTTTGGGTCATATTTGTGTTCTATCCCTTCGTGCTAGAAATTGAAGCTTCTACGATACCGATGCCACCTACTAAATATGACAAGAGCACTCATTGTTTCTTTTTCTCTCAATAAAGACTTCCCATTTTTCAGAGCCTTCAAATTTGATGAACTATCGAATAAATGATCTTTGTTTATTAAAATTACTGACACGTTTTCTCCACCTATTACTTGCCGAGTGTGTACATGAAGAGAGGGTCATTAATTTTATAATGGACATGTAATTATGCATAGCATATCATACATTGCATTAAATACGAAAACCGGGTTAATGCTATAAAATAGTTAATATATTATTACACTTACAAATTTACATAAACATTTCTCGGTGAATATTTCGTGCCACAAACAAAAGGTGCATCAATTTATGAAATCCTGTCAGGAATCTTCCACGATATGAGTATAATACCAGGAATCAATCTTTGTAAATTATATGGAAAAGTCAGGCTACAATATGATGAGCTGCCATCACTCTGTCACTGAAAATATCCAGCAATTTTTAATATCTGCCATGTTCTGTAATAGTCTGGATAGATCCAGATGGCATCCCTCCCAAGAGATTATCAACTGTCAGAGAATGAAATTAGCATGGCATATTATCTATCACCAATATAGAATAGACAGGGTGGACTAGATGTGTATTGTATTCCATAGATTATAAACATGCATTCACATAAATTTCTGATGAAAAATTGATGGCAACAGCTTTTCAGAGCACTATGCGGCTGTAACTGACATTAGCTTCGTAATCAATTCTTTAAGAATATTTCATCAGACATCTGCATCAATGCATGACCAAAGAGCTTCGTCATCATGCATGCCTGGATGCATGCATGCACACATGACCACACGCATTCATGAACGACATGCATGCACGACAACATGAACATATGCATTATGACACATTATCAAATGAAAGGTCGTTCGCTGATTTATCATCATCAACATTTTCAATGCCAATCTGTGAACCTCTCAAACATACTGCATGCTTTTCTTCATTATTCTTAATTTAGTTCAGTCTGTGCATAATATCGTGTCAGACATCGGATTATTCAATGTGTCCTTAATTAGATGTAATAGTCATCGATTCAGACTATGAAGATTGAATAAATTCCTGATGTCTATTTTAATGCAATTCGATCAAATATTCTATTGTTGACTATAAGAATCTATGGGGAAACCTAACATTGAAAACACATAAAAGTGTCAAAGACATTAGACATTTTTAGAATTGACAATGTCGTATTTCATTTCGTATGCAGGTATATTTATGTAGTCGAGTGTGGTAATGCAATCTATGGTATATATCTTTATGTTAGAATGCTTTAACTTATTATTCTTATTGTCTATAATTATTTCCGCATTTTATCTGACAGTTACTGTTGGAAAGGCTTATTCTATGTGGTTCAGAGGGTAAATTGACTTGTTCATACATAAGGTGCGACAGACACACACACACAGAGAGAGAGAGAGAGCGAGAGAGAGAGAGAGAGAGAGAGAGAGAGAGAGAGAGAGAGAGAGAGTCCCAAGAGTAATTTTTCTGAAAGAAACGCATTGGTGAGTAATACCAAACGTGTCTTACTTTCTTCATCTCTGGTGCATGAATATAGAGGAAAATCAATCCAATTATGTAATATGTAGTAGAATCAGATATTTCAGGAAAATCACGAATTCAATATTAGCTTCAAACCTCGATGTACGTTAATCAGGACAGCAGAAATAAATAAATAATATTGATCTTGAAACTATGATATTGAAGAATCTATGCCAATCTCTCATGACCAGTGGATAAAAGGAACACTTGTCTTTCTTTATGCTGATATGTCTCAAGGGAAAAAATTAGTGTGGATCAACTTGTGGTAAATGATGTATTCTTATTTGTACTTTTAATCTGACTCTTCGAGTTATAAAATCGTTCTACAGCTGTCTGCAATGACAGACTTTGGAAACATGTATTCGATCATCTAGACCATTCTCTAAAGACGGCTGTGTAAAAGTATTGATTCAAACGAACTACGGAATAATACATATAAGAGGGTGTGAAACAATTAGTCTACAATTTAGATGGAGTGGTTTTCATTTTACGTTGAGAAATAAGATTTGATTTGATAGAGAATTGACTTTTACATCGTTCAAGTTTTATGACGCTCATATGCCTGCTAACAATCATCTGAAGCAGGCCTGACACGAATATGTAATTGGATAGATATGTTGAATACGTTGAAAGTAATTTGACTGCGAACTGTTGCTACCATAGTCAAATTAATTTCAAAATATTCAATGAGTTAGACGAATAGTTACATTGAAATTGAGTTTTTGAAACTCATAGATCATAATGTTATAGTCGATTAAACTGCAGGTACAAAGTGTGGGGAATTTAGATAGAAATGGGCAGGGCATAACTAGAAATCTTTCTCGCTCTCTCTCTCTCTCTCTCTCTCTCTCTCTCTCTCTCTCTCTCTCTCTCTCTCTCTCTCTCTCTTTCTCGATAGATTGTGGCCTGACATCTCTACATAAGAATGTAATGATAGAATTCAAGCTATATCGTTCAGGGCGTTTTCATCCACTCACATTGAAAAAGAAAAATTCCGCATTTCCACTGAACGTGGCACGGTGGAGCAGCGTAAACAGTGTTAACATGCTGTAGTATCTACAGTAAAACTGGGCATACATGCTAAAACCGCTCTCTCCATCCACCTGTACACCATGTCCAGTGGTGCTTCATGAGCATTAATTTATATTTTTTCAAATCTCCTTATTTATCTGCTTGTCGTTGAGCAATTGTTCCTTTTCGGTCTAATTTCTATATTCATAGACATACATATCCCAATGATAGGATATGCATACAATGTCAGAAAGCAATCATGTCTGCATCAGCTAGTGAGAATGCTTGTTACGCCATGATGTAAATATTGCATCATTCACCAACTGTTCTCCTTGACCTCTCGCCACTGATGAACCTCGAGGCATGCTATGAAGTAGGTCTCCTTTGTCATCTCCAATAATCTCATTTGTTTCATTTTCATCTACAATCTTCTCTTAATGGACCATTCCACTTTATCTATCCACCATATGACGTCATAATCGTGTACGTGACGTATATGATGGCGTCATAATAAATGACGTAATGAATGACGTAGATAGGTCCGTCACGAACGTATAATTGGTGATGGAATAGGTTTTGTTGTACGAATTGTATGTCCTTACTATTTAATAAACATGCTGTTGAATATTTTGAAAGTAATTTGTCTGTTGGTTGTTGCTGTCATAGACAGGAACAGCACCCAATCAAATTAATTTCAAATGAGCGAGGTGTGGATGCAGATTAGCTAGAGATGTGCGGGGAATAGGTAAAATAGGAAAGGCATATCCTGTATAATAGATGATGCACTGCACACATATTAGAGACACTCTTTGATGGAAAAAATTGCGATGGCATGTCCTCATGTAATAAGTGTAAATTTGTCATGGTGTATCACAGCGCAAGGAGTAATGGTATGAAACAGAGGTGCCTTTTGATAGGCGTAGAGTAGTCACGTCAAAAAGAGCGGGATGCGGGTGGGGGTGAGGGAGCACAGGACTTAATTGCACTTATATGTACTGGCCAAATGGGGCGTCCTCTGGTCGGCGTCCTTGTTCCAACATGCCCAACAGAACATGCCACTTTTGGTCACTCCGTATAATGCCAATTATGTACCGCCACACTTGTAATCTCTTGACTTCTCTAATACTATCAAAAAACCGCAATTATCTCACACCATTACTATTAACGTAGTGCTATTGTCTCATACAGTGTTCAACATCTTTGAGAATGACATCACATACATTTTCCTGAATAAGTCAATGCAGCTATGCATGCACATAATCTTGCAATATGGAGTTCATGATGGAATGTTGGAAATATACTGACATTCAAACTAGCAGGCAAAAGCTAGAAGACTGGTGTCAATAATAGATGTCACGTAAACTTCAATCTATCACTCTTTCTATGATGGGATAAAATCTTCCTCTGGAGAAAACACAAATGTACACTGGTGGTGATCTATTACAAGAGATGTTACCATTCCTTTGAATACCAGCTCAAGATGACAAGCTTCCTTGTTCTGACTGATCAGTGGAAAATATGGAGTGGCCATGGCAGTACCTCCTAGCCTCATATTCATACAACCACGCCAATATTCCAATTCTGAAGTTCTATAAAATCGACTAAAAATCTAAGAATAAAGTATAAACACATTTTCTGCTTTGTATCTTGTCTTTCGGCTTCGATGATCTGCTGTGTGTGTTGCTGGGTTTGGTGCTCTGAAATTGTAGAGCAAGACCTATTGTTATTGCAGCTGGTATGTACATCAACATGAAGAAAGATGGTATGATCAAGTGTGGTAGGAAATGTGTACAATAAATTGAAGGAGATCACATGGCTGTGATAAATTCAGTGCTGTATTATACTGACCATGATCTGATATTGACGCCGCTACAATGAATGTAGCTCATATTGAGTACAATAGAGAAAGATTATCGACCGTATAATAGCTTCATTTAGCCGAGACAAAGCAAGTATATTGTCGATTATTTGTTAGTCTCGCTTAGAACGATTGAGAGAGATAACAAATTGAGCGAAAACATTCAGCTGAAGAAGGAATTTCACGGCGTCGATTTTTGCAAATGGTGCGTTAGACAGAGATGTGCTTCATGCCATCAGTTGTTTCTAAGTAGATACTTTTGTGTTTATTCGAAATTGAGTGACGTGTGTATCTGCCGCCATAAGAAAAATACATCTATTGTAAACTGATGACACGCGCCAATGACAACGGTCCATCAAGAAAGTGGCAAATGTCTGATAGTAAATGACTGAATTTTATGTCAGTGAATTCGATATTTAATACATATACTGTTGAATATTTTGAGATTAATTTGTCTTGGAGCTCTTGCTGTCATAATATGCAGTAACGCTCAGTAAAATTCGTTTCAAAATATTCAAATATTTATCTGAATTGTTTAAAATGAGTTCTGGGAATTCAGGGTTGAAAGAGTTAAAACTGATCCAAACACTCATATAAAGTTGGCGGAGTTTAGCTGGAAATGGGTGGGACATATAGCTGGAAATTGATGGGACATATAACTGGAAATAGATGGAACATATAGCTGGAAATTGGTGGGACATATAGCTGGAAATGGGTGGGACATATAGCTGGAAATGGGTGGGACATATAGCTGGAAATGGGTGGGACATATAGCTGGAAATGAGTGGGACATATAGGTGGAATTTGGTGGAACATGTAGCTGGAAATGGGTGGGACGTATATGCGGAAATGGGTGGGACATATAGGTGGAAATGAGTGGGCCATAAAGCTGGAAATGGGTGGGACATATAGCTGGAAATGGACCCAGAATTGAGATTGTATATGAATGAAATGATTATCGTCACCTAAAGAAGCAATGCTTTCAAATATAAACTATGATTCAATAATCTGTCATTACACTCTTTCCTTAGGACTTGATTGCCACTTTATTAGAACACATAATTCTGAGAGAGATTCGCTCCTGAATTAGTTTCACACCATATAACCAATACCTTTCACAACATCCATCATAAAAATAAAAAGAGTCTGCAGGGAAATGCAAGAATACTCTCATGGTCGTGTCACTGCATAACACTGGATATCGCTATCAGAATGAATCCGGTACCCCACCTCTCTGAGTAGGGTATAACTGGATTATCACATATTATTTCCGACCCACCATCAGCACACAACCTACTCCAAATACGCTCCCTCTCTACTAATTTAATGTTGCAGACAATTCTAATCAGATTTCGAGTTTTACGTAAGATCATTAGTATGGAGTGGATTGGGGCATAGTGATGCATCTTGTGCAGAAACTGGTATGATTTGGCTAATTTCAAAAGTAGTATGTGTAAAGGTAAAATCAATTCAGAATATGTTTAAAAGCAAATAAAAGACGATCAATTCTCAAGGCCCATTAAGGCAAGATCGCTGCTCGCAATGGCGAGTGCTGGAGTTCAGATCTGAAGGCCTCTAGCGATGTTGCTGAAACAGTTTGATCTGGTAAGATGTTCAAATCTTTGTCTGTGCGCTGAAACAATGACAGATTGTGATCGTCCCAAGTTTAAATGGGATTTTGGTATGCCAGGATGTTTTCAGTGCATGTAAGAACACTGGTGTTGTACCATTATTAGTAGTATGACTTCTCTGCATCTGTCAACAAAGAAATGTTAACTGAGTTGATCTAACATGTTTCTGATATTTATTCTTGTCGTTTTCTATTTAGGGTGAAATGAGCAGGATCGTCTTTGGATCGATTCAAATACCATGATCGACTAAATTCGATGGATGGTCTTGACAAGCTTCATGGCCATGTGCATTGACTGATATTATAGACATTAATATTTCATCATAGAAGGCTCTACGAGTTATTAACATTGGGTCTGATATTCTTGATGTGTTAGTCCCCCAGTGAAGGTCATGTGAGATCTTGACGCCCAGGTGCCAAAATAACGAAGTGGTTGGAACTGAGAGCTTACTACAGAAGTGTGGGAAATTCGATATGAAATGTCATTCTCTATTTCCTCTATGTAGCAGGAAGCATAGCAAAAGAGATAGCATAATTAAGTCAGATTTAAAACTCGCTATCCCGAAGATTGCTAATCTTATTTTCCTGACCTGAAATAAAACTAGCAACGTCTGAATTGGGCAATAATCATTGACACAATATGATCCTTTATATATTGCTGGGAATTGGTCGTTTGAAATCGTTCGTCATGAGACGAAGAATCCAACTGCTAAGTCCCGACAAATACATTGTCAGCTGGAGCAGACATCTCAGACACATACAAATGCCACCTTCGGTGTTGGGAATAGAGTGTATTTGGCGTTAGATTTAAGTCTGATCTAATAAAGTCGGGGCAATTTCATTGTGTGTCTTGCTTATTACTATGCGCTTGAAATTAGTTGACCTCATGGACTAATCCAACATTCATTGGAAGGAGCAGGCAGTATGCGAAACCAGAAACGGAGAGAGGGAAAGATGGAGTGAGAGAGAGAGAGAGGAGGGGGGGGGGAGATAGGGGGAGGGAGAAGGGAGGGAGGGAGAAGGGAGAGAGGGAGAAACGGAGAAAGGGAGCGATGGAGAGAGAGAGAGAGAGAGAGAGAGAGAGAGAGAGGGAGGGAGGGAGGGAGGAAGGGCGGGCGGGCGGGCGGCGGGCGGGCCGGCGGAAGGGAGGTAGGAAGGGGAGGGGTGGACGAAAGGAGGGGGGGGGAGAGGGGGGGGGGGAGGGAGGGATGAAGGGTGGGAGGTTGGGGTGTGGTTTAGGATGGCTGGTATGTCTTAGATGTTTGACTGGAACAGAATAGAAAATATAGTTCTAGAGTATATGCTAATGCCATTGTAATAAAGTCGATACAATAATTGTCATAAACATTGAGTGTTGTGAGAAAGATACAACCAAGACGCCAAGCCCTGGGGAAAATATAGTAAAATAAATAACCTACCATATATACATTGCTTTGCCTACCCGCGACGAAGCAATTATATGCTCGATTATTTGTTTGTCTCGTATGAAATGATTTAGTTAGAAAGCAAATTAAACAAAAAAACAAACATTCAGCTGACGAAAGAATTCCACTGCGTCTATTTTTCAAATGGCACGTTAGACGGCGATGCGCTTCATGACATCAATTGCTTCCAAGTAGGTCAAAACTAAATTGCTAGGGTTATTCGAACATGAGTGACATGTGACATATTTACTAACGTGTCCTACTCAGTTTCCCTGATAACGCAGGTTACTGGACGATTACTGGACTAATGCCGGGCCAATATGTCCAACTACTAGCCCAGTGATCCACGTTATCAGGAGTACATCTCTGGACACTGAGAAACCAGCGCGCAATTCAATGGCGCTTTACAGTTTATCCATCAATCATACGACATCATAAACAACTACGTGACGTGTAGGATGGCGTCCTAATCAATGACTTCATGAATGACGTAGATAAGTTCGACTGGAACACTTAATCGATGACAGACTATGTATGTTTTTACCATTTTATAAACGTGCTGCCCGACTATCGATTTCCAGAAAGCCATAGGCAGCAACAGCACCCAGCCAAACTAGTTTCAAATTATATGTGTATAGTTTTCTGGAAATCGATAGTCAGGTAGTTCAGATGGACGGGGCATAGGTAAAACTGGAAACGTTCATTATCTATGTGTCAGCATTCAGTGTGTCACATGAGAGAGGCGTCAATCAGTTATTTACCATCATCACAGGTCTGACCTTGTTTATCGACATTAAGTGTTAACGTTTCCTCGCAAGGATAGAGGCTTTTAGCGCCATCATTATAAAATATTCACGCTAACGACACATGACGCTGGCAATATTGCAAACCATTTCGTAAATTGAAAGATGAATTATTTGCCACTGACATTTATTATATCAGTAATAGCCATATATCATTCCTCTCGTCTCGTAATGGGAAGAAGGTATTGTGTTCGGGCCTGTTTATCCGTGTGTTTGTGTGTCCCTGTGTTTATGTGTCCGTGTGTGTGTGTGTGTGTCAGGAGATGGATGTTAAAACTACTGATCTAATCGGGATAAGATTTTAACACAACCCTTACCTTGAAAGCGGATTTACAGATGACGGCCATGATCCGAAAAAAACAAGCAAACAGGAATCCTTATTAGGACAAATTTAGGATCGATTGGTATCCTTGAAACTACTGATCCAAATTGGCTCAAAGTTTAACACAAGAAAGGATGTGACCGGATACTATGATAACGCAATGTTGGTCATGATCCGAAGAAGAATTTGGAAACTGTGAAATATTTAAAAATAAGAATAGAATCTGTACAATATGATACAAAAGGGAGGGGTGATGGCTTCCATTCTCTGATAGCTCTTGTGTACTCTGTATTCGGGACCAGCAACCTAACACTTGACGCTCAATAACACCAAATCCACCACATCGGGAGGACAGTTACTTAAATAAATATAGGACGATTTCAAAGAAATATGCTATATAACAATAATCTATGTTTATAAGACCTATCGATACATCCTAATCTATTACTATATACTAAATAGTATACACTGCTTTCTCTGCTAGATTTTGATAAATTCAACCATCAGATGTGCGTTTGCCTATTTAATATTTGTGGAATCCATGTTAATAATAGTAAAGACATACAGTTAATACAACGTTTAGTCCATCATCAATTAAGAGTTCGTGACGAACTTAGCTACGCCATTCATGACGTAATTATTGATGATACCAGCCTATGTGTCGCAAAGTTGATTATGACGTCATATGATTGATGGATAAACAGGAATCATCCAGTGGGTACATGTGGACACATTAATACAACGCGGCACATTCTAAGCGCTTAAAATTTATTGCGATATAGGCCTGTTTAAGAACTGTCCTAAAGGTTGACTATATCGCATTCCTGTTTCTCAGTCACTCATATGACGTCATAATCAATTACGTGGTGTGTAGGATGACGTCCTATTCAATTAAGTCATGAATGGCGTAGTTATCTTCGTCACGAACGCTTAATTAATGACCGACTAAGTGCTGTACGAATTCACCTTTCCAGGGTATCCATATATCATCTGACGTCATATGACGTCATACTCATCTAAGTGGCTTGTAGGATGACATCATAGTCATTACATCATAAATGATTCTATTTTGTCCGTCTTTAACCCTTAAAAGTCCGACATGTTGTATGAGTTGTATGTCTCTACTGTTTAATAAACATGTAACAGCGTCCAGTCAAATTAGTTAGAAATATTCAATAGCTTACCTGTATAGTTTTCTGGACGTAATTCAGAAAGCTATTATTTCAGGAAATTGATAGTCAAGGGGTTCAGAGATCGATGGATCCCAACACGAGCGAAGTGAGGGTGAAGCCTAGCTAGAGATAGGCGTGGCATACTTAAAATGGAAAGGCCCATTCTATGTCTTTATGGCAGCTAGTGGCGGAAGGATGTGACATGGATTTTATCACGTTTTGACCTGGACGATATTCGTGAGATCAGTTCAATGTCAGAGACACAGTCCATGCACACGTAGAGTACTGCAAATTCAATATGGACAGAAGAAAACAGTAAGCCGATGATGATTGTATTCTTATCAATAATACCAAACCCAATCAGAGAGTACAGAACTGTCTATGTAGCAATGTAAAGTCTTCTGGGAATATTACATTAGCTAAACCAACCTAAGCTGACTGTGGCCTGTGAAAAACCTGTGTCTTGCATAGCCAGAGAAATCAAGATGATACGGACAGATGAGGTTACGAACTTAATTCTATGCATGTGTTCATTCCATATGATCAGAGTGGTGCTAATCTGTTTTGGAAATACATTCGTAGAAGTGCATCAAGAGTATCTGGATTAATTATGGCGCTGGTGGAGTCAACGTGTACAGTTGGTCACTAGTGGGAAGCACTATGCTAGCTATTTGAAATGCATCATTACTTTAGTGAGGTGCGCCATAGAATACATCGGGGAGGAATTCTTTGTATGGCAAGATAGCCTCAGAATTCTTTCAGCACTTCAAAGAAGGGAAATATGTTGTCAATAGAACGCTTGCCAATTTTAAAGCCGTGGGAATGGATATGTGCGTAGAGCAGACCATCAAGCGATTACAAAAGAGAGCTGCTGGCCTAATTGGTAGCTGCAGGCTGAAGAAATATGTGGCAGAATATGAGATTATCTACCACGAAATGTTGACTGCTAACTATCTACACATAGCTCTCAATTGTGTGAGAAAAATATACACGCAATGATCATGAAAGCCTAATCAGTGTAACACTGAGCGAGACAAAGCTGTACAACTTTCTGACACAGGAGGTTATATCAGATGAAATACGTACAAGCTGCTTCATTCAAATGAAATTGGGAGGAAGGAATATGCACACCTTCGACAGGATAGATATGTTGAGAAGAGCTGAAGTTGTCAGAGACTATGCATCGATTAAATGCCAGCACATTCAAGAACATTAATGACATGAACAAGAGAACAGCCAGAGTGAAGTCTGGCCGGACAGCGTGTGGCTATGTCCAGAGTATTACTGACATTGTGCAATCGAGGGTACACACGATGGGTGATCTCTTGGAATAAGACATTGTTCCTGCTATTAGCCTTTTCGAAGAAGACGGTTTCATAACTAGGACAGTCACAAGTGATCTGGTAGCTGAATTGGAGATACCCCTCTCTAGTGATGGCTATCAGCCTGTATCTTCATCGAGTAGTCGAGTAACAGCATACCTCGTAGATGTGATGGCAAATGTTAGAATGGTTGTGCTCAAGTGGCTGGCTACCTTTGATTACTTATGCAACAGTACAAAAAGCACGATAAAAAAAGTATAGTAAATGCTGTACCATTAGACCATATCGTCGACTCTTAGCAGGAGGAAACAATGAAGGACGCTGAAAGAGAATGTAGAAATGCTACCCACCCAAATTGCATTGCTACAGTCGCCAGCAAAAAAATTACACTACCAGTGGAAATGACAATGTTCTGGTCAACCAGCAAAAACAAGCTTCTTCTTAACTCTCTAATACACAGACCAGTTATTTAGATTTAGCGGCAGTCACAAAGGAAGTGGAGAGGATGCGAGAGAGGCTGATGTTAATCAAAATATAAGAGTTTCAGCTGGGCATGTCACTGCAATACCAGAGCTTGACGACATTGACTTGGATGAGACTGACACACTCTTCGTTCTCCATGGTATGCATGTTGTGGATGGAGGTCTATGAAAAGTACTTATGCTGACATCGGATAGTGCTAGTGTCATTCTAATGGCTTTTTTCTGTCCTCAGCTTCAACTACTGGGACTACAGACGCTTTGGGCGAAGACTGGAGTGCGTTCGACAATGTGCTATTTTCCTGATAAGCAAGATCAGACCTGACATCTGCAGGTTTATCCTCGAAGTACATACACTGAGAGGTTGTGACTACACGAGCGAGTTTGTTATGAAACATGCTGCCACTAGTGCACAGCCTGATCGATACCTTAAGAACTTTGGAGTCGCCAGTGATTCAGATGAGCTCGTGTTGCAAAAATGATCGTCATGCACACCAATTAATCAACTAAGATCATGGATCACAACAGAAAAAGCACCACCCCCACTCGATGTGGCACCTACAAGCCACACTGCAAGTACCCACATACTCAGAAGTCTTTATTTAACCAACTTGATGAGATATTTGCTCGCAGCGGATGCCCCGTACTATATTATGGCTACAGTGGGCATGCTGATTTGCTTCTCCCCGTGCCATCTGCAAATATAATCCCAGAGAAAATGGTACAATGCTGCACATGAACAAAACAGTGAAATGCGGTTCTAAATAAGCAACATTTCTTTGTTGCGGATTTTGCAAATGCCAAAAATAGGCGTGAGCTGTTGTGCAAAAATTCATTGCAATGAGATCATTTTGGTCAACAAGTAAATATTGTAGCATGTAATTAGGGCCCTGCTTAAGTTGATACCTTCAGATGCTCATTTCATAATGTGGAAATGTTTTGTCTAAATAACATTTAGTATATTTGCTGAATCTTAATGAAATATCTCACTTACACGATGTATACTTAATTACAGCGTTCAATAACCGTGGTAGTACATGAGATATTGACCTCTGTAATGGAGTGCAAATCATTTTACTGTTGCATGTTGTGCTCGATTCTGCAGAGATGACAACATATCTAGCGAGTATATGCTAAGTTGAATTACAAAGGTATTCTTATTTGCATTTTATCAGCAATCTTATTTCTCTCAGGTGTAATTGAAAGTAATTGGTGTGCATACCTATGATTTGTGGAATATTGTTCGTAATGAAAACTAATATATTCACTGTACTAATAACAGGAACCAGTGCAAAATGACATTCTGTCGTCAAATGAAATGCCTTCATTAAATTTCGCGCTACTGAGCTATACTACCTACTATTCTGTGAGAAAAACACCGAAAACATATTTTCTGATGGTGAAAATAATGTGGGGTAGGGTAGCATATTACTGATTACCTGGTGGGACAGCTTATCTTATCAATCATGCCATCCGATGGAGAATTGAATGAGACAAATTTATTGTATAATATGTGAAGATTGCTTGGGCGAGAGCTGAGGAAATCAAAGAAATTGTGACTTCGGAAAATGAAACCAGATTCATTTTGATCATTTTCTCATATAAATTAAGACCAAATTACCAATTCACGGAACATTACATGGAAAATGGTTTTGATTCTGTTTCTCTGATCGAAGGCGTTGATCAGCATCATTTTAGTATGTATTAATGCGATAGTGACATAATATTTGCCAATATATTAATAATGTCTAATTTTTCACTTTTCGAATGACCCCATCGGCCAGTAGATGGTACAATGGTACCAATTCATTAAGGTAAATCCTACAAGCAAACATCTGTAGCTTCAGTTCAGGCATAGGTCAATATTTGAAGAATTATACCAGGTATCAAGTATAAGCTTATGCCAGGAATGCTGAATTGTGAGTCTTTAGCCATGGTCTACCAGCTCTACACCACCACCTCCACACCCCCTATCCTGTTTAACATGTTTATGGTGAATCTGCAATTACTGACAGCATCACTGACTCTTTAATATCCGCCTTGCTTAATAATATTTCTGATGGCGTCTCGCAAGCTGAAGTGACAGGTCTTCAATTATTAAGTCATTGCAATGATCACAAGCCCAGAATGAGATGTCTGTCATGATTTATATATAACCAGCTTTTGGAATGGGAGGTGTACTTTTACTGAACAGTTTTCAATAATACAATGTTTATAGGGATTCATTTCTAGCTATGCCACGTCCATTTCTGGCCAAGTCCCACCACATTTGTGCACGTATTTGAACCGATTTTCACACTTTGCAACATGAATTTCCAGACGCTCATTTTCAAGATAACTATACATATAAGCTGTTCACTATTTTGAAATTAATTAGACTCGATGGCAGCAACAGCTCCCAAGTCAAGTAGTAGTAGTAGTGGTAATAATAATAGTAGTAGTAGTAGTAGTAGTAGTAGTAGTAGTAGTAGTAGTAGTGGTAGTAGTAGGATTAGTAGTAGTAGTAGTAGTAGTAGTAGTAGTAGTAGTAGTAGTAGTAGTAGTAGTAGTAGTAGTAGTAATAGTAGTAGTAGCAGTAGTAGCAGCTGCAGCAGAAGCAGCAGCAGCAGCAGTAGCAGTAGTGGTAGTAGCTGTAGTAGCAGCAGCAGTAGTAGTAGCAGTAGGATCAGAGACAGCAGCAGTAGTGTAGTAGTAGTAGTTGTAGTGGTAGTAGTAGTAGCAGTAGTAGTAGTAGTAGTAGTAGTAGTAGTAGTAGTAGTAGTAGTAGTAGTAGTAGTAGTAGTAGTAGTAGTAGTAGTAGTAGTAGTAGTAGTAGTAGTAGTAGTAGTAGTAGTAGTAGTAGTAGTAGTAGTAGTAGTAGTAGCAGCCGCCATTCCCACCTTGACATACCCGATAAGTTCTCCCTCCCACCTGCATCCAATTAGCTCTGGGCCCCAACAGGCTAAATCCGGCTCAGACAGTAGTCAGCTACATTTACATGACTATAATGATGTTTTATACGGATATTCCAGGGCAATGAGGATGAAATATAGGGATAAATTCCACCATTCCCTCACTGAATTGCCGAACGCATTCAACAAGTAATGCCAATAAAACACATATTGATGTGCGATACGCGGTGTTGTTTGATAACTACCCAGTCATGACTCCGTCAACCATGGCACATTAGTACTTGGACTGTGTTTCTCAGTGTCATTTGTTACACCAAGCATCTGTTTAGAGCAAATAGCGGGGAGAGAGTGTAACTATTGATGAATCGTTTGTCAGACGCTCTTCTTTCGAATCGTGATTTTTCTCACACCACTATTAATTGTCTCATTTCCTCTTCCAGAAAAAACCCTTTGAGTCTCATCCCACCAACCCCATATATCGTGGGCTTTAACAATATAAAATCCAACCATACGCTGTCGGCAAATTGTTTTGATTTGTGGCATGACTGAAGGAAATTAAGCTGATATCCAGACCTGGTTTTAGCAGTTGGAAATATATTTTTATTGGGTAATTCAACAAGCAGCGCAGCAAATCTTATATCGTTCTTTAACCCTTTCATGTCGAAGCCGGGAAAACCGTCATCTGCAGTGGTTTTGAGGAATGCCCATTTGCAGGCCATGAGAAGACCATTTTTGTAATTTTACGACTAGGATGACTGGCTCGATAACGCAAATATTTGCTAACGTTAGTATGAGCTGGTTGGTCTGATTGGGTTAGATTTATGATCGGGCTATATATTATATTAAAAATCTTTCTAAGTAGGTCTATCCTTTGTGCTATTAGACTGTCATGGATAAAGGAGCTGCCAGATAAGTGAATCTGTATTTTTGCTGGATGCGACAAAATTACCAAATTCATCACATATATCTCTTTATTGTTTCCAGTAACTGACTGCTTTTCCCGAAAATGTCTAACTGTGTTATCTACGATCTGTTATGTTACCACCTGTCTCCAACTGCTCACCCACTCCAATTCCACCAACTCATTCACTTATAATTATTTCCACGGTCGTGATATTACAATCGCCTCAGCCCATCTGTCCGTCTTCCCATCGGTCTATCTGGAAACCACCTCTGACATTCCTAAATGCATTGGTGGAATTCAACCAAATTTGATATGTGAGTTAATTAGTTATCCAGATTGTAGATTATAAGCCGATATTTAGAGCCGGCGTCAAAAGGTCAAATCTCATCGAAATTCTGTTTATGTGAGTTACTCGTACAATAGTTGATTGTGAGATCTTATTTCTGTTTGGCTCCTGTGTAGGAATGTTTATATATTCCGATTATATTGGAATGTGAATGCAACCAAATTTATTCTCTGAGCTACCGATATGATTGTGAGATTCAATCTATATTAGACTCCCCCGCACGGGTGTGGAGGAGTGTGGTCCAGGGCAAAAGGTCAAAGTTCAGGAAAGCGTGAGATTTGTGATGGCTCTTCATCGACTTCGCATTCTGGTTTGTTGACCGGAGATCCACGTGGGCCTATAGATTAGTCGGGGTAGGAGCGGTCTAAACCTAAATATGGAAATTGATTTTAACCCTACGTGCAAATGATATGAATATGCTGATCTAACATATCGTATCTTCCTTTACCCTGATAGCGCGGCTTAATGGGCGGATACTGGGTCGATATCTGGACGATACTGAAAGTATTGGCACAGTATCGCCCTGGCATCGGCCCAGTAAGCTGCGTTATCAGGGTACTCATTGACCAAAGCTTTCCCTTTCTAGAAAGGCACAGCCTAACATGTTGAATATTTTGACTCTAATTTGGCAGAGACATGTTGCTGACATAAGCGGACATAGGCAGCAACAGCTCCATGTCAAGTTATCTTCAAAATGTTGGACAGAATAGTTCTTGCATTATAAATGATTTTCGTATTTAAAGAAAATACCTGATATGTTCTGTTCTGATGGCTGCCATCCCATACGGCCATCAACTGGCAGAGAAAGAGAGTAGCTTGGTATGTTATCCGTTATTAAGAACGAATAGAGTAGACGTGCATTTGATTACATAACAAAAATCATTCGATGACGGATGTTTCGCCCCCACACCTCCTGTTTATAATACCATGCGTTCGAAAATGAAAACGAACGTTATTTCGAAAATGGTTGATTGTCATAGTTTGTAGATTTAGCAAAGTGTTTTAAAAGTTTCGGCTTCCTTTCTGAATGCAAGGTCGACTTTGGGTTAGAAATTAAGAAAGACAAATCAGTGATTATCTTCCAACGTAGCGTATACATGGAAGTGCCCACTTAGGAATACGATTCCAATTTTTTGCCGCATACCGAACCGCTTAATTGTAATCATAGCTTTGAACTGCTCTTTACTCCGCCATCTAAATGCTTGCCAAGCAGATAGTGACATGTTTCGCAAACATTGGCTATGTTGACAGATTTCATTAGTCCCTGTGATCCTACTCCATTTGCCAAATGGAAAATCGTTCGCGGATAGTTTTCAGTGGCCTATTAATACAATGTCAATGCGCTAACCTTTCCAAAAGATGCGCTTTTATCGGGATTTGCTTTCAGTTTTGAAAATTATCATGCCTACGTTTCGTCCGGTATAGCTCATATACAGGTTAAGATGTTTCCAAAACAAAAACAGAAACATGTTAGTTAGTACAATTTTTAACACAAGAATTGTTTGTTGAATATTTTCAACATAATTGGATTGGAACACATTGCTGCCTTAGGCAAAATGCAAAATAATCAAACGTACGTTCTATTTTGTATTGGAAACATGTTAAGATATTTCGGAGCTGTACTGTACACTATCATTAATATGATTAATAATATTTACTGAAACACGCAATAGAAGATTGACTTTCTCACTTTTTCTCACTTGTATTGCGTTTCCTAAAGCCAATAGTCCAGTTAGTTCGAAGACACCTGTTCTAGACATAAGACCTAGGAGTTTCGTTGGCGGAATAAGAAAATGGTAATAAACAAAGTTTCTAATTAGTAACATACTAATATTGTATAATACTTCCTTAATATAAGTAGAAATGCTCCGACTGCATCAACTTGTGCTAATTGATGAATTCCTCTTTGCGGCTTCTATCTGATAGATACACACACCTTTTCCTATCTGCCTACATCGTAACTTAAATTGTTTGTATTTAAGCCTCGATAAGAGCGACTGACTAGGAACCAAAGGGTTTGTCCAAGTCATTCTCTATATGAATGGTGAATCAAAATATGAATTCGAATGACTACACACATGCGATATGATGTGACAAGAAATACTGTTAAATTTAGACGACGTGGATATTTTAGTTTTTACACATAGAACAAGTTTTACATCAGACCGTGGCCAGGTCTTCTGTTTAAAGGAACGTGATATATTCATAACAATAGAAAAGGACGACTACAGAACAACAGTTCTGAATAGTAAGGTATTTGGCTGTACCTACGTCATCGCTTCCTGGAAGTACTGGACCATTACTCTAAGAGTTATATTTATAGATTATCTTGGAATTCAGCTGAACACTATTGACCATCATCAATAGATTGAAGAATTCCGTGTATTTGGCTTCCAAGAACCGGCATCGACATTTACTTCAGCGACAAAAAGAGAAAGGAGCATCTTTAATATACATATATTCAAATATATTGTCACCCCCCCCCCCCCGAATACCCGATATTGATGTTATGGTGTACTCAGTGAGATGCAAAATATGTCTGCTATGTGGTGTGGGACTCAAAGGCTCTTTACTGGAAAAGGAAATGAGACAAACGTGACATGATTTCGAGTGTTGATGAAATCAGTGTCTGAAAGGAGAATGTCTGAGAAACTAGCCATCAATATTTACGCTCTTGGACTGGTGTCTGCGTTAAATCTATGCCCCGTGTAACAAATGATGTTGAGAAACACAGTTCAAGTACTAATGTTGACTAGACTGAAAGAATAATAACAGAATAATCATCAACCAATACTGTATATCGCACATTAAGCTTTGTCTTATTGATATCACTTGTTGAATGACGTCACTCTGGGAATGGTGGCTCTTATTGTCATATCCTTTAAACCGCGAACTGCAATAATTTCAATTTCAAGGTACCTATACAGGTAAGCTGTTGAATATTTAGAAAGTAATTTGATAGGAAGCGGTGGTTCGCTTCCATAGGCAGCAACAGCTACCAGTAACATTAGTTCCCAGATATTCGACAGAATAATTAAATTGTGAAGGTTCTCTGGTGTTTGGTATTTCGGCGTCAAGGTGTTGTGCCCTGGAATATGCATATCACTGGACTATGCATATCACTGGAATATGCATATTACTGGAATATGCATATCACTGGAATATGCATATCACTGGAATATGCATATCACTGGAATATGCATATCACTGGAATATGTATATCACTGGAATATGTATATCACTGGAATACGCATATCACTGGAATACGCATGTCACTGGAATATGCATATCACTGGAATATGCATATCACTGGAATATGCATATCACTGGAATATGCATATCACTGGAATATGCATATCACTGGAATATGTATATCACTGGAAAATGTATATCACTGGAATATGCATATCACTGGAATATGCATATCACTGGAATATGCATATCACTGGAATATGCATATTAAAGCTTCACCATAATCATGTAGATGTAGTTATACTGCTGATTACTGTGAATGTAATTTGATTGGCTATTGTTGAGTCATTAAACAGTCAGACAATAACAGCTGGTAATATTGATGAAGATAATAATAATAATAATAATAATAATAATAATAATAATAATAATAATAATAATAATAATAATAATAATGGAAGTATCAGTCACATTGCCTAACTCAAAGGTAAGAATGGGGTCTCTTGATTAGCACCGCCAGGGACAGGGCAGTATCATACACTAACGCATGAAAAGAGTAAGATGTTCTCATTTTTAGATTACACATATATTAAGCGACGATTTCATTTTTTTGTCGTCGTCGTCGTCATCCTCATCATCATCATCATCAGCAAATTCTTATATTATGTTTATATACGACAATAGATATGTATCTGCTAAGTCTTACATCACTGATATCTGACCAGATCATGGCCATGAATGACTGAATGGTTGTCCTAAGCATTAACCCGTACCACTCTGATGTCAAAAATTTAAATTTCAAATTAAATTCAAATAGGAACTGCTGTTCATTTGTCAACACATTTGGTGGAAGATGTTGCTGCCATAGACAGCAACATCATCCACCAAAATTGTTAAAAATGTACACCAATTTTGTTTGCTATTGACACATTACAACTAAGAATATTGGCATCAGAGTGGGAAGGGTTAACACATCTATGGCAGCAAAATCTCCCAGTTAAATTACTTTCTAAATATATATTTATACAGTACATCTCATTATTCACATCTAAAGTATGTTCTCGTAAAGGCGTCTTAGCTAACAAAATCCTGAAAAATATATGGGTCTTTGTTAGCTAAGGAATTTTTTTACTGACTATTTCTTTTTTATTCCCATTTTCTCGCGCCATAGTGGTATGTCATCTGTGGTTATACAAACCAATCATAGTTACAGGAGACAAGAACTAAATTATTGAAAACCGTTCTGCTGTGATAAATGTGAAAGGCTCTTGAAAAGTAAGGTACACATTCCCATTCCAAAATCGGGTTATACATAAATCACGAGAGCCGTCTCTGTTCTGTGTTTGTGATCACTGTAATGACTTAACAATTGATGTCTTTTCATTTCAGGTATTTCTGTTAGCCCGCGAGATTCCGTCACAAATATTATGAAACAAGGCAGATATTAAAGATTCAGCGATATTATCAGTCCGCTATGGCAGATTGTCGATACACATTCTCATCAGGATATGGTGGAGGGTGGGGGTGAGAGGGTGGTGGAGTGTGTGTGGTGGCTGTAGGTGGGGTGTGGTGGGTGGGATGGGTGAGGGTTGGAGGTACGTGGTGATAGTGAATTGTTAAATATTCCAGTATTCCTGGAATGGATCTTTCCATCAATCATATGCTGTCATAAACAGCTATGTGACGTGTATGATGCAATCATAATCAATGACGTCATGAATGACGTAATTAAGTTCACCATAAACGCATAATTGATGACGGACTAAAGCGTTGTACGAATTGTATGTCTTTAGTATTTAATAAACATGCTGTTGAGTATTTTGAAACTAATTTCACTGGGCGCTGTTGTTGTCTTTCAAATTAGGTTCAAAATATTCAACAGCTTACCTGTATAGTTTTCTGAAAAATTGTTGGTCAGGGAGTACAGAGATCGCTCGATCCCAGCACGGACGAAATGTGGGTGGAGCATACATTAAGAGGGGCGGGGCATAGCTAGAACTGGATTCATCCATTGGAGATTGCAAACCACTCGCCATCGCGTTTTTGGCAGATTCTTTTTTGATTTTCTAAATTTTCCAAATGTTTTAGATTTTCTGAATTGTTCGAATCATAACCAAATTTGTGAAATCCGAATTTACGGTCATGCTCGTTCTTGTTTTACAATTTGAGCCAAATTGGACACGCAGTTTCACAAATATCAATAGATCGAGATTAGCTCCAATTTGAAAAACATGTTTGTTTGTTTTTTCGGCTCACGGTCTGGAAACCCTGATTCATGGTAAGATTGTTGCGTTAAATTTTGGGCCAAATCAGATCGTTGGTTTCGAGATGCATTTTCGAACACACAAATACACATACACGCACACACGCACACAAGCAACTAGCACCCACGTATCTACGCACGCGCACACACACACGCACGCACGCACGCAAGCAAGCACGCACGCACGCACGCACGCACGCACGCACGCACGCAGCCAGGCCTTAACGTAATACCATGTTCCGATTACTGGATGATGGAAATTATATTTGATTATTATTCATATCAATCATGCCATCGCCCACGAGTGCATCTTTCAGTATGCGAAATTATTCGCAATGTGAGAGAGTCGTGTGCTGTCAACGTGTGAATATTTTATAATGATGGCGCTAAAATCCTCCCAACTTAATGTTGAAGTAATGTCGATAAACAAAACCAGGTGTGTGATGATGGTACATAACTGCTTGATGCCTCTCTCACCTGACACACTGAATGCTAATTGAATTGTGCACTTGTTTCTCAGTATCCATATATACGATGAGTAGGCCATCAATTTGCTGCAAACAACAATATCTGGCTCGTTGATGTCAGGCACTAACTGGTTTCAAAGACAAGGCGGTAAGCGTGTCACTCATGGACGATTTGACAGGGTATCTAACCCACAATCGGCGAAAGAGTCACGCAGCATACCCCACAAACGTTCCCACCACACCAACGCCGAAAGTCCGTCTGGTTGAAGCGCTAGTAGGCTATGACGCATGCCGCTTTCATCGGTTATGGATTCGATTCCCTGTCAATGCCAAAATACCGTAATGCCACGACTACAGTATGCATGTTACTCATTCCCAAATAACCCTAACAATTCAGAGTTTCTCTAGTTGGAAACGACTAATGTTGTGGAATCTGTTGCCGTCTAAAGCACCATCTGTAAAATCGACAGAATGGAATTCTTTCTTCCACTGCATTCTTTTGTCTAATTTGTCTTCTGTATGGATCATTCTAAACGAACCGAACAAATAATCGACACAATAATTGCATCGTCTCGGCTAAATGCAGCACGTTAGCTTGAAGCTTTGCCATTACAGTTCATTACACAATCATCTGAACTCCTAATTGCAAGATCACATGCATAGATACCTGCCTAATTCACCTTTCCAGAGTATCCATTGATGATGTGACGTCATATGACGTCATAATCAGTTAAGCAGCGTGTAGGATGACGTCATAATCATTACGTCATAAATGTTTTTATTAGGCCCATCTTTACCTCTTAATAGTCCGACACGCTATAAGAATTGTATGTCTCTACTATTTAATAAGCATGCTGTTGAATATTTTGAAACTAATTTGACTGGGCGCTGTTGTGTCCAGCGGCAGCAACAGCACCCAGTAAAATTAATTTCAAAATATTCAACAGCTTACCTGTATAGTTTTCTGGAAATTAATAGTCAGGGAGTTCAGCGATCAGTCAATTCCAATACGAGCGAGGTGTGGGTTGAGCATAGCTAGAGATGGGCGGGGCATAGCTAAAATGGAAAGGTCCATTGACTCCTTGTATACAATCCACTCACAAAGATGTTGAACAATGTATGGGACAATGCCACTGCACCGTGACAGAAACATCATGCCATCGTAATAAACGTTTCCAGTTTATCCATCAATCATATGATGGCATAATCAACTATGTGACGTGTAGAATGCCGTGATCAATGACGTCATGAATGACGTTACAAATATCGTCACGAACGCTTAATTCACGACGGACTAAGCGTTATTGAATGAATTGTATGTCTTTACTATTTAATGAACATGCGGTTGGATACTTTGAAACTAATTTGACTGGTCGCTGTTTTGCTGCCTATGGGTTGAACGTAACTAGGAATGGGCGGGGCATAGCAAAAACTGGAAATGTCGCTTGTCTAATTGAGTCCTTCGGTAAAATCTATTTAATGTCACTGACAAAAATCTTGACCATTGTAGGAGACAACACCACTGCACTATGACAGAAACACCTTGCCATTGTAATTGCTTCCATCAGCGAGTGTCTTTTTCAGTGTATCATTTATTACAAATAGGCATACTAAATGCATATCATATCTGAAAGCTTGTAGATCACCCATAGGTTATTTAACTACTTGGTGTAGCTGAAGATGAGATAAATGTGATTATTGTGGAGGACACCATAGGCCTACCTCCCAGCATCTCATTAGATCCATTAGTAAGGAGCGTGTGATAAGATCAGTCGGAGAGTGATGCGATATATCCATCTGAGAAGAGGCGTGACATCATCCAGACTAGCTGATGTAGACATGATTGCATTCTGACATCTTATACATATCTTATTAAAGGTATACTTATATTAATGCACAGAGCCATTACACTGAAAGGAAAAAATTATCCGCTGATATGTATATAAATACATCAGAAGATTTGAATCACACATCTAAAATAAAGTATAACCTAACGCGCATCTCCAGTAGACCTGGTGCACGCTTTTAGTGTAGATATGTACACGCTAATAGGGGTTAAATGGCCAAGCCGCACCACGTCCAGCGTAGATGGACATTTATTTAATTGCTATTCAAGACATGTGCATTAAATTATTCTGAAATGTATGTCTTGATCTCCTATTTTGAAGATGAGTTCTGAGAACTCATACTAATATGTTCCCTGGAAAATTAGTTTCAAAATATTAAACAAAATCTTTAGAAAATAATTTATGTTGTAAATTCATCAAAGACATACACTTCAGATGGTTACTCTTGGGTATTTGCCAATTTTGTGTCTGACCTGTGCCATATAATGGTGATGTCAGTTAACAAGTAGCGTATTTTGATTCGGATGTCATTATCGGGATCGAAGTCCCACCCACACGCTATGTGATAATATGCATCACGTTCACACAATGTGTGTCTCGTGTGGATTTGGTGTGAAAGTTATGCTTAGAGGGCGCTAAAAGCCATCATGCGTGAGGGACACAATGACAAGTAATGTCGATAAACAAAGGCTGACGTGCAATCTTAACGCTGCTCGATGTGTCCCTCTCTCTCATGAGACATTGAATCATGACACATCAATAATTGAACAGCGTCCATCTTTTGCAGCATCCAGCAATACACCGAGAATCGATTTACACGAGAAAATCATCCTGTATGATTAAATCCCGTAGGATTGAGCTCATTTACCGAGAGCCTGCTTCTCAACCTCTGAGATCTTAGAACCCAGGAGGAGTTTAAATCTCGGAATTTCTCACTCATTTTCTTTAGCATCCAGAAATAATTTGGGTTATTCTCACAAATTCTTGGACTTAGCACTTGGATTTTCCAGTATCGCTGATACTATCAATGTCTGTATAAAACACCATTAGGAATGTGGCCAGCATCTCTTGTATTGCTCTGACTACAGCAGCATAATGATAACCAATAATTATGGCCGATAATTCGCGCTTGTACCACTCAAGGATATGTCGGATCTTTTTATCAGAAGAGACAAAATCTAGTCACATTCAAACCTGAGCAAAACAACTTTTATCTCCAATCATTATCACTATGTCTTTTGTCTGTATTCTAGCGTTACACGCGTTACGATTATAAGCAGTGCACTGCCACAACCATTTATATAATGCTGCTAACATTGATTCTGACATGTACGATTGTATTTCCATTAAGTCAAATATATTTTATCAACTCATGTTTTAAATGTGTTGTCTGACTATGGTAATGACTAATATAATGCGTATTGAGGGAGAGAATAAAATCCGGTTCAAATTTCGTGTTTAGCCATTTTCACGAACTCGTTCACAATATTTCTAATTAAGGGAGATTGTTTCCTACTGTTGGTTGCTTTGGCTGGTTTCAATTAACAGTGGCTACAGTCAGTCAAGTAACATTAATATATTCATAATGTTTAAGTCCGTAACCACTTTAAAACAGAGCCAGGATTTCGTGATGAAATCAGCAATGTCAGACAGATGAATCCTGGAACGTTAATCTCCTTACCATACCATCTTACCCGGTCTACCAGCTCTACGGCAATTCTCTCTGACTCTGTTCTATGAAATACGCGGATTCAAACATCTCACAAATCATAGTAATCATAGTAATTCCCATCAGAAATAACATTGTCGTTGCGATTAATTGGATTGTTTTTTAAAATAGCACCATAACAGTTGGAACTATTTAATTTTATTTCTAGCACTTAGTTCTTCTATATATATTTATCATAGATGAAGAAAATAACATCTGTTTGGTATTATTCTCTTACACGTCTCTTTCAGAAATAAAACAACACTGCTGGCTTTTCTCTCTCTTCCTCCCCACCCCTCTCTCTCCCTCCTTCCTCCCCCTCCCTCACTCTATCTCTTTCCCCCTCCCTCCCTCCCCCTCTCTATCTCTCTATCTCTCTCTCTCTCTCTCTCTCTCTCTCTCTCTCTCTCTCTCTCTCTCTCTCTCTCTCTCTCTCTCTCTCTCTCTATCTCTCTATCTCTCTCTATCTCTCTCTATCTCTCTCTATCTCTCTCTATCTCTCTCTATCTATCTCTATCTATCTCTCTCTCTCTCTCTATCTCTCTCTCTCTCTCTCTCTCTCTCTCTCTCTATCTATCTCTCTCTATCTCTCTATCTCTCTCTCTATCTCTCTATCTCTCTATCTCTCTATCTCTCTATCTCTCTCTCTCTCTCTCTCTCTCTCTCTCTCTCTCTCTCTCTCTCTCTCTCTCTGTAGTAAACAACATTGAAAGGGGTGTGTATACATCAACTACAACATTACCACAATAGGGCAGTATACAATCCATGTAACTCCCTCATCTCCTTCCATAAATAGTATGGTTGTACATTATGTAAAACCCCCAATCTCATTTCCAGAAATTACGTGGCACTCTACTGTCTGGCTCTCCTCTTCTTATTAATAGAACATCGCTATATTGATGTCTTCGGCTATTCTCCATCCATGAATAAAACAACACCTTGGTGTTGTGATTCTGTGATCCGGACAGTGTGTTCTGCTTTAATGTACTGGTGGGAATATTTCCCAATGCAACATCCCAGACACAATATGAGCTATAAGAGGCATATATAGTAAGTTTATAAGCAAAGCAGCACTAACTTTCAATACAATAGACCTTTCCAGTTATAGCTATACCACAGTCATCCCTAGCTATGCCCCACCCACACCTCGCTCATGTTGGGATCGATCGATCCCCGCGCTCCCTGACTATCAATTTTCAGAAACCTATACCGGTAAGCTGTTGAGTTCCAGCAGCGCCCAGTCAAATTAGTTTCAAAACATTCAACAGAATGTTTATTAAATAATAAAGACATACAATGTGTACAACAACGCTTAGTCTGTCATGAATTTAGCGAGTGTGACGAACTTATCTACGCCATTCATGACGTCATTGATTATGACGTCATCCTAGACGTCGCGTACTTGATTATGAGGTCATATGATGGATGGATAAAGGGGAAAGGTCTATTATCATATTTCAAACTAGCCATCAGTGGTCCAGTTTGTTAGCCACAAAATTGCCGCGTGTGTGGAATAATGGAGTACTTTTCCTCATTTTAAATCTCATGCTCTGTATATCAGGTTCCTACAACACGTATGCTGCCGAACTCATTCCAGCTTATCTGTCTGCCTGCTGAATTTCTGCAGACTGCAATTTCCTTGGGGGTTAACTCTAGATATGCTGAATAATTTGAATACAATTTCGGCGACAGTTGTTGGTGGCTAAACCACCAGCAACTTTCCAGCAAATTGTTTTCAAAATATTCAGTAGTTCTAGGCGCAATGCCCATTGAAATTATTGTCTGGTCACTTGCAGCAGCCACACAGTTAATACCTAACCTCATTTTTCAGCCTTGAAATAAAAACCACACCATCCATAAATTGGATGTATAGTCATTGGAATTGATCCATTTTACCACGAGTCGTGAGAGAATGGTATTAATATCAATGACAGATTTTGTGTGTCTGTCGCTCTATATGTGCAAACAACTGCAGTTATATGGGATATAGAAATTGCCTTTGCACTTCGAACTGGTATTCGGACTTTGCATGCAGCTCTTAATATCTGATTGGCTCAGAGAAGTGGGTGAGGTCACGTGAGCCTCTCAATATCGTTTGTAAACGGAACACGCATCCATGGCAATCATCGAACTAGATCGGTAGAGCGCCTGTGCAAATACCTTCACTATGGGAGTAGTTGTCCTTGCATATACGTACGTTATGATGAAAACTGGGGATAAACCTAGTTATAAATTATCGGAGAAAAATAACTTTACGTGGCAATAACTAATATCTTCTTCTAGAAAGGTTCCTAATTCAGCCTATGGCACAGCCACAGCATCAGATGGCGCTCTACAATCTGCAACTACATCTCATGATCTTGGTGCTTCAACATCAAACGAGTAGCCAGACAAAAGAACCTTTCTGTTTCATATTCACAAAGATGGGCGAAATTGTGCTAGATGTAAAGCTTGCCATAAGTGTCCTGAAGTAGGGGGAAGATAGAGCAATCTTTCGCAAAGCTACAATTTAGGAGCATTTTAGTGCTTTTTATCATAAGGAAGCAGTCAAAGCGTCCACGCTTACACCGCTATCACAATCAGAATCAGCAGTTGCTGGAAGTACGGGAATTGCTATTTCAAAGGCCAATGAACTACTGAGTAACACAATTTGTGGAAACATGATGCATGTGTATAATGATGCAAAACGGCCAACACTATTGGCAAATATTTTCTATAGTAGACATATTGTGAGAGAGCTTTCCAACAATTTCAATTTCAATGTTGATATGAATACTTATGATTCAAATCTATCACTACAATAGTTAACTTAACCGTTTTGCAAAATTAGACCCTGAAGCAAATCTCAATGAGGTACATCGGGTAAATTTGTCCAATCTTGTCTTAGTGCAACTCGGACTCGAATATGACGAGGTACTTGATTTGTCTAATGCTGTATTTGTCCGAAAGAAAAATCTCTGAAGAAAGAGAAAAGCCACATCGTGCTGACGGTGAATGCCTGATTAGTGTCATCAACAATCTGAAATCGTCTGTCAGATCAAGCATGAACATGGAAACTTAAAAACATGTACTTGTTTGCTTCTTATAACCTACCACATCTTCTGCTATTGACCTCCCTAGAAGCTATACTTCACTGAATTACAAAAAGACAAAATTGAATCAGCGAAAGGCCACCAGTCAAAAGCCACCCATGCGTTCGAGAATTATTACCATACTATTAGATTGTCAGCTGGAGCAGACATCTGAGACACATACAAATGTCACTTTCGGTCTTGGGAATAGAGTGTATTTGGCGTTAGATTTTTGTCTGACCTAATAAGGCCGGGATGATTTTATTGTTTGTCTTACTTAACGCTATGTGATTGGAATTAGTTGACCTCATGGACTAATGCAACAATCATTGGAAAGAGCGGGCAGTATGCAAAAACCAGTGTGCCTTTTGCTCTGAAACTTAATTAACTCACAAGCACTGGCTTCAGCTACCACATATTGTGTCCAGCTTGGACATGTTTGTATGTATCCCATTCATTGTTAATTCATGGCCGATAGTGCCACTTAGCTAGATACAAGCTTAACAGTTGTTTGTCGATTGTTTTTTCTCTCAATAAACTCCTGCCATTTTCCATGAATGGGCATGTAGCTATCCATCCTTTATCATTCATTGCATTAAACATGAAAACAAGTTTGACTGTATGTAATAGGTAATATATTACCACTTTCTTGGAAAGTTACATACACAATTCACGATGCATATTAATGTGAGAAACAAAAGCTGTATCACTTTATGGAATTCTGTCAGGAAGCTTACATGATAGGAGTATAATGCCAGGAATCCCAGGAATGAATCATCGTACATTATATGAAAATATCAAGCTAGAGCATGTGATCACCATATGATGAGTTGCCATCACTCTGTCACTGACAATATCCAGCAATTTTCAATATCCGCTGTGTTCTGTAACCAGTCCAGTTTGTTCCAGATGGCATCTCTCCCACGAGGTTATCAACTGTCAGATAATGAAATCAGCAAGATGGAATAGACAGGATGGACTAGATGTGCATTGTATTCGCTTGATTAAAACATGCATTGGCTGGAATTTCTGATGAAATAATCATAGCAATAGCTTTTCACAGCACTATGATGTTATGTTGCTAGCTATGTAATCAATTCTTTAGCAATATTTCACCAGACAACCGCATCGATTCATAACCAAAAGTTCTTCATCATCATGCATGCCTTGACTTTTGTATGCGCACATGGCTGCATGCAATCACACACGACCACATGCACCTATACATGCACGGACACACGTGCACGGACACACAACGAATGCTGCATTAATCCATAATGTCAACTAATTCCAAGCACATAGCGATGCACGCATACATGCATGTGTGAATACACAGCCTAAAAGATTAGACATTTGAAATCAGTGTAGAAAAAACAGGAAATCTTGTCTCTATGCCTTCATGTCTCTACATATCCAACTAAAGACATATTTAACGGCTGATATCACGAGACGTTATCAAATTGAAGGCTTTTTGGTGATTATCTATAGTCATCTAAATTTCCAATGCCAATCCGCGAACCTCTCGAAAATGCTGCATTCTTTTATTCACTATTCGTAATTTAGTTCAGTCTTTGCAATAGACATCGCCGGACACCACGTTATTCAATGAGTCTTTAATGGACCTTTCCATTTTTAGCCATTCCCCGCCCATCACTAGCTAAGCTCCACCCACACCTCGCCGTGTTGGAATTGATCGATCCCCAAATGCCCTAGCTATCATTTTCCTGAAAACTATACAGGGAAGCTGTTGAATATTTTGTAACTAATTTGACTGGGTGCTGTAGTTATACAACTATATGTATTGAAAGTTTAACAGTCACTGTAGAAAATGCAGATATTACACCAACATCAAGCATACACTTCTTCGATTCCACTCTGTGTGCAGATGAGCCTATGCACAGTTAAGGAACATTGGCAACATCCGTGGCGATCTCTCGAATGATGCTACAAAAACGCTGGTCTTGTTGCATCACCCCTTGACTACTGCAACGGATTATTCTATGGCATTCTCAAACCTTGACGAACAAACTTCAATGGGTCCAGAATACAGCAGCGTGCATAATCACACGGACATCTAGGCACAGCCACATTACACCAATATTTAAGGAGCTGCACTGGCTGCATATAGAGTCACATCTGAAGAACAAACTGTTAATTCAAATTTTCAAAGTATTGCATGATCAGACACCATCCTATATTACCAACATTCTGCAAGTATATAGACCAAATAAGAGCGTAACATCTGACATTTGTTTGACACTAACTGTGCCTCGTTCGCGTACGACATACGGTGACAGATGTTTTTACAAAGCTGCACCAAGACTATGGAAGGCTATACCAACTTATTTACGAAATACCAACAAACTTGTGACTTTTAAAACATCTCTAAAGACGTACTTTTTCATAATGCACTTTGAAACTTAATAAGATCATTATTAATTCAACACTTTTATTTCATTTAAATCTAATGTATTTTATCTGGTACGTTTAAACTACTAAATATAGCAATATCACTAAGTTTAATATATTATTTTAAGGAATTAGATGTAAATTTTATCCTATCGGCCACTATCGATGCCTTTTAAAACTCCTGCTTATATGTGCTTTTAATTTAATAATACACTTTGCATAGCGTTTTAGAACCGGCTTAATGTAGGAATAGACCGCTATATAAACCTAGTCAAATAATAATAATAATAATAATAATAATAATAATAATAATAATAATAATAATAATAATAATAATAATTCAGACTATGAAGATTGAATTAAATCCTGATGTTTGTTTCAACAGAAATCGATCAAATTCTGACTTGTTGATGCTAAGAATTCATGGAGAAAACTAGCATTGAAAACACAGAAACATTCAGAGATATTAGTGATTTTTAGAAGTGTAAATGACGTAGTTCATTTCAAAGTCCCATATATTTATATAGTCACGTGTGATAATGCAATCTATGTTATACACCTTCGTGTAAACTCCTTTACCTTATTATTCTTACTGTTGAAATGTTAGCTACAAATGTTCTATTTTATGTAGTCTTTATCTCGGGCTTTACACACATATGTCAATTCACCTTTCCAGAGTACCGACCCATCATATGACGTCATAATGAACTGCGTGGTGTGTACAATGACATCATAATGAATGACGTCATGAATGACGTCGATAAGTACGTCACGAACGCATATTTGATGACGGTCTATGGGCTGTTGTACAAATTGTTTGCTTTTACTATTTAATAAATATTCTGTTGAATATTTTGAAACTAATTTGACTGGGCGCTGTTGCTACCTATGGCAGCAACAGCACCCAGTCTAATTAGTTACAAAATATTCAACAGCTTCCCTATATAGTTTTCAGGAAATTGATAGCTAGGGCATTCGGGGATCGATCAATCCAAACACGGCGAGGTGTGGGTGGAGCTTAGCTAATGATGGGCGGGGCATAGCTAAAATGGAAAGGTCCATTAAGTTTGGATAGGTCTAAGAGGCAACAATTTTATTTGCGCCAAGCTATGCTGAAGGATTTATAATTATTTGGATATTTTGTCTTACAGTTCGCGTTGCAAAGTTTATTCTATGTGTCTCACAGTATAAATGGAATGGACCTTTCCAGTTTTAGCTATGCCCCGCCCATCTCTGTCTAAGCTCCACCCACACCTCACTCGTGTTAGGATAGCTTGATCTCTGACCTCCCTGACTATTAATTTCCAGAAAACTATACAGGTAAGCCGTTGACTAGTTTGAAACTAAATTCACTGGCTGTGCAAATTAGTTTCAAAATATTCAACAGCATGTTAATTAAATAGTAGAGACACACAATTCGTACAACGTGTCAGGCTATTAAGAGTCAAAGACGGGCCAAAGAGAATAATTTATGACGTAATGATTATGGCATCATCCTACACGCCGCTTAGCTGATTATGACGTCACATGACGTCAGATGATACACGGATACTCAGTAAAGGTGAATTCAACTGCCCATACATCCTTATTTAAATGCCATGGACTTCATTTCATGGCAGACAAATAACATTAGCTCTTAGGATGAAAAGAGCTTTACCCCACTCTTGTTGTAGGAACCTGATATACAGAGCAAAAGATTTGACATGAGAGAATATATACTATTGTTCCACCCACCCGAATATTTATGGCGAATAAACTTTACCACTGATAGATAGTTTGAAAAATTACATTTTGAAATTATGTGATTGAAAGTTACTCTTGTTTTTCTCATAAACTTACTTACAATTATTTAGAAGAATATTATTTCCCTATATATTATAATAATATATGTCTCTCAAAGATTATATTGTGTATAGGATGTTGCAATGGGAAAATGTTCCCACCAGAACATTAAAGCAGAACAGACTGTCCGGATAACAGAATCACACCATCAAGACGTTGTCTTATTCATGGCTGGAGATAATTTAGACATCAATCTAGTTGATAAAAAGAGGAAAGTGAGTCAGGAGAGTGTCATGTTATAGCCGCTGTACATACGGGTCGACATAGTATGTATAGGGTCAATTATTTGTTTGGCCCGCATAGAATGATTTAGTCAGAAAGCAAATTAAACAAAATAAAAAAACATTCAGCAGGAGAATGAATTCCACGGCGTCTATTTAGCAAATGACGCTTTAGACGGCGATGTGTTTCATGACATCAGTTTTTTCCAAGGAGACCAAAACTAAATTGTTCTAGGGTTATTCGAACATGAGTAACATGTGACATATTTACTCTCCATGTCCTACTCGGTGTCTCTGATAACACGGGTTACTGGACGAGTACTGCACTAATACCGGGCCAATATGGCCAAGTAGCTGCCTAGTAACTTGCGCTATCAGGAGTATCGATGGACATTGAGAAACAAGCGTGCAATTCAATGGACTTTTCCAGTTTATCCATCAATCATACGACATCATAAGCAACTACGTGACGTGTAGGATGACGTCATAATCATTGACGCCGTGAATGACGTGGATAAGTTCAATGGGAACGCCTAATTGCTGACGGACTAAGCATTGTTGCACCAATTGTATGCCTTTTACTATTTAAAAAACATGCTGTTGGATATTTTGAAACTACTTTAGTTGGCCGCTGTTGCTGCCATAGGCAGCAACAGCATCCAGTTAAACTGGCTTCAAAATATTGAACAACTTACTTGTATAGTTTTCTGGAAATTGATTGTCAGGCAGTTCAGGGATCGATCCCAACACGGACGAGGCGTCGATGGAGATTAATTAGATATGGGGCATAGCTAAAACTGGAAACGTCCATTATCTATGTGTCAGCATTCAATGTGTCATGTGAGAGAGGCGTCAAGCAGTTATGTACCATCATCACACGTCCGGCCTTGTTTATCGACATTACCTGTTACAGTTTTCCCACACGGATAGAGGCTTTTAGCGCCATCATTATAAAATATTCACACTAATGACACACGACTCTCGCATATTGGCAAGAATTTCGTAATTGAAAGATGAATTATTTGCCACTGACATTTTCCATATCAATAATAGCCATATGTCATTCTCTCGTATCGTAATGGGAAGAAGGTATTATATTCGGGCCTGTTTGCCCGTGTGTTTGTGTCTCCGTGCGTTTATGTGTCAGTGTGTTTGTGTGTCCGGAGATGGATCCTAAAACCACTGATCTAATTGGGATAAGATTTTAACACAACCCTTACCTTGAGAGCGGATTTACAGATGATGGACATGATCCGAATATACAAGCAAACAGGAATCCGGGCTAGGACGAATTTTGGATCGATGGATATCCCTGAAACTACTGATACAATTTGGCTCAAATGTTAACACAAGAAAGGGTGTGGCCGGATACTAGGCCAACACAATATTGGTCATGATCCGAAAAAGAATTTGGAAATTGTGAAATATTAAACAAATCAGAAAATAAAAATGAAAAATCTGTACAAAATAATACAAACGGGATGGGTGATGGCTTCCATTCTCTGATTGCCGGGACCAGCAACATAACGCTTGACTCTCAAGAACAGCAAATGCACCACATCTGGAGGACGGTCACCTCAATAAATATATGACGTTTTCAAAAAAATATGCTACATACCAATAATCTGTGTTTATAAAGACATATCGATAAACCCTAATCTATTACTATATACTAAAAAGCATATACTACTTTCTCTGCTAGATTTGGATAAAGTCAGCCATCAGATGTACGTTTGCCTATTTAATACTTGCAGAATCCATGTTAATAATAGTAAAGATATACAATTCATACAACACTTAGTCCATCATCAATTAAGAGGTCGTGACGATCTTGGCTACGTCATTCATGACGTACTTATTGACGAGGCCAGCTTATGTGTCACGTAGTTGATTAAGACGTCATATGATTGATGGATAAACTGGAATCATCCAGTGGGAAGATTTGAACACATTAACACAAAGCGGCAGCCTCTAAACGCTTAAATGTATTGCGATAGATGCCTATTTAAGAACTGTCCTAAAAGTTAACTATATCGCAACGTATATATACAGTAAAGGAGGATTCCAGTTTCCCAGGCAACCATCTGATGTCATAATCAACTACGCGGTGTGTAGGATGACGTCATAATGAATTACGTCATGAATGGCGTAGATATGTTCGCCATGAACGCTTAATTAATGAATAACTAAGCGTTGTACGATTTCACCTTTCCAGAGTATCCATATATCATCTGACGTCATATGACGTCACAATCATCTAAGCGGGCGTGTATGATAACGTCATAATGATTACGTCATAAATGATTCTATTTAGCATGCCTTTAACTCTTAATAGTCCGACACGTTATGCGAATTGTATGTCTCTACTATTTAATAGACATGTGCCCAGTCAAATTAGTTCCAAAATATTCAATAGCTTCCCTGTATAGTTTTCTGGAAATTGATAGTCAGGGAGTTCAGAGATCGATGGCTTCCAATACGAGCGAAGTGTGGGTGGAGTCTAGCTAGAGATGGGTCGGGCATAGCTAAAATGGAAATGTCCATTGTATATTTTTATAGCAGTTAATGATGTCACATTCCCAAGCCATTTTGGCCCAGGAATATTTACAACAGCGGCAAAAGAAAATTTCGATCACAAAGAAGCTACACTCTCTGGTATCCGTGGATGTGATGACTCGGGTTACAGTTCTCTTTCAACAGGCTAGTGGTGAACATAGGTGAAAGCCACGTAGCTCCAATACGGGTGTTGTGCGTAGAACAAAAACATTCAAAGAAGATCTGCCATGTCAACGTATCCTGGAGTACTTTAAACCATAGCAAAGGCCCGGGCTCCCTGAAAACTATACATTTCCCAATGGATTATACAGCATACCACAATCAAAATACATGTACATCTAACAGGCAGAAACGGATATGACATGGATTTTATCACGTTTTGACATGGACGACATTAGTGAGATCAGTTCAATACCAGAGACACAATCTATGCAATCGTGGAATACTGCAAATTTAGTATGGACAGAAAAAAATCAACTCGATGATCATTGGATTCTTATCAATAATGCCAAACCCAAACCCAGAGCACTGAACTGTATATGCAGAAATGAAAAGACTTCTGGAAAAATTTCATCAACTAAACCAACCTAAACTGGCAGTAGCCTTTAATGAAGCTGTGTCTCGCATATCCA